>OY728134.1:78067580-80467580 GCA_963277665.1 Viscum album
GACCAAACATCACTATGTCATGGTGATATTATTCTATAAAATTATGGATTATTTTATAAGAAAATAAATTATTTTGGATGATCTAGATGATGAACTTTAATTGTATTTTATTTATGAATATAATTTCTTCAAAATTCTTGAATCTAAGTTTGGGTCAATAGGTGACACATAGAAATTCAAATATGGGAATATTTAGATGATTAATTGAGATATTTTTTAATAATAAATATAGATAATGGGGTTTTATGAAATAATACAGGAAAAAACTCTCTATTTGGAATTTTAAAGAGGAATAAATATTGGAAGGAATACTCTGAAGATCTAGTTCTTGATAGAGGAAATATAAACACAATGATAATACCCTCTCTATTTTGTTGTAGTTATTTTTTAAATATATTCTTTAGAATGTCCTTTGTGTTATTTTGAATTTCTTATATCCCTTCTTTTATGTTGTGTGTGAATAGGGAGAAATATGGAGTGAACCTAGATCAATTGTGAGTTTTTCAAAATTACTATAATTATCTATAGTACATAGTAATACCCCCCAACACATTGACACAACATCAACGTGTGTTATTTGAAGTATCCCTAATAGTGAACCAAGTAAAACCTTTTTCAATGTACTTATTTTTTATACTTGTATGTGTTGGATGCATAGTTAATTTTTACATATTAATATCATTATTTATAATATGATAAAAAGGTCTATTGGAATTAAAAAATTAATATAACACCCAAATTCACCCCCACCCCATATTAAAGTCTTTTGGGATGTTTTGGTTGCAAAAAATTTGTATCGAACAAACCCAGATCAACTTGAAACATCACCCAATATGATACACCACAACACGTCAAGTGTACCTCCTCATATATCAGAGGATGTCGACTAGCAACAAGGATCTAAAAGATATTGTGGGGAGATGATACCCTCTAGTCAGAGTATAAAAAAACAAAAAAATAACCAAAACATCCACAATGATAGACATCAAAGTACAGATGATAAATAAACTGAAACAACAACATGATATAATAAATGTAATGTAGCATATATTCATACAGACACACATGCATTCTAAAATAAACAATGGATTTTCCACTAGGACAATCACATATAGAAAATAAATAGATTGGAAATAAATATACAAGGCTTATCTGACAACTCTGAGTGATACCCCATACATAGTATTCATGAATATTTGGTTGTAAAATCCCAGACCTGGGACACCACATGAGTGGATCTTATCAATCAAGAAACATTGTGCCTCAGCCCCATCCACTATGCAACTTGTGTTGAAACTAAAAATCAGAAGTACCTTTTACAAAAACATTGAGGTTCACATACATGGGATAACAAATAAATCACAGTATGTCACCCCCAACAGTGAACTAATAGTATTCTATCATATAAAATGTCATTAACATGTGATATTTCTATACTATTTGAAACAAATAAAATATATCATAAAATAAATAAACAGATATAAAAATAGATAAACAAAAATAAAGAAAACATACAAATGTAGGTTCTATCATGATACCCAATACAAGTCTACCCCAACTCTTTCCCACTCCAGAGGATTTATAACACATGGATCACCCCACCAGATGACAATAGGATCATCCACCAAATCTATGTAGAATCCCCAAGAAGTATAAAATGCATGAGGCATGAATGTTGGACCCTAGGGCGTGACTATGGGAATCCACATTAGAACATACAACTACTAGGCTCTAGGAATACAATGTAATAGTTTGAAAAAATAAATAGGAATCCCAAATTACTCTGAGGGAACCTTTAAAGAGAATGGTATAATTACAGAATACACTGACTCTATAAAAATAAAATGGGGTGGCAAGCTAGTGATTTAGTTCTATACAGCATCCAAGATCATAGACTCCCCATACCTACCTAGGGTAATACATTCACATGCCTAAAAAGGGGATAAAAATATCTAAATCTTCCATTATTATTCTAGAACCCTCTAACAATATCCACCCAACATAGGAGAGAACCAAATAAAATATCAGGGCCAATTTCCAATATAATATATCCCAAGGACCTCCTCTGAGATTCAAGTATTGAGAAATAACTTCCTCAAAATCATGGTCAAGGGCCATAGGAACATAGTTTGATCCAACTCTCAACCCCAACATCCAAAAAGGTTGAACTAGATGCATTAATCAACTATCATATAATAAAGCATGGGGCCTCAATTATTCCCCTAGATCTCCTAATCCATAAAACAGAAACCTTAGTCTCTCATGAACCCTTCTCAAGGTCAAACAAAACTCAGAGATCCCATGGTCTCTAGGGTCATAGATCAAGGGGACACCCTACTAGGGGCTCCCCTACCACACATACACTACTGAAAAAATACCCTATACCAATGGTTTGGAACCGTTGGTATAGGCCCCCAAAACATTGGTATAGGCTATACCAACAGTTTGGATGACCATTGCCAAGTAATCCATGACAATAGGTCTATACCAACGGTTTTGGGAAAACCGTTGGTATAAGTAATATGAAAATCTATACCAACGGTTCTCAAAATCGTTGGTATATGTATTTCACAAAAAAAACATTCGGTGAGATTTGATCCCAGGACCTCTAGTTTATAATTGAATGACCTAACCACTATCCTAAGATGACTTTTGTGAACATAATTTCATAAATATATATATGTATTGTCATAATTATTTTAAATTTTGATTTATAAAATGTTCTTGGTAAGAATATTCGATAAAAAATTGAAGGACCTATACCAACGGTTTGTCCAAACTGTTGGTATAGGGTCTCTATAATGGACCTATACCAATGGTTTGGACAAAACCATTGGTATAGGTACTCTATAATGGACCTATACCAATGGTTTGTCCAAAACCGTTGGTATAGGTCCATATAAGTGACCTATACCAACGGTTTTGGCCAAACCGTTGGTATAGGTCCAAATTAATGAACTATACCAACGGTTTAGCCAAAATCATTGGTAAAATTCATATTTCCAGTAGTGAGAAGCTCTTAGGACACACCCATAAAATGATCCTCAAACATCTATAATTAAAAAACAAGATCAAGACACCATACTAAGGGTTCCCTTATCTTGTACAAATCATGGGATAATCCCTGCATGAAAAAAATTCAAGTGGCCCTTAGTAGCCTCCCACTAATCCTTAATCAAAAACTTGCCTAAAAGGGAATCTAAAAGCACTAGAACGTCTATAATGGAATTATCGATGGTCCTCATGAACACCTATGGAGTAGGAAACTCTACAAGGGATCTTCATCCTATGAGACACATCGGAAAAAATCCCATCATAAGAAAACCTCAATTGGACTCCTCAATATACAAACCATTCATGGGTACTAACTGACCCAAAAGGGCCTATAGAGAAAGGGTAAACCACAAGGGATTTCTCAATGGATGAATATGGTATCCACTAATAACTTGATCAAAAAAATCCCACAAGGGAATCCTCAAGAGTTATTCATAATCATTTTTATATCAAATCAATAGAACCTTGTCATAACCACTATCCCACAGGTTCAACCAATCCTAAAGGCTCAACTAAAATGATCCTCAAACATAGGATCCAAACCTCAACTAATATATCCTTAAGAAACTGTTCCCAATATTCAAGAACTATCCATGATCTCATCAGATATAATACTAAGTCCTAACTTCTAGTATTTTTTTGAATGTATCTTGAACAAAACCAACTTGCCATCCACAATCCAAGACATCTAATGAGCTCACGACCCCCACTCAAGTCTTTCATCACATATCTCAACCCAATGGTGGATTATGAAACAAAACAAATAAGGAAAGCCTCTTATAAATTCTCTCCCAAACCAAAATACCATCTATACATCTAATAACCATCGAAAGGATAACACAATTTCAATCTACATAGAAAATCACATAGAATAAACTACCCATAAGCTCCATTACATCTCAAGGGTGACAAAAACAACAAAAAACATGCCAAGGAGGGAATAGTAAATGACATTTCCCTTGACTACACAACATGTACCACCAAAAACCCTCCCTGTCCATGTAACACATCCCAAAATGGCATGTACATTTCAAAGTACACAACGTGTTCACCTCATACATAGAATGTACACCACATGGGGTTTCCTACCATCAAGCTATCTATGTACCTCTCCACATGGGGTATGGTTAACCATGGTACAATTCCACTAGCATTATACTTCACATGGTCTCTATCAATGTGCCATAAATGACCATGTTCCCCAACATGGGGTTTTTGGGCATTCCCCGACCACACCCCGAGTCTCCCCTATATGGTGCATCTCGAATGCACAAACCATGTAATCATCATATTCAACCCTTCACCTAAAATGAAGAACACATGGTGTGTTTTCATAACCTATATTCCATATCATAGGGTTTTCCATAATAAAAAACTACTAGAATCAACTAAAACCCATGATTATTCCAAGATTACTCATTGATCAACACCAAAGGGGTCCTCAGTAACACATATAAAGCTATTAAATTAAATAAAAACAACTATATGGGGATCTATAGAAAAAATTTAAAAACATGACTTCCAGAGGGTGTAAAACATCATAGATTTGATCCTGAATCCTCTATATACTCCCACCTCACCCCAATATAGCTTTATATTGGCTCCCAACTCGATACCCTCTCCCTCTCCCTCTATTTCTTATTGTCTTAACACAATACCCACAGGGGGGAACCCATGTACAAAACCTACCAAAGGAGGAAAGAAAGGAAAGGTAAAAGCGAAAAAAAGAATAAAAGAAAAGGAAAATAAAAGGAAAAGGGGAATGGTTCCTACAACAGGTTTATGGATCACCTGTGAAAACCCCTATAAACTAGAATCAACTGTAGAGATAGAGTCTCAATATGAATCTCTGTGTGAAAGATATTATTGAGAAAACATGTGAGAATAAATTAATATTTAATTAATTAAAAGTTACATATTCCATAAAAAAATTTCACGGCTCAGATTTACACTAAACTCTGGTACTAGGATAAAAACCCTATTCTAGGGCCAATGAAGGGGTTGGAAAAATTATCCAAGATCATCTTATAGAATAATTTACCATTTTTTTCACAAAACACTCTCGAGAAGAAAATCTCAAATGTATACCAGTTTTTTTAACCATTATGATGTGGGTCATTTAGAACTCCACATAATAACCATTTCTCACCCACGAGAATCCATATTAGTCAACCATCATCTAATATATCACTCAAGAATCGGTACACCTAATGATATCACAATTTTAAAATGTCTAGTATTACAGTGCTTGAAACTCCTCTAATGTGATAGAAAATAAATCACGACTGCTCTAATACTCCCCAACATAAGAGTATCCTTATCTTCACCTCACATTCCAACCCAAAAAACCACATAGACCATGCTTCGTCCATCACCAAACATAATGAAAATATTATTCCAAACCAATCACACCAGATATCCAACTTGAAAACCATAAAAAACTACTCAAAATTAGGTTCATGGACTCCAATGGTCTATAGTGAACCCCCCACAAAAATTCTTTCCTTACACCACTCCTTAAGTTCCATCCGCAATAGTACCACCATAGTTACACCACTCAAGTTCTCCAAATACCTAAACATGATCAACAAACCCACACAAAACCCATTTAAATGAACCAAAAACCAACATACACTATGAAAAAGAAACACACAATAGGACTCACACTCAAATGGGACAAGCGTTAATGAACCATGGATAATGGACCTAAAACCACTCACCATGATCCTCACACTATTTAGTTTCAATAATTCAGAACTTTCTTGGAACTCCTCTTAGAAATCAAGGAATAACCCTTATTCCACGATCAACCACATGACCACCCTCTACTTTTTCTTCAATACCAAACCCCAAGAACCTAACAATGCTCTCACTGCACTACCTAAAGCATGAAAAAAATAAGCAGGGTGAGGCATCCAAACAAATTTCCCTCTCAAGACAACTATAAGACTGAGAGCACGCCTAGTGCTCCACTACTCAAACACGAAGAATACTCATGCCTAACAACCAAGTTCCTTCTAAGAAACAATCCGTGTGATAGAAAACACCAATGTTCCCCAACAATGGAAATATCATCCATTCTAGTCCAAGACACCAGTGATAGCAGACACACAAGGTCCCACTACATAACCCAATAAACAACACATGGAAAGAATAACTCCATCCCAAGAAACTCAAATATGTGACTTTATGGAATCCACCACCTCAATAAAATTAGAGCTTGATCCAAATATCTATTAGGTATCCTTTCCCTCATCGAGCCACCAATAGGGCACTCAAATCACATACTATCCTACAAGGGTCTCCAATCCCTTGATGAAGGGATTGCATCACCATCAGCGACAAACCTCTCACCACAAGATCCTCATGGATTGTTATCAAAATAATATATATATGTGTGTGTGTGTGTGTAATTAAATAAAGTAGAGTGTCTCTAATGACCTATATGTGACAAACTATATAGGTAATTTTTGACATTTAAATAACTAAACCTTCATTTTTAGTTAAAACACCACAAAAATGTGTATGTCATGTGAATCCTACATGCCTAGAATAATGAATGAACATTGTCCTATTTCCCAAGATCCAAGGTCCAAAAAACAAAATAAATCATAAATCAAAAACCTCAAGTTCATAAAAATAGGTGAAATCATACAACCATAAAGACAGAAGCCAAGAACAAAAATCCCATGCCTTGATAACTTTTACTTCCTATAAAAAAAGGTGTTTATGAACATCAGTCTCATATCCAACACAATTCCTAACATATCCCTAAACCACTTGTCTATTTAATCCCCAAATAAAAATACAATACAACCTAAAATACCATTTTGTAGTGAGCTAACTTGGATTGACCTGAAACATCACCCAATTCAGACATCCATAAGGTTTCAAGTTTTCCTCCCTATACGTCAGAGGATACCGACTAGTGGAAAGGGTCTAAAATATATTACAAGGATACTATACACTATAGTTAGAGTACAATAAAATTGGAAAATAACCAAAACATACATGGGTATAAACATCATAGTATTCATAATAAATAAATTAAAACAATATAATTTAATAGAAAATGTAATGTAGGTTACATTCATACTGTCTCACATACATGATATAGAAAATAATGTATAGCCCTCAAGGATGATCACATATAAAAAATAAACATACAAAAAATAAATATACACGGCTCCTATACCAACTTTGAGTAATACCACATACCTTGTCTATGTGACTCTTAAGCTACAATATCCTATACTTGAGACTCTATACAAGCAGCTCCACTGGATCATGTAATATTCAGCTTCGACCCCATCCACTATGAAACTTGTACTCCAACCTAAAAATAGATGTATAGTTTACATTCACACCAAGGTGAACATATAAAGGGTGATAAATAAATCTCAATATTTCAGACCTAATAGTGAACATATAATATTTTGTCATATAAAAGTCCATTAACATGTAATATGCCCAGTCTAGTCAAAACTAATAATACCTGGCACAAAATAAATACACAGCATTAAAAGGGAGTCTACAAATAAAATATCCAATTACACGTTCAATCCTAACACCTGAGGTAAGTATACCCATTATCTGGACTATGCTATAGGATTTATAACATGTGGATAAACCCACCACACAACATTAGTCATGTCATATAGATCTACACAGGATCTATAAGATATCTAAAACTCAACAGGCATGAATTTTGTACCCTAGGGTAAAACTATAGGAATCCACATGAGAACACACAACTAATAGGATCTAAGAATCCAATTGAATGATATGAACTAGAAATAGGAATCCCTATTACTATGAGGGAACTTTCCAAGTTCATGGTTTTCCTAAAAAACTCACCAACTCCCAAAAAATAAAATAGGGGATAAATCCATAAACCTTGGTCCATACAGTGTCTAGGACCATACACTCCCCATCCCTAGTTGAGGTAATACATATGTGGTCCTAAATAGGGGTTATAAATATTCATATCATCCATTAGATCCCTAGGCTTATCTAATAATAGCTAACTAACAGAGAACAGAGTTAAACAAAATATCAGGGTCAACACCGCATCCAAGATATTTCAAGGGTATCCTCTCACATCCATTTCCTAAGAAAGAACTGCCTCAAAATCATGTCCAAAGGCCAATGGTATGTGGGTTGATCCAAATATTAAACCCAACATCCAAAAAGGATGAACTAGTTGTGTTGATTAACTCCCAGAAAACAAAACATGGGGACTCTTTTGGTTAATTGGATCGCATCATCCATAAAAAAAAAGCCATCATGGGCTCTCACCAACCCTCCTCAGGGTCAAACAAAACTGGAGGCTCTCATGTCCCCTAGGGTCATAGATCAATGGGACACCTTTCTAGGGGCTCCCCTACCACACCTAATCTCTCAGAAAATTCCCATCAAATGATCGTAAAATTTCTATAAGGACATAGAAAAAGTAAGATACCCTACTAAGGTTTCCCCTATCTCATCCAAATAATGAGATAAGCTCGATTCATAAATAACTTCATGTGTACCTCAGCATCCCACTACTGATCCTCGATCAACAACATGCCCAAAATGGAATCCAAAATAACTAGCATGCCTATAAGGGAATTATAAATAGTCCTTATAGACACATCAAGAGTAATAAACCCTATAGGTAATCCTCAACACAAGTTACACCTTAAAAAAATATCATCATAAGAAATCCCTAGTCAGCCTCCCCATTATACAACCCATCAATAGGAACTAACTCATCTAAAACACCATATAGAGAAACTCCTTGCCACAAGATCATTCTAAATGGATAACTATGGAATCCACTAATTACTTGATCATAAAATATCTCACAAGGGAATCCTAGAGAGTCCCTCAGAGTCATGTTAGTATTAACTCAATGGAACCTTGAAATAACCTCCATCCCATGGTATCAACACTTCCTAAAGTCCTAATTGAAACAAACCTCAAACATAGGTTTCAAACCTCTACTATTGTATCCTTGAGAAATTGGTCCTACTATATAGGGAATATTCAATATCTACTCAAAGATACCAATTAGTTCCACCTTCTAAGATCTTTCTGAAATAAAATCAATCAAAACCAACCCATCATCCACAAGCCAAGTCATGTAATGAGATCACGACCCTCACTCATCTATCGCATCACACAACCCATCCCGCTGGAGAATTTAGAAATATAACCTCAATTAAAACGTCCTAAAATGCTCTCCTAAAATATCACACCATATATATATCCAATAAACACTAAAAGGATAACAGAATAGTGATCTATGTGAAAAAATTCTCAAAATGGACTGCTCTAAAGTCCCATTCTAAATCAAAGGTAAAAAACAAGAGAAGCATTCCATAGAGGGAATAGTTCATAGAATTTCCCTCATGTACACAATGTATACCACCAAACATAATCCTTGGTCATGTAATAAGACCCGAATTAGTGTGTAATTTTCAAAGTATATGGTGTCTCATACACATTGTGTATCCCACACAGGGTGTCCATCCATGTACCTAGCCATGTACCCCCCACATGGGGTCTGGACGACCTCAATTCATGAACACTAGGTGTGTACCACACATGGCCTCTGGTTGAGTTCCCTACATGTACATGTGCCCCGATATGGGGTATCTGGACATGCCCCCAGCTATACCCTAAGTCACCCCTATATGCCATATCCTGAACACACACATCATGTTACACTCATATTCAACCCTTTTCCCAAAAATAAGAACACACCACATGTTTTCATTACCAACACATTGTGTGATTGAGTTTTCCAAAATAGAAAAACCCTAGAATCACCCATAACCCGTGATTATTCCCCAAAAAACCTACATATAGACCCCCATAGGGTCCCAAAAACCTCATATAATACTTTAACATTAAAAGGAAACAATTATATGGGGATATAATACCAGAACATAAAAATAATCCTACCTTGAGGTGTCAAATGTTATATTTTTTATCCTATATCTACACCATGCACCCACCGCACCCCGATCTAGCTCTACACTGGCTCTGAGTGAGATCCCCTCACCCTCTCCCTCTCTTTACCCTTATCAAAACATAAAACTTATAGCGGTAACCCACACACATGACAAACCAACGGTGAAATAAAAGAAAAAGAAAAAGGTAAAAAGTCAAAAAAATAAATAAGGAAAAGGAAAAGAAAAGAAAAGTGGCCCGACACTCACGATGAGTTAATGAATCTCCTAGGAAAAACCCCTAAAACCATACTCAACCACAAATATGGAATTTAAATATGAAACTCCATTCAAAATATATCATTGAATGAATATGCATGAACAAATTTATAATTGATTAATTAAATAATAAATATTTCTTAAAAATTTGAATGTCTAATATTTCCACTAAGCTCTTTCCCTAGGGTAAAAACCATATTCCAGGTCCAACAAAGTGTTTGGAAGAATTATATTAGATCATATCATATGATAATTTACCATTTGTTCCCTGAAACAATCCTAAGAATAAAGGCTCAAATTTATATGGATTTTCTCAACCCATGAATATATGGTTCATCATAAAGTTGTACCAGATCTAAAAAGTTTTTATTTGAGAATATTTCAGTAGAAGATCATTGATATAGATAATATAGTAAATGAAAAATTAATTCCATTGGTCAATGGATGTAATTATTAGATTATGAAGAAATGGATGAAATCACATCTATAATCTATCAGGCTTGATATTTTCTCTATTATTAAACAAATTATACATGTGAGTGGCGATACTAAATTTTATATGAATAATACGAAGATGAAATTGTTGAATGCCAATGTGACGACCCCAAATACCTTATAAAGAGCATTTTAAAATCAGATATACATGAAAGTGATGAGTTTTAAATATAAAAAGGAAATTTTGGACAACGTGTAAAATGTTTATAAAGAATATGGTAATCTGATAAAGGTGAAATTTCAAGTGATGAAAAATAAATTTTATTATTTGAATATGAATAAAATAAAGAATATTTATGACTCCTTCAATGTGATCATTAAAGTTTTTAGAGATATTCATGGACACTAATATGAAATAAAGGATGAAAATATTGTGAATAAGATCTTATGGATATTTACACCTTTTTATAATCCAAATATTTCAGTTCTTGAAGAAATAAATATTTTGAAGCTATCTATTGATGATTTTTATAGAAAAATAGCCACGTATGAGATGAGTGTGAAGCTGAAACCAACAATGAATCTTTCATCCAAGGAAATAGAATTCAAGGACATAGAGAATCATGACATCAAAGAAGTTGGGTATGGATAGGTATAAAAGTGATGAATTCCTATCATTTTCAGAAATAAAATTCAAGTGAGGTAAAGGAATATTTTAGGTAAATCTAACATCGTCTTGTTTCTTATATGAAAAAATCTAGTATATCATAGAAATAAATTCAAGGAGGTAATAAAGTGAAAATACGGGTTTGATTACTCAAAAAATAGTAGAATACCTACCATATAAATAAATTATAGATATTCATTTGGAATATTATTTTAGAATAAAAACTTAGTGATTATATAATAAGATAATGATGAGAAGATCTATTTAAAATAAGTTGAAACAAAAAAAATGTGGAGGATGTTATGATGGAAATGATTCAAAACTTTAAACCTTAAACAAAAGAATAAAATAAACTATAAGGCATTTTATTTCTATAATTATAATTTTAAGGTTATCTTAAGAATCTTGAAATATAATGAAATAAGAACATAAAGATCAGTGTAAATTTGAAAGAATCGCCAGAGTATATCAACCAACTAAAAACCAAAATTACTTAGTTAAAAAAGTTTATAAAAAAATGGGGTAATTCAAGAAACATCAATTTAAGTGGTTTATTTCAAGATAAATATTAAATAACAAGATAATATGATCAATGACCTTAATTCTTGTGTAAAATAATAAAAAAATAAGGTTGATTCAATTGAAGAGGAAGTGGTTTTTCTTAGAAATTAACTTGAATGTTAAATGAAATCAAGTGGTTCAATGAATAAGAAACAGTTTATAAATTTATAACATGAGGAAATAAATTAAAAGGCATAAAATGGGCACAATAAGTGTTGAGAATGTGTTAATGGATCAAAGACCTAAGAACATGGATAATTTTGGAATTGGTTTTGATGTTGAATCATCTAAAACTAAAGGAGTAGTTTTATATAAGATAGATAATAAAAATGTTGATGATAATTATCAAACAATTATATCTTATTAATGAATGTGGATTCATTAAATAGATGTATATATATGGATATAAGGTGGTGAAAAAATATTTCTCTTGATGAAGTGTAAATTTTATAGTTACCCAGTCCACATGATGAAATATTATAAAGAAGCTGAGATCTAATTGAAAGTAGAAGCACATGAGGCTAATAAATGAGGATGGGAACATATCTTACACCTTGAAGAAGAAATTCATTTTATAGATTTTATTTATATATATATAATTTTATTCATGAAGTTTTGGGTTATAGGAACTATATAATGGAAATTTTTTTATAGAGGACCAAAGAGAATGTATATAATACCTTTTAAAACAAACACATTGGGAAATATATTTCCCCATTGAAATAACAAGAATATGTGTATGTTTCTTATGATAAAGAAAATGAGGAGACAATTTCATATTTATCAACACAAATAGCTATTTCTTAGATGTAAATTATGAAGAATTAGATGAATATTATAGCCAAAACTTCTCTAAATTCATATAATAATAGCATCACATGGATTCTTGGTAGTGGGTGATCATTACACATAACTTGGAACATGAATATTTCTGAAGGATATGAAAGATTTTTTTGTTGGTATTGTTTGACTATAAAATGTTTGTGCTTTGAATATCAAAGGAAATAGAAAGACACAACTTACTAAATATGATATTAAGAATATAAAAGTGATTTATAAAGATGGAATAAATAATAATATCCTGAGTGTGATCCAAGTTTGTGACATAATTATTGAAGTCACATTCAACCAAAATGGTTGTCTAAGCAAAGGAAGGGATGAAAATTCATAGATTAAGGGATAGAGAATGAATATAAATTTGTATCAAGTGGAAAATAAAGTAAAAACATGTCTCATTATAGTAGAAGGGGGGAAATTATTCCAGTAGAGTCTTGGGACTATATATTAAAAAAGTATAGAGAATAGATCGAAGATAATGGTTGTGTTTTACTTTCTAAATTTAAATCATGATATATGGATAGATTTTTATGCTTGTATAAGAGGTAATATGTTGATAAATGCATATTGAAAAAATAATAAAAGCGTGTCAAAGTTTATAGACGTTATGCATATCAATGTGTATGGAATAATGAAACTTCCTATAATATTAATTTTGAGGAACTTTATCCTATTTATTGTTGATTTTAGAAGAATGTGTTCCATTATATTTATACAGACCAAGAAAGAAGTCAGGGTGTGCATAAAAGGTTTTCAAATGTAAAAAAATATTGAAATCAAGATATTGATAAAAATTATGAGATTTGATAATAGAAAAGAGTAAACCTCTATTAAATTGGGAAATTACTTATAGAATCATGGAATAAAGTATGGGGTTTCACCAATGAGAACACTATAAATAAATAGTGTCATAGAAAAAAGGAACTGGATGGTGAACAACATAAAAAACATTTCACATTGAGAGTAGAATCTCTAAAAACTATTGGAAAGGTAGTTTAAGAGTAATTTTATACACAAAACTTGGAATTTATAAGTCTTGGATAGAATATAACATCATACTAATGTGGCATGGAATTATGTCGGCACTTAAAAATTTTAAAGTGTTTAGAAGAAATTTTTACATCTATAATAGGGATGGAAGCCAAGATAAAATATGGTTATGTGGCTAATAAATGGATTTTCATGGGTTAACAATAATATTTACATGTGCTTCAACAATATATTGAACAAAATTATGGAGTTTTATAGTGTAAAGGTGATTATAGATAAATTTGGAAATAAATTTAGGAACTCTGATTTAATAAAATTTTGTAATGAAGATGAATATGTTTGAAAAAAAAATCTATAAGTGTCCAAAATCCAACACTTGATAAGTATTTTTGAAGAAAAATCAGAGCAAAAAAGTGACTACTGAAAAAAACCATAGAAATATAGAAGTAGTATAACGAGAGTTAAAGTTAATTATTCAAATATCATTGGAGATAAATATTCTACAATACAAACCCAATGGATTAGGAATGTAGAGAACACTAATTTACTATTTTTGGTGGAATTGATATCATTTAAAGAAGTGGAAAAGGATGATCTACAGTTTAATTCCATGAGTGAGGGGTTATAATAAATAGAGGAGTACTAAACTTGGGAGCTTATGAGAATACTATAGGATCACAATTTCATTAGTTCCAAATGGGTATTTAAGAAAACGTATGATGATCATGGAAATGTGATTAAGAATAAGGAAATATTTTTATGAAAAGGTTATGTTCAAATTGAATGTGTGGATGTGGAAGAATATTTTTCACCCATGGAAGTACTTGAGTTAATAACACACTTCTTGGATATTTCAATTCAAATAGGATTTAATTTCATTCAAATGGATATGAAGATAGTATTTTTGAATAGAGTGCTCACCAAAAAAGTTTACATTAAACAACTTATGGGTTTTTTAATCATATATCACAAATAAAGGGAAGATTGAAATAAGAACAAAAATATTGGTATGATAGATTAGTTACTTAGTTGAAGAATGTAGAATTCAATATAGGTTGTGTTGGCCATAACCTCTATGTGAAATCAACCAAAGAAGAGAATATCATAGTACTCGCATATGTCTATGATATCATATTAGGTGGAAACAAGATGAATTTTGAAGAGGGGTTTGGAAGAATAATAATATTAGAGTTTGATATGTAAATATTTTGAGTGATTATATATTTTTTCAAATTTCATGTGATTCAAAATGTGGAATATTAATTTATATCATAAGAGAAATATGTATGGGATTTACTCGAAAATTATGAGATATATGATATACAATCAGTTTCAACACCAATTATGGTTGGAACCAATCTTGGAAATCAAAAATATAGAACATATTTTTATCATAAATTTTCAATTAGAATGATTATAAGATTTCTATACTTGATATTAACTAGAGTATAAATTTTCTACACTACATGTTCAGTGGAATTATTTCAGAGTAATCCAAAGGAAGATAATACAACTATGGTGAAATGAGTTATGAGGTACATTCAAGGTGCTATTAATTAAATTTTAGTGTTAAATATAATAAAATACCATGATTTTATTATATATTCATATATATAATGGGACAAAGATTTCATGGATAGAAAATACATGGGTGGAGAATCTTACATTGTTGGGAAGAAGTGTATTGCCTAGTTAAGAAATAAACAAGAGAGCACATCTCTTATACAATTGAATCTTAGAATATTCCATCTATGAAAGTAATTACTTAGTTTATAGGGATACAGAAACAAATATAGTTTCTTTGTGAATATGAGGAATTACCCATGATTATACATTTTGATAAAAATAGCACAATTGAGTTGATAAGAAATATATTACATCACTCATAAAAAAATAGTTAAATTAAGTATCATTTATTTAAGAAAATATTAGTTCATAGAGTTATCGAGATGAAGCATGTTGGAATGAATCAATACGTGGAATAATTTTTTATAGAACTATTGGTAATAATTCCCCTATCTCTATATGAATTTAATGTATAACATGTTTGTACAATGTTTGTAGGATTATAACCTTTGGGTTTATTATCAAAGTAGGAAAAGTTTTAGTGGATATTAGTGATATTTATAGATATTTATCAAAGGGGAATAAAAATATTGAAAATAAAGGATTTTAAAAAAGTGGAATCATAGGAAAACTTCTCGTCTCAAGGGGTAGTTTTCCCTTTAATGGAGATTTAGATAGATGTAAAAAGTGGATATATTATTGATGTTATTAATATTTTCATGACTTATTATATACTACCTTTACTTATTTTATATGAAATATGCCTAATTTGTGTGAAATAATAATGTTTTAATAATAAGTATGATTTTTGAGCATTTTTAGAAGTAGTAAAATTGAGTCTGTTCACTGTTTTATTTATACCTATCATCATACTAATCCAAATTTTATGATTATTATTTTTTAGGATTCCTTATTCAATTTCCAACATATCATTATAAGTAATCAGTGGTCAATTCTTCCATTTTAAGGGTCATATGGTCTTCACAAGATTACCCAAATAATTTGTGAAGAAACTGGACCAGCTATGATGATTGAGTTACTGGTCTAGATCTCGATGCCCAAATTTTCTAAAACTCCACCATATGTTCTAGATTATCCGAAGGAATCATGGATAAAAATTTCAGGGTACAAATCCCAATACAATGGGCTCATATTATTCATTTAAACTCAGCCCACCATTCAGGATGGGAATTAAAATTAATACAGTATTCATGACACGTCTCCTGATATGGTCATAAAATAAAGCTGAGATTTTTCAGTGTGAAATAGAAGATTTAGTTAGATGACTTTTTTGAAGAAATAATTCAGATTTGAAGGCATATTCCTATTAAAAAATCCATTAACATTTTAACCATCAAAAAAGAATGGATAGAAATGGATAGTTTTACATTGTTTATTGAAACCACCATAAATTTGGATCCATAAGTCCAAATTCTTACAAATGTTGAGATTAGTCGATCAAAATTATTATATAAAACTTTTAAGAAGGAGATATCTCAAGATTCGACTGTCTGTATGTCTAAATCTTCGATCCAAGTGGAGGGACAGATTGGGAATGCAAACAGTCCACTTCCTTAGGTTATAAATACCTCCCCCTCCTCTCCTTCAAAGGAGTTGGCATTTCAGAATATAATATCACATATTAGAACCACCAAATCCTTTCCAAGGTCTTTTTAGGACCTAACATACTCAAGTTTTTACTTGAGAGATCTTTCCTCCTCTCTTTATTTCCTTTTAATTTTGTGTTCATCATTATTGTAATCTTGTAAGTATTTTTTGTGATTCTGTTTTAATGCAAGTTTCTTCTTCAATATCTCTTATTATCACCCACCTTATGTTAAATAATATTAATGGTCTTAAATTAGTTTAAATATAGTTGAATCCTCTTCCCATATTTTTCTTACTCATTCAATCGAAAGTCCGTTTTTAATTATCATCATTGTTCGTGTGTGTGTGTGTTCGATGCACCACTCTTTTCTTATCCCTTTATTTTTCCTCTATTATTAATTTATCATCATAATCATTATAACCAGATTATTAATCATTTAAATGGATGAGTAAATCTCTCATTGGGTTGAGTTATATTTAGGGATGTTAAGCTATTGAGAGTTTTTTCTCGATGAGTATTCTTTAATTTAACATTGTGTATGTTGGACTTAACATTTCAGGGGTTAATTACTTGTTTTGTTTAATGTTTAGTTTACATAGATTATTGGAACCATAAATACACTACTATAAATAATATCTAATAGAGATTAGAACCCTAAGTTAATTTATGGCTTGTATTAAAGCCTTAACACTTAGGAATTCCAATCAAGGTTATCTTGTGAAGTGGGTGTTAATTTAAATGCAATATAAAGCAAATCTCAATGATATAACAAGATTGACTACCTAATGATGAACTCACCCCAATATTTATCAATTTGTTAAATCAAACATAATCCATAAATTATTTCATAAGCTCAACAAACAAACCCCCCAATCATAATACAATTAACTAAAAACAACTAACTATTAAAAAGTATCATTGTTGAGGATTCGATTGAAGTGATTCTATACACATTAGCAGAGCATCAGAACTTTGACCGGTAGATAGGAGACAATCGGTCTCACTCTTCCAAATGGTTTCGTTGCTGGGGATGGTGATTATGTAGTCATTATTTTCTAGTTATTGTAAAAAAACCAAAAAAGTAATTAAAAAAATGAAAAAAAACACAAATAAAAACCCGCCTTCTCATAAAAATCATAAAATAAAAAACACAAAGAAAAACCCATCTTCTTATTTCTTCCAACATCTCTATAAATTCCCTGTAGCCCCCCAAACAATCCCTCAGATTTGTTTGACCCTAAAATTGAGTGAACACTTCACCAACTTAGGAGGAACATAAGAGATAATAAACTCATTCAATAACTTGTCCTTGTCTAAGAAATTGAATTAGATATGGCCAATCTTAGGGAACAAAACCTTAAAGAACTTGCTACCCCTGATATGAATTACCAACCTCTTGGTATTCAATATCCAAACATAGAGTATGGATTTGAACTCAAATTGGGTTTGATTCATCTTCTACCTCATTTCCACGGGCCAACTGGTGAGGATCCACATCTCCACCTTAAAGAGTTACAAGCAGTGTGCTCTACCATGAAGCCTCAAGGGGTTTCTGAGGAACAAATAAAAATTCAAGAATTCCCTTTCCCCTTAGCTGACACTTCCAATTCATGGATTTACTACCTCCCTCCTGGTTCCATAACCACATGGAATGACATGAAGCGACTCTTCTTAGAAAAATTCTTTCCTGCTTCTCGTACTGCTTCTATCTAAAAGGAAATAAGTGGTATCCGTCAATTCCCAAATGAATCACTCCATGAATATTGAGAGAGGTTCAAAAATCTTGTTGCGACCTACCCACATCACCAAATCCCTAACCAACTCTTGATTCAATACTTCTATGAGGGGTTATTGACTATGGAGAGAACCCTCATTGATGTCTCAAGTGGCAGTGCTCTTGGTGATAAAACTCCAAAATCTACAAGAGATCTCATAAGTAACATGGCTGAAAACACACAACAATTCCATACTCAAGCACATGCTCAAGTAAAACAAGTCCAAGACAATAAATCCATAGAGTCTAACAAGATGACCAAGTGGATGAGTGAACTTACAGGTCTTGTGCAACAACTAGATGCGGCATCCAAAGCACCAACCTCATCTTATCCAAAATCAATGTTTCCTGGACCTATAAAAAACTGTGGAATCTGAAACTATCCATCTCATCCAACTAAAACATGTACACAACTTCAATAGGATCAATCTGATTCATCTGGACCAATAGAGCTCAATGCAGCATATGCTCAGCGGAACACCAACCCTCAACTATCAGGTCAATATATTAGAAACTTCAACCAACCCCACTCTGAGCCCTTCTCTTCTACCTTTAACAAAGGATTAAGGTATGGTAATCTCATTTCTCATCCCCCTCAGTTCCCTCCTCAAAACCCAAACCAATTCTAATATGGTCAAGGTGTTGGTAAATTCCAACAACCTTTCCCTTTTGTTCCTCAACGTCAAAGGATTAATCCTCCTCTTGCTTCTCCTGGATTTCACTATCCTAGTGAGCCTTACCAATTCCAAAACTAATACAATCTCTTTCCCAAGAACCAAAATCTAGGTAATCCCAATCTGGGACAAGCCACTTCTTCCAAGAAACCATGAGAAATTGCAGTGGAATATCTTTCCTCATTAACCCGTTCCAGCCTCAAGAACATTGAAACCCAAATTGGTCAACTTGCATCCCACCTAAGCCAGCAACAACAATCAAATTATTCCCAACTTCTAGCTCAACCATTACCCAACCCCAAGTGTAATTTAAGTGCAATTGCACTTAGATCAGGGAAGAAAATTAATAATCCTCAAGATAAGTCTTATAACCCCCCTTTGAATGTTGACCTAGAAAATGAAAAGAAAAAGAAACTTGAAAAGGAACCTGAAGTCATTCCCTCACATTTTTTCCATTCCAATTAGGAACCCGATTCCTTTTCCTCAAGATGTTTCTAATCCAAAGAAGTCCTTTGAACCCGATCATGAAATACCCGACATGTTTAGACGTGTTGAAGTGAATATTCCCCTCTTAGATTCCATTAAAAAAATTCCTACATATGCCAAGTTTCTCAAGGATTTGTGTACCCATAAGAGGCAACTTAGGACCTTTGAAAATTTTCAACCCAAGAGTCCATACCCCTTATGTGCAAAGATCCTGGGACCTTTACAATTCCATGCCAAATTGGAAGTTCAAACTTCGATGGTGCACTCATAGACCTAGGAGCCTCAATTAATATCATGACCAAATCCATATTCTCCAACCTTGGTCTAGTTCCCTTGCACCCAACGAGTGTTGTCATTCAATTGTCTAATCGAAGAATTGCTAGTCCTGAGGGTATAATAGAGGATGTCCTTGTTGTGTGAATGATCTTATCTTCCCTGCTGATTTCTATGTCCTTGACATGGAAGGTGAGACAAACTCTTCTCAATCTCTCTTAATTATAAGAAGACCATTCCTAATGACAGTGAGAACTAAGATTGATATCCATTTAGGTATCTTATATAGGGAATTTGGTGACCAATAGGTCAAGTTCAATATTTTTCAATCCATGCGATACCCATCAGAGAATGAATCTTCATTCTCTATCCATTCTTATGAAACTCTCTCTAAGAGTGTCTTGAATCCCAATCTATCATGTTCTTCATATTCTACTGATAGAGGAGTTTTTAAATATTGTATCCTCATTAACCAAGTCATAAATGGAGAAGTTGATGTTGAAATTACAAATGCAGACTCCATTAACCTAAGGGATCTTGAAAACTCTTTGGAATCTCATCTCAACTCTGACCTCCAATGCTCCAACATGGACGATAATAAAGAAAATGAACTTGAATGCTCATTTTTTTGACTCAAATATGATTATCCCACATTCATCATTTCCTATCCATGATTCTGAAAATTATATTATTTGTGATGTGAACCCTAAAAAAATGTGTTTATATTGTCCCTATGGTAGTGATGTTTGTGATATTTGTTCTTTGATTAATAAAGTGATCATTGTTGAGGTTCAAATTGACAATTATTTGGTGAAAAACATTGATATAAAGGATGTTGAAAATTTTATTCAGTCTTATGACTCCACTGAACCCCGTTACTCTGCATCGGTTAGTGATGGAATAAATGAGTCAAAAACAATTGGGATCTCATACTTAGGTTTTGTGTTATACGCTCCTTACGTAAACATACCATCATAATTGAAACATCTTCCTAAACTTCCAAGCATAGAAAACCAACACTCAGTGGGCTGCATAATACCTCAAGTTAAAGACCAAAGGGAGGATAGTCGTATTCTCCTTCCACCCACATTGAATTTCAAGAACCACAAAAAGAAATGGATGAAATTATCCAATGAATCATTAAGCATCCAAATGGAGAAGTTTTTCTGGAAGCACACTATAGTTGAAAAAATACGGTGGCCATCGTCGGACTATGGGTAGTCCACTGCAACTGTCCAGCTATAGGAAAATAAATGCAGTGCTTCTTGGGAGGAAACCCATTTTTTTTCTTTCACTTTTATGAAATTTTAATTTCTTTTTAGTTTTTTATTATATGAATAATGATTTTTCATTTTCAAGTAACATCCCACAATCCTGGAACCACATCGACTTCCATCGGATCCCCAACTTCTGCAGTTGACCCATCACTGGATGGAGATGGCAACCCACCAAATCCAAACTAGGAGCACATATTTCCCTTTAACTCATATTCTATATATATATATATATATATATATATATATATATTTCTTATTCTTATTCCATCATTTTCATTTTGTTTTTTACCACTTTCCTCATCACATTTTTATTTACTCTTTCTCTTTTGTGTGGGTGTGTATTTTAAAAAAACAAAAAAACAAAAAAATTAAAAAAAAAATGAAAAAATAGGAGTCATAATTACTCACCTTCCCATTTTCAAATTTTGTCCAACCATGTTTGGGAATCAAAAGACATGTTTTCATCTCAAAAAATTTGCAGTTTCTTCATAAATTTGGATAAATAATATTGTTTCAAAACCAACAAATTTTGAATGCTCAATTTTTTATTTGTAAAATGATTTTCCCAAACCATGAGGAACAAAATTAGATTTCATTTCAAGGCCACCTATGGCCATCTTTTCAAACTGAGTGTTCTTTTTTCACCCCCATTTGTGAATCTTGAGTTTGTGGACCTTCGAGCTGAATTTCCTACTTTAGTGAGCATTAATATGATAGAGGCATTTTCTAAGCCCCATGAGAATTATAATAGCCAAATAGTCTCTCATTAACTATACACTAATCCTCATTTTTAAAGGCCCTTTAAGCCTATGAAAACCTTTTCTTTAATAGCCACATTAAAATCCCAATACCTTTTCTCACCCAATATCAACATGGATTTTCATTGCATAATTTTTTGAAATTTTAGTGTGGGTGGAATGAATTTCATTGTTTGGGTTCCCTTTTATTTTTATTTTCAACGATTTATCATATACTTGAGGGAAAACATCCATTTTAGTTTGGGGGAGAGGTTTTCCTTCAGTGGGGTTTGGGAATGTATATATGCTTATGACATATTGTTCAAATTTTATTGTAAAGTGTTCAAAAAAATTAATTAAAAAAATGAAAAAAATCAACAAAAAAGGGTTGTGTCTTGGGTAGGTCAAAAATCACTATTTCTCAGCCTTTGATCTTGTTATAACTATTACAATTAGTGTTTTGAGGTGATCAATCATGGGTTGAGATATGAGTGTGATATCTGTTTCAAGTTCAACTTTTGAAAAAAAGAGGAAAAAAATAAGAAGAAGAAAAAGAACACTTGCATTATATTCTTATGTCATTGAGAGAAGTTTTGTGTTTTGTAAATATTTCATCTTCTCATTCTCTTCATATTTACTTCCACTTTTTTGTCTTATTTTACATTTTCATTCCCTTGTAAATATGTGTTTCCATTTCCTTTTATGTCTCATTTCAAACAAAATGTGCATTGCTTTTTCCAAGTTGGTGTTTACCCCTCTTCTTCTCTCTTTTGGACATTATATTCTTACCGTTACATAGACACAACAAAACCCCTTAAAAATTCCTCTTAATTCTTGAGCACTTTGGATAGGGAGTGAAATATGAGATCTATTAGAAACTATAAGATTTTAAAACTTGGATAGTGAATGACTGAATCTCTATAAATTAATTTTATCATCTTGAGAGGAGTAAGTTTTGTGTGCCACCATTTTCCATTTATAAATTTGAGCATGAAAAAATGAATTATTTTTGGAACATTTTTTCTTTAACAACTTGTGGTGGAATTAAATATGGATGATTGAAATTTTCTAAACCACCCATGATTGGGGAAAACAAAATTTTAATATTTGATGGTGAGTGAAAATGATTTTGTCATGTTTTTATATTTTTTGCACATGAGGAAATTCATAAGAATAAGTGTGGGGAGTTGATGTTATTAATATTTTCATGACTTATTATATACTCCCTTTACTAATTTTGTATGAAATTTTCTTAATTTGTGTGAAATATTAATGTTTTAATAATAAGTATGATTTTTGAGCATTTTTAGAAGTAGTCCAATTGAGTCAGTTTACTATTTTTTTTATAACTATCACCCTACTAATCCCAATTGTGTGATTATTGTTTTTTATGATTAATTATTCAATTTCAAACATATCATTATAACGAATAAGTGGCCAATTATTCCATTTTAAGGGCCATATGGTCCTCACAAGATGACCCAAAGAATTTGTGAAGAAACTGGACCATCCATGATGATTGAGTTACTGGTCTAGATCTCGATGCTCAAATTTTCTAAAACTCCAACATTTGTTCTAGGTTATCCAAACGAATTGTGGATAAAAATTTCAAGGCCCAAATCTAAATAAAATAGGCTCAAATGATTCATTTAAACTTAGACCACCATTCTGGCTGGGAATTAAAATCAGTACATTATTCATGAAATGTCTTCTGATCTAGTCATTAAATCAAGATGAGATTTTTCAGTGTGAAATAGGATATATAGGTGGATGAATTTATTGAATAAAGAATTAATATTGGAAGGAATATTCCTATTACAAAATCCATTAACATTTTGGACATTGAAAAATCATGGATAGAAATGGAAAGATTAACATTGTTTATTAAAACTGCCATAAGTTTGGATCCATAAGTCCAAATTCCTATAAATTTTGAGATTAGTCTAAAAAAATTATTATCTAAAACTTTTAAGAAGGAGATATCTCAAGATTCGGCTGTCTGGATGTCCAAATATTCAAGCCAATTGGAGGGACAAATTGGGAATGCAGACAATCCACTTCCTTGGGCTATAAATACATCCCCCTCCTCTCCTTCAAAGGAGTTGGAATTTAAGAATATATGAGAACATATTTGAATGAACAAATTCTTTCCAAGGGATTTTTAGGACCTTACATACTCATGTTTTTACTTGAGAAATCTTTCCTCCTCTCTTAGTTCCCTTTTACTTTTATGTTCTTCATTATTGTAATCTTGTAAGTCTTTTTTTTGTAATTCTATTTTAATGAAAGTTTCTTATTCAATATCTCTTATTCTCATCCACCTTCTATTAAATAATATTAATGGTATTAAATTAGTTTAAATATAGTTGCATCCTCTTCCCTTCTTTTGTTTCCTCATTCAATCAAAAGTCTGTTTTTAATTCTCATCATTGTTCGTGTGTGTGTGTTCGACGCACCACTCTTTTATTATCCCTTTATTTTTATTCTCTTATTAATTTATCATCATAATCATTATAACCAGATTATTAATCATTTAAATGGATGAGTAAATCTCTCATTTGGTTGTTTTATATTTATGGATGTTAAGCGATTGAGAGTTTTTTCTCGATGAGTATTCTTTAATTTAACATTTTGTATGTTGGAATTAACATTTCATGGATTAATGACTTTGTTTAACGTGTGGTTTCCATGGATTATTGGAACCATAAATACACTACCATAAACAAGATCTGATTGATATTAGAACCCTAAGTTAAGTTACAACTTGGATTAAAGCCTTAACACTTAGGAATTCCAATCAAGGTTATCTTGTGAAGTGGGTGTTAATTTAAATGGAATATAAAGAAAATCTCAAGGATATCACAAGCTTAACTACCTAATGATGAACTCACCCAAATATTTTTCAATTTGTTAAATCAAACATCATCCATAAATTATTTCATAAGCTCTGCAAACAACCCCCCAATCAGAATACAATTAACTAAAAACAACTGACTATTATAAAGTATCATCGTTGAGGATTCGACCCGAGTGCTTCTATACGCATTAGTAGAGAATCAGAAATTTGATCGGTCGATAGGTGACAATAATATGTGCGTTTAAATGATCCATGAGGATGATATTGAATAAGTTTAATATGGATAAATACTTGGAGAGTTTTTAGAGATTTATAGTTTAATAACAAGTGTAGCTTAGAGTTATAAATTGAGTATTTAATTCTCTATCTATCACTTTTTTTATACTTATCATTTATCATGAAGAATTAGAGTGGTGGAAGAGTAATTATATTTCCTTTTTGATTTTCTAATGTGTTGAGGACTTCTTATTCTCTAGAGATACATTGTATTTATAAAAAACCAAAAGGGGTAATTTTGGAACCAAGTATGACGTTCTTAGATAATATTGGAAGGTAAATGTTGTGTTTATTGTTAATAAAAAATATAAATCAGTTTTTTTAAGTTATTTTTCATGATATATGTATGGGAAATCCTTTAAAAAAGCTTGGAATAAACATGTTTTAAGGAGACAATATTATTTCATGGTAGTGTTGCTTATGTCATGGTGGTGTTTTCTATATTATGGTAAAGCTAATCATGGAGATTTTATCCTTTCAAAGGATTTTTTAAAATTAAATTATTTTTTCTAAAGCCTATATAATAGTATCTTGGAAAATGAATATGCAATATAATAGTAACTATTTTTCAAAAATTCTTTAAGTAAGAATAACTTGGATGTCTCAAAGGTTACATAAGAGTAACATAAGAAATTATATATCCATATAGGGTTTTAATATACTGATATAATATTAAATTTTATTTATTAAAGGACTCATTTATGATTAAATTGGAGAATTTTTATAAGCGGAAATAATGAGTTATACATGGTGGTGACTATAATAGAGATCAAGGTCTCAAAGGTTGAACTGAAAATGATGAGGTGATATTGGATTCATCATAGATAAAGTTTTAGAGGATATCATGTATGAATAAATATAATGGTAATCATGAAAATGAGCATAGAGGATTTCATAGAGATCTTCATGTATACATAACTAAAATTGGGTACAAAATGAGGTTATCTCATGGTGAAACCTATTTTTCATATCAAGTCTGATGGAAAGAAGTAAGAATAGTAAACATTCCGAATAACATGTCATGGTGGGAGTTGTTCACATAAATATTGGTTGTTACATGCACAAAATAATTTTTTTCAATGGTAAATTATGATTTGGATTGGATTAAATTTCAAAATCATGAAATTTATCGGGATGTGGAGTTTCGAATTTAGGGATCTTAGAGGCCGTGGTGTTAAGAAAATCTATCCATGTTTTAATGATATCAGTCTATGTCACGGAGGGTGATTTTAAATAAAAATATATACTTTGGGTTTATCTAGATGATTCAACTTAAATATATATTTTAGATGAATTTAATTTAAAAAAAATGAATTTAATTTCCAATCTATAAGTGACACATGGAAATTTGAAGATAGATGGATTTGGAAGTTTAAATGGGAAATTTTTTATGATAAAATATAAAAAATAAGGAGTTATTGAATAATAGAAAGACAATAACTATTACATCTAGAATTTTAGAGAGGAATTACTATTGGAAGAAATACTTTGAAGATCTAGTGCTTAAAAAATAAAATTAAAGCACAATAAAAACACCCCCGCTATTTTGGTGTCATAATTTTCTATAGAAATTCTTGAGAGTTACTTGTGTGTCATTTGTTTTATATCTATTACATGGAGTAGTATTTTAATGGGGAGAAAATATAAGTGTCCCTTGGATCGACAATGAGTTTTTTTTAAACATTATAATCACTAATAATGTGTAATGATATCCCCTGATATATTGACATTTCATTGGTGTATTCTCCTTAGAGTGGCCTATAATGGTGAACCAAGAAAAATTATTATGCCACTACATTAATATTTATACTTAGATGTGTTGTATGATCAGTTGATTGTAAAAAATTCATGTCATTTTCTTAATGTGTGAAAAAGATTCATTGGATGTCAAAAATTAATTTGACACCCTAATTCCATTCTCTCTCTTAGAGTTTATTTGGGACATTTTGGTTGCCCGAATTTTAAATGTAACTATCTATTTCTCATCATTCCTTATTAACTATTTAAATATTTTAGGTTTAGTGTTTATTGATAAATAAAATATCCTTCAAGATTAAAGAACTATCATTTAGAAAAAGTATGATAGTATATCATTGTAAATCAATAGTATTCAATGAGTATAAGTACATAATCAATAGTATTTTAGAAAAAATGGAAAAACAACATGATATTGTCATGTTAAGTGAAAAATTTTATTGTTATTCAACTAAATTTGACATGAAAACTCAATCTGAAAATTTATCTTATTATATAATTGTGAAGAAGATCATAAAATTAGATTATGACTCCCACATTCGTGTTTCTATGATGAAATAAAAATAGAGTAATTCATTAACATGACATTGCATGTATAAAGATAATTTTGGATTCAAGTTATTTACCACAAATCAAAAACACTTCTGTAAAGATCCAGATAATTTTCCAATAGAGGAAAGATAAGTGTTTTATGTATAACATCCATTGAAATATTAATTTAGTTTCATTATTAAATTTATTCATAGGAATATATTCCAGTAATTTACTATCAATATTTATATTTTAAATTTCCTAGTTAGTGTTAACAACAATATTGAATATGATTATAATAATACAACAACTGTTATACCCTGTTATTAAACAAAATTTGTGTTGGACAATGTGGAACAATAATGGTAATATTTATTTTTAATAAATTAAAAATTATTTAATTATTTATATGGTAACAACATGTTGCCTTATTTTAGGTATTAATTGATCCTAGTTTTGATATCCTTTGATATGGGTCTTGTTTTGAGGAGTTTTGAGTGAAATTTAGAAAAATTTAGAAGCCTTTAGGTAGTGCACGGTTGGCACATAGTATTCCCAAATTGTGGTTCCCCCTATTGAAAACCATGTACCTCATGGTGGTGTGGAAATTAATGTTTTTAGTACCTTTTACCAAACCACAACCCCACATAGTGGAAACTATGTTCCTTAAATAATAGGGGCGCATGGCTAGTGCATAATTTCCCCTAACTATGCCCCCTCTAACTAACTGTGCACACATGTTTAAATTATTCCAAAAATTAATTTAAAATTCAATATTGGAGTTCCAATTGACCCCATTCAAACCTAAAATGATTTTATCTTCCTTGTAGGATCCCAATGGGTGGTTTTAGCTCCTCTAAACCCTTTCCTTGGTAGATGTACGTGGCATTTATTGTGTTTGATCTCCTCTGAGTAAGTGGATCTTTTATTATATAATTTCCACTGATCTCTCTTTATTTCCTCCTTAGAGAGTCTTATTTTATCATGATTTTTATAGATCTAAAATCCATTTTTATGAATCTAATCCTTGTATTGATTGATCTTGATGCCATATCTAATTCATAGATCATATTCACCTTTATTTTTCATGGGATTCTCATTGTGGGAATTGATCATTTGATTTACATAATTTAATGGTAGGTGGTTCCATAATTATCTTCCCAATGATTGAATCATTGAATTTATTGATTAAATACAAAGTAGTTTTAAAATTATTTAAAAACATGGATTTGATATGATTTGATATTTTATTAGAAATCAGTATGGAAGTTGAGAAAAAACCCTAATTTAAATGTAATTGAAATTGTGGGGTAGATTTATGAAAAATGATGGCTTGATTTAGAATTTTTTTTGATGAAATGATTTGTTATTGATCATGAGAAAATGGATTAAATTTAAAATTGAATAGAAATGGAATGAAATGTTGAAAACCTATGGTTTGGTTTAAAATAGAAAAGACATGTTGAAAACTGAAATTGGGAAATTTTATTTTAAAATAGTTAAAAATGATTAATTACAAATTTGATTGATTTGTTTTTTGAAGAACATATTAGCCTAGGTATTTTTTTGTAACTTGGAAAATCACACTAAAAACTTGACTCCCTAGCAATGGATTTACAATGAAAAATATTACTAAAACAAATGTGTTATGACTGCCCATAACGGGTTCCCCTATTGGGGTTTAGACTTCCTATGACGGGTTCCCCTATTGGGGTGTATTTGTGTGTGTACGCCTCACTAAATTTGTGACCATAATGAGATGTGTGAGGATCCTATTACCTAAAAAATAAACTTACCATGGGAATTTTTGTACATGGTTCTTTCTTTTCTATGATTTTTTAGAATTTATATACATGTCATTGATTATTTAACTATTTTAATCATTCCAAAAAGTTTATATAAAGTTTTTTATATAAAATTTTCATTTAATCCTGTTTGAAAATTGTTTTTATTTTTTTTCATCTATTTAAATGAAATCATGTTTTGGTTTGAAATTTGAAAATGTGATTCCTTGCCTAGTATTATTTAAATTGATAATATAACTATTTTATTTTTTTGGGATTGATTATGGAACACTTGGTGAGACCCTACTAGAATTTATATCTCACACCCTACCTTTGTCTTTAGGGGCTGGTAGACATTCTTATGCTAGGTTTGAGAAAACAGAAAGTCCATCTTGTAGGTGGTGGATGTTCTTGATCCTTTGGATTGTGGAGTGTTGTTGGAAGTTTTTGGTGGAGATGTTATCCATTTTCTACATGTGATTTTTTAGTTTTCATCTTTTTAGATACCGAGTACAATGATGATGTATTGTTTTGGGTTTTTTTATACCTGGTGTTTCTGGTACCTTCTCCCTTTAGAGTGTTGAGCATAATGACTTGTATATTTTATCTTCCATTGTTATGTGGAAAATTCATTCCTTATTTATTATTATATGATAGTAGGTTCTTGTCTTCAACCCATGTGGATTAGGATTTCTCTTAGGGCTATGTCAGTGTCATCTCAAGTATTAGGATATTATGGTATCCAAGATGGATTGTGATAAATTTATATAAAATTTGTAGGTTAATAATATTTATTTAATTTCATTATGTAGTTTGGGTTTTCCTGGTAGATAAGAGGTATTATTTTTGGGACTTAAGAGGTAGTTGTGAGCGATTACTTGGTCATATCTCACCTTAATAAGTGTTAAGTCTCCATGGGTTTTTGGGGAAAGAAGTCATGAGGAATGTTTTGATCTGATTCTATACTTTTACCTACTTTTGATTTGGGTATGTTGAAATCCAAATCATGAAATATTATCTAATGGGATTGATATTACCATTTCTCCTGTTTGAGTTGTTAATATGAATAATTTTCTCATGTATTCAATGTTTTATGCTGATGTTGTGTATCCTTATGCCTCCAAGAAGGCATTTGAATAGCTTCCAAGAGGAATCTTCTGGTGAACCATGGTGAGTGGATCCTCCCATGGACTAGAATCTGTTTAAGATTATTATTCATGTTGTCCAAAACCTACAAAAGGCACCTGTAACCATCCTTATTTAGGATCTAGCTATGGAAAATCCAAGGTATGAATCTCAAAGTAATTCTCAATAGTTTCTAGGAGATAATACACCTACTTTCCAAGGAACTAATGATCCTCAAGTGGTTGATTAATAGTTGAACAAGATAGAGTGCCTTTTTTATTTCCTAAAAATTTCTGAAGCTATTAATGTAAAATGTGTTACCTTAAAGTTGGAAGGGACTAGTAGGATATAGTGATATTTTATGAAAACAATTAATAAGCATGAGGGTTTATGGTTTAAGGACTTTAAATTTATTTTCACTATTCATTTTATCTAGAATCTATGGTACTAGCTTAGGATATAGTGTTTTTTAACCTCCAGCAGGCTAACAGATCAGTGGTGTAGTTTGTGAACCAATTTGTCGAGATAGTGTAGTTTTCACCTAAAATTATACTAAATGAGAAGATGAAGTTTGATGTTTAGAGATGGTTCTTTTACCTAATATCAATTCTCATGCCTTCTTACTAAATCTCACTTTGTATGTTAATGTACTAGATAGGGAAATGATGGTTGATCATGACTTAGATGGTAAGTCAGGGTTGAAGGGAGTTCATTTTTCTCCCAGTGGTAGTTCTATGAGTTAATTTAAAGGAAATAATAATTGTGATGAGTCTTGTGGTGGTTCTTGATAGTAGGAATCCTCTAGACCTCATATAGTTCCAAGAAGAGTCCCTTTGACTTGCTTCCAGTGTGGCGAGGTTAGGAATTTGAGATGTGTTTTTACTGAGGCACCAAAGATCTAAAGTTCTTATGGTTTCTCAAGACACCTACAGAAATTATGAAATTTATTTTCTGCTTCGCATAGTGGAATGAGGTCATCACCACAAAAAATTAATATGGTGTAATTAAATGCTTCAATATTTAAGGGGTTATGGTCACATACATCTAGAACAAAGCTTATTAAAAATGTGGAAGAGTCTCTAGAGAAAGCTAATAAAGGTCCAATGACTGTGATAGTTACCATAACTATATCTTCTTCTTCAGTGACTACTTTATTTGATATTGGTGAATCTGAGTCATTTATATCGACTCGTATTGTGAACCTAATAAATATTCCTAGGGAACTTTTGTCTTATGTGATGGATGTTACTACACCCCTAGAATGAAGAGAGAGTAGGGTCTCTATTATCCTTCTTTTATTTTTTCTTTATCAGAAATTGAAATTTTCTGGGATTTTCTGGTTCTTAGCATGAATCTTATGATTTCATTTTCAGGATGGATTGGCTCATTGCTAATAAGGCCCAAATTTACTACTATTTTGATGGGTCTCCTTTACTACACCTAATGGGGTGTTCCATGTTTTTCAAGGAGAATGGTACCTGAGGTTGAGTAGAGCTATAACTTCTTATCTATAGTTGGGGAAAGTAATAGTAGTGTTTTCTTTTGATCTAGAGTATTAATATTTGTGTGATTATCTCCCTCCAATTTTCATTGAGTTTCCCAACATTCTTCCTTATGATTTCTTTGGTTTTTCACTAGTAAGATAGGTTAGAGTTTTCTATTGATTCAGTGTTAGGTACTCAACCGGTATCAATTCCTTATTACTACATGGAACCAGCTGAACTGAAATATTTGAAGACTTAGGTAGATGATCTATTAGAGAAATGATTTATACACTTGATTGTTTCACATAGGGAAGTGCCTGATCTCTTTTCTAAGAAATAATATGAAACACTTCTTCTATGTGTTTATTATCGAAAGATAAATCGATTTATAGTGATGAACAAATATAAATTTTCATAGATTGATGATATGTTTGACCAGTTGAAGGGGTATAAGTGGTTCTGGAAGATTGGTCTTCAATCTGGTTATCTCCAGTTGAAATAAAAGAATATGAAATTCGTAAGACCAATTTATGGAGAATTTATGGACATTATGAGCATCTTCTTATGCCATTTTTTCTACCTAAATATCTTCTAGTAATTATGGATTTGATAAATAGAATATTTCATGAGTATCTTGATACATTCATGGTGGCCTTTATAGGTGAAATCCTAGTTTACTCTATGTATGAGGAAGGTCATGTACATCATCCGAAAATAGTTATAGAAACCTTGAGAGATCATATACTTTACATGAAACTTTCAAAGTTCAATTTCTGGATTCGAGAATTGAAATTATTGGGACACATGGTGTTGGAACATGGTATCTCAGTTGATACTGGGAAGGTGAAATATTTTATGACATGAGAGAAACTATGTAATGTTTTCTATATTCAAATATCATTGGTTTTAGTGGGGTTTTATCACCAATTTGTAAAGAATTTATAAAATATAGCTACTCCAACGACCGATTTCTCCATGAATGGGGTGAAATTCTCCTGGAATGATAAATTTCATAGTTATTTTTTATTTATCTTAAATGTCTTTTGACTTTTTCACTAGTGTTGACTCTTACAGAGATCGAGTAGGGCTATTTGGTCTTTTGTAATGCATCAAGTTTGGGTTTGGGTTTCATTCTTATATAGGGTGATCATGTGCTGGCTTATGGATCATGATAGCTTAGGATACATGATATATGACCCATGACCTTGAACTTGTAGTTATTGTAACACCCCGAGATTTTATGAAAAATATTCTTTTTAATTTCATTAATGTCTTGTGTTATACGCTACACCAAAAGGAGCTTTCACAACACACATCTCTGACCTGGCTTGAATTACACGCAATCGCGACCTTCCACGATAGCGTGTGTTGTACGCAACACCAAGTTTCGCTAAACAACGATATGCTATTAAAATATTAGTAAAACTAGCCATTATGAATAGTAAAAACCACTTTTTAAATTTTTTTTAAATTTTATTTTCAAAATGGACTTTATTTTTGGATTCGGAATATCGAAATTAGCTTAGGGTGAAATTTTGGTGATTTTCAGATAACTATCATATTTTGATGAATAGTGAAAATTACTAAATTTTAATTAAAAACAACTTTTTCAATCGAAAAAATTAATAGTGATAAATTATTAATTTGAGTGGTTTTAAAGTATATTTAGAATATATTTTTACAATTTAATACAATGTTGGTCATTGGATGTAATTTCACATTTAAACCAGACATAAACAAGTGTTAATCTTTTGATAGTTATTATCTCTTAAGAACACGCTATTTGTTTTGACGATGGGAATTAATTTTTAAATTAATTAATGCAACTGATATGTTTTGAATTTGGTAAAATAGAAATCATTTTTGAGTTCATAATATCAAATATATCTTAGGCCTAATTTTTGGTATTTTTTTGAAAACTTTCAATTTTTGATGAATAGTGAAACCGCTAAGTGGTAGTTAAAAAAACTGAATTTTTCATAAAACTTAATTTTACCGCTTTTGTGAGTGGAATTTCAAAAATCCGAGAGACACGGTTGATGTTAGTAAGTAAAATGTGGTTCAATGAGATGAAAATAATTTTTGGTGAATAGTAACTTTTTACTTTTATTTACCACGGTTAAAAGTAAATAGGGTAATTAAGGGTAAAAATGATATTATTATTATCCTAACACATGTCCTAATTCTATTGTATAAGTATAATTCGACCAAAAACAAACTTAGGAATAAAATATGACCATTTAGGCCCACTTGAATTAGATTAGGACATTTATTATTATTTAATTCAAAGAAGAGTTAAAAGAGTTAAAATCAATGTTTATTTAATAAAACATTTTTAATATAGGGTTATACATAAGATAAATTCTACTATAAATATTCATTAGAAAGATAAAACGATTTCCTACATAATGGTATTTTATTTGTAATTTTTAGACATTAAATAATTTAATTTATTTATGACACAACGATGATGCAGTAATTATCTTATTAATGAAATATTGACATAATTGATGTTATAAATACCCAAATAAATATAATTTGAGACTTTTTATGAATTAAACTAATTTAATAGGTTAATATGACATGTTAGTATTTATTTAATTAACTTTTTTTTGAACTTATCATTCTGTTATGAGTTTCACAGAAATCAATTACTAAATAGTGTCAAAATTGACATAAAATAGTTTTTAAAACAAATATTATATTATTAATTGTTATTTTATTCCTAAAATCTAAGTTTCAGCCAAATGACATATATAAGGTTATATATATTAATAATATACAATTTGGGGTTCGTTTTTCTTCTTAAAGTATGTTTATTAACCTTATAGTGTAAGAACACAAGAAGACACGGTAAAAGTAAAATTATTTATCTAAATGTTAAATCTAAATGATAAGGTTAAAATAGGAACCTAAACTTGTCTAAATTCTATTGTATGATAGGATTTCGACCCATCCCCACCTTATCCTCTAAATAAATCAATTTGGAGCTATTTAAAACCGAACTTGACTTTATAATAAAATCATATTTTTAGTTTTTCCAAAGGAGCCCCTATCCTCCCTTATAAAAGGGCACCTCCTCCCTCTCTTCCTCACACAACTTTGAGCCTTCAAGCTCGGCCAACCCCTGAATAATTCTCTTATCCACTTCCCTAGAAACATCCTAGAGGTTCTGGTCTTCCTCAAAGACCAATTTTAGTGCCCTAAGAGGAGGTCTCAAAGAGGCGCTTCAAAGAAGAGGTAATTTCCGTTACCGATTCTTTCACCTTTATTTCTTCTTCCACTTCTTCTTATTAGGTTGTTTCATTATGAAGTAATAACATCAGTATCACTCATATACTGATATGTTATTATAAGTATGAAACAATCCTATTTCACCATCTATCCATCCTATGGAAAATGAAATCACCGCGCGTGCGTACGTACGGAATACCGTCTCCACGCCGTGGTGAAATCTATTTTCCACCACCACCTTACTTGGATGGGTATAATGGTGTAAATAATAACTATATATTATTATTTTAAAGTGATATTGATTCTGAAATAGTATACATACACTCCAATATAGTCCCACGATCATGAGAACGATATTATCGCTCGTGCGTACGTACGGACTACCGTCTCCATGACGCGATGAGATTCATTCTCCACTTTAAACCATTAATGAATGATTATAAAGTATATATAATAAGAAATAATGAAATATATGACATAATAATGATACTGGATTTATGTGTATATATATGAATGTCATCTACTTAATTCCGTTCAACTCAATAAGGAAACAAAAACAGCGTTCATGCGTACGTACGACCTACCGTCTCCATGAACGGTGTATTTATTTCCATTTACTGATTTATTATATATATGAATATTCTGAATATATATATATATAAATAATGTTTTATATTCTGGAATTAAGTAATCATTATCTAAGTAATCATATGAATAATTACAAGTCAAAACACGGACGACAAATGAAACAATTTTACCCAAAACGCTCTTTAACATGGAATTTACAAAAGAACGGATAATATAAAGTCATAAGTGAACCATATATGATATCATAACAATGAATATGATTCTGTAATAAGTCAGTGACATTATTTAAATCATTATACAGGAGGTTCGGACACTTACGAAGCAAATCAGACCTAAGGTAAGGGAAATATCACAATCTCATTTTTATCCGAGACTGTTTATACTTTGGTATTTACTGGGGTGTATTTTATCATCCAAATCCATGTTTCCTCAATATGTAATATTGTTTCCATCCAACTACAACTGTTTAAATCCAATTTTACCCTTCGGTGAGTTTTTAGTAAAAGATATGAAAGGAATCTTTTGTCGTTTTTCGTACGAGGTACTTTTTGACTTTTTCGACAAAAGTACGAAGAATGTTTTTTTTACTTATACGGAACGAATGGATTTTTACGGTTTTATAAAGCCTTATTTTAATGAAGCTTACTCCAAAATATTTCATGACTATTTTCAATAAAATATCTTTCTTTTAAAATTGCATGACGTTTTGTGAAAAGAAATTGATTTTGAAGAAGAAAGGATATTTTCCTCAAGAATTCATTTCAAGTGTTTTATCAAAATTATTTCCCATCTAAGATAACATAGGGTTCTGTTTCTATCCCTATTATTACATTGATTTGGTTATGTTGTGATGGAATTATTTTTATGAATTCCTTTATCTTATATGAATTGTTTTATGATGTCATGATGTTTACGAATCCCATTTTTACTACATGAGTTATGAAATGATGTATGATTTATGATTTTGTGGCACACATAAGAATGGTATCATTATGAGATGGGTGGGACCTATATCTCCCTCCAATGAATTGGATAAAGATTTTATATCTCATGATATAGACATGGATGGAACGGTAGGTTATACCGGTTCAGTGAAACAGGACTGAAACGAGGGTGACTCGGTTCAGAAAGGGACTTTGTCCACTAAGATAGTCTTGGCAATGAATCTTGACTAACAAGAAATGATTCTCTATGATTAGGTGTGTATGACACAAAGTTTAATGTTTTAAGTTATGATTATTGTGATTACATTTCACTGCCATGAGATATCCCAGGTTATGAAATTATGATCTCTTTTACAGGTTAAGATTTCCAAAAGTTATGTTCTTATGTATATGATGTGATTGATATTTCTTTTATTTATCCTTACTGAGCATTTGAGATCACCCTTTTATGTTTACTTTTCCCCAGGATATAAAGAAAGGTTTTAGGTATTAAAAAAAGGAAGATCTTTATGGGAGATGTTGAAGATATTTCACCAGGATTATAAGATTATATTCCGAGTTTCCAAAGACACTAAACTATTATGATCCTTGTGTGTGTCTTTTTGTTATGTACTAAGTATTCCACAAATGTAATGTAATGTCAATGTACGTCAAGCTTCGGGTCTTTACAGTTGGTATCAGAGGAAAGGTTTAGTTAACTTTTGGAAACTAGGATGCGAAAGCATTAGTGAGATCCCTAGAGATATTTCTAAGGTATGTCTAGGGATGTCCCTAAGCATAAGTATATGTATAAGATACAGTCCTAGAACTACGATAACGATCATAGAATTTAACCTAAGAAGTTAGATATTGAGGATACTCCCCCTTTATAATGTTGTTTTCCCTAGCATGATTTTTGCCTCTCACACTATTCTTTTTGGGTTTTAGACGATGGCTGGAACCCGAAGGAACCGTGTTGATCAATGCAATGGACAATGCAATGATTGTCCTCCTGAACAAACAAATGTTATGGGAGATGGAGTGCAAAATCTTATTGCTATACTTACACAAGATATGAATCATTCTAGACTTCCAAATGAGCAGAGAAGGGAACAATATTCTATTGATTCCTTTATGAGTCAACATCCACCTTCTTTCAGTGGGACTCCCGATCCACTTGTTGCTGAACAATGGATCAGTACCAATGAAAAGATATTTTCAGTTCTTCAATGTTCTGAACATGATAAAGTCATCTTAGCAGTATATCGTTTGGAAGGTGAAGCTGATCAATGGTGGAATCTTATCAAGAATACGAGGCCAAGAGATGAAATTGAGTCCATGGAATGGGACGAGTTCAAGAACTTGTTTTTCATTAAGTACTTCCCTCGTATTCTTCGAACAAAGATGGAAAAGGAGTTTCTTGAGCTGAAGCAAAAGGATGATGAATCTGTTGGTATATACGAAGCGAATTTTACAAGACTTGCAAGGTATGCATATGGCATTATCATCCAACCTGAAAGTAAAGTTGATCGATTTTTCAGTGGCTTAAAAGCAAGTCTTTGAAGGGAATTAGCTATAAGAGACTTCAGTAGTTATGAAGAAATTGTGCGTTGTGCTATCAAGGTAGAAATGGAAGTTGGTGTTACATATCCATCTCATGGTTTTGACAAGAAACAAAAGATGGAGTTCAAGGAGAAATCTCAGAATAATGGTGAAAAGAAGATGAATGTTTCCTTATGCACAAAGTTTGGAAAGAAGCATGGTGGAGATTGTCTTAAAGGGACTAGAAAATGTTTTAAGTGTGGAAAAGAAGGTCATCGAGCAGCTGAGTGTCGAAGTAATGGAAAAAGGGTTTCTAATGATGTGAATAAAGCAAACACTGCAGAGAACACACCACCAACACTTCAATGCTTCAAGTGCAAGGAAATGGAGCATTATGCTAATAAATGACCCAATCCAAGGGTTAGTGATGATCGACATGAGCAACCGCTTAAGGCAAAGGACAAAGGGAAGTCACATGCGATCACTATTGGCGATGTTGAATATGTCAACGATGTGGTGGAATGATTAAGTGTTTATGTAATGGGATTCCAAAATATTGTTGTATCATGGAGTATTGGAATATTTATGTATTGGTCTAATGTGGTATTCAAAGTGATTGAGATATTTTTGGAAATAAGATGATATGCGCATAATGAAGGGAAAATGAGAAAATGAAATGTTCAACAGTATTCATGAGCTCATGATTGATATAAGGACTAAGTGATATCATGGTTTGAGTATATAGAATTTTGAGGATTTTGGTATGTGGAAAGTGTTAACTTTTAACTGCATTCATGTTTTCACTAAGGTTCAATGGGTATTCATTCTTCAAGAGAATACATGATTAAGGTATTCACATGTTTGTAATTTGACCAACAAGATATATCTTATGATATATGGGGGATAAATGATGGAATTCACGTGATTGTTCTGTGACATTTCAAGTAATCATTTTCTTTATACTATGAGCTTGGACCGAAGTATTTTAGATAATCCTAAAGATTAGAATGGATTATGTTGGACATAAGTTAGGATAAAACGTTTTTCAATATTATTGATGGGATTTTATAGTAATATAGCTTTAGAAAAAGGACAACCTGCAGGATGGGCGACAACCCATCGCGTCGGACAAGGCTGTGGGAATCAAACCCACAACCGAAGTGCGACTGGCCTTTATCGCCTACCACTGGCCTACAGGAAGTCCCTGTTTAGTAGAAAATAGTTTTATTATATTATGCAGTATGATATATGAAGTATAAGTCCATTTTAGGAACCATATATAATTAATCTCACTATATAATGACTTATGTATATTTAATAACTTTTGATAACCTCTTGTTTGAGACAGATGGAATGACTCGTCATTCTATCACATGATCTGCTAACACTTCTCGAATAACAAATTCAACTTCATTTATTTAAGAGATGAAGTGGAAATTGTTCAAGGCACGAACAACAGTGAGATTGTACCAAAATAAAGTAAGTATTTATTCTAATTCAAATTATTCAACTTTAGGGAAACGATCTTGAAAACCAAAAATGTTGTCCTAGTGCTCTTATATCTGATTAATCAGATGGTACCTTAGATCATCACAAATTTATGGATTTGTGATTGTTGGCTTTTCCATATCCATGTTCTCTACCACTCTCCATCAGAACATGATGGTTAGATTTTTCTTCCATATCCATATTTTCACCTATGTGGAAACCCAGCGATTAGTTTATTTGGGTAACCGTTACGTTTCATACTTTTGTTTTTAAAGATTGGTTTTGGTATTCCTTTTTACGATATGGGTTTATATTAAAGAAACTTTCGAGTAGTAAACCATTTATAACCCCGACGAATTTCGAGGGCGAAATTCATTTTAAGGGGGGTAGAATGTAACACCCCGAGATTTTATGAAAAATATTCTTTTTAATTTCATTAATGTCTTGTGTTATACGCTACACCAAAAGGAGCTTTCAAAACACACATCTCTGACCTGGCTTGAATTACACGCAATCGCGACCTTCCACGATAGCGTGTGTTGTACGCAACACCAAGTTTCGCTAAACAACGATATGCTATTAAAATATTATTAAAACTAGCCGTTATGAATAGTAATAACCACTTTTTGAAATTTTGTAAATTTTATTTTCAAAATGGACTTCATTTTTGGATTTGGAATATCGAAATTATCTTAGGGTGAAATTTTGGTGATTTTCGGATAACTTTTATATTTTGATGAATAGTGAAAATTACTAAATTTTAATTAAAAACAACTTTTTCAATCGAAAAAATTAATAGTGAGAAATTATTAATTTGAGTGGTTTTAAAGTATATTTAGAATATATTTTTACAATTTAATACAATGTTGGTCATTGGATGTAATTTCACATTTAAACCAGACATAAACAAGTGTCAATCTTTTGATAGTTATTATCTCTTAAGAACACACTATTTGTTTTGACGACGGGAATTAATTTTTAAATTAATTAATGCAACTGATATGTTTTGAATTTGGTAAAATAGAAATCATTTTTGAGTTCATAATATCAAATATAGCTTAGGCCTAATTTTTAGTATTTTTCTGAAAACTTTCAATTTTTGATGAATAGTGAAACCACTAAGTGGTAGTTAAAAAAACTGAATTTTTCATAAAACTTAATTTTACCGCTTCTGTGAGCGGAATTTCAAAAATCCGAGAGATACGGTTGATGTCAGTAAGTAAAATGTGGTTCAATGAGATGAAAATAATTTTTGGTGAATAGTAACTTTTTACTATTATTTACCACGGTTAAAAGTAAATAGGGTAATTAAGGGTAAAAATGATATTATTATTACCCTAACACATGTCCTAATTCTATTGGATAAGTGTAATTCGACCAAAAACAAACTTAGGAATAAAATATGACCATTTAGGCCCACTTGAATTAGATTAGGACATTTATTATTATTTAATTCAAAGAAGAGTTAAAAGAGTTAAAATCAAAGTTTATTTAATAAAACATTTTTAATATAGGGTTATACATAAGATAAATTAGACTATAAATATTCATTAGAAATATAAAAATATTTCCTACATAATGGTATTTTATTTGTAATTTTTAGACATTAAATAGTTTAATTTATTTATGACACAATGATGATGCAGTAATTATCTTATTAATGAAATATTGACATAATTGATGTTATAAATACCCAAATAAATATAATTTGAGACTTTTTATGAATTCCACTAATTTTATAGGTTAATATGACATGTTCGTATTGCTTTAATTAACTTTTTTTGAACTTATCATTCTGTTATGAGTTTCACAAAAATCAATTACTAAATAGTGTCAAAATTGACATAAAATAGTTTTTAAAACAAATATTATATTATTAATTATTATTTTATTCCTAAAATCTAAGTTTCGGCCAAATGAATTAGATAAGGTTATATATATTAATAATAAACAATTTGGGGTTCGTTTGGCTTCTTAAAGTAAGTTTATTAACCTTATAGTGTAAGAACACAAGAAGACACGGTAAAAGTAAAATTATTTATCTTAATGTTAAATCTAAATGATAAGGTTAAAATAGGAACCTAAACTTGTCTAAATTCTATTTTATGAGAGGATTGCGACCCATCCCCACCTTAGCCTCGAAATAAATCAATTTGGAGCTATTTAAAACCGAACTTGACTTTATAATAAAATAATATTTTTAGTTTTTCCAAAGGAGCCCCTCTCCTCCCTTATAAAAGGGCACCTCCTCCCTCTCTTCCTCACACAACTTTGAGCCTTCAAGCTCGGCCAAACCCTGAAAAATTCTCTTCTCCACTTCCATAGAAACATCCTAGAGGTTCTGGTCTTCCTCAAAGACCAATTTTAGTGCCCTAAGAGGAGGTCTCAAAGAGGCGCTTCAAAGAAGAGGTAATTTCCGTTACCGATTCTTTCACCTTTATTTCTTCTTCCACTTCTTCTTCTTAGGTTGTTTCATTATGAAGTAATAACATCAGTATCAATCATATACTGATATGTTATTATAATTATGAAACAATCCTATTTCACCATCTATCCATCCTACGGAAAACGAAATCACCGCGCGTGCGTACGTACGGAATACCATCTCCACGCCGTGGTGAAATCTATTTTCCACCACCACCTTACTTGGATGGGTATAATGGTGTAAATAATAACTATATATTATTATTTTAAAGTGATATTGATTCTAAAATAGTATACATACACTCCAATACAGTCCCACGATCATGAGAACGATATCATCGCTCGTGCGTACGTACGGACTACCGTCTCCACGACGTGATGAGATTCATTCTCCACTTTAAACCATTCATGAATGATTATAAAGTATATATAATAAGTAATCATGAAATATATGACATAATAATGTTACTGGATTTATGTGTATATATATTAATGTCATCTACTTAATTCCGTTCAACTCAATAAGGAAACAAAAACAGCGTTCATGCGTACGTACGGCCTACCGTCTCCATGAACGGTGTATTTCTTTCCATTTAATGATTTATTATATATATGTATATTCTGAATATATATATATATAAATCATGTTTTATAGTCTGTAATTAAGTAATCATGATCTAAGTAATCATATGAATAATTACAAGTCAAAACACGGACGACAAATGAAACAATTTTACCCAAAACGCTCTTTAACATGGAATTTACAAAAGAACGGGTAATATAAAGTCATAAGTGAACCATATATGATATCATAACAATGAATATTATTCTTTAATAAGTCAATTACATTATTTAAATCATTATAGAAGAGGTTCGGACACTTACGAAGCAAATCGGACCTATGGTAAGGGAAATATCACAATCTCATTTTTATCCGAGATTGTTTATACTTTGGTATTTACTAGGGTGCATTTTATCATCCAAATCCATGTTTCCTCAATATGTAATATTGTTTCCATCCACATAAAACTGTTTAAATCCAATTTTACCCTTCAGTGAGTTTTTAGTAAAAGATATGAAAGGAATCTTTTGTCGTTCTTCGTACGAGGTACTTTTTGACTTTTTCTACAAAAGTACGAAGAATGTTTTTTTTACTTATACGGCACGAACGGATTTTTACGGTTTTGTAAAGCCTTATTTTCATGAAGCTTACTCCAAAATATTTCATGACTATTTTCAATAAAATATCTTTCTTTTAAAATTGCATGACGTTTTGTGAAAATAAATTGATTTTGAAGAAGAAAGGATATTTTCCTCAAGAATTCATTTCAAGTGTTTTATCAAAATTATTTCCCATATAAGATAACATAGGGTTCTGTTTCTATCCCTATTATTACATTGATTTGGTTATGTTGTGATGGAATTATTTTTATGAATTCCTTTATCTAATATGAATTGTTTTATGATGTCATGATGTTTACGAATCCCATTTTTACTACATGGGTTATGAAATGATGTATGATTTATGATTTTGTGGCACACATAAGAATGGTATCATTATGAGATGGGTGGGACCTATATCTCCCTCCAATGCATTGGGTAAAGATTTTATATCTCATGAGATAGACATGGCTAGAACGGTAGGTTATACCGGTTCAGTGAAACAGGACTGAAACGAGGGTGATTCGGTTCAGAAAGGGACTTTGTCCACTAAGATAGTCTTGGCAATGAGTCTTGACTAACAAGAAATGATTCTCTATGATTATGTGTCTATGCCACAAAGTTTAATGTTTTAAGTTATGATTATTGTGATTACATTTCACTGCCATTAGTTATCCCAGGTTATGAAATTATGATCTCTTTTACAGGTTAAGATTTCCAAAAGTTATGTTCTTATGTATATGATGTGATTTATATTTATTTTGTTTATCCTTACTGAGCATTTGATCTCACCCTTTTATGTTTACTTTTCCCCAGGATATAAAGAAAGGTTTTAGGTATTAAAAAAAAAGGAAGATCTTTATGGGAGATTTTGAAGATCTTTCACCAGGATTAGAAGATTATATTCCGAGTTTCCAAGGACACTAAACTATTACGATCCTTGTGTGTGTGTTTTTGTTATGTACTAAGTATTCCACAAATGTAATGTAATGTCAATGTACGTCAAGCTTCAGGTCTTTACAGTTATGATATATGCGCTTAAGAGTTGGTAGAATTACCTTTTCATAGAAAGGTTTACCATGTATTATAACCATAAGAGCCCGAGTTATATCTTCTCTCAATAAGATATGAATCTCTACTAGAGGTTTTGGGTGAAAAAATAGTAGTATTTTGATATTGACATTGCTTAAACCCCAAGGAAGGTAAATGTCATCACTGATGCTTTGAGCAGAAAACTTCTAACCAAAAGAATGAAAGAATCATCAGGAGAGTGGCATATGATGGATCTTTTTTGCATAGTTCCATTTAGAATTCTATGAGGAATATGCTAAGGTTGTCTTGGCTAGTGTTCAGTTGAACTCCACTCTTATCAAGATGATTATTTAGAAGTATCAACTTCATAAAGAATTTTTTGGCATTGAGGACTCTCTTGATGGTGGGGAGAATATCAGTGATTGAATGTTATCTTATAATAGAATACTATTTTTCTGTAACTGGTATGTTGTACCATTTCTAGTGTAAAAATATGTGATGGGGGATTTCCATAATTCCCAATGGGTAGTGCACCCGAGTACCACAAAGAAGTTCTATGACATGCATCAATGATTCTGGTGGTCAAGTATGAGATAGGACATCACTGAATTTATTTTTCATTATTATACATATCAGTGGGTCAAGGTCAATAAACATAAACCTTTGGGTTTTATCTAAACCATTTCAGTGCCAACATGGAAGTGGGGTGATATTTCTATAGAATTCATGGTGGGTTTACCTCATACCCCTTGGAAGAATAACAAGATATTCATTGCAATCAATTGGTTGACCAAATCATCTCACTTTATACCTAACCATGATATGAATAATGTTGATGACTTGGGAAGCTTATATATACAGGAGGTCATTAGGTTTCATGGTGTTCTAGCTGTGATAGTATCTGATAGAGATCCTTGGTTCACTTGTTCAATCTGGAGAGGCCTCTAGGGAAAAATAAGATCTCAAATAAGATTGAGAATGGAGTATCATCAGTAGAATTATGACCATACAGAACAGGATATAAATTTTTTGGAATAAATGTTCCATAATGACATCCTTGATTTTAGTGGATCTTGAGACATCCATTTTGGACTAGTTGAATTTTCTTATAACAATAGTTACCAATCCAAATTTCAAATGGATCCCTTTTAGGACTTGTATTCCCATCCATACAAAGATATATTATTTTGTTTGGATATTAGTGAAAGCTCATTGGTTGGACCGATCTTGATCCAAGAGACAACATAAAATATTCATTTGATTCAACAAATAATTTTTATGCCCCATAGCTGGTATAAATATTATGTTTACCTTCATAGGTGATCATTGGAGTTCTCATTTGGTGACTAGGTGTTCTTGAGGGTTTCACCCTATTTGGTTCATCGATGACTTGGGGGGGAAGGGAAGATTACACCCTATTTTGTGGGTTTTTTTAGGTTATAAAGAAAGTGGTAAAAGTGGCTTACTATTTAGAACTTTCAGCAAAGTTTACATCGATACATATTATGTCCCATGTATTAAAGTTTCAGAAATATCTTTTTGAACCATATCATGTCCTGGGCTAGGAGGATATGGATGTTGAGACTGATTTATTCATATATGAGAATCCAATAAGGATTGTTGATTCAGATATGAAGGTACTTTGTGGGAGGATGATACCTTCTCTATGTGTGTTGTGCTAGCATGGTTCTAATTCGTATGAGATATAGGACAATGAGGCACTGAAGAGAGATTAGTGTCCTCATCACTTTGATGTGTAAACTTATTGAAAAACTTTATGAGGACATAAACATTTTATGGTGGGGAGTTTGTGAAATACTTTTTTCCCTTTTTTAGGTATTATTTATCCCTTGTTTTTATCTTCTTTGATTTGGGTCTTGTTTCGTGGAGTTTTGGGTGAAATTGGGAAAAAATTAAATTATTTTGGGCAGTGCATGGTTGGCACATGGTTTTCCAAAACTGTGCACCCCCGGTGAAAACTATACACCCCATGGTAGTAGAGAAATGCACGGTTGGTACATATTTTCTTAAACCATTCACCCACTCAGGGGAAACCATGTTCTCCAAACTACAGGGGTTCATGTCTATAACAAGTTTCCCATAACCTTTTCCTCTCTATAACAAAATGTGTGTGTGGGTTTAAATTATTTTAAAAATTAATTTTAAATTCCCAACCCACCCCCCATTCATTCTTAATGTAATTTTATCTTCCTTGAAGGCTCCCAAGAGGCAGTTTTGGATTCTCCAAACCCTTTCCTTGGTAGATCAAAGTGTCATTGATCTCATTCAGTATCCTCTCGTATAATTGCTTTTGATCACTCTTCACTTCCTACATATAGAGTGTTAGATAATCATTTTTTTGTGGATATAAACATCATTTAAATTAATATAATCCTATTCTTTATTTATCTTGATTCTAGATCTAATTTGTAGATATTCATCACCTTCATTTTTCATTGGTGTTCCCGTTGCGAGCATTGATCTTTTAATTTTAGTAATTTAAAGGTAGGTGGTTCCATAATTCTTTTCCCTATAATTGAAACCTTGAATTTATTTATTAAATAAAAATTATTTTTTAAATTATTTTAAAACATAAATTTGAGATGATTTGATTTTTTATTTGAAATGGGAATAGAAATTATACAAAACCCTAATTTCAATGGATTTGAAATTGTTGGGTGGATTTATAAAAAATGATGGATTTATTTTGAAATAATTTTGATGAAATTATTTAATATTTATCTTGATAAAATTTATTAAATTTCAATGTCATGAAATAATGAAAAACTATTATTTTTTTTGAATGGAAAAGGAATGTTGAAAATAGAAATTGGGAAATTGTATTTTAAAATGTTTTAAAATGATTAATTTACAATTTAATAGATTTATTTTTTGTATCACATGTTATCCTGTGTAGTTATTTGTAACTAGTATAAGTATTCTAGGACCTTTACTCCCTAATAATGGGTTGACGATGAAAACTATAACTAAAACCACTGCAAAACGACTGCCCATAATGGTTTCCCCTATTGGGGTGTAGACTGCCTATGATGGGTTACCCTATTGAGTTGTATTTTTGTGTGTGAACCTAATTATATTTTTGACTACTATGAAATTTATGATGACACTATTACCTAATAAACTAAATTACTAGGGGGATTTTGAACATGGTGTTTACTTTCCTAGATTTGTTATAATTAACATACATGTCATTGATTATTGAAATATTTTATTCATTCCATGGGATTTATATAAACTATTTTATATAAAATGTTCATTTAAGACTCTTTAAAAGTTGTTTTGATTTATCTACCATCTATTTTAATGAAATAAGTTTTTTTAAAATTATGAAAATTTGATTCCATGTATGGTATTATTTAAATTGATATAATAACTGGTTTATTATTTTGGCATTGATTATTTTGCACGTGGTGAGACCTTACTGGGATTTATAGATCACACCCTACCATTGTCTTTGGGTGTTTTTAGACTTTATTATGCCAAGTTTGAGTAAAGGCAAAGTTCCACTTAGAGGTTGTGGATGTTCTTGATCCTTTGGACCATGGAGTGATGTTAGAGGTGATCAGTATAAATTTTATCCACTTTTTGAATTGGATTTTTGAGTTTTCATCTTATTATATTCCATATACTTTGATGATGTACCAGTTTTTATTTTTATACCTATTGTTTCTGGTACATTCTCCCTTTGGTTTTTTTTAGAATAATGACTTGTATATTTTATATTCTACTCTTATGTGGAAAATTCATTCCCTTTTTATTCTCGTACGATTCTAGGTGCTTGTCTCAAACCCATGGGGATCAGGAATACCATTTGATCTATATTATTTTTAGGTCAGGTATTAGGGTACTAGGGTATCCATACTACTTCGTGACATACACTAATTTCATCAATTCTTTTCTTATGTATGAATAAAACTAAAAAATCATTGATTATGCTAAGTTATGAAGTCATGACATTAAATAGGATTTAGGAAAATGAGTTCAATGTTTGAGAGATAGGATTAACTCATGTGATCACTATTGTGGGTATAATATTTTGATTTCATTAAATTTTAATTTGATAAAGTTTTTTTAGAAATTTAATTATACTTTTAAGGATCATTAATATGGTGACACTTGTCTTACTCATATTAAACCAGTGATGATAGATCATCACCTATTATTCCATCAAGAGTGAATAGAATTTGAGGTTTGAGAAGGCCTATATAGAGTACTAGATCAAACAACTTACCATTATCTAATTTACATTATTTTATAGTTGCCCCTACTAGTAAATCATTGGAGTATTTATCAACTAGTTATGATGTCGGTACCCCATACTATATATTTTAACCCACCTAAATATATTCCTTATAGTGGGAAAGATATTATCCATCCACTATATGATAATATGCCTACTCTCAGATATATATTATCATTTATGGAATAGTATACTCCTCCTATCACTCATACCCCTCTAATAATTAGTGTTGATAACTTTTTTCAAGCTTCTGATAATCCTTATTTTTATACATATAAAATCTTTAATTTAAATATTATGGATATATGTTTTAATGTGGTCCATATAATGTTATTTTTTAATTTTTATTCTGTCAAACTTAGGTTTGGAAACATATGGTGTGGCCCTACATGCATGCATGTAATATATAATAGGTATACATAGGTAATGGTAGAATAAAAAAATGAGATATATATGATTATAATGATTTTAAAGGAGTGTAAAATGGTCATGATAATTATTATAAAAAATAGTGATATTATGTTTAAGGATTTCTAAAGATAAAACAACACTTCTTCAATGAAGAAAAATGCATTAGAACCCATAAATCCTAAGAAAACCATGTATAAATATAAATAAAGAAATCATGTACCTTAAAATAATGATGGGTATCACTCCTATTATCTTCAAAAATTAACTAGATGAAGATCATTGAGAGGCATCCAATGTACTCCCCCCTCTATGTTGTATCCACATATCGACCAAATCAACCAAATTTTGTTTGGGATTCCACTCACATCCTTGATATTCTAGAATCTATTATAAGATAAATAAGGAGAAGAAAATATATATGAGGAGAGGTAGAATCATCAAGAATAAAGTAAGATATCATAACACACTAAAACAATGGGTAATTCCACTTTATACAAACTCAGGACACCCTGAGTATTCATTCATTTATTCATATGATAATAAAATATAAGTAAATGGAATATCGGTGAAAACTCCTTGTAACCATCCATCCATGCCAACTCTACTATGATTTTCATCATATTAATTGTCCATATTAAATGATATATTATGTGTAAGATTATTTTAAGGTTAACACATAAAATTTATCTACACTAACAATCAAAGGATTCCATGGTAATTTTATAATACAAATCATAGCATTATGACATAGTATAATCATTAATATGATTAGATAGGTTGTAGTTCTATGATATAACTATATTTTAGGAGGTAACACGCCACTAAGAACAACCTTATGATTTAAAAGTAATGCATAAAATATTCCTTTAGAACCATGAATTTTTTACTATATGAAATGCTCAATCATAAAGCACAAAAGGAACATATATATCATATGTACATTAAGCTTTAGGGCATATCTTTATTAATCTCCAACTTAAACAAAATAATCATAGAATTTCTACTATTTCATCTCATATTGTATAATATATAATAACTTAATAAATCATATCCAATAATCCTTTTATATGTCTCCAAAAAAGGTATAAATATATAATCTTATTAATTGTGTATCACATAATATGCAATACCTTCTGAATATCCATCCAAAACTCTTTTGGATAAACTCTAAAACACTTTTAGAGAATCTATCTAGGTTCCATAAAACTCAATACCCATTTAATCAACCAAAACGTTTATCCCTATGATCCATTGTATCATTGATAAAAATGAATTATTAAATTCATAAATTTAAGTAAAGAGTGCCCACTAGTAAAGCATCAATGCTACTCAAGCTATATTGGGATATGTTAGGATCTTTGTCAAACACTTGTATCTCTATACATGTATCCCCCAGTTTTATCATATACAAGAATGAATATTCATAATATCTCTTTGTCTAAGATATCTATTAAACATAGGACATGGATTATTTCAATCACATACACCTTACACATATGTTCTTGATTCACCAAGTATAGACTAGACAAGTCAATTAATACATCACATGCCATTCAACCTTGTGGATGATCACATCTAATGCCCCTCATCTAATAGATAATTACATTACATGTATTATCTAAGTATGTTCATATAATCATTCATTATATCTCAATAAATGGACTCTATTTCATACTCTTAATACTAGAGGAAAAATCTCATCTTATTAAAGTCTGAACTGATGACATGATCAGCAACATACTTAACCACTCCTTGATTAGATAAGCCTCAATGATTTTATAAGAAAGGTATTACCGTATGAATATTCTAATATTAGTTATATTTCTAACCTATGGGGAAATACCAATATGAAACATGCAACCTTAGTATAACAAAGACATAATGGATGACACTCCATGTTACTTGTGGGGTTATCTAATGCACGCAAATCCTTTCATGCCTCCTGATCATATTTTTTATCTATATAAAAAAATACACTATTTATAACCTTAACATTTAATCTCCATTTAAAATACTCCATGATGAACATTGGTTATGGATAAATCAAAGTTTTACTTTGAGTGGTCAATTATCATTTCACTTCATGAGTATATGCATCCAATAAGAAAAATATGATAAATTAGAGACAAAAATTTATATAACATGATAAATTTTATATTATTAAACTCCTTTAATAATTTTAAAAAATCCATACATAAGAACCCATATAATAATATCATATATGATAAACTAGTAAATAGACCTTATGTTTAATTCAAATTTAAGGTTTTGTTAAACTCGTTATCTCTCTATGTAATTGTTTTCATATCACTATGTGACCCTATGATAAAACCGTCCCACAAAAATATTTTAGTAAGTAAAATCAATGAAGAAAACTAGTTTGAATAATTATGTTATTTAAGGATAAAATTATTAATTTTTAACTCCTTGAACATGGTATTCAAACTTATTTAATTCACGACATCCAATGTTATAATATTAATAATTTTTTTCTATATAGAACTTTTTTTATTTTCATCATCATAATTCTTGAAACACTTTCCATAAAAAATCTTGAGATATTTTATGTAACCTTTTATACAAATAAATTTCATTTATAACACATCCAAAACTTTTTTAAGATATAAATATACTTTTACTTCATTATGATAACTAAATTTAACTATTTACATTTCTATTTACCAATATACCCTAAAATATTTTAGGATATTAAGTGACATATATTTTTTATTTTGATTGGAATAATATTTTATGTGTTAAAATTTCAATTTAAATTGGTCCAAACATACTCCAACTAGCCTTTTATAAATTATATTCTTTTCTAAATATCATGTTAAGATACAAAAACTATTTTGTATCACAAAATAAATCTTATTTACTTTCAGTGAGAATATCTGACAAGTAAAATATTAACTCCCATATCATATATAATTTTTGATTTGTTTGGGGAGTCATTCTAAAAAATAATATTTTATTATTCAAAATATTCTATTGATGGGTGGTGGGATCACATCCATCATATTTTAATAATAATATAAATAAGATCTTTTATCATATATAAAACCCTTTTTACCTTTATTTTATTCCTAAATATGTCATAAAATTAAACGAATCATAAACCATGTGTATCAAAAACAATTATCTCATTTATTCATCAACTAACAATTGTTTACAAGTATCTCTTATCTTATAATATTAAAAAAATTACAAAATAAACATTATTTATTTAATATTTATCTAATATTTGAATTAATCCCCACATTTCAAACCTAAATGTATTAACTCCTTACTTCATTACATAAAATAATACATAAAGTTTCTTACATAAATACTTTATCAATTTTGAACTCCATTATATCTAAATCACTTATAACATAAACATTTAGTATCATATACCCTTTTCAAAATTTAAGAATTGATTTCAATAACATCATACCTGATGTGGACTCTCCATAGATTTTTTGACTCTTTAGGTATTCTAGTCAATTCCTTCAATAATTACTAGTATTTCCATAATGGAAACATTCTACTTTATTATTGAATACACCATTTAGTTTCAAATACCTTAACCAACTATCATAATACCCGCTATTAGACTTTCTAATATATCTTTTTTTATTATGATTTTAACTTTTACCTCCTTTAAATATTATTATAGCATACAATCCTTGACCTCTTATATCCTGATTAGCTTCCCTAAATGTATTTCGTAGCTCAAGTAAACTTTTATTAATTTAATCCATATTATAATTCAAAATGAAATTTCAAAACCTTTCTAATAAATATTTCATAATGAAATCAGTATCTAGGTCTTGATCAAGAGGTGTCCCCAATATCTTGAAGTAATTAGCATACCCAATCATATTGATTATATGAGTATAAAAGGATATAACTTCTATCATATTACCTAAAAATAGTGCTTTAGAAACTATATAACTTTCATTTCTATATTAATCCTGATATAACTTTTTTTAAGTTATTAATCATTTCATAAGAATATATAGTTTCATATTAATTTTGGATTTTATGATTCATTGAGATAATCATTTATATATATAAAAAAGGGAATACCTCATATGTTTATAATAAACATTATTATCCTCTTGAATATCCTATTCAAAAAAATTCTTTTGGAATTCTTTTCTCTAACACACAAAATTTCTCTTTCTATTTGAGAGCTATTCTCAAATTTATATATCAGTCTAAGAAGTTGTTACCATTTTTCTTATCCTTTTAAATGATAGTTCTAAAAGTAGTATTGGAATATTTTTATTCCATTTATATCTAAAAATGAATTCTTTTATCAAATGAGTATCATGTTTCATAATTATTTAATAAGTAATTTTGTTAAAATGTGCTCCACTAAAATGACGACCCTTTTAAATTCCATCAAATATATTAGTAGCAAAATATCTATATGTCACTAGGAAATTAGTCTACATTAACATTCCTCTCATATATTAGATATATAGGTAGTCTATTATGCCAATAATATCATATATGACTCTTGGATGGCTGAGCAGATAACTCTTTTCCAAACCTATAATATGGATAAACTCAACACTATTCCACAGGTATCCTATCTCATAGGGTTTCTTAGAAAATTGTAACAAAAATAAAACACCAAAAACAAGGAACCTGACTCAATGTATCATTATGTTACTTAACATGCCCAAGATAATCTAGGGGAACCTATATCTGCTAGAACATACTGGGTAGGATGATCGAGATATTGAAAAGTTTTAACTTTAAAAGGAATATATAACTTAATATTTTTAAGGTGATTTTGTCTCACAATATTATCTCATGTTAGTCCCTTTATCTATGAATTATTCTAATGATTTAGTTTTTAATTTATTACTTCCACCATATCAATATGTTCAATCCACATTTATGTGAAAATCTTTACACAAATCATATCTTGTTTCACTAACTCAAATTAAAACCCAAATATATCCAAAAATGTATAAATTCATCTCATGTGTAAGGTACATGAAACCCTTCCATTTAAATACTTAAAATCATATGAAATCAAAAAATCCTATAAGATTCTGGTTAGAGAGTGATAGGTAGCCAACCCCCACTTTCTAGGTAAGGCATAAGCCTCTAAGATAGTGAGTAATCTAACCCAAAGTCCCTCTAATTAAGGTTATTATACTCAATAAGAACCTTAATTCCATAATAATTATAACACCTAATATGTATAAATGATACTAAACCTTTAAATTCATGCTCATAACCCAATACGATCCAAAGTCAAGATTGAAGAAAACTAAATAAATTTTCATATCTTGCATGTAACTCCTTATATGCATGTATCAAAATTTAAATACGTAATTTAATACTTTAAACTAAATTATACATCTATTCATAATATAATAATTATATTCATGAAAAAAATCAAAAAATAAACTGAATAAGTGAATAATTAATATATTTAAAAATGATATGAACAATTTATGAACAATTCATAAAAAAATAAATTATAAACACCATATAATGTATCAATGCATTATGGTAATTCCATAATCAAATAAATATTAACACTTTATATTTATTACTAATATGAAAATATTCATATTAACATTTATATATCATTTTACTTAAACATATTATATCTAAAATATAAACATTATATATATTAACTATTCATATATTATGTAAAAATTTAAAATATCACACATTTAATGTTATTTAAACCTTGATCATATCAATTTTCCAAACTACTTTTTATAAGGTTTAAATAATTTCCTTAAATTATAAATTTAGTTTTAATAATTAAAATTAATTATTGTAAAAGATTCATAATTTTAAATATAAACTCCTTTATATCTACCTTAATTTTTAAATTTATAAAAACTTTATAAATTAAAAAATAATTTCTCTATAAATCATTTATATCCAAATTATATGATAGGTAATGTAATTCCAAAAAGGTATTTAATATTAACATTTAATATTAAGGAATATTTATTTAATAAATCTTTCAAAAACATTTAATAATTAATTATAAACATTTTATAATTAATTAATTTATAAACACCATAAATTAAATAAATATCCCAAAATACTTTTTTCCATAATTTATAAAAAAATAGAAATTATAAAATTTCTCTCATAATTAAATTTTAGGAAAAACAAATTTTTATAGCATATAATTTTTAATGATATATGCATATCATAATAAAAATTTGAAAATCCATGGTGAATCAAACCCATTTAGCACTATCAATCATAAATTGTGATTAATAATACATGTTTATTAACATTAACCCAGTTTATAGTTGTGTGATTTATATTAACTCAATGCCAAGAAATTCTAATTTGCGGCATTTACAGGTGTGATGTCATGTGTAACATTAACCCTTTAATTTCAAGAAATTATATCATGTGATTGGAATCAATGTTTCTTAAGAGATATAATGCTCCATTTTTTAAACATGGTTCAGTTCTATCATCAACTATGATTTCCCATATCATATGCTATGATATGAAGAAAAATAAAGAATTACATTGAATCACTCACTATGATATCAAATATCGTATAGAGTGATCCAATAATAGATTATGATATCCCATATTGTAACACTAGCCACATAACAAAATTTAAATTTCATTTGAGGATATATAATATGAAAATAATAAAATACATATATTTATTAATTTTCACACTTTATTTCATGAATTTGGAAGCATGGAAATCTCTAATACCATTGAATAATTTCTAAGGATCGAACAACACTTGCTCAACATGGAGAAAAACATTAGAAGCTAAAAATATCAAGAACATATTTCATGAAACTTAAATTGTGTATAAATATAAATGAAGTACTCATATACCTTACATCAATGATAGCTACCACTCTTGTGTTATTCAAACATTCACTTGATGAAGATCACGGAGAGGTATCCGATGGATTCCCTCCTCCATGGTGTATCCACAGATTGAAAAAATCACCTAATGTATGGGTGGAATTCCTCCCACATCTATAATAACATGATAACTTTTGTAATCTAAAGTAAGGATAATAATAGAGCTAAAATGATAGGGATAATCACTAAGAACCAAGGATGGTCTCATACCAAACAAACAAAATGAGTATTGCCTCTATATATATCCCTCAGGACACCCTAAGTATTCATAAAGTTACTCATATATTCATAAAATATGAGTAAATGGAATATCCTTTACAAATCCTTATAAATATGAGTTCATGAAAACTCTCCCATGAATTACATTATATGAAATGAACATAATCAATGATAGCTTATGTGGAAGATGATTTGACCATTAACACGTAATGTTTGGATTCCCTATCAATCATAGTATTCCATGGTCATCATAAAATATGAATTATACCATTAAAAAATATCCTAATCATGAAATATGATTATCTATTAAATGGTTTTATGATATCATTATATAGTGGTAAGCGACACACCCCTATGAAATACCCTATGATATAGAAATAAGTTATATTATATGACTTTGGAACCATGCATGTCATACTATAAGACATGCTCAATTATAAAGCATAAAAGGTCCATATATATCAAATATAAATTAGGTTTTGTGTAATATCTCCATCATATCTTGGATCAACCATTTAGTTGGGTAGAATTAAATAATGATATTAAGTACAATTAATGAGTAGAGATTTGGGTAGATATTAATTTATATAATTTTATATAGTCTTTAATTGAATTCATTAAATACTTTTTTGAATATATGTAGCATCTATAAAACTTTCATAATGCTGAAATGTAAAATATATCCTAGTTAGTGGAGTGAGGAGATATGTGGATATCATATAAGTATAATCTCTATATTAGTTGGAATATTAGAAAAGATAAAAATCTCAAAGTTATATATTGCATTAAGTATCATCCAGTAAATCCATACCTAATAATGATTACTTATTAGTAAAGTTCAAATTCCCATGTATTATTTGAAATTATTATTTACTTTATTATTATATATAAATCCTATTTCTTTAATTAGATTTTTTATAGGACTCATATAATAGGAAAAAAGAGTGTTATAGAACATCTTCATACATTGGGGAGCACTTCTATGTATAAACATGAGATAAAATAGGTGACATATAAATAAACCTTTAATACAAACATACACACATTCATATAGTCATATGTAATATTTTATTTATGTTTTGTAAAAATATTTGTGCAAATAAGTATAAAATATTTTAGTAATTTTCCTCAATCTAAACTTTTTCATTCTATTTGTAAAAAATGAAGGTGGAACTATTATAAATGAGGGGGAAATAGAATTTTATGTATTTTTTATACTGTAAAGTGTCAATAATTTTTTATTCAAGTTTATACTTTTATAGATATTTTCATACATACTATAAATATAATGGATTTTAATCCCTCTATAAAAAATAATAATATGGTTTAGGCATAAATTATCATTTACATTTTGTGTTTGGTGAAGGGAACCAAGGAATAATTCAAGGTAGACCTATAAAACAATATATTAAATCAATGTATTATTATTTTTCAAGTATTGGTTCCTTGGATCACAATGATATTATATATTATTGGTTATATGAGGATATAGAGAGAGATACTACAGTGTAATAACAATCCCAACTTAGATTCCAAGAGTTATAATCCGAATATTGAAAAAGGCAGCTTCTCACACAAGTGTTTTCGAAGAATGTTTCCATTTTTCATCCAGTGGTTCCATAATATAAAATATCACAAATTGATGATTGTGAGTAAATGGTTTGGTTAGATTTTAATATACACTCTAGTCATCTCACCCCACAATTAATTTATTATCATGTTGTTAATGAAGGCAATGATGTTTGTGAAGATGATAGTGATGATGACACTAGTGGTGGTGGAGATGACATTGGTGGTGGTCCTATACTTAATTTTTGACTTAATGTATGTTGATTATTTAGTTTCTAGCTTGTATATTGTTAAAATTATTTTCTTTCTTAAAAACACCAACAATGAAATTCTAGTTTATTATTGTGTTATATTAGTTTTATAGGATTTTTTGATGTTGCAATAATTGATTTATTGATGAATGGTGGATATTTATCAGTAGGATATTTATCATTAGGTATTCATTTTTTATTTTATTGGAATATTTGGTTTTGAAATGAAGTTAGATTTTTTTTGATATTACCTCATTACGTGAGCTAATAAGTTGTGGAGTTATTAGTTAAATTAAATGGTCTAGGATGTAGGTGAGAAATTGGCATGTATTGTTAGTATTTGATGAATTTCATAATTTATGGTTAATTATAATTTTATAATTGATTCATAAATGGACTAATTAATAGTTAATTTTGAATAAAGGAAAATTTTAAAATAATTATTCATTATTTCATAGTGTATAAATATTTTATTCCATATTGATGAATTTTTATGTCTTCTACTATGTTTTATGGTGTGTTTCATCAATTATTTTTGATAAAGTTATCTTTGAATTTTTTAATCCCTAGAAGTTGATAATAATGGGATAAGAGAAATTGAAGGAAATATTTTGATTATTTTTAGAATGGTTAGGTGTATTATTTAAATATTATTTTAAGATACTAATGTCACTAAATCATTATATTGTATGTTTTTAAGGTGACAGTAAAGAGTAAACCGGGTTTTTATATCTGGGGTTAATTAGGTGTAAGGGATGTTTTCATGATATAATTGGATTTTTTTGAATGAATTATCCTCCCCTAGTGATGGTTGGATAGTTAATAGTCAATTTGATGACAAGAGAAGTTGTGGGATAACTTGGAAGTGTGGTGTTTTTTAACTTGGATCGGTAGCTTTTTTTGGGATATTGTTTGTTATTTTGATTAATTTTAATATTTTATATCAGGAATAAATGGATTTATGAATTTAATGAACATTAATGGATAACATGAATTGAGTTAGGATGTGTGTTAATTTGGTGTGAAGGAATGAGATGGTTTGGAATATTAATATTTTCAAATTAAACTAAGATACACTAATTGTTTTGTGTATATTTTGATGAGAGACAGTGGTGTAAAGGATTAAAAATTGATCTTGGTTAGAAATATAAGAAAACATGCTACTTTTTTTTATTGGGAAATTAAATAAGGATTTAGGGTGTGGTTTTTAAGATACTTATCTTTAGTTGATCTCATGAATGTAATTGTAAATTAACCTGATTTTTTTAGAAGAAACAATGTATGAAGTTCTATTTTATGGATAGTATTTTAGTGTGTCATGACACGAACCAAGTCAGGGCTTGAGCCAAAACAAATCCAAGCCCACCTCCATAAGCCAAGGGCTGTAGAATAGTGCTAAATGAATAACTAACATGGGTAGGCCTTTGCCTAAGTACCTGTACATACACACACATCCATATCGATGAAAAAGTGTAGATCGAGTAAAAGTAAAAGAAGCTAAAAGATGAGGGAACAACCATGCATGAAACCATCTAGATAGTAAAAGAGTACGGTAGTAAAAAATAAAAATTAAACAGAGAAAATACACCCTCAACCGTAAATATTCCCCAACCTGAAAAAATGGGAAAAGTAAACTACTGAGAGATCCCTACTTGATATCTCCAAGCTATGACCACTGCATGTGGTCTAAAGTACCAAGTATCCCAAAGCTCCTCTAAATTCACTTACGACCATTCCATCGTCTGCATAAGATATGAAACATATAAGAAAATCCCATATAGGGGTGAGTATATACATACCTAGTAGGAATCCTTGAAAGCTAAAGGGAGAGCATTAAGAGATAAAACGTGAATGGAAAGATAGTAGATGAAAGATACAATGAAATAAAATAGCTCAATGAAAACCAAGAGTGAAAGTAACCTCATCCAAGAACTAGGGGCTCAATACAATGATTAGATGAACTACATGTTGAGTCTTTTCCACCTGTATAAGTATAGTATACTCATCCAACCATGGGAATCTAAACAAGGAAAGCATGTAACATACACCGCACATCTTCACTTCCCCTAGAAAGTGAGTAACCAAATCCAAGGTGTGGATATAGAATAATATATATTATCAGTCAAAAGAATACCAAATGAGAGAGTAAGGGTATATTCATGTCACAGCTCAGCACAAGAATAAGAATATCCAAAATTTCCGAAATTTTATCAATGATGCCCAACATCTCACGCGTCTACCCATAAGTAATCTTCCAAGTCAAACCATGCCCTTTATTGTGCTTCATAGCCAAGGGTCCACAAACTTGAAGTAGAGGACTCGTTATCCTATACATCATGGGGGTTCCACTATATAAGTATCCATAGAGGACCTGTACCCATGCTGATGGGGGGTTCCACTCTAGTTCCATGAGGACCTATGCCCAATGCTGTTAGGGGGTTCCACTCGGTAGGTAGAGGACATGCACCCAAGATGACGGGGGGTTCCACTCTAGTTCACAAGGACCCACACCCAAGATGATGGGGGGTTCCACTCTATAGGTTGAGGACCCATGCCCTGGTATGACAGGGGATTCCACTCTAGTCATCAAGGACCAGTGCCTTATCTGATGGGGGAGTTCCACTCTGAAGTCGAGGAACCAGAACCTCGTACCATAGGGGGGTCGACTCTTGTCATCAAGAACCCACACCCTAGTACGTCAGGGGGGTCCACTCTATAAGAACCTAGATCTTCATTTCAGGTATGAATATTTATTTCGGGTTGTTTTTTAGGAAAAATAAAGATTTGGAAATTTTCAAAGTACATGAAATGTACTATTGAGTACGCACTGTGTACCCGAATGCTGCGTTTGGCCATGTAATGGCCTTGTAATAGCTGATTACATGGTCTTGTGGACCGCCTAAATTAGGGGATAGTTGAGGTACAAAGTTTTTTGGGGCTGGCTAGTTACTAAATGTGCTTTATTTGGGACTTCTCATGCTTATCAGCTCTACTAACGGACCATACTAAGAAGGGTTAAAAGTACTTGTGGACAGATTCCTATGATTCAGCCTTTCAGGAGCTGAAAGGTAGATTGACTTCAGCATTGATACTGATTTTTCCATATCCAGGAAAGAGTTACACTATTTACTTTGATTCATCAGTTATCGGGATGGGATCAGTGATTATTCAAGGGGAAGTAGTCATTGCATACGAGTCTCAACATTTGAGGCCACATGATAGGAATTACCTAATGCATGATCTCAAGTTAGCTGCAGTTGTCCATGCTTTACACTATTGGAGACATTATCTTTTGGGAAAGAATTTTGTGGTGTACACTGACCACAAAAGCCTTAAGTGTATCTTTACTCAGTCTGACCAGAATGTGAGATGGCGAAGGTGGGTTGAGTACCTTCAGTTTTTTGACTTTGAGATTTTCTACACACCTAGGAAAGGCAACACAATGGCTAATGCATTGAGCAAGAGGACTCAGATACTGGTAGTTCAGGATGCCAGCGGTGAGGGGTAGCTTATGGATATGTTCTCTAAGATGAATTTTGAGGTGCACGATAGGAAGGGGAAGACATTTCTTTATTCTATAGTTGTTACCTATACTCTACTGTATCGAGTGTGAATGAGTCAACTATTAGATTCTGAAGTTCTAGTCTTGTGGGAGAGTGTTTCGGGCGAGTACCCTACACCTGGGTGGAACATAGGTGAGGATGAGGTATTTCGTTTTCATGGTCGTGTATGGGTGTTTGTAGAAATACATGAGGAGCTATTATGATATTTTCATTCCCCAATTTGGGCAGTTCATCCTGGTGTCACCAAGATGTATCGAGATCTACACTGTCAGTATTGGTGTTCAGGTATGAAGAGAGATGTTTTTTATTTTGTTATGAGATATTCCACCTGTCAGCAGGTGAAGTTGGAGCATCAACGGCTAGTAGGACTTTTACAGTAGTTACCCATTCTCAAGTGAAAGTGGAATGATTTCATGATGGATTTCATGACGGGTTTACCGAGGTCTCCCTAAGGGAATGATACAGTATGGGTTGTTATTGATAGACTCACGAAGGTTTCACATTTCTTACCGATCAAGGAGACCTTTAGTGTTGATGAGCTTAGAAGGTTTTACATTTGATAGATTATACATTTTCATGGGGTTCCACACACTATTGTTTCATATAGGGATTCTCGTTTTAATTCCCATGTCTGGAAGGGACTAAAAAGGGCTTTGGGTATATAAGTACTTTTGAGTACAACTTCCCATCCCCAAATAGATGTCCAGTTTGAGGATACGATTCAAGTTTTGGAGGACATGCTTCGAGAATGCGTCCTAGGTTTTGAGGGTTCTTGGGAGAGAAATATACCCCTAGTGGAGTTTTCCTACAATAACAGTTTTTATGTGACAATTCAGATGACACCTTATGAGGATTTGTATGGTAGGTCATGTCAATCACCCCTCTGTTAGCTGGAGGTAGGAGAGGCAGCTATGTTGGAACCTTGTCTTGTCCAGGAGACCATTGAGCAGATGTAGTTTATTTGAAAGAGGATGGCTACTACACAGTCTCTCCAGAAATCTTATGTTAATTGTCAGAGACAACCTATAGAGTTTGATGTTGGAGATCAAGTTTTCTTACATGTCACACTAAGGTTGGGACACAGAAGGATTATGAGACATTGGAAGGTTTCACCGAGATATATTTGGTCATTTGAAGTTTTGGAGATAGTCAGGTCAGTTGCCTATCGGTTGTAGTTACCTCAGAGGTACCAGGATATGCATGAAATCTTTTACGTTTCTCATCTATGACATTAATTTTCAGACATTTCTCATGTTTTTCAACCTGAAGATGTTGAGTTGGAGGTCGATGCATCCTTTAAGGATCACCTTATTCAAATTGTGGATTGTAGAATGAAGGTTCTACGTGGCCATTTTTTTCCTCTAGTACGGGTGTTATGGAAGCACGGGTGAGTATAGGATGATACTTGGGAGAGGGAGGCCGATGTACAATCAAAGTGGCCAGAGTTGCTTGAAGTTTCTTCTTCACCACCCTAGGAAGGGACATTTGGGGATGAATTGCTTTAAGGGGGGGGTGTTTAAGAACCTACATCTTAATTTCAGGTATGGAACTTTATTTTGGGTTGTTTTTTAGGAAAAAGGAAGATTTTTAAATTTTCTAAGTACACGTCGTGTGCTATTGAGTACACGTCGTGTTCCCAGTTGCCGCCTCTAGTTGTGTACTGGCAGTTTAACAGCCGAGTACATGGCCATGTGGACCGCCTAAAGTGGGGGATAGTTGAGGCATGTACACAGAATGTAAATTAAATTAACATGCTCTATACTTTTATTTTTAATTTATTAATCATACCAGGGTTTAATCTAATCTCCAGAAGTGTCTTCATCTTCCCGTGTCTCATACAGGAGAGCGACGTACGACCAAAAATCTTCAATATCTTCCCATTCCTCCATCCAAGCTCCAATTGGGATGTCTTCGGGTGCGTTGGATTCCCACGGGTGAGTTCTCTCTTTCCATAGAGCCTTTTTTCATAATTTCTCAACTCTATTGAGTTATCCAAGGTTGAACTATTTTAACCTTTTAGGCGATCTATGACATTCTAGGATGATTCGGGGGTCAAAGTTCAAGATTTTTCATCATACAACATTCAGGTCAGTGGTTTGTGCCTTTTTTGGTTATATTTTGATTATATATGCTCAAAGTGTCAAATACCCTTGTTTAGGGTATTGAGTATTTTAGAATTTAACCCTATTTAATGCATGTTTTAGTTTTTTTGGGAAAGGTTTATTGTTTAGGAATGAGGTTTATTACCTTGATTATTGATGTGTTATCTATATTTGATTTGGTTATGGTTATTGGGTCTATAAATCATGTCAGGATGCTTTGTTTCCATGCCTAGTGTTGTTAGGATGGAGTTTTTGTTTATATGAGATGCATGTGTTTCGCATTATGAAAGTATGAACAAGGGGAATTGACTATGAGAGATTCTTAAAGTAGGGTCTTTTAATTATGTTTTGTTGTTATGATTGACCAGAGATATTGAATGTGAGAGATGTCGTGGGTCATTGACCAGAGGGGGTGGACTATGAGAGCTACCCAGAGGGTTGTTATTAAATAAATGTTGGACCACAGGGCATTGACTGAGAGAGCTACTAGGGGGGTCATTATAATGCATAACAAGGGAGTATTGACCGTGAGAGCTACATGGGTGGTCGTTTCTATTTTATTAGTGCTATGTGGTACCAAAGGGGTTAGACTATGTGAGATTTCCTAGAGGGTCTTTATTATTATTTGAATTAATGATATGTTGAACCATAGGGGCTTAGATAGTGAGAACATACCCAAAGGGCTGATTATGAATGATTGTATGATTGCGACGAGTCTTCCAATCCAAAGAAGAAGATTGGACTCAGTCTTTCTTGATTTTTAGATGGTCTTTTGAGATGTATGTTTGTTATTATTAAACAAGGGGATATAGATCTTAGGCTAGATCTTGAGGTTACATTATTCAATGGTATAAATAATTAATAAATGTAAATGAATGTAATTGGAAACCATAGGATTGTTTACTTTGAGTATTTCCTAGTTTATTGATTTATTTTTCTTGTTGTCTACTATATATATTCACTGACAGTTAGGCAAAGATCTTTTGGTGGTTACCTACTAGGATTCATCTCACACCCTGTTTGGGTCATGCTTTTCGACCCAAACAGATTGTATGGTTTCATGTATAGAAAAGGAAAAGCACCCTTCTACATCAGGTAATTGATTTTTTGATGGATCTGGAGAGCATGGGATCAACCTGAGGCTTGAGATTCTACTGAAGTTTACTTGTTTTCTTTTTTACTTTGATTTAGTACTGTATTTATAGCATTGTGACTTGTTTGGATACTTTCCTAGACATATGTGGCATGTATCATTTATATATGTGCTCCAGTTGTTTATTTACTATCAGTAATCTACTATTTAATTTTTTTATGGTATTACTTCTTCCATCACTATTTACTATTTATTTTCACTGTGTTACACTACCAATGAGGGAATAGTTTCCCCACTATCACATCCAAGGCCCTTGCTGCTAGTCAGCAGCCTCTAGCATTCGGGAAAATGCACCTGAGGCCATGTGACCAACCAGGTACGGAGAAAATTTTGGAAGCACCCAAATCCAGTTCATTACACACTCAGAAGGTAGCTATAAAGGACCCACACCTATGTATATGGGGGTTCTACTCTAAATTTTGAGGACTCCACATCCCAACTCTACTAAGGTGTACAACGCGTTAGAATCTGGTGATTCTTCTATATCACTATCATTATTGAGTGTTGACTCAATAATCTTCATGCCCAGAACATTTCACATCATATCTAAAAATCCACAACTAAGGGAACAATCACCTTATAAATGGAAAAACACTCAAGATAGGCTACTCATAGGCCAAAATTAGAGTCCAAATGAAGGAGATATAGAAACTTGAAGTTTTATCAAAAGAGTTCATGGGGTACACGGTGTGTGAGGGGACCCACACAACATGTGGTTAAACTACAATACTTTCACATGTCTCTAGAAATAACACAACTCCTAACCATATTGGAGTACACATCATGCAGGTGGACTACATAGCGTGTCCAATCTACCTGGGACCGGTCTGTGTCTTTTGGTTGTGTCTGTGTATGCAGGTACAAGGTCATGTATCTTTCCATGTATATCCACATGATATTCCACCCATGTGATTATCTACATGGGTTTCCCATATAGGTAAGGGGAACATGGTGTTTAGGATGGATATATTCCATTTCATCCTTAACTTTTTCAAAACCCTAGTTGTCACTACTGAAGTTCTACACGCTGTGTATTCATCCTTGTACACGGCATGTAGTCAGGTTTTCTCTAGATTTACATATTTGATTCTTGTTCCTTGAATCAGGATGTTTTGATCCATATTTCCTTATATCCCACATCAATTTTTTTTGGATTATTGTATCTGGATGTGATTCATTCTTTCTGGTCATCACTCATCAGAAATTAGCTTTTTTTTTCATCGGGGGTTTCGTCATATGTCTTGCATGCCACAAACCATTCCACCTCTATGGATTTATACTCTGATCATTAAAAAAATCATCAAACCCGCATAAAAACTTCATATATGTTCTATGATAATCGATACACTCCTCATTCATGAAACTTTTGTGATTTTGATGGTTCTATTAGCCTCGCTACCACCCAGCAATGTTAAATCGAGACCATGGTGCCCAACTGGTGATGAAAACGAAGAAAAAGAGATGATAAATAAAAATAACAAAGTTTTAAACATATTTGGCCACTATTTCTTGTCCAATGATCAAGAAATGGAATCTCGGGTTATAAAACATTGGAATAAATCAATTTAAATTACTACTTGAGTGCATGAAAAGGTTGTAATTTGTACAGATCTATAGAAGGGGTCAATATTCTCAATCAGTTTAATCAAAAGGGAATAAATCACTAAATTGATGAGTCCTAACTGGATATAGTATTTTTCATCTCCAAATAATGTTCTCACTAATTATTGAAGGATGTCATTGCATTCTATACACTCTGATTAGGTCTGATCTGGCGTTTCATCATCATCTGATGATATTCACCAATTAAGGAGTAAAGAAGAGCTCTGAAATTCTCCCATGGTTTATGTGGCTGACCCTGGAGAATCTACCCTGGAAGTAATCTTATAGGTAATTTTATGAGTTAAAATTAATTAATTAATTAATTAATTATCATACTAAACGTACCTTCAATGAGTGAGGAGTCCAAACACCCCACACCAACCCATTTTAGGCTGCTCCTAGTGTAAACATCACGTTCCAAACTCAACCGTGGTCTAGTATTTTTGATTTGAGGTTCCGTTTAAGATTTATCTCATTTTATTTAATAAGCTACACATTAATAATATAAAATATATTTAATAATTTTATAAAATTATTAATGGGAACACCGGTCCTCGGAATCGCACACTGTCTCAGCACCTAGCTCTGGAAATATATAAAAATATTTCAGAGCCCTACAAGGAAAAAACTAGGTCTATACATCATTCAATCCTCTAATATTTTCATCTCCAAATATAAAAACAAAAAAAAACTTAGGATAAAGAGATCACAGTTGGATCTCCCGCTCCAAATAACTCTCCTACACATTACCATGCTTCCACTACATGTGAACCAAGGGGATGGTCCATCTACGCAGGGTCCTATCCTATCTATTCTTGATCGCCATCAGGTGCTTTGAAAAGGTGGATCCATCCTTGATGTTCCCCTTGTTTTATTCAATGATGTTCATGGGGTTATACACATATCTCCTCATCTATGATGTTTGGAATATGTTGTATACCTGCTCTAGCTATACATGTATGATGATGTGGTAAGCAACCTTGCTAACCCACTGAATGATCTTGAATGTCCAGATAAATCTCAGGGATAGCTTGCCTCCCTGGAAAAACCTCCACAATACACATCGTGGGAATACTCTCAAGAAAATGTGGTCTCTCTACTTGAACTCCAAGGGCCTCCGATGGTGATCTGTGTAATATTATTATCTTTTTTGGGTCGTCCTCATCTGCTCATGGATGACCCGGAATTTCTCTATTGACACCTGCACCAAATATGGGACCATAATATATGTCTCAACAATCTCTTTATAGCATATGGTGGGCCTATAGGGTCTCTCGTACAGGGCCTCAAAAGGTGTCATGTTGATGGTAGAGTGGTAGCTGTTATTATACACAAACTCTACCAAGGGTAGGTGATCTTCCCATCTCCATTCAAATTCCAACACATAAGCCCTCATCATATCCTCCAATACCTAGTTAGTGTATTTGGATTTCCCATCGGGATGGGTGTAAAATGTGGTACTCATCATCATTTGGGTCTGGAATTCCTACTATAGGCCTCTCCAAAATCATGATAAAAATCACGCATTTTGATTGAAGACATTCATCAAGGGAACCCCATGAAGGTGAACGATCTCCCATACATACAACTACCCAAAACTCTCCACTGAACTCTGCTCCCTGATAGCAAGAAAGTGTACCGATTTTGTTAGTCGATCAATTATCACCCAGATAGCATCATGGACCTTCATTGTGTATGAAATTCCTATCACAAAGTCCATGGATATGTCATCCCACTTACACACTAAGATCTCAAGTGGTTAAAACAAAAATTTTGGAACATGGTCCAAATCCTTCACCTCCTCACAAGTGAGGCACAAAACTCATCTATTATTAATCTCATGTTTAACCACAAAAACATCTTCCAAAAGTCTCTTTACATCTTTACCACACTGGGATATACAAATAAGGGAGAAGTGTGGAACTCTCACATTACCTTCTCCTGTATCATGACTAGAACCACTGTCCATCCCTGGAAAAAGATGAAATGATTTTTTCCTTTATAATATACATATAGTGAGTCCCATGATGATATATGGTCATGAAAGACCTCACATTTGACATCTACCAGTTGGTAATCTCTCACATGCTTGACAAGAATAGGAGTTGACACTATCGACTATAGAAAATATATACCCTCCTGCTCTACTAGGGTTATCTGTAAGGAGGCCAAATACTCTAAAGATGCCTCCACTAAATGATCATGGGAATTACTTCTAATGGAATATGCTACAACATTTACCTTCTCTAGATTATAGACTATCTTGGACTCAAATTCCTTCTAAAACGCCAACCATCATCATTGTCTCGGGTTCAAGTCTCAGCATAAAGATATACTTGAGACTTTGATGGTTTGAGTAAACCACAAAGCACTCTCCCATAAGGTAGTTTCTTAAAATCCTTAAGAAGAATACTACCACTACTATCTCTAGTTATTAAGTCACATAGTTCTTCTTATGGTGTCTCAACTTCCTTGAATCGTATGAAATAACTGCCATCCGCTCTATCAACACATAGTTGATCCCAACTCTAGATGCATCACAATACACTATGAACTCCATGTCCTCCTCTAATAGTCTCAACACAGGAGAACTATTCAGCCTCATCCTCAACTCATCAAATTCCCTATGGTACTTCTCATACTAGGTCAAAGGTTTCCCTTTATGTGTTGTGGAGGTCAAAAGGGATGAAATTATAGAGACATCTTCCATAAACCTTTTGTATTACCCATCAAAGACAAGAAAACTCCACACTTGGGTGGCTCCCAATAAATCACTACATTGATCTTCATAGGGTCAATGGATAAAACATTCTTAGAAATGGCATTCCATGGAAATTGAACATCATGAATCCAGAACTAGAACTTTGAGAGTTTCCCATAAATATGGTTATCTCGAAGTAGATTTAGGACTATCCTCAAGTGCTTTGCATGTTACTCATATGATGTATAGTAGACAAGTGTGTCATTGATGAAACAGATATAAAACTAGTCCAAGTGTGGCTGGAATAACTACTTTATCAAATCTATAAACAAGGTGGAGTAATTCATCACACCAAAGGGAATCACTAGGAACTCATAATTTTCAAAGCGACATCAGAATTAAAACTTTAGAATATCAACCTCATGAACCCTCAACTGGTGGTAGTAGAACCTAAGATTTTTCTTCTAAAACCATATCATGCCACACAATTGGTCAAAGAGGTCATTAATCCTCATCAAGGGGTACTTTTTATTTATCATGGTCTTGTTCAAGCAACAATAATCCAAGAAAATCCCTAAGATATCATCCACTTTTTTCACGAAAAAACCCAGAGATCCCCAGGGGGACACACTGGGCTTGATGAATCATTTCTCTCAAAGGTCCTATAACTTCAACCACAACTCTTGGAGCTTGAAAAGGGACATCCAATATACTGAAAAAGATATCATAGTGGTGTCAAGATTCAATTCAATGAAAACTCCAAATTCCGCCTCAAACGTAGTCCTAGAACATCCTTGAGTAAGACATCCATATAATCCCCCACAACTAAAAGAATCCAGATGCCTAAAGATCCTTCTACACCAAGGGTTATATGTTCTAACTGATGGGTTATGGGATTCAGCGTCTTACTCGCAAAACTCACTTTCAATGTTATAAGACCTATATCGCTAAAAAAGGTAAATCTCTTCCCATTAGTGCATAGGCATCTGACTTGTCTATGGTAAGAGTAAATATGGGCTTGGAACTTGGACAACCAACCCATACCCAAGATGAAATCATAGGGTTCCATCATGATGACCAAAATTTCCCATTTGGACCTCTATCTACCAAACGATATCTTTCAGTACTGGTGGATAAAAGATACAGAAGAAGCATTCATTATAAGAACCTCATGATAAAGATGTTGGGATAATGCCTTAACTAGGTGATCTATCTCTTGCACAAGAGTATAAAGAAAAAGTAATGATTGGAAATTGTGTCTACTAGTACTAAATAAAGAGTAAAATGATCATATATCATACCTCTAATAATCTCATGTGCTTTAGGGTGATAAACCACCAAAGCCTATAGATGTTTGTGCCCCCGACTTCCATCTCCCTAAGCCTAACATGGGCCGCCTAGTAATGAAGGTAGAAGGATCTCATATAATCATCCACTACTCATATCTCCTCTTACTCCTCTCCCAACTCCACCTACCTGGGGACCACCATTTCCTCACCTAGGAGATCCCTGATAATTGATTTTCCTCTTTCATGGCGGTCCCTTGCCTATTTGTCTATATTACTCAGCATGTTTAGTTGAGCAATCTCATTCCATGTGACCTAACACATAACAATTAAATCACTTACCCTCTTTGGGTTTCCATAGTCATTTTAACTGCCTCTGAACACATGCTTGATCCTAATCACTAGGATACCTCCTATACCGAGATCCTAGCACCTATAATCTGCTAGCTGCTGCGGACAACTCATCCCTATAGAACCCACTACTAGCTCTAGTTGTCTGGTGTTCGTCTAACATAAATCTATCTATCACTAGTGCCTACTACAGAACCCCATCATAGGTGGGGATTCACAAGGGTACCATGTTGTAATATATATCTATGAATATTCCCTCCTCAATCTTTCATGTTTGGAAGTATCCATCCAATATCATGTCAAGGTAGTACCATGTAAGGTTTGTGAACCTCACTACTTACTCATACACTGCCATCCATACCTGCTAAAACTTCATAAGATCCTAGATCTGAACTAAGAGAAAGAACGAGTGGTAGTTACTCCTCACAGAATAGCTACTAGAAGTCATTACATGATAGTTCCAACTCATCGTGAATCAACATAATAAGGCTCCACTAGTGCCCAGCTGCTCCATGGAAAAGGTTAGATTCCAGTGAAACCACTTAAACCATCGGGGTCTGAACAAGCCTGAAGATATGGAACACCGAATCTAGCCAATACTATATTACTAAGGATCAGGCTCGTTGAGGAACCTCACTGAAATCTGGCACTAGAACTCACGAAGCATGCTAATCCTTCATGAATCCTCATTCTGATCGGATGGGATGATCTACTTATCAACAGATGGAGGCTCTTCTACCTACCCACCTATGGAAGGGGGTTATGGGATGGACCCTAAACTGAGGCCTCATTGCTCATTAGATTGTCTCCATGATCTGAAACGGGTGTCCTGGCTGGATGTCATCGTAGTGGGATCCTGAGATTTATCAAGACATACCACAGTTAGATGAGAATATATATATATATATAACAATAATGGGGATATAACTCAATAAGGATAATCAAATACTCAATCCTATATTATTCACATACCATTTGATCCATAAAACCAATGTCTTGGTATTACAACTCAATAAGTAGGTAGTCAAGGTCCTAGTGAATGGATACGTCGGCTACCCGTACTATCACTGGATTCCCTGACCTGAGATCCTTACTTGAAACAATTTGATATTGTTCACCTAAACCCAACAAAATTATGACTAGTCTGAACAAAATCCCATGGATCGAACCACCTCTTATATCAATCTATCATGACCCAACCCAAGTCAGGGCTTGAGTCAAAACTACCCCAAGCTTGTCTCCATAGGCCAGGGGCTAGGGACTAGTATCAAAGACATAACTAACATGGGGATTAATTTTCCTAAGTACCTATAATAACACACACAAACATCTCAATTAAAAAGTTTATAGTGAGTAAAAGTAAAAGAATATAAAATCTAAGGGAACTACCATGCATGAAAAACCTCTAGACAGTACAAGTGTAAGGTAGCACAAACTAAAAAGTAAAGGGGGAAAATACACACCCAACCAAAAATATGCCCCAACCTAACAAAATGGAAAAAGTAAACTTCTAATAAATCCATTCATGAAATATCCAAGCTATGAAAATTGTATGCAATCCAATGTACTAGTAAATCCCTAAGCTCCTCTGAAGTCACCACCGATCTTTCAGTCATCTGCATAAGAAACAACATGTGTAGAAAAAGCCCATGTACGGGTGAGTATATACATACCCAGTAGGTTTCCCCAAAAGATAAAGGGAGGGTTAGTAAAAGATACAACAGGAATATAAATATATTAGATGAAAGATATACTGAAATAGAATAACTCACCCCAAATTAAGAGTAAAAGTAACCTCATCCAATAACATTAGGTTTAATAGGGTGAGTATATAAACTACGTGGTGAGTCTTATCCACCGATAGTAGGAGAGTAGACACATCCAACCATGGGAATCTAAACATCGAAATCACGTGTCATACCCTATGAATCTTCACCTCCCCTAGAAATAGAGTAACCAAATACAAGGTGTAGATATAGAAGAATATATATTTATATTCTCAGTCAAAAGAAGCCCAAATGAGAGAGTGAGATGATCTCTATCTCATATCTTAACCTAAGAATAAGAGTATACAATGGTTCCAAAAGTACATCAATGATGCCTATCATCTCAGATGTCTACCTATATGTAATCTTCCAATTCAAACCACACCTCGTCATTGTGCCGCATAACCGAGGGGCCAAAACTTGAAGTAGAGGAATCGTACCCTAGTATTTCAGGGGGGTTCCACTCTGTAGGTTTCCATATAGGACCCATACCCATGTCGGAGTTGGGTAACACTCTACTATCATGAGGAACCACACCCTATACTGATAAGGGGTTCCAATTGGTAGGTAGAGGACCTTTACCCAAGTGATGGGGGGTTCCACTCTAGTGTCACAAGGACACACACCCAATACTAATTGGCAGATTACACTCTATAGGTACAGGAAATATACCCAAGATTATGGGGGTTCCACTCTATAGACTGAGGATCCATTACCTAGTGTAATAGTTAGGTTCCACTCTAGTCATCAAGGACTCACACCCCATCTGATAGGGAGTTCCACTCATAAGTCGAGGAACCACACCCTGGTACGACAGGGGAGTTCCAATCTAGTCATCAAGGACCCACACTCTGGTACGTGAGAGGGGCTATAATTGTAAGTTATTTTTATAGAAACCATTCCCATGCTGATGGGTGTTCCACTATAAATTTTGATGACTCTACTTCCCATCACTACTGGAGGGTATAACTTGGCAGTCTCTAATGATTATGCCTGATCACTGCTGTTATCGATTATCACCTTAATAAGAATCATGCCAAGAAAATTTAAAACATATCTAAAAATACAAAACCAAGGGTACCATCACTTTATACGTAGAAAAAAACTCAGTATAGGCTACTCATGAGTCAAAATCCGAGTCTAAACTATAGAGATATGGAACCTCAAAGTTTCTTCAAAAGAGTTCAAGGGTTACACGGCATGTGAGGGGAATGAAACGGTGTGTGGTACCACTCCACCACCTAGATGTTTCCCTAAAAGACACACAAATCCCAATAGTGTATGAGTATACGCCATTTAGGTGGACTACATAGCATGTCCAAGCTACCCAGGACTGGGTCATGTCTGTTTACTCGGGTACATGGCGGTGTACCTGGCCATGTACTTACACAGGGGATCATGCCCGTGTGATTCTCTACATGGGTTTCCCATATGAGGAATTTTTACACATCATGTATGAGTGTTTCATTCTATTTCTTCCTTAACTTTTCCAAAACCCTATATGTCACTGTTGAAGTGGTTCACACCATGTGTTTATCCTTGTACACGGCATATAGTTGGGTTTTATCCAGATTTCAAGATCTAATTATCACATCATGAATTATGAAATTTCACTCCATCTCATTATAGATCCCACCTCTAATCTATATGGGATGAGTGTATCTAGTCATGATTCATGGTTTCCATACATCACTCACCGGAAATCAGCTTAATTTTTTCATCAGGTGTTTCATCGTGCATCCCTCATATCACCATGACTTCCACCACCATGGATTTATACTACAATCATTTAAAAATCATCTAAACCCCATAAAAACTCCAGATCTATTCTAAGTTTGTCGATTTGCTCCTTGTTCATGAAACTGTTACGATTTTTAGGGTTTGATCTAGCTTTGTACTGCCTGGAAATATTGAACCAGGACCACGAGGTCCAACCAATGACGAATATGAAGAAAATGAGGGCTAAAATCACAAGAAAAAAAAATTCTAAACAAAATTTTCCAAGAATTATTGGCCAATGATTAGGAATGGCCATCCAGGGTTATAAAACATTGAAATAAATCAATTTAAATCGGTACTCGGGCACATGCAAATGTTACAATTGGAAAAATCAATAGAAGACATCGATCTACTAAATCAATTTAATCAAAAGTGTGTAAATCACAAAATTGATGAGTCCTACCTATATATTAGATCATTATTCATTGAATAATGTTCTCATTGGTTATTAAAGGACATAATTTCATTCACTACGCTCCAATTTTCTCTGATCCGACATTTCATTGTCATCCGATGAGATTCGCCAACGAAGGAGGAAGGAAGAGATATAGAATTATTCTAGTGTTTATGTAGATAAACATGGAGAATTCATTCTGGAAGTAATATTATAGATCATTTCACTACATCAAAATGAAATAAATAAATAAATATTTATTTATTTCACTGAACATACCGTCCACGAGCGAGGAGTCCGAACACCCCACACTGACCCATTTTCAGTCTAGCCTTGGGTAAAAACTGCATTCTAGACTCAACTATGGTCTCATATTTCTTATTTAGGTTTCTATTTAAGAGTTATCCCATTTTCATTAATAATTTGTGCATGTGAAATATAAAATATATTTAATGTTTTTATAAAATTAATTCCAGTCACACCAGGACTCGAATTTGCACGTCATCTTAGCACCTACCTCTAGAAATATATAGAAATATTTCAAAGTATTACAAGGAAAAACTAGGACTCTACATAGTGATTATTTATTTAATAAATAATATAAGAATTTAATATAGATTGTTAAAACCATATAGGTTTCTTTTTTTTTGTCTAAATGGACTTATAGGTTTGGTTCATGGTTTGTATAAACCATGCATGAATAACAAATGGATCAAAAATTAGTTAATAGTTAAAACATGATCATATCATGATTTTTATATATTAGTCACTATGCTATTATATTTTTAGATGAATCATTTTAAAAAATTATAGATAAGCTAATTTCTTATGTTGAATATGTAATTAAAATCAATATTGCACTATTTATTGAGGATATTCATTAAAAATATATGGGTCATTATTTCTCATTCTCATTGTTTTTCTATTCATATTTTTATGGTTTTATGTTTATGTTTTACTAGTTTTTTTATTTGACTAATATTTTTCACTTTTTTTACATTCTTAGCTATTACATAGTTTTTTCTCTTATGGTGGATGTTTTTATCATCATGTTTCATTTTATATTGATATATTTGACATGTGTTTCTATTGTTTTAAGTTATTTTTGGATATGATGATGTAATTTAATGACCGTACAATGTTAAAATTAACTTTCAAGTATAGTAGTTGGGAAATTTTTTCTTTAAAAGTGTGTTTATAAAAGTTTATAGTGTATTTGGTGTGAGGATTTCTCATTGGGAATGAGTCTTTAGGTCATTATCTTATTATTCATGATACTTTGTTTAATATTTAATAATTTTATGGTAATGTAATATATTTTGTGCAGTTTTTATATTTAGTATTGTTGTTATAGACCTTATTTTAGACATAAATAAATTTTATATCTTTTATTTTTTTCATAAAAAAGGTAATATTATAGGATGTTTATAAATTTTTATGTGCATGTGTATATAAATCCATTATTTAAAACTATGGATTTTTAAAATTTTAAAAACAATAAATCCATAGTTAAAACTGTGGTTATCGAATTTTTATAAAAAAATTTACTTTTATGACCGTAGTTATAAGCATGGATATAAGTGTAAGGAAAAAACCTGATATCTATATAGAAATGGTTAAAATTGTGGCATTAGGAAACATAAATACAAGGTTTAAAATTGTGATTATAGGCGTAAAAAAATGATTACCATACCTTATCAATTAAATCCATGGATTTAAAAAATATAAATATATAATTTAAAATCATGTATTTAAATACATTATAACCCTAGTTTTTTAAAAACTATAGACATATATCTACTACTACATAAGATTTTTCCACAGTAAAAAAATAGGTCATATCTTATGACCATGTTTTTTAGAATATTTCTACTATTTTTTAACCTTAGTAACAGTTTTTTTTAATATTAGTGTTAATTATGATACAAATTATTAGAATCACCAGGTAATATATCATGAGAGGAGGGTAAACGAAGGTACGATGATTAAAAAATTACCTTCCAATGATCTTGTTTCATCAGTTAGTTGAAACTCTTATCTCTTCCTCTCAAAATATTAAAGTGATAAATAATAAGTTATATTATTTTTTTACGGTTCACCCACACTGGGAAACATATAAGGGGTATACAACAAAAATGTGTTGATGTACCTAATTCAATAAGTGCACTAATTTTTATAATTTTTAGACAATATTCACAATAACTCTTGGTTTGGAACCATTATGTTTGAAAGATCATTGATCTCTTCAAAAGTTATATTGCATTGTCAATTACAAGTGAGATAGATAATCCATACCAAAAAAGATAAAAATTACACCATTATTGTTAGTGTATGAATTATTTCTATCTTCAAATTTCCAATGAACTCCAACTAATTATTCCTCTTTTTCAGAATATGTCAGTGAGTTTCAAACTTAATTTTCTTATTTTTCACAAGATATCATCTTTAATTCCATATGTTAATCTTTAATCGATTTATGTATTAAAATAAATATTCCATATCTCACTAATATGTCATATATTTACTCCCCTCTTATTGGTTGGAAAAACCATATGAATAGTCATTAAAATCTAATTGAAATCAACTAATCAAATTCCATATCTTTAATATTTTGAAAACTATACAGATCTTCAATTTTAAACTGGGATATTTCAGACTATAAGAAGTTTTCCTACAAAATGATGTGGCTTTTTTGCAATGGTTGACTCTAAAAACTATGATTTTTAAATCTTAATTCATATAATTTTTTTTCTTGTTTTCTTATTTTGAATTTCATATTTTTTATGACTATGATATGGTATTCTAGAAATCATAGCTGGGTTTCATCAAGAAAAATCTAATAGATTTCTCTAAAAAATATCTAACTCTAAACTTGAAACAATAAAAGACTCTCCATTTTGAATTGAGGTTGTTTAATAATAAATATAACCATGAAATACATCTTTATATGGATTCCTCCCCTAATTTTTTATAATAAAAAACTCTATCAAATATCTCTTTCAAAGACACCTATCCACCATGACATAATTTGGTTATCTTCCCCATTTGTCTATTTGTTTTAGATACTAATTCTCAACCATGAGTATGATTATTATTCATATCATTTAAAACAAATATTTTTCACAATATTATTCAATCCATGATATTAACCTTGATTCATTTTCTAATCATGGTGGATAGTAACTTTATTAAATAATGTTCATCAATCCAACATCAAAACTATGACATTTTTTCTTAAACCATAGGAATGATCATGAAATAATAACCATAACCACAATGTGGTTTTTTATCTAACCAAAACACCTATAACTTCTTTTAAACTTCATGAATCTCCATATGATGATTTCTCGATATTAACATGAGTTATTTAAAGGGTATTTGTATGCCTTAGTTAACAAATACAACCCAAAAATATTTGGATTTTTTTACTAATAATATTCAAAATATTAATACAAGGTTGGATAGGGAGTTAGATATGAAGTACATGGGATAATAAAATAATATTCTTGGGATATAGATTCAAAGAGATAGAAAAAATGGGAATATTTTGATATCTTAGAATAATTTCTTGGGTAATTTTTTTAAATTCTATAATATAAAATACTATAAGTAAATTTTTACCCCTATTACTAATAATTTCAAGTTATTGTATATGATGAGTATTATTAATGAATAAAATAAGATGAGGATGTCTCAAGTATTATATAAATTAGTTTTGGAGAGTCTTCTGTTCACCATGGTTTATAATTAACTAGATATTTTACATTTAGTAATATTAGTTAGTTTGTACATGATGAATCTGGGATGTGAGCATTAAAATACTTTAAATAGGTTACTAAGATACATTTAGGTGATAGAAAAGGTTAAATTATGTTATGAAGAATCAGAGTTTAATATTATAGATTATATTGATTCATATTTAATAGGGGGTCCATGAAGTGTTTCTTAGGATCAAATAATACTTATTCAAAACAAAATAATACATTACAAACCTAAACCCTAGGATCACCATGCTATGATAAACTAAATCCATGTATAAAATAAATAAATAATATATAACTTGAAAAAATAATATCCTTATCTACTTCCTTAAATCATATTCTTGATGATAATCACTTAGAAGAAACCATTGGGTTCCTTCCTCCATGTTGTATCCATTAGTCAACTTAATCATCCAACATTCAGCAAGGACCCTCCTTATAGCCATGATATGATAATATTCATTGAGGAAAATGAAGGAGGAACAAAGATTCAAGGGAATCAATTGGAGGTATGGTCGAGCTCACACACCAACAACCAATTCAATATCTGATGACTTATCATATATCCCTAAATATACTCTTAAATAATTTATGGAATTTACTTGAACATTCTATAATATTCAACTAATGTTATCTATTTACAACATTTGTAAATGTTTGTCGATGAACATAATATTTAAGTGAATTTAATCACCCATACATTTTATCATATGAAATTTATATAATTGATAATGATAATTTATCTAATATTCCCCAAAGTTAACACTTATAATTATTAATAAATGATAGGTCGTTATGCTAATCTTATAATATGATTAACCCATATTACGATATCACTATATCCTATAATATGATTGTCCAAGGAAGAGGTTTGATATCTCTATATCATACCTCCAAATAATCTCTAATCCAAGTAATAAAATATTCCTTGGATTTCATTTATTTCATACTCTATGGTATTCTCATGTCATACATTATGATATAGACTAAACCATCTCATGGTTTATATTGGATTTAAGGAATATCTTCATCAATATCATACTTTAACTGAAGTATAATTGACTTTATTCCATTTTTATTTATATTTTATCATATACAATAACTATTAAAACCATATACAAACTCATTTTAAATATTTTCTAAAAAAATTCTGAAAGTTTTCATCAAATTCACCATGCATCATATCATAAACAACACTTTGTGAATATCCATCTAAAATTAATTTTTTATAAACTCTAACCACTTTTTAGAGGAACTCTATGAGTTTCATAAAATTTAATTCCCATTAAATATACCACAAATTGTGACCCCATGGGCCTTTAGAGAATTGAAAAATATATAGATTCATGAATTTGTAAATGTAAGAAAAGAGTTGCCTCTAGAAAAGCATCAGGGATGCACAAGTTACAAAGGGGTCAGGGATGATCGTCATCAAACACAAGTATCTCTATAATGGTGTCCATGAGTTGTATCATATAAAAGTATGAAAAATCATATAATCCCTTTATTCCTGATAACAATTGACAATGGGACATAGAGTATGTCAATATCATATAACCTACACATATATTCTCAATTATCTGAGTATAGACTAGACAGGTCGGTAAATACATCACATGTCATTCATTTAAGTAAATGAACACATCACATACCCATTTTCTAGATAGATAAGAACATATCATGTACCTTATCTTGGTATTTCCACACACTTACTAATTTTATCTCAATCAAGGTCCCAAATTTTATACTCTTCATATGAGAAGAAAGATACCATCTCGGTTAAGCCCTAAATGATGACATGATTAGAAACATACCCAACCACCCCTAATTAGATAAGGATCAAAGATTTCATAAAAAATTTATTAATGTATAAAGTTTATCATGGTAAGTATCTTTCCAATTTTAGTAATGAGGATTCAATATAAAACATCCACCCCTATTATACCATGTAAATCGTGTATGACACTCCATGTGGTATACTTAGTGGGTCATCCAGCACACAAAAATCATTTTGTGTCTCATGATCATATTTATTATCTCTATAATAAATCTTACCCACTCTAATCTAAATATTTCTTTAAAACTATAATAATACATGAAGAAAATAATTTATGGATTAATAAATGTTTTACTTTGAGGGGTTAATTATTATTTCACTCCATGCAATATATACATCCAATGTGAAAGAAAGATAAAGTGGATACTAATTTTTGTAAAACATGAAACATTTTATATTCTTAAACATATTTAATAATACTATAAAACTATACATAAGATCCCATCTATTCATACCTCATATGATATACCACCAAAGAGGTCCTATGTTCACTGCACTTTTAGGGTTTTGTTAAACTTGTTACATCTCTATGTAATTTATGCCACATATCAATGTGAACACTTGATAAAAACTTCCCCATTAAACTAATTTGGTGATTAATATCTATTAATAAATTTTATTTGAATAATGATGATGCATATGATTTATATTACCAATGTTCAACTCTTTGAACATAGTATTCAAACTATTTTACTTCACAACATCATATGTTATGATGTTAATAACTTCTATTATATGCTTATAAATCTATCTAAGTCCATTATCATCATTTTTATTATAAATTTTCCATCATAATTTTTCCTTGAGGTTATTTTGGTAACAAATTCAACTTTTAAAAAAAATTATCAACACATCCTAAACTCCTTTAGGATATAAAGTGATTTTTTTTGAAATTTTGATTGGAATAATCATTTATTTATTTTACTTGAACTTATATAAGTACAAAAATACTCCCAATATCCTCTGATAAACTATATTATTTTCATAATATCATGATAAGATACACAAAATATTTTATATAATGAAATAAATCATATTTTATTTAGTGAGAATATTTTAAAAAATAAACTATTATATCCATTTCATATATGGTTTTCTATGTGTTTGAACGACTATTCACAAAGAAGGTTTTACCTATTAAAATATTTCAGTATAGGTTTTTCATTAACCAACTCAGGTAACCCCTGAACTGTAAACCCAACTCGGCATGCGACATACTTGAGGAATGTTACGGATCACCCTAGGATGGAAACTGGTGCCATGGTATCAAGAATACACAATTATAAATGATTTCACCCTTGGAATAATATATAATTCATTATAAATAGTACATACTAGATATTATATTGTAATGATAAATAAAACATCACATAAACTGAATAATAAATGAATAACCGACAGTTTATAAATATTGAAATCCAAATATTAAATCTAAGACAAAGGTAAAAATAATGGCATACAAAAAAATAGATCAAAACCAAAAAAATCTATATTCATGTGACCTATATACACACTCCACAAACTAAACCATCCCTCTTAAAACAAATTGAGTTGACCACTGATAATACCAAAACCAGGTTACATGAAAGAATCCCTAAGAGCTTCATATGCTGAATGGTTTACGTAGAGTGTGAGAAAAAACAATCCCAATAGGATCTCACCAAGGAGTTAATGATATTACTTTCAAAATAAATTTCATTAATGCTAGTTTGAAATACAATTATAAAATAAATTTTCATGTGTAAATATATAAAAACTAATTATTACATCCATGACCATTTCATAATATTTCCATTATATTTTATTTAAATGAAAAAACAATTTGAAAAATTTTCTTTGGCCTAAGCCTCCTCAAAACAAAACACTCGTTTTAAATACAATTTAAAAAATAATTTATATGTGTACACATTTTCAAAGTTCTCTAGAAACATTTTAACAAAATATGAAAAATATAATAATGATAAACAAAACATTGAGGAACCATATCAATAATAAAGTATAGTGGGTAAAAATAATTCATGGGGCTATAGAAGCCAATAAATTTAGGGATCACAAATAAAATTACCCTATATGTTCATCTAGTTTCATATCAAACACACTAGGTCCTAATGTAATACCTTTCCAAGACTTTACCAAAACACGGGACAAATAGTCAGCATAGGTTGCACCCAAAAAACAACAATCCACCCAACTAGCCTATGCCTAGACTCATTGGGCAACTCCCCACCAGACCTAGAATGTCATACAATTATGGTTACACTAGAATCATGTGACTATATAGTGTATTATATGTCTTCACCCCTCACTCAGTGCTTAGTGTACCCATGAAAACAAATTACAGGGGGTGAATGATCAATCAAGTCATATAAGCATTTAAAATTTAAAATTACTCATACCTCACCTCTAATGCCCTCACAAGAAACAACCCCTTTAACATAGATAATGCCACAATACCCCTTTGGGTCCACCATCCATATAAAAAACAATGAATAAAGGGTCTAAAGAGGGTCACACACACTCATGTAATTTTAGAAACTTTTTAAAGTTCCAAACATGCCTAGTTAAAACCCCAATACGGTATGACAATCCACTTTATTCCCCTCAAAATCTCATTTCAAAATCATTACTTAAAAAACATTTCAAACCCACATTCAAACTATTTAGAATATATACTCCTTCCTTTTAAACCATTTAAAACTATAACACCACCTTCTATTCAAAAAAATCAATAAAATAAACCCTCCAACCACTTCAAGACCCAAGTAGGGTAAAATACCTTTGAAATATCGATTCCATTTTAGAAAAATCCATTAAAGCCCTTTTTATAAACACTTAGAATTAAAGGATCATTTTTTAAATCAAAAACCCATTGGAACCACCCATTATACCTAGTGAAGAACTAATAAAAAATAATTAAAAACCCCATTTTATTATCACATATAGGTATAAATTAATAAATTTAAAATTTAAAATAATCAATCAGAAAACAACATTCCAAGTAAATGAAATTCACAAAATAACACACCTTGGTTAGATGGAAATCAAGATGGAAGTCATCACCTTCGATGAAGAATTCTTGAACAAGTAACGAGAGATATTGTGAAATTCCTAACAACCAAACCCAAAAATATTAAACCATATAAAACCTAAAACACAACCCATAAAGAACCAAGGGTTTTTGGGAGAGGAAGAAACCAAGGTATAAAAGGAGAGGGTAATAAGGAATAAGAAATAAGGATAAATGGGGGATTGAACTAAAGTTTTACACTATAAATTGGGCTGGGAGAGGCTTTAGAATCAAGGTGATAGGAGGGAGATATCCCTATTGATGAACCTAGGATTGTTTTACCCAAATGGGGGAGAAAGGATGGATCTGCCCTTTTTTTGAGGAGGAAAAGATATAAATTCACATTTTAATAAAGTTGGGTAAATCACACAGTTTAGCCACATGGTTTTAAATACGATTATCTAACCATAAAAAATAGCATTTTCAAGTTAGAGAATACTTCACATGGTTTTTTATAGTTTATTTTAACCATTTATAACTCGTACGCCCCATAACCCATATGTAAGGGTTCCCTAAATGATATCTACTGAGACACACTTGTTTTTTCCAAACCATAAACAACCCATGAATACTAACCATTATCACACAAGAAAATAATTGAGGACCATCATGTGTATGGGTACTCTCACTATTTGAACTAAATTGTGCACACTAAACTATGCGCCATAGAAAACCGATGTAAATTTCAACCACACCGTTTACTCTAACCATGCATAGGATGTGTGAAAATTATAAAATAGAACAAAAAATCTCAAAAACTAAAATATAAATCTGAAGTATTTACAAATTTTAAAATATCATAAAATTTATTAATATAAACACAACTATGATGACATGGTGTATTACAATCTCCCCACCGTGCCATTTTCTTCACATATAAATTTTCTAGTAAAAATGGAATTACCAAAAGAAACACCGTAATAATACCTCATGAAAGAGGTATATTAGGATGGGATAGAATAAAATAGGGTTATAAGGAAACTATCAAACACATCAAACCCCAAAAAATCAATTATTTGAAACCACATGACCAAAAAAAAATATCCAATAGAAATACATCAATGATTATGAAGGATAAACCTTAAGGTAATGGAGACCATTCATAAGTCTCCCCACCATTTTGAATTAATATAAAATGGTAGAACATAGGAGATACACACACCTTAAATAAAAATACAATAAAAAATAACAATTCCCACCAAAAACCTGTAAAACCACTAGTAATCCAAGAAACTTATATAAAAACTCCTCAAGGAGAACACAACCTAGATGAACCCCACATCCATGAGATGATAAAGATCACCAAGACCCACTATAAGAATCAAAAGAAATAAAACACCAAAATCCTAAACCCAAAATGGATCTAGAACTCTATTAACTATATCCAATAGGTAAAATAAGACCTCCAACCCCGAACACCATCCCACGGAAAACTAAACAAGTGAAAATTAGTACTAAAAAGTGGTTAACTTTCTTAAGAAAAAAGCGGTCCTAGTTACCCAAGCATGGACCCAATCATATCTTAGGTTAAAACCATCAAGAAACCAATCTAAAACAGTAACATCCTATCCACACATCTAATACACAAAGACCCCAAAAACAATGAACACACAAAACCACATTCCATCACCATCCATAAAAGAACAATGTAGAAATATTGAATACACAATATATAAGAGTTATAAAATGAACAATAATATCTAAAATACTAACTACACTCAATAATTATCTTTTTTATAACTAAAATTAAAAAAACATATGAAGGTTACCCAAGCATCCACACCAATGACAATCCCTTGGGGATTTAAAACATGATTACAAAGAATATCCTGACATTATTAACTAGAAGCACACAAGATACCTCTTATTCTTCTTCAGAAGATACTGGAACTTCTCAACCTAACATTTTATCTTGGCGTCAACCATCTCTTTTTTTCCATATAATGGAGTGTCCCTGCTAGATTCACCCAAAATAACCTAAATAAATCCCATAGACAGGGCTCTGGAAACTACCAATTCACAAGAAGATAGACCAAATTCAACCATAACAACCTCAAGATCAAGATCAATATCACCTTGATTCGAGATGTCTTGTAAAGATTACAATTTTATTAAGAAATTTATATCCACCACTCATCCTTGAGTCTTGGTAGAGTCTATACATAGAGAACCCCCTAATAAATGAAAATGGGATCCATCATAAAGATTGACCCAATAAACGACCTTCCCTATTTTCATTGAAGACTCTATAGGAGGAATTTTATAAATAACATAAAGTAAGAACTCTATTTTTACATGTTCTATAAATCAAATTATAATATTCAATCACAAACCAAAATAACTCCAAAACATATCTCTTTTAAGAAAACCAATATAAAATTTCCATCCAAAACAATACTACCTATATGAAAATTTTAAAATCTTTCCTTTTTAAAAAAACCCCACATTCCCAAAAAATACCCTTTAAAATATTTTAAATCATTTTAAACTTTCAAAAAGACCCCATTTTCAAAACAAAATCATCATTTGAATCTTTATCACAAAACAAAAACATTTCAAAAAAATCATGCTTAGACCAAAACGCTTCTTAAATATATTTTATAATAATAAACCTTTAAAACAATCCATGGGTATCAACCCAATTAATCCTAAAACACTTTAAATTTCTCATTTTTAAATTGATAGACTTTAAAAAATCTAAATAATGAATTTAAAACATCATGTGAAGGTTAAAAAAATTCATAAAAAATTTCTAAAGTCCCTTATTTCCATTTCAAAACCAATATTCCAAAACATAAAACAATTCCCAAAAACAATTATAAATATAAAGCAATAAAAATAATTCTAAAATAAATCCCAAAAAATATCAATGTCACACACAAGCTGCCTTATTTAATATCACACTAATGGTAAACACCATTGGGATAATTTTGTAAAGAAAGTGAGAAAAAACAATAATTATAGAGGAGAAATATAACTATGTATGGTTTTCCAATATGGGTTGAAAAACTATGTGTCAACCATATGATAGGTTTTTTAATGGTTGTATAACCATTATTCACAAGCTCTGTATAGTTTACTAGACCAAACGGGCTAATCATGAAACTTTGTATTGTTCACTACTTTTTCATGAAAACTCACGATGATCCAAAAAATCATTGATAAACTCAATGGGAATCAAAATACAACCATAACATATCATAATCCATCAAATATACTAAAAAATTTTCAAAATAAAAATTCATATCCTTACATTCCATGGTAACTCGAGTTTTTTTCACAAAAAGTTAGTGATTAATCCCCTATTCAAGAGTTTCCTCCTGAGTCCGGACATACTCTTAGTCTCTTTCCTATCAAGATGAACCCTAAAAAGAAATATCACACTCTGATATCATTTTTCCATAAACTAGCCAGGGTTACCCCTAAACTGGGCACTCGATCCGGCCTGCAATATATCCAAGGTGAATTCCAAATTTTCTCATGATGAAAACTAGTTATAGGGTATCATGCATACACAATTGAGAATACTTTCACTCTAAAAATAATATAAAACTCTATAAAAATAGTATATATAAAAAATTTCTTAGAAATGATAAATAAAACATCACATTAACTAAGAAATTAATGAATAACAAGAATTATATAAACATTATAAGTCAAATACAAAATATAGTCCAAAGGTCGTAACAATGGAATCACAAAATCAAAACAAAACAAAACCATAATGACCATATTCACATGACATATGGACACAACCCCCATACCAATCCATCCCTTACAAAACAACCCAATTAGACCAAGGGAAATTCTAAATTCAGGGTTCCTAAATGAAACCCTAAGAGCTTTATACATCTAATGGTGTATGTAGGGTGTGAGTGAAACCAAGCCTAGTAGGATATCACCAAGGAGTTTATGTTATTAAATTGAAAATAAATTTCTTCCATGGATATTTTAAATAAAATTATAATATAAAATTTCATGTGTAAGAACATAAAAAACAATTATCACATTCATGTCCATTTCATAAGATTTCATTTTTAATTTCTTTAAATGAAAACAATCACTTTGAAAATATTTCCTCGGATTAAGCTGCCTAAAACCAAAACACTCGTTTTTAATAAACTTTAAAAGCCACTTTATATGTATACACATTTTAAAATTTCTTTAGAATTATTATAATTAAATAATATTAATGTAATAAATATAAATAAAATATAGAGGTGATGCATCACTAATAAAATAATGCAAATAAACAAAAATTATGGTGCCATAGAAGCTAATTGAGTTAGTTAACACAAATGAAATTCCATTATAGAGTCACATAGAATCATGGTAAATACACTAGGTACTAATGTAATATATTTCCTATACTTTAACAAAATATAGGACCAACTACCAGCATATATTTCATCCAAACAACACAATCCATCCAAATATCCTACACCTAGCCTCATTAGGGTCACTCCCCAGTATCCCTGGACTATCGTACAACTAGGGGGTAACTAAAAATGTGTGAATATATATTGTAACATAAGTCTAGAACCATTACTCATATCCTAGTGTACCCATGAAAACAAAAAATAGGTGCCGAGCTATCAGTCAAGTCATAGTAGTATTTAACATTTTAAATAACTCTCACCCCACCTCAAACACCCTCACAAGAAACAACCCCTTTTACATTATTCACACCACAATCCCCATTTTGGGTCATCATATATATCATACACAATAAATCAAGGGGATCGAGAGGGTCACAGACACTCATGAAATTTGAGAAACTGTTTAAAGTGACAAATAGACCTAGCTAAAAAAATTTATTGGTATGCCAAGACACTTTATTCCCCTTGTAATCTCATTGATAAAACACTACTTTAAAACAATATTTCAAAGCCACATTCAAACCATTTAAAACTTATAACGCTTTATTTTAAACTATTTGAAACCATCGCACCACCTTCTATTCAAAAATAATTTCCCTATAACTAATTTTACCATCTTCCAAACCCAAATGAGTTCAAATACCTTTGAAATTGCAATTTCATTTTAAACAATCCATTGAAATTTTTTTTACAAAAAATTGGAGTTTAAGGATCATTTTATAAATCAAAAACCCCTTGAAACCAAATTTTATGACAAGTAAAGAACTAATACAAAATATTTATAAAACCTATTTGATTATCATATATAGAAATAACTTAAAAAATAAAAAATTTAAAAGAATCAAGCATCAAAGAATATTCCCAAGAAAGTAAATACACAAAATCACCTAGATAAGTTCAATGACAATCAATTCGGAAGTTGTCACCTATGATGGATAATAATTAAACAAGTAACAAGAGATGCCGAGAAACCTCTAAAAACCAAACCCACTAATATTAAACCACACTTAGCCCAAAATAAAACCCCTATAATTACCTAGGGTTCAAAGTAGAGGAAAAACCCAAGGTATTAAATGAGAGGGTAAGATGGAAGAAGAAACAAGGAGGGAGGGGGGATTTACCTTGAGTTTTCCGCTTGAAATCAAGGTAGGGGAGGCTTGATAGTCAAGGTTAATGGAGGGAGAGATCACTCTTCTTATACCTAGGCTTGGTCAACTCAAATAGTGGAGAAGGATTGGGAAATCCCCTTTTAATTCAAGGAGGAAAAATGGAAATTCACATTTTACTAAATTTAGGAGACTCATATGGTTTATCCGTAAGGTTTGACAAACCAAGTTCTAACTATGAAAACAAAACCTTCAAGATACATAACACTTTTCATTGTTTTTATCTAGTTTTTCTTAACTAAGAAAAACTTGTGTGCCCCACAAACTACACGTAAGGGTACCCTACGTGGTCTCTACTAAGACCCATATGGAAATTCCCAAACCATGTGCAAGTTATTCATACTAACCATGCACAAACAAAAAAGAATAGAGGAACATCCTTCATAATGGAACTCTCATTATTTGAACTAAATTATTACTACTAAACTATATGCCATATAATATCTATGTAAATTTCATCAACATTGATTTCTCTTACTATGAAAAGGTTATGCCCAAACCATGAAATAGAATGAAAATTCTAAAAAATTAAAATATAAATCCCAAAAATTTCCAAAATTAAAAATTGAACAAAATTAGTTAGAATAAACAGAAATACAATGACATAAGGTATTACTATGGTGGTGGGATAAAATCCCACATATTTTAATAACCATTTTGGATAAACACTTTTATCTCAGATAAAACTCCTTTTAGCCTCATCTTTTTTTAGACATTTTATAGTGTATGATAAATCATAAACTATGTATATAAAAAACATAAGCTCATACTTTTCATAAAAATTTTATTACAAACAAATTCTCATATAATATAGGAGAAATAATACAAAAATAAACATCCTTTATTCATACCCATATGATCTTAATATATTCCTTTATATTTAAATCCATGATTCAACAACCCTTTGCTTCATCATTTGAATGAAAACCACATGATCCATTAATTATTTCAATGATCATGAACTCCTATATATTTACAACATTTGTAAAAATATACATTTGGTATCAAATTTCCTTTAAAATTGAATAATTGGTTTTCATAACACTAATTCATGACATGGAAACTTCCATGGAGTTTTTTAAACCCCTTAAGGTATCCTTGATAATTGTATCCAAATTAACATTTCATTACATTTACAAATAAATATAGGTTTCAATGACTAAGGATCACTATTATACAAATCCAATATTCTTTATCCAGCTCAAACATTTACCCTCATGTACTTTCAATACAGTACTAGAACTTAGACCTCATATGTAATGCTCAAATATCCTTAAAAGTTTGAGGTAACTTGATGAATTATTATTAAAATCTTCCACATTGTTGGAACATTTTCAATAATGATTATAAAATGAATTCAATAAGAAGATCATGCCTTAAAGGATATAATCAGTCTCTTTAATCCACTAATATAGTCAATCATATTGAATATATGAGTGGAGAATAAAATACATTTAATTATCTTGCATTTAATGACTTTGAAACATTAATTTTATTCATACAAGTTTTTCAAAAACATATATATCCACTTGTTGAATAACTTCAACATTTTTATTAATCAAGAAGTTATTGCTCTAGTATGTAGAATTATCTCTCTCTTGCTTAAGAGATATTTTTAATATTATATACCAGTCTAGGAATTTTCTTCCATTAAACTTATTCTTTTAAAATATTGATCTCAAAGTAATGTTCAATGATGATGATGATGATTATATTTATTTACTATAAGGTCTTTTATCAGATGATTATAATGTTTTATGTTCATTTAATAAGGATGCTTATTAAATGTTTCAATATAATTATGATGACCCCATTTAATTCCATCATATACATTAGTGGTCCAAAATCCATATTTCACTGTGTAATGATCATGCTTTAGCATTCATCTCACAACTTAGCTATTTAGGAAGTTTATCGTGCTAATTATTTCATATATAACTCTTAGATGGTTAAGTGGACAACTCTTTACCCAATACATCCTATATATAAACTCAACACTATTCCTCTGAAACTATAGGGAAAATAGTATTTAGTGGCTATTTTTTGGGTTTAGTGGAAGTTTAAACCGCCACGAATAGTAGTGTTGTCAAACATTTGGCAACAGTTTTCAAAAAGTGTCACAAAATGTTATTTATTATATATTTTTAATTATTTATTATTTATTATTTATTCTTTATTCTTTAATTATTTTTATATTTACTTATTTACTTATTTATATATTTATATATTTATTTTATGATTTATCTATCTATTTATTTATTTTCTTTTTGATTAATCCAACAATGCAAAAAATGATCATATATATGTAGGGTGAGATTTGAACCTCTTATCTCTTGGTTATTGTGTATATACTTTACCACTCTAGTAATCTATTCATGTGGTTCATAAAAAATACTTTAATATACTTGTATATATATAGATAAGTATATGTAAATACATATACATAAATAAATAATAAATAATGAATAATAAATAAATTATAAATAAATAATCAATGATTTATAATTAATGAATAATAATTAATGAATAATAAATCATAAATCATAAATAATGAATAATAAATAATAAATAATAAACAATAAACAATAAATAATAAATAATAAAAAGATAATAAATAAACAACAAATAAATAATAAATAAATAATAAATAAAAAATGATTAATTAATTAACAATAAATTGATGAAAAAATAATAAATAAATAATAAATAAATAGCAGATAAATAATAAGTAAATAATAAGTAAATAATAAATAAATAATTTATAAATAACATATAATAATTACATTTTTTTGAAAAAGTAGTGACAAATTCACTTTATTAAAAACAATAAAAACAAAGAAATCAAAAGATAGGGTCAGACATGACAATACTGCCCTAATAAATGAAAAATCAAAGACCTAATTTTTCTCTAATCCTAATACTGATGTTGCATTCCTCATCATGCATAGCATTCCAATTAGATCATCCATGCTCGTGCCCTCATCCATGACCTCTGGGATTCTATCCAATCCTCTAAGTTTTCACTTACTACAAGAGGCCTTCAATGTCAGTGCTCTCCGAGTCTATACTCATAGTATCTAATTGATCCTCTACCTTCTCAAGTAAGGTGAATTTAGATTATTTCACTGTAGGGATCTGAATATCAACATGATCTCCAATTTCTTGTGTATCAATTATAGAGTCCAGAACTCCATCGGGTTATGAGTAGATACCTCCACTTCGCCTAAAGTTTCCTGTGTGGTCAGAACATTAAATTCCAAAGAACCCTCATCCAATAGAGAAGAGTATTTGGAAATTGAAAAAAATAGATTTAGGGCTTGTATTGGGTAGTATATCAACCCTTTCATCCCCTTTTATGTACATCAGTCCCTCTTCCTCCTACACTTTTCATGGTATTCCCATTCCCTGCACATGATCACGTGAGGTTATAGGATCACCTGAAGCTTCAGACAAGGTAGTGACCACCTATTTTCAAGTAGTATAACATGATGTAGGATCCACTTATAGTGGTAGAACCAAGGTTTCCAAAGCTAAATAATTTGATGAATCAGGAAGTGAAGGCTTCCCAGAATCAATAGCCATTCTGGACTTCCTAAAAGGGACTAGTTGGAAACCTTCTTCATACATTAAGATATTGGTTGAAGTCGCTTTCTGGATCTCTGTAATTAAAGTGTCATGTATAGCTGAAGAGTGGTAAGAATAATTGGGATGTTGAGAGATGATAGAAATACCAGAATTTCCATCCAGATACTTACAACATGTCTAGGAGGAGACCACCACTAGCTTAGATTTACCCTTCCTATTAGAGGTAGATAAAGATTACTTCTGTAACAATTCTCTATACACTTCCTTTTGAATATCAATTTCAATATCATTTTTTTAATCATCAGGAACATTATCAAGTGATGAAGATCCTTTTTCTTACCTCCCTACTGTGATGCCAACCCAAGATCGCATGGTCAGATGTGAGGAAGTTCCATGACCTATTTTTTCACTAACATGTTTCACAAAATCATCATCAAAATTGGTATAAACCAAGAAAAGATCATACTTACAAGAATATGGCAACCTACTATTAGGATTTTCAGCCTTCTCATCACAAAAACCAAGAGAGTGAGGTTGCACCATCTTGGAAATACAATTAGAAACCTCCCTTTCCACTCTTGTAGGACTAAATAGGTTTGATGCTGTAAGTTTTTCACCAATCTGAGGCTACTACTTCATATGTAAAGAGTATCCAGGTCCACTAGAAGAACCACCACCTTGCATATATCCATGTTCATCCTTCACTACTTTATCTTGATTGGAGTAATTCACTTTTCGAGACTTCTTAACTCATGAACAGTTCTCATGCCCATGAGATGAACAAAAAACATAGACCAAAGATCTATTACATTTCAAAACATCATGACCAATTAGTTTTCCATCCATACAAAACAATGGCACATTTTCATATTCAATATTCAGATCAAAATCATCTAATTCAGTAGAGAGAAAAACTCTATCAACTAATGTAGAACCTAAATATACCTCCATCAAAAAATGGGCATATTTCCCAAATCTTCCCAATTCAGATTATTTGGATATTTTAATTGGTACCCCAATTACCAGAGCAATGTCATAAAGGATCTTTGGAAGCCATAATATCCAATTTAATCCAAACACTTTTACCCACAGTTGAACAAAGGAATTGCTTACCTCCATTGGATTAAAATTCTAATCCCACTCATAGATATGCATAATGTCAAGTTTGAGTTCGAACAAGCAGAGACCCCATGCTCAAATTTTTAGATCTATCATGGGATAAAGGACATGAAAAAAACCCTCAACCCATCAATACACATTTCCAATTTTCAAAACCCTACACTTCTAAAAGTCACAAGACCAAATCACCAACCTCCCACAGCTTAAATGCCCACGACAATATGATTCGGGAAATAATAGAGTTCTTAAAAATATTAAATAAATAAATAAATAAATGATAAATGATAAATAATGTATATCAAAAAAATAATAATTAATAATTTAATAAAAAATAAAATAATTAAATGATATATATATATATTATATAAATAATATATTATATATTATATATTATATATTATATAAATCAATATATATTAAACAAGTAATAAATCAATAATAAATCAATAATAAATAATATATCAATATGTAATAAATAAGTCATAAATAAAATACATACATATATACATATATATATAATTATAATTGTATATAAATATAAATACATATATAAATTCATATATATACTTAATAATAAATGTATATAATTGTATATAAATATATATATATATATACACATATAAATATCCAAACATACATACATATATAAATATAAGTTCCCCTTTGGGCAAGACCATTTTTTTAACAACATATGGTCATATATTTGATTTATTGATTGAATATAAAAAAATCCCCTAACTCCTGCAAAGGATGAAACAATATAGGACACACCTATGATATATGTCATTGAAATATGGTTTGAAACACTTATGGGATGAAAGGTCACCTCATTAATCTCCATAGAAAGAAAACAAGCACTAAGGAAGATGTGGGAAACTCGGTTGCCCAAGGTTCATTGGTCCACTCTAGAAAATCACCTTTGATTAAGGCTCCCTTTACCCTAAGATGGACTCTAATTCAAATGTCAAGAGGAAGGTAAGTTCAATGGATTATGTAAATTGTTCCATGTTTATAAGGGTCACGAGCATGGAAGATGTAGGGATGAAATGAACACCCAGGATGAATAAATGGGGATCAATGATTTCAACTCCCATGGAAAAAGTGAGAAGGAATCTCTACTTGACTTAAAATAGGATCAGGTTGAGTTTTATTTTCACTGGTCTGAAAAAAATAAATAAATCCATTAATGTCAACTCCATATCCTCAGTATAACTTGATCCAAGATAGGGGTTGATGAAAGATAAGTATTAGGCCTCTAATGGGGTGAAAGTGTAGGACCTCAATAGGAATGGGACTATAATATTTTTACAGTCATCTTAAAAAATTGGAGGAAACTCAGGTAAGACATATTTGGTTGATTAATTTCATAATAAATATATTAATCCCAAATAAAGGACTAGAGATCTGTTTAGTGTTGGGACTACTGGTAAGAGGATGGATACCTCAACCACCTATTTTTCCTCTGATCCTGATGCATGTAAGCCTAGAATAACACTTTTAAAATCTGGATAGTGTATACAGTAAGAGGATGGTTACACTACCATGACTCTCTCTAAATAGGGGAAGTCACTGAGGTTGGAATCAGTGTACTCTGTCTCCAAACATATGACATTCTATCTACTGAGAAGTTATTAGGTCATATTGTAGGATCTTGTAAATGCATTTGAAAAAGATGGTAGATGAATTGAGACCAAGTAGGTTTCACCACATCCTAGAGGTGATGTTGGCCCTCAGTCAGAAGGGATGTAGGGGGATGAGTAGTTTCAAATGAAGCCTTACAAATCTACATTATCCAAGGGTAAAAATGTGGTGGATGATGATGGTTCTCAAATGGTCTTATCTAGTAAATCCAAATCAAATGAACTTGTTCTATTCACTCAATAGGAACAACCCATTGTCGAGACTCATATGATATTTCATGGATAGAAAAAGGTACTCTTATGTACCTCATATCAATAGGGTTATATGATAGGGATGTCAGAGGCTATCTCCCTAGGTTCAATATCTATAGGAGGGTCCAAGGATTTACAAAACTACCATGAAACTCCTCCTCAGTTAGAGGTTCTACCATGTCATCCTCTAAGGAAGAGAGATGGTGACATTACATATGAGGTATGTTATTACTCCACCTTATTTCTTTGATTTTATTAATTCCTATTATGATATCTTTAAAACAGCTATAATTGAGGAATGTGATGAGGCGAGAATAAAAAAATATAGCATTACAATTTCTCCAAGGGATTCCGGGTAAGAGAAGTTTTTTAAGGACCTCAGTGATGATATCGTTGATTGGTTCAACACATGAGCTGAGAACTTGTATGAAAATATAGAACTTTCCATCTCAGGATATAAAGACTACCTTAAATTCCACATATTTATATCCATAATCATTGAATCTAACATGCATACCAATGCAATGATGGACATAAGGGACCTATCATGGAAAAATGGTGCTCTACCCAACCGGGATGAAATCACCTCCACATCATCAAATTATGACTAGGGAGCTTGTTAAAAACTAAATTCATATAAGAGAGGTCAACACCCATGTGGAAGAGGTCGACATCCTCAAAAAATGGGTGCTAGATTAAAATCCAATAAGTTTCATATTTCTACTTTTTTATGGAATTCTTGATTCTGAGTCGTGTTTTGATTTTGATTGAGGGATGAAATTATATGTTTGGCCCCATACTCATTCATTTATATATATTTGTATTATTAAATAAAATTTTATAGACCCCAACTTTCTCTAAAAACATATAAATATATATAATATAAATATTTATATTTATATGAAAATATACATAAATACATATAAATATATATTATTATAAATTAATATGTGTAAATATATATAAATTATAAATACATATCCATAAATATATATATATATATATATATTAATATATATACTTATTATAAATAATAAATAAAAAATCAACAAAAGAGGGAAGACCAATGCAAATGAAGCACTGTTATATCAATAGGAATGTAAACCCATAGAATAAAATCATACACCACTAAAAAATCGTATGGATGTCATCTTAAATGATGCTGGAATTACATTGAATGTTCAAAATTTAGGATATCCCAACTAAAAAATTAGTTTTCAAGGCCTTTCATGCTTTTTTGACCTTGAAATAATAGTTTCTAAAGATCCCAATCTTTATGATGTAGAGATCATTGTATGATTGATTTGATGGGTCATAGAGCATAAATAGACACCCATATCAAAATTTATGGTTGTTTTAAGTTGAATTTTGATTTTCAAATTCTCTTTATAATAGTAATACAACTTTTACTATTAAATATTTCTAAATTATTTTTTAATGTTGTTTTATTTATTTTTGTAAGATTTGATTTGACTAGTATAGAGATTAAACAGACACCTGGATCAAAATTTATGTTCATTAGTTGTTGAAGTATTATTTTTAACTTCACTTACTATTAATTTAATTTTAAAATTATTATTAAATAATAATTATATAAATTAATAATCACTAATTAACACCAAAAAATTAATAAAAAAGTGTAAATAATAAATAATAAATGATTGTAAATAATAAATACTAATTAATTATTCAATATTAAATATTTTTCCCCTATAATTTAGTTATATTTTCTTAAAAACTATTGGTAATTAGTGGTGGTTTTCTGAAAAGTGCTGCTATTTTTTTCAAAAAAAATAGATTTATCTATAGTTTCTTTAAAACCCATTACTAAAAAGGTGTTTATGATACATTTAGTGTTGGTTTTGAAAACTGCTAAAAAATTCATGTGTTCATATAGTGTGGTATCCTACCAAAGGGTTTCCCAGCTAATCATACCCAAATAAAATAACAAAAATGGGCGCTTAACTCTTAGGATCACCTCATTACTTTCTTTCCTTACACAAGATGATCTAGGGGCTCCCTAATTTGGCCTAAGACTACCTGGTTGGATAATCAAGGTCTTAAAAAGTGTTTCAATTAGAAATAATATAACACATATTATTTTTTAAAGGGGGTTTAATCTCACCATCTAATCCCATGTATTCCCTTTACATGTATGCATGCATCCTAGGGATTTTGTTTTGAATCTCTATTCCTACCACCAAATCAATATTTTCAAAACACATTGATGTATAACTCTTTACATATCTCATGAGAAAACCATATTCATGGTATATGTAAACTAAATAAATTATCATACCTAGCATGTAACACTTTAAATTCATGTATGATAATTTAAATAATCTATTTAACACCTTAAACTAAAGTATACTTTTATTCATAATATAAATAATTTATATCCATGAATTAAGGAGGGAATAAATTAAATAAATTAATTATTCATAAACTTATACATGAGATAAAAATTTATGTACCATTAATATAAAATAAATTATAAAAACTTTAAAAAAATTAGAATATATATACATGAAAATTTTAGTTTTATCTAATATTAACTTTTTATATTATTATTTAAATGGTTTTTATAATACCCCAGGCCCATACACTCAGATGTTATGTTAAAAGAATATTTTTTATAGAATGGATTTAACACTAACTAAAGCAATACAAATTTAAACATACATAAATTATAAAATCAATAACCAATATTGAGTCACATACACACATAAGACATTTTGGGATTAGAGTTTTATAGAATTAGAAAAAACTTTTAACTAACAAAACTCATATCTTTCTCATACAATGCATATTTTTCCTATTATACCAAGAACTTATTATTTCAAATTAATTATTCAACATCTCTCATGAAATTATCCACACTTGACACCCATATAGTCATATCATTCATAATACTCTTCTTCATAACTTGTGGTAATGGAAACATAATAATGGTGAGCTCAATTTCCTAGTAAGGGAAAACATAAGTTATAACAATAAAAGACCATAAGTAAGCATAAGATGATAATGTAGGTATGATAACATAATCAAGGTACATGAACATAGAATGAGGAAATCATACTCAATAAATCATGGATCATAATAATGATTCATAACATGAATCTTGGAATAATACATGAGTAAACGGATTGTAAAAGCATGAGTCGATAATCATGATCCATGAAAAGTAAACATAGAAACAATTCAAATTTTTTGTTCAATAATTGCATTGAATAATATCATAAGAAATAAAAAAATAAAAAATAATCATGATAGTTAATTCAGGTGTTTGATATAGTTTTGTAGTTCCATATAAATTTCATGGCACTTATGTTAATGGTTTTTATGGAATACTTAAAATTCCATTTTCTGATGATTATTGAATTAATAAAGGAATTGAATTTATAGTTAAATATACTTTTTAATATTACCAATCCACAATTATAAGAAAAACATATTAAATTTATAATTATTATATCTTATTACTGGTATTTAATTTTTATTAATCATTTATGGGATAAACATTATTAAAACGTTCATGTAGGAAATAAAAATGACAAAAACCAAAATATGTTATAATGGTTTAATGAGTAAGAACATGTTATTGTATGATTACATTGTAAATTTTATATAAGATTAATGGTTTAAAAAAAATTAAAGTGATAAATCAAGATCAAGAAGAGTTAGTTGAAGAATATAAATTAAAGAGTATGGTAAGAAGTTATTACTTACAAAGAGTCCTGATATACTCATTTTAGGAGGTTAAATTTTATGATGACCATTTACTGTTAATATTACTAATATAATGGAAAAATTATATTTATAGAATAATATTAATGTTATAAATATCATATTTATTTATTAAATAAATTTATAGAACCATCCATGTAAGAGGGTGATGAAAAATGAAATACCTCAATCATGGAGGTGGAAGTCCGCATGTAACACGATCGATGTTTTCAATTTCAAATGAATCTAAAGAAGGTATATAATGGTTGTAAAAAATATAATAAAATTAAAATAAAATATTGATACTGATTTAATTTTTTTTATAATGGTTATAAAAGATCTTGAGGAGTTAAAAGAATAAATATACAAATAAGAACTCTGATAAAACAATTACATCTTCCTTGAATATCCTTATTTAGATCACACCTTAAGACATCTAATATTGGTCTTTTGGGAAGAGAAAACCTATAGGGTGTGGTGAAGAGTATTTTAGAGATTATTTTTCACATTTTGGTTGATCTAGAAAGATTTCGGTGTTAATTGAAGAGGGGTGGTGAAGCCCTTCTTTTTGAAGTGAGAGGAGCGACACTCTTGTAAATATTTATTTTCTTAATATATAATAAATGTCATACTCAAATAAATTGGCTCAGAATTAGTAAAATTTAGAAGATAGTATAAGGGCGGTAGATAATACACTCATAAAAATAAAATTTATTCATTTTTATGATATTTTTTTCCTTATCCCTTTGTTTAACCCCCCCCCCCCACCTGTTAAACCTTTTAACTTTTACCAAGGTGACTAAGTTTTACCATGGTAAATGTTTTTGTGAAAAAAAATTAAATTGATCTTATTAAAAAATTAAAAAATTATCATTAAAAATAATTAAACCAATTTAAAAAAATTAATTTCTACAGGTGGTAAAATTAATTTTAATAAAAGTACGTTTGACACAAAAAAATTATTTTTTTGGGAAATTCATATTTTAAACATAAAAATGAATCTACACCAAAATAATGTATAATATTAACTCCAATAAAATTTCATATTTTATGGAAAAATTGATATTTATGTGACTTTAAAATCTAGCTAAATCTGAATGATACCTTGTGAATACTTAATTAAAGGAAAATATCTGAAAAATAGTATTTATGAAAAATAAATGTAACTTAGCTTCTAAAATGTCGAGAATAGGTTTCTAAATTCAAAATATTATTTTTAGATGAATTATTTACTTATTAAATAATGTTTTGGCTGATTATAAGTTTTTATAAATTTTTATAACAATATTATATCATGATGATGTTATAAAATTTACGGTTTTGTGCAAAAATTGTATTTTTCACTACTCACTCAAAAATCAATCTTTTTAGAAAAATCCAAAACAATCACCCTAATAAAATTTTGAAATTTTATATCCAAATTTTAATTTTATTCCAGTAAATTAAAATTTATAAATTTATAAATTTTACTTTAAAATAAAATCATATAATACATGGAAAAATAATATTTTTGGAAAAAACTATTTCTTTCTCAAATGAAACACAGCTAGAAAATTAGGCTACAACCACACTTTCTATTACCACGATTTTAAAAATTATTTTTGTAGGTAGAATATAGCCACATTTTCTAAAAAATATGGCTATAGGATAATATATATCCACCATTATATGAAACTATGGGGATAGTTTTTGTGGGAAAACCCAAAAAATGCGGAAAATTACCGGGAAAGGGCTACAACCATGATTTAGTAAACCATGCCCATATCAACCTATTTCCACAGTTAAAACCCTAGACATAGATGTCTATAGCCATAGTTTAAACCATGGTGATAACTTCCTATAGACACGGTTTAAACCGTGGTGATAGGTGGCTGTGGTCAAGGTTTGAAATCGTGGCAATAACCTCCTATGGCCACGATTTAGACCGTGGGAATAGATTTTATTATTTTTTAAATGATTATTTATTATTATTATATATAATTATTTATATATTTATATGTATATAGATATATATATATATAGTAGTGATCAACATAATAGTAAAGTCTTGGAAGAAAGTAGCAAATTCCATAGGATCAAACCTCATCGGGAGAATTTATATTTTAATTTTATCACTACAATTTCAAACCATGGCCATAGCCACCTATTTTTGTGGTTCAAAACTGTGTCCATGGCCACCTATTTCCACGGTTCAAAATTATGACCATAGCTTCCTATGGACACGGTTTAAACTATGGAAATAGTTTAGACCCTATTGTAATGGTCATAACGCCCATGGTTCAGAAAAAAAATTGTTTCCATAGGCTACAGCCACGGTTTTGGACCCTATTTCCATGGTTTTCAACTATGGAAATAGGATTATTTTTTTGTTGTGAAAAAAAAACTTATTCTTATCTCATACCTTGATATAATTATTTATATAATTATCACAATAATAAATATCAATATTAATTTATATAATTAACATATATAACCATTTAGAAAATACCAAATAAGAAATCATTTTAAGAAAATGTATTAATCATTTAAATAAAACAGATTTTCTATCACAAAGTAAACATAAAAATTTTAAATGTATAATTGACATTTAATTTATTATAATATATTTTGATAAATGATATAAACATATATAAGTTTTTAAAAAATCTATATAAATTAATAATTCTGAATATTAATAAACCATAAAAGTGATATCTTATTAAAAATACCTGGTTTGTCACATTTTCCCCCACTTAAAAAAAATATATGCTCACAATTTTTATCTTGAGTATAAATAGAAGGGTTTTATGAAATTTAAAATTAATATATTTTAAAAATACCTCTCATAGAGTAAAATAAGACTTTTGAAACCATAATTTTCAATTAAATCCCCGATAAAGTAACCTTGAAAGAAAATAATTGTGGAGTTGAAGATAAAATAAATATACAAAATTAACAAGAAATGCATTATGGGTTTTATTTTTGTTCTTGATTTATTGTTAAGGAAAAACACATCAAAAAGAAAATAAAAAATTTAATTATAAATAGGGATGATGTGAAATATGAATTATTCATAATATAATATATATTTATCTTTTGAATAATAAAACATATTTCATAATAAAGAACATGAACATAGAGGATAAAAATATTCAACATAGTGAAGGGAAATTATTCTTAAAAATATTACAAAAAATCGTCAATTAAGAGAACATGAAAAATGTAATTTCCCTTGATAAAAAAATAAAATACCATTAGAAAAATATGATGGTAGAATATTTCAATCAAGGAAGAACATAGTCAAATAAGAAATATTATGACTCAATAAAAAGATATTGGGTCAATAAAATTACTTTTAAACAATGTGGTGTGTAAATTATAAATCAATAAGAGAGGAATAATGACTATCAATTCATCAAAAATTTAAGTAATGTATTCCTTTCAAGAATAGATATTTTTAAAATATATCCTCAATATTAGTAATTTCATTTAGAATTCAATACAATGATACTTATCATATTTTTTATTAAACAATGTTTGTACTTTTGTAGTACTCATACTTGTGAATGAGTTTTCAAGGAGTACCTTGGTAGTTGGGTGATGTTTTCCATATAAGACTTGATATTTATAATACATTTTATTGAGTCTGAGGAACTATTCCACTATTGAGGTAAAAACATGATAAAATATACTTAATTAATTTAATTCCATTTCCATAATCAAAATATCATCCTTTTATTGTGTGTTTCGGTCAATTTCTGCCTCTATTTCATCTCACATTCCCAAATGATGAATATCTAAGAAGGATTTTTCATGCTCAAAGCATGAAATTATACTCTGAATGGATAATGAGGTCTACCAAATGATAATTTTCCTATCACCACCCCCTTCCTCAAAATGTAATCCTCCTAGGTTGAAAATGAAGAAATGGGGATAACGGCCCTCAAATTCTAACTCCAATAATCCATGGGTAGGCGACTAGCACCAAGGGTATATAAATCAAACACATGGGTGGAATTGACATCTATAAAAGTTTATGGAGTGAGATATAATATGAGAAAACACCAACCAACACCATATATAAATATAGAATAAATAAAAATACATTTAATGTATATATAACAAAATAATTGAATATAGAAGGTAAAATTACTAAAATAAAATCCTTAGTAGTAGACTTGAAGATCCAAAAGCTCCCAAATAACTCATTGAACTCGTAATTCCCAAATTGATCACCAACCATCTTCTATGAATCTAAAAAATAGTTTATATTTATGTAGGGTGATAATAACTTGTATACTCAGTAGGATCCTCCTTGAAACCATGAAAAAATGTGAAAGAAGCATACTAAGTCCCAATGAATAAGAAAATGAAACTAAATCATCACTTAAATAGGTATACTATTATTTTATAATCCTCGTCATGGATCACTCACAAAATGACACATATAAGTAATTCAATATTTATTGAAAGCGTGTATATATAAATTAAGGTACCTCTATTCCACTTGCCCACTAGTTTGTTGTTATCATTCCTTAGGGCCACACATATCATTCTCATTACTTTATTATTAATAATGTTCCACATGCTTAGTATCACAACTATTTTATATAATGTGTATCCTGAAACATTATCATCATCATCCCTAGTAGTAACTAAGTTTATTTTTGGAATCCACCACAACTTGTGTAAATGAATTATACGAAAAAACATTATAGCCCATGCACGTCGTAGCTACCATTATTAGATATAAGTATGTTTTATACCTATATTCATTACAGACCACACATAAATGTATAATATAATTGAGATCCATCAAAACCTAGTTAGTAAAACACCCAATACTATAAATCAATATTTCTTGGGATAAACCTACTCATACTATATATGAAGGGAGATAGGGGAGATAGAGAAGTCAATCATCAGTTCCCTATCTAACTTAGATGTTATAGAAAACATCCCCAAAACAATTGGGTGTCAATTTTTTAACTAACATGGGTGGGTAGCATATTAAATTAAAAGATATAGAATAATATCAAGAAAAAACCACACTAATGGAAACTAAATATCCTTATAATCATATGGAGTTTCATCGCAATGGAACCCCACCTACCACTGTTAAGGTATAGATCTCAAAAAATCATACAATTTTTAAGTTAGATATTAATTTATTCATTTACCATTAATTAATATTATTATATATTCATTTTAAAATATTAACATTTTAATCTTTTAATCCAGTTCCTTCAGCACCATAATTTCACTTGTTTATATTATCAAGTATGTCTTCACTATATATGAACACTATGAACCAAAACCGTTAATTTTTTAGTTCAATTATCATTTCATTATTTTTTGGGTACTTTAGGACTCATCCAAGCCTACCACATCAAGGATTCACTTATATTCTACAGATTCAAAATGATTCAAGTTGTTGGAAACTAATAATATAAATATAATCTATTTATCCACCCATTTAAAAAAGAATCAATCAAGAATATATCAATGAGAAAACACTACTCTAAACTTGTATCAACTGGCTAATGTGATTCTAACACCATTTCTTAAAGTATAATCTATTCCACCATCATCAGTATTAACCATCACTGTAACCCTAGGATCCCATCTCATTACTCATCAAAGGTTCCCATCCATATCAAGTTATCAAAAAACATCAATTAAAATTAGGGATTTAATCATTATAGAATAATCATAGACATAAACTCTATGTTTTCTACACACTAGAAAAGGCACTCATTCCATGGAATCAAATCTATAAAGCCTCCCACAATAATAATGGACTTATTCAACCCTGGAAATTTTTTATTAAGAAAAAGATCATTTTAAATATCATCTTAAACAAAGAAGTATATTATTCATAGAATTTCTACATCAAGTAACCTATAGGAAGTATCCAAAAATAGTAAGAAATAAAACATTAACATTATTAATAAATATTTCTATATTCGTACAATTTCCACATAGTATGGTGAACATTTATCCTTCCTCTTCACTATCAATTTAATATCACTGGTTTTATGTTTTTTATCTAATTTAAGCATTTAAACCATTCCAAACAACAACAAAAACAACAACATTTTCAAATATATATCACACTATCTATAAATAACAAAAGGAAAGAATCAATAAATAATGAAAACACATGTAGTTTCAAACCCAAACATTTATTTAAACTCTCTATCATGAAATTTCAATTATATTTAACATGTGATAATTCTCATTTCAATTATCAATATATTTAATTTTATAAAAACTCTTATCATGAAATAAATAAGTAAGTATTATTATGGAATTTTATTATTCTTTTTATCTCTATTTGATAATTCACAAAATAATTTTATTATCTTACATAATGTGTCAAAATCAAAAAATAAATTAAACAGTAGCATGTGATATAAATTTTATTTAAAATATTAAAATATCAAAAATAATATATATTTTTAATATTCTATAGCATGAGATTCTATCTTTATCTTATTCTATATGATTTCCTAGATTATTAAATGATCACCCTTCATGTAATTACCTAAATATTACCTTTTAAGGTTAATCACACCCATTTAGACAAAGAAACTAAATCATGGTTAATATAAACCTTTAAAAAATTAAAGTAGAATTAATAGATCTAATAACTTAAAAGAAAGAAGCTTCATGATGGTTATAAACCAAAACAAAGGGTGGCGCACAAGTTGTAACTCGCAAGAAGAACTCAAACCAAAAGTAGAATGTTTAGAAGACTCCAAGATAAAAGTTATAATATCCTAGACTCTATATAAGTCATGTCAAATTAATAAAGGAAAAAAATCATTGCTTTAGAATTAATAGAGATGGAACTCTAGAATGTTCTTAAAAAACTCATCTAACTTTTATTTTAATTTTAACAATAATTAGATTCCCATTTAATTCATTTTGAAATGACCCATTTAAAACACTCATTTATTTATGAATTCCAAGATGTAATTATATTACTTTGTTAAAGTTTTAAAACTCCCAATTTATCCCTTTAATTCCTTATTTTTGTATTAAAAAAGTCATGTTTATGTTAAAAAGAATTTTTACTTCATTATAGGTGAAAATGGAAAAACATGATATTTCTGAATTTTTTCGAAGTCATGAGCTGAACACATGACCAAAATGACCAACCATGAAAAACTGGCCACATGACCAAAATGATTTATTGTGAAGAACTAAATGCATGAACAAAATGGACAACTTTTAAGCAATTAATGCATAAAAAAATTAATAGATATGAGGATAGATCATAATACCAAAAAACTAAACATGAAGTACTAACCTTATGTCCCAAATGACTAACCATGAAGGACCTCCCGCATGACCAAAATGATTGATAATGAAGGACCAGCTGCATGACCAAAATAGTTGATCATAAAAACCAAATTTTGAATTAATAAATGAAAAGACTTTGGGAACCCTCTAGGAACCTCCAAGAATTGAAAAAGACATAAATTAAGGGTTTTATAAATTTTTTACCTTATATTATATTCCTCTCAAAAAATTATCACAATAAAGAATCTAAAACAAAACTCAGAAGAAAAGAAATGATTCTGAACAACACCCCATGAGATACCTCTCAAGGATCTCACTATATCAATAACTCTTACACCCCACTAGAGGAAAAAATCACACAACCACATGGAATAAACAAACGGCCTCAAGATGCACTCTCGGGGGAGATACCTCTAAAATAAGTTCAAGGCCACAAAAAAATCACATACTATGAAAGAATAAATCTTATAAAACATCATAAGGTCAAGTAAAACATCTCAACAAGGATTAAACAAATCATCTCAACAAGGAAGATCAACCCTAAAATAACTAGGGATATTGATCATGAATTTTCAAATCCTACTCCTATGTGGTCTCCTCCAATCCATCATGATACCATAGGATAGGAACCAAAGGAATATAACACCTTCACAACACCTTCTCCTGATAGTATTGAATATAAAAAATTCATTCCTCAAAAGATTCATTGTTTTAATCATCTAGATCTACCTAATTTATGACATGGAAAAAATCATGAAAATATTTGTAAATCTATAATACATGGAAGGCTTCATGAATCCAAATCATCTATGGGGGAAGTTCTAACTGATACATCATATCTCTAATGTGAGATAACTCCTCAAAATATCCAACAAATCATGGTTAAAGATTACTAACATAAATTAAATTTCAATGACTATGATGAGGATATACCTTCAAGAACATTTTATATCCAATGTTGAACTAACAAGGCCTCATCCTATGATCATCCTAAGACATCTGACGATCCTTCAAAGCCTTTATTCACTCACTGATCAACTATACCTTCTTTATCATACTCTTCCCCAATTCTAATATAATAATAGATAACTCTCTAACAAAAATCCATAATAATAGAGATTGAAATGTTTATCCATATAGTTCTTAAAATTGAGTCATACCAATGGTTTAATGATAGATATTTTTGTAATAAAACTCTACCAAAGATGGGTACCTCACCCAAAAACCTCTAAAACCCAGAATGCACATTCTCAGTATATCATCTAAGATCTTGATAGTTTATTATGTCTGACTATTTTTCTGTAGATGAAATGTGGTATTAGGGAATAACTAATATCCTAAATCAAGTTGAAAACCTACCAATACCTTAGAGGTGAACAAGGGATCATAATCATGGATGGTCATATTTGTAACCCCAGTAAGCCTCACTACCTCTTATAGGTATTTTCTTGATAAAACCTCCATTGAGATCAACTCCTTAATCGCTAAGAAGCGAGGTGACTTTATCAAGTATTCAATGACCACCCAAATATTATAATAACCACTCTAAGCTCTTAGTAAACTAGTGAATAAGTCTGTAAATATGTCCTCTTAATTATAATATGGAATATCAAGTGGTTAAAGAAAAACATTAGGAACACGATGATTAGAATTCAACCTCTAGAAAACCAGACACTGAAAGAAAAACTCTATAAATGAGCACTTCATTAAAAACCACCAAAACTAGACCTTTGGAGTGTGATACATATTTTTCATGCCTGGATATACTTCCAAGGTAGAACTATGGAAATCATGAAGAACTACATCATGCATCACTAAATAAATGAAAATCATCCCCTGGAATAGCACCTAATGATGTTCATCCTCATACCATCCCTTGGGAGAGTCACAAAAAACAACTCAATCACACTAAACCTACCTAGGAATCTCCCAGTTTCGAATCCTCCACTTACTACACAAAATGTGATTTCACCTTAATCTAAAAAATATATACTCTACCATAAATTTCTCCCATGTCATGGTCAATGGAGACAACTCCTCCATTACTCTCAAAGATTCTCCAGACTCATGCACACTACTACCACATGACATCATACTCAAGGAATATTCCAAAAAAATCCATATAATAGATGTAAAGGAAATATATAATTCATAGTCCTACATTGACTATAAAAACTGCATATTTAAGTCGCATCAAAAGAATATATACTTCAAACTCTTATGATCCATAAAGACCAAAAAACATTCACTAATGATATAATGCTACTATAAATTCAAATAGAACACCATTTTCGTAAGCTCAAGATCATTAGTGGCATAGTTACATTGATGATTTCGTAACTTCCAAGACCCATAAGGCATAATTTAACTATTATTCATTAACACATAACATATTCCAAGTCATAAAACACAACGATAAACCAAAAGTGCAATGCCCTCCTTAGAAAACAAAGAACCAGATCACTGACCATATTCTCCTTCAAATAATAAAAAACAACCTGGAACTATTCAATACACATGAATTCCTGATCCTTTATTATTAATTTTTTTATATGAATCACAATCCAAGAGAATTAGGGTATTAAACTTCTATAATAACTAGTGAGACCAAGGAAATGTTACACCTTTATAACATTCATTGGGGATACCCAAGAAACCACCACCTCAGTATTCAAAGGATCTGTGTGTTGGAGTTGGTTTCCTATGACCAAATTTTTATACATTAATTGCATATATATTCCATGATTTTAATATTAATAAAACATCTTATTGTATATTTTTCATTTTTTCATAAATTTAATATAATAATTTCTTAGAGTATCTTTCACATTGATAAGGTCATAACAGTTCCTTGCTATGATGAGAACCTTAAAATTCTATAATGATATTATTAAATATAGATCTATGATTGGATAAAATTCTATGATTAAACACATAGAATGTGACTATCACATGCGACTACTCATAAGTGTATGATACTTCTTCACATGAAGTTCACACTTGGTAATATCCAATATGTGAGATTATGATAACTGACGCACCAGTAGTAATTCCACATGTTTTTGTGCCATTGGATGTTCCTATTTGTGATCATGTGTAATGTTTCTTAGAATTTAACATTATCATATATGCATGTCATGACTCGCACACTTATACGTATTTCATAAACCATGATGATAATAGTTCATGGTGAAGTTGGATACATTGGGTGTGTCATGAGTGACATGTTATTAATGGATAATTCAAGGAAGGATTTCTACCTTCCATATTTATGGAAGTTGATATCCCATTCCTTTTAGAATATAAGGGTTGCATTAAATTCCATGGACATGGTGTAATGACGTGTTTATTTTAGAGATTAAAAGAATGATGTGTCAAGTATATAGGTTTATGATATGGATGTGCAACCTACTTGAAGAGATATTAATACAAATGGACTATATTACACATCTAGTGTTTGTATGTGGTTATTGACGTTTCAACATTAAGTTCTTTCTCTTGGGTTCTTTGACCCATTATTAGATAATAATCTTGAAATTTAGGCATTCCCACCTAATTCAAATGAGAAATAATTCTATAGGGTGACACACTAAGTGTTTCTATTTATCTTTATTAAGTTCTATATGAATTTAATTATTAGAATAAATATTATTCTCAGGATCGAAGAATAATTTTATTCAAGTTTTATCGGTCAAAAATATTTATTGATGAATGAAATATTTAATTATATATTTATTTGGGTATTCAATAAAATTTTATGAGTTTGAATGGAACAAGACCGTGTCTAGTGATAAATATTAATTATAATCCAATAAAATAATCTTTTTTATTGCGCAAGTTAGTGTGTGCACCATTAAATAATATTACTATTTTTATTATTATGTAGAATAGAGTTTAATGAATATTATAATATTAATTAAGGGATAGTATGAAAATAAATAATATTTGAACCTAACCCCAGGCTCTACAAATATATTTTTATGTTTATTGTGTAAGTTTAATAAAAAAATTGAGAATAGAGAATTGCTGCACACAACAGACTTATCTCCCTCTCTCAAATTTTTACTCTCTTCCTCTTAAGAACCAGAATGACTAATTCAAGCCCAAATGATCTTGGAGTGATCAATATGAACAACACAATGCTCTAAGATCAAACAAGAATGTGTGGATCACCACTAGATGGATTCTACACTTTAATCCTTATAGTGAAAACAAGGTAATCCTAAAGGGTTTTAAAAGATGGAAAACATTATCAAAAAAAGGATCCTAATAAAATTTAATCATTTATTATGATCTAAATTCATTTATTAAAAATGTAATTCCCACCACAGGCTCTTACTCTGTGCCCAAAACCTAAAATTGGTATCAGAGCATCCATGTTTTAAATTTATAATTATTTATTTGATTCTTTATCTATATAACCAATAGTGGTAAGATTTTCATTTCAATAATTATTCATTCTTTAATATTATCATTTAAATTAACATGCCTTTTACATTTTAATTTATTTTTTCTAGATTCACAATTTATTAATTCTGATAATAGATGAATAATGACTAGAGATTCTATTGGGAATTGTCGAGGAATATGGCCAGATATAATATGATTACATATCATGTAGCTGGAGTACACGTTGTGTACCCAAGAACACTGCACATGATTATTTCATGGGATACATGATGCACAAAGGAATAATTATGCACTATGAATTTATTTCACACCACGTGTAGACTGGTCTAAGCTAGAACACATCATGTTATATTACATGGTGTGTAGCTAGTGTACACGTAGTGTATTATGTATGGTTTAGCGGTAAAATTAATTCAAATCGTGAGGGAAAAACATGATCAAAACCAAATGAGACTAATCTCCTATTGAATTAATGAATTACGTTAATTGTAGTTGGCATAAACGATGTGTAGTTAATTAATTCTCACATCCAAAATATACACCAAATTCCTCAGTGAGTTAAACGGACACAAGGCATGTGAGATACATGAGGTGTAGTTGGATTATACATGTTGTGTAGTCCCATGCCTGATGAACACACAGAGTTTTTTAGCATATTGTGTGGAAACATGGAAAAAGTAACACACGACATGTAACTGATTAGTACACGCCATGTAGTTCGGCTGAGGAACATACCGAAGCCCCAAGCGTTTACCCTGGATACATGGAAATTGAGGTACGTGGTGTATAGATTGTAAGTACATGTCGTGTAGTCTACCAATAAAGGATAGAATTAAAATTACATTAAATTTATAATTTCATCATTAAAACCTTATTATATTTATTGTAACTTATTGTTTTTGATAATTTATTAATGGTTTAAAAAAAATATATCCTCAATTAATTTATTGTAATAATCTGTCAATGTTGGTTCTATCATTTATTTTTCATGAATACATTTTTCATGGGTATATCCAATAGAATTAAGATGGTAATTAAGATAAAATAGAATTAATTATTTAATTAATGCAAGTTCATTTATCTTAATGATAAAGAATGAATCAAAAATGAATGTTAACCAATTTTACTTTTTCATATTCATTGCATGTGTAAGGATATTCTTGAGCTTGACCAAAACCTATGTATGATTTTGATTTATTTAATATAATTTATTGCATGGGTTTTCAATTGTTTATTATTAAATTAAAATGATGGTATATGTGTCATCCCTCACTCTATTATTATATAGGCCCTATGTTTTCAAGGTATTTATGCAAATCCCCTTAACCATTCCTTTATTTCCCCTCACCTATGTGTGAGTTACAAATACATGTAATTAGTGGATTATCCCAAGGCATGTGCAGGTAGTTCAAAATTGAACCATAATTATACCAACACGGGTGGAAATGTGTAATGATATAACTCATTCCAATACTAGCACAAGGAATTATTCCCCAAGGTCATAGATTGATTTATTGTCCACTCAATAAATCAACCATTAGATAAGGTCATAATTAGGTCATTTATTTATTTGTTTATTTTAGACTATACATTATTAAATTTATGGATACAAGACCATGATCACATAAATAAATGAATTAATGTAAAAAGATGCAATTTAAATAAATGGATTATGTGTAAATACTTTATTCAACATGGTTAATTAATTAATTAAAATCCACTTAATATTAATAAGTCATGTAAAGTATAAAACAAGACAAAACATATATATAATAAATTAAAATACCTCAAATTAATATTAAGACAGACGAATCCTTTCATTACTTGATTTATAATAAAATCATAGGACTAAGTGTTTACATGGCCAAAGGAAAGACACTTTCTTTAATCTAGGAGTTATCATGAGAGTTTTAGGTTAACTAAACCATACATGTATTTAATTTAACATCCAAATTTTATTAAATAAAAATTTAGAGCCATTGTTGAGGAAATACAAGTCAAGAGTTTAGGATTGGGGGGTTTACTCAATAGATCAAGGAGATCCAAGCCCATAGTTGGAAACACCACCTACCTAAATACCTTTTTATGGTTTTCAAGGACAAATTTTGGGTCATAAAGAAGGGAAACATGGATCCTTTCCATTGTAATTTCTTTTATGATGGTGCATTATGATTTTAATGGTTAGGGTCATTGAGAATTGATAAAATAGTGGTATATTTAATAAAAATTTAATTATTATTATTTGTCACATAAATTATATTCAAGAAAATTACTAATTATATGATCATTTAAATTGTATAATAAAGAGGAAAGTTAATCATCCACACTATCTCTATGATTCATATTGGATAAATACCATCTCCTCACAGGAAGTAACTTCTAAGAGTGGTTAATATGCCTTCAGGATACGTTGTTCCATGAACAGAAATCTTATGTGAAATAATCCTCAATGTCTGGTACTCCTTCCAAGGAGGTGAGTGTTAAAGAGTTACTTTTATATTTAAAAACATAATAATTACATGGTTGATGTTCAGTTTTTTATGTAATCGTCTATGTCTAGTGAACTCATAAAGTCTCACAAAAATATGGATTCTTATAGCATGATCGAGATTCTATTTGGTATTTATTAGGATAGAGAAATATAGGAATGGTTTGATATTTACAAATCACTCTTTTAGGGTAATATTTGTGAGGGTTCACCATCTGGGCCTCACATAGTCAATCTCATTTCATATATTGGGCTTCTAAAAGTTATAGGTTTTTAACTCCCTGAAGAATTGTGCACTGATATCATTCTTGTATCAATCCCTTAAATATTCTAGAGATTTTGTTGTTAATTTTTGTATGAAAATCATTGAGAAGTCTCTCTTACATCTACTTACTCTTCTTCACAAAGTTGATAAAGAGACAAAATGCAAAAAACATTTGATCCTTATACTGAAAAAATGGAAAGGCCAAGAAAAGAGATCTAAGGAAAAATATTCTTCACAACACCCTTAAAAGAAGCATAAGATCAAGGGGAAAGTAAGTGAATTGGATTATGTTTGTTTTTCATATGGAAATAAGGGAAACTGGAAGAAATATTACATCCAATATAAAAAACAAGGGGAAACTTCATCTGAATTTTTTATCAAGTGTAATTTATCTATTTCTACAAATTAGGTATTAGATAAATCTTTTGATGATCACACATGTATTAAAATATAGAAAACAATTATATTCAAAAAGATTAACTAGGGGAGTTTGGTCTATGAGTAGCCAATGGATCTAAACTTTTTTTTGAAGCTATAAGAGGCTACCACTTTATGTTTCCAATAGGAATGATCATGGTTTTGGAAGGGTGTTATTATGTTCAATTTGTTACCAAAAAAATTATATCTATATCTAGACTTGGTACATATGGATTTATTTTAAATTTTGGAAATAAATGTTTCTTATTTTATAAATATTTTATATTTTATGGTAAGTAACATTTAAATAATGGTCTTTATGCATTGAATTACACAAACCAAGTAATGAAAATTGATGACGAAACTTATTCACATAACTCATACCACAACAAAGTATGGAATCACTAGAAAGGTCATGTAAATGAAAACCATTTAACTAAATTACACAAATATAGATATTTAAATTATTTTGAATTAAAACCACTTGGTGTATGTCATGCATGTTTATAAGGTAAAATGACTAAATACCTATTTAGTGGGAAAGGAAGAAAGGGCCAAAGATCTTCTTGAATTAGTTCATATCTATTTGTGTGGATGATTTATAGTTGAAGCAAGGGGTGGGTACTCATACTTCATAACTTTTATTGATGATTTGAGTACATATTGATATGTCTACTTAATGAGGTAAAAGTCATATTCCTTTAATAGATTCAAGGAATACAAGAATGAAGTTAAGAACCATCTTGGTAAGAATATTAAGAAAATTTGATCTAGTTGTGGTAGGGAATATCTTAATTAATAATTCATAAATTATTTAAATAAGTTTGGGATTCTATCCCAAGTCACTCCACCTTATATGGATCAATGGAATGTTGAAAGCGAAAAGTGGAACCACAACTTATTAGACATGGTGATATCAATGATGATTCATAAAAGTCTTTCATTTTCCTTTTATAAACAATAACATACATTCTAGATCAACTACCAATTAAAGCGGTCGAAGGTATCCCATACCAATTATGGAATGGAAATAAACTCATGTTTGTGTGCTTACACTGCTAAAAAATCATCCTTTAACAGTGTTAAAATGGCCTTCATCAGTGGTATAGAAGCACTGACTACTGGAGTGAGATTAAAAGCTAGAGTATTTTATTAGTACTTGTAAAAGCACCGATAAAGGGGCATACTACAGTTTTCTGTTACAGCACACTACAACACTAGTTTAGTGTGCTATAATAGCACACCGCAGCACCAAAAACACCATAAAATCAGAAAAATCAAGTACAGATACAGAAGTTATATGAAGAGAAAACAATATAGGCTCATTTTCTCAGTTTTGGCGATGTGATACGCATTTTAAACTAAAATGATTCTTATATATTAAAAAAATGAACTTGGATTCATACGAGTCACACCATGAATTTTATTTAGGTGAGACTGATTCTTACATGTCTCAAATGACTTGTGGATCATTTTTATAAAGTATCAAAACAATTAGAATGTTTTTTCTTGGTTTTGAGTACGTCGCTTGTCTTTTTTACTAAAATTTAATTTTAAATTGGAAACACACACTTTGAATCATACCGATCACATCATGTGGTAGTTTAATGGGATATTGATTCCTACACACCACAAATGACTTATTAATCATTTTCCTAAATTATAAATACAATTTAAGCATGTTTTCTTGGTTTTCAGTGAGTGACACTTTTTAAACTCAAATGTTGATTTTAAAATGATAACAAACACATTGATTCATATCGAACACATCGTGTATTGGATTGAGGTTTTTATGATTAATACATGTAAAAAATGATGTATAGATCATTTACCAAAAGTATTAAAAGAATATTAATGTTTTTTCTCAGTTTTGAGTAGGTCAGTAATCCTTTTTATTAAAATTGATGTCAATTTTAAATAAAAAGACACACTTGAAGTTATATCGGTCACACCGTGCATCAGATTGATGTGTAGATAACTCCTATACGTCCCAAATGGTTTATTTATTGTTTTCATACAGTATCAAAAAAACTGAATTTTTTTTCTTGGTTTGGAGTTGGTTAGTTGTTCTTTTTATTAAATTTGATGTCATTTTTAAATAAAAAGATGCACTTGGAGTCATACATGTCATACCATGAATCGAATTGAGGTAAGACCAATTCTTACACATCCTAAATGAATTTTGTATAATTTTCCTAAAGTATCAAAACAATCTAAATGAATTTTCTTAGTTTTCATTAAATCACTTTTTTTTCTTAAAATTTCATTTTAAACTGGAAACATGTACTTTGACCTATACTTATCACATAATGTGTCGTTTTTATTTGATACCAATTCCTATGAGTCAAAAATGAATTATGAATATATTTACTGAATTATCAGGAAAATTTGAGCATGTTTTTTTTGTTTTCAGTGAGTGATATTTTTTGAACTAAACTATCAATTTTATATTGATAACGAACACATTAAGTCATAGTGGTCACACCATGAATCGTATTGAGGTGAGAATGATTCCTACACATCTCAAATAACTTATAGATCATTTACCTAAAGTATAAAAATAATCAGAATATTTTTTGTCGATTTTAATTATGTTCTCTATCCTTTTTACTAAAATTCATGTCAATTTTAAATTAAAAGAAGCACTTGGAGTCAAAACTACCGCGTTGTTAGTCAGATTGAGGTGTGGTTGATTATTACATGTCCCAAATTTTCAAAAAAAATCCTAACTTCTAATGTAACCATGATTCCATTGTGTTTATATGTCGAAATACAAACACTACATATTGACATGATATTCTTAGAGGAAATTGTTTTCTTTTTTTTGAAGATCAGTAGAGTAAAAGGAGCTCATGTACCCATTATATCACGAGAACTCACCATAATGGGCACATGAGCTTCCTCTACTCTCCTAGTTTTCAACAATGAGAAAGTTTTTTTGTCTAACAACATTAAATTAATATACAGTATTGTCATCTCAACAAATAAAGGAAATGAAAATGGAAAATGTGATTACATTGGCAGAAAGAATCATTTTATCCCTTTTATGGATTTTTATATATAGTTGAAAGAAAAAATTTACTTCCCAAAAGATATGTGAAAAAAAGTAAATAAGTATTATATAAAATGATAAGGAAACTAACTTACGAAAATTAGATAAAATTATGACAAAATTAATTAAATAAGTAATAGGAATTCACCTTTTTCCTGATGATTGTATGCATTCTTGATGCATTTCCTTATTTTCATTATCTTAGTTGTAGGATCAAATTATGATCCCTCATGAGCATGAGTAGCTTCGAACAAACCACCACAACTCAAAAAAAAGAATCCAATTGTAAAAGAAAACAATTATTATATGAGTAATACTGAAAGAAAATAAATTAAAAATAAATATGAAACAATACATTAATTCTATGGATGATGATTTTATTATGAAAACATTGTTGACCATAGGAATATGTCGATGGTAAAGCAATAATTATGATCAAAAACAAAAATAGATCTCTTCGAAAAATCAATCAACGAGTGAGGAGGATGAGGAGAAAATAAGTTACATTGAATTAAATCATTGAATTGTATAATAAAAAGTAAACATATCCCATTGGGTTCATAAAATATTCATTTTTTTACAATAAATAAATAAATACACATAATATATTAATTATAAAAGGTGAATGGCTCCCATTTGTGAGAATTACATGTATGGTAATCATATATTCTTAAGGGTGGAACCAAAAGGTAATGTTAAAGAATGGTTTATTTTAAGATGGATTATAGTAAAACATACATAGTTTTTATTAGATGTGTGATGAAAGAAATGAATTGATTTTTAAGAAGTATTAATGAGTGAGTTATCATTTTAAAGATGGATATATATTTATCAACTATAAGAAGTACAAGCAAGGATGAAATCAATAAATAAAACGTCATTGATGATCAGAAAGTTTTGATGAAAACTCGAAGGAGTGAGACTCTACAAAAAAAACACATTTTTTCCAAGTAGAGCCTAAATAATTTGGAGATGAATAAAAGGATGATAATTAGATCAAATATATCCATGAGGATATTGATCTGAATAAGAACAATGTTACCATGAGGATATTGATATGAATAATAATAATGAAGGCTTCTTATGTATCAAGTTGTTGCATATATTGTTCCAAAAAATGTCCCTTAGTTTAAAAATACATGATTTTTCAGTTAATTTTTTTTGTATTTATTCTATAAAACTCTTAACAAAAAATTTCATGGTAATTTATTGTAATGAAACATTTTTATGCCATGTAATTGATATGGTCACATCCATAGGGCATCATGAAGTGCCCAGATCAGTGTGAATCACTTAGAGGGGGAGGGGTGAATCAGTGATACCTTTAAATCTTTTTAATAATTTATTATTTTCAATTAAACCTCTATGGATGGTTAAATCCTCTATCCAATCTTATTTTGTATCTTATCCTTACCTCAAATGATTCTCTAAATATAAAGGCACTGAACACATAGATTTACAAGGTTCGATTAAAAGACCTACTTCTTGTTGTGTTGGTTATTCTCCCCAATACAGATTATCCACTATAATATTACTATCAATTACAACGGTTGATACATATTCCCACTGTATCTCTATTGAGTTACATAGGAGGTTATTTATACTACTTCCCACAGTGTTACCAGAATCCCACCATCACGCTTCAGAGTCCCATTGAAGACTTCTTCCTCCAAGCTTTAATAATAGATGCTTCTTGATTCATTGTGTATGGATCTTCTGATCTTCCCTCATGAGATTGGTAAATCACACTTGCTCGTGAATCTCTTTAAGAATCTTCAATAGCCATTAATAAGGTCTATTGTCCTTGCTCAATAAATCTGATCGCTTTTCTGATCAGTCCTTAGTTTAACAATTCTTGGGCAATTATTTCTTCTTATGATAAAGACCCGGCCTCACTAAGATGTGTGCCAATGGTGCACACAACTTCTTCAAGAAAATAATATTCAATAATGATATTTCACAATATCATCATTGTCTCTCTTCTTGGATTCTCAAACATTGTCAAATCAGATAAAAGATCTTCTTTAACTCTATTTGGCTTCAGTCTCAATACTCATTCACTTCATGCATGGATTTCAAGGCATCCAAACTTCTTTTTTTGATATCACAATTAATTATGATTCATGCATGAGTTGAATAGAATTTCTTCTTCTTGTTTACACATGTTCACTCACAATCTTGATTCTTCCTTTTAAGTGTCTTCACGTGTGCATGTGCATGCATGAATTCATGCACAATCTACTTCTTCTCTATTGCTTGTGTGAAAACCCCATTGGGTATAACCTTTGAGAATACACACTTTCTCTTTATTTTCCTCACTTAATGTCACACAAACTTTATTATATTTGGTTCTTTGCACACACAAACTTATTATTTAGTTTAGGTTCAATATAAGTGTGTGTTTCTTCAAACCCGAATGGGTGCATTAATTTTTGTGTGTTCTTTCTTCTTTCTTCCTTATTTATTCACATGAGATCATATTATCTCAAGGTATTCTCATGGATTTTTTTGGATTCTCTCTCCATTTTACTTAGAAACAAACCCCTAAAAATAGTTTATATTAAAGGTGCAAACCCGAGGGTATTCTTCTTATGTTCGTGAAACCAAAGGGATCACGAGTCCTTGTTTCTCTACGCAAGGAGTTTGCATGGATATCCTTCACATAACCAAGAAGTTTTGTGATTATTATCTTCAAGGAGTAAAACAAGGGTGTGTATGCACTGATTGTGTGTATGCGGGGTCTTCTTCAGAAAACATAGGCGAGGGTTTTAGAAACCTGTCACGTGTTTGTGATTATCTTTTCATAGAGAGTGCAGTATCTTTTGCAAACCAAGGGGTCTGTCGTTCTTATCTTCATGAACCATTAGTGGTGCATGGATCTCCTTCACACAAGGGGTGTGTGGGACTTATTCTTTGTGAGACCCTTCAAGAGTGCGTATCACTTGTTGAAGGGAAGCGAGATCCTCTTCTCCTTCATGTAGCAAAGCTGTGTGGTACCTATGCCTTTGGTGAACCAGAGAGGTTCTATTTACCTTTTTTTCTTATAAGAAACAGGAGATCCTTCTTATGATATGGTAGAAACATTTTTTGACTTAGTTCCTCTCCTTTTATATGCGGGAATGCATGCTCAAAACTGTGGGGGTAAAAGCTTTTAAAGGCCGAGATCTTTGGATTTTAATATTTTCAAATATGGATCAAGATATGGCCGAAAGTATCAGTTTCTTTCTATTCAATGTAAACTCCTTATTTCTTAGTGAAATCCTCATGTGCATGTGTTTTTGAATGCATGCAAATCATCTCCCGAATGCGTCGATCATCCTGACGTGGCCTCACAACTTTTTTGATCCTACCATGTCTGAGTTCCTCTATTTCAATGTATGCATGCAAATGAAATTACATGCATGTGTTTATTACATCCTAACGATCACTATAGGCTTGAAATGAGCTGAAATGATGATCGGAGTGGTTAGATCATCAGTCAGATTGAGTACTAGATTGTGGGTGCTCTTGGGTGTGGATGGAAGTTGAAGATGACATGATGAAGAGATCAGACGACCATGCTTCCATCCCAAACCGCAGAGATTAGATGGATGGCCCAAATGCGTGTGATTGATCCCTTGATTGATCAGATGGTGCTCTTCATCATGTTCCTATTCTATATCAAAACGGGATAGTGGGGGAGCACTTGTTTATAATGCTGAGCACTCTAGCCTCAGCTCAGAATTCTCCTCCCCCCTCTCCTAGTGTCGCCCTGCACCAGTATTCTATGGGTGCACTTCTGCACCCACCTTTTCTCCTTTGGGATCTCTTCAAGCACCTAGGATGCATCCTTCATGGCTTATACATGTCCCCATTCACCTCTTTTGGGAAGGATTCTATGCCTTCCCTTTAGGCACGGTAGACCCTCAGGTCCCGTATATGCCTTGGGCGAGGGCTTTAGCTGGCCTACATGGTTGGCTTAATTTTTTGGAAAAGTCACAAAATATAACTTTGTTAAAAACAATTTATAATCAAGATATTAATAGTGAATTATATCTTCAACTATCAAATCCCATTCTTCATCATCTCTTATTGTTTATTCTTTTTCTTCAAAACATTATCATTCTTCCTTAAAGTTTCGATCATGAATTCCAAACCTCTTTATTAGGATTATTTGAATCAATCAAGGATTATGTGTGGGTTATACTTCACCTCATGCATTTAAATCATAATGCATGGTAATATTGTTGTGAGTTATGTGTTATTATTTAAAAACATGTCTTGGACCTTTGAATATCAGCTCTTCAATCATCTGATCTGATTCACAACCTTCATCCAGTTAGAATCTATTGGATGGATCTTCCACTTTTATCATGCAATAGAGAATTGTGTGGGGTTCTTCAAATGTTGTAACAATGTGTAGTTATTTGACACATGATTTGGAACTAAATATCAGTTCTATAATCGTTTTAATTGGTGTGGATAATGATCAATCATTACATCCAATGTCAAATAGTTATTCTCCAAATATTAGTGGCATTTTATTTGAAAAAACTTCCCCTCTTCAATCATCATCACCAACACTTTTTCATACATATTGACAATTTACACCTTATTGACATCTTATTGACAACAAATGCAACACCATGATCAACAAACTCCCCATTTGTATTTTTTTCAATATCACTTAAGAAAACTTTGAATGGGTCAATATGTGTGAAAATATTTTCTCTACCTTATTGGAAACCAAATCCAAAGGTGTAGTGGGGTCTATTAAAAAACATGTCCTACTTCATTTAAGGAATATATTCTTGAATATTTCTAAGATATGGATGATGTCACATGGTTCAATTAGAAAATATCCTTTAGTAAATCAACTATATGTCTACTTGGTCTAACCCAGTGTAGAAAACAATAGATATATGACCAAGGTATTCAATGTTATCTATAAACAACCATACATGTGAAATCATTCTCAGAGTGTATCAATTCTTGACCAAGGGATTAAAGATAATCATATTTATCAATGAAATTATAAATCATGCACGTGCTTCACCAAACATATTAAAAATTTAAATTTCAATGATAATGATCCCACTTTCATCCCATCTTTTTTTCAATCAATCATTCTCCCTTAATTGATATGATAAATACAATTAAGAACAAGGGATGAAAGTGTGATTGGAATACCTCAGTTTTAGCTTCTTGAGATGATATGAATTTCAATATTTGTCATGTATTAATCCTTTATATCATCTCCTTCATATTTTCTCCCCCTCAAGGGGTAAAATCCCTTTGATTCATAATGGTGGAAAATATCATCGCATATTCTTAAATATATTCATGTTGATAATATCCCATTGCATAACACTTCAAGTTATTATAAAATCATGAATAATGAGTCCAACTTGTTGTTCTACACTTTTCTCATTCAACTTTCATCTTAAGAATGACCTTCATCTTTAATTTCCTACAATTTAAGTGCACATATACAACAAAAATATAATGGAATAAGATGGAACACATGTGAGCTTATTAATGGGACTAACAGGGCTGAGAATTTTATCTCAACCCAAGAACTCATTTCCTTGTAGATTTAATGTGTATAGTACTCTCCATGTTGGTGTATCCTCCCCATTTGATACTTTGATCTTTTATTATTACCATGGACCCTTTATTTCAATTCACCTTTAACTTTTGTGGATTATTTGTCTTTACTTCTTCTAGTAGTGAAGTAGCTTCCACTGGTGCATGTTTTCCAATTTCAACATCTCCAGTTGGTTTGGAAAAAATAACTATACATTTATTTTCATGATTTTCATCCTTCTTTCACCTTCCACACAATAGTTGTGAGGCACTTGGGTTATCATGTGCTGACAACCTCTCGTGAAATTCAAATTCTTATTCATGTGGAATGAATTGTTTCCCATTTTCCTTTGCTTTAGCTAGTACTTTATCTTCTGAACTTTATAGTTCTATATAAATTTTCAATTGATTGGGATAGATAACTAAACACTCATTCTTAACATTTTCTTGTTTGGAGATTTCACACTGATTAAATGTTTTCAAGTTACCTTTCTTAGACAACTTATCATGGTTATCTTCAGGAATGTTTTTGATCAATCCTGAATTATCCTGGATTGATCCTATTTTTAATTTTAGTTTTATTCAATTCATTTATATGGATTGTTTACAGTGATCCATGGTATGACCATTCTTTCCACAGTAGAATCATTTTTTCTTGGTTGATATGAAATTATTGGAATCGAGCTTGAACATCATCTGGGGAATAATTTCTTTCACTGGTTTCTTGAGTTCATTGTTTTTCATATTCCCAATGGAATACTTTTCAACTCGTTTTGATTTACCTTTCCTTTATTATGGTATATAATTCTTATCAACATATGCATGAGGCATGGTATGACTAAACCATCACTCACCATAACTATTACCACTTCTGTTGCAATTATCATATAAGTCTTCAAGATATTCAAATCTTCTTCATAGACATATTCTTCTTCATATGTGTTTTCTTCATTTTCTTTGTAGGATGCTTCATTTCTTCACATATACTTTCCCTAAATGTAGGCCTTCCATAATTTTCATATGCTGAAATATTATTCTATCAATCATTAGCATGATTCCCAAACTTCCAACAATACCAACAGTAGCTAATAAATCTACTTCTTTTTCTTGTAGTATTTTTTTGGCAAGATTCAGTGATTTTTTGTTTCTGGAATTGTCTTTTTTTCTTTAGAGAATCCATTTGGGAGTTGTTATTATTAATCATCCTAGTATCCATCCTTGAAATTTTTATGGATGTGTTAACATTTTTATCAATCCACATATTCCCATATTTTAGATTTTAATCTATACTTACATATGCAACTGTATTAGTAGAAATAGAAATAACTAGGTTTTGGGATGCCTTCTTCTTGGAGGATGTTACCATTGGATTAGAGGATTATTTTAAATTTATCTTGGAATCATATTTCTCAATGAAAACTTGAGTGGCATCATTTCTTCTTTCAGCTATTTGGGAAGTTCCATCTTAGAGTGATTATTGATTCTTCAATTTCACCTCCAAAACTAAACACTTCATGTTGAGGGAGTTCTTTTCATCCTCAACTAATCTTATCTTGCTTTCCCAATTCCCATTAAGCTTTTTTTTTATTCATGCACATTACTTAATTTTTGCAAAGATATTTCAATCTCATTTACCTTATTGGCTTTATCTTCTAGTTGAGTAGCTTTTAAAAACATAGAAACTTTGGGAAACTTTTCAAATTCATGGAAATATTCTACAAGTATAATCTCAAATAATTATTTCTCACAAATACTTCCCTACAATTTTTCAATAACTTGATCATGTATTTCATTACAAAGAGAAATTTTTTCTTCCTTTTCCTTCACTAGTTTTGTGAGAGTGTTGGATATGCCAACCCTTTTAGCAAATGATTATTCCATGGAATCATATTCTTCTTCTAGTTGTAGTTTTTTATCTTGAAGAGAACTAATGATTGAAACAACGTGTCTTTCCATTTCTCTAGGGATTTTATGTTGAGTCAATAAGGTTTTCCTTATGACTTTTCCATTCCTTCTTGTTTTGAAAATCACAAACACCTTATCTTTAGGAAAATTGCTTTTATAAGGAAAATTGCTTTTATAAGGAAAATTGATTTTATAAGGAAATTCGCTTTTGTAAGAAAAATTATCCTTATCATATTTTCATCCATATTTTTCCTAAGTATAAAATTCAGATTCATTTCTGTTCTCTCGGATTTGTTTGAAACTTTGATATAAAGTATTCTATTTTAGGATCCGAATTCTGGATAAGATTTGTAAGGAAGTTTCACTCCAGAATCCAGATGAGAACTGTAATAAAGTATCATTCTGAATTCCGGTTACGAACTCTGACTAAGTCCTATTACAGATTCAGGATACGAATCCTTATGAAGTTCGACATGGAATTCTCATTACGAATTATAATGACGAATTCTCATTACGAATTCTGATAATTAATTTTCATTAAGATTTATAATGACGAATTCTCATTACGAAATCTGATGATGAATTCTCATTCCGAATTCTGGATATGAATTCTCATTACGAATTCTTAAGATGAAATCTCATTACGAATTCTGATGATGAATTCCCATTATGAATTCTGATGAGGAATTCTCACTACAAATTCTGATGATGAATTCTCATTCTGAAATTTCATTCTGAATTCATCTATTAAACAGATTCTGATCATCTCTGTTTTGTACACTTTGAATTTATTAAGACTCCGAACTTTCACTATGAACCTTCACTCCGAATCTTTTGAGTTAGATTTTAAACGGTGTCGTACATTCTGTTACACTTGTTTTGTTATAAAACGATGTCATCTATTCTGTTATAAAACTAACCGTTGGCTAAGTGACACGTGTACAGGTCCCTCCGATTTTTAAGGAAAATATGACTGTTGGGAAGGAGGCCGACCTTACCTATAAATAGGAGCTCATTTGAAAGAGCTCGGTGCTGAAAGGCTGACTGATCTTCGACTCATGTGATTACATGATTGAAGTGATTTCTAAAGATAGAGGATCTTATTAACTCTCAAAGCTTCGTGTGACTCCGAATGTTGGTGATTACATTCGAGGACTTCCGGGGATAGGAAGACAGAGGTGCCGACTACCTTGAAGTTTGAGGGCTTCCTTGCTGAGGAAGACAGAGGTTTCCAACTACCTTGAAGTTGAGGTCTTGCGGGGATAGAAAGACAGAGACACTCCGATCTTCATATCGAGGGCTTACCCTGGTGTGGGTAAGAAATACTTGCTTGAAAGTATAAATCAAGGGACCTTTATCCAAGGTTGTTGGATACCCTTCTCTTTGGGTTAAAAGACTTATATCTTGTTATTTGTAGTTCTAATACTTGTTTATTTCCACTGCATTTTGTATTATAAGGAAAGTATAACTTTCTTATACTTCCTTACTTGTACTCTGTTTCATTTAGATTCTATACGCTTTAAGGTAGAATCTCAAATTGTAACTTTTGTTAGGTTTCAATTTCCGGAACCATATTTCCGGAACCTACTTTCATAATCTCTTTCCAAGTTTGCATTCGGTGTTAGAGGTGTTGTGAATTTTCTTAGTTTAACTTTGTTAAACTTAACCCTTTCCTTTGCTTAAGGAAAACATAGTTATTTGTAACTAACTTTAAAGGTTCCAAAGGAATTTTTAAAGTATACAATTCACCCCCCTCTTGTATATTGAGCATCTACATCACTATTTCGATCCTACAATTGGTATCAGAGGAGGTTTCTGAAATACTTATACTTACGAATAAGTTTTTCTTGCTCACTTTATCATTACGAACTTTTCCATTCCGAACTTTCTTATTCCGAACTTTGTCATTACGAATTTTTTTTCTACTAACAAGTTTGTGTGCCAAAGGTTATTATAAGTATGGCAGGAATTAATGTTGGTTCAATTGATAATCTAAATCCTACAAGACCACCAATCTTTGATGGTAATGATTATGAGTACTGGAGAGATCGAATGAAGACTTTTGTTATCAATACTGGAGTAGACAATTTTGTTATGCTTACTGGTGATTATAAAATTCCTGACAAGGAAGTTAGAACTTTTACTAACCAGGAAAAGCAAGAATATCAACTCAATTATAAGGTACACAATACTCTACTTTGTTCAATGACCAGAAATATATATAGCCAAATTTCTTCTTGTGAAGCAGCTAACTGTATCTGGAAGAAGTTAGAGGTTACACACTTTGGAACTTCTAAGGTGATTGAGACTAGGAGAGCTATGCTCGGAGCTGAATATCATGGCTTCAACTTTCCTTATGGAGAACCAATCTGTAAAGTTCAACAGAGATTTATGACTATCGTCAACAGCCTACAGTCTATGGGAGAGAAAGGTTTAGATGATGAAGCTCTTGTGGATAAGATAATTGATATCATGCCTAATGAGTGGGAGTCAAAAAGAACTGATATAGATGAGAATAGTAAAGTGACTTAGATTTATCTTGATGAGATTTTTGGAACTCTTATCCAACATGAAACCAGAATGAAGAGAGATGCTGACAACATCAAAAAGAAAAATAGAAATGGTACTGTTTCTTTCACAATAACATCAAATCATATGAAATCTAAGACTCCTGAGAGAGTAACCAGATCTAAGTCTAAGAAGATGGTATTTCAGTCAGATTCTAGTGAAAGTGAAATATCAGAAAGTGAATTAGAAAATCTTGCTCGAAGGATGAACAAGATAGCTGGCCAGAGAAATTTCCAATCCAAGTATAAGAAAAAGGAAAGGAAAGATAAGAAAGATGGAGAAGTTACTTGTTATGAATGCAAGAGAGATGGACATATAAGACCAGATTGCCCTATGCTCAAAAAGAAAGAAAGGAAAGAAAGACATTCAGACAGGAACATAAAGAAGTATTATAAAGCAAAATCTAATAAAGTTTTGAAAGCTAATGACACCTGGAGTGCCAGTGGTGGTGACTCTTCAGATGAATCTTCTGATTATAAATCTTCAGGACAGAAGAATATTGGTCTTATATCTAGATTACCTATTTATAATCATTGTTTTATGGATAAGGTACGAAATGTTGAATCATTGACCAATGTTTCTTTAAATTCTAATGATAGTAAGTATTATAACTCTTCTGATGAAGAATCATCTTCTGATGAAGAAAATACTTTACCTACTTATGAAGAAGTCTCTAGGTTTGCTGAACTTCTTGAGATTAAGAATTCTAAACTCAATAAAAAACTTGATAAGGCAAACTCTAGGAATTCTATTCTTACAAAAGAAATATCAGACCTTTCTAAAGATCTTGATAAGAAAAATGCTGATTTTGAAAGTATTTCAAAAAATCTTGAGGAAGTAAGTTCTGAGAAGAATAAACTTTCCAAAGAATTAGAAAAAGTAATTTCTAATAAAAATGTTTTCGAGCCTAGCTCTTGTTCTAAAACTAATGATTTTAAGGATAAAAACTTGGTTATAAAACTTAAGTCTGAAATTTTTTCCTTAAAGAAGTGTTTATCAAACTTTACCCATGGTAAGGAAAATTTTGATAAAATGTATTCCCAAATACGACCTTTAAGAATTAATAAATCCGGATTTGGTTATACCCATGCAAAACCAATTTTCAGTAACAATTGTTTTGTTCCTCAAAGTGAACCATTTTGTACCAAGTGTCAATGTGGTGGTCACTGGGCAAAGAATTGTTCCTTAAACAAAACCCAATCTATAGGATTTCACAAAGCTTACTTTTCTAAGAAGATGTGGGTACCTAAAATTTTATTGTCTGGAAATTTCGGATCCAAACAAGTTTGGATTCCGAAAGTCTAAATTTCTTCTTGATTTCAGGAAAATAAAGAGAGTACCAGCAACAATACATGGTACATGGATAGTGGATGTTCCCGGCACATGACTGGTAACAAAAGCTATTTTGAAAAGATTGTCAAAACGAAAGGAGGAAAGGTAACTTTCGGAGATAATGCTAAGGGTGAGATTGTTGGTATTGGTAATATTGTTTTTCTTGGTAAAATGTTAATTTCAAATGTTCTTTTTGTTAAGGGTTTTAAGCACAAACTTATTAGCATAAGTCAGTTATGTGATGAAGGTTACCTTGTGAATTTTAGGAATGATAAGTGCATAGTTCACAATTCCAAGGAAGAATTTATTCTCTCAGCCAATAGGCAAGAGAATGTTTACACCTTAAATTTAGAAGACCTCGGGAGCCAAGATTTACCTTGCCTTAGTGCAATGGAATATCATTCCTGGTTATGGCATAGAAGACTAGGTCACTGTAACCTTAGGAACCTATGTAAACTCTCTAAAAAGAAACTAGTTAAGGATCTAACGGAGCTTATATTTGATTCTTCTAAAGTTTGTGATCCTTGTCAATATGGTAAGAAACATAAATCTAGTTTTAAATCAATCGGAGAAGTCTCAACAACTGATGCATTACAGTTAGTGCGCATGGATCTTTTTGGTCCAACACAAACTGGAAGTATTGGAGGCAAATACTATGTGTTTGTACTAGTTGATGATTACACTAGATTTACTTGGGTTTATTTTCTAGAAAAGAAATCTGAAGCTTTTTCTTATTTCAAACGTTTTAGAGCTCAAGTTAAAAATGAGAAAAACCTTCCATTGAAAACTATTCATAGTGATCATGGAGGAGAATTTCAAAATTCTGATTTTGAAACTTTTTGTAGTAAAAAAGGTATTAATCACAATTTTTCAGCACCTAGAACCCCTCAACAAAATGGTGTAGTTGAAAGAAGAAATAGAATTATTCAAGATATAACTAGAACCATGTTGAGTTAATATTCTATAGATAGACATTTCTGGGATGAAGCTATAAGTACTGCTTGTTATACTATAAATCGAGTTTTGATTAGACCTTTTCTTAATAAAACTCCTTATGAGTTATGGAATGGTAGAAAACCAAGACTATCCTACTTCAAGGTTTTTGGTTGCAAAGTATTCATTTTGAATACTAAAGATAACTTACATAAATTCTCACCAAAATCTGATGAAGGAATTTTCTTAGGTTATTCCACAACATCTAAGGCTTATATAGTTTTTAATAAAAACACTTGTACTGTTGAAGAAATAGTACATGTAAAATTTGATGAGTCAGATCCTTTTGTTTTTAAAACACCTCAGCCTACATCCTCGGATGTGTTTTCAAAAACTGATTATCAACCTTTGATAGAAGAACCTTCTGATAAGGATAATATTCAAGAAGATATTCCTGAAACATTTACCCCAGAATATTTTCTACCCTATGTTGATGAACAGGTTTTTCAAAACCCAAATCAGGCGTTTCTTAAGAATTATCCCAGTGATATTATCATTGGTGATGTAAATCAACCTGTAAGGACTAGAAGTTCCTTAAGAAATGAAGTAGAAAATCTAGCATTTCTTTCCCAATTAGAACCTAAAAGCACTGATGAAGCTTTAGGTGATGATGATTGGATTAAAGCCATGCAAGATGAACTAAATGAATTCGAAAGGAATAAAGTCTGGACCTTGGTTGAAAGACCTAAGGAAACTTCTGTAATTGGAGTCAAATGGGTTTTCAGAAATAAATGTGATGAAAATGGAGTCATAGTAAGAAATAAAGCTAGAATTGTTGCTAAAGGCTATAATCAACAAGAGGGAATAGACTATGAAGAAACCTATGCTCCAGTAGCTAGACTTGAATCTATCCGTATTCTACTTGCCTTTGCAGCATTCTTTAATTTCAAACTTTTCCAAATGGATGTGAAATGTGCTTTTCTTAACGGTTATGTTCAAGAGGAAGTTTTTGTTGAACAACCTCTTGGCTTTGAAGATACAAAACATCCTAATTATGTTTTTAGACTTACCAAAGCTCTGTATGGCCTTAAACAAGCCCCACGAGCATGGTATGATAGACTTACTGGATTTTTGCTTCAAAATAACTATGTTAAGGGAAATGCAGATCCAACCCTTTTTATAAAGAAAGATAAGAAAAATGTTTTGATTTTTCAAATTTATGTTGATGACATTATATTTGGTTTAACTCAGCAATCTTTGACCGACTCTTTTGCAAGTCTAATGAAATCTGAGTTTGAAATGAGTATGATGGGGGAGTTAACATTTTTCCTTGGTTTTCAAATTTCTCAAAAACTAGAATGAACCTACATATCTCAACATAAGTATATTAAACATCTTCTTAAAAAGTATGGTTATGATAATACTAAGAGTATAAGTACTCCTATTGGTACCTCAAACTCTTTAGATCTTGATGAAGCTGGGAAACCAGTAGATCAAACATCTTTTAGAGGTATGATAGGAAGTCTACTATACTTAACTGCTAGTCGACTAGACTTAATGTTTTCAGTATGCTTATGTGCAAGATATCAATCCAATCCTAAGGAATCTCACCTAAAGGCAGTAAAAAAAAATTCGCTACCTTAAGGGAACCATGGATCTAGGATTATTTTATACTTGTGGAAATAATTTTATCCTAAAAATCTTTTCTGATGCTGACTTTGGTGGATGTAGAATGGATAGAAAAAGTACATCCGGAACTTGTCATTTCTTAAGAGATTCATTAGTTTCTTGGTCCTACAAGAAGCAACATTCTGTAGCACTCTCCACTGCTGAAGCTGAATATGTAGCAGCTGGAAGTTGTTGTACTCAAGTGTTGTGGATGCAACACACACTCACAGACTATGGATTGAGTTTTACTAAAACTCAAATTTTGTGTGATAACACTAGTGCCATTGCCCTCAGTAAGAACCCTGCACATCACTCCCATGAAAAACACATAGATATTAGGCATCACTTTCTTAGGGATCACACACTTAAAGGAGATATTATTCTTCATTTTATCGGAATGCAAGATCAACTTGCTGATATTTTCACAAAATCTTTGCCTTCTGATAGATTTAAATATATCAAACAGAAGTTAGGAATGATAACCATATGGTAATCCTTCTTAATTAACTTTCTATTAAAATAGTCTCCTTACAGCAATAAACTCCTTTTCATAGGGGGATTACATTTGATTGTTAGTTTAACAAAGTTTTTCAAAAACTGTTTTCAAACTTTTCAGAATTAAAATTCCGGAATGGATTTTCCTTAACTAAAACTTTCCAGAATGGATATTTTCGTATAGAATACTTCTGAAATGGAAGTGTTCGTATTGAAAACATCCAGAATGGAAAATTTTCGTACTGATATTTTCATAACGGGATTTTCGTACCGAATCTTCCATAATAAATTTTTCATTTTCAAAATTTTGTAATGAAATTTTTGTCGTGAGTTTTCCTTACTGAGTTTGTTTTTCGTAGTGAGTTTTCCGAATTTTTTCTTTTCAAAATAAAGTTGTTTTTAGAAGTTTTCGTAAGAATATTACCCATTACGAATAATCCTCCTAAGCCAATCCGAAAGGTATGATTTCCTTACCCAAGTTTTCGTAGTTATATTTTACTTGCTGACATTTTATTATATTTTGTTTTCGGATTATAATTTTCTTAATTATTTGTTTTAATAAAAACCTCAAAAGATCTGATTCAAGAGAATTGGTTTTCGACCGTCAGATCAGATCTCATATTATCACAACCGTTCGATCAATCATGGAAGTTGAACCGTTTTTAAGTTGCCTATATAAAGGGGACCCCAAATGGTTGTCCCACATCGGTTTTCAAGCTCTCACGTTCCGAAGATCTGCCTATCTGTTTTAAGGCCGTTCCGAACATCAGTTTTCTCAGTTCCGAACTTCTCATAGGTCTTCAGATCCGAATGTCTGTGGAAGTAGCTTCGCAAGACATGTCTTCCTCCAAGCCGATTTTGAAGTGGTTAGTATATAGAGAGAGGCTGGTTCATCCATATTTCTTTAACAAGTATGATTCTATTATTTCTAAGAATATCAAACTTAATGGTTGGGAAGATGTTGCGGTGTCAAAACCCGGGAACCAAGATGAAGTATATTCATATTTTCTTGTAGAGTTCTATGAGACTGTTTCTTTTCTTCAGGAAGATGGAAAGGAGAAGTTGTCCTTTAAGTCTTATGTTAAGACTTATAAACTTTCATATGCCAAGGCAGCTAGCTTGGTAGGGCTGAATAATGAAGGTGAAGCTGAATTTATTTCTCATGTGTTGCCGGATTCTAAAGCTAGCTTCGATAAGGAAAAAGCTTTAGAAACTCTCGGACTGGCAGATGACAAGGCTCCGAAGATTGCAAGTTTATCTACAAATTTCCGGATTCTAGAGTTATGGGTACAGGGTCTTATCGTACCAAGGAAAGGTGACAAAGATAGCTTGAAGAAGAGTGAGATCTACATACTAGATTTTCTGATAAATCTGAGGAAGTTTAATTTGATGAAGCACATTCTCATTACTCTTGAGAATTTGAAGAAAGGAAATCTGAGAGCTCAGATTATTATGTATCCAGCAATCCTCTCCAAGTTGATAGTTCGGGGCCTTGAGTCTTTTAAGGAGGCTTGAAAATCTAAGACAAGAGTTTGCAAGATCATGCTGGTGAGTGATGGTACACTCAAAAGAATGGATGTAGCCTTTAACAAGGAGTCTGGACAGTTTATTGATCTACCTGCTCAAAAAGAATCAGTTCCGAAAGCTGCTGATCCAGAATCTTCTAAGCCGGTAAGAAAGAGAAATCTGAAGGAAGTGGAAGTAGAAGCCCAGGATCCCAAGTCTAAGGAAGTTCTTTCCGCACCTCTGAAACCAAAGAAGAAGAAATCTTACCCAGATGAGGTTATTGCTAAATGGAGGGAGATGAAAGAAAAGAGAGTACAAGGGGATCCTCAGTTTGGCTTGGACCTTGCGGAGGCTAAGGCCTTAAAGGAAAGAACTACGAATGAGCTAGAAAAACAAGCAAAAGAAAATAAGCTCAAGAAGAAGATGTCTAAGGCTGAGGTAGCTCAGGCTTTGTTAAAATTCAATGAGATGATTTCTGTGAACATTCATATTCCAAGATCCTTTTCATTGGAATCTCTACCTGAGACTCCAGGAAGAGAATTTGTTGCTCCGGAAGAGGTAGTGGCTAAGCCAGTTGAACAAGGTGAGCAAGTTGAGCAAGTGGAAGAAGAAGAAGATGTTGCTAAAGGAAGTGGTGAAACCGGACATGTGTTGAAACAAGTAGATGATTATAAGGGGACACCTTCGGAACACTTATCGCTCCGAACTTCAGAAGATGAATCTTCGAAGCTAGTTACTCCAGCAATGGAAGAAGAGAAAGGAGAAGAAGAATTAGCTTATCATGGAGAAGAAGAACAAATTTTACATGATATTTCTCATATGGAAAATGTAGAGGTTGGTGTTCAGGAAGTTTCTGATGAGGAAGATATTGTTGTCCAAGTCTCTGACAGTGAAAAGAAAACTCCAGAATAGGATTCTATTCTGGAAAAAGAAAAGTGAAAGCAAATACTTGCTGATACTCCGAGTTCAGTAGTGGTGAAGAGAAAAGAAGTTGGTATTTCTTCAAAGAGAAAGCTTGACCTTGTTGAAGAAGAAAATTCTCCAAGCAAAGTTTCGGATTCGGAGTCATCTTCGGTGGGGCATGACTTTGTTGTTCAGTCTTTAAAGAAGTTGGTAGGAACCATTCCGACCTTCTCAAGTATTGACTCAAGATGTCAGATGCTTCAACATGCTTTAAATCAGAAATCAGATTCCGTATCTATGGTCATGGACAAGTGTGTTGAAATAGAGGCTCAGTTCAAAATGTTCTTTTTTGGCTACGAATCTCATAGAAAATCTTGCAAGAGGATGAAAAAATGGTCGAGGAAGACTGTGGAAGAAATGAGGTTATTTGATGAATTCCAAGACAATGTTAAAGATGCTTTTGAGACTGAGGACAGGAAGATAAATGACCTGACTTCTTCCTTTGAAGAGAAGCTGACAGATGAAAAGAACTTTCGGATTCAAGAAGTCAGAGATCTGAATGGGAAGCTAAATTCTGTCTCTCAAAACTGGAAGTTTGAAAGGGATCATCGGATTGAGTTTCAAGAAAAGATGAAGGCTTAGGAAGAAAATATCAAAGCTCAGGAAGAAAAGCTTCAAGCCCAGGAAGAAAAGATTGAAGCTCAATCTGCAAGAATAGTGGTCTTAGAGAAGCAAGATGAAGAAGATCATAAAGACTTAAAGAAGATAAAGACCATTCTAAAGGGTCTCATGGCAAAGGAAAAAGATCCCAAATAGACAGATCCGATCTTTTGTTGTAATTTAACTCTTTTGTTGTTGAAATTTTCAATCTTAATGAAAACTTGTGCTTGCTAGTTGTTACTACTAATCTTTCAGGTACTTTGTTATATTTTCCATTCCCTTGTATTCTTTTTTAAAATCACAAAGGGGGAGAAGGAAAAGATCTCTAATGAAAGGGAAAAAGAATCCTAACAAAGGGTGAGAAAGAAAACAAACTCTAATAAGAGTTTATCTAAGGGGGAGTTTTTCATTAAAGAAGACTTTCTTATTCGTAATGAAATGTCACTCTGGAAATCTAGAATACGATCCTTAGAGTTTCAAAGCCTAAGGGGGAGTTAGTCGTATTCATCAATATCCTTAAAGCAAAGGGAGATAAGCCTTAATGTTTTTCTTTCTTCTTAGAATTTCTTTTTCAAGGATGTTTGTGCTTTCCAAAAAGGGGGAGATTGTTGAGTCAATAAGGTTTTCCTTATGACTTTTCCATTCCTTATTGTTTTGAAAATCACAAACACCTTACCTTTAGGAAAATTTCTTTTATAAGGAAAATTGATTTTATAAGGAAAATTGATTTTATAAGGAAAATTGCTTTTATGAGGAAATTCTCTTTTGTAAGAAAAATTATCCTTATCATATTTTCATCCATATTTTTCCTAAGTATAAAATTCGGATTCATTTCTATTTTATCGGATTTGTTTGAAACTTTGATATAAAGTATTCTGTTTTAGGATCCGAATTCTGGATAAGATTTGTAAGGAAGTTTCACTCCAGAATCAGGATGAGAACTGTAATAAAGTATCATTCCGAATTCCGGTTATGAACTCTGACTAAGTCCTATTCCAGATTCAGGATACAAATCCTTATGAAGTTCGACATGGAATTCTCATTACGAATTCTAATGATGAATTCTCATTACGAATTTTGATAATGAATTTTCATTAATATTTATGATGACAAATTCTCATTACAAAATCTAATGATGAATTCTCATTCCGAATTCTGGATACGAATTCTCATTATGAATTCTTAAGATGAAATCTCATTACGAATTCTGATGATGAATTCCCATTATGAATTATGATGAGGAATTCTCACTATGAATTCTGATGACAAATTCTCATTCCGAAATTTCATTCTGAATTCATCTATTAAACAGATTCTGATTATCTCTGTTTTGTACACTCTGAATTTATTCAGACTCCGAACTTTCACTCCGAACCTTGACTCCAAATCTTTTGAGTTAGATTTTAAACGGTGTCGTACATTCTGTTACACTTGTTTTGTTATAAAACGATGTCATCTATTCTGTTATAAAACTAACCGTTGGCTAAGTGACACGTGTACAGGTCCCTCTGATTTTTAAGGAAAATATGACCGTTGGGAAGGAGGTCGACCTTACCTATAAATAGGAGCTCATTTGAAAGAGCTCAGTGCTGAAAGGCTGACTGATCTTTGACTCATGTGATTACATGCTTGAAGTGATTTCTAGAGAGATATGCTCTTATTAACTCTTAAAGCTTCGTGCGACTCCGAATGTTGGTGATTACATTCGAGGAATTCCGGGGATAGGAAGACAGAGGTGCCGACTACCTTGAAGTTCGAGGGCTTACTTGCTGAGGAAGACAGAGGTTTCCAACTACCTTGAAGTTGAGGGCTTGTGGGGATAGTAAGACAGAGACACTCCGATCTTCATATCGAGGGCTTACCCTGGTGTGGGTAAGATAGACTTGCTTGAAAGTATAAATCAAGTGACCTTTATCCAAGGTTATTGGATACCCTTCTCTTTGGGTTAAAAGACTTATATCTTGTTATTTGTAGTTCTACTACTTGTTTATTTCCACTACATTTTGTATTATAAGGAAAGTATAACTTTCTTATACTTCCTTACTTGTACTCTGTTTCATTTAGATTCTATACGCTTTAAGGTAGAATCTCATATTGTAACTTTTGTTAAGTTTCAATTTCCGGAACCATGTTTCCGGAACCTACTTTCGGAATCTCTTTCCAAGTTTGCATTCGGTGTTAGAGGTGTTTTGAATTTGCTTAGTTTAACTTTGTTAAACTTAACCCTTTCCTTTGCTTAAGGAAAACATAGTTATTTGTAACTAACTTTAAAGGTTCCAAAGGAATTTTTAAAGTATACAATTCACCCCCCTATTGTATATTGAGAATCTCCATCACTATTTCGATCCTACATTTTATTTATATGGTATTTTAGTACAAATTGAAGACCACTAATTGATCTATAATCATCACATATTGAACAAGCTTCATCAAAAGAGTCATAATAATAAAAAGAATTATCACATGTTGTGCCTTTCAGATTACCTTCAGTAGAAGGTGTCTCCCCATTAGCAATAAGATTCTTATTCATATTCCTTTCCTATTTCTTCTTTATATTTTTTTTGAGTCTTAGAAAATATCTCCATTTGAGGTTGCCCACTCATTTCCTCAAATCTACACCTCATAAAGAATCCCTTGGATCTTTTAGAGGTGACCTCCCTATGATACCAATTGAAGTGCCCAGGTCAGTGTGAATCACTGAAAGGGGGAGAGGGTGAATCAGTGATCCCTTTAAATATTTTTACTAATTTATTCTTTTAAATTAAACCTCTATGGATTGTTAAAGCCTCTATACACTCTTCTTGTGTCTCTCAGCCTTACCTAGAATGATGTTGTAAATATAAAGTCATTGAACACAAAGATTTTTAAGTTTTGGTTAAAAAACATACTCCTTGATGTGTTGGTTATTCTCCCCAACATAGATTCTCTACTATAATATTATTATCAATTATAATGGTCAATACGAAGTCCCACTATACCTCTCCTGAGTCCCACAAAAGGTTCTTTATACTGCTTCCCACAGTGTTACCAGAGTCCCACCAGCCTACTTCAAAGTCCCACTGAAGACTTCTTTCTCTTTGATTTCACAAGAGATGCTTCTTAATTCACTATAGATGGATCTTTTTATCTTCCCTCATGAGCTTACTGAATCACACATGCTTGTTAATCTCTTCAAGAATCTTAAACAACCTTTGATAATGTCTGTTGTCCTTGCTCAATAAATCTGATCACTTTTTTGATCAATCCTTAGTTTAACAATGGTCGGGCAATTCTTTCTTCTTCTGATGAAGACTCGGCCTCACTAAGATGTGTTCCAATGATGCGCACAACTTCTTCAAGAATTTAATATACAAGAACGATCTTGCACAATATCATCATTATCTCTCTTCTTGGATTCTAAAACACTGTCAACTCAGATAAAATATCTTCTTTAACTTTTTCTGGCTTCAGTCTCAATACTCATTCACTTCATGCATGAATTTCATGGCATCCAAACTTCTTGTTTTTGGATATCTCAATTACTTATTCTTCATGAATGATTTTCATTTCATTTCTTCTTCTTGTTTACACACATGCAATCACAATCTTGATTCTTCCTTTTAAGTGTCTTTACGTTTGAATGTGTATACATGCATGCATAAACAATCTCATTCTTCTCTCTTTCTTGTGTGAGAACCCCACTGAGTATAACCTTTTTAGCACACACACTTTCTCTTTATTTTCCTCACTTAATTTCACACACACTTTCTTGTCTTTGGTTCTTTGCATACACATAATTATTATTTAGTTTAGGTTCAATATAAGTGTGTGTTTCTTCAAACCTAAATGGGAGCATTCATTTGTGTGTTTTCTTTCTTCTTTATTCCTACTTTATTCACATGCACACATATTGTCTCAAGGTATTCTCAAGAATTATGCCTCATGATCTCTCCATATTCTTTAGAAACAAACCCCTACAAATAGTGTTTATTAAAGGTGAAAACCTGAGGGTATTCTTCTTCTGTTTGTGAAACTAAAGGGCTCACGAGTCCTTTTTTCTTCACGCAAGGAGTGCATATGGATCTCCTTCATAGAACCAAGGAGGTTCATGGTTATTATCTTCATGGAGTACAAAAAGCATGTATAGGCACCGATTGTGTATTTGCGAGGTCTTCTTTGAAAAACATAGGTGAGGGTTTGAGAAACGTGTCATGTGTTTGTGATTATCTTTGCACAGAGAGTGTGGTCTCTTTCACGAACCAAGGGGTTCGTGGTTCTTCTCTTCTCGAACCATGAGTGAGGAATTGATCTCCTTCATGAAAGGGGTGCATGGTAATTCTTTTTTGTGAGACCCTTCAAGAGTGAATAACACTTTTTGAAGGGAAGTGGGGTCCTCTTCTCCTTCGCGCAGAAAATTTGCACGGTACCTCTACCTTTTGCAAACCAGAGTGGTTCACTTTAGCTCTGTTTCTTCATAGAAACAAGAACTCCTTCTTACGAGATGGTAGCAACATGTTTTTACTTAGTGAATCTACTTTTATAGGAATGAGTGTTAAAATCCATGGGGATCAAAGATTTTAAAGACCGAGATCTTCGGCTTTGAATATTTTCAAAAGTAGATCAAGATATGGCTGCAAGTCTCGGTTTATTTCTGTTCAACGTAAACTCCTTATTTATCAGTGCAATTCTCACGTGCAAAAATTTTCAAATGCATGAAAATCATCACATGAACACATCAAGCATCCGAACATGGCCTCACAACTTTTTTTTGCTTTGGCCACATTCGAGTTCCTCTATTTTGATGCATGCATACAAATGAAATTTCATGCATGTGTTTGTTACGTCATAATGATCATTGTGGGATTGAAATGAGCTAAAATGATGCCTAGAGTGGTGAGATCATAGTTTGTCTCTATTACTAGTTTGAAGGTGCTCTTGGGTGTGGCTGGAGGTTAAAGATGATGTGATGAAGAGATCGGACGGCCCTACTTCCATCCCGAACCGCGAAGATCAGATGTATGGCCCAGATGCGCACGATTGATCCCGTGGTTGATCAGACAGTGATCTACGTCGCGTTTATGTCCCACATTGAAACGAGATAGCGAGGGATCGCTTGTTTATAATGATAAGTTATCCAAACTCATCTTAGAATTATCCTCCCCCTCTCCCTATGCCGCCCCACACTGGTGTTCTGAGGGCATGCTTCTGCGCCCACATTTTCTCCTTCATGCGTGCTTCAGGTGCCTACGATGCATCCCTCGGGGCTTATACATGGCCACATGCACCTCTTATGGGAAAGATTTGAGGTCTTCCCTTTGGGAATGGTAGACCCTCGGGTCATGCATATGCATTGGGTGAGGGCTTCAGCTACCCTTCATGGTTGTCCTATTTTTTGGAAAAGGCACAAAAGATAACTTTGTTAAAAATAATGTATAATCAAGATATTAATAGTGCATTCCATCTTCAACTATAAAATCCCCTTCTTCATAATCTCTTCATGTTTATTCTTTTTATTTAAAACATCATCATTCTTCCTTAAAATTTGGATCATGAATTCCAAATATCTTCATTAATATTCTTCAAATCAATCGAGGATGATGTGTGGGTTCTACTTCACCTCATGCATTTAAAGAATAATGCATGGTAATCTTATTGTGAGTGATATGTTATTCTTTAAACACATGTCTTATAACTTTTAAGATCATCTCTTCAATAGTATAATTTGATTCACAATATTCATCCAATTAAAAACCATTGGATGGATCTTCCACTTTCATCATGAAATGGAGTATTTCAATGGGTTCTTCAAATGTTGTAACATTGTGTAATTCTTTAACACATGATTTGGAACTAAATATCAGTTCTAAAATCATCTAAATTGGTGTGATAATGATCAATCATTAAATCCAATGTTAAATAGTGATTCTCCAAATATCAGTGGCATTTTCTTTGGAAAAACTTCCCCACTTCAATCATCATCACCACCACTTTTCCATACATATTGACAATTGACACCTTATTGGAATCTTATTGATAATAAATGCAACACCATGATCAACACATCATATTACCACAAGAAGAACATAAAAATGGATTTAATTTTATGTTAGTAAACTATAAAATACAATAGAATTAAGAATCCACAGTGAACATAGCATGTCATTAAATTATTAAATCCAAACTAATAAAGTTGGATTGAAGTGGGATTCTAAAGTTGTAATGATTTTATCCATGAAAAATAATTTTTATTTAAACAAAATAGATTCTAATAAAAATTATTTATTAAATTTACATCAATCAATGTTAATATTTTATTTTATCAAAAATAGATAAATATATTGGTATAAGATTTATTCTTTAATTATTTAAAATATTCCTTAAAATTTAAATAATATAAAAAATTTCTCGTTAAATAAGTTAATTTTTAAATAAAATATCAAATTTAGAAAAAAATTGAACAATCCTAAAAGGATTGAGAATAATAAATTCTATCAACAAAGTACTCTTATTCTACACCATGTAATGAAACAGTGTTTTGTTTCTTAAAAAAACATGATATTGAGGTTTTTCATAGAAAATGACTCATTCTAATTGTTTATTTTCTAACTATATTTCAACAACCAAAATCAAAATATCAAGTACATTTTATCTCAAAATCATTTTTTCCTGAATAATATAGTCCAAGGATTATAGAAGCTTAAACCTCTTTGATTTTTATTTTTATAGAATTTATGTCATATTATTTAAATTCAAATTGAAATATTTCAAAAATAAAAACTGAAAACATTAACTTTTTTCAAGATGTAGTCAAATAAATAAGACAACAAATCAAACATGTATAATTCTTTTCTCATCTGATTTTACAGATTCATTAGAATCATTTTATTGTTACATTTCATTAGTTACCCCTAAATCTATCTCTAACCTCATGAAATAGTTCAGAATCATCATAATAAATCAATTAATTTTACACCATATTTTAGTGCTCATTATCCTAGGAAAATATTTTATGAAAAAATCATTATATAGTTGTTCCCATGTGTGAGATATTTCATCACCTATTTTATGGAAACAACTTCTAGAATTATCTTTCAAATGGAAGGGGATAACCCTATATTTTAATTCTTCCTCACTCAACCCTCTTGGTGCCAATTACTGCATGACATAATATAATACCCCAGTGATGTCAGATATTTCATCATCCAAGTGATTTTCAATGTAATATTCAAAACCAATGACAACACCGACCACTATATGGATGAATTTTTCAAAATTTGATGATTGAAAAAGGTATATGTCATGGAATATAGGTATTGGGAGCCTATTATACTTGACAACAACATGACCCAACATTAGGTTTGACATATTTCAATTCACACAGTACCAATGTTTTCCCAAGGAGAACCATGTGATATTGGGGAAGACAATACTTCAATATATCTAAAAAATGAATTTTGGGTTGTTTTATTATAGGATAGTGCAACTAGACTTATTGGGATACATGGATGTGGGATAATAAGGTTTAGTTGATAACCAAGAGAAAATATAGATATTGAAAAACCTGGATTTTGTTTGAGTTGTGGTTCTGTTCACCCTTGAATCGATCAAGACTTGGATTCAAGCCTTAGAATAGTTGGATCCTTGATTCTGGCCTAGATTCAAGATTAGATTTGAAAACAAGGAGCACTAGTAGGAGGTCTCTTCTGTATAGATCTTCGAATATCATGAACTGGTTCATGATGGTTAGGGTTCTTAAAATAGATTGTGACACTTTTATCAGCGCTTCAAAAAAACGCTGATAAAGATACCTTTTATCAGTGCTAAGTTAATAAGTTCTGATAAAATGAATTTTTGTCACCACTAAAACAGTACTGATAAATACTTGCAATAGTTTTTTTTAAAAATAATAATTTTTTAAAAAATTATAATTATTATATATAATTATAATACTTATAATAATACTTTTTATAAAATAATAATTTTATAATTATTTGAATATATAACTATTTATTTATAATTATACAAATACTTATTATAAAATAATATTTATATCATTATATGTATTTAAATAATTATATATATAAACATAGTAAATATATTCATTATTTAAATAAATTTATTATAATTTATAATTATTTATTTATAGTTATATAAATAATTTTTAAACAAATATTATTTCTTTATTTATAATTATAAATACATAAAAACAATAAATATATATTTATAAATATTTTTTTACAAATGTATTTTTAACATTATTAATGAATATTTAATCTTAAGTTCATGCATATCAAAAATGAGTAAAATTTATTAATTAAAAATGAGTACAATATATTGAAAATTTGGATAAGTTTGATTAATATAAATCATTAAAAACTAGATATATTTTTAAATAAAGATGAAAACATATTGAAAATATTAAAACATAGTAAATAAATATATAAAAAATAAATAATATAAATTTATTAAATTCCAAAAAATATATTTGTGTGTGTGCATATGTATATAATATGTATATGTGAAATCAATATAATATGTTTTCTCTATGTCATAAATTTAAAATAAAATGACATTCAATTATTTCCATTACTTGATTCAATTAGTCAGTATTTTTAATTCATATTGATTTTTAATTATAAACCATTATTTACTAAATACATTACTATTTAAAGTAAAACATAAACATTATTTTTTATTATATAAATCATATTTATATACATTAATATATATCTATATATTTAATATATATTATTTATTAACATTATCAATAATAATCTAATTAATAATATTTTTTAATATTTTTCTCAATTTACTTATTTTTAATTTTAATTTTTTTAATTTTCATTTTTCATAATTCTTTATATTTAATACATACTGTTTATTAGTATTTATAATTTATATATAGTATAATAAATTTATTCATTTTTATCAATAATTATTTAATTAATAAATTTTGTAATATTATTTTTAATAAGTGCATTTTTTATTTTTTATTTTTTATTTTTTATTTATTTCATTTTATTTATTCGGACATTTATCAGTGCTAAAAGAGTCCTGATAAAGTATTTTTTTTATGTGTGCTAAAAATATATCGCTAATAAAGGGTATCCTTTATAAGCACTAAAAATAAAGCACTGATAAAGGATGTCCTTTATCAGAGTTGAAAATATATCATTCATAAAGGGACTGTCACGACCCATCCTCGGGACCCGTGCCGTGACTACCCCAAGCCTGCCTCCCATAGGCCAGGGGCTGGCAACTAGCACCAAGGCGTAAATCCCGACAAAAAAGGGGAAGGCATTGCCTTTATAAGTAACAAACACCACGGAGTAAGCAAGAAGAAGTAAACACTAAATGAAACTAGGTACAATAGAAAGTGCAGAAAGTAAATGGACCAGAATACAAACCCAACTAAAGTAAAGTACAACTGAAAGAAAGTACAGCAACTGAAAGTAAAGAAGCAACGTCGAGCCGTCCTCTGGAAGTCCCACCTGAAGGGTGGGTACAGATAGCCTCCTCAGCTCCTCAGGTCCAGCCGTCCGCTCCGTGTACGGTCCACCCAGTGGTCCACCTCCAGGTACCGACTTGCTCCACAAGCCTCAACCACGATCAGTGTTGTCCGTCGTCTGCATCCAACACAATGTAGTGCAGGCATAGCCCATGCAGGGGTGAGTATACGCTACTCAGTAGGGACCCCGAGATCCCCGAAGGTCTCCCAGAATCCACAAAGGATAATCCACAAAGGAAAGATACAATCACGAAGTAACATCCAACACTACTTAGGTATATTCCCATACATATACCTAAGTCATCAATTCCAGTTCGGCTCCAACATCCGAGCCCAAGTTCGATCACGTCCACACATGATAGTACAACCCAATCCACACAAGAAATCTCAACACATTCCACATAGGGAGCAAGTCAATCATATTGAAGATAATGATTGAAAGTCAAGACCCATCTCACACAGGTATACTTATTCGTAAGGTGATAGAGATGATTAGATGTTGCCACTGATTCATCTAAGATGGGACCCACATAGGATACTAGACCAGCTAAGCTGTCGGACCCACATAGGATACAGACCAGCTACTCTGCCAGACCCACGTAGGATATAAGAACAGAGCCAAACACTGCCAGACCCACATAGGATACAAGAATAATAATCATCCCCATCGAACCCATAGAGGATTTCAGTACGGTCTTCATCGCTGTCGAACCCACAGAATATTTCAGTGCAGTCTTCATCACTGTCGAACCCACGGAGGATTTCAGTGAAGTCGTCGTCGATGTTGAACCCACGGAGGATTTCAGTGCAGTCTTCATCGCTGCCGAACCCACGGAGGATTTCAGTGCAGTCTTCATCGCTGCCAAACCCACGGAGGATTTTAGTGCAGTCTTCATTGCTGCCGAACCCTCGGAGGATTTCAGTGCAGTCTTCATCGTCGTTGCAATCGCAGCTAGATCTAGGGTTCCCGCACACAGCATGCTCGATTCCGGGAGGGTCCGCTCCACGATCCAAGGGGGTTGATACATCAACTGAAACATAGTCCGAATTTGATGTATCCCAAAGTTCCGTCTCAACAAAAGGAACTCAACGCGACAGACGGCGCATCAATCGGACGCCCGGTCTGAGAGTTATTGGCTTTTTCGTTCCAGGGGCCAGGTTGGTATTTAAGTCAAAACCAACCCGAACATACTCCAACTGCATCCAAACCTTGAGTGGAGTAAGCCAAAAGGTCTGTCTCACTAAGATGAATCCAACAAAGTCGACGGCACGTCAATCGGACGTTCGGAACTCAAGTTATAAGCGTTTCCGCTCCAAGGGCCCGGTTGGTTTCATGTTTGAACCAACCCGGTCATACACAAAGTTCTCCGAAACCTTGCGTGTAATATACTGAAACGACCATCTCGATCTAAGGATCGCATCGCAACTAACTGTGTGTCGATCGGAGGTCTGTAGCCCGAGTAACAGGCATTTAAACAAACTGTCCAGTTTTTAGGGGGTTTTGGGCCTGGACCGACCCGGCCCAAGACCCCCTGGATCGGCCCGAACTAGGTCGACCCGACCGAGGTCCGGGTCCGGACCTCTAGGGCGCGGCCCAGCCGGCGCATCCCGGCCCCGCCGGCGTGGCCCGCGTGGCCTGACAGCTCGGCTCGACTGAGCTGTCGCAGAAAGGGGTGGCGCGTTGCCCCCCTGTTTTGAAACCGCGGACCCCATGTGGGGGCCGCTCCTTTCTGCCAGCGGACACTGCGATGGGCGTCGCGTCTCCCTCGGGTCCCGCGCGGCAGCGGGATCCCGGTCGTCTGTGGCCGTGGCTTCAGTCGCGACGGTCCCTCCTGGCGGCGCGCTGGGACGCTGCCGCCTCCGGGCGGCCTGCTGGTACCGGCCATCGACTCCGGCCGTCGGCGCCGCCGGTGATGTCCGCGGGCCACCGGAGCCGCTCCGGTGGTCCGTTCTTTCTCCCGTCTGCGCCTGGGGTCGTCTCGAGACCCGTATATTACTGCGACGGACTCCAATCTCTCAACGGTCCAGTTTCATCGTCGCCCAACGTTCCGCGCATCAAGAACAGAGAATTGGTGGGTTCGGACTTGTTCGTTGGTCCGCACCCACCACGTTAGGGGTTTAAATGACTTTCAACAATTTAAACACTTGTCGAGGATATAATCCACATAAATTAAATTAAACCAACCCCCTACCTCGAAGAAGTTGTCGAACGAGGATCGTCACGGGAAAAGACGTTGCGGGAGACGGCGTCGCGGAAGAGGATTGTGGGAATCATGGTACATGATGTCGCGTCGTCGATCTTTGAGGAACTTGCGTTTTTCGTCGTCTTTTGTCGGAGGTCGGCGTTATTTGTCGTTCTTTGCGTTCTTCAACAAGGAAGAATGTTCTTCAAGACTAGAGTAATTTCTCCCGAAATCTTCTCGCACAACACATCAACCATCATAAAATAAGGCTTTTCCTTATTTTATTACTCATGCCATCCCTTTTTGAAATTTAAAATTAAATCACGATTTAATTAATGTGCGTTGACCAATTGATGAGGCGTTTAATAATCCAATTAAACGCGAGAGTTGACTTGGCATTTAATAGGGGGTGTGCGGGTGTGTTACACAAGATTAATGGGGGTTTGCCAACTTAATGGGAGGTTTGAGGAAGTTGAATAGGTGGGGCTCATGTGGGGTCCACCTCACTAATATCCTATCAAGAGGGGTTAGGATTTAGTGGGTCTCACCTCAACTTCCACACGTAGGTTTAAACTACTTAGAATAAAATTTGTTGCACAAGTTTTATTTTATTCATTAGCTAACCCTTTTTTTTTAATAACAACACCCGAGAAAACGCAACTCCAGAAAAGGTGTTTCTAAGCAATTACTGACACTGCGATTTCATTAGTGCCCTCGGATTTCAGTTCCGAGCACTGGTTCAAAAGTTAGAAAAACCCGCTTATTCGTTCACTGAGCGTACCCGAGCTAAACTTTGGAAATTGATTCCGGGCACACCGGGCCTCTGAATCAGGTGCCGTCAGAAACTGTGTACTCGTAAAATCCCAAAGAAAATTAAGAAAAAATTCCCTTGAAATTTATGGGTCTTTACATTACTCCCATCTCAGGGATTTACGTCCCCGTCACAAACTAAGGGAATAAATGAGGGTACTGAGCACGCATCTGAGCCTCCCGCTCCTGAGTGCTCTCCTGGAGGTTCCCGTGATGCCATATGATGCGCGCTAGAGGAATCGACCGCCCATGTAGGACCTGCTCCTGTCGATCCTTGATCTTCATCGGGACTTCTGCAAAAGTCGCCCCAACGTCAATGTCCAACTCCCCATGGTCGATGATATGCGTCGGGTCGTGCACATATCTCCTCAGCTGAGATACGTGGAAGATGTCGTGCACCCGGTGCAACTAAGGTGGTAGAGCCAAGCGGTAAGCCACCTCGCCTATCCTGCTGAGAACCTAGAATGGTCCGATGAAGCGCGGAGATAACTTGCCGCCCCGGCCAAATCTTCGTAATCCACGTCGAGGTGAGACCCGCAAGAAGACGTGGTCACCATCCTCAAACTCTAGTGGTCTCCACCTCCTGTCAGCATAAGACTTTTGTCGGCTCTGAGCTATCCTCATCTGCTCCTGGATGACCTGGACCTTCTCTTTCGTGGCCTGGACCATCTCTGGTCCCACAAGTGCTGACTCCCCAGGGTCTGTCCAGTACAGAGGTGATCTGTAAGGTCGTCCGTATAATGCCTCATATGGTACCATCCCGATGGTGGAGTGGTAGTTGTTGTTGTACGTAAACTCCACCAAGGGTAGGTGGTCCTCCCAACTGCGACCAAGGTCGAGGACACATGCACGGAGCATGTCCTCGAGAGTCTGAATGGTCTTCTCCATCTGACCATCCGTTTGAGGGTGAAAGGCAGTGCCCAGACGTAGCTGCGTCCCGAATGCCTCCTGCAAGTAGCTGAATGCTCGTCCTCCTGTTGAGAGCATCGACTACTACGTTTCCCTTTCCAGGAGTATAGACTATCTCAAAGTCATAGTCCTGGAGGAACTCGAGCCATCGTCGCTGTCTCAGGTTTAGGTCCTTCTGCGAGAAGATGTACCTGAGACTTTGGTGGTTAGAGTAGACTGTAAAGCGCTCGTCCATTAGATAGTGACACCACATCTTCAGAGCGAAGACCACTGCTGCTAACTCTAGGTCATGGGTAGCGTAGTTCTTCTCATACTGCCTCAACTGTCATGATCCATAGGCGATCATTTCTCGCTCCTGCATCAGGACACATCTGAGCCCGGTTCCTAATGCATCACAGCAGACTACGTACCCTGCTCCCTCCTCTAATAGCCTCAATATAGGTGCGTTGGTCAATCTCTGTCTCATCTCCTGGAAGCTCTACTGACATCTATCTGACCACACGAAGGGTTTCCCCTTCTTTGTCAAATCTTAGAGTGGTGCCGCAACTCTGGAGAAGTCTGGCACAAACCTCCGGTAGTACCCAGCTAGCCCCAAGAAACTCCGCACCTCCGTCACACTCCTGGGTGGCTCACAAGCTAGCACTGCCTTGATCTTCGCAGTATCCACAGCAACTCCCGCCTCAGAGATTATGTGTCCCAATAATTGGACCTCGCGTATCCAGAACTGACACTTCGATAGCTTACCATAAATCTGGTGCTCTCGGAGTGTGTCTAGTACAACCCGCAGGTGGTAGGTGTGATCCTCCTTAGTGGTCGAGTATATCAAAATGTCGTCGATGAAGACCACGGAAAATCGATCGAGGTATGGCTGAAATATCCTATTCATGAGACTCATGAACACCACTAGAGCATTGGTTACACCGAATGGCATAACCAAGAACTCATAGTGGCCATACCAAAATCTGAAGGCCATCTTCTGTACGTCCTCGTCCCAAACTCTGAGCTGATGATAGCCTAATCTAAGTTCTATCTTTGAGAACCACCATGCTCCATTGAGCTGATTGAAGAGGTCTTCAATCCTCAGCAGCAGATACATATTCCTCACGGTCACCTGGTTCAGGAGACGATAATCGACACACATTTGCAAGCTCTCGTCCGCCTTCTTGGCAAACAAAATCGGGGAAGCCCAGGGTGAAACACTGGGTCAGATGAATCCCTTGCCCTGAAAGTCCTCCAGCTGTACCCATAGCTCTCGAAGCTCTACGGGAGCCATCCGATATTCTGGAGTGGATATCAGGGTTGTCCCGAGGTACAGGTCAATATAAAAGTCTACCTCTCTGCGAGGAGGTAGTCCTGGAACGTCGTCAGGGAAAACGTCCCCATACTGATCCACCACTGCAGGAAAACTAGGACTCTCCATGTCAAATGCTCCTAGGATGAGGCTAGCCAACTGATGAGTGATCGGCTGTCCTCTCCTCTGCATGAGTCCATCATGCGCTGCTAAGGCTCCCTTCTCACCGGTGAAGGTGAACCTGCTCCCATCGGTGCGAACACATCGCACCTTGCGCCTAATACAGTCGATCTGAGCATGGACTGTAGATAAACAATCCATGCCCAAGATGACATCGTAAGGCCTCGACTCCGCTACGAGAAGATCCCAGCCGAAACTCTCGCCTCCTAGAGTAAGCTCACACTACCGACACCAGTGCATAATCATCGAGTCTACTCCCGTAGGAGTCTCTAGCCATAAGGATCGAGCCAACGGCTCTGTCAGAACCTCCGAGCTCTGAAAATGGGCAGCGACAATAAAAGAATGACTCGCTCCTGTGTCTATAAGAACTACATCAAGGGTGGAGTAGACACAGATAGTACCTCGAATCATCTCTGGTGCGCCGTGGTCGTAGGCCTACACTTCCTGAAGATGAGCCTGCCTCTGCCTGCCAGCTCCCTATGGTCGGGGTGGACCTCCTGGTGGTGGTGATGGTAAAGCCTCAAAGCGTCGCCCACCACCTGTTGCTCGACCAACTCCCCTGCCTCGTCCGCCTGCTCTCGGCGGACCGCAACGGTTGACCCTCTGCCTTTTCCTGAGTGGCCCCTCAACCGTCTGCTTCTCATCTGCACGACGGGTCGAGAAGTCACGGGCCAGGTGGCCCTACCCGCCGCATGCGTAGCACTGTCTGCTCCTCGGAAGGCTGGCTCTATGTCGTGTGCCCCGCACCTCTGAGCCAGTGTCCTGAGGTCATCTGCCTGATGGTCTGGTCCACTTGGACCCCTGTGACGTCCGTCGACTACCAGATGCAGACGAATATGCTATGTGCCACCCTGCGGTAGGTCTCGCTGCTGGTGTAGGCTCAGTAAGAAAGCTCTCTATGATAAGGGCTCGCTCCAATACTCCTTCCTGCGTCAGAATGCTGAGGGAGATCATCGATGCTCTAATCTCATGCCTCAGGCCCTGATCGAAGGTTCTGGCCCGGAAGAATGGGTCTCATACCATGTTCGTCGAATAGCACGAGAGATCGGTAAATCTCACTGAGTACTGGGCGACCGTCATGCTGCCCTGTCATAGCTATAGTAGCTCCTGAATGCGCATCGCACGGAGGGTGGCTGGGACAAACTCCGAGCGGAAGAGGCTCTCAAAGTCTGTCCATAGGAGAGATGTCGCGTCGTGCACCTGGAGCATCAAGCTCCACCATCTGCCTGCTGCCACGTACAAGAGTCTCGCTGCAAGGATCACAATGAGGCCAGCCGGTGTCCCCACTAACATGAAAACTCACACAACCGCCGCCAGCCAATCCTTGGCTACCTGAGGGTCTGTCTCCCTATAGAACCTGGGCGGTCTCTGACACTGAAACTCATGTAGTGCACTAAGGAAACGTTCACTCTCAGTGGCTGGGGCTGGTGGCATCGGTGGCTTGGCGGGTGGAGGTACCGCCGGTGCCTTCGCTGAAAAAGGGCCCTACACCGAGGCCTCATTGCTCAGTGGGCTGTCGTCTCGCACAAAGCTCGGAACCCTAGCTGGTTGTCGTCGTGGGGCCATCCTGAAAAGAAACAGGTGTTCCACGGTCAAAATAGTATACCTGGTGAGCTGACACAAAGTAATCACAAAGAAAACTTTTGAAACACACATGCAATCAATGTTTTCGTGCATTGAGTCGGAAATCAGAAGTCAGGGTCCTGGTGTACAGATATGTCGGCCGCCGCACCAACACTGGACTCCCTGGACTGATAACCACACTCAATACCCTTAACACTATTGCTTTACATAGAAGAAATATCAGAGTCCTGAGTTCTGCGGTAGAGCCGAACTCCTTTGATACAAAATTGTCACGACCCGTCCTCGGGACCCGTGCCGTGACTACCCCAACCCCGCCTCCCATAGGCCAGGTGCTGGCGACTAGCACCAAGGCGTAAATCCTGAAAAAAAGGGGAAGACATTGCCTTTATAAGTAACAAACACCACAGAGTAAGCAAGCAGAAGTAAACAATAAATAAAACTGGGTACAATAGTAAGTGCGGAAAGTAAATGGTCTAGAATACAAACCTAACTGAAGTAAAGTACAACTGAAAGAAAGTACAATAACTGAAAGTAAAGAGGCAACGTCGAGCCGTCCTCTGGAAGTCCCACCTAGATGGTGGGTACAGATAGCCTCCTCAGCTCCTCTGGTCCAGCCGTCCGCTCCGTGTATGTCCCGCCCAGTGGTCCACCTCTAGGTACTGACTTGCTCCACAAGCCTCAACCACGATCAGCGCTGTCCATCGTTTGCATCCAACACAACGTAGTGTGGGCATAGCCCGTGCAGGGGTGAGTATACGCTACTCAGTAGAGACCCCGAGACCCCCGAAGGTCTCCCAAAATCCACAAAGGATAATCCACAAAGGAAAGATACAATCACAAAGTAACATCCAACACTACTTAGGTATATTCCCATACATATACCTAAGTCATCAATTCCAGTTCAGCTCCAACATCCGAGCCCAAGTTCAATCACATCCACACAGGATAGTACAACCCAATCCACACAGGAAAGCTCAACACATTCCACATAGGAAGCAAGTCAATCATATCGAAGATAATGATTGAAAGTCAAGAATTAGCTCACATAGGTATACTTCTTCATAAGGTGATAGAGATGATCTGATGTATCCACTGATTCATCTAAGATGGGACCCACGTAGGATACTAGACCAGTTAAGCTGTCGGACCCACATAGGATACAGACCAGCTACTCTGCCAGACCCATGTAGGATACAAGAACAGAGTCAAACACTACCAGACGCACATAGGATACAAGAACAGTAGTCATCGTCATCGAACCCATGGAGGATTTCAGTACGGTCTTCATCGCTGCCGAACCCATGGAGGATTTCAGTGTCGTATTCATCGTTGCTGAACCCATGGAGGATTTCAGTGCAGTCGTCGTCGCTGTCAAACCCATGGAGGATTTCAGTGCAATCTTTATCGCTGCCGAACCCACGGAGGATTTCAGTGCATTCGTCATCGCTGCCGAACCCACGGAGGATTTCAGTGCAGTCTTCATCACCGCCAAACCCACGAAGGATTTCAGTGCAGTCTTCATTGCTGCCGAACCCACGGAGGATTTCAGTGCAGTCTTCATCGTCGTTGCAGTCACAACCAGCTCTAGGGTTCGCACACACAGCATGCTCAATTCTGGGAGAGTCCACTCCACGAGCCAAGGGGGGTCGATACATCAACTGAAACGTAGTCCGGAGTTGATGTATCCCAAAGTTCTGTCTCGACAAAAGGAACTCAATGCGACAGGCGGCGCGTCAATCGGACGCCCGGTCTGAGAGTTATTGGCTTTTTCGTTCCAGGGGCCCGATTGGTTTTTAGTCAAAACCAACTCAACTATACTCCAACTGAATTCAAACCTCGAGAAGAGTAATCCAAAAGGCCCGTCTCACTAAGAGGAATCCAACAAAGTCGACGGCACGTCAATCGGACGTCCAGAACTCAAGTTATAAGCGATTCCGCTTCAAGGGCCCGGCTGGTTTCGTGTTTGAACCAACCCGGCCGTACCCAAAGTTCTTTGAAACCTTGAGTGTAATATACCTAAACTACTGTCTCTATCCAAGGATCGCATCGCAACTGACGGTGCATCGATCTGAGGTCTGTAGCCCAAGTTATGGGCATTTAAACGAACTGTCCGGTTTTCAGGGGGTTTTAGGCCTGGACCGACCCGGCCCAAGACCCCCTGGGGCGGCCCGAACCGGGTTGACCCGACACGGGTCTGGGTCCAGCCCCCTAGGGCGCGGCCCGGACCCACCGGCACGGCCCGGCCCGGTTCGGCTGGTCCGGCCTGGGCGGCCGGTTGGCCTGGCGCGGACGCGGCCCGCGTGGCCAGACAGCTCGGCTCGGCCGAGCTGTCGTGGAAAGGGGGAGCGCGCTGGCCCCCTGTTTTGAAACCGCGACCCCCACGTGGGGGCCTCTCCTTTCTGTCAACGGACGTGGCGGTGGGCTCCACATCTCCCCTGGGTCCCGCGTGGCCGCGGGATCCCGGTCGCCAGCCGCCAGGGCTTCAGCCGTGGTGGTCCCTCCTGGTGGCGCGCCAGGACGCCGCCGCCTCCAGCCGTCGGCGCCGCTGATGAAGTCCGCGGGCCACCAGAGCCGATCCGGTGGTCCGTTCTTGCTCCCGTATGCTCCTGGGGTCATCTCGGGACCTGTAGATTATTGTGATGGCCTCCAATCGCTCAACGGTCCCGTTTCATCATCGGCCAACATTCCGTGCATCAAGAACAGAGAATCGGTGGGTTCGGACTTGTTCGTTGGTCCACACCCACCGCATTAGTGGTTCAAACGACTTTCAACAATTTAAACAGATGTTGAGGATATAGTCCACATAAATTAAATTAAACCAACCCCCTACCTCGAAGAAGTTGTCGAATGAGGATCGTCGCGGGAAAAGACGTCGTGGGAGACAGCATCGCGAAAGATGATCGTGGGCATCGTGGTACACGGTGTCGCATCGTCGATCTCTGAGGAACTTTCGTTCTTCATCATCTTTCATCGGAGGACGGAATTCTTTTTCGTTCTTCGCGTTCTTCAACGAGGAAGAACGTTCTTCAATACTAGTGTAATTTATCCCCAAATCTTCTCGCACAACACATCAACCATCATAAAATAAGGCTTTGCCTTATTTTATTACTCATGTCATCCCTTTTTGAAATTCAAAATTAAATCACGATTTAATTAACGTTCATTGACCAATTAATGAGGCGTTTAATAATCCAATTAAATGCGAGAGTTGACTTGGCATTTAATAAGGGGGTGCGGGTGTGTTACACAAAATTAATGAGGGTTTGCCAACTTAATGGGTGGTTTGAGGAAGTGGAATAGGTGGGGCTTGTGTGGAGCCCACCTCACTAATATCCTATCAAGAGGGGTTAGGATCTAGTGGGTCCCACCTCAACTTTCACACATAGTTTTAAACTACTTAGAATAAAATTTGTTGCACAAGTTTTATTTTATTCATTAGCTAACCCATTTTTTTTAATAACAACACCCGAGAAAACGAAACTCCAGAAAAGGTGTTTCTAAGAAATTACCGGCACTGCGATTTCATCGGTGTCCTCAGATTTCGGTTCTGAGCACCGGTTCAAAAGTTAGAAAAACCCGCTTATTCGTTCACTGAACGTACCTGAGCTAAACTTCGGAAATTGATTACAGGCACACCGGGCCTCAGAATTAGGTGTCGTCAGAAACTGTGTACTTGTAAAATCCCAAAGAAAATTAAGAAAAAATTTCCCTTGAAATTTACGGGTCTTTACAGGGACACTTTATCAACGCTAAAAAAATCACTGATAAAGGGTTAAATTTATCAGCACTTTTTTGAGCGCTGATAATGATGTCATTTATCGTCATTTTTTCTAGCTCTGATAAATACCAGTGCTGTTAAACACCTGTTTTGAAGTATTTTTACAAGTTTGGGGATGTGAATCATTTGTTAAGGCATCTTTAGGTAAAAAATATTTCACCCCAAGGCACAAAGTGTATATTTATAGGATATCTCAAGGAAAAAAATGGATATTACTTGTACAATCTATCAGATAAAAAGGTAGTGAGTGACATATGTCCCATTTTCCTTGAGAAGGATCATATCTTAAAAATAGTTAGTGAGAGAGAGATATAATTCAATTAAGTCCAGGATAAATATACAGAAGAGTTAGCACAGGAACAGATTCCATTAAACCCCATAGAAGAAGATGTTTCAGAGATATAGGTATTGTGTAGGAGTACAAGAGTGGTTAGAGAACTAGAATGGTATGGTTTTATAGTCATGGAGGATGGTGACCCATTATTAGTTGACAATAATGATCCTACAACCTACAAAGAAACAGTAAGTGGCACAAATGTTTCCAAGTGTCAAGAAGCCATGAATTCTGAAATGGATTCCAAATATCAAAACCATGTCTAGATTTTGGTATATCTTCTCGTGGATGTAAATCCCATAGGTTATAAATGAGTATTTGAGAATAAATTAAACATATATGGGAAATTCAGTACCTATAAGGCATGAATGGTTGCAAAAAGGTTTAAAGAGAATTAAGGCATTGGATATGATAAAACATTTTCACATGTTTCAATACTAAAATCCATCTAAATTCCCCTTTACATTACAACATTTCATGACTATGAGATTTGGAAAATGGATTTCAAAACAGCCTTCCTTAATAGTAAAATTCAAGAATATTTATATATGACACAACCAGAAGGGTTTGATACTCCAAATCATGCCAACAAAATTTGAAAATTGAAAGGATCCATTTATAGATTAAGGAAAGAGTCCAGGTAATGGAACATTTGTTCTGATGAGGAAATAATAGAATTTGGTTTCATAAATAGTGAATGTGAGACTTGTGTCTATAATAAGTTTAGTGTGAGTACATTCGTTTTCATAATATTTATTTTCGGTGATATATTACTTATTGGAAATGAGATTCCATTATTATAGTCTATTAAGGTTTGGTTGAATAATTACTTCTATGTGAAAGACTTAGGTAGAGAAGCATATATTCTTGGGATCATGATCCATCGTGATAGATCCATGAGGATGGTTGGCCTAAGTAAAGGTATATATATATTGATAATATACTGGAGATATTTAGTATGGAACAATCTAATAGGGGATTATTACCATTTTCCCATGGTATTTATCTTTCCAGGAAAATGTGTCCTCAGACACATGAGGAAAGACAAAGAATTGAAATTATTGAATATACATCAGTGATTGGATCAGTCATGCATGTTATGTTATGTACTAGGATAGATGTCTCTTATGTATTAAGTGTAGTATGCATATATTAAGATAACCTATGTGACCACCATTGTATGAAATTTCAGACTATCTTTAAGAGTTTTAGGCATACTAAGGATATGATCCTGGTCTATTGAGAAGATAATGAATTAGTCATCAGAGGATATATAGATTCTAGTTTCCAAATAGATCAATATAATCTAAAATCACAAATATGATACATATTTACTCTGAATAGAGTTTATATGATCTATAAGATCACAAACTAGGTTATGGTCACAAAATCTATAGCAAAGCTTGAGTATATTGTGGCTTTTGATGCTGCTAAGGAAGAAGAATATATATTTAACTTCATCCAATATCTTGATGTGGTAAATAGAATTAAATATCCTTTCAAACTATCTTATGATAACACTTTAGTGGTGTATCTCACAATGAAGGTCACATCAATGGAAGAAGCATATGCTTTGGAAATATAATCTCTTGAGGGATTTTTCACAAAAAAGGTGAATTCACAGTGAGTATAATTTTCATATAAGAAAATTTGGAGGACCCCTTGAAAAAATATTTAACTCAGTAGAAAAATTATTATCATGTGAGGTCTATTATAATGAATTTCATAGGTAGTTGTATCTAGTCTAAGTGTGAGTTTTTTATAGTTGGTTCCTTCGGACCAACTATTTTTACTTTTATTACATGCATATTTTATAATTTGAATATTAATGAAACATATTATTATATATTGTTCATTGTTATTCATAACATTAATATAATAATGTTTTAGAGTATCTATCGCGTTGATATGGTCATAGAAGTTACCTACTATGTTGAGAACCTTAAAATGCTTGGAAAATATTCTTAAATATAGTTCTATGGTCAGATAAAATTATATGATGGGATACATAGAATGTGACTATTATATGCTAATACTCATAAGCATATGAGAATTCTTCTCATGAAGTTTACACTTGGTAATCTCTAAGATAGGAGATTATGATAATAGATCTACCAGTAGGAATCCTACAAGTTTTAGTGTCATAGAATATTCCTATCTATGATCATGTGTAATGGTCCTTATACTTTAATTTTATCATTGATGCATGTCATCAATCACACACTTAGATTTATTTCATAAACCATGTTGATAATAGTTCTTAGAAAAGTTGGATATGTTGGTTGTGTCATGATTTTCATGTTATTAATGGATAAGTCAAGGAAGGATTTTTCCCTTCTATATTTATGAAAGTTAATATTTAGGCCATTTGATTAGAATAGAACCATCACATTAAATTCTATGTCCATGGGGTAACGATGTGTTTATTTCAGAGAAAAATAAAGGTATCTCAAGTATATAGGTTGATGACATGGATGTAAAACATTCTTGGTGATACATTGAGACAAAGGGATTATATTACATAGTGAGCATTTATATGTGGTTGTCGATTTTGTGACATTAAGTTCTTTCTCTTGGCTGCCTTGACCCATTGCTAGATAGTAATCTTGGACTTTTGGAAAGCCTGCCTAATGATAATTATAAATAATCCTTGAGGGTCACACACTAAGTATTTCCATTTATCTTGATTAAATTCTATTTGAATTTAATTATTAGAATAAATATTATTCTCAATATTAAGGAATAATTTTATTCAAGTTTTATCGATCAAAAATATTTATTGATGAATGAAATATTTAATTAAATATTTTTTTGGGTATTTAATAAATTTCATGGACTTCTAATAGACCAAGACCACATATTGTGATAAATATTAATTTACAAGACATTAAATTCATATTTTTTATTAAAAATGTTTGCACATATTCCATAAATAAAAATATTATTATTATTATTATTATGTGGAATGGGGTTTAATAAACATTGCATTATTATTTAAGGGATGGTACATAATTAAATAATATTTTAACCTAAACCAAAGTTCTATAAATATATAGTTATTTCTATTTTGTAGGGTTAATCAAAAAATTGAGAATAGAGAATCATTGCGCACAATAGACTTATCTCTCTCTCTAATTCCTCATCTCTTACTCTTAATAATTAGAATAAATACTTCAATCGTGAAGGATCTTGGAACGATCAAGATGAACAATTAAAGATAATTGGTTTGTCGTGCTAGCACCCAAAAATCAATTTCCATTTCTCAGAGATCAAAGGAGAACATGTCGATCACTGCTAGAGGGATTATATACATGAATCCTTAAAGTGAAAAAAAAAGTAATCTGAAAGGGTTTTGTAAGATCAAAAATTTAATTAAAGAAAGGATACTAAGAAGAGGTAATAATTTATTCCTATAAGAATTAATTAATTATAAATTTAACGTGAAAAGATCCTCTATTAGAGTTTTGGGAAACTCTAAAATAAAATAAATTTTAATTTAACACCCACCACAGACACTTAAATTGTGCCTGGAAACTACACTAGGGACACTCTACACTGAGATACAACATTCCCCAAGAAATAGACCTCATAGGCCCAAAAATCACACTTTAACATCCTCCCAAATAACTAATAAAACTGAAGAACTCCTAAAACAACTCACATATACTCTTCATGATCCTCCTCCAACTCAAAGAAAAAAGAGGATTTAATTTATAAAGACTTCCATAAACTAGTTCAAAAACTCATAGAATACTACATTCATCTACCCCATGAACATTGATATAGGGGTCATAACTCCAAACAGAATCACAAAAAAAATTAATTCCAATTACAAAATTTAAAAGAAAACTATAGAATATCATTATCCTTCAATCACATCTAATGATAGCCAGACCACCAATCAATATTTGAGAACCATCTAGACCCATTTAAATAATTAAATAAATCATCAATTCATGGGATAAGATAGCAGTTCTTCTCTATTATTTTATTCAAATGGAAATAATTGACACACAACCATAGATTGGTATTTTCCTTCTTTACAATCAGAACTGGATCTCTCCCAGGTGACACACTAAGTTGAATGAATCCTCTCTGTAAGAGATCATCAATATAAATCAACAAATCCCACAAATAATAAGGGGTCATCTGATACAGATATAATAATATCATTGAATCACCTAGTTGCATCATTATCCTAAACTTGATCTCTCATTGAGGGGGTAACATCATAAACTCTTCAGGAAAGATGACATGGTACTCTTTTAACACCTAAGTAAGCACCACTGGATAATCCTCCATAAAACTCATCTCCATCCTTTCCATCAGGGAACATAATGATTCAACATGTCTCTGGCCCATCTTAGGGTCTCTCTCACCAATGAACACCACCTGGTCTCCATCATTATCATAGATTATGATACGATTGTTGAACCAATCCATGATAGAAAGCACTAAATATAGATTATCCATGCCAAGGATTATTTCATATGGTTTTATCTGTAAAAATAGGAAGTATATTTGAGATATGTGTTTCCTTGACACTAACTCATAGCCTTTTCATACATCATACAATCAATCTCGACATCCAATTAGTGTAGTCAGTGCAAAAGGCACTCGAATTCTATCCCCCTCAAGTATTAAATAATGGACTATAGTGATTAAAACAAATGAGTTTGTATCTTATGAATAAAAAAATCAAAAAAATAAATAGAAAATAGATTGATAGTACCGCATATGACATTAATATCACCTGGTACTTAAAACACTAAAGCGTGAATTTGAACATGTCCAGCTCTATAGTCTCTCTAGCCCTAATGAAGACCACCTACACAGTCGTGCTCTACTCACTATCCCTAATAATGAGAGATATCATGGGATTTTCCTCTAACTACCCCATCCCCTCTATGATAATCATAAGAAGAAATGCCATATTTTTTTATTGCCTTAACTAAAACTTATACAAAGGCTGGGCCTGAAATGGGAAACATGTTACACATTCACTGCGAAGGAATTTTGGGAACTCTCACTTCTGATTTCCATGACCTACACAAAAAATGAAAACTATACCTAACTCACTAGCAAGGGTATGATAATTGTAGCTCCTATGAAATGAGATGATGAAGTCTGAAAACTTCTTCTTGATAACTATAAATTCTTCTTATAACCATGGAATAAAGAAACAACTATATATCTATACCATGAAAACTCTTGGTGACTCCCATATCATGACAATATGGTCCTAGGAAATGTACACTCTATAAACTCTACCTTTTCTAGTTCCAAAAGATATGACTTTAACATAATCAGGGTGACCTACAGTTGGATATCAAGATGTAAATCCCCCTTAAAATTCCTCTCCCTGGCCTCCTCATCAGGTAGATTGTCCAAAAAATAACTTAGAAGTTTCTTATAGCTAAAAATAATCTCTCAAACACTATAACTCCATAATCAAATGGTAAGGATATATTGCCTACAAGTCACATTTGTGATCAAAGATAGAAACTCAACCTGAAACTGATCTTTGAACTTATCCCACTCAATATACAACAAATAATAGTCCCTAAGGAACAAAATTCACCATTGATGAGCTGACCCATGCAACATCATCATAGATAAAGAAACAAAATTCTCCTTCTGATCATGAATTAAACTAAAGGTTATCTCCACCTCCTCCAACCAATCCTCATCTCTTGATCTGAAATAGAGCCCTTATACTTATACAAACCCCGATGTTATAACTATCATAGAATCATTCTCTAAGTTCCATTATCATTAACCTTTACTCTATGAAGATCCACTAGAACATCTAGAAAAGAAACTTTATCACGAACTTGATGGTGACGTTGACCTGGATCCATATTAGTAAAAGAACAAAAGTTATAAACTCTTAAACCTGGGATAAAAGAATATTTTAAGGTTAATTTATTAATTAATTTTAACCTAATTCCAATTTTTATCCAATTCAAACATAGTTGTATAAAATCATTATATATTATCCATACCTAGGTCCCTACTCTACAAGTTGCATCACTATTCTTATCATATTCAGTAAACTTGAATTTCCTTGCATCAGATCACTAGGAAACCTAAAATATCATGATTTAGATGATCTTCGTTTTTTACATCATGTACTAAGCCTAGTTGATACTATTTTCCTACCAAACCATGTATCATAATCAATACCTAACTCTAAAGTCCATCCAATATCTCAACCATCAGCTTTGATACCACTCTTTCAAAACCCCCTCCCTCCAAAGGTACCCCTTTTTGGATGTAAATGAATAAAGGGAGATAATTACCCTCAAATCCCACCTCAAATAGGCCACAAGTTGGATACTACCACTAAGGGTATATAAATCACACACATGGGAGGAATTAGCCTCTATAAAATTTTAAGGAGTAATAGATAATATGAAAAACCTCCAACCAACACCATGCATAAATATAGAACCAATTCCAATATATTTATTATCATACATAACTAATACAACTGAAAATACAAGATAAAAATGAAAAAACAAAATCCTAGGTTCTGACCCTGAAGCTCTAAAATCTTCTGAACAACTCCTCAAACTAGTAACACCCATCTCAATCACTAACCATATATTATATACCTAAAAATATTTAATATATATTGGGTGATCATAATGTGTATACTTAGTAGTATCCTCTATGAAACTTATAATAAATTTTTTAAAAGAATCATATTAATGCATGGTGAATAAAAAAATGAAAATAACTCATCACCTAAATAGGTATACCATTATCTTCCCATCCTTATCACGGATTACTCACTAAATAATGAATAGAAGTAATTCAATATTTATTAAATTCACATATATATATATATATATGATGTAACCTAACTTTTACTTCCCCTTTGATTTTCTACTCTCAAGCCCCCAATGCCACACATCTTATTCCCATCCCTTCTATAAGTAATACATCATCCCATACATATATATCATATCTATTCTACATCATGTGCATCCAAAAAACTCATCATCATCATCCTTATTAGTAAACAAGTGTATGTATAAAATATACTACATCCCATGTAAATACATTATACCTCAGGCCATTATCGTCCATGCATGTACACTGGTGGAAATTTTTAGCCACTATGTCTAGATATAGGTATAATTAAAGCCATTATAGCTCTCATGTAAATGTATAGTAGAACTGAGATCCATCACAGCTCGGGTAGGAATGAACACTATATTTTAATCCATTATATCCCAGGATACGCCTACTCATACTACATATGAAGGGAGAGTAGGGGTCGGGAGAATTCATTCATTTTTTCCCTTTCTAACCTGGATATTAGAGAAAACACCCCCCCCCAAATGTGGGTGTTGGGTTCCCTTCCAAAATGGGTAGGGTAGCACATTTAATTATAAAATATATAATAATATCTAGCACAAACCACACTAATAGAAAATACCTTCCATTAGACTCATCTATCGATATCACCACACAAGACTCCCAACTTCCACTACTAAAGTCTAGATCTCAAACAAGTATACAAGAAACACGTTCCATATTAATTAATTCATTATAAATTAATTAATATTATTTCATATTAGTTTTCTATGATTAACATTTTAGTCTTCTAAGATATATCCTTTAGAACAATAATTTCTTTGGTTTATATTTTTAAAGTATACCATCATCATTAGTGAACACGATGAACTAACTCCATTTATTTATTAGTTAAATTTTCATTTCATAATTATCCATGTACTTTAACAATCATCTCATGCTACCAAATCAAGGATGCACTTGCAATACATAGAGTAAAAATTCTTCAAGTAGTTGGAAACTAATCATATAAATAACATATGTACATCCATCCATTTAAATAATCACCAAGAAAGAATATATTGTTGAGAAATATCTACTCTAAATTCATCCCAACTACCCAGTGTAATTAACACACGATTTTTTTAAATAATATTCTATCCCATCATCACCATCATTGACCATCACTGCATCCCTAGAATTCTTTCCCATTGCTTTTCAAAGGTTCATAAACTTATCAAGTTTTCAATAATAACATCAAATAATATGGAGATCAGATATATTGCCACTCATGCCTACTATGAAGCTAATACGATGGAGATGCTCTTTCCAACAAGGGGATCAACCAGTCCATTACGTGGTTTGATGAGTTTTCGGATGACCTCCTACCTCTACTTACTAAGGATTTTTATAAAATTACCTCTTTCAAACTTCTGTAATCTCTTGCTTGATAATAATAATTTTTATCTTTGTCATTGACCAGGACATTGCCTTTAAAAAAAATCAAATAATATAATGAATCTAATCATCCTAGTGAAATAATACACACCACCTGTATGTTTTCTGTACACAAGTAAAGGAACTAGAGCATGGAATCAATATTTCAAGCCTCCCATAGTAATAATGGTATCTTTCAGCCCCAACCATTTTATATTAATCAAATAACCATTTTAATTTCCAACTTGAATTAAATAGATTATTGTGCATAGGTTTTCCTCATCAAGAAACATATAGGTTATATTCAATAATAGTTAGAAACCAAGAATTATAAAGCATAAAGTAATACTTCCATATTCATACAGTTTCCACATTTTATGGTGAAAATTTATCATTCCTATTCACTATCTACTTAATATAACTAGCTTGACATTATTTATCCAATTCAAGTATTTTAACAATTACAAAAAAATAACAACAACACTTCCAAATAGATAGCATGCTATCTAATAAATAAAAAAAGGGTATTCTCAAGAAATCATGAAAACTTATACAATCACAAACCCATCCATTTATGTAAACTCTACATCATGAAATATAAATTATCATTAACATGTGATAATTCCCATTTTAATTATCAATGCCTAGAATTTTAAAAATTATTATCATGAAATTAGAAAGCAAGTAATATTATGTCATATGACTATTCTTTTAATATCTCTTTGAAAATTCCCAGAATAATATTATTATCATACAAAATGTGTTAAATTTAACAAATAAATTAAATAGTATCATGAAATATTAATTTTATTTCAACTTGTGGTTATCAAAATAAATATATATTACAAATATTCTACAGCGTATGATTATATATATTTTTCCTTCTATAAGATTTCCCTGGTTATTAAATAATCATGCTACATGTGATTAACTGATTATTATATTTTTAAGGTTAATAATTCCCATTAAAAAAAGAAATTGGAGAATGTTTATGTTGGGCAAAAATCCCTCAAGGTAACATTTCAGTATTTTTGGGTTGATTGTGTTTGTTGACAAAGCAGGTTTCCATGGAGAATTGTTGAGTTCCCAAGAAGTTGTTGACAATCCATGTTGACAAAGAACGATGATAAAGGAATGGATGATCTGGAGGCGATACAAAAGAGCAGTACAAGGTGGCACCGTTTCCCAGTGTTTGCCAAATTTTTGGGGTCCAAAATTTGGAGTTTGGTGAGCATCGTGAAAATAGGATTTCCATGAAGATCATATTTTTATATGGCAAAGGCATGAGTTTCGCGAAGATGGGATGCATGGATTGGATTTCGCGAAGACCAGAAAAATGGAGGCGGTGATGCTTCACGATTACGTCAACGATTTGCGAACGGCAGAGTTGAAGCACATCACGGCGGTGAAGGGCTTTGCGAGGTAGATTTGCGGAGAAGGCGCGAAGGAATATTGATGGTGATGCTCCGCGATTATGACGAGCTCCGCGATTGGAAAATTGTCGTGGTGCTTTGCGATTTTGAGAGAATTCCGGCAAGAACTTCAGAGCTTCGCGATTGGCGATGACGTGGCGCTGACTTCATGCGGAAGGGTCGAGGGTCGGTGAAATTGCCTATAAATAGAGGACGACCCCCTCGAGATAAGTAGAGATAAATTTCAGAGAAAATCATTTGCTCTCGGTTCGCGAAGGTAGTTCGCGTAGCCTGTGTGCTTCGCGAAAGAAGAGCTTCGTGGCGGCTATTGTAGCTCTGTGAAAGTCTTGTGCTCCACATTGGCTCAGTGAGATTCATGAGGGAAGCCGCTTTGCGATGAATTGAGCTTCGCGAAGGCCTAAGCATTGCGAAGGCTTGAGCTTTGCGATGGTCTGAGATCCGCAAAATTGTGAGCTTCATGAAAAGGAAGGAGCTTCGCGAAGGCTTGTGTGAGCTTCGCAAAATTAGGAGCCTCACGAAGTAGGGTGCTTTGCGAAGGTGTTTCCAAAGGAATTTCCCATTGTTTAATAGGAAAAGGGGTATTCATTAGTGGATGAAAGTTGGACTTTAAGAGATCATCTATCAACAGTTGAGGATGCGTGCATTCATGAAAATGAAGAGACCTACAAGTCTATAAACTGTGAGTGGATTCACTTCCAGAGTAGTGAGCTTAGGAAGAGGAAGAAGGTGATCCTCTCCACCAGCAGTGAGCCAGAGAGAGAGAAATAGGGAGTGACCCTTGGGAAAGCAGTGAGCTGACCCTAAACCTTGCAAAGGTAGTGAGCCTGAGACAGAGTGACTGTACCCAAACATTGTAATCCACAGCTAGTAAAGTATAGTGTAATTTGGTATGACTGGCAACTTGTCGGCGTATGCTCCTTGGACGTAGCCCTTAGCAGTGAACCAAGTAAAATTTATGTGTCTTGTTCCTGCTTTACTTTCTATTTATATTGTGAAACAAGAAAGATAGAGAAGAGTGTTTTGCTTAACAGCGAAACAAGATCAGAACGGGCATTAATTTTAAATTATTCATACCCTGATTCACCCCCCCCCCTCTCAGGTTATCCAGCCTTGTGGACCTAATAGTTTAATCTAAACCTTGTAAAAATGAAAGGAGAAGTAACAGATCCCTTACCATATGAGAAATAAGTATCGTGATGTTGCTTCACCAAAATAGTAAGTGGTTTAAAGGTTAGAACTTTTAGGAAGAACTCAAAACAAATGTATAAGATTATAATGACTCCAATATAAAAGGAAGGATCACCCAAACATGATACAAAACAATTAAAAGACACAAAACAAAATATTAATTGCTTTAGAATTAATAGAAATGAAACTCTCAGGTGTTTCCAAATACCTCATTAAAATTTCCTTTTAAATTTAACATTAATTAGGTTCCCATTTAATCCCCATAGAGTGGCCCATTTAAAACCCCCATTTATTGATGAAATAAAGTATATAATTATACTAATTGATTCAAGTTTTATAATTCCCCATTTAACTATGTATTTATTTATTTTTTTAATTAAAAAAACATATTTACATGAAAATATTTTTTTTACATCATTCTGGGTAAAACTAGAAAAATTGTAAATTTTTGAAATTTTTCAAGGGAGTGAACAAAAAAATTTACCATGAAGGATTAACCACATTACTAAAATGACCAACCATGAAGGACTGAATAAATGACCAAAATTATTGGTTTTGAAGAACCTATCACATGACTAACATGACCAACCATGAAGTACCGACGCATGGCCAAAATGAATAATTATAAAGAACCATCCATGAAGGACTGACCATATGACCAATATAATTGACTGTGGAGGACTAAATGTTTGAAACAAAATGGTCAACAATAAGGACTAATCACATAATAAAAACAATTAGCTATGAAAGACCAACTACATGACTAAAACGAACAACTATGAAGGACCGACCACATGACCAAAATGATCGACCGTTAAGGACTAACCACCTAACTAAAATGGATGACCGTATGAATAAACTAATGAACCAATAACATAAAAGTCTTTAGGAACCCTATAAGAAACTCCAAGCCTTAAAAACATTAAGGGTTTTAGAAATCCAAGACCTTAAAGTTCCTCTTTGTATGAAGTATTTTCTTATAACAAGTTATTCTTCTTATTCTTAACCAATTAAAAAATGGTTAGCAAGAGTAAAGATAATGACCAATAAAATATAATCATATAAATAAGTAATACTTTAATCTTAAAATCCCAAATATAATAACAATAACCCATTATTAACTTAAATCATTCCATAAACAAATCAACACTAAAATCATTCAACACATTCTTGACCACATTAAAAACCCCAAAATTAGAAAAAACCTAATCGCATATTCTTCCAAAACCAACTTAACTTTTACATATAAAAAAATTAAATTGAATTATAATGCCACATTCCTAACACTTATATACCCTAATCATATGTTCTCTCAAAATATATTAATATTTTCAAAAAATCAATTAACCCATTATCCTCATTAACAATATTTACCTTGATATCAAATTACTTACCAAACTAAAGGGTTATCTAAACAATTATCAAGTATTCTTAATATGTCCCAATAAAAATATCCCAAAATATCATTAATCACCTCAAAATAATACCTCAAATGGGATATATATTCCATTGTACATGTGATCAACCCTAGGATTTTCAACCCATAATGGTATCCACAACTCTTAAATTATATTCATTTGATAACTTCTTAACCTATATAGTTATATAAACACTACAGTGATACCAATTATAATGCTCTAGGCCTGCACACTAGGATTGGGACCTAAAAAATAATTTTTCATATTGGATTTAATTCCAACTAAAGTAAACCAAATTTATCCATCAATAAATTATAAAATAAAAAAATATTGAGTCACTTACATACCCAATACATTTTAGGTTTGGAGTTTATATAACTAGGAAAAAAATTAACTAATAAAACCCATATCTTTCTTATCTAATAGACATTTTTTCCTTTATATCAATAAATTATTATTTAAAAATAACTTTTTAACATATATAAAACAATTCTACATACATGATACCCATGTAGAGATATCATATATAATACTCTTATTTATAACCTAGGTAGATGGAAATATAATAAAGGTGGGCTCAAATGATATATAAGGGTAAATATAACTGATAACAATAGAAGATCATAAGTGAGCATAAGAAAATCATGTGGGTATGAGAACATAATCTAGGTATAAAAAATAGTGAAAATAAACCATACCCAATAAAATACGAATCATAATCATGATTTATAGCATGAATATTGGCATAAGACATAAGTAAATGGAGTGAGAAATCATGATTTAATAATCATGAGCCATTAAAACATAACATAAAAAAATTTCAACTTCTTAGTTCAATAATTTCATTGAGAAATATCATAATAAAGTATAAAAGAAAAATGATAATAATGAATTTTTCTTGGTATATCATATTCATATCACCCTTTTAATTGATAACTTGGCCAGTTAATTCCAACATCATAAACCCATAATAGAATAACTTAACTAGTTAATTAAAACATAATTTCTCTAGAGAATAAATCATTAACCAATGAATTAGAGGTATATATTAGACCCAATTTTGATCATATATAATTTTTAAGAACCATAATATGAATAAAACACATATAATATTTTATTTAATCTGAATACTGATAAAAAATCATCATTTCTCCCTAGATTAATTAAATCAAGGAAAAGAAATCAGTTTCAAGAAAATGTCCTTAAAAGATCAGCATAAGTCATCAATAGAAATAATTTGGATGGTATAATTAGATAATATCCCAATTTAATCATAAAAATAATTAAATGATTATACATAGATAAAAAATTACTTTTATAGAAGCATTATAAATATTCTTTGAAAAAAAAAGAAATATCCTTTTCTTTAGGTCACTTTTAAAAATGAAAAATTGACAGAATAATGGAAATAGGATTTTATTTAAAAAAACCTTGAAATTGGAAATAAATCTTGATAACAAATAATTTTCATGGTAGTAGTAAAATGTGGTTAAGTAGTAAATATTAATAAAAACATTATTTTCACACTTTTATAAATAAGTATAAAGTATCCCGTATATAAAACATTAAAAAGGTTCCTTTTAAAAATTGTGTAAAGAAACTCAAATATAGTAGGAAAAAAATTGAGAAATAATTAAAATATATATAATAACATTCATTAAATAAAACAAATAATATGAATATAGAGGAAAATAGTTAGGTAAAGGAGTTCAAAACCTTTAAAGAAATGTTTTAAAAACACTATGGATTTTTAAACCAAAATACCTTGAAAGAAATAAATTGAAAAATAAATTTAAATAACAATATTAAAAGATAAAATTATCAAATATTTCATATAGGAAGTATATTCACTATATAAATGAATATAGGTGCATAATAAAAAACATATCTCAAAGAAGTAAAATTGATATAAAAACCTTTATGACTTTAGTAACCATTGAATCAAACCCCTTGAAGAAGATAATTTGAAATAAAACATTAAATACCATGAATAAATAGATAATAGTGACATATAATGTATAAGAGTAATTAGATGTATAATATAAAATAAAATATGTGCATATTTCATAACTTGTCTCAAAGAAGGAAATTTGAGATGAGAAACCCTTACAGATTTTATAACACTTGAATTAAAATAAATATAAATAAATAAATTTATTTTAATTTTTAAATAACATTAATTATATGAAAAAATATTATAAAAACTTTATGGATTATTAAATCAAAATAACATCATATAAAAGGAAACATGGTGCACAATATGAAACATATCTCAAGGAATTGAAACTAAGACTAAGAAACTAATACAGCCTTGGTAGATTTTGAATCAAATACCATTAAAGGGAACCTTAAATTAATTTTTAAATCAATTTAAATTCAAATAAATAATTATAAAATACATTAAAGGGTAGTATACATACCATATAAAAGAAAAAAGTATCCAATATGAAGCATGTCTCAATAAAGGGAAATTGAGAAAAAAACCTTACAAAGATCATAACATTTGAAGTAAGAATCAATCAATAAATTTTTTATGTGAGATAAATTTAAATAAAAATAAAAAAATTAAATATATAATAAAACAATAATAGGTCATAACACACATAATCTTGGCGTAACAAGGTCATTGGATAAGTTATATAACCTAAGAAAAGGAAATTAAGTTAATAATCCCCTTACCTTGGACTTTCAATTAGTCAAATGTTCATTAAGATCCCTTTATAATAAATTTATATTTATTATTAAATTTAATAATATCCTTATTAATAGTTATTTTACTTTATAACATTCATTAATAATTCCTTATTACCCATATATTAATTATTTATTGATAAAATTAATATTTGGGAGTTAACCATTCGGTTTCCCTTACATGCATCAGATTGGTAGTTCTGATCCTTAAGTCTTGTTCATTATTTCATCATCACCATATTTTTTATGATAATTTAATTAGTTTTTTTGAAATATTTCTTAATTCTCATAGTCATTTCATGGAACTAATGTTTATGGTTTTCATGGAATTCTTAAAAATTCCCTTTTTCAGTGATTATCAAATTAATAATGGAATTGAATTTATAGATGAATAAACTTTTTAATATTACTAATAAAGAATTTTTAAAAAATATTAAATTATTAATTATTACCTATTATTTATAGTATTTAGTGTTTATTAATAATTAATTAGATGAAAATTATAACATTCGTGTGGGTGGTAAACCCGACTAAAACTACAACATGTTATAATGGTTGAATGAGTAAGAACATGTTATTTTATGATGTTAATATAAATTTTATAGAAGATTAATGGTTTAAGAATTTTTTTTTAAAATTTATAAATCAAATTAAAGAAGATATAGATGAATAATATAAAATAAATATGATGGTAAAAAGTTATTACTTACAAAGTGTCTCGGTATGATCATTTTAGGTGGTTAAGTTTGAAGATTACCATTTATTTTTAATATTATTAATAAAATAGAATATTTAAATTTATAGAATAAAATCCATGTTATAAATGTAATATTTATTCATTAAATACATTTTTAGAACCATTCATGGAAGGCAGTGTTGAAAAATGAAATATGTCGTTCATGGAGGTGATAGTTTGCACAGAACATAGGTGACATTTTCATTTTCCAATAGATGAAAGGAAGGTTATAAATGGTTGTTACATAATAATGATACTTATTTATTTATTTTAGGATGGTTATAAAATATTTGGATGTGGTATAAGTAGAAAAAAAAGAAATTGATTAAAATAATCACCACTGTATTAGATATCCACCTTTAGATCACACCTCAATCCATATTATATTGGTCTTTTGGGGAGATAAAAACCTATAGGACATGTGAAATATTTTTTTGGAGATATTTTGGAATATTTTGGTTGATCTAGAAGTCTTTAGGTGTGAGTAGAAGTGGGTTGTGTAGGGATCCTTTTATAAGTGAGAAGGGTGACATTCTTGTAAATAATTGTTTTCTTAATATAAATTAAATTTCATATTCAAGTAAAGTGGATAAATTTTTTTCCAATTTATAATATATGATAATTGAGGTACATAATACACTCATAAAATCAAATTTAGACATGTTTTTGTGATATCTGTGACCTTATCCCTTAGTTTAACCCCCCCCCAACCCTTTTAACCTTTACCGAGGTGACTAACCTTTACCATGGAAACTTATTTTTATGAAAAATATGAAATTGAACTTATTAAAAAATTTGAAACTTTTTATTATAAATATTAATTTTTTTAACAATATTCATTTTCCAAAGGTGCTAAAAAATAATTTTAATAAAAGTACGCTTAATGCAAATATAACATGGCTTCCAAAATGTCAATCATTGGTTTCTAAATTCAAATTATTATTTTTAAATGAATTATTTTTCTCCTTAAATACATTTTTGGTTGATAAAAATGTTTCATCAATTTTTAATTCATGCTTATATCATAATGATGTCATAAATATTATGGTATTTTGTTAAAATTGTATTTTTCATTATTCAACCAAAAATAAACTTTTTTATAAAAATATAAAAAAAATATCACTAATCTAATTTTGATATGATGAATCCAAAAATGAATTTTATTTTATAAAATTAAAATTATAAAATTTAATGCATTCACTTTTAAATAAAATCATATAATACATGGAAAAAAATTATTTAAAACAAAAACAATTTATTTTTCAAAAAGAAAAATCATACACTTGCCTCATACCTTGATAGAATTGTTTATAAGATTATAATAATAATAATAATATATATATTTATTTATTTATATAATTAAAATAAATATCATTTTATAAAATATCTAACAAGAATCATTTTAAGAAAATGTATTAATCCTTTAAATAAAACATCTTTTCTATCACAAAATAAACATAATAATTTTAAATGTATAATTTTTATCTAAATGATTATAATATATTTTGAGACATGATATAAAAGAATATAATTATTTAAAGAATATATATAATCATAATCAGGAATATTAATAAACCATAATAGTGATATCTTTTTAAAAATACCTATGTTGTCATGATATTATATGAACCCCTTCATATTTCACAATATGAGATAATTTATGAACACTTATATTATAAAATAATGAAAATTTTATATTTCATTTGAATAATTTACATAAATTAAATATATCATATTGTATTTTATTTAAACCATTTGATCCAATCAAAAAACACTTTTTGAATGGTTTAAATAATTTTCTGAAAAAAGGCCATAACATAGACATTTTATATCTTCATTAATGAAAAATTCATGAATAAACATAAACTATTTTACATTTCATTTTTTTTAATTTATAAACACTTTATAAATATTTCACCAGGTAAATCCACTTTAAACCTTAATCAAATATACCAAAACATTTTTGGTATGGTTTAAATCCCCCTACCCCTTAGATTTGGGGAGGGCCCTGGGAATTTAAAATATATGTATATATTTTTTATATTTCATATTTAACGATATATACCATATAAAAATCAACTATATGACATCGCATATTAAGACTGGGAACCTTGGGATATGATTTATGATGGGGGATATCAATCATATTATATGATAGATAACCACGACCTATGATATATGTAATGAATCATCCATGTTCAATCTGACACATCACCCAGACTGCTCCTCCACATGGCCCAAAGTGTGTTCTCAATCTCTACGGGCTGGTGAAAAGTGACAAGAGGATCAATACATGACAATTTGGGAACTATTTCACTATAGCGACCCTGCTTTTCTTACATGATTATTACATCATTTTAAGGATAAACAACATAAAAGAGTTACATAAATAGGATCCAAAGGTTTAGTTTCTTGGGAAAATTAGGACCATACATAACAATTAAAAAATAAAATATAAAAATTTATTTAATTCCTTCTTCTCTAGCTTCTTATTAGCCCCTAAATTCTCCTTAGTACAAGTAGTCACCTGAGGATATACATCAAAAAGAGGTGAGCTAAAATCCCAGTAAGAGGATAAATAATAATATGAAACAATAAAACATGGGGTGTGCATAATCATAATCATCATAACATTGGTATACGATCATAAACATGATAGGAAGAATTAAGAAAAGGATTAGAATATGGAATTGCATAAAAATGAAACATCATGTCTTAGTGGTTAACTACCACACATAGTTGCGGAAAAATATAGAATAATGTTAATGAATATTTCAATTTTTATTATGAGGTACATAAAATTACCCAATTAATTAGAGATCTATATAATTTCAGGTGCACCCGTCACATCATAACATTTACATTGGGATATATAATTCTGGGTGCACCTGTCACGTCATAACATTTACATTATCATGCATTCTATATAGAACATATATCAATCTTGGACATAAAATAAACCATTTAAAGTAATGGGTTTAATTTCATAAATATTATATTCATAGAATTTTGGTTCCCAAATTAAAGTGGGAATAACATACTTTGATATAAGAATCATTAACTTTGAGTGAGAAGTAAAAGGTTTGTTTTTTTGAAAGAAGATTTCTTTTGGAAAACATTTTGTTTATCCTAAATTCAAGTATAAAACATGTATATCAAAGAAACATTAAGATTATTATGAAGAAATTATATTTAAGGAATATTCATACTGAAAATGGGGTGAAATATGGAAACTCAAATGAAGAGAGTTGGGTTCGATAATTCCCCTTACCTTGTGTCTGAATGATTTATTCACTTTAATGTCATATATACCCACATTATATTCATTAATTAAAAATTAAATAACATTTTATAAATTAATATAATTCATTATGGTTTTATTAAGTTCTTTTATGGTCCTTTGGGTGGGTTATAGAATTTAATTTCATCGTTCGGGAGTGTTCATTTTCATTGTTTTCATGATCGATTCGTTTGTATACATGAATTGAAGTTCGTTTAAAATGAGGATTAATATATAGAATTGTAATTATATGTTATTATATGTTATTAATGATACTCCATAATATTAAATTATCTTACAAAGTACTTGGTTATATACCATGAGGATTATAAGGACCCGGCCTTAAAAATTACATAATATTGAATTAAATGAATAATTCACATTGAGGATCTTTTTAGGTTTATATTTTTAGGGAATTAGGACATAACTATTACATCTCAAAATATTACAAAGTAGTCACTTCTACCCAGAATCCATTTTTTTCATAAAATAAAAACTCTTAAAAAAATTCATGTCTAATTCCATGTTAAAGAGAGCATGGATTTTCCTTGATCCCATCCTTGACCCTATTCATCTTTAAGTCCTGTGAAAAACATTTCAAAACTTGGGATGAGCATAAAAGGATCAGTAAGGGTTATAAAACAGTGAATGAAAACATTTTTTCATAAATTCATACAAAACATGAACTCTTTTACTTACCTCATGAAATCATAAGATTTATGAAAGACACATAGAAATCATAAATCATAAAGGTAACTTGCAGCATCCATACCATACTTACATTGTAGCTATCACAGCTACATAGGGAGTTACTTTGGAATACCCATCATAGTATATTCCCTAAATCTCTTAGGAGAAACATTCATGTTTACCTCTGTCACATTACCCAATGCATTTGATAGCTATCTCAGGATCACCCGCCCTAGGTTTATCACGGAACCACCCATATATGTAAATAATTCCCAAGAACCATAACATGATCATAACACATAACATAATCATAAAGGAAACATAAAATTTCCACATTGAAATAATAAAATATCATTTAAAGATATTGAAATAATAAATCCATTCTCAAAATAATTTTCAATACCAAATATGTAAAAAGAGTATATAGTATTTATTTTTTTCTTTTAAGAACATTCCGGCTTGTTAAGGAAGCCAAAGATCAAATAATACTCGCGGCGGCGGAAAGGTCGTTTTGACCGCTTACGTTAAAAGAAAAATTCCTTTTTGTCATTTAGTAAAATTATTAGTATACAAAGATTCCCTTTTAATAAAATTAAAAGTCAAAGGGGTTTATACACCGTATAAAATAAAGTCATGTATAAGAAATGCCTCAATGAAAGGATATTGAGACGAAGTCCCTTACCTCATGTCCGACTTGACCCGTTCGTTCTTTAATCTCCTGAATAATAAACTAAAGTTAATTTCTAATTTCTTAAGAACCTTTTTCAAGTTTATTAATCCTTTTATATCACTTATTACCATGTTATAAGCATTATGTAATCATTAACGTTCGTTTTGTCGATATTTGGCACTTGAGTCAAAAAATGGACTTCTTATAATTACATGTTGTAAATGTAGTCAAATATCTATTATATCCAGAATTAAAATTATGATTTAGATATCATATATATCATATATATCCAGTATATACATGTATTTATAATAGTACATAACATTTGGAGGTAAAAAATGAAATGCACCGTTCATGGAGACGGTAAGTCGTACGTACGCATGAACGCTACTTTCATTTCTATTTCTTATTTTAATAGAATTAAAACATAATGATATAAAGGTATATTATAATTCCAGTATAATATCATATATAATATCATTAACTCTATCCTTTATACATCCCACATAAGGTATTAACGAGTCACATCACTTTGAGGGGGCGGTAGTCCGCACTTCCTCAAATGAGATTATCGTATTTATCCACTATGGAAACCATAAAGGTTTGATATAATTGGGAAGTACAGAAGAATAAAGAAATCATAAAAATAATATATATCATATATAAATATAGTGTCATCATAATGTCCACCATGAGAGGTAGTAAGATGTAATTGAACAATCATCGTTTCGTGAGGTGTTAGTTTTCCATCCACAGAAACATTATGTTCTTCATCCATTAGACGGAGGTGTGTGTAAGTGTAGTTCGAATAATTTTCATAAAAACATCCTAGTATATTAAGGATACTGTTTTTGTTACAAAATAAAGTAAATAAAAAGAGTTTATAGGTTGGAGAAGTAAAATAAAAGAAAACAATTTAAGAGAAACCATTACCTTTAATTTGGGTAACTTCCTTTGGTTTAAACCAGAAGGACTTCTTGAAGTGTTTTCTGCCTAAATTAAGGCTTCTAGGAGGAGGAGAGGGATGTAGGGAGCTTAATTGGGCAAAGTTTGGATGAGCCAAATGGCTTGAGAGGTGTGAGGAGTTGCATAGAAGTGGTCTCCTTTTATAAGGGAGAGGAGGGGCTCTTTAGGGAAGTGTGAAAGTATTATTTTATAATATAATGATATTCGATTTCTAATGGTCAAAAAATAATTATAGTTGAAGATAATATGAGTCATATTCGAAATAAAATCATCCAATCATAATTGGACATGTTTTGGATAATATTTTAATCATTATAATCTTATTTATTTTAATCATTTATTAATGAGGTAAATACTGCATCATTATTGTGTCTTAAATAATTTCATTTATTCGATGTAGAAAAATTATAAAGAAATACCATGAAGTAGGAAATATTTTTATCTTTCCAATGAATATTTATAGTAAAAAATATTCCTTATATAACACCATATAAAAATTAATTACTAAAAGATTTTTGTTTATGTCTATTTTGCCTTTACATTAAATTAATTAGTCTAAATTGTCATTATCACTCCCAAGTGGCTCAAAGGGGTCCCAAAATCGACCCAAAGATGCCCATGGTCGTTAATAACTCAACCAATAAGGTTTGTACAAGTGTTAAGGTAATTTTGAATTATTATAATATTCTATTAACCTTGAATTACCCTATTTACCTTTAACCGCGGTAAATAAAAGTCAAAAGTTACTATTCACCAAAAATTATTTTCATCTTATTGAACCACATTTTACTTCTTGATAACAACCATGTATGTCGGATTTTTGAAATTCAATTCACTGGAGTGGTAAAATTACATTTAAATGAAAAATTCAGTTTTTTTAACTACCACTAAGTGGTGTCGCTATTCATCAAAAATTGAAGTTTTTCAGAAAAATACCAAAAATTCAGCCTAAACTATATTTTATATTCTGAATTCAAAAATGATGTCTATTTTTACAAATTCAAAACATAGAAGTGGCATTAATTAATTTAAAAATTAATTCCCTCTGTTAAAACAAATAGCGTGTTTTTAAGAAACAATAACTATCAAAAGATTGATACTTTTTTATGTCTAATTTCAAAGTGAAATTAATTCCAATGACCAACATTGGATTAAATGGTAAAAATATATTTTAATTTCACTTTAAAAACAATTAAAAATTTAATATAACCATATAAATAAATTATATTAAAAGGCACTTTTGAATTAAAATACAATATTTTTCACTATTCAATAAAAAATGAACTTTATCGGAAAAATTCCAAAAAATTGAACTAAGTAAATTTGGATGCCCCCGTTCTAATGAATGATTTTATTTAGTCATATAGAATGTATTAAAGTGACCAAAACTATATTTAAAAAGGGTTCTCCATTAAAAGGTGATAAATCGTCCTTTTAATGAAAATTATGCTTAAAATTAGATTCATTCACTTTTTAAGCCTCTAACTTTTATTTGATAAATGTAAATATATTTAAAAAACATGTATAATCATATTGTAGTTAGTTTTGTTCATTCCCGCCAATACAATGTCTAAGAGTTAACTACTGTTTAAAATAATAATATTATATTATTAGTGTGCAACGTAAGATTCCAAAGAAACCCACTGTTGCGTATTGGGTACGCTATCGAACATAGAAACCCCTTTAAAGGAAAATTAATATTTAATTCACAAATATTAATAAATATAAAATATGCCTTATTCTTCATTTACTTGGGATGTTACATCCTTCCCCCCTTTTGGGAATTGCATCCTCGCAATTTTTATTTACTTATCAAAATAAGTGGGGGTATTTACCCCTCATAGCATTTTCAGATTCTCACGTTGCCTCTTTAATCGTATGGTTTTCCCACAAAACCTTTACTTGGTGAATTACCTTATTCTGGAACACTTGCTCTCTATGGTCAAGAATCTGGACTGGTTGTTCTTCATAAGAGAGATTCTCTTCCAACTGAACTACCTCTGGGCTCAAAACATGAGATGGATCTGGCATATACTTTCTCAACATTGAAACATGAAAAACATTGTGTACCTGGGATAAACTTGGAGGTAAATCCACTCTATACGCAACTGATCCAACTTTATCCAGAATTTCATAAGGTCCAATGAACCTCGGACTCAACTTTCCCTTCTTACGAAAACACATCACACTTTTCCATGGAGAAACTTTGAGAAAGACATGATCACCTACCTCAAAAGAAATATCCTTCCTCCAGTTATCTGCATAAATTTTCTGTCTGCTCTGAGCTGTTCTCATGTGCTTCTGAATCAACTGAACTTTCTCTGTCATCTCTTCTACCAATTCTGGTCTCATCAGCTTCCTTTCACCTACTTCATCCCAAAAAGAGGGAGTTCGACAACGCTTTCCATATAATGCCTCAAATGGAGCCATCTGTATACTGGAATGAAAAGTGTTATTATAAGAAAATTCAACCAAAGAAAGATGTTGGTCCCAACTTCCTTGATAATCCATCAAGCAAGCACATAACATATCCTCTAATGTCTGAATTGTTCGTTCTGACTGCCCATCTGATTGAGGATGAAAATTTGTACTAAAGTTTAATTCAGTACCCAATGACTTCTGAAGGCCTTTCCAAAAGTTAGAAGTAAACTTGGGATCACGATCAGATACAATAGAGAGGGGAACTCCATGAAACCTGACTATCTCTTTAACATACAACCGAGCAAGTTGATCTAGAGACAAAGTATCTTTAATAGTAAAGAAATGAGCAGATTTAGTCAATCGGTCAACTATAACCCAGATTGCATTATTACCTCGAGATGTCTTTGGTAATCCCACAACAAAGTCCGTGAATATATTTTACCATTTCCACTCTGGAACTGGTAGAGGCTGAAGCATTCCTTTCGGTAACCGCCACTCTGCTTTAACCAGCTGACAAGTCAAACACTTCAAAGTAAAATCAGCAATATCTCTTTTCATTCCATCCCACCAGTAATACTCCCAAAGATCTTTGTACATCTTAGTACTACCAGGATGAACTGAAAACGGAGAACTATGAGCTTCACATAACAACTCATTCTTCAACTGTGAATCACAAGGTACACATAATCTCTTCTCAAATCTAAAAACACAATCATTATCAATGTTAAATTCAGGAAACTTACCCTTCTGAACCAACTCTACCTTTTTCTACAACTCACTGTCTTCCTTCTGTGCTTTCTTTATTCTGTCTGATAGAGATGATCTCACTGACACCTAAAACAAAACAGAATAATTTCCTGCACTAACAACTTCTATGACATAATTCATCAAATCAAAAACCAAAAGGATCTTGTTCCAAACATAGCATGGTTAAATAAGTGTTACTTTTTCGACTCAAAGCATCATCCACTTTATTTGCTTTTCCCGTATGGTAAAGGATCGTGCAATCGTAATCCTTGATTAATTCCAACCATCTCCTCTGTCTCATGTTCAATTCTTTCTGAGTGAATATATACTTTAAACTTTTGTGATCAGTATATATTTCACACTTCACTCCATACAAATGATGCCTCCAAATTTTTAAAGCAAACACAACAACAGCTAATTCCAAATCATGTGTAGGGTAATTTAACTCATGTGGTTTCAACTGACGTGAATCATAAGCAATTGCCTGATCATTTTGCATTAGGACACAACCCAGTCCTTTCAATGAAGCATCACTATAGATAAAAAACTCACCATTTCTGGAAGGTAGTTCCAAAACTGGAGCATTCACCAATATTATTTTCAATTCCTGAAAACAAACATCACATTCTTGTGTCCAGATGAGCTTAACACCTTTTCGAGTTAACTTAGTCATTGGACTAGATAACCTTGAAAAATTTTCAAAAACCTTCGGTAATAACCTGCCAAACCAAGAAAACTACGGATCTCGGTTATATTTGTGGGTATTGGCCATTCTTCTACAACTTTCGTTTTAGCAGGATCAACAGTTATGCCATTTTTTGAAACAATGTGACCAAAGGAAAAAAAATTTGTAACCAAAACTCACACTTGATGAATTTCCCATAAAGTTTCTTTTCTTTTAAGGTTTTCAAGACAACCCTTAAATGACTTTCATGTTCCTCTTTACTTTTGGAATAAACCAAAATATCATCAATGAACACAACTAAAAACTTATCCAAGAACTCATGGAAAATTCAATTCATAAGATCCATGAATACAGCAGGTGCATTGGTTAACCCAAAAGGCATAACTATAAATTCATAATGGCCATATCTAGTATGAAACACGGTCTTTGAAACGTCTTCTTCCTTTACTTTCAACTGATGGTACCCTGACCTCAAGTCAATATTTGAAAAATACTGAGCTCCCTAGAGCTGATCAAACAAATCATCGATATGAGGCAAAGGATACTTATTCTTAATAGTGATGTCATTCAATGATCTATAATCAATGCAAAGTCTCATTGAACCATCTTTCTTTTTAACAAACAAGATAGGAGCACCCCATGGAGATGTTCTAGGTCGAATGAAACCTTTATCTAATAACTCTTGTAATTGCTTCTTTAACTCTAAAAGTTCAATTTGAGCCATTCGATGAGGGGGTTTTGAAATTGGCTTAGAATCAGGAACTAAGTCAACAGTAAATTCAACTTCCTGATCAGGTATAATACCAGGCAACTCATCAAGAAAAACATCAAGGTACTCATTTACCACTGGCACATCATTAATCTGAATAGTCCCTTTTTTTCAACAATATGTGCAAGGTAACATTCATTTCCATCTTTTACCAGTTTTTCGACTTCCTAATATGTTATCAAAAGAAAGGGTTCATTCTTGTACACAAACTGAAAATCATTGTGAAAAGAAACCTCTTTAGCTCTACAGTCAATCTTAGAATGATAAACAGAAAGTCAATCCATGCCCAAAATAACATCAAACTCTAACAGAGGCAAAACAATAAGGTTTGCAGGTAGATTCTTTCTGCACACAAGGACAGGAATGTTCTTATGTTTTCTTTTTGTCTCAACATTTCCTCCAGGTGTTTTTACCATAAGTTCAGTATTCATATCATGATATGGAATTCCCAATTTTCTAGAAAACTTCTCAGAAATGAAAGAATGTGTAGACCCTGAATCAAACAACACATTGGCATAATCTGAACAAACAAACAATGTACCTCATACAACTTCATTTGATGGCCCAACATATGCTGAAGTAGTTTCAAAGGATTTCGCCACCCCTTTCTGCTTGTAGTCTGGATGCTTTCATTCGGTTGAGTTCTTTGTTGGACACTCATTTTCATAATGACCCATTTCATTGCAGTTAAAACATTTTACTGACTGTAAATCAGATTTCATCATACCATTACCCTGATCTTTTTCAGTGCAATTACGAGCCTTATGTACCATTTTACCACATCGGTAGCACTTACCAGAATTCAAAAGACATTCCCCAGCATTATTTTTACCACAATTCTCACAAACTCTAAACTTAATTTTCTTACCATCAGACTTTTTTGAAGAGTTCTTCCCTTTCGCCTGCCACCTCGACCTCTTATTTTGTTGTTTGTCAAAGAATACTTGATCATCGGCAAACTCCATTTCCACCTTCTCCGCACAATGAACAAATTTTTCATAACTTTTTAACTCACGAGAAGCTAAAGCCCTTTAATACTTTGGATTTAATCCTGAGTAAAAATAGTTGATTTTACTATCAAGATCTCGTATGAAATTTGGAGCATACCTTGCTAGTCGAGTGAATTTTTCTTCACAAGAAGCCACTGAGTCATCCTCCTGCCTCAATTCCAGGAATTGTTTTTCCATCCTAAGATGAACCACCCTAGGAAAATATTTCTCAAGAAACATACCTTTGAATTCATCCCAATAGAGAGAATCAATCTCCTCACTATCCCTGATATTTTTCACCATCGACCACCACTGATCAGCTTCACCTTCAAAACGGTAAACTGCAAGACTAACCTTTTGATGTTCTGAACAACCCATGACATCAAAAATCTTTTACAGTGCTTTAATCCACCCTTATGCTAGCATCGGTTCAGATGATCCTCTGAATGATAGGGGATGTTGCCTCATGAAATCCTCCACTACTGACATTTTCCTCTGTGGTTGATCTGGCTGATCTCGTACATGGATACAACCACCGTTTATCGCCTGAGTTAATTGTGCCATCACTGAAACAAACTATTCAGTTTTGATTCCAACTATCTCAGGTTGCTGATTTGGAAGGTTGTCTTCCTCCTGATGTCGTCCCAACATAGCTGCCCTGTTTCCTCTGCGGAAAACCATTATGAACACAAAAATATCTTAGGCGAAGCAACATAGTAATCTGGAAATACTATATGATTTCAATATTAACATAAATTTATTTATGGATATTACATTAACAATACCCTAACTCCTGAAGTTATCTAAACCGACCTCTGATACCAACTATAAGGACCCAGACTTAAACATTACATAATATTGAATTAAATGAATAATTAACATTGAGGATATTTTCAGGTTTAGAGTTTTAGGGAATTAGGACATAACTATTACATCTCAAAATATTAAAATGTAGGCACTTCTACCCAGAATCCATTATTTTCATAAAATAAAAACTCTTAAAAAAAAGTCATGTCTAATTCCATGTTAAATAGAGCATAGCTTTTCCTTGATCCCATCCTTGACCCTATTCATCTTTAAGTCCTCTGAAAAACATTTCAAAACTTGGGATGAGCATAAAAGGCTCAGTAAGGGTTATAAAACAGTGAATGAAAACATTTGTTCATAAATTCATACAAAACATGAACTCTTTTACTTACCTCATGAAATCATAAGATTTATGAAAGACACATATAAATCATAAATCATTAAGTTAACTTGCGGCATCCATACCATACTTACATTGTAGCTATCACAGGTACATAGGGAGTTACTTTGGAATACCCATCATAGTATATTCCCTAAATCTCTTAGGAGAAACATTCACGTTTACCTTCATCATGTTACCCAATTCATTGGAGAGATATCTCGGGCTCACCCGCTCTAGGTTTATCACGGAACCACCCGTATACGTAAATAATTCCCAAGAACCATAACACGATCATAACACATAACATAAGCATAAAGGAAAGATAACATTTCCACATTGCAATAATAAAATATCATTTAAAGATATTGAAATAATAAATCCATTCTCAAAATCATTTTCAATACCAAATATGTAAAAAGAGTATATGGTATTTATTTTTTTCTTTTAGAAACATTCCGTCTTGTTAAGGAAACCAAAGATCAAATAATACTCACGGAAGCGGAAAGGTCGTTGTCACCGCTTACGTTAAAATAAAAATTCCTTATTTTCGTTTAGTAAAACACTTCATATAAAAAATTCCCTTTTAATAAAATGAAAATTCAAAGGGGTTTATACACCGTATAAAATAAATTCGTGTATAAGAAATGCCTCAATGAAAGGAGATTGAGACGAAGTCCCTTACCTCGTGTCCGACTTGACCTGTTCGTTCTTTAATCTCCTGAATAATAAACTAAAGTTAATTTATACTTGATTAATAACATTTTTCATGTTTATTAATCCTTTTATATCACTTATAACCATGTTATAATCATTATGTAACCATTAACATTTGTTTTTTCGATATTTGGCACTTGAGTCAAAAAATGGACTTCTTATAATTACATGTTGTAAATGAAGTCAAATATCCATTATCTCCAGAATTATAATCATGATTTAGATATCATATATATCATATATATCCAGTATATACATGTATTTATAATAGTACATAACATTAGGAGTTAAGAAATTAAATGCACCGTTCATGGAGAAGGGAAGTCATACGTATGCATGAACGCTACTTTCATTTCTATTTCTTATTTTAATGGAATTAAAACATAATGATACAAAGGTATATTATAATTCCAGTATAATATCATATATAATATCATTAACTCTATACTATATACATCCCACATAAGGTATTAACGAGTCACATCACTTTGAGGGGGCGGTAGTCCACACTTCCTCAAATGAGATTAACGTATTTACCCACTATGGAAACCATAAAGTTTTAAAATAATTGGGAAGTACAGAAGAATAAATAAATCATAAACATAATATATATCATATATAAATACAGTTCCATCATAATGGCCACCATGAGAGGCGGTAATATGTAATTGAACAATCATCGTTTCGTGAGGCGTTAGTTTGTCATCCACAGAAACATTATGTTCTCCATCCATTAGATGGAGGTGTGTGTAAGTGTAGTTAGAATAATTTTCATAACAACATCCTAGTATATTGAGGATACTGGTGTTGTTACAAAATAAAGGAAATAAAAATATTTTAGGGTTTGAGAAGTAAAATAAAAGAAAACAATTTAAGAGAAACCATTACCTTTAATTTGGGTAACTTCCTTTGGTTTAAACCAAAAGGACTTCTTAAAGTGCCTTATGTCTAAATTAAGGCTTCTAGAAGGAGGAGATGGATGTAGGGAGATTAATTGGGCAGCTTTTGGACGAGCCAAATGGCTTTATAGGTGTGAGGAATTGCATAGAAGTGGTCTCCTTTTATAAGGGAGAGGAGGGGCTCTTTAGGGAAGTGTGAAAGTATTATTTTATAATATAATGAGATTCGGTTTCTAATGGTCCAAAAATTATTATAGTAGAAGCTAAGATGATTCATATTATAAATAAAATCATCCAATCAGAATTGGACATGTTTTGGATAATATTTTAATCATTATAATCTTATTTATTTTAATCATTTATTAATAAGGTAAATACTGCATCGTTATTGTGTCATAAATAATTTAATTCATTCGATGTCCAAAAATTATAAAACAAATACCATGATGTAGGAAATATTTTTATCTTTACATTTAATATTTATAGTAAAAAATATTCTTTATATAACACCATATAAAAATTAATTACTAAAAGATTTTTGTTTATGTCTATTTTGCCTTTACATTAAATTAATTAGTCTAAATTGTCATTATCACTCCCAAGTGGCTCAAAGAGGTCCCAAAATAGACCCAAAGATGCCCATGGTCGTTAATGACTCAACCAATAAGTTTTGGACAAGTGTTAAGGTAATTTTTAATTATTATAATATTCTTTTAACCTTGAATTACCCTATTTACCTTTAACCGCGGTAAATAAAAGTCAAAAGTTACCATTCACCAAAAATTATTTTCAACTTATTGAACCACATTTTACTTCTTGATAACAACCATGTATGTCAGATTTTCGAAATTAAATTCACAGGAGTGGTAAAATTACATTTAAATGAAAAAGTCAGTTTTTTTAACTACCACTAACTGGTGTCACTATTCATCGAAAATTTAAGTTTTTCAGAAAAATACCAAAAATTAAGCTTAAGAAATATTTGATATTCCGAATTCAAAAATGATTTCTATTTTTCCAAATTCAAAACATATAATTGGAATTAATTAATTTAAAAATCAATTCCCGCTGTTAAAACAAATAGCGTGTTTTTAAGAAACAATAACTATCAAAAGATTGATACTTGTTTATGTCCAATTTCAAAGTAAAATTAATTTCAATGACCAAAATTGGATTAAATGGTAAAAATATATTTTAATTTAAATTTAAAACCAATTAAAAAGATAATCTAACTATATAAATAAATTAGATTAAAAGGCACTTTTGAATTAAAATACAATATTTTCACTATTCATTAAAAATGAACTTTATCAGAAAAATTCCAAAAAATTGCACTAAGTAAATTTTGATGTCCCCATTCTAATGAAGGATTTTATTTAGTCATGTAGAATGTATTAAAGTGACCAAAACTAGATTTAAAAAGGGTTCTCCATTAAAAGGCGATAAATCGGCCTTTTAATGAAAATTATGCTTAAAATTAGATTCATTCACTTTTTAAGCCTCTAACTTTTATTTGATAAATGTAAATATATTTAACAAACATTTATAATCATATTGTAGTTAGTTTTTTTCATTCCCTCCAATACAACGGCTAGGAGTTAACTACTGTTTAAAATAATAATATTATATTATTAGTGTGCAATGTAAGATTCCAAAGAAACCTGTTGTTGCGTATCGGGTACGCTATCAAACATAGCAACCCCTTTAAAGTAAAATTAATATTTAATTCACAAATATTAATAAATATAAAATATGTATTATTCTTCATTTACTTGGGATGTTACAAGGATGATTCATTAGATAAAAGTTAATGATGATCATTTTTGGTTAATTGTGGCGGTTTCGATCACAAAGAACTCATTTTGTTTTATCATTTAATATTATGAGTATAAGTTATTTTCATAACATAAAAAGTTTTATAAAATAAAATTTAAAATATTTTTTAAACCATTTAATGGTATTATTAATATCCTCTGAGTTTTTTAAGAAAAATTGAAGTGCATCACCCACTATGTTGGTAAATTGGCACATCACGGGCAACAATTTCATTTTAAAAAAAAAGAGGGAGTATTTTAATGGTGGATCTTCTATTAACAAGATATTATTCCAGTATATATAATGTAATGGAGTTATCATTCCATTTTTATGAAGGTAGGTAAGGATAGAATAATAAAATAAATGAAATTGAAAAAAAATGAAAGAAAATGAGAGAGGATTTACCTCTTGAATTCTTCTCTTAAGATCCTCCTCAAGGAACCTAGAATTAGTATTTTGATTATATGAAGAGCTCATAAACATGGAGGATGGGATAAGGAATATTATTGGGAATAATTTAGGTAAGGATCAAAGCTTCAGAGGTGTGAGGAGAAGAGGGGGTGAGGGGTGGTATTTCTAGTGGAGGAGAGGGGTGTTTTCTCAATATTTTAATCATTAGTTAATTAATTTGGATTAGGAATATGAATAGTTTAATAATTATCATAAAATATATTAAAATAATTATTTATATTTCTATATTTGGGTTATTAAATCAGCGATGTCTCAATGAATAGTTCATTTAGCTTATAATGTATATATACTGTAAATTACCATATTTTACTATTCACCAAAAATTCAAGTATTTTAGAAAAATCTCAAAAATTCACCCTAACTAATTTTTTACATGTAGAATTCAAAAATTAAATCAATTTCATGAAAATAATTTTCTAAATAATAGTAATTTAATTTTTAATTAAAATCCTCATTTCTTGGAAAATACAGATTTTAAAATGATAAAAGATTTTATAACACTTTGAAAAATTACTTAAGGTCTCATAAAATTATCTTAAAATCATAAGACATAAAATTATTAATTTATGAATACATTTTATGAAAATACATTTTCTTTTAAATTATTAAATTAATCATAAAATCATAATTAAATATTTGTGAATTACAAGAATACCAACACTAAATTAATAATTTTTTAAACATTTATTTACTTAGACTATGATATAATTATACCATTGTTTTATTTATAAGATTCCTGTATTTTATTTATAATTTTATGGGTCTATTTACTATTCATTTGTCTGGTTTACTATTCATAAGGGTTGTGTTACTATTCATAAGGTCAAGTTACTAATTCAACGGTATTAGTTCCTTAAATTATAGAAATACTTCTTATTTCACTAATTCTTCATTTATAAAGTTTTTATTTTGGACTTTAAGTGATTTTATGTGATTTATACTATATGAAATTGCTATAAGAAGGGAGAAATTTTTATTGATTAAAGATTAGTTCATTACATTCTTTCCCCCTTTTGAAATTTCACCCTCAAATTTTCATTTTACATAAACATGTGAGGGTACTTCTCCTTCATCGCCACCTATGGTTCCCAAGTTGCTTCTTCATACTTATGGTTCCTCCAAAACACTTCGACAAGGTGGGTAGTCTTTTTGCATAGAACCTTGTCTCTCCAGTACAGAATATTTATAGGTTTCTCCTCATAAGAGAGATCATCTTCCAGTTGTACCACCTCTGAGTTCAGTACATATGAGGGATTTGGTATGTACTTCCTCAGGAGTGATACATGGAACACATCATGAACTTGATCCATATTCAGTGGAAGTGAAAGACGATAATAAATTTCTCGTATGTGATCTAGGATCTAAAAGGGGCCAATGTACCTTAGTCTTAGCTTTCCTTTATTTCCAAATGACATGACTCTCTTTCATAGTGATATTCGATGGAAGAATTTATATCCAATATCGAACTCCAAGTCCCTTTGACAGTTCTTAGCATAACTCTTTTACTGACTCTAAGTAGCTTTGATATGTTTTTGTAAGGATTGAACCTTCTCTATCGTCTCTTGTACAAGATCAGGTCCAACTATCTTTCTTTCACCAACTTCATCCTAATAGATTGGAGTTTTGCATCACTTTCCATACAGAGCTTCATATTGAGCCATCTGAATACTCGATTGGAAGTTATTGTTGTATGAGAACTCAACCAATAATAGATACTGATCCCATCCACCTTTGAATTCTAAAGAGCATGATCTTATCATATCTTTGAGCATCTAAATAGTCCTTTCATATTGGACATCAGTTTGGGAGTGATAGGTCATGATGAAATTCAATTCAGTACTCAAACCATGTTGAATACTCCTCCAAAATTTATATGTGAACCTTGGATCACGATCAGAGATAATTGAGAGTGGAACCACATGAAGTCTCACAACTTCATTCATATATATCTTTGCAAGTTTTTCAAGTGATAGATCTTTCTGAATAGATATAAAGTGGGTAGTCTTTATGATTTGGTCCACCACAACCCATATCACATTATTTCCTTTGGATGTATTTGGGAGACCTATGACAAAGTTCATAGTGACATTATCCCATTTCCACATGGATATAGGAAATGGTTGCATCATCTCTTTGGACTTCTGTTACTTTTATTTAACTTACTAACATATCAAACACATTTAGATATATTCTGTAATATCCCTATTCATTTTGGCCCACTAGAAGTTTTCTTGGAGATCATAGTACATCTTGGTGCTACCAGGATGGATATAGAATGTTGAGTTGTGTGCATTATCTGATAGCTCCTTCTTTATCCCAGGTGATGAAGGCACAAAAATCCTCATTTCAAAACTAATCACACCATCATAATCAATATGGAACTATGGAAGCTTCCCTTCTTTTACTGAATTCACCCTCTTTTGCAACTCTGTATCATCCCTTTTTTCGTCCTTAATCTTATCTAGGATAGATGGGTGGGAAATCATTTGGGAAAGGTAGGATGTATTACCTGTCATTATGATTTACAAATCCATATTTTCCATATCCATGAAGATAGTGTCTTTCTCAATCTAAAAAATTGATAGAGTAGCAGGTTATTTTCTTCTTAGAGCATCATCTACTTTTTTTTCCATTTCAGGATGATAGTGAATAGACAAATCATAGTCTTTTATTAGCTCTAACCATCTCCTTTGATGCATGTTGAGCTCCTTTTGTGTTAATATATACTTTAGGATATTTTTATTGGTATATATGTCACACTTCTCACCATATAGGTAGTTCTACATGATTTACAAGGAAAAAATCACAGCTGCTAGCTCTAGATCATTCGTAGGGTAGTTCTTCTCGTGGATATTCAACTAATGTGAGGAATACTCTATCACATTATCATTTTTAATGAGTAAACAACCCCATAATTTCTTTGAATCATTATTTTATATCACAAAACTTTCTCCACTCTTTGGTAATGTGAGGACAGGTGCATTGATCAACCTTCTCTTTATCTCTTTGAAGCTTTCCTTGCATTCTTCCATCCAGAAATACTTTACCCCTTTCCTTGTTAACTTAGAGGGATTTATAATCATGAGAAATTTCTCACAAAATGTTGGCAGTACCCTTCTAATATAATAAAACTATATATTTATATGACATTAAAGGGTCTGAGCCATTCCTCGATCACCTTTGTTTTTGAAGGGTCTACAAAAATTCCCTCACTTTTGATCGCATGTCCCAATAATGTGACTTGATGCATCCAAAATCTCACTTTCGGAACTTGGCGTACAACTTCTCCTTCCTCAATGTCTCCAACAGAAGCCTTATATGTTATCTATGTTCCTACTTTCTCTTGGAGTAGATGATAATATCATAGATAAACACTAAAATAAATTTTTCGAGGTAATGTCTAAAGACTCTATTTATCAAATCCATGAATATTGCAGGGGAATTAGTAAGTTCAAAGGGAATCACCAGAAACTCATAGTTCCCATACCTTGTACGAAAGGTAGTATTATGAATATCTTCCTTCTTCACCTTTGGCTGATGATATCCATAACAGAGATCCACATTTGATAAGTACTAAGAACCTATCAACTGATCAAACAAGTCATCAATCCTTGGAAGTGGATACTTGTTCTTTATGGTTATCTTGTTGAGTTCCTTATAATCGATACAAAGACACATTGATCAATCCTTCTTCTTGACAAAGAGAATTGCCACACCCCAAGGTGATGCACTAGGAAATATAAACCCTTTGTCCAAATACTCTTTCAACTACTTCTTTAACTCCTCTAGTTTGATATGTTCCCTCATATAGAGACACTTTGAGATAGGTTTAGCTCTGGGTATGAGTTATATTGAGAACTCTACCTCATGATCTGAGGATAGTCCATGAAGCTTTTCAAGAAATAAATCATTGTATTCCCTCACAATGGGAATTTTCCCTAGGTTTATACCTTCCTTTGACTCAATCATTTGAGTGAGGTATGCTTCTTCACAAGGAATCAAAACCCACACTGTTGAATTATTTTTAAAAGGAGATTCATGATCTACCTTTCATTTGTAGAGGATCATAGAATGGTTCAGAATATGAAAAGATATTTCATTTTCCCAAAAATTTATATGTGCTTGATATAATGAGATCCAATCCATCCTCAGTATAGTGTAAAATTATATCAAGGGAAGTATTATGAGATTCATTGTAAGAATCTTCCCACATACGCCAGCAAGAGTAGAGTCTAATGCTTGGATTTCAATGATTTCACTACTTGGTGTTTTTACAGATATCTCTACTTCAAGGTTTTAGGGATTTTATTCAATATCTCTTGAAAACTTTCAAGATATAAATGGATGCATAGAACCAGAATCAAATAATAATTTTTCCATTATTGATTGAATAAGAAGTGTACCTTGTACGACTTCATTCTCTTGATCCACTTCCACAGTAGTGATAGCATAATCCTTAACTTTCTCCTTTGGATTTGGTGGTTGTTGATGCTAATTACCCTCAAGGACCTGAGGTTTAGTTCACTAGATTGCATATTTCCCTTGATCCCTATAGTTGTAGTGTTGGACCACGGTTGGTTCTCTCCTTTCCTCCACCACATTTTCCTACATCCTCATGTATGTTCGACATTCATGAGATTGGTGTCTTTCTCTCCCACATTTAAATCATTTCCCTATCCCTTTGAGGTAGTTACCATGATGCTTCATCGCACATTTTTTACATGTGGGTGGTTGAGTTTTCTTTCCATCTTTCTCATTAGATCCTCCAGCTTCAAACTTCATATTTAGTTTCTTATCACCATAGCTACGACACCATTATCCAAACTCTATATCCAATTTGAGAGCACATCAAATAACTTCTTCATAACTCCCAAATTCTTGAATTTTCTGATCCTTTATAAGGTGTGGTTTTAATACCCTAAATAATCTATTCATTTTTCTAGCGTTTTTTATAACAAAACCCATAGAGTACCTTTCAAGAATTGTGAAATTTGATTTGTAGGCCATGACAGATTCTCCTACCTTTTTATTCAGCTCTATAAATTATCTCTCCATATTTTTATGAATATTTCGAGGGAAATACTTATTAAGAAACATTATCTTAAAGTCTTCCCACTCCATCTCTTCAATTTCTTCCCCTAGTTTGGTGTCCTTAATCAATACCCACCATTGGTCGGCCTCTCCATATAGATGATAAATAGACATAGTTACCTTCTCCATATTAGAACAGTAAAGTATAGAAAATATAGTATCCATTGATTTTACCCACTATTCTATGACTAGTGGATCATGAGATCCACTAAAAATTAGTGGTCGTTGCTGTATAAAACATTCTATAGCTAGTTTCTCCCTCTTAGGTGAAGGTGGACATTCCACATTATTCAGGTTATTATTCATAACTTGAGATGGTTGGGTAAGAATTTCCATGAAATTTTAAACTCCACCTCCCAAATCATTGGGGATTTCATTCGGGAAATCATGGAATTATCCTTTGCATGGGTTGTTGGCCTGGTTTCTCCAAGTTCCCACCATTTTCTAAAATAGAAAATGTTAAAACAAAACATAATTCAACAAGTCATGAATATATAATTTATTCCGTTTTTCAATTAAGTCTAAAGGAATATCTTGTGGGATACCTATGTGTAGAATGTTCTAAAACAAATCTTCTTGCATTTTTACTTATAAGGGTTTTCACTGAGGTTATCTAATCTTAATTCCCAAATTAACTAACCTGTCCTCTGATACCAACTATAGTGACCCTACTTTTCTTATATGGTTATTACATAATTTTAAGGATAAAAACATAAAATAGTTACACAATGAGGATTAAAATTTTTAGTTTATTGGGAAAATTAGGACCATTCGTAACATTTACAAAATAAAACATAAAAATTTATTTAATTCCTTCTTCTCTAGTTTCTTATTGGCTCTTGAATTCTCCTTAGTATAAGAAGTCACCTGAGGATATACATAAAAAAGGGGTGATCTAAAATTAGAGTAAGAGGATAGATAAGAACATAAAACAATATAACATGGGGTGGGTATAATCATTATCATCATAACATAGTCATAGTATCATAAAAATGACAGGAATAATTAATAAAAGTCTTAAAATGTGGCAATGCATAAAAATGAAACATCATGTCTTAGTGGTTAACTACCATACATAGTTATGAAAAAATATAGCATCATGTTCAGAAATATTTCAATTTCTATCATTAAATACATCAAATTATGCAATTCATTTGAGCTTTATATAATTTCAGGCACACCCAACACATCATAGCATTTACATTGTGTTATATAATTCGGGGCACACTTGTCACATCATAACATTTACATTATCATGCATGCCACATAGAACATATATAAACCTTGGACATAAAATAAGATATGGAATTTAATGGTTTTTATTTCATAAATACTACATTCATAGACTTTGGGTTCCCAAATAATATATGTAATAACATACTTTGATATAATAATCATCAACCTTGAGTGAGAAGTAAAAGGTGTGTTTTTTGAAAGAAGGGTTATTTTGTAAAACATTTTGTTTGTCATAAATTTAATTAGGAAACATATATATCACATAAAAGGTAATATAATGATTAATAAATTATATTTAAGTAATAACTATACAAAAAATGGGGTGAAATATGTAAAACCCAAGGGAATAGAGTTGGGTTCGAGAATCCCCCTTACCTTGTGTCAGAATGCTTTCTTCACTTTAATGTCATGTATAATCACAATAGATTAATTAATTAAAAATTAAATAACCTTTTATAAAAAAATATAATTCATTATTTTTTAATTAATTTCTTCTATGGTTCTTTTGATGAGTTATAGAGTTTAATTTCATCATTCGAGAGTGTTCATTTTCATAGTTTTCATGATCGGTTTGTTTGTATACATGAATGGAAGTTCATTTAAAATGAGTATGAATATCCAGAATTTTTATTATATGTTATTAATTATCCTATAGAATATTAAATGATATTAAAATTATTTACTTATATAACATGAGGATGATTAGATAAAAGTTAATGATGATCATTTTAGGTTAATTTTGGCGGTTTTTTGATCACAATGAACTCGTTTTGTTTTATCATTTAATATTATGAGTATAAGTTATTTAAAAAACATAAAAAGGGTTATAAAATAAAATTTAAAATATTTTTTAAACCATTTAATGGTATTATTAACAACCTTGAATTTTTTTAAGGAAAATGAAAGTGCATCGTCCACAATGTTGGTAAATTGACACATCACGGGCGATGATTTCATTTAAAAATAGAGAGTGAGGGAGGATTTTAATGATGGATATTACAATAACATGATATAATTCCATTATATGTAAGTTATTGGAGTTATAATTCCATTTTTATGAATGTAGGTGAGGATATAATAGGAGAATAAATGAAATTTAATGGAAATTAAAAGAAAACGAGAGAGGATTAACCTCTTGAATTCTTCTCATGAGATCCTCTTCAAGGAACCTAGGCTTGGTATTTTGAAGATACCAAGAGATTTTGGATGTGGAAGAGGGGATAGGGAATATTATTGGGCAGAATTTAGGAAAGGATCAAGGCTTGAGAGTTGTGGGGAGAATAGGGGGTGAGGGGTGGTATTTATAGTGGAGGAGAGAGGTGTTTTCTCAATATTTTAATCATTAGTTTATTATTTTGGATCAAGACTATGAATAGTTTGAGCATTGTCCTTAAATATATTAAAATAATGAATTATATTTCTAGATTTGGTTTCTTACATCAGCAATGACTCAATGAATAGTGCATTTAGCACATAATGTATATATACTGTAAATTATTGTATTTTACTATTCACAAAAAAATTCAAGTATTTCAAAAAAATATCATAAATTCACCCTAACCATTTTTTGATGTGTAGAATTAAAAAATGAACTCAATTTTAATAAAATAAATTTCTAAAAAATATTAACTTAATTTTTAATTAAAATCCACATTTACTTAGAAAATACAGATTTAAAAATTATAACTAATTTTATAACACTTTGAAAATTTACTTAAGGTATCATAAAATTAACTTAAAATAATAAGACATAAAAATATTAATTTATGAATGCATTTTATGAAAATAAATTTTCTTTTAAATTATTAAATTAATCATAAAATCATAATTATTTATTTATGTCTTACAAAAATACCAACACTTAATTAATAATTTTTAAAATGTTAATTTACGTATACTATGATATAATTATACCATTATTTTATTTATAAGATGCCTAAATTTTATTTATACTTTCATGGGTGAAGTTACTATTCATTTGAGTAGTTTACTATTCATAAGGGTCATATTACTATTCCTAAGGTCAAGTTACTATTTCATTAGTATTGGTTCCTTAACTTCTATAAATACTTCTAATGTCACTAATTCTTCATTTATAAAGTTTTTATTATGGAATCTAAGTGATTTTATGTGATTTATACTACATGAAATTACTATAAGAAGGGAGAAATTTTCATTGATTAAAGTTTGGGTTTTTACATTCACCCTTTATATCAATAAACTATGAAACAGGTTCCAAGTGAGAATCTAGAATGAAGTATTTAGATATTGAACACTCACGATAAACCAAAACATAAATTTCCAAATATCATCCAACTAGAAAAGGAATAACAAAAATGATAACATAAACTCCAATAAATACATTTCCTATAAAATAAAAACTCTTATAAAAAATATTTAAAATATACAAAAAACTATATGAATATAAGAAGGTTAAAGGGGATAATACACAACAAGCCATGAACATGAAACAATGATCCCAAAATACTGACCAATATATCTCCATGTGAATTTGGGTCACCATAAAGAATTAACATCCACTCAACTTCATAATGAAGTGTATAATAAACTCAACATGGAATTCATAACCTGTATACATTCATAAACATCAAGACTACATACCCACCAATGTGAGTTTGTAGGGTTTGATCCAATTCTAGGAAGGATTCCACCAAGATTCCATTTTATTCTTTTTATAAGAGAAACTAAGAGAGATAATTTGAAACTTAGGATTTATAAAATAATTTTCATAACCATTACATGATATAAAAATAAACATCACACCAAAATTACTTTCATAAAACAATTCATTTTAAAAAATAAAAATCATGTTCCTATTCACATTTATAAATTTACCTTTGAAAACAGAATCAGTCAATTCTGATTAAAATTGGTTTCAAATATGTTTTCAACAAAACACTTCCATTTGGAAACAAACCACCACCCCAACCCATACTTTTTATAATTCTTTTACACACTCCAAAAATATGAATTAAATAAATAGAAAACCACATAAAATCAATACCAAGGAGAGTCATATAATAATATTAACATAAATAAAAACATGGTAACATTAAGTCTCAACTACAAAAGAACCGATAAAAAATTATTCTCAATCTGAGAATCAAGCCTCTCACAATTTAAATAATAAATAACAAATCCATAACATATGGTACATATCATGGGGCCTCATTATGGATAATAATGGGTCAATTCTTAGATGTTCCTAGATGTAACCAACTATCAGCAAGTTTTATGGTCTTGGAACTCATCACCAAATCATTCTCAACTATTATCATTTGAGACACCCCCTAATATCTAGGATGGACCTCAAATATGGGTTTATATTCAATGTTTAATCTAAACTGGCAAAGCACCCATCTCTTGATTTCCCAATTAGTTACCTTGAGTTTACCTATGAACTAGCTAAAGGAGGTGGATCACATTTATCATCCAACAATCACTAAAAAATAGTGAAATAAAAATCAATTTACCACAAAAAAATTATCCATACCGCCTCTAAAACTCATTATCAAAGAGACCCTTCCAAGTACATATGTATCAACCATAATATATCAATATCACAATATAAATGATCATGAGTAATAGTTATTTAGGGGGCTCAATAAGGTTTTATATGTAACGTCTTTAATCATTTTACTTAAAGTTTCAAATGTTTCTTTTTTATATACTGATAAATACACACTTTAAATTCTCATCTAGAAACCATTTTTAAAACATTGAAAACTACAAGAATAATCAAATATCATCAAACACGATCTCAAAAAAAGTAATGAAATATCTTCATCATTACCATAAACCAAACACACCCATTTCCAATGTGGAAAACACATTAAAATATAAAATACCCAATGTTATAAACAATACTTGGTTCAAAACATCATGGATATGTCATTTATTTTGTAGAAAAACGTCATTTACATTTCATAAAATGTATATAATTATTAAAACACTATTAAGGGAGATAAATCCATTATATTGAGTTTCCCACCCATAATTCCAATAGAAACCCAAAAGAGATTATGGAAAAAAAATTGAAAAACATATATAGATCACTTATACTATATCTAACTAGATTAAAATAAAATTTAAAATCTAAAGCATCAAAAGAACTCTTAAATAAAATAAATTAAATGTAAACACCTACCTCAATCCATGGAAACAATACATCTTCAATGACTACCACAAAATAGATCATGAAAGAAGATCCATAACACCTAGTAACCAAAAACCCACACTTGATACAACCTTAAATATGAAACTTGTTCATAATGGATGCTAGGATTAGAGGAAGAGGGAAGAAAACTAAATAAATAGTGAGTAAAGGGAAGTATAAAGATAAAGATACTCATACCTAGAGTTTTTGTTGATTAATCACCAATAAATCATCAAAATCCCACCAAGGAAGGATAGATGGTATAAGGTGTCAGCTGGGGGACTCCCTAAGGCATCGGGTTCAAAATAGGGGAGATAGGAAAAATCGATTAAAAATGACCTGAAATGAAAAAAAATGACCACTCCCAAGCAGGTTTCATGGTTTACCTAGATGATTAGATAAATCATATGGTAACAATGCAACCACTCTTGGACACCCAAGTTGAGGCCGTATAGTTTCATAGAATTACTTCATGGTTAGTTCTAATCATGCACTAACTATGTGAAATCACATTGAAACCCCTCCACTCATTCACACAGTTTGGATACATAGTTATCACTAAATGTGTGCTTAGGAATGTTCCCAAAAAATCAAAAAATTCACCCTTGATCCTCAATAAATCCAAGAATAAATGAAATAAAAATCAAAATAAAACATATCAATGACCCAGTGAGCATCAAAATTCTTCCCACCATGCCACTTTCTACCCCCAGAAAGTCCTCAATGATTGAAAAGAGAAAATAAAAATTTACTATTTCCAAAATAATGATTCATAACACATAAAAATTACTCCTAAGAGAAGCATCTCACTATTATTCCAAATCCATGGACCAAGGAAACATGAGAAATCTCAAAATATATCATCAAACTAGAAAAAAAAATATAATGAAAACCTTGGGGCCTACCAAGTCTAGAAATATTAAAACTCAAAATCATAACCCATCCAAACATATACAAAATGATATATTTTTTATAGGGTGAAGATTCCATATTTAAACTAACTATAGGTCTCCCCACTATTTACTGAAAGATGAATAGATGATAAAAAATACACTAGGGTCACATACACTTTCAATACAACCTGATTTTTGGAAACAAACAAGATATATGAACACAATATCAATAGTTATTTCATCCATTATATACAAAATTAATGGGGTTAACATTTAATATGATGAAAAATCTTACAAGGATACAAAATAGGATACCCCAACTTCTAAAACGTGACTTCCATATCACCAGATAGATTCAACATTGAAAATAACTACCCCAGTTAGAGCTAGGTATAATACTTATTCTTTCACTGGTAATTAATATTACAGAATCTATAAAGTTGTTCGAGATAGGCACACTAATTAAAGGTCCTCAGAGATTCTATATATGAGAGATTAGAGTGCCCAAATTTTCCACACTAGAAAAAAGATAACAATCTATTTTACTAAATCATTATCAATTGGTTGATGTGGTAGTTACACATTGTCACTACCTTCTTGATTCTCCTATTCAAGTATCTAATCTTCACTGATCGAGACACTCTTAGAGACACCCAAATTTTTTGAAATGCTAATCTATTCTATCTTCCTATAAAAAATAGCTTCAAAAACAATGGTCGTATTAACCACTTCAAGATATGTAATGGGGCCAAGAAGGATCCCCATTGAGATGAAATAAGGATAAAGGAATCTTTAAATAAACCAATCCTTCTTAAAATTATTAGATACTATCCTGGGGTAGAAATAAATCATTCTATAAAAACACTTAGTATGTTCCTTTAATGAATGGCCACATTAATCAATGCTTAGGAACTCTAATTACTATATCACCTCCACATCCTCGAGGTAATTCCACTTGATAAATAGAATCCTTAAATAATCCCCATACATCTCTTCAATCATTCGAGCAAGTATGATGTTCTTCCACCATGCTAGTCTTGATCCCTTGAAGAATAAAGCAATGGTATTCACCCTCAAGTCCTCAAGAGTCTCTAATGAATCAAAGATCTCTTCAACCTTTCATAGCCACCCCATCTCCTCTAGAGGGATTTAAAAACCACAAAAGACTAGGGGATTCTGATTAAAAACTCTCCCACATGATCAAAAAGTAAATATAAACATGGATATACCAATCTACCATGATTCTAGGTAGGGTTATAAATTGAGAAGATCGCATATGGATCTCTATAAGGACTACCATACAAACTACCACCTAAATCATTCCCTCCATTACATATCAATTACTTTATAGGGTTCATATTATAAAATATCACAAAACACAATATTCAATAAAACTATTCCAAATACCTATACAAGGGAAACAAAATTATGAATCAAACAAATCATGACCAAAAAACATCCTTTATAATTTCATTTCAAAAGATTTAAAAAAATATTATGATACAAAACCTAAAAATCAACATGTAGAATCTCATTACTTGAAAATAATATATATATATATATTTAAATAATACATTCATTCCCAAACTTTATAATAAGATATTATTTCTATTTTAGAACACCAAACTTGGTCATTAATATCCTCCTTAAAAACATGAAAAATCCATCAAAATGACACAGTCAACATTATAAAGTTTTCCACCTTACTTTGAAATCACCCATTATTGCATGAAAACCAACAAAATATATTTTTTGAAATCCCAAACTACAAAAAATCATTTATTCCACTTGAATAATTCAAAATGATGTTTAAAACCCTTTCAAAAGGCATCCTATAATGCTAAAATTTTGTTCTGTAAAACAAGTTCAAATACTAAGACATAATATATCACCTTAAAATTTGAACAAGTAACATAAATAATATATAAATCCCACTCACTTACTCATAAACAAAGATAAAATCATAATTATAAATTCAATTAACAAAATGGAAAAAAAAGTTAAGTTTATTATGTTTTACCATTGTGCATGGTTTGGTAGAATAGTTTTTCAAACCATGAGACAACCGTACAAGTGCCACTAGAGTTCACCTATAATGATTTTTCATGGATTGTATTCAGTTTCAAAAACCGTACACCTTAAATATAAACCCATGTATTTCCTCCAATTTTCACCCTAATATAAGGAATTTCTCAAAATTAATCACATGATCTCTTGAGGGCTTAGAGTAGTAGAAAAATATAGTAAAACACTTTGAGAATAATAAATTATAAAACCTAATTTAAAATAAAAAAAATTGAACCACCCATGGTAACTTGAGGTTTAGTATGAAGAAGATATGGTTAGGCACTACCTCACCCCAAATAACAAGAGTTATTTGATTCCATTTTGTAACAAAATGACCTAGGTTAACCTAACACATCACCCAAAATACTTCACAACAATGCCTAAAGCATGTTTCTGATCACCAAGGGTTGGAAAAAAGTGCCAAGGGTATCAAGGCATAACCATTTGGAACAATTTCACCATCTAGATCAATAAACCATGAAATGGATTCCAATCAAGAATCTTGCATGAATTATTCATATGTGTAGCATGCATGATAAACCAAATAATAAATTTTCAAATATTATACAAACAAAAAAGGCATAATGAAAATTATAACATAAACTCTAATAAAGATGTTACCAATGAAATACAAACTCCTTTAAAAAATATTTAAATGGTAAAATAAACTATCTGAATAAAAAATGGTCAAATGGGGCAATAAAAAACAAGATTTGAATATAACACAATGATCCTAATATACAAACTAAGATATCTCCATATAACTCCATGTCACCATAAAGAATAAAAATCCACTTAGATTCTTAATTAATAGTTGAATAAACCCAACATGGAACTCATAACCTATATATATGTATAAAACATAAAGACTACATACCCACCAATGGGAGTATATAGGGTGTGATCCAATTCCAAGTGGTTTTTCACCAAGATTCTATTCCATTTTTTTATAAGAAAAACCAAGAGTTATAGTTTGAAACTAAGAAGATAGAAAATAGTTTTCTTAGACATTACATGATATAAAAATATACATCACACCCAAATTTCTTTTATAAAAAATTTCCTTTAAGAAAAGTAAAATTTTGTTCCCATTCACATTTTTAAAATCACCTTTGAAAACAAAACCACTAAAATATTCTTAAAATAAGTATCAAATATGTTTTTACTAAAACTTTAACATTTTGAAATGAAGCACCACCACTAAAGCCCTATTTATTTTTAAAATACATTTATATTATCCTCAAATATGAAAAAATTGGGGATCACATAAAATAAATACCATAAGGAATCATAAAAAGGATTTATAATATTAACATGAAGAAAAACTTGGTAACATCAAGTCTCAAATACAAAAGAACCAATACTAAAAATTATGCTCAGTCCAAGAATCAATCAACTCATAAGATAAATAATCAATAAAAATGAATAAAATATGATACATATCATGGGGCCTCACCATAGAGACTACTAGTAAAATAATAATAAATTCCTAAGTTGAACAAACTATCATTAGGTTTTACAGTCCTACAACTCATCACCCAAATTGGACATAACTAGCCTCATCATAGATGCCCCACAATAGTAAGTGGGCTACTATTTAGTGCATAAACTCAACTAGAACAACACTTTTCTCTTTATTTCCCACTTAGTCACCCTAGGTTTTTCCATAAACTAAATAAAGGAGTTGGTTCACATTTATCATCCAAAAATCACTAAATAATAGTGAAATATAAGGCAATATACCATAAAATAACTATTAATCCCACCACAAAAACCCATTATTAAGGATCCCCATCCAAGTACAGACACATCATCAATAATCCAACAATATTAGAATAAAAAATATTATGAATAAAAAATAATCAAAGGTTTTAAATAAGGTTGTAGTTTTAACCTTTTGAATCATTTTTTTGAAATTTAAAAATGACACTTTTGTTATATACTAGTAAATAAAAAATTCAAATTACATTTTAGAAACCATTTTAAATACATTACAAACTCCAAAAAAATAAATTTCATTAAACAAGATCTAAAAAAATTAATTAAATATATTAAGTATTCCCATAAACCAAACACACCCCTTACTAATGTGTAAAACTCATTCAAATATGAAATACCCAATGTTATAAAACATACTTGGTTCAAAATCATGGGTAAATTATTTATTTTAGAGAAAACCGTCATTTACATTTCATAAAACACATAGAATGCATAAAACACCATTTAAGAAGATAAATCCATTATATTGAGTTACCCACCCATAATTCCAAAGTAAAACTAAAATAGATTGTGGTAAACCTTTAAAAAGTCTTATATTGATAAATTATATTGCATATAACATTATAAAAATCAAATTTAAAATCTCAAACATCCAAGGAACTCTTAAATAAAAGGAACAAAACAGAAATGCCTACCTCAATCGATATAAACATGTCACCTTCAATAAATGACAAAGAATTGATTGTGAAATATGATTAATAACCCCTAGAAACCAAAGACCCACACTATATACAACCCTATACATAATAATTAGCCACAATGTATATTATGGTTAGAGGAAGAAGGATAAACATGGAATAAATAGGGATTAAAGGATAAGTAGGAGGAGAAAGAGACTCATACCTAGAGTTTTAGTGGATGAATCAACAATAAACCATAAAAATACCCCCAAGGATAGGAGGTGGAGGGAATTGGTTGGGAGGTATCACTAGGGAGTCAAGTTCTAAATAGGGGAGAGATAAGAGGAATAATAAATTGAAATTAACCTAAAATAACCAAAATTCGCACCCATGAGAAGGTTTCATGGTTTAACCACATGGTTAGATAAACCATGTGATAGATCCTTAACACAAAATTTGAACCTTCATGGTTTCCTATAAGTATCTCGTGGTTAGTTTTAATCATGAACTAACTATGAAAAAACATGTTGATACCCCTCCTCTCATTTTGCACAGTCTGGGTGCATAGTTAGTATTAATCATGTATTGATCATGCACCCAGTATTATTCCCAAAAAATTTCAATAAACTCAAACAAAACCTTTATTAACTCTAAAAATAAATGAAATAAAAGAAAAAATTAAAATAATTTATACCATTGACCCAGTGGGTATCATAATTACCCCATCATGAAAACTTTTTCCCCTAAAAATTTCTTGATGATTGAAAAGAGAATATATAGGGATACTATTTCCAAAACAAGGATTTATAACACAACTAAATTCCTTCCAAGAGAAACATCCCACCAAGATTCCATATTCATAGATCAAGGACACAAGATAACTTTTAAAATATATCATCAAACTAGAAAAACGAAAACAAATGAGAACCTCAAGGATAACCAAGACTATAAATATTGAAACTCAAATTCAAAACCCATCCAAAAAACATATAAAGGGATAATACTAGGATTAATATTCCCTAGGAAGACTGAATATATTTATAACCACTATTTATAACTCAACTATTGTTTCCAAAGCTTTCGTCGGGGCGCGCGTGTCTGTCTCGTTTGGGGAAGAGGGGCGCGGTTTTGTTGCCCCGCATTCCCACTTTCCAAAGGCGGGCGGCATCTGCTCCTTATTATGGGACGTCTGATCCTTAATCGAAATGGTATGATGGGATATCGGTTCTTCCTTTCGTGGATTCCTCCTCAGAACTCGTCACCTAGTCCGGGTCTTCCTCATAGACTTAAGACGTTTTTCGTTAAACTCTTCCTGGCGCCATATCTTCATGGACACCATTTAATTACACTGCTTCTGTCAGGACATTCTAAGGGGTCCGGTAAGGGCAGCATCCTTCGGTTAGGGGAGTAGTCATGTTGGGCATCACTAGAATGTCTGGACGCTGGGGGATTGGAATGTCAGTCTTCTGTCCCTTATTATAGGGCTTCTCGAGGGTGCGGAAGCCTAAGTCATCCCACATCGAATGTAGGGAATCATATTTCATGGGCATGTATCTGAGGTTTTCCTTAGATTCTCATGTTTAACACAGGGTATTCCACAAGTTTAACGTCTAGAAAAGATGGTTCGGACTGATCATAACACTGACTAGAGTGGATCAGATGGAGGAACCCCATGGAGGGAATGCCGATATTGGGGCCAACATGTGGGTGGCTTCCCTAATGTTGTTTAATGGAACGGGGAATGGGGTGGAATGATCCCACTGGGATGTGGCGGCCCGGGTAAGGATCGGGATGGATGATGGAAGGTTTCATGAAGGGGATGGTGAATGGGATAGAACCGTCATGAGGATAGCGATGGTTTTGGGCTTGAGCCTCAAAGAGGCTTCCTACATATCCATGTGGCGGGGAATCAAAGTCTATGTAGTTCATCTAATGACGGCTTACCGCCGATTGGGGTTCAACGGCTTGCCGCTAGATGGGGTCGCAATGGCTTACCACTGGATAAGGTCACAATGGCTTACCGTTGGATAGGGTCACAACGTCTTACCGCTGGATAGGGTCACAACAGCTTATCGTTGGATGATATTTCAACGGCTTACCGTAGGATAGGGTCACAAAAACTTACCGCTAGATAGGTTCAAAAGGGCTTAATGTTGGATGAGGTCTCAAAGTATTACCATAGGATGGGGTCACAATGGCTTACTACTGGTTCGGGTCACAACGTCTTACCGTTGGATGAGGTCGCAACGGCTTACCGCAGGATGGGGTCACAACGGATTACCGCAGGATGGGGTCACAACGGCTTACCGCGGGATGGGGTTGCAATGGCTTACCACTGGATAAGGTCACAACGGCTTACCATTGGATAGGGTCACAATGGATTACCGCTGGATAGGGTCACAATGGCTTTCCACTAGATGAGGTCGCAACGGCTTACCGCTAGATGGGGTCGCAACGGCTTACCGCTAGATAGGGTCACAACAGCTTACCGCAGGATGGGGTCGCAACGACTTACCGCTGACTGAGGCCCATACTTTAACGTCATGTAAGATGGGGGAATACTGACGTGAAGGGGGTTAGAACTGCTGGGTATTGGGCTTGAACCTTAGGGAGTCTTCCTACGTACCCTACCTTGGCAAGGATCAAAGACCGCGTAGTTCAGAATGGGGCATGGGGCTTACACTCTAGGCTTCCCAGGATGAGGCAGGAGTTGGTGAATCGACGTGAATAAGGACCTGGGGTCCAGATAGATGGTGGGATTGAACCTCGTGGAGGCTTCCTATGTACCCTGCCTTGGCAAAGATCAAAGACCTCGTAGTTCATGGTTTTGGTGAACCGACATGAATGGGGTCGGAACAATTGGGTGTTGGTGGGCTTGAACCTCAGGGAGGTTTCCAACATACCTTGCCTTGTAAAGGATCAAAGACCTCATAGTTCAGGTGGTGGGGTGTGGGGCTTACACTCTAGGCTTCCCAAGGAGGATGTAGGGGTCGGTTCTTACTCTAATCCCATGTGAGTCATACTCGGTGTGAGAAACAAGAGGCAGTAGAGACCTGACGATCACATTGCGAAAGGTGCGTCCGTGGGAAGTGGAGTGAGGCTTACATGTGATCACAGCCCAAAGATTAAACAGGGGCTTATGTGTGGTTAGCAACCCGAAGAGGTTGGGACTTACTCTAGGAGGGAGGCCCGATGTCTACAAAGCACAGCGGGAGAGGGATTTGTGACCGAAGAGAGGAGAAGCACCATTCCCCATCACACCCTATGCTGGCCCTGGGGACCGAAGAAGAAAGGAGGATAAAGGATGATGCCTCCTACAAGAAAGCTAAGGGCTTACACTGAGATGGTTTCCCTTTCCCCGAGGACAAACACCACTCCCATAAGAAGGATATCATCCTCTATGGAGACCAGTGGGTGTGGAGAATGTCCAAGGTGGGGGTACCCTACGTGCGAGGAATAGGGCGAGGTCATAGTTTAACGTCTTGTGCTAAGGATGAAGGTTCTTGGCAGTTTAATGTCATGTAGCTTGTACGATGTGGGTTTGCTCCGCACCCCTAGGAATTAAATAACCGGTACCCTCTTCTCCTTGGTGCATAGAGGGGACAGGCAATGTCTTGGCGAGAAGGTGTCATGGAGAAAACCATCGGGGTGTCCACGTTAGCGTGGCTATGCAAAGAAGCAATAGCTGTTAGTGTGCCTATGCGAAGAAGCATGAGGCAAAGAAACGCAACGGGAGGTATCATCTTGGAGACTTTGAAGTTACTTCGTGTGAACCAAGGAGGTTGCATGGAAAATCAGTATATGGTGAAGGTGATGTGGGTGCGGGAGACGACCGAAAATGATGCCCAGAAGAGGGACATCACGGTCGCACAAGGTGGGAGGCATGCACGTAAAAGGGAACATTGCATGAAAAAGGGGTCGGTCCGGCGCGTAAAAGGAATTTTCCATGTGAAAAAGTCTGGGCCGGCACGCAATTGAGCATTGGGCATGAAAAAGAGTGGGTCAGTGTGCAAAAGGAATTGCGTGCCGAAGACCTAATTGCGTGCAATCAGAAGGAATTGTGCGCGAAGGAAGGGGCTCGAGGGGACTTCAAAGAAGATCAATCCTGAGGGGTCTCGTGCAAAGGAGGACCCCCAGGAGACCTGGCGTGAAAAATTTAGTACCTGAATTCCATCTTTTGCGTGCATGAAAGGTGAATTTCTTGCAGGGGAGACGATTCAGATTCTTCAGGCTAAAGTTGAAGGGGTGGCCTTCTATTTATTGGTGCTCAGGATCGCGGGTCCACACGAAAAACCCTTCAGTGTGAAATATTGCACACCCCGAGGTCGGCAGCATGAAGATCAACCGTGCAGAGTGGTGGTGCAAAATAGTTCTACACCCACACAGAAAACTCTCGTGAATCCTGGAGTTTTTTGCGTGGGACATATTTTTTTCACGCAACTCAGTATTTTTTTTGTGCCACCCCTCCGAGACCCCCAGAATGGATCGCCGATTCCAAATATGGCTTTGTATTTCATGCCTGAACCTTCCTCAGCCCTGGAGCGCTTGTCGGAGTCTAAAAATCCCCCCCCCCCTAGGAATTGGATTGGTGAGGCACCGCAAAGGTCGGATTCCGAGGGAAATTATGAGATACAGGACTCCCTTGGGCTGCTGCGTGCTTAAAACCGGAGCGGCACGAAAAACCGGTCTGGAGTGCGCAATCCGCTTTTTGTGTGCATGAAGAAACCATTAATCATGCCTATAAAAGGCCCTGCGGGTCACCCATTCTGTACGGATTTTCTTGCACAATAATCCTGGAGCTCTCGTGCGTGAAAAAATTTCTCTACTTGCGTGAAAAAAAATGCTTTGGTTGCGCATAATTCGACGTGATCCGTCGTCTGTTTTCGCTCCAACCCGGGATTTTCCACGCCGGTCCTGATTTTCCATGTCGGTTGCTGATTTTTCGCACTGACTCCTAATTTTTCACACCAACTCCTGCTTTTTTGTGCTTACTCCTTAAAATATTACCGGCAAGAGATGGCCTCCAATCGGGCTGACGACAAGAGGTAAGTCGCATCTGCTACTCGAAGGGCTGAGATGGTCGCCAACCCTAAGTTTTATGGCACCCAAAGGATCGTATCCAACAACCATACTCTCTTCAACATGTTGACCCCAGCACAGAAGGAGTATGCACTATCTTCCAATCTACCGATCTGGGACTTCAGAATCTTGGAGGAGGTACCTATGCCAAGGTTTGAGGTCGACATACCGCAGTCATGGGTGACCCGTGAGGATGACCTACCCTAGTATAACATCACCTACAATGGAAATCATTCTATAGAAACTAGACACCTGGATGTTTACGTCCTGAATCTCAGGACCAGGACCATCTCAGGGAGTGACTCTGTCATGGAGAGTTCTCCATCCCTTTACGCAATCACCTTCCATCAGAGTGTTACTGATGAGACCAAAGGTTGGCTGCAGGATTGGGATCTACGGTCTGAGGCAATTTCACCAGTGAATGTTCCTGGGCATATTGGGTTCGCCAGACATGCGACCAATTTGGGGTCGAACTACGACACATCGGTTTGTTCAAGGTGGTGTGGACGTCGCAGTTTCACTTCTATCGTCATACTGAGCTCGGGCCAGACAATTTACTCAATGGTATCCTGACACCAATATCTTCCACCTTCATCATGGGGAATTCGACATCAGCCTGTGGGACATCCATTGCATCGGGGGTATCCCTCTGGATGGGCATCAGTGCGATGAATTCCTCCCGACGAGGAACACCCGGGGTGACGGATCATGAACTTCTATGCTGAAATGTCACCTGCTGGAGCTGGCCAAGGAGAGGCTGGGGGTCAAGGATTTCTTGAAGGAAATAACTTACAGTAAATGGTTCAGCTTGTTCCTGAAAAAATATCTGGAAGTCAAGATGTCGGGGTGAGGGAGACGGTGTCCGACCAGGGCATAGAGGAGCAAGAGCGGATCGTACTGGAGGATCCTGGAGGTGAGGGACTATCAGTCATGGGGATTCAGCATAAATGAGATATGGGACCCAAATGTCTAGTATGCTGGATTCCTTGCCACATTCTTGAGTGGATGACTCCTACCAGTGAGGGATTCAAGGATGGGATTTCACCCAGCGACCCTAGTGATGGCAGGCATCATGGCCTCCAATCAAAGATTCAATCTGGGAGTCCCCGTGTTGGCTCGTCTGTACGCCTTTTTGGGACGCATTTTGAGAGGAGGGTCACCGAGGAGGATCTGTGGCCCCTTCTAGATCTTTTATGGCTGGGTCGTGGCCCATTGTGGCGAGTATACCTTCCTGAACGCCATTCGTCCTCCAAGTAATGGCATGCGACCTTCCTTGATAAACATCGTCAGGGTCATGTCGTTGACGCTCAATGAGGAGGGAGTAAGGATCAAAATCTGCAATCACGCAAACTTCAGTTTCAGCCCATTCCCCACCCCGACAGGCCAGATGATAGATAACGGGCAAGGCTCACTGGAGTAGAGGGAATACTTCCAGAGCATCAGAGGTGGGGTGCTCATGGCCCGGATTGACGGGAAGAACTTTTGGGAACCCTACGTTCCATCCAGGTTTTCTAGGAAGTTCGGATGCCTTCAGTGGATGCTGAAGAAGGTTTACATAGATGTTAGAGAAGAGAGGCACCCCTACGTTATTTTCCAAAATTGGCTGATGTTCACAGCCCAGGGATCTTGCGATGTCATTACCTTTCCCCCCACTGAAGTTTATACTGGCCTCTCAAAATAATATGTTGAGCATTGGGATATAGCGTACCCCGAGGGACTTTTGCAGAAGCGAGTCTGGTAACTCAAGGTAGCCAGTGTAGAACCTGGGTGGCGAGATAGTGTACAGGGTGATGTTGAGGGGGGAAGGTCAGAAGCACGTCAGGTAATCGGGCTGGGACTTTAGTAGCGGGGATGTCAAATGGTGTGGCCGTGCCCTCATCGCCTAGGGGAAGAGGGGATCATTTAGCGGTCAGGGAACTCCTAGGGAAGCATATAAGGTATCTGATCCAACCCTCCAATGACGAAAACTTCCCGGATCTATGGTCATCCTGGATAACCCTACGACGGTCGATGGGTACCGAAGCTCTTTGGAAAAATATAATGCAAGACGGAATCCATCTGTCGGAGGTCAGACTCATTCGGGTTGTTGACAAGGTAAAATTTCATTGTCGGCACATGCACCTGACATCCATGGATGCATATGCATGTCAATGGGGTCGGCATGCAGAGCCACCCTTCTTGGTGAAAGTAATGCTCGACTAAGAGCATGATCTAGAAAAGATGTTGTCAGAGGATGATGACAGCGACGATGAGCTGTAAGGCACTGAGATGGAAGAGGAGGAAGAAGGAGAAGGTGAGGGAGGGGGAGAAGAAGAAGAGGATCCTGAAGGTGGAGGGTCTCAGGGGGCGTCCCACCAAGGGAGTATCCAGGAGAGTGGCGAGATCGTCGGCTCTGATGTGGATATAACTGAGCTGCTTGAGGTATGTCTCAGTCCTTATCTATCCTTTCCCCTCATCATCTTTTGTATCCCTCAATTAGATCTCCTTATCCATTTTAGGAGCATATGGGCACCGACCAAGGGTCTCCAGGTGAAGGGGAGGAGGTGCCGGTAGAACAAGGTGGGGGAACCGACGCCCATTATTGAACTGACGAGTGCTGAGGGGTCCCCCGTAATAGAAGATCCTGCTGCGACTAAAACACCAAAAGTTGATGATTTTGGATCATGTAAGTTCATTACTTCAACACTGGAATTCACCGTCGTAGAGCTCAGTTGATCAGGGTGTTCATTGTTTGTGCAGTAATCACAGCCTTGGAAGCTCGCCAGGTTGTCGGACCCGGGCCATCCGCAATTAATTCAACTACAAATGTGTCATCCCATTCAGGGAACACTTCTCAAACTGAGTTGGCCCCGGCACTCAGTGAGCATAGAGTGGTTGAAATTAGTGGTACTCATGTCGGGGCAGGGCCGGAAGTCAGTGAGGGAGCTACCGAGACTGAGGTGAGAGGGGATGGTCGCCCAGGCATTGAAGAGCCCAACCCCTTGGGAGGGGTGCCTGAAGAAGACCTTGATGCTGGTCTGTTGGCTACTTTCCCCGACTATTGGCCCGAAAACCCTGAGGATATTGATGATTCAGACTCGGAGGCGGCCGAGGAGAGCCTAATGATGTGGCGCAAAGGGTGGAAGTGCATCAAGAGCTTTCTCGGTCAGCCCCATATAGAATGGATGAAATGGATGGGATCACTCCAAACCTGGATGCGCTTTCTCTGTGCTGGAGGGGTGGATGCTCAATGCCTCCATTCGACGGTCTGTGACTATATAGTCGAGAAGATTCATGAGAGTATCCGCTGCTCTGATGTTTCCCAGTGTCAGGAAAAGTCAGGGAGTACCCAGGCATTTATCCAGGTAGAACAAGAAGCTTGACAGCTTGAAGAACAGGTGAAGGAAAAGGAAATATTCATCACAAACTGTTCTGAACTTGTGGAGAAGTTGAGGGCCCAAATGGAAGATTCCCAAGAGTAACTAGTGGAGGAGGGTCACCAAATATGTGCACTTCAAACTGAATAGGTGCAAGCACATTCTAGGTTCAGTGGACTATGCTCTTCAGCCACTGATGAAGAGAGAGTCCTCATGGGGTGGGAAGCAATCCTGGAGGCCACCAGCCAAAAGGTAGTGGCGCTAGAACGGTCCATCCAAGGAGCTGACCCTTAAGGGACCTGTTTTGGCTGAACTCATAAACTCATTTCTCCTTACTTATTCTTATTCTGGACTTCATGTATTGATAAATTTATTTACTTTTCTGTTTGTTTTAACACATTCAGCCACAATCCTGGCATAAATAGCAATCCATTCCTAAGTTCACGCTGGTCGCACCCAATGTGAGAAACAAGGTATGTTCGTACTATTACTTCGCTTGATCATGGGAGCATAAACCAAGATTTGGGAATACGGGGTTTGAATAACTGGCCCATATTTCCGGGAGGAAATGGGAGATACCTGACTGGAGAATGAAGATCTCGGAACAGCCGAATTACCATTTTCCCCAGTGTGCTTTTGTGCACGAATGGGATAATGCCAGGGGTGCTGGAATCAATCTGAACAGATGGGAATGGAAGGTGTGAGTAACGATACCCAGGATTCGGAACATTGTGGGGGTGGCGTGAAAATGAAGGATAACTGTTGACTGCATTCAAAACACAATATCCTTATTGTGTTAGCCTGAAATGGGGATAGCAAATGAGGGCTGACCACTGACCATGTTCAAAACACAGGGCCTGACTCAAAATTTCATCTATTAGCCTTCCAAAACGTTAGCCCAGGACAATAGGTGGGCCATAGGCCGAGAATCTATACTATTAGGGGGTTCCCTTAGACATGAAAGAGGACGAGGGTCTGAATAAGGGGCACGAAAAGCATGGAATGTGGAGTGATGGTTTGTTCGAATAGAATCCAACACTATTGAAATTATGCCACCATGGTGGAAGCACATTAGAGGGTTGCATCAATCTGATCATGGATCATTCATTATTTTAGACAAGACCTCTCTAGCGAGGGATTCGTCACTTCCCAACGTCATTATGGGTCATCCCAAACTTGTTCAGGGCACAACTATAGTTACATGGTTCCCCATAAGGGATCAGGCCAAGGGGCCAAGAATGAGGAGGAATAGGGTTTACAATTCATGGGGCTGGACCCAGAGACAGGATGCCTGGGTGTCTCTACGTATCCCATGAGGATGGGAATCAAGCAATACATAGTTATTAAAATGTGTGGTGTAGTTTAACGTCTTGCGGAAAGGATGTAGAGCGGTCTTAGTCTATGGTCATAGAGCTCGAACCATGGATGATAGGAAATGCGGGAGACACATGGTGGGGTAATTATAAAACCCAACATGAATGGGAACCTAGGTTTCCAACCACCACGTGTTCCCTGGGAAGGTTTTAGGTCAAGGGACCAGAAATGAGAGTTATGCTAGGCCCGAGTCAAGGTGCACGGACATTCCTACGTACCCCATGAGGATAGGGATCAAGCTGCACATAGTTCTAGAGGTGTCATGGTAAGTTACTAGTGCCAGGGATAAAAGGGGTGTACAGTTGTGGCCCTCACACCAAAAGAAGCGGTATTTGATAAATCTTGTATGTCTTTTAAGGTGAATTGTTTTTTTTTGTGAAGCGACAGGCCTAGGTTAGAATGTACCAGCATCGCCACAAGAATCAAGTTGTGTAAAGGCATTGAAAAATGGCATGGAGTGTGACCAATACCAAACATGGTGTCCCCTTGAGTGAGGACATCACGATGTAGGGCCTTTTTTCATCGTGCGGTCAGGATGATAAAGTCACAGTTTAGGGTCATGTGATAGGACCAGGCATACATTTTAATTCCATGTGGAATAGACGTAACATTGTACGTGATTCCGCAAAAGAAACCTCCGGCCAAGGGTCCAAAATAGAGGTAAGAGGGTAAGGGACAGAAGAAACTAACTCCCAATTGAGCTGGACCCGAAGACGAGATGTCTGGGTGTTCCTACGTATCCCATGAAGATGGGAATCAAGATATACATAGTTCTCACAAATGGCCAATAAGAAAAGATCTTAGTTTAAGGTCTTAGAACTCAGACCATGGAGAAGGGACTATCCCAAGTAAAGGAGAACCTTTACCTGATCCCTAATCCTATGTGAGTCAAACTTGGTGTAGGAAACAAGGGTGGATAAGGTATTTACAATATAAAAAATATATGCAAAAGGGGAATCGATGGAGCCCTGAATGATTGTCTTATCACGTCTTTGTCCTCCTAATGTGCAAATGCACACTGAGGGATAGTACCAAGAATTTCAAAGTTTTACTTAGACATGATGAGGTGTAAAAGGATGTGAATCATGTAAATGATATTTCAGACTTAATGGGGTTGGAGTGATGATGGAGGATGACTGTTGACCGTGTTCAAAACACAGCATCCATATCGCGTTAGCCTGAAATGAGGACAAACAAATGAGCGTCAGCCGCTGACCATATTCGTAATGTGGGACTTGTGTCAATTTTTTTCTGAGTCCCTCGAGGATGTTGGCCCGTAATGGTAGGATAGACCTTAGTCCTAGAATCCAAGACATTTAGGGTTCCCTTCAGGTGTGAAAGGTTATAGAATCCCTAATGAGGGAGAACAAAAAGCATGAAAAATGGGCAAAAGCATGTCTGAGTAGAGTCTGACATTCCAAGTACTAAACCAGAGTACCCTTAGGAACATTTGCGAATTGTCGAAATATGGCTGAGGGTCCAGGATAACAAGGAGACCCCTAAGATATGGGGTTGGACCTGAAGACTAGATGCTCGGGCAGTCCTACGTGTCCCATAAGGATGGGAATCAATCCACACGTAGTTTTGGAATCGCACATAGGGGTAGGATACCCTAATGAGGGGGGTGTACGGCATGGCGAGTAACCCGACGTGAATGAGGACATAATCCCATACCACACCGTACAACCCTAAATAGGAACATGGGTTAGGGGGGCTGAAAAGGCCAAGGGGCTTGAGGCTGGGCCTCGACCAGAAAGGCCTGGCCAGTTTGTAGTTTAACGTCTTAAAATGAGGACGAATAGTGGAGTAAGATACCCCAAACAAGGGAGGTGTACGGCATGGCGAATAACCCGATGTGAATGAGGAAATAATCCCATACCACATTTTACACTATGGGTAAGAACTTGGGCCAGGGCCCGAGAAGGCCAAGGGGCCTGAGGCTGGGCCTCGGTCGGAAAGGCCCGACCGGTTTGCAGTTTAATGTCTTGCAGTGAGAAAAAAGAGGGGATAAGTTATCTAATCCAAGGATGTGTACGAAACGAAGAGTAACCCGACGTGAATGAGGACATAATCTCATACCATACTGTACACTCTGGGTAAGAACTTGGGCCAGGGACCGAGAAGGCCATACAACCTCTTGTGTGGTTACTGCCTCATCACAGCTCCTAATCCCACATGAGCAGTGCTCGGTGTGGGAAACAAGGAGTCGGATTCGGCTCTCTCTACCACATAAAGGTCAAGTGACTGGCATCTCCCAATGGGAGTTCATCGTTTGGAGATAAAACAGGTAAAAATGAACCACTATACTCAATGTTTGGGACATCTTGGTGTGTTTCTAACAACACAGGATAGTTGTTGACCATGTTTGAAACACAACATCCCTATAGTGACCTAGAATGGGAAAAGAAAATGAGCATCGACCGCTGAACATATTGGCAATGTGGTACTTATATTGGCTTGTTGCTCAACATCCTTGAGGGCGTTGGCCTGAAGCGGTAGGAGAGCCCTTAGGCCTAGAATCCATTCCATTCGGGAGCCCTTCTGAATGGGAAGGATGATGGAGTCCCAATCAAAGGAGTGGGTGAATCATAGCTGTACCCATACATTTTAAAGTCAAGAAGGGCGATGAAAGAGGCAGACACCTATGGGGAGGGAGATGTACGGCGGAATTGAGATGAGCTCACTGTGTATTGAGGCAAAAACCCGTACCACACCATGTGTCCTAACCTGAGGGGATATTCTGGAATTTGGGTTGGGCCAATAGATGAAGTGTTTGGACGTTCCTACATATCCCATAAGGATGGTAATCAAGCCATATGTAGTTCTTAAAGGCCACGTAGTTTAATTTCATGCGGTGAGGATGTGGGAGGATAGAATAACGGGATCGGGCACATGGTGTGACCATTATAATCCCGAAATGGGTGGGTCTAAGGAATCATACACCATATCATGAAAGGACCCTCTGAGAGAACTATAACCAGGGGGATAGTCAAAGGGAAGAGTTTGGGGCTGGGCTCAAGACGAGGCGTCTGAGCGTTCCTACGTATCCCATGAGGATGGGAATCAAGCCATACGTAGTTCTAAATATGCAGTTTAACATCATGTAGGATGATTCGCAGTTTAAAGTCATGTAGGACCAGATAGTTTAAGGTCATGCTGGACCGGCGTGTAGTTTAGGGTCATGCTGGACCAACTGTGGCTCAGATGGTATTTCTTGAGGAACTTGGCATTGGTGGGAGGAGTTATACACTCACCATCCATGGTCACCATGGAGTATGCTCCATTGGGGTAAACCCTATGAATTATTTAAGGTCCTTCCCATTTGGGCTCCAACTTGGTTGGTTTCCTTCCAGGGATCATTGGCGCTCGGAGGGCCAATACCAAGTCACCTTTTAGGAAAGAGTGGAGGAAAACCTTCTTGTTAAAGTCCCTAGATATCTTATTCTGATGCCTTTCTAGATTGTACAGGGCATGAAACCTATTCTCGTTAAGCGCTTCCAATTCAACCAGACGAATTTCAACTACCTTATCTGGCACCTGGTGGTCATAGACCGTTGTGTGTAACGAAGGCAGCTAGATCTAGATGGGTAGTATAGCCTCAGCTCTATACACCAGGGAATATGGGGTCACCTGGGTGGAATTACGAGTCATCGTCCGATAAGCCCAGAGGGTGTTGGGGAGATTTTCCGACCAACTCTTCTTATTCTAACCAACCATTTACTGCAGAATGTTAGAGAGGGTATTGTTGAACACCTCGATCTATCCATTTTCATGCGTGTGATAGCGGGAGGTAGGGTTTGAACGGATGTTGTACTTGGCATACAATTTCTTCAACTCAGCTGCTCGGAAGTTGGTGTCGTTATCGATGAGGACGGCGTAAGGGACTCCAAACTAGTAGATGATGTTAGATCTCACAAAGTCAACTATAGAACGAGCATTGACCACCTTGAGTGGAACTACCTATGTCCACTTAGAAAATAAATCTATGGCGGTCAGGATGAACCTGCACTGGAAATCTATCGCTGGTGGGTATGGTTCCACGACATCGAGTCCCCACACCGCGAATGTCCAAGAGTACTTGGTGGGGTGGAGAGGTTCTGGCGGCCAATGCATGAAGTTAGCATGAATTTGGAATGTGTTAAATCTCTTAGCGAACTCGATAAAATCATGGATCATGGAGGGCCATAAGTACCCTAGTCTCCAGATCTGATGGGACAGCTTCGGCCCAGTCTGGTGAGCCCCACAGGAACCGACATGAACCTCGTGCATGACCTGAGAAATCTTGACTACTTGGATGCAACGGAGGATAACACCATCTAACCCACGCTTGTAGAGGATCTTCTCAAGACTGAGACCAATCTGGAGGGTAAACTACAGTGCGCAGCGTCGAATTCACTCACGCTTGGCCCGATCAGTTGGGAGGCAACCATTTTGAAGATACCCGGAAAAAGGGGCTCTCCAGTCAGGAGTCACTTCAACCACTGCATCTGAAGAACCTAGGGGTCTTGACATGGAGGATCCGGAAGTAATATGGATTACTCACAGGTCGTTGTTATCATCTGGGGTGATGGGAGCAATGAATCTCCGATGTTCCACGTGTATAATCAGATCATCCTACTCGGGTTCTGCAAGTGATGCTGCCAGGCCGACCAGGGAATCGACTCGACTGTTCTGAGATTGAGGGACATGAGTAACTTCCAGCTAAGATGGAAACTGGGCCATTAGCAGGAGGGTGCACTCCAACAATGGTACAAGCTCTAGATTTCTGACAACATAGTCACCGTTGACTTTCTTTATGACTAGTTCAGAATCCCCTTTCACATGTAGATGGGTCACATCGATCTCGAGGGCCAGCTCAAGGCCAGTGATAAGAGCCTGATACTCTACCTCGTTGCTAGTGCAGCCTTCCGTCAACAGGAATGAATACGATATAATGGCTTTCACTGAGGTAATAAAGATAATACCTAGGCATACTCTGTTGAGTCTGGGATCATTGAGCCTCCTATCAGTGGGGCTCCGGGAGGAACCATCAAAGTGCATCTGCCAACATGGGATGGCAGGATCTACCGAGAGGATTGCCTCGTTGGGAAAATCCAGGTCCAGGGACTGGTCTGTAGAGGTTGGATGGGCAGCTAGAAAATATTTCAATGCTTTTCCCTTGATAGCCTTCTGAGGCACGAACCTGATGTTGAACTACTGTAGAATTACTGCCCACTATGCCAGACGGCCGGTCAACATGGGGCGGTTTAGAATGTACTTCAGTGGGTTTACCCGAGACACCAGATGTACCTCGTGGTGCTGCAGGTAATGTCGCAACTTCTGTACTATGAATACAAGCGCAAGGCATCTCTTCTCGATGGGGGAGTATATGGTCTCCATATCGATTAGCATACGATTGAGATATTAGAGGTTGTTTTCTGTCCCCTCATTGTTCTTCTGGGCGAGAAGGGTGCCAAGAGATCATTCTAGGGAAGTCACGTACAGGATCAGTGGTTTTCTGGAGATGGGTGGCATCAAGACCGGAGGCTGGAGTAGATACTACTTGATTTCCTCAAACGCGGTCTAGCACACTTAATCTCATTCATAGGCAGAGCCTTTCTTCATGAGCTGGGAAAAGGGATTACACTTGCTGGCCAGATTTGCAATGAATCGGTGTATGTAGGCTAAGTGGCCTTGGAAACCTTGAATCTCCTGAATATTGCTCAGGGGAGGCATTTGACTGAGGGCCTTGATCTTCTCTGGGTTAATCTCGATGCCCCGGTACCTGACAATAAAGCCAAGAAACTTCCCGGAGGTGACACTGAAGGCACATTTCAGCATGTTCATCTTTAGGTGGTGGGAACGGAGGAATCCGAACACTTTATCAAGTTCTTTGAGATGGTCCTGGAACTGGAGAGATTTGACCACCAGATCGTTTACATAGCATTCCACCAATGTCCCAAGGATTGGCTTGAATATGCGGTGCATGGCCTGCTGATAGGTGGCACCTGCATTCTTCAGGCCGAAGGGAATAACCTGGTAACAGAAAGTACCTTGAGGCACCCTGAAAGCTATGGACTCTTCATCCTCGGGGGCCATCCGAATCTCATTATATCCAAAGTACCCGTCCATGAAGGAGAGAGCCAGAAACCCAGTCGTAGAATCGATTAACAATTTTGTCACTGGAATTCGGACAGTGACGGTTGAGATCCTAGAAGTCGATGTAGACTCTGATCTGTTTGTTCTTCTTCATGATTGGAATAATGTTGGCTATCCACTTGGGGTACTGGACCTCATCGATGAAGTTGGATCTGATGAGCTTGTCAACTTCGGCCTCGACCAAGGCACTGTGGGAAGGGTGCATCTTTCTGGGAGGCTGCTTGAACCTGCGATGATTTACAGGGATACAGAGGCAGTGGACAGCTACCTGAGGATCTAGTCCTGGCATCTCATCGTAGCTCTAGGAGAATACATCACAGTGTTATTTCAGGAATTCCATGTACAGTTTTTTCTCTTCGAGGGGTATAGTGGCACTGATCAATGTGGGTCTTGTATATGCCTCGCTACCAAGGTTCACCTATACCAGTTCTTCGACTATGGAAGAGACGGATTCTTCAAAGGTGGGGGGGGTCCTCCAAATCCTCTTCATCAATTGCAGAGGGATCCCCAGCAGGAGGAGCTTCCTCTAGGTCAGCAGATCCTGACAGGGGGATGGTACCAACCTGAACAGTAGTGGACAACATATCAAGGGATTTTCGTGCTGCTGAGACCATAGAAATGAAGTTAGTTGATCTGATCCCATTTGGTCTTCATCCCAAGGGTCCATGCTTGATGATATCAAAGCAATAGTGGTGTGTCGGATTGAGCAGGTTAATTCCATCCTGGAGGAACAGACACGTATGGCATACTGCCATTTCCATGGGGCGGACATCCCGATAACGTACAGGGGTAGGAGGTTTCGGGATCACCTGATCCTGGTTTGTGTAGGAGTATGAGGTGATTTTTTGTTGTCGCTTGGACTTGGGAACATGCTTTCCTCTTGTACCAGAGACAACAAAACATTGACCCATGTTGGGGGTTGTGGCCTCCAATCGATGGATCGGGAAGATGTAGGCGTCATCCAGACCTGCCCAGGGGTCATTTGCGACTGTGATGGATTCAACCTCACTCGCTTGAATCTATTTTTCCTTGCTCTTGTAATAGTCGACATCAAGGTAGCGGGATTCACAAGAGGCGAAAGGAGATGCATCACCTTGTAGTACGCCTAATAGACCATTTACGGAGTACTTGATGCATTGGTGATATGATGAGGGGACCACCGCGTATAGGTGGAGCCATGTTCTTCCCATCAATGCATTGTATATAATGTCCTGGGAGACAACCATAAACTCGGTACTGGAAACTAGGCCGCCGAACTGGGTCTTCAAATGGATCTTACCAACTAGGGTCTGCTCTGTCCTTTAATATCCCTGGATTCTTAAATCGGAGGGAGTCAGGTCAGCTTCAGATAACCCTATCTTCCACAACATCCGTGTCGGGATAAGGTTGATCCTAGAGTTGGTGTCAATGAGATAGCGGTGAACCTCCACGTCATTAAATTTTCCAGTGATGTATAGTGGTTAGATGTGCCCCAGTATGGGAGAGCCTTCATCCTCTCCAGAGAATGAAATGATGGCCTAATATTCGGCATTCTCGACCGCTTCAGCATGAAAGGCTTCTGCAACTGTTACCTCCATCTCAAACTGAAGGGGGCTTCTTAAAGCCTCAACGAGGGCCTCATGCATATCTAGAGACAAGCGAAGGGCTTCAAGGATGGAAATCCTTGGTGGGATGCTGGTGAGGTTCTTTAGAACATCATACTTCTGCGCCAGGCATGAACTTATGCTTGTAGGAGGCCGCTCTGTGATATGAGGCATGACAGGCCCTGCCGGCTGGACTAGCAGCTGACTGGTGATGGGTATATCTCGCTGCTCACTAGTCGAAGCCCGGAGAGTAGCTGCTGGATGAGGACCAGATGACTAAGATCGGCCTGTAGTAGGGCGAGGCTGGTCACGGCCTGGTTGAGGTAGTTCTGCCTGATCCAATAGTACAAACGGTGGTGGAGGCGGGCTTGACGACACCGGATGAAGAGGTTTCACATGCTGATCTCTGCGTTGGGCCTGCTGTCTGGTCTCAGTGGCATGCACGGCCTAGCTGGAGGTGCCAACTGATGCACCCCGACAAACCATATGTCCATGGTTCCGCCGATGTTGGCATCAGCTGGGGAGGTTTGTTGGGCACTCCCCATCGTCAAGAGTCATATAGGGATTTACCAACTCCACGGTATTAACCGAAGTGTACCCTTGGCTATCACATGAAGAGTCATCCACTACTGGTCAGATTCTGGGGGAATTCCCATCTCCAGGGGCATAAAGTCGTTGAGAGTGTGGGACACCGATGGCATTAGCAGGGCACATTGCTTTCCCTTGCGTCGTCTATGCTTGCTCTTCTGGGAAGAGTCTGGTTGAGATGATTATGTAGAAGTGGTGGCTGCAGCTTCTGCAGGATCTGGCTAATTCAGGCATGCCCGGATGATATCATGGTCATGGGAAACCGTTTTCCGATCCATCCGGTCATCATACTTCTGGGACCTATGGTTGGAAACCTGCTTCCACTCACCTTCACTATCGATACTACTGTCTGGCCTTACAAAGACACCTGCCACTTGTGCCAAGGTTGGGCCCAGCCTGACTATGTTGTTATCGACCTAGTCTTAGATCCAATCTTTAAATACATATCACTGCTTGAGGGTGAACCCTATAATATGATGATAGGGGCATTAGTTGGGGTGATCAGTGAGATTCGCCTCTTCTGGCCTTCTGCACTCAGGCAAGCACACAATCCCTTGTTCCAAGGAACTTCTGAAATATCCTGGGACCTGATTCTCGTTAAACGAGTAGGTCTGATTTCTTCTTTTTGGGAAGGGGGCCTTGGATCTTGGCCCTGACAAGGATCTGGAGGGGCCTATCAAAGAGGATGACCCTGATTGTCCCGCCTGGGTGGTGGCAGTGCATTCCGCGGGGGCACCTGCCGATTCTGAGGTGGATGCTGCTGAGCCGGCAGCTGAGCCTGAGGTGGAGGGCCTTTGCGAGGCTGCGGGGTCGGTGCCACTGGTAGCAATTCTAGTTGCCTGGGGGCTTCTATTTGGGCCACTGCGGTGGGCGCGGCTCTGTAATTCCACCTCGCTGGGATTACAGAGGGAAACGGACGTGCCTGGGTGGCCTGTTGTAGGGCTTCCTCTAGGTTTTGGACCTTTTTGGAGAAGTCTTAGAATCCTCCAGGGTAGTTCTAGGTGATCTAGGAGGGAACCAGCTCCATCTTTATGTTCCCTACGAACATCGTCAGTAGTTTCTCCTAAGTCAATGGCATGTCAAGGGAGTATGTGAGCCCCTTCCACCAGGTGATAAAGTCTGTGACTCGCTCATTAGGCCTTTTTCTGCACTTGAAGTGGTCTGCGATGCTCATTTTCTGGGTGGTGGAACTGAACTAGTAGAGGAATTTCCTGCGAAGGTCCTCCCAGCTGGTTACAGATCTGATGGGGAGCTGGTTGTACCAGACGAATGTCGTCTCTTCTAATGTATGAACAAAACAGCGGATCTTGGGAGCCTCCTACTGTGTTGGAGTCCCTAACATGGTCCCACACCTTGAGTTGAAGTGGGACAAGTGCTGCGATGGGCCCCCCATCCTAATAAATGGGGAGAATGTGGGATTCCCAAAACCCGGAGGCGCCGGCATATCATCCACCCATGCTGGATATGGCTTTCCATATGGTGGTATTGCCACCTATCGCATTTCCAATGCCTCAAGGTGGGCTATGAGCATCGCCATAGGATCATCTGGGTGGGGGTCCCTGTCTTGACGGGGATCCCTAACCACGAGCGCGTTTTCGGGTTCTTCAACACGGTAGATAGGCTCAGCGGCTCGTGGAGCGGCTGGTGGAGCGACCCTTGGGGAATCCGGGGGAGCCCGAGCAGGATTCCTTGGATTGTCATTCCATTTAGGAGGTTTTGGAGAGCTGTACTGTGCCCTCTTGCCGTGAGCTCCGGCTTCATCCCTGTCCGCTGGAGCGGCATGATCAGGGTTGCCTGGGGGAAGCTCGTCGAGGGGTAGTTGTTCCTGTCCCTGTTGTACTGTCCTAGGATTGTCGTAGTCAGTCCATCGCTCTATAGAACGTTTATCCAAGAGTTCGTTGACCAAATTCTTCTTCTCTGCAAGTTTCGGGCGCAACGTGGCCTTCTCAGGGTCCTCCTCTGTCTTCTGCACTGAAGCGGATGGGTCAGAGTGCTAAAAAGTTCTGATGTGCTCTTTGCCCTTACCGAAATTCCGGATAAGTACCAATGCCTCGGTGGGTACAGGGAGACCTAGGAGGTTTCTCTGCTGAAGAGTAATCCTCCCCTATGCGTGCAACAGTGGTGGCACACCCTTAGGGGGTAATTCTCCATCGAGAAGCTCCATATCGTCCACCTTGTCCACTATATCATCTATGTTGACCATGACCCTTCCTGGGGTCATGTCCTCAATATCGCATAGTGAGTCGGGATGCCGCCGAATAAAACTGAAGAGGACGGTAGAATACTGCCCCCATCCATGGATTTCTACATGGGGGTATCCTCCCTGATAATTTTTTGGAGTACCTTGATACTCTGAACGCGTTTCTGCTAGAGGGCCTCATGACGACCTGGTGATTCGGGGCGCTGGGCCACAGGGAGTGCAGCCAGATCCACTAGACGGTACTGCTCGATGATGTCTTCGAAATTCACTTGGCTCCTAGGGTAAATCACTCGCTGATGATAAAGACTAAAATGCATCGCCAATAGGGTGTAGTGGAAACACTCAACTTCCTCTGGGGTGAGGGATTCTGGTATGCAGAAATTTGGTGTTTGTACGGGCCAGAACTTCTCGGGGAAGTGGTCCACTGCGAGGATGTATCAGAAGCTCCTCAGCTCAGATTTAGGGGTTGGCCCTTGATTTTCGCACTTGTAAAATGGGGGTGGTTGAGGAACTGGTAGCGATACTGAGGTAGACCACTGGGACGGCAGGTCGGCCGGTGGAGAATATGGCGAACGGGCTGACTGGCCACCGAATCTTGGGCTGTCTTCTGAAGAGTGTAGTGACCTGGCCGCTATGTCACGATAAGACAGGATAATGGCCACCATTCCTGGCTCAGGGACTAGGGCTACTGGTGATAGGTCGTGATGCGGATCGCCTGAAATTGGTCCCTAGAATAGCTCTATGTGGTCTCTTGTGGAGTTAGAGAGCGCTTCCAGTGACGATGGTGGTGATTTCATGATCATAACCTGTGGGGTCGCCAGATTTTTATCCTCATGGATATACCTACGGAGGGAGGAGGGAGTCTTATTAACCTCACATTCTAGGATTACTAGGCTGATACACTTTGTTCTTGCCCCGACCCTTGACTTAGATGAGCGAGGGGAGGGTTCCCGAGCTGAGTCGTACTCCGCTTCAGAGTCTGAGAAGTGGACCAGTATGATCTCCATCTGGATCTTCTTAGAATTCTTCTTATGGCAGTGATGGCCCGCCTTTTTTCCCCTGGGTGGCTTCTCGGGATAGGGCTGATTTCTGACACGGGGTCCTTCGGCTGCACTAGTGCTGGGGCGGAGAGGGTTTCTACCTGAGAAAGTCGAGTTACGAGGAGCACCAGGACAAATGTCTAAGGGGACATGTGGAGGACCTCTATGGATAACACTAGAGTAAGAAAGACTTCTGCTGGGACTGGGAGGAGCATGGGGAGGACCTCCATACTTTTTTTCCCAGGTGACCTCAACGCGAGGAGGGTCCTTGCGCTGGTCTAACTACACACGGGTAGGACCTCTGTGCTAGGTGCGGGTGGAGCAAGACTGACCTTCACCCCTCTCATTGCTGAGGTGAGGAGGACCTTTACCAGCTGCTGAGAGGACATGGGGAGGGTCCCCACATGGAAGATAGACTGAATATGCAATTTCCCTGCACCGGTAGTCGGGAGCAGGAGGAACGACTCCATATCCAGTGTAATGGGAACGGGAGAGGATTTCGTGCCGAGTATCACTTCCGCAGAGCAGACCTTCATTTGGATTGGGGGTGGCATGAGGCAGACCTCCATGCCGAGCCCCTAAGAGGGGAAGTCCCATGCTCTCTGTGGTAGTGGTATGGGGAGGACCTCTGTACGGGGAGGCATCATTGCGGGTTGGTTCGCGGCGACCACTGCTCATGCCTACGACAAGGAGAGTCGACCCAGCCTGTGGGGCAGTTGAGTCCTCGATCTCGGTTGGGAGTATAATTTCCCCTACTCAGTGTATATAAGGAACTGACGATATGCATCGGTGGTGGCTCGGGCCATAGTACCCGTCGACGTTGACGCCCCTTGGGGGCGTCCTCCTCATCTTGCGCCCGACGCTGGTATCTGGTCAGATGAACCGGGGTCGATGGCGCAGGTACATAGCTTACCTTCTCCTCTTCCGGCAAGACCGGGCGGTGACACTGACATGGTTAGGTGGGAGCCCTCGCTGGGATCCCCTGGAATGGGACTCTGACCAGGCTGGACTGGACATCACCTACCTCATTAGCATAAGGCAGGGAGTCGTCAAAGCGCTCTGTGAACAGGCTCCTGAAGCGGTTGTATGTCGGGGTGGGGAGAAATGGCTCCCTGCGCGGCCCTCGGGGGCGGCATTGGCGATGAGGCACAGACGCCTCCGGGACCAGGTGGGCCATATCCCACGTAGGGATGATGCCCTCCCCTTCATAACTACACATGAGGTTATTGATTACCCTCTGTTGAATGACCTTGGATGGGGAGAGGGGGCATGGGTGCCCCACGGTCGTAGACATAGAGGCCATCGCGGAAGAGGTGAAGCCACACGGAGCAGTTGTGCTGGCGCTACCCATGCCCCTGCGTAGATGGGCTGGCGGTGATCGTGTCCCGGAGACACCAACCTGGTTTCTGAAAAGTAGGGAGATGAATTCATCAGTGCTGAAAGAAAAAAGGAATCGATGACCAATGCCCCAGTGCCATCCCATTTTTCGTGATCAGTAGGAGGGATCCACGCTGACAATGTCACAGAATGGGATGTCCAACGTTCTTCTTCCTAAACTTCTGGTGAGTTTCACAACAGGCCCACTATTTTCTTGGCGGGACCTGGCACTGGATAACTGGATCCGGTGACACGTCAATCCATTTATGCACTGATCACTACTAATCTCTATATTGAGGAGAATAAATTCACATCAGGTTCACCATTTATGTTTCTGACGCTTTCAACGGGGCACACACGTCTGTCTTGTTTGGGGATGAGGGTGCAGTTTTGTTGCCCCGCATTCCCACTTTCCAAAGGCCGGCGGCATCCGCTCCTTATTTAGGGACGTCTGCTCCTTGATTGAAATGGGATGATGGTATGTTGGTTCTTCCTTCCATGGATTCCTCCTCAGAACTCATCACCTAGTATGGGTATCCCTTATATACTTAAGACATTGTTTGTGAAACTCTTCCTCGCGCCATATCTTCATGGACACCAGTTAATTACACTGCTTCTGTCAGGACATTCCAAGGGGTCTGGTCAGGGAAGCAACCTTCGGTTAGGGGAGTAGTCACATTGGGCATCACTGGCATGTCTGGATGCTGAGGGATTGGCATGTCTGTCTTCTGTCTCTTATTATGGGGCTTCTCGAGGGCGCGGAAGCCCGAGGCATCCCACATCGAATGTGGGGAATCGTATACCATGGGCATGCATCTGAGGTTTTCCTTAGCTCCTCATGTTTAACATAGGGTATGCTGCAAGTTTAACGTCCAGTGGAGATAGATCGGACTGATCATAACACTGACTAGAGTGGATCAGATGGAGGAACCCCCTAGAGGGAACGCCGATATTAGGGCCAACATGTGGGTGGCTTCCCAAATGCTGTTGAATGGAATGGAGAATGGGGTGGCATGATCCCACCGGGATGTGACGGCCCGGGTAAGTATCGGGATGGATGATGGAAGGTTGTGTGAAGGGGATGGTGAATGGGATGGAACCTTCATGAGGATGATTATGGTTTTGGGCTTGAGCCTCGAAGAGGCTTCCTACGTATCCTCGTGGCAAGGAATCAAAGTCTATGTAGTTCATCTGAAGACGAATTACCTCGGATTTGGGTTCAACGGGTTGCTGCTAGATGGGGTCGCAATGGCTTATCGCTAGATAAGGTCACAATGGATTACCTTTGGATAGGGTCACAACGGTTTACCGTTGGATAGGGTCACAACGGCTTACCGCTGGATGAGGTCGCAACAGATTACTGCAGGATGGGGTCGCAATGGCTTACCACTGGATAGGGTCACAATGGCTTACCACTAGATGAGGTCGAAATAGCTTACTATAGGATGGGGTCTCAATGGCTTACTACTGGATAGGGTCCCAACGGCTTACCACTGGATGAGGTCACAACGGTTTACTGCAGGATGGGGTCGCAACGGCTTACCGCAGGATGGGGTCGCAACGGCTTACCACTGGATAAGGTCACAACAGCTTACTGTTGGATAGGGTCACAATAGCTTACTGCTGGATAGGGTCAAAACGGCTTACCGTTGGATGAGGTCACAATGGCTTACTGCATGATGGGGTTGCAACGGCTTACCGCTGGATAGGGTCACAATGGCTTACCGCAGGATGGGGTCGCAACAGCTTATCGCTGACTAAGGCCCATAGTTTAACGTCATGCAGGATGGGACAGACTGATGTGAAGGGGGTCGGAACTACTGGGTGTTGAACTTGAACCTTAGGGAGGATTCCTACGTACCCTGCCTTGTAAAGGATCAAAGACCATGTAGTTCAGAATGGGGCAGGGGGCTTACACTCTAGGCTTCCCAGGATGAGGCAGGAGTCGGCGAACCAACGTGAATAAGGACCTGGGATCTAGGTGGGTGGTGGTCTTGAACCTCATGGAGGCTTCCTACATACCCTTCCTTGGAAAAGATCAAAGACCTCGTAGTTCATGGTTTTGGTGAACCAACGTGAATGGGGTCGGAACGACCGAGTGCCGGTGGGCTTGAACCTCAGGGAGGCTTCCTACGTATCCTACCTTGGAAAGGATCAAAGAACTATTAGTTCATGTGGTGGGTTGTGGGGCTTATACTCTAGGCTTCCCAAGGAGGATTTCGGTGTTGGTGCTTACTCTAAGCCCACATGAGTCATGCTTGTGTGAGAAAAAAGAGGCAGTAGAGACCTGACGATCACGTCGTGAAAGGTGCGTTCGTGGGAAGTGGAGTGGGGCTTACATGTGATCACATCCCAAAGAGTAAACTGGGGATTATGTGTGTTTAGTAGCCCAAAGAGGTTGGGACTTACTCTAGGAGGGAGGCCTGATGGAGAAAAATCGCAGCGGGAGAGGGATTTGGGACCGAAGAGAGGAGAAGCACTGTTCCCCATCACGCCCTTTGCTGGCCCTGAGGACTGAAGAAGAAAGGAGGGTCAGGGATGCTACCTTCTACAATAAATCTAGGGGCTTACACCAAGATGGTTTCCCTTTCCCCACGGAAAAACTCCACTCCCATAAGAAGGATATCATCCCTTGTGGATACCAGTGGGCATGGAGAATGTCCAAGGTGGGGGTACCCCACATACGAGGCATGGGGTGAGGTCATAGTTTAACGTCATGTTCTGAGGACGAAGGTTCTTGTAAGTTTAATGTCCTATAGCTCGGATTAGGTGGGTTTTCTTTACACCCCTAGTACTTACATAACTGGTACCCTCAGCTCCTTGGTGCATAGAGGGGATATGCAACACCATGGCGAGGGGGTGTCATGGAGCGAACCATCGGGGGGGGTCCACGTTAGCATGGCTACGTGAAGAAGCGATAGCTTTTAGTGTGCATATTCGAATAAGCATGAGTTAAATCAACGCAATGGGTGGTATCGTCCAGGGGACTTTGAAGTTACTTCATGTGAACCTAAGAGTTTTCACGGGAAATGAGTATATGGCAAAGGTATTGTGGGCACGGGAGGCGCCCAAAAATGATGCCCGGAAGAGGGAAATCACGGTCGCACAAGACAGGAGGCTTGTGCTCAAAAGGGACCATTGTGTGAAAAAGGGGTTGGTCCGGTGCACAAAAGGAATTGAGCACGCGAAAAAGTCCGGGCCGGCGTGAAATTGAGCACTGGGCGCGAAAAAGAGCGGGTAGGTGCGCAAAAGGAATTGTGTGCCGAAGACCTAATTTTGTGCAATCGTAAGGAATTGTACACAGGGGAAGGGGCTCGAGGGGACTTCGAAGAAGATCAAGCTCGAGGGTTATCATGCAAAGGCGGACCCCCTGGTGACTTGTCATGAAAAATTTAGTACCTGAAATCCATCTTTTGCACGCATGAATGGTGAATTTTTTGCAGGGGAGACGGTTCAGATTCTTCGGGCTGAAGTCGAAGGGGTGGGCTTCTATTTATAGGTGCTTGGGATCATGGGTCCACGCAAAAAAACACTTCAGTGCAAAATATTGCATGCCCTGAGGTTTGAAGTGTGGAGATCAACTGCGCGAAGTGGTGGCGTGAAATAGTTCAATGCCCACACAGAAAACTCTCACGAATCCCGTAGTTTTTCACGTGGGACATATTTTTTAACGCAACTCAGTATTTTTTTCATGCCGCCCCTCTAGGACCCCTAGAATGGATCTCTGGTTCCAAATATGGCTTTGCTTTGTCGCGCCCGAACCATCCTCATCCTTGGAGCACTTTTTGGTGTCTACACCTATCAAGAGAGGAATGGATGAGAAAAATCAACTAGTATATCATAAAATTATAATACAACCTAAACATAGGAAATATCCAAAATATATGTATAATATTTCAAATTTCAATCATTAAATAAAGTAATAGTTATAACATTTAATGTGGAAAAAAACTCAACATGGAGACAAAAGTGGATACCCTAACTACTCACAAGAGACTTCCGGCTCACTGGATAGTAACACCATCACAAATCACTACCAAGGTTGGGTCTGGGTTCGAGAATTATTCTTTAACTAACCACTGAGATTATAGAATCTCTAAATATGAACAAGATGGTCACATTAATGATATTTTTTTAGAGTTTTCGGATAATAGGGATTAGACTACCTAGATTTCCTGCATTGGAAATAGACCAACAACATCGTTTTTAGTGAAGTAACGTCAATAGGTTAATTTTGTAGTTCCATATTTTCACTAAATCCTTAGGCTATTTAATTATCTTCTCTATAATAATTTAACTAATCAATGAGACACCCAATGAGGTTAAATCACTAATCTACATTGACTTCCTAGCAAAAATTAAATCAAAAATGATGGATTTACCAACCACTTTTGTATACGTAGTTGGGACAAAAAGGATAATTATTGAGATGAGATTGAGAAAACGTACACATTAAAAGAACCAAGACATATTTAAATAATCAAAGAATATATTAGGAAATAAAGGAACCATTTTGAAAAAACACTCATCATATTCTTTTACCTATTCATCGCCTTCATGAATTCTTAGGAACACTAATACCTTCATCACCTTCACATCATTAGGGTGATCCCACTAGATAAAGAGACTCCTAAAATACTCCCAATGCATCCATTTTAGTGGTAAATCAAGGATGATGGTCTTCCACTATTCTAAGCCTGATCCCTAGAACAATAAAGTAATAGTCTTCACCCTAAATGCCTAAGGATCCTCAACGGAATATATGATCTATTAGACCTTTCATAGGCACCCCATCACATATAGAGGGATTTGATAACCAAAAAAAGTCTAAGTGATACTGATTCAAAAACTCTATAACATGATCCACAGGCTGAGATAGATATGGATCCACCACTATGCTAAGATTTTAGTCACAGTTAGAAACTAAGAAAACTATATCTATATCTTTATAAGGATTACCCTGTAAACTTCCACCTGAATAATTTCCTATTTTACTTATCGATTCCTTTTTGGTGGTTTTCATTCTAAAATAGCACAAAACACAAGATTCAAATAAAACATTACAAATACATATACAAGGGAAAAATATATGAATTAAAAAAATTAATACCACAAAACACCATTTATAATTTTATTTCAAAAAAATTAAAACATATCATGATATATAACCTAAAAAAATTATATAGAAACATGTTTCTTAAAAATTATATACATATTTAAATAATAAATTCATTTTCAAAATGTATAAGAAGATATTATTTCTATTTTAACAACCCACATGGGTTTATAAATAGCCTCCTTGAAAAAAAGAAAAATACACCAAAATAAAATGGTTTATCACTATAAAGTTTTCTACCTTACTTTGAAACCACCCCATATTACTTGAAAACTAATGAAATTTATTATTTTAAAACCCAAAATTTTCAAAAATCATTTATTCCACTTAAATCATTCAAAATGATATTTGAAAACCTTTCACATGGAATCCTATAATGCTAAAACATGGTTATATAAAACAAGATCAAATACCAATCCATAAAACATCACATTAAAACTTATCCATAATCTATAAATCCCACTAAATTAATCATAAATAAGGAACAAATATCATAATAAAAAATTAAAATACCATAATTTTCAAAAAAATTACCATTGTGCATGATTTGACCTCATAGATTGTCAAATCACATGCTAACCATGAAAGTTCCACTGGAATTCACCCATAATAGTTTCACATGTCTTGCACATGGTTTGATAGACCATGCACCTTAACCATTCACCATTCACCCATGTATTGCTTCCAAATTTTACCCCATGATAATTAATTTCCTAAAATTAATCTTAGGATCTCCTAATGTCTCATATTAGTAAAAAAAAAAAACAAAACACATTGAGAATAATCAATTATAAAACCTAAATTCAAATAAAAACACCTGACCACCCATGGTAACTCGGTATTTGGTATGTAGAAGAACTGGCCAGGAACTCCCGCATACTTACCTATCAAGCTCTTATGGTCCTACATTTTATCTACCATAAACCCCCAAACTACATGAGGTATTTGACGAAATTTTGTAATTAATTGGCTCATGTAAACCTGAAACATTACCCATAATGCTCTACCACAAGGCCTGAAGTGCATTTTTGGTTTCTATAAGCTGGCACCAAGCACAAAGGGTTTTAATACATAACCATTTAGGAATGATTTCAAACTCTAGATCAATAAACCATGAAATATATTCCAAATTAGAATCTATCATGAAGTATTTAAATTTTGAAAACTCATGATAAACTAAATAATTAATTTCTAAATATCATCCTATCAAACAAGGCATAACAAAAAAAAATATAACATAAAATTCAATAAATAAATACCAATTAAATTTAAAATCATTTAGACAATATTTAAAAGATACAATGAACTATGAAATTATGATATGGTCAAAGGGGAAAATACAAAAAAATCCCCAAACATAACACAATGATCCCAATATATCAACCAAGTTATCTCTATGCAACTCCATGTAACCATCAATATTCAACATCCACTTAGATTTCCAAGGAAGTGTAGGATAAAACCCAACATGGAAGTCATAACTTTTATACATATATAATACATAAAGACTAAATACCCACCAATGTGAGTGTGTAGGGTGTAAACCAATTCCTAGTAGGATTCCACCAAGAGTAAATTTTATTCTTTGTATAAGATAAACCAAGAGTGATAGTTTGAAATTAAGGAAATAGAAAATAGCTTTCTTAACCATTACATGATATGAAAAAAAACTCACTCCAAAATTACTTTCATAAAAAACTTCCTTTAAGAAAACAAAAATCATGTTCCCATTCATATTTAGAAATTCACCTTTGAAAAAATCACTCAAATGGGATTAAAATAGGTTTCAAATATATTTTTTAAAAAGAATTTACATTTTGAAACAAACCACCCCACGCCTTACTTTTTAAAAAAAATTTACACACTCCTAAAATATAAATAAAACAAAGGGAAAACCATATAAAATAAATACCACCAGGAATCATAAAAATGATGATAATATTAACACAAAACAAAACATAGTAACCTTAAGACTCAACTATAAAAGAACAAATATATCAAAAGTATAATCAATCCAAGAATAAAGAAACTCTCAAGATAAATAAGTAATAATGAATGAATAACATGTTTTATATATAATGGGGCCTCACCATAGGGACTAATGGGACAATAATTAGATATTTCTAGGTGGAACTAATTTTTCGTAGGTTTTATGATCCTACAACTCATCACCTGAGTCGCTCTCAACTATCCTCATCAGAGACCACCCCCCATACACAATTTTCAGGATAAATATTAAATATGGGATATTATTCAGTGTGTAATCTCAACTATCACATCATCCTTTTCTTCATTTCCCACTTTGTTACCTTGAGTTTTCCTATGAAATATCTAAATGAGGTGGGCCAAATTTATCATCCAAAAATAATTAAAGGATATTGGGAAAAAAGAATGTACCATAACAACAACTATACAGCCCACCTCTAACACACGTTATCAAAGATCCCATTCAAAGTACACATGCATCAACCATAATCCAATAGTCTCAAAATACAAATGATCATAAATAATAGATAATCAGGGGGATTAATAAGGGTGTAGTTGTAAACTTTGGAATCATTTTACTTAAAGTGTTAAATGGTATTTATGTTATATACTAGTAAATAAACACTTTAAATTCCATTTTGGAAACCATCTCAAAAACATTGAAAAATCAAAGAATAATTAAATACCATAAAACATGATTTGAAACAAGTAATGAAATATCTTAATAATTCCCATAAACTAGATTTTCCCTTACTAATGTGAACAACTCATTAAAATATAAAATACTCGATGTTATAAAACATACTTGGTTAAAAAAATCATGGTTAAATAATTTATTTTAGAGAAAACTATAATTGAAATTTCATCAAACATGTATAATCCATAAAACTCCATTTAAGAATATAAAGTCATTATATTGAGTTACCCACCCATAATTCCAAATGAAAACTAAAAGATATTATATAAAACCTTTTAAAAAACATATCTGGATAACTTATACATCATATATATAGATTAAAATTAAATTTAATACCTCAAGTATCCAATTAAATCTCAAATAAAAGGAATAAAATGTAAAAAAATACCACAATTGATGGAAACGTTTCACCTTTAATGAATACCACATAATAGATCACAAAAGGAGTTTCAAAACCCCTAGAATCCAGAAAACCACACTTGAGATAACCATAAACATGATAAATGGACACAATGTATGCAAGGGTTAAATTAAGAAGGAAGAACACTGAATAAATATGAAGGAAAGGAAAGGACAAGGAGAAAGAGACTCGTTCCTAGAGTTTTGGTGAATAGATCACCAAGAAATCATTAAAATCCCACCAAGGAGAGGAGGTGGAAATAATTGGATGGGAGGCCTATCTAGGGCATAGATTTTAAAATGGGGGTTATATAGGAGGAATCTATAATTAAAAATAACTTGAAATGATCAAAAGTACCACCTTGAAGCAGGTGTTGTGGTTTACCCGCATAGCTAGATAAACTGTGTGGTAATTGTGTGAACACTCTTGGATACCTAAGGTCAGGTCACACGATTTCTTATAAGTCTATCATGGTTAGTTATAAAAATAAAAAACCACACTAGAAACCATTCTCCTATTCACATGGTCTAGGTTCAAGATTAGAACTAACCATGTGCTAATCATGTACCCAAACATATTCCCCCAAAATTTTAAAAAATTTACCCCCAGCCCCTGGAAAATCTAAAAATAAATGATATAAAATAAAAAATTAAAGTGATACATACTATTAAACTATTTAGTGTCATATTATAACCTTCAGTTCCTAATAAAAACAATTTATGATATTACCAATATCATAAATACGATACGATAATCTATTTTTTTATCCTTCATAAAATACAAACTACACCATCGTATTCTATAATTACCAACATGATACACTATAATATATTGTAAAACTAAATAATTACACTATTTTTTCACCTATAACATCCTATATCATATGTTGAAACCATATCGGTCCTTAATATATTTCCTATCGTACGATCAACTTCAGTGAAAATTTTACATCTCTAATCACGATATCTTATATCATAAAGGAATCCCCATAATAAACAATATATTTTATCTAATGATGTCAATGACTATATCAAATTTTAAATAGAAAATATATATCATATTAGATGATATCTAATATTATCTAAATGGTTTCTTCATTTCAAACATGATTTCAAGAATCGAGAAGTGTAGTAAGACTCTAATACCACTAAAGGGTTTATTAGGATCAAATAACACTTATTTAACAGAGCGGATGACATTAAAAACCTTAAAACTAAGATCACCATGTTTTGAAAAAACAAATCCATGTATAAACTAATTGAAAAAACATTTACCTTTCACCAATGATAGCCTCAGATACTACCTTTAATAATATTCTTTATGAAGATCCCTTGGAAGAATCCATCGAGTTCCTTTCTCTATAGTGTATCTATGGGTTAACTAAATCACCTAAAACTTGGGCAGGGCCTTATTTAAATCAATGATCTGCTAGTATCTTCCTAGTAAAAGGAAGAAGGAGGAATAGATCTTTGGGAGAATCAGTAGGATTCTTTTTATACCTCACACAATCACTACCAACTCAATGGATATTTCATTCTTATATATCCCTTGAGACACTCCTAAATCATTAATGTAATTTACTAGAAAATTTTATAAAATTTGAGCAATGCTATCTATTTACATCATTGGTAAATTTTTATCCATGAACTTAATATTTGAGTGCAATTAATCCCTCATAAGTTTCACTTTATAAAACATTTATAATTGCTAACAACCATTTATAGAAGATTCGAAAATTTTAACACTTAATGTTATTAATAAATAATAGGGTGTTATGTTAATCAAGTAATATTATTAACCCACATTATGATATAACTATATCATATAAAATTATTGATTAAGGCATATGCATGATATCTCTATATCATTCTATATGATATCCCATCATCCAAGGCATATGATATGACTTGGATTACAAGAATTTCATGCTCTACAACATGCTCATTCAGAACATTATAATATAGTCAAAACCATATCATGATTTATATTGGATTTAGGGTATATCTTTATCAATAAAAAAATGAAATTTGATATTTGTTTTGAGTTTACTCACATAGGAGGGGTTTCAAGGTGTATCATTGTATATAATATTTATCCCATGAAAAACATGTGTTAAATTTCATTTATCAATGAAATGAAAGTCTAAAAATAAAATTATTTATATATCCAACATATATTAAAAAAAATTAGGGTATTTATAAAATTTATATATTTACATATGAGTATTCTCCATCTATATGGTATCAAAGTGGGTTCCCTAACTCTATAGATAATAAAAGGGGTAGAACCCCCTAGATAATGAACATAATAATAGTTAGAACAAGGATTTCATGAACTACCCCCTTCAACATTAGTACCTTTATCCTCTTGTTCCAATCATATATCACCCTCCCTATAGCTTTGCCTCCCCACAATACCTAAGTTGTTATGTAGATATGTTCCCAGATCTCCATCAAGACTCTTTATTATTTCTTAGTTCTCCACAAGGACTCATTATTGCAACATAACTATTGTTAATGACCAAATGAAATAATAATATTTTCCTAAATTACCTTCAAGCTGCCTAGAATACCATCGAGGCATTTTGGTTTCACAATATGGGAACCATATCACTCAACTTTTTTGGTATGCAAGATCAATCATTGTTTCACTATAACTTTTGGGTATATAAATAGAGTGTTATATCACCTAGACATTTGGTTCCATGGAAGTGGGAATTTCTTCACCCAAACTTTTATATACACAAATTGGACATCATTTTACCCAACTGTGAGGCCACTCTTCAATTTCCATTTCATCAATAATATTATTGAAATGGTCGTCATCAGTGTGGGGGTTTCATATAATCTTCAATAGCATGAAATTTCATCAATTAAACTATTAGAAATACTTCAAATATATCATTTTATTATGATGGGGATCTCAATAATAGGTGGACATAGCCAGAAATCAGAGTATGTAAACAACTTTTTTTGTTATTTTCATTTTCATTTTGTTTTGTTTTATTATATACCCAAGATAGGTAAACCTATTTTGAGGTGGATTTTTAGGTAATTTTATTAAATTTAGATATTTAAATATTATTATTATCCTACTAAAAAAGTTATCCCATTAATTAGGTGAAATAAATTTAGTAAAAAATATATTGTTTTAAAAAAAATCAGATAATAAATTCATCCAAATAAATTTTTTCACGGCCACAAGATGAGAAAAATATTAAGAAAAAACATGAAAACATTGAGATATAATAAATATATTGTTGTGGCCTTTGATTTTTTTATAAATTTTTTTTAAGGTTTAATTTTTTTTCAACCCTTATTGAGAATCATTAAAAGTTTCTAATATGGTATTTTATATGATTATAATGTTTTTTAGATAGTTAAAGGTGGATAGAAAGTCTTTGAAAAAGTTCTGTGAGTTTTTTTGTGTCCTGAAATTCTTATTCTAGATATTTAAAATTGGATAAGTGAAATATTATATAAGATTCACAAAAGATGTTACATTCACCATATAGATGACTTATACTATTCATAAAAAAAATTAGCTTCATTGAGAAATTGAGTTACATGTCATCAATTATAAAATTGGCAAAGGAAATTATCCTATGTGTGTAAGAAAATTCAGCTATGAATATGAAATTTTGATAAAAATACATATAGAATAAGTCATTTGAGATACTTGTATGATATTTTAGGAACCGTCGTATGATATTTTACTTTTTGAAAAAAATGATCATGTAAGTCAATTCAATATTGTGTAAGATATTTTTTGTTGCATAGTACATTTGACATATCCACATAGAAGATTTGTTTCTTCGTGTATGAAGTTTGAGTTGTATGTTATAATTTAATCTCATATGAATTTTTCATCTAGAGTTTAGGAAAATGAAATTTTAAAATATCATTCACTGTATGATATTTTACATAGTTAAAAACAAAGTTTCCAAGAATCAAAATATTGTAAACAATAAAATCAGATAATGATCAAGCTGATCCCTAGTGTCTAAAATCTCACAGAAAAATTGTGATTCAAGATATCTGAAAAATCATTAATCATAATTCAGTGAATAAGAAGTTAAAACATGATATCTACTATATTATATGAACACAAAATGAAATGCATTTATTATATTTTCAAGAATAATATAGATATCAAGTTTGTTGATGCTTTGTTGTTCTTCAATTCCTGAAATCACTAGAAATCAGTGTAGTGATTCAAGATGAGTATTTTGAATGTTTTATATATTTTATTAATCTAATTTTTATAATAATTGCATCACAAATTTTTCCTTTGCATCACAAAAATTTTAATAATTTATGAATCAATTTGAGAAAGTTAATTTAATTGTAAACAACTACTGGGTATTTTTTATATTCACAAATACATTATTTAAGAGTATTTTAAAATTGGATATCAATGCTTCTAAGTTCATGGGGAAAAGATAATGGGAATTTTGTAATTTTCAAGATAACATAAGATATAATACCCATATGATATTTTTTATGATTCTTAGGAAGAAACATTGAGGAAGATAAAAATAGTATAATACTCATGGAACTTTCTTTTGGAAGTCTCAATACAGCTTATTATATACCAATTTAGGTATATGAAAAAGGGATGTGTAATTAATGTTTATTCTATCCATAAAATTTGTTTCTTGAAGAAATAGGATTTTTGGTTGATAAATATAAAATATAAAAATGACAAGAATAAGTGTGATAGATTGAGAGTAGATAAAGTTGAGGTTGTATGCATCTAAAAATATGTCTTTTCCAAATCTTACTGTACTAGGAAAATAAGAAGAAGAAAACCCTTAAAGAGTTTGAAATCAGTGATCAAGGAATAACTATAACTCTCATTCTTATTGTCTAAAGTTTTATTTATTTAAGAAGTTATCATATTTAGTTCTTTTTATCCACTTTTCTCAATATAAGGCTCTTTATTGGTTTCTAAAGCAACCTAAAGCTTCAAGTGATCTATCACTTTTTTTTACTGGTTATAACCAATGATATTTTGAGTAAGACTAGTGGAATTTTGTGTAATGATATTAGTGTTATTTTGTAAAAATGTGGGTGAAGTTTGATTCCTCCTTGACCATTTTAAGTTAATGATTGACTTATAGTATAAAATTTGTAGCGAGGATGATAACTGGTTGTGGTAATAAGTAGCCAAGCACATTGTGGATGAACCTTATAAAGATTGTTGTGTTCCTTATTATATCTATTTTCATCATTTTTATGCAATGATGAGAGTAAAATATTCAAGTGAGAAAATCAGATATTAACTTATCACAGGGGTTTATTTCTAGTGAAAATATAAATTTTACTCTGATTCACCCCAACCCCACCCACCCCCCTGATTTTAGCCATGTGATCTTATGGAACTAACAATAGGTATAAAAGAAAAGGTTTCCTGTTTTATATTCTCTCATTGTATTTAATTATGGAAAATATAAACACTATAAATAGTATATAAGTACCAACATTTGATGGAAAAAAATTCCATGGCTGAAAAAATAGGATGTTTCCTTATTTATTATTACTTTGGATTAATGTTCATGATATAACTACAGTTGGTTTTCCACCTATTCAAAGAGTTGATAATATGACCTTAACTGATGATAGAAATATTAAATTTTATGTCAAATAAAGTAATGTTATTCTTATTTCTATTTCAGAGAAAAATTTTACGAAGGAGATGGGTCTAAAAACTACCAAGGAAGTATAGGATAAGTTAGAAAGTTCTTGTAAAGGGAATTTAAAAGTTAAAGAGGAAAATCTATAAATTTAGAGAAGTATGTTTGGAGATCTAAAATATCTAAGGATCAATCCATTTATGACTAATTTACTGGAGTTAATAAAATAGTGAATAACATCAGAGGATTTGGTAAAAAATAAATCATGATATTATTGTGAATAAAATCATGAGGAATTTCCAAGATGTATTTTCTCCCAAAATTTATGATCTATTAGATAGGGAAGACCGTTCACTCAATAATTTATATAATATCCTCATTACCTATGAAATGAGAAATATGCATACTTTTAAAAAGAAATTCAAACATGTGATATATTTTGAAACCATGAGAAATATAAAGCTAAAAGAATAAGAACCCAAACCATATAGTAAATTTAATGGTGAAGATAAGATAGATAAAGAAGTAAAGATAATCATGTATCATATATCTAAAAATATTGGTAAAGGTAAAGGAAATTACATGGGTAAATAGTCATTAAAGTTATTAAAGTGAGTGGGTGTTGGAAATTTTGTTGTTAATTGTCTAAAGAAAAATAATCTTGGATATGAGACTGATGATAATGATGAAAAACCTAATAAGAATAAATTTATCTGGATCTCTAAGACTAAAAAAATATTTTGAGTTCAAGAAAAAATTTCCATGAATAAAATGAAAATTTTTAATAATAAAATATAAAGATTAAGACATTTCATGTTTTAGTAAATCCAATCATGAAGGTCCTGGAAATTTCACAAACTTTATGTGTGTATAAGGAAGAAACCACCAAAAGTAGTGAAGAGGAAGGTGGTGAAAATCCATGCATAGAGAATATGCACATATCTGAGTTATAAGAATATCCTGAGAAAATAAAAAATCTCAATAAGTAATTTAAAACTCTCAAGAATTTTGATGGTAGGATGATTGAAAAAATAGAATAGTTTCTTAAGAAATAAACCAAAATCATTGAATAACTCAAGAAATAAAATTCAAAACTAACTATGAATGAAAAAATCATAAGGTATCTTGAACAAAAATTTATTTTCATAAAATAAGAACTTGGTAAGATAGAATCAAAATATCTTGAAACTAAAACGAAGTTGAAAATGCTTAAATAATACTTCAATAAATCTTATGAAGTCAAAGTTGAGATATTTACAATAGTTGAGAATTCTTACATGTCATTTCTGGTTACATTAGCACCTAAAACTTTTATAAAATTTTAATCTATTTTACATAGATGTGAAAGTTATAATTAAAACTCTAAACAAGGTTCATATATAAAATATAATGAGAAATAACTACAAGAAAACTTCCATTTAGCGGCGGTTTTTTCGCGGCGGTTTTAAAAACCGCTGCTAAACGCATTTCGGGCTGCCTTTTCGTGGCGGTTTTTAAACCGCCGCGAAATGCCATAATTTTTTTTTATTTTTTTTTTATTTTTTTTTTATTTTTTTTTTATTTTTTTTGAGGATTAGCGGCGGTTTTTTAAAAAACCGCCATGAAATAGCGGCGGTTTCAGTAAAACCACCGCGAAATGAAAGGAAAAAATAAAAAAACACGAGAAACCCCGAAATCACTAAAATGACCATAACTTTTGATCCGAGCGTCCGTTGGAGCGCCACGACCAGTCAAATCAAAGCTCATGAAGAGATCTAGAGGCACATATAACCAAAACCATAAGACGGTCTAAGGTGTAGAAGATATTAGTGTTATAAGAATGTTGAAAAAAGTTCTCCAACTTCAAACAGCCATAACTTTCGCTCCGGGTGTCCGTTTGGGCTCTACCATATATCAAATCGAAGCCAGCGAAGAGAGATACGCACTAAATTGAAAGAAGCAAGCTTATGTCATGTTTTTCAACCCCAAAAACCCCTCTGAAGGCCTCCAAAACCCTGTTTCTGTCACCGGTGTCCCGTCGAACTTGTTTTCAAACAGACCTAACTTTCGATCCGCATGTCAGTTCAGACACCTCCACCTGCCAGATCATAGCTCGTTCCATGAGCTTCAATTTTACTGGCCACGGCACCCACATGCACTCCTAGATCATATGTTATGGGCTTTTTAGTGAGTATCGGGTTTGTTATGTTTTTCGATGCCTCGTTTCTAGCACCCGTTCCCCGTCAGCTTTTTTTTAAATGGTCATAACTTCTGATCCACCTGTCTATTCGGACTCTTTCACCTATCAGGTCAAAGATCATTTCAGGATCTTTGATTTGACAGGTCGTGGATCTAAAACGGACTCTCGGATCATAAGTTATCTCTGTTAATGTGAGTCCAATGTTTTTGTCTCTTTATGACCGTTTTGACGGGTTTTAACGGTTGCTCCATTTATTATTGTTTATTTGGGTTTCCATGACTTGTTATCTTTATCAATGGTCATTTGTGGGTTATTATGATGATTATGTTGAATTATTAAGGGGTTTTCTACAGTTATCATGAGTTTTCATGCATTCTCATTCGTTCTCATTCTTTCGAATGCCTCATTCTTCATATGCTTCTCCATCCGTTTTCATGTGTTTTCATGATTTTTCATCCCTTACCACGTCTTTCCATACTTTTTCATGTGTTACCTTTATTATTTATTATTTTTATTTACTTATTTTTATTATTTATTATTTATTATTTATTATTTATTATTTATTATTTATTATTTATTGTTAATTATTTATTAGTACTAATAATAAAATATTATTAATAATAATAATATTTGTTAGTGGTTATTTATTATTTATTATTTATTATTTATTATTTATTATTTATTATTTATTATTTATTATTTATTATTTATTATTTATTATTTATTATTTATTATTTATTATTTATTATTTATTATTTATTATTTATATTTATATTTATTTATTATTTATTATTTATATTTATTATTTATTATTTATTATTTATTATTTTATTATTATTTATATTTATTTATTATCTATTATTTATTATTTATATTTATTTCTTATTTATATTTCTTATTTATATTTATTATTTATTATTTATTATTTATTATTTATTATTTATTATTTCTTAATTATTATTTATTTATTTATTATTTATTATTTATATTTATATTTATTTATATTTATTTATTATTTATTATTTATTATTTATTATTTATTATTTATTATTTATATTTATTAATTATTAATTATTAATTATTTATATTTATTTATTATTCATTATTTATTATTTATTATTTATTATTTATTATTCATTATTTATTATTTATTATTTACTATTTATTATTTATATTTATTTATATTTATTAATTATTTATATTTATTTATTATTTATTATTTATTATTTATATTTATTTATTATTTATTATTTATTATTTATATTTATTTATTATTTATTATTTATTATTTATATTTATTTATTATTTACAATTTATTATTTAAATTTATTTATTATTTATAATTTATTTATTATTTATTATTTATATTTACTTATTATTTATTATTTATTATTTATTTATTGTTTATTATTTATCATTTATTTATTATTTATTATTTATTATTTATTATTTAATATTTATTATTTATTATTTATTATTTATTATTTATTATTTATTATTTATTATTTATTATTTATTATTTATATTTATTTATTATTTATATTTATTTATTATTTATTATTTATTATTTATTATTTATTATTTATTATTTATTATTTATTATTTATTATTTATTATTTATTATTTATTATTTATTATTTATTATTTATTATTTATTATTTATTATTTATTATTTATTATTTATTATGTATATTTATTTATTATTTATTATTTATTATTTATTATTTATATTTACTTATTTTTTATTATTTATATTTATATTTATTTATTATTTATATTTATTTGTTATTTATTATTTATTATTTATATTTATTTATAATTTACTATTTATTATTTATATTTATTTATTATTTATATTTATTTATTATTTATATTTATTTATTATTTATTATTTATTAGTTATTATTTATTATTTATTATTTATTTATTATTTATTATTTATATTTATTATTTATTATTTATTATTTATTATTTATTATTTATTATTTATTATTTATTATTTATTATTTATTATTTATTATTTATTATTTATTATTTATTATTTATTATTTATTATTTATTATTTATTATTTATTATTTATTATTAATTATTTATTATTTATTATTTATTATTTATGATTTTTATTATTTATTATTTATATTTATTTATTATTTATTATTTATTACTTATTATTTATTATTTATTATTTATTATTCATTATTTATTATTTATATTTATTAATTATTAATTATTTATATTTATTAATTATTTACATTTATTATTTATTTATTATTTATTATTTATATTTATTTATTATTTAATATTTATTATTTACTATTTATTATTTAATGTTTATTATTTATTATTTATTATTTATATTTGTTATTTATTTTTTATTTTTTATTTTTTATTTTTTATTTATTATTTATTATTTATATTTATTTATTATTTATTATTTATTATTTATTATCAATTATCTATTATTTATTATTTATTATTTATTATTTATTATTTATTATTTATTATTTATTATTTATTATTTATTATTTATTATTTATATTTATTAATTATTTATATTTATTAATTATTTATTATTTATTATTTATATTTATTTATTATTTATTATTTATATTTATTTATTATTTATTATTTATTATTTATTATTTATTATTTATTATTTATTATTTATTATTTATTATTTATTATTCATTATTTATTATTTATTATTATTGAGTTTATATCTATTATTTATGTATTATTTGTTTTTTCAGTTAATATATATAAGTATATTAAATTCTGTTTATTAATCACATGACGAGCTTGCTGGAGTGGTAAAGTCTTTGGAAAATATACAAGAGGTTAGGGGTTCAAATCTCACCAAACGCAGTATTTCTTTATATTGTATGGGCATGTGCATGGGCATGTGCATGGGATGTGCATGCATGGATAAATAAAGTAATACAAAATAAATAAAATAAATATGAAATAAATAAAATAAATACGAAATAAATAAAATAAATAAATAAAATATGAAATAAATAAAATAAATAAACACATAAATAAAATAACTAAATAAATAAATAAAATAACTAAATAAATAAATAAAATAACTAAATAAATAAATAAAATAACTAAATAAATAAATAAAATAAATAAAATAAATAAAATAAATAAATAAAATAAATAAATAAATAAATAAATAAATAAATAAATAAAATTAAATTAAAATAAAAAAAATAAAAAAAATAAAAAACCGCTGCTAAATCATTTAGAGGCGGTTTAAACCGCCGCGAAATGTTCTGCGACGATTTTAAAAACTACCGCGAATAGTTTCCCGACGCACGATTTCGCGGCGGTTTTTCAAAACCGCCGCCAATCTATTTAGCGGCGGTTTAAACCACCGCGAAACGAAAAAAACCACCGCTAAATCGTGATTTTGCCGTAGTGAATTATCTTCTACATAAATGGAATAAATAAGAATGCAAATAAAATCAATTCCCTTAAAGAACAATTAAGATCATATCATATCGAGTTAGTAATTATATAATCCTAGAATTAATATTTTTAAACATTACTATAGTTATAAAAAGGTATTCATATTCAATGTATCTTGTTGGTGTTATAGGATTTATATTCATAAGGCCTATACATACTGGTACAACTTGTCTCTACCTAGAAGTATCCATGAATAAAGGAGGTATGCGATCAAAAAAAGTGAATCCCTACAAAAGAAAGCAATGAACAAATTCACTTAAAATATGTCTACTTAGAACATGTTTTAATGTTTAAAATAAATGTTTGGTAGATGTGAGATATTGGGACATTATGTTTCAAAATTGATAAAAAAAACTACCTAGATAGTTCTCCTACCAAGAAATGGGAAAATGAGTTAAAAAGAAGAATCAAGATTAGGATTCATTATTTGTAGAGGTATATTTAAAGGTAACTAAGAAAGGAATAATTTGGATATTTGATAGTGGGTGCTCTTCACATATGACTAAAGACACTAAAATTTAGAAAGACATTGAGAAAAATGAATGTGAAGCAGTCACCTTTTTAAATGATTTCTCATTAAAGATCAATGGTGTTGGTACTACTGAGATTGTATCTAAAGGAATCAAGTGAAATAATGTTTTTTTGTGGGTGGGATGAAATATAACTTGTTAAGTGTTATCCAAATATGTTATAAGGTAAATGAATTTTTTTCATAAGAACTCATGAATTTTCAAAAATTACAAGGATAGAATAGTTATTATTAGAGGTAAAAGAACAAGTGGAATATTTTTTAAGATTTTATATCCATCCAACTCATGTTACATGAGTGACTAAGATGAAAATGATCCATGGGTTAGGATATTAGGCCACCTGTGTAAAAGGAATATTGAAATATATCTAATCATGAAGTTTTAAGAGACCTTCCCAAACACGATAGGGAAAGAGAATATATCTATGAAATGTGTTCGAAGGGGAAGATAACTCAAAAAAATCTCAAAAAATATACATACAATCTACTAAAACACTATAACTGATATATTCAAATGTATTTGGTCCTATGAGGAATAGTTAAACCAAGTTTGGTATGTATTTCATTAAATTATAGATGACTAAGCCTATATAAAAAATATCCTCTTCATGAATCACAAATCACAGGATATTTAGATGTTCAAAATTCTCATAAGACAAGTGGAGAAGGGGTTTGGTGTCTTCATAAAAAGGGTAAAGTAAAATAATAGAAAATAATAGACAAGTAATTATTTTAGGATATATCTATAAAAACATGGAATAAAATATCAATATAGAAAACCATAAACTCCTCAAAATAATTGTGTGGATGATATAAAAAGCATAATTATTATGTAAATTAGGGGGACCATGTGATCCAAACACAAACTTCCAAAGTTCTTCTAGAGATAATTTGTTTGCACTGTTATTTATATCCAAAATAGGTGATTGTTAATACCTAAAACTCATAATAATCCATGTGAAATGTGGAATAAAAAACCAATTATCAAACACTTCAAAATATTTGGAATCTCCTATTATATGAAGATCAAGAACAAAAATATAGGAAAGTTTGATGAAAATTCTAAAGAAAGAACATTTTGGGGGTGTCATTCTAATAGATTTGGTTACAAATATTGGAATAAAACCAATATAAGGTGGTGTAATGTTAATATGTGAAAATAATTGAAAATAAATAAAATATAGTTTCTCTTGTTGATCCTGAATAGGAATCTACTAGGACTGAAAACAAGCTAATTTAAAAACAATATTGGTATGCAAACCATAATCGAGAAAGATGTGGTTGATATTGAGTAAAATGCAACTAGTCATGAAGTAGGGACTGAGGATTGGGTATATAATCATCAAAGACAAAATAATCATGTTAACTCTGATAATATTATTGGCTAAGGGGATACACTTATCCAGGGCCTGAGAAGACTGAGGATAAAAAACCAAATTGCACTTATTTCACATGTTGAACCATATACTATTGTTGATTCAGTTCAGCATGAAGATTGGATTGATGAAATGAATGAATATATTAATCAAATAGAGAATAAATCTACTTGAGATCTTATACCTAGGCCTAAAATTTAAAATTTCATTCGAACCAAGTGGTTTTTTAGAAACAAGTTGAATAAATGATGAAACTTGATAAGAAATAAAGAAAGACTTGTTTTCAAGGTTTATTCTCAGTAGGAAGGATTTGAATTTGAATAAAACTTTACACCAGTGGAAAGGCTTGATATAGTCTAGATATTGGCTGTGGAAGCCCACAAAAATCATAAAATCTACCAATTTGATATGGAGTCTACTTTCCTTAATAGTGATTTTGAAGAAGATATTTTCTTTGAATAACCTAAGGGTTTTCTTCTTGAAAAATATGGAATCATGGTGTGCAGGATTAAAATGGATTTGTATGGTTTGAAGAAATCCCCAAGATCATGGTATTCCAAGATTGATTGATGCTTGAGAAGCATGGATTTCTCATAGGGAAAATTTAATATCAATCTTTATGTGGAGTAGTTATTCATAGATGCTCTTATTATCATAGTATATGTTGATGATATCGTTGTTATAGGTGAAAAAGAGTCTCTATACAAGGAATTTTCCATGTAAATTAAAAATAATTTTGGATTTTCAATGCTTAGTGAAATTTCATATTTTCTAGGTTTATAAATTATACAAGGGGTTAATCATATATTTATATCTCAAGAAAAGTAATCTAAGGAATTTTTTAAGAAGTTTGGTATGGATGAATTCAAAGTTATTTATTCTCTTATGGTTCTTAGTAAAAAACTGATAAAGGATGCGACTGAAACTTTTTGAATCAATAAGAATATAGAAAACTGATTGGTAGCCTACTTTATTTTAGAACCTCCATACCTGAAATTGTTTATTTTGTGAAATTATGTTCAATATTTAAGAGTAATCCTAAATTATCACATATGTTGGTGGCCAAGAGAATCTTGAGGTATGTCAAAAACACACTGAGCTTTGGCCTACAATAGAAATCCATTCCATATCTGACTCTACAAGGTTTATAGATGTTTATTGGGCTAGAGATTGTATTGATATTAAGTCCACCACAAGTGGAACATTATTTCTTGTTGAAGGTTGTGTTTCATGGAATATAAAGAATCAAAGATAATTATCATTGAGTATGGTTTAATTAAATTATTTATAATCCACTCATTATTACACATAAATAATTTGGATACAAGTTTAGTTAGTGGGTTTGAGATTTGAATTTGAGAATCCACTATTCATTTCCTGTGAAAATTAAAGTGATATAGATATTTCCTAAAATATATGTCAACACTATCAATCCAATCACATTGATCTTAGATATCATTTCATCAAAGAAAAGTTTGAAAATGGATATGTGAGACTTGAGTTCATTGGTACCAAGGAACAAGTTGCAAAAAAATTTACTAGTGTTAAAAAAGGATAAATTTCATGGTTTGAGGTAGAAAATTTATTTTTAGGCTTCCCCCTCATAAAAATTTCTCCCACATAAGCTTTTGGATTCCTTTTTCCAAGGGGGTAATAATAGTGACATAACTCTTGTTTATGTGTAAAAGGGGGAGAATTTTCCATGTATTGAGGGGGGTTTATTTAAGTCACTTGGCCCCAATTTATGTCACCAAGGGATGGAATTATATCAAAAGCATTATTGTATCTGGTAGTTTAGTGAAATTCAATTATCATTTGAGATAGGATACGATTTGATTATTCTCATATGGTTTGTAGAATTATAAATAGATTTGAGGTTATTTGGAATATTTGAGTGATAATACTGATAAATCAAAAAAGATGGATATTTTTATGGCCTTGGATTTTTTTATGAATTTATTAATGGTTTACATTTATTTTTAACCCTTATTGAGAATCATTAGAGGTTTCAGAGATAGTTTTTGAAATTATTGGAATGATTTTGATATAGTTAAAGGCATATGTAAAGGCTTTGAAGAAGTTTTGTTAGTGTGTTGTGTCCTAGAATTCTTATGTTAGACATTGAAAATGTGACTAAGTATCCTACGAGCTTAATAGAATATTTTTTAGTCACTGCATAGGATAATTATCCTATGAGTAAGTAAAATTAATCCACATAGAAGAATTAAGTTACACACAGTTGGTTAGAAAATTAAAAAATTAAATTATCTTATGCATATAAGAAAATCTAGCTTTTTGTATGAAATTTTGAGAACAAGTCATATAGTGTAAGTCATTTGATCTACCCATATGATATTTTAGGAAAACTCATATGATATTTTCCTCTATGGAAAAAAACTTATGATTATATCAGTCAATTTACCATTATGTATGAGATTTTATGTCTCATTGAACATTTGACCTGGCCGTATATGAGATTTGTTCTACACTTATAAAGTTTGAGTCTTATAGGAAAATTTAATCTCATCTGATGTTTTTGGATTGAGGTTGGAAAAATTAAAAAGTAAAATATCATACACCATATGATATTTTACATAGTGAAAATCGAGTTTCCCTAAATCATGGTATTCAAAATAATAAAATTAAGTGATGATCAAGTCGATCCTCAGTGGCTATAATATCACAACTAAATTATGATTCAAGTTGTATAAAAAATTAGTGATCCTTATTCAGGGAATAAAAATTTTAAACATGAGATCTATTAGATTAAATGAACTCAAAATAAAATGAGTTTATTCTATTTTCAAGAATAATTTTGATATTAAGTGTGACATTGTTTTTTTCTTCTTTAATTCCTAAAATCATATATAATCAGTGTAATTCTTCAAGATGGGTATTTTGAATGTATAAGATATTTTTATTAAGATTATTTTTTAGAATCATTGTGCCAAAAAAATTTCCTTCACACCTTAGAAGTTTGAATAAGTCATGAATTTATCTAATCTAGTTAAATAAATTGTATAAAAAAACTGAGTATTTTTTATATTCAAAACTAAATTATTGCTGAGTATTTTCAAATTGTATCTCAATGTCATTGAGGGATCAAGAAATAATATGAGGGAAATTTTAGAATTTGTATGAGAACATGGGGGAGAAAGTGAAAGAACCTAGGGCTTTGTGAAATAATTTAAAATAGTTATTTTAAAATTTTGGTTCTGGATTCATGTTTAAAAACTTACAAACCAAATTGGTTTGTTGAAGTTGAAATTGTTGTCAATAGGTTGAGAAGATGAAAAGTCAAAGAGTTATTAATTGTGAAAATTGATGTGATTTTATTAATTTCAAATATTTGTGTTAATAAGGACATACTATGTAAAAAATATATAAGAAATGGTTGAATGGATTATTGGTGAGTATCAAATAATTGGATAACTCTATTTGAGAGTAGAACAAAAAATTATCCCACACACCAACCATCCAATGAGGACTACAACCACTGCTTAAGTGGGAATTTGACTCCCTATCCAGTTCTAGGGACTGAGGGTGTTCATGTTCATAGGAATTCTATGAGAATAGGTGATCCATCATGTGGGGTGGAACAGCGGTGAAGGATTGTCAGCACAGGGCAATGCCAGCAGGAGTCGGTAGTGTACCCCGATAATCACTTTTTTCCGGCTATCGAAGTACTTTGTTATAAAAGGGAGAACATAAACTCTTGAAAAATATATGTGGTACTTTCCAATTCAATAAATTTTCATCTTCTATTAAATATATATAATTAACACCATCTATCTGATGAGATCTTCCAAATTCATCTGATCAATCTGGCAATTGTCTTCTTCCTCAAGCTTTTCGAGAGCTTCTATTCACCAGGTTTTTTTTGCATTTCTCACCTCTCATGGATCCATCCAAGACTTATGAGTATTATTTGATAAATTAATGAATCAAACATGATTTAATCTTCAGGAAAATATGTTTTCATGAAATAGTGATGTGTAAAACCATGGAGATATAGTGTGTAGATAATTTTTTTACAGTGGCAACTCGTTATCGCATTAAAGAGTTATTTGATACAACAGTTGTTTGTCTATGATTTATAGAGAAATGATTTAGTGGAGTGTTTTTTTATAAATAATTCCAAGGGGGTCATTTTTTTATATGTGATTATCACATGTTTGAGAGAGAAGTTTGAGAGAGAAACAAAAATCTAAAAGTGCTCTAATTTCACAACAAGGTTCCATGTGTTCACATTGTGACTCTTCCTTCGTTATCACAAGATAATATTTTAAGATTAAAATAAATTAACATGAAAAAAGTTGTTATGTGATGAATATAGAATTTTTCATTATCATTCACGTGAAGCTGGAACACATGAACCACCTTTTTTATAAGAAGAAGACAAAATTTTGTTCATGTGATTCATTTACGTGAAGCTGGATTACATGAAGAGAACTATTTTTCATCACCAAAAATTTGTAAATAGGAAGATCCATGCTATACTAATTTCATAATGAGAATTAAGGTTATAAATTTTCATCTATTTCTATGTGATACATGAATTTGATAATATACATGCATGATATTGGGTAGCATTGTATATGTGCTTAAATTATTTCAAAGTAGTTTGTTGTGCAAAGACACAGTGTGTAACACAGTATACCTACACAAAGGAACAATGAATAGGTATACTTTAAGTATACTATTCAAATTAAATAGTGAAGTTCTTGAGAAATTGTATATGTGCTTTCATAATTCATCATTTTCATGCACATGATTTAACACGTGAAAGGTATAGTGAGGATATTTTGAATTTTAATTATTACAAAAAATAAATAAGTTTGTGCATTTGTATACATGCATGAAGTTTGAGAATGTACATGAAATATACATTGCATGAATCGTGTGAAATGTTTTGAGAGTGAATTCAGGCATTAATTCAGAAGGTATACCTGAGTTTTTAGTAAATTGAGAAAATTTTATATCATTTGAAGATCAGTGAATAGTGAGAAAGATCATGCAATTTTCGAATAGTTTCCAAAGTTCTTGAATATTGTACACAAGAATATCAGGTAATCCAATTTGTTTTTGGAGAAAGACTACATCTTGAAGCAGACCAAAAGTAGTATGAATCCAATAAATATATTTATATTTTTGGATCATATCTTGTGTTACACAAGATTAGTAGAAGACTTTAGTGGGACTATGAAGTAGAATAAACCTTCAGTGGGACTCTAGAGCAGGACAGTGGAGTGTTGGTAACATTGTGGGATATAGTATAAAGATCCTTCTATGGCACTTAAGATTTGTTAGTGTAGGTTGGAACTTGTAATCTCTAGTGGGACTCTACAATGGAACATTGTGGTACTTAGTGTTGATGGAAATGGGACTTTCTATGGTTTTTACCATCTAAATATAGTGAATAATTTGTATCTAGGAGGTATAATCGGTTATACTAAGGAGTAGTTCTTAGTAATAATCCTTGTAAAAATATTGTGTTTGGTGCTTCATTTACATTATGTATTTCATACAGGATCCACTCATCCTAACAGATGATAAAGGTTTGAAGGGTGTTAAAGAAAAGAAAAATAATTTAGTAAAATAAGTAACACCTGATTCACCCCACCCTTCCTAGTGTGACTACACGATCCATTGGAAACTTAAAAAAATTAATCCACTATACCCCTTGTCCATATTTCTCATGGATTGCATGGAATTAAATTTAATTATGAAAAAAAAACTTAAAGGGAACTGCAAATGGTACCTTATTCATTTGAAAACACCAATATGATTTTTATCCATTGGAATTTCATATCTCAAAGGAACAAAGAAATACATCCTATATATCATCCACATGTGAACCATAACTCATGGATCATCATTATGTGATTCCCAAGTTCTATAATGGTAAATCTAAGTTCTTTATGACATCCCTTCGATTGCGTGAAGAATAGGTGAATGATTCAAGAGAAGGAATCGATCAATGCTTGTTCTTACTTTAGTTTATATATATAAAACTTGATATATGGGAGGGTAATACACTCAAAATTATGGCATAGGGTGGTCAAAAAAATTGGACTTAAAACATCTATTTACATTAGGGTTTAAGTTTCCATAAATCATGTTTCCTTATAGAAACTCAACCTTCAAAAATACCTAAAAAACACACTTATGGATTAGTTAACTAGTCATAAGAATCATAAATTTTTTATCACTATATTGTGAAATTAATAAAATGATGTGTGATAAAATTATAACCATTTAATTTTCTTATAATCTCCCCTAATAATTTAACAAACCTTGAACATGTTATGTACATTCGAAAAATTAAATTTTTTCATACTAACTTTTATAATAAAATAACTTTTGAATACCTTGATAAATAAATTAAAAAAAATTATTCTAAAATAGAATAATATAATTGAATTATTTTACTTGTGATAATTCATACTCAAACGTTCATCGGCCCCCACATGTGGGGACCACTACGTCCTAAACTTTTATTCATCCAAATAGGTGGAACTTGTGGATACACTTATTATGGGACCCTATAGGACCTTATCTCAATAGTAGTGAGTCATAACCATAGACCAACAGAGGTATCTTGTAACACATCATGTCCCCTAAGGATATAAATATTTTTATAGCATGAAAACCTCTTATGAACATGCACTTTGTAATATAATCACTTTGTATCACAATATATCATAAAGTAGGATGCACACTTTGTGTCATATTACTTTATTGCTTTATTTATTTTTTGAGATTACTAGATGTAATTACCTTCAATCACCATGTCCATGTATTTAATAAAGGCACTACCACATCAATTAATTAGGCCCAATATATCTCTTCCTTTTGGAAGCAAAAATCCAATCTTGATCATTCAGCCAGTCTCATGACACTAATGACACGCCTTATGAAAGCTACCTACTCAAAAATTTAATGCCATGGTTTTCATATTGCATCAAAGTATGTGACCATGTGGTAAAAATTTATAATGATCTCAATTTAAGAGACCAGTACACATGATCATAGATAAGAACAACCAATTACACCCAAAACATGTGTTTTTCCTATTGGTGGGTCAGTCCCCATGATCTCCTCTACTTGATATCACCAAGTGAAAACATTATAAGAAGAAGTCTCAATGCTTATAATCTCCTAGAACCTAATAGTTAGACAAAAAAAATCCTATTAAAATGATGTATCTAGACCATAGGACATATTTTTAAGATTATTTTCATAGTATCTTGAGGTTCTCATTATAGCTAGGAACTCTTATAACCTTTTGATACAACATGTAATATAAGGATATTATCATACAAATAATACATGTAGAAGAAGAATTAATATGATAGTAAGATAAAAATGTGTATATATCAAACTTTATACATGTAATGCTAATCAAAGTACATACAGGAGTTGGGTCTCGGTCACCCACTCACAATAATCCCACATACACTAGATCCAACTCCTAAAAACTCTCAACTTGCTAACTCTCACATGAAAATCATACTTATATTGAGATATTGATTTAGTTATGGGATCTTGCATGTTATTCTATATGGTTACTATACTAAATATGAATTATCCTCTGAGTAAAATCTATTAATAGATGAAACCTTTTAAGTATATTATTCATCCTCCACTTTGACCTGGGTTCCTTGGAAAGTACCAATATTTTAGTATTATCATAACAAACTATAATAAGGTTTATGATTCAAGGTATAACAAAAAGTTATGAGACAAATATTTGTATCCATACTACTTCCTTAATTGCATCATAATTATCCACATAATCTGATTATATTGTAGAGTTGGTGACTATAGATTTCTTTGAGATTATTTAACTCACTAAACCACTATTCATCTAAAATAAATAGAAAAAATGTGATATCAGATCATCTTGATCTATTTGGAATCTATAATCATTTTATCCCATTGATACTAGCTCCTCATATCCTATATAAATCCATAATGTATCATTTATACATGTACATTACTTTAGGATAGTTTTTATATCTTCTCAATGCAGCTCTCCTGGATTGGATTGATATATTCCCACCATGCTTCATGGAAATGAAACATTAAGCTAATTATATTTTTTGGAATATATAATAGATCCCACTACTAAATAATAAGGTATTATACTCATTATTTTAATCTCCTACAATGTATGTGGACACATTTTCTTGTAGAGATTAATTACATGTGATGTTAGAAAAAATACTCTCTTGGATTCTTCCATATTATACCTTTTGAGTACCTTTTCAATGTATATAATTTGACTTAAACAAAGCATCCTTTGAGATCTATCTTAATAAATCTTAATCCCTAGAATGTATGTTGATTATTTTAAGTCTTTCTTGGAGAATCATTTATTTAATGAATTCTTCACTAACGGTAATACCTAAACTTCATTTACCATGATTAATATGTATTGAATATATAAAACCAAAAAAATACGGTATTCCCACTAACCTTATTATAGACTCATGGCTCAATTTAATTCTTAATGTAATAAAATTATCTTATTTCCTCATCAAAATTAACATTCCATGATCATGATTCCTACTTAAATCCATAGATGGATTTCCACATCTTTCATACTTTATGGGAATTCTTTGACATAATAAAAACTTTGTTTTATTTTATATAGACTTCTTCAAATAACTTACAATTTCGAAAAGTAGTTTTGACATCCAATTTCGTAATTTCATAATCATGGAAGGCCATTATTTCAAGTAATATTCTAATAAATTTCATCATTTTGGTTGGTAATAAGTTTTCATCATAGTTTATGCCTTGAAGTTTCCTAAAACCATTCACAACTAATAATGCTTTATAAGTACTTAATTTACTATACATGTCCAATTTTTTCTTAAATACCTATTTATACCCAATATTTTTTACAATAGTTAGAGTATTTAACAAAATATAAACTTGATTTTTGGTACATGGACTCCATCTCAGAAATCACTACTTCTTTCTATTTAGATGCATGTCATCTATTTCTTCCTTATAGGTTAGAGGTGCATTATCCTCAAGGAGAAATGTGTCACCTGAATCGGTGATAAGAAAACCATAATTCTCTAGTTCTCTATCCTATCTCATAGATCTATGTAATAATTATGTATCAGGAACATATTCATCTCCTACTATCACTTGTGAAGATCATTTATATACTAACTCTTGTTCATCTAGAGAATCAAATTCATCAAAGTCAATATTTCTCTCATTGTTTCTATTGTAAATGTGTTCCTTTATATAAATATGATATGTCTTCCTATAATTAATTTTCTATTTTAAGGGTTGTATAGGTAGTATCCTTTAGTTCATTAGAATAACCTATAAAGATGTACCTCATGCTTTAAAATACTAGTTTTTCATTAGGTATTGTCTTGAAGAACACCTTACATACCTATAGATTTATATGCAACATAGTAGATTTCTTTAAATACCATAACTCATATATAATATCATATTCTACTTTAGTTGGTACTCAGTTTAGTGTATATATCTCAGTTTTTAGTGAATATCCCTAAAAGGATAATGGTATACTTTTATGACTCATCATCAATCTTAACATGTTAAGAGAGTTATGATTCCTCCTTTCACTTACACAATTACATTGAGGTCTATAAATAGGAGTGAGTTGGTAAACTATACCACGCTCCTTCAATTGATTGATGAATGCTTAGTTTAGATATTCTCCACCATGATTTGAATGGGGTTTCTTTATCTTTTAACCAATATATTTTTATACTTCATTTTTTATATTCCTTAAACATTAGAAAGGAATATGACTTATGCCTCATTAAGTATATATAACCATACCTATAATATTAATCATTAAAAATAATTAAATAAGAGAACCCTACCTTTCCTATATTGTAAATGGACCATATACGTCAGTATGAATCAACTCCAGTAGTTATGTTCCCCTTTCTCCTTTCCCATTTAAAGGTGTTTTGGCCATTTTACCATGTAAACAATCAAAGAATACATCCAAGGGTTTTAACTCAATAGAGTCTAAATACCCTAATTGATTTAGTTTTCTTAAATGATTTTCATTTACATGACCTAACCTAAAGTGCCATAGGTGGGTAGGACACAATTCATTCTCACTGGTTTTGTTAGTGATTTCCAAAATATAGTTTTCAAGTTCAAGTATATACAATACATTGTTAATATGTGTCATACCATAATATATGTTTTAATTATAAAATATACATCATTTATTTCCAAACTTGAAATAAAAACCCATAGTGTCTAATGTTGAAACTGAGATTATGTTTTTGGTAATAGAAGGTACCTAATAACAATTATTTAACACAAGAACCAAACCACTAGGAAAAGTGAGATAGTAATATCCCACTACTAATACTATAGTCTTGCACCATTTTCTATCTAGAGATCCACCTCACCCTTTGAAATCTTCTATAATTTACTTAGTACATTTATTTTAATATAAATGTGTGAGATACATGTTGTATCCATTACCCAACCTTTAGCTATAGACATATTCAATTCAATGAAATATATACCTAAATCAGAAGAAATATCTTTTTTCATCTTCCCAATTGTGAAATATTTTTATAGTGGCCTTTATTACCACATGAAAATAATATTTCCTCTTGATCATTGCTCTTAATCTATACATTACACTTCTTGGAGGGGTGTTTCATTGATTCCTTTGACTTAGTCTTAGCCTTTGACACCTTAGCCTTGCCATTTATTCTCTTGTTCACCATAAGGAAAGAAGAGTTGGAAATATTAATATCTTTAATATCTTGGTTAAATGATTATAATAAATCTATGAGTGACTTATTCATGTTATTCATGTTATAATTAACAATTAAAGTCAAGAAAATCGGTAGTAAAGAGGAAATAATGAGATCAATCTCTAGTTATTGGTTCAATTTTAACCCAATGTATTCCATTCGCTCAATGTACCCAATAATTTTGAGTATATAAGATCCTTCTTGATTCCATTATGCTAGATTTCACCTATATAGTTCGTTGGATATCTCATATATTTCTTGTCGGACTCTATCCTAATAAATCTCTTAGATATGAGATATAATTTCTAGGCATCTTCATCCTCATTAATTTTTTGTATCTTATTATACATAGATGACAACATGGCACACAGGACATTTAGTGCATCATCCACAAGCTTATTTTATTTATCTTTATCTTTATTGTTAGATACCTGAGGGGGATCAGTGGGAAGTGGGTATTTCAATATATAAAGATTCCTTTCTTAGTATAGTACTATACAGAATCACCTATACCACTCTTGGAAGTTATTGTCAGGTAGGATATAATATTTAACCAATATTGATTGTAGTGAGATTGTATTGGTGGTGGTGATGTCCATTTCATCTAAAAAATAATCTTTAACAGATTAATTATTTATCTTAATTACAAAATGAAATTTTCAATTTTATTAAATTTGAAATGTTAGCCACTATTTTAATGAATTATAGTATCCCTCAACTAGTAAATTTGGAATATTTAGTCACTTGAATATTATAGTGGCAAGGATCCTTTGAAACCTATCCTTATAGTCCAAAATATGACTACACCACTACTCAGATAGTTTCAAGGTAGGCCTCTAGCTAGCCAGCCACATTGACTCATAGCTCCTTGATCTATTGTGTGGAGTCTCATATTCTATAAATCATAACTTTTTATTACTCAATGCTTTTACTCTAAATTTGAAACTAGATATATATGGATACTTCTATACAACCAACTTTAGTTAATTTAACCCTCCTCTTTTCATTAGAATACCTTGGTATTAATAGGCACCCTCAACTAGGGCTAACTATTACCTCAAACATATAGTTTTTTTAAAATTCAAGTGGTAGAAGGTGTTTTGATTTAATATATCTTGTAGGGGTTTTAATTTATTTCAATGAATGAAATTTATTTCTAGTTAGAATTTTGTCACTATATGATCTCACTCACATGTATACATGCATAAGTAGAAAACATTAACCATGTGTTTATCAATTTTTATTTATGAAATCTTGTTTATTATTATACTATGTTATAGCATAAATTCACATTAACAAAATAATAAAACATGAAAATGGTAAAAAATAAATAAATCAATAAATAATGACATGATCATGAGTTTTTAATGGTGAGTTAATCCATTGAGTGATTAATGGATTAACTAAAACCTAGATAAATTCCTTAATTCAATAACTTACTCGTATTGTAGCACCCACAAACTCTTGTGCATTTCACTTGTTTGGTTTTACACTAGCTCTCAGCTCAAACTGCATTGCTTCAAACACATCTAATATTTACATAGTATATTCACACAAAGATGATGGAAACTTGGGATGTGAAATTACATTTTATCACTTAAATATGGAAAAATAGGACCTTATACAATTAAATTTGGAGGGATGATATGCATATTTCCATAAAAATTATTTTATAATTTAAAAACTCAAATAAAATAAGTAAATTAAATAACATTAAACCAAACATGAATGGTTTGGTCTCAAATCATGATCATTCAACACATAATTAAATTGCATAAGAAAAATTAAATTTTCTAAAATTCAAGTCGAGGGTAATTTTAATAAATTAGAATCACATTAAAATAATTTAAATAAATTATCAATACATCCCATGGAACTCAAAATAATTTAATTAAATTCCAAAAAAAATAATTTAATTTGTGAACTTTTTCCACATTTTTTAGGGTCCATTTGGATCTAAAACGGGTCCCCATAAATTTATTTAGGGATTTTGGTGGGTCTAACAGGTCATAAGGGTTGGATCCGGATTTACTCGGTCTATCTCATGATAAGGCAACCTAGCTGAGATTCAGGTCTAGTGCAGATGGCATAATCAGGGCACCCAAAGGGGTTCCATTTATATACAACATTATATATTACACATAAAACAAAAAAAATATATTTATATATAATATTATCCTTCACATTTTCATGGTCTATATCTAAATCAAATCTCCCATTTATTGAGATGGTGTACTTATCCATATGTTTCCAATGAAGGAAACCCCCACCCATATAGTTATATTTTGTGTGTGTGTGTGTGTTTTATATATTTTTGTTTTTTTTCTTGCCCCCATTGAAAACAAGACACCTAATCCAAAAAAAGAGGACCCTACGCACCTCTAATTTCATAATACATGTCAATTTCAAGCATAAGGCATGAAATAGACATCCAATGTATTTATCTATGTGTGTATATAACTAATATATATAAATATATACCAATTTTTATAATGGATATTTCAAATAACCTTTTAATATTTAATTGAATATATCTTGGCCTTACGATCTTAGATTGACACATCATCAGATGAGTTAGGACCATATTGAAACCATTTTTCTGATTCTTATCAATTTTAATAAAAAATTTGATTTTTTCAATTAAATATTTTCATGGTCACTATGATACCAATTGAAGGAACTCGAGGATTTAGGGAAGTGTGTAAAATAGTTATTTTACAATTTTTCTCCAGAATTCATTTTTAAAAACACTGATTCTGAAAAACCCCTTACCCATATTTCTTATGTATCTCATGAAATTCAATTTAGGTATGAATGAAAAAATTAAACAAAACTATAAACAATACCTTGTTCCTTTCAAAATGCCAATTTTATTTTCTAATTGTATGTGTGTTATAACTTAAAGGCACCAAGAGAGAAATGATATAGATAATCCACACATTAACCACAACTACTGGATTATCTTTCTTTAATTCTCGGATTCTAGAGTGGTAAATCAAAAGGATTTATAACCTCCATTTGATCATGTTAAGAATGGGTGGTCGATTTGAGAGAGGGAATTGATCAAAGCTTGTTCTTCCTTTTGTTTCTCTATCTAAAACTTGAGAGAGAGGATATAAGAACACTAAAAATAATGTAAGAGGATGGTCAAAAAAGTTTTGACCTAAAACATCTATTAATATTATGGTTTATGTTTTTATAATTTTCATTTTGGTCCCTATAGAAACTTAACCTTATAAAACACACAAAAACACACTTATGACTTAATTAACTGGTCATAAGAATTGTAAATATTTTATCACTATCTTGTGACATTAATAAAATGTCAAATTATAAAATTAAAACAATTTACTCAGATTATAATATCCCCTAATAATTTAATGAACCTTGAATGTGTTATGTCTATTTGAAAAATTATATTTTCTCATACTCACTTTTATAATAAAATAACTTGTGAATACCTTGAGAAATAAATTCAATAATTATTATTATAAAATTTAATAATATAATTGAATTATTTTTCTTGAAATCATTCATACTCTTACATTCACCAGCCTTCACATGTGGGACCCACTACGTCTGAAACTCCTATTCATCCAAATAGGTGGAACTTATGGATACACTTAGTTTGTGACCCTCTAGGACCTTATCTTAATAGCAGTAAGTCATACTCAAATACCAAGATTGGTATCTAGAAGCACATTGTGACTCCTAAGGAGATAAATAATTCCATAGTTATGACAACCTCCTATGAAAATGCTCTTTGTAATATAATCTATTTGTCTCATGATATCTCGTAAAGTGGGATTTAGACTCTATGTCATCATCCTTTATTGTTTTATTTATTAATTGACCTTAATATATATACTTACCTTCAATCACCGTAGACATGGATTTAATAAATTTACTGCCATCCTAATAAATTAGGCTCGAGATATCTCTTCCTTATGGAATCAAAAAATCTTATCTTGGTCATTTAACCAATTTCATACCACCAATGACACACCCAATGTAAGCTAATTCACAAAAAATGACACCCAAAACATGTGGTGTTATTATTAGTGGGTTGGTCCTCGTGATCTCCTCTACTCAAGATTAAAAATTGTGAACTTTGTGAGAAGGATTCTCCATGCTTATAAGCCTCCAACACCTGATAGTCATACATTATCAGTTTCTTTTCAGGATTATGTATCTAGACCATATGATATGTGTTTAATGTTACTGTTATAGTATCTCTAAGTTCTCATTATAGCCATAAACATCTATAACCTTTTGATATGACATATAATATAAATACATTACCATAAAATAGTACATGAAAAAGAAACATTACTATTATATTAAGATAAACGCCTATATATATCAAACTATATACATGTTATAGTAATAAAAACATATATATGAGTTAGGTCTAGGGCACCCACTCGCAACAGAAACCCAAATGATAGTTTTTAATGAGTCTTGGGAAGAAATATAAAGGAATATCTAAATAGTATAATGATCATGTCACTTTATTTTTAAAGTCTATAGACAACTTATTATATACCAATTTGGTTTTATAAAAATGATATGTTCAATTAATATGTCATTTTTTAGAAAAATGGTTCCTCAAAGAAAGAGAAGTTATGGTTGAGAAATATAGAAGATGAAATGTCGAGAAAAAGTTTAAGATATTGAGAGTGGTTGAATCCAAGTCTATATGTGTCTGAAAATATATCTTTTCTTGATTGAGATAATAAGAAGAAGAAAACCCTTGAAGGGTTTGTATGCAGTGACAAGGAAATGGGTGGAACTCAAATTCTTATTTTATGGAGTTGTATTTCTTGAAGAAGTGATCATATCTAGTTTTCCTATCTATTTGGATCAATTGAAGTATATTAATAAGTTTCTGAAGTGACTCATAGATTTAAGTGATGTTTCTCAATTTTTCTAACTCATTTTAACCAGTGGGATGGGGAGTAAGACCAGTGGGATGTTGTGTAATGGTAGCAGCAGGATTTTGTGAAATTGTAGTTGAAGGGTGATTCCTTCCTACCCATTCTAATTTGGTGATTGAATTATAGTTGAAAATATATAGGAGGGATAATAATTGGTTATAACAAATAGTAAGCTCACAAACTAAGGCTGAATCTTGTAAAAATTGTTGTGTGTCATGCTCTCTTTATTTTCTGCATTTTCACTACGGGAAAAATCGGGTTTAGCGGCGGTTTTGTGGCGGCGGTTCACAAAACCACCGCTAAACATTTTCGCCGAAAGGTTTCACGGCTGTTTTTAATAAACCACCGCGAAACCCATATTTTTTTTAACAATCTCGACCCTTCCCCCCCCCCCACCCCGATCGTTCCCCCAAACCCCAGCCCTCCCTTCTTCCCCGAATCCCCCCCCCCCCACGACCCGCAACCCTCGACCCCCACCGTCCGGCGACCCCCTACCGTCTGGCGACCCACGACCTCCGGCGACCCCGCGACCTCCGGCGACCCCGCGACCCCGCGACCTCCGTCTCCGGCGACCCTGCGACCTCCATCTCCGGAAACCTACTTACTAGGTGCTTACTAGTTATGTTGTTTGTTCAATGATGTGTTATTATAAGACCATGTGGATCTGTAATTAACTTCGAGCTATGCCATGGGATGTGCTAGGTGTTGGGTTGCAAGGGAACCTTGGCTAGTATGTGAAAAAATGGAATTGGAGTAAATTTTTTCCTGCTTTTGGGTACTTTTATTTGGTAATTTCCAATAGACAAGAGCATCAACTATTTGGGCTTAAGAATCTAGGTGTGAGTGGGATGTCTTGCCAACACAACACATAATGGACCAAAGGTCACCATAATATGTCTGTAATTTGTATTTACTCATATTTTAGGTAAACTACATAGTCTGTAGACTGTGAATGGACATTGAGTAAGAGTGGAGTGCTATAAATTAATAATTGTGATTGTGGTGGTTTTAATTTTTATTTTTCAAAAGTTTTTTAATTATGGTATTTTTTTGTTCTCTATGGTATATTGTATTTATGGTTTCTTTTATTAGATATTGTTTGTGTTATTCATCTATAAAGACATCCCACTCAACCAAGGGAATATGCTGGAGAGATTTAGGCAGCCATGAGAAACCCTTGTATTTTCCCTTATACTAGAATACGATGACAATGGTTCTGAAAATGGGTTTCCTTTCATTTTATATGAGTTTCTAAAGGTATTTATAGAGGAATTTTTAGGTATACATTAGTAATGGGATTTAAAATTAATCATTGATTTGGTACATGAATCATATACTACATCTCTTCCCTCATTCAATATGGACCCCATCGAGTTATGGGAATTAATTATTTGGTTCGTTGAATTAGAATCCAAAGTATTTTTTCACCCAAGAATCTCATAGTAGTCCAACCAAGGTTTAATTACATAAAGCATGATATATCACTCTGATTTTGTATCAACTATTTGAAGTTGGAAAGGTTTTCTATAAAAAATAGCTCTTTCCAAACATCAGTGACCAAGTTGATCAGATTATGGGGGAAATGTGGTTAAATAATATCAACATTCACTTTTGGAATCCTCATTTTAGTGTGAGTGGATTTGGAATTCACAAGAATGATTTATGAAGAAGGTACAACCACTTCAAGTCTAAATTTGTGCCATTAAGGATGAAAAATGATCCTATGATTTTTATGGCCCTTATGAACTGTGTGTTTCCTAAGTAAATTGAATACATTATGGTGGTGTATATGCATGGAATCTTAGTATACTTTTGCATTGAGGTGGAGTATGATTATCATCAAATAATTGTTTTGGGCACACTTTTGGATTTCCATATTAACTCCATGTACTCCAAGAATAGATTTTGGATTAGAGAGGTCAAATTCATATTGTATCAGGCATAGAATCATTGGGTGTCAGTTGATCCAATGGAAATTAGGGTAGTGAATTTATGGTAATATTTGAGTCATGAATTTGATATCATGATCTTATTAAAACACAATAAATATTATAGGGATTTTTTTATAAATTTATCTCTATTTACATAACTAATAAAATAGATTTACCAAAAATGGGTAAGGTTAAAAAAAGAATACATAATTTTATTCTTACATTTATGATCACAATCAGTGGTTGAACACTAACCCATATTTATGTTAACGTAGACTAGAATGTTGTATGTGGTTTATTGCGATGCTTTAGGTATAGGTTCGGGAAGCGTGTTGTGTAAGTTGACCATTTAGTGGCCCATAGATCATCCCACCTCTTACAAAATTAATGGGATTATCCAACCTATATACTAGAGGAATTGGTGGTGATGCATTCTTTAAAATCATGGGGTCAATATCAATTCAGTGAGAAATTATTATTCTACTATGAAAGAATAATCATGGCATGTATTTTCCTTAAAAATGATCTATGTATAAGGTATTTCTAATTGATCGATTACAATTAGGGATTTGACTTTTTTAATTTTCTATATCCTATGTAAGAGAAAGATGGTGGAAAATACCTTAAGGATAAAAAATCCAACCCATTCATTAAATGATTATAGTGATGATTGGAATCCGATGAGTCCTTTTATGAAATTCACTAAGAATCCAAAGAGAATAGTGGAGCTATATTCATAGTTAGTATTCAGTTAACACCACATTTTCTAGAACTAATTCAGTATGAACATCCTAAGGATGGATTAAGAAAATGTTAAAAGTAAAATCTGTATTTTGTGGATGTTCTTGATAGGTGTTCAATGTCATATGATAAAATTCTATTCATCAAGGGTTATTTCATGATTTAGTTGTCTCTACAAAAGGTTTTTATATAGGATAACCACCAGTATACATGGTTTGTTTATCCTTGGTCCAGAAATATGTTTTATGATATTTTTCACTAGTTTTGATGGCTAATTTTAAGTCATGATGTAGCTAAAATTGTATCTAGATGTTATATGTGTCTGTAAATTTAGGATAAGCACTAGAGAGCCTCAATTATTATTTTGTCACTCCCTATTCCTACCTAAATGTAAGATTATGTCACTATTTATTTCATTATTAGGTTTATTCTTTTACCTTAGTGAATTTACACCATTAGATTGTAAACTTATTAACTATTTAAATCCACCCATTTTATCATGATAAAGTATTCGACTATGGTGAAATAATTAAGAATCTTGAACATTCCAGATTTTGTGAGACTATATGGGGTTCAATCAGGTAACATTTCATATGGGGACAACTGTTTTACCTCAATTTTTTGGATGAACATAAAAAGGAAATGGGAATACCATTGATGCTCAATGTGACATAACAAAATCAAATAGATGGAAAAACATTTCATTTTAAAAGTACCCATTTCATTTTCATTTATCAAAAATCATGGAAAAACATTTCTCTCAAAAACCCCTTCTTAAACAAATGAAAATAGTCATTCCAATTTGATATATCAACTTATAAATTAAGAGAAATTCGGCTAATTATCATAGTCTAGAGACGGAACCACCTACCTCAAAGCTCAAGTCACACATTCCCGTAATGGGATCCACAAACAATGAAAACCCAATGATGAAAACGAAGGCCCTAGAATATAATAAAAACATTAATATTGATATAAATTAGAAAATAAGGGGTTGGTGGAAAGGGAAAACACCAAATACCTCAAGAAAAGACATTCTCTGCACCACAACTAACCAAGGAATGGCCTCCATAATGAGATCTCCCAAAGGATCTAGAAGAATACACAAAGATTCAAAAACTTAGGCCAACAGATCTGATAATGTTACCCTAGGGTGCCACCATTATCAAGAGAAATGAAGAATCAGAAATATTTCTTACCCAGAGAGATGCACCACAACTATAATAAAAGATCCAATGTTGAATGGATCAATCTAGATGGAGCATAGTCTCCCAAAAAAAACTCGAGAAGATCTCTAGGTAGGGATCCAAGGGCCTGGAGAAAAGAACTGAAACCAAAATAGCCACTTGCCTATTTTAAAAACTACACGAGGGACATTTGATGATGTGTAATACTATTACCTGCTGTGAAATCCATGGTGTTCTAGTATGTTGAAAAATCCTTCACCTCGAATTAAAAATACATTATTTTAAAATTTATGATATGAAAACACTCTTCCCAAGGTGTAAAATTTCACAACATAAATACCCTTTCATGACTTGTATCTAGTAATAGTTACACGATGTGTAACCTAGTTATACAGTATGAAAGACTTTTGAATCATGTAGAAAAAGTTGGTTAAAGATGAAAGTACAACAAATATCTGACTTCACCGTTTTAGGTATCTTACTAAATAAATGGTTAATAGATGAAAAAACATTGAAATTAAGTGGGGGAATTATCATAATGTGTTATCACTGTGTTGGATCTAGTGAGAAGAATATTCATTGGCTTATAAACAAGTATCAACAACATTTTTCAAATTATGAAACTAAATATGGTAAAAAAATATTCTATATTATTTTTATTGATCTATAGTATTGATAAGTGAAGGTAATGATTATTAAACATAATCCAATGAGGGGAAACTCTAGAAATGGGAACCCATGCATTGGTATTCTATATTAGTGATTTTTGATGGATGTTATAAATACCGACTGGTATCCCATTTCTAGATATGGAAAATAAAATAAAACATTTAATTGAGATGACCAAGCATGTGAGTATATGAGATGTTCAGGAAAGTTGTAGTATTTTTTGTGAGGGTGTGGAAGTAATCTGAGTGAACCAATGTATCTCATTAATATAGTGGGGATAGAAATTGTTTGAGGCAACATAAATGTGTGATTGAAAGTGTTATGATAATTGTGTAACCCGATATTATTACTGCTCCTCAATGAGGTGTTCACGCTGTCTCCTAAGTACCAGACTTGTTTGGTTTGTCTGGGCATGCTAAGTAATTGGTAAATGTGATCAATGAATCATATTTATTATATTATGCATACTTTATGATCAATGGGTCATCTTTATTATATTATGATTTTTCAATCTTACACTATTGTATATTTTGTGTAGGCACATTGTGATATACATAGATAAAAGCTGGATCACATTACCGAGGAACACACCTCAGTGTGTTAAGGGTTTGAATGAGTTTTTAGATTTTGCGATTTCTAATTGATCCGTTGAAGGGAGAATAAGATTTTCATGTCCTAAATGTAAATTTAGAACATGGTTGAAGAGAGATGAAGTTTATGAACATTTAATACTGAAGCAATTCCCTGGTCAATATTTGTGTTGGAATTGGCATGGAGAATCGAACAATACAGAAAGATTGAGCACTGATGTTAATCCACAGAATGAGGTCCCAAGTTTGTCGACAATGGAAAATGAAATGAAAAACCTCATAAATGATGCATTCGGCACTGCAAGACACCACTATCAGCATCAAAACATATCAGAACAACCAGAAGAGGGTGCTACAAATTGCAACGTGACAAGTGATGTTTTTGAGACTGTAACACAAGTAGATCAAGATTGGAACATATCATTGGATCATCCTCTTGATTATGTAGAGCCAAATGTAACGAAAAACTTCACTGAGAAAAATGTTTTTCATGATTTAGTTGATGATGGAAATCAAGAGTTGTATAGTGGGTGTTTGAAATATTCAAAGCTTTCATTTCTGCTGAAGTTGTACCATATCAAATGTCTATGTGAAATTACAAATAAGGTAATGTCCATGATATTGGAATTGATTCGTGATGCATTTCCTGAAGCAAAAATCCCAGAATCTTTTTATGATATGAAAAAAGTTGTTAACAAGCTTAGTCTGAATTATATAAAAATACATGCGTGTCCCAATGATTGTATGCTTTATTGGGGAGAGGATTCAAGTAGACAGAATTGCAAGAAATGTTCTTCTTCTAGATGGCAGTCAAAGGGTGATGTTGGAAGTCTGACTGAACATAATTTCATGAAGAAGAAGAAAATGAACACACCTGCAAAGGTTTTGCGTTACTTTCCTTTGAAGCCGCGATTGCAAAGATTATTCATGTCATCAAAAACCACCGAACACATGAAGTGGAATTCAGTAGATAATAACAATGATGGGTTAATGAGACATCCACGAGATTCCCAATCATGGAATACATTTGATTCATTACATCCGGACTTCTTAGCTGATCCTAGGAATGTTCGATTGGGATTGGTTGCCGATGGATTCAACCCATTTGGGACTTTGAGTACAAGTTATAGCATTTGGCCAGTTGTTTTGATCCCTTATAATCTGCCTCCATGGATGTGTATGAAATAATCATATTTTATCATTTCAATGATTATTCCTAGAAAACAAATGCTTGGAAATGATATTGATGTATACTTGCAGCCTTTGATTGAAGAATTGTAAGATTTATGGAGTAACGGTGTTGATACTTTTGATGTTTCTTCTAAAAAAATGTTCAAAATGCATGTTGCTTTACTTTAGACCATTAGTGACTTCCCTAGGCTTGGGAATTTATCTGTTTGGAAAACTTATATGGTTTTGGATTGTCCCGTTTGTAACTTTGATTTTGAGCCCAAATGGATACCTCACAGTAGAAAATGGTGCTTCTTATTCCATCGAAGATTTCTCGATGCATCTCATAGATTTCGGCTGAACAAATCAAAATTTAATGGCTTCATTGATCATAGACCACCTCAAAAGTTGTTAACCGGTTCTGAAATATTGAAACAGCTTGAAAATGTTGAAACAAAATTTGGGAAGGTTCGTCATTTGAATGATAGCAGAAAACGGGTCCGAAGTGCATCGTCAAGTGAAATCAGAACGCAACAATGGAAGAAAAAAAGTATATTCTTTAAACTTTCGTACTGGGAATTTAATTTGTTGCGCCACAATCTTGATGTGATGCATATTGAGAATAATGTATGTGATAATTTGATTTTCACATTACTTAATGAGCATGGAAAGTCTAAGGATCGTCTTAATGCTCGCAAAGACTTACAAGTAATGAACATAAAACGCGATCTCTGGCCAGATGAGAATGAAAAGTATGCTCCATCCATTTTCGCAATGAAAAATAGAGATAAAGATATGTTCCTTCAAATTTTAAAGAATGTGAAGGTATCTGATGGGTATTCGAGTAACATCTCGAGGTGTGTTGACTTGAAGAATCATAAGTTACATGGATTGAAAAGTCACGATTCACATATTTTGTTACAGTAGTTACTACCATTGGCATTGCGTACATTATTACCTGAAAAAGTTACTGTTATTGTACTCCAATTCTGCACATTTTTCAGGCAATTATGTGAGAAAGTTGTACATCCATTTCAGCTTGACAACCTCCATGAGAGGTTTTTATTGACTCTTTGTGAAATGGATATGATCTTTCCTCCATCGTTTTTTACTATCATGATGCATTTAACTGTGCATTTGGTTGAAGAAGCTAAATTATGAGGCCTCGTTCATTATCAATGGATGTATCCAATTGAGAGGTATTTTATTTATATGTTTTCTAGTTATGTTAAAAAAAATTGACATTTAAATAAATGCATAATATTATTATTTTATTTCACAGATATCTTGGGAATTTGAAATCATACGTGAGAAATAAAGCTCAACCAGAAGGCTCTATTGCTGAAGGATATTTGGCTGAGGAATGTCTTACCTTTTGTTCCAGGTATTTAGATGATATTGAGACAAGATTTAATCAAGTTGGATGTGTTGAAGACACATCAAATCAATCTCAAATGCATCAGAAATCAAAAATATTTCCTTCAATTGGCCGATCAGTTGGGAGGACCTCAAATGTGACACTGACAGAATTGGAATTATTACAGGCACATAGATATGTGCTGCTGAATAGTGAAATTGCAGATCTATTTATTGAAGAGTTGAGGATACAAACAAAGAGACGAATGAGAGGCTGAACACGAAATGACAAAGATATAACGAAAGTTGTTAATAAAGAGATTGTAGAATGGTTTGCACGACGTGTAAGTTCATAAATATTTCAATAAATATGAATATTAGTTTGACACATACAATTTGTAAATCTATTAAATTATATTTATTTTTTCAGATCATGAATACTGATACTCGAGCAGACTTGTCAGAATATTTTAAGTTTCTTGCTAGAGGTCCTATAAAGCAAGTTAGAAAGTTCGACACTTATAATGTGAATGGCTTTAGATTTTGTACAGTTGATTGAGAAGTGGGTTTGAAAACACAGAATAGTGGTATATTTACATTTGCTGAAGTGGGATACTATGGAAAGCTGCATGATATTATTGAATTAAACTACCATGGACATTTTTCTGTTGTTTTATTCAAATGCAAAAGGGTCAATATTATCAGAGGTGTTAAAAGAGTTTCATTGCAATTTACTTCTGTGAACTTCTCTCGCTTGATGGATGTTGGTGATCGTGAAATGCATGATCCATATATCTTTGCATCGCAAGAAAAAATGGTATATTATGTGAAAGATGTTGTGGATGAAGGGTGGAGTGTAGTTACTCACGTAATACAAAGAGATTTGTATGATATGGGTGATGAAGTGGAATATTTGACCTCTGAAATTGAATGTCATCAACAACAGGAAGCAGAATTATTTGTCCATCATGATATTGAAAATATTAGTCTTGGAAGGATGAATGAAGTGGATGAAGCAATGGAGTAGGAAACCGACATGATTTAAAGGGAAAATGATTGTATGTACAATTATTCATTCATGCATCAACCACTTGTTTCATCTCTGCAGTCATTCATTATCATTGTTATATATATTTTGTTTGTTAGTACTGGGCATCTATTATCATTTTTAATTTTTTTTTCTGCATAATTTTTTTGAAATATATATTCTAAACTTAATTTTATTTGATTAAATGACAGGAATGTCAAGGAGGAAGCGGTATACTATTTCTTTTAGTTATGCGACGGATGTCGATCCATCTGGGTCACTCCCCACGACATCTGAGGCACCATCTACCTACACCCCCGCACCATCTCCCCCTGCACCATCTCTCACACCATCAGAGGGCCTCCCATTAGAGGCTAATTCGTCGACTCCCCCTATAGGTGCCTCATCATTTGGGTGGCGACAGACCCCTTCCAGTTCATCCCGGACATACTGGAGGGTCACAGTCATAGGTATAAATTTTAATTAAATAAATTTATTGCATTTTGTTTATACTAATTGTTTGCTCATTGAATATGACAAAAATGAAACCGTGGAGAAACACTTAAAAAGCTCAGATGTTTGTAACTTGAATGGAGAAAATATATTCATGCCATTTGATTCTTATGGGGTCCCTACGGATGATGCCGCGAGGTTACTTGACCAGATTATAGGTCAGTTGGCAGCGGAGCCCATTTCCCTTCCCATTTCATATGATGATTGGATACATATGCCTCCAAACTGGAAAAATGAAGTTTTTAATTCTAAAATAAAGGTAATTTTATTACATTATGGTTTAATTTAATGTCATGTTAATAATATGTTCAAAATGAATTTCTGTATACAAATCTTCTTCCACTTCACAGTTGCTGATGTGATAGCACGGAGGTGGACTTTGAAAAATCTTGGTAAAAAATGGAAAGATTTCAAATGGAGATTGTGGTGTGATGTCAATGATACTTCGTTGACCTTGGAACAAATGTATGACAAGCTACCCAGTGGGGTACCAAAAGAGCAGTGGAAAGTTTTTGTTGACAGACATCGTGATGAGAAGCGGATGGTATTGAAATATATATTATTATATTATCCTCATTTTACATTAATACATGTTTATTAAGAGGAAATGAAATTGGATACGTTACGGTTAAATTTCATTTTATTTATTTCAGGATCTCTCACGACAGAATGCATCAAACAGGGCGAAGCAAGTCATCCCTCACACGGCGGGCTCAAAAAGCTTTTCTAGAAGCCGAATGTCATTGGTAATATTTTAAATAGTTTAAATATTTATAATACAATATTATCTATTTAATATATTGAATTTTTTATTTATCTTTGCTTAATGAAGTCACAGAGTTTAGGGCACGAAGCCTCCCGGACTGAACTGTGGTTGGATGTTCACAAAAAATCAGATGGCTCTTTTGTTAATGAGCCTACCAAAGAAGTTGGGATATGAAGTCAAATTTTTATTATAATAACTTATTATCAGTTTTTACTATGTTAATATGTATTGATATTTGATTTATAGGTAAAAATTAAAGAACTATGGGATGCCAATCCTGGGCAGTCCTACTCAGTCTCCTAGGATGACCCGGTTGCTCAAGTCCTTGGGAAGGAGCATCCTGGTAGAGTGCACGGGATGGGTTTGGGACCCATACCATATGAGGTCTTTAGTAGGCCATCAGGGATTCCAGCCACATCTACTCCTGGTTATGGTCAGCCCATACCTGAAGATGCTCAGAGTGAGATTTCTTCTCTACAAGCCACAGTTCAAGACCAAGGGGCTTAGATATCCACTATGCAGAAAACGTTGACTGATTTATATCAGTAGATGAGAAGATATGCCCCCAGTGGTAGTGCACCGAGTGGTGGTGAGCAGGTAAATCACAAAAAATCACAATCATTTAGTTTGCAAACTTTTATTGGTTTTAAGTTTAATTATAAATATGCAACAATATTTAATTTTCAATATAATGTTCTTATAGGTGGCAGCAGAAGATGGAGGTGGAGAGGGTGACGATGCATCATCGGACCATGAGTAGTATTGTTGATGTGTTGAATAAATATGGGAAAGGTTGGTTTGTATATATAACATGTGTGGTGTATGGAACCTTTAAAAAACCATTGGTCTTGGAGGAGCTTCAGTGGTTAACCTTGAATGATCACAATAACCTCAGGTGGTAAAGAGAATGATGTGTTTGTTTCATTGGTTAGATGATATATGGTAATAGGCTCTTTGATGTTTCTGTTGTAAATTCAGCATTGGGAATTGGACTCATTAGGGTGTTGCATTTCCAAACATCCATGTTGAATGGATATCACTAGATCAAGATGGTTTTATGAGGTGATTTTCATGATCATTAATAGTTTTTATGAGGCACATAACCACATCACATGAAAACCAATGCAACTCCCTTACCATGAAGCTTCCCTCTTTTCTAACTTTTATTTTATGAACATATTGGGAGATTGTTAGATGACATGTCATATGATAAAAAAGAATAATCATAGGGGTTTTACATGATTAATTGGGCTATTTTATGGGGCTTCACATGATCAGGAACATATCACATGAATTGCATAACCCCTTTGCATGATGTTCCTAGGGTCATGTGATCATGAGCATCATTGAAGTTCACATGGTCCTTGTGACCTAGGTGATTAATCTATATGTATACATGCTAGAATTTTATTTCCTTTGGGTATATATTAATACCTATGCTTTGGGTATTTCTTTGTTCCTAAAATATACAATGCTCATTTGGCTAGCGTCAAAAAATGCCCCCCCCCCCACAAAAGTGATGTTTGAAGGAACAAGGACTCAGTTATGAGGTAGGAAATGACTTTATGAGTCTCTTATGCTTTCTCTGGTTGGAATTCAAAACATATTTTTGTCTTCTATAAGTCCATTTATATTCCTTGAGGTTCTCTATAAATAGGGGTGAGAGGCTGGTTATTTGACCGGTGACATGAAGCTCCATAGCTCTCAAAACCTCATCTCTCGTGCGTTTTTTTTTGCAAGACAACTTTGTATGACCTCATTAGAAGAACCATACAAGAGACCTAATCATGTGATCATGTCACTTGACCTCTTTGTGTGATAACCTTGTGTAAATATCTCACTTAATCAATCCATGAACTAATCAATGGTAATTGATTAGAACTTTGATGTACACCCTTGGCCATTAGTCTATCTTATGTGATTCGGTTGTCTCTTGAGGATTTTTTCATGATCTACTAATCTTTATGTGATTTATGTGACCTTCACATGGTAACATGATTATATGTATTAAGAAAAATCATGTGATCAAAAGATGTTTTATGGGTTATGTGATTTTCATGACCTAGAATGGATCATGTGGTCCGCGTAATGTTTTCCATGTTATGCACTTATTTTGGTTGATTAGCACAACTGATTCTCTATTAATGGTTACATATCTTCTAATATATTCTCTATTATCTTTAAATATGTCCTCTATTTCTCAAATGTCTTCTTATGTGGTAGACTGGAGAGACCTTATTTCTTAGAACTATAATGTCAATCATCGATACAAAGTATTTTATAAAAATAATGTTTTAAAGGTTCTTATTCTGACTGAACATCAACCCACTTAATCCTCGTTCCTCCTCCTTATAGGACAAACGACTAGTAGTGATCCCTCCCCTATCTTCTTTGGCACATTTTGATCCATACACTTTAATCCTTTGTGGAATCAAATATTTTCAATTTTGATCATCTCTAAACTATAAGTATAAATCCATGTGACCCCCAATATCTTGTTTCATTTGATGTTATCTTGTGTTTCATTCTAAATCCATAATTTTAGGTATTTTGTATGCTTTAGGTATTCTTATTGAATTGGATCAACTTTTTGATCAAAATTAAATGAAAGGGTGTTTATGAATATTGTGTAGGTGGTGCATAAATTTTCTCCTTATTATATATATGTTCTATGTGTTATTTGATGCACAAGTGTAGAAGGGAAGGTAACAATGGATCAGGATGGAACAAAATTAGATTTCCTCATAGATGAGATTCATGAAAGGTTTGTTAGGGCTGTGTAAGGTCCTATGGTTTATAATTATTAATCATGTACATCCATGAATTAAATTGAAATTGGTGGTGGAACTTGGAATGATAACCAAGAGGGGTATGTATTAATGTGAAATGATAATATCTTAAAAGTTATTTAAAGAAATTCCTCAATGATGGTGAATTATATACAACATAATTGATAGTGGAGATCTTATCCAAGTAAGAGTGACTTGAGTAAAATGATGTATATTTTTGGTTGGGTGTAATTAAATTCTTGTTATTACTTGGTCCTTTAGTTGGGTTTCATTCCAATGATGTTTCTATATTGTTAATTAGGTTTGACATAATGTTAACCATTTCTTTGTCATGCTATATAGGTTGGATATTTTTTAACCATGTTGAACACTTTATAATAAGTTGTATAAGATGGCAACTATCATTCTTATTGGTATATGGGTTGGGTGTGATTCCAACCAAATTTTTGTGGTTATGTAGGTTATACATGATTCTGACAATTTATCTTGGTTTTTACATAGATTGGGCATAATTCCAAATATTCCTATGACTTCTTATATGGGTTGGGTGCAATTAAAACTAGTGTTCTTGTTAGTTACATGGGTTGAATGTAATTCCAACTATTGTTATTATTTATTATATGGGTTGGGTGTAATGTTAACCATTGTTATATTCATGTATATATGTTGGGTGTAACACCAAACCTTCTATTCTTTGATAGTTGTGTTGGGTGTGATTAAAACCATGAATGTTTTTAGTACTTGTGTTGGTAGTGATGTTAACCATGTTGGGTGTAACACCAAACCTTCTCTTCTTTGATAGTTGTGCATGTTATTCATCATTACAAGGAGACATATATTTTTTAGTTTATCATGTACCATAAACCATAATTCCATAGTGAGTTGATTAGTTGATGGTTTCTAGGAACAAAAACTATTTATCTAGCCGATGGTGAGGTAGAAATTGGCCTATGAAATATTTTTATGCTTGGGGGAATACATTTATTTGTGGAAACATATGATGAATTCCTTCCCATTGAGAATGTTTGGCATGATAAATGGTTTCTTGTTTGGTTTGTTTTCCAGGGCAGTGGTGCAGTATAAACAGAAATGCTATTTTTTTTCTGGGTCAGCATTTCGCGGCGGTTTTAACCGCCCCTAATGTTTTACCACTTATATATTTAGCGGTGGTTAAAACCGCCACGAAATCATGCCGGAATTAGCGGCGGTTTTAACCGCCGCTAAGCAGGCACATGACACGCCTGAATTTCGCGGTGATTATAGCCGCCGCTAATTAAATAGCCCATAAAACCGTCACTAAATTAACCAAAAACCACCGCGAAATGAGGTACTATGACGCTTTTCTTTGACCGCCGCGAAATGCATAAAACCGCCGCTAATAGATTGCCGACGCCCAATTTAGCGGTGGTTTCTGTAAACCACCGCCAAACCATATAGCGGTGGTTTAAACCGCCGCTAAGAGGCGGTTTTCTTGTAGTGTTTCATGCAAGGCTAAGAGTAAAATATTCAAGTGAGAGAATCAGATTGTAACCGGTCAGAGGGGTTTATTTCTAGTGAAAGAATAAATTTTAAAAATAAATTCTACAGTGATTCACCCCCTCTCAGTATATACATAATATCTAGGGGCACTATCATAAACATATAAATAATAATTATCTCGTTAATTAAATGAAATAAATTTCATTTAATGCTAAAATTTAAGTATGAAAATAATTTTATTTTTCATTTTTACTTTTATTTTATACTATGACATAAAATTATTTTTTTCCTAAATTACTAAGTGAAATAAATTTCATACAAAATATTTAATTTTAACATTTTCTGAAAAAAATATTTTATTATAAATAAAATCTATCTCATCTGTTGTATGCAATAAATATTATTTTAGAAAATGAATTTTATATTTTTTTAATGATATATTTTTAAAAATGAAATTTTTTATACAATAGTAAAATTCATTTTATGATCATGATTGTTTATAAGTGGAAAAATTAGAAACATAATTGATGTTATCTAGCTAATTAAAAAAATAGAAATTTTATTTCATTATGTTTTTTGCACTATATAACATTTATTCTAATAATATCATATGATTTTATAGCATTTTTATTATTAATAATATAGTAATAATTTAACCTCTATAAATTTATTTTATCACGCTTAAATGTTAGAATAAATATAATAAACTAAATTTTTTTATTATCATTATTTATGTGATAAAAATATTCATATGTTATTTAATGACTTTGATTTTCCCGGTTTTATTTTTAGAAAATTTTTGGGAAACTTTTGAGACCAAGAGTTAAGATGGCATGAAATTCCGAGATCTAGTGTGCCCAGAATGGTTTGAAGGAAAATTTTAAGTTTCTAATAGCACGCATTAGAGGTTTTCTAAAAAAAAGTGGAATAACAATTAAATGGGTGGCATCAGAAATCTGAGGGAACTGTTTCATTTAAGATGGTAGTTTTACCCTAGGCATGACTTAACTTTAGTTGGTGTAGGTATCTAGTGATAAAACCTGAAAAGAATGTAATCATAAATAAAATTATTAAATAAAATTATTTTATTTTAAAATATTAATAACTCATGAATGGTGACTCAGATTGGGAATCAGAGACCATAATTGATTTTGTAATGTGTCATTTTCCTTAGGTGGGGCCTAACATCGATCGGTGCAGGTCGACTATGAAAGTTATTTGTTTAGACATTTTAAAGAAAAATAAAATAAACTTAAAGATGTTTATTTTATTTATTTTTAAAAAAAATTACAGCGATGCTACAACGTGTCACCCCATTTTGTTTCTTAAATCAAATAGCATGGTGATGCTGCAATGTTACAATGGGCCAACACGTTTTCTTTTCCCCTAATTAAACAGGAATTCAGGGTTAATTAATAACCCTGTAATTCCTGAGAAACTCTGGAGAAAGGCATTGAAGGTTACCTCCCATTGGTGAATGAAAAATGATGACGAAAATTGGTAGATCATAGATCACAGATCATGGATCATGGATTGCAGATCGAGGATCGACGAATGACAGTAGCGCAACTCCGTTCTTCACCAACGACAGATCCAAACATTGAGGTAGGGTGTAAGTTTTAATCTATTTTCCCTACTCATTCTATATCCCTACAACAAATGTGGATTAATTGACCAATGGATTAATCCACGGGTCGTGCGTATTGCGAGTTGGGTTTTACCTTATGGGGTTTATTGGTGATTTTTTATATGATTTTGATTATACTTTTTTGTGTATTTTCGTTAACCATTCTAATGAAAATGAACCATGATCGACACAAACATCAATCGAGGTTCATTCCTCTTTCTTGGTTCATGAATTTCACCATCCATTCTTAATTCGTCATGGGTGTTCTTCATTTGGCCCACAAATCGACAATTCTTGATCGATCGATCATTATGCAATTGATCCTTAGCACAATGATTTGATATTTCAGGCCTGGAATGGTTGTGGTATGATGGAGGTGTGACAACGATGATGACAGATGGATCGAAGCGGTGTTGGAGATATCACTGCTCAAATGGATTTTCACCCATATGGATTATGGCATGGATCCAAGACCACAACAGTTAAGGTGGTGGATCAAGGATTGTGGAACAACTTTTAGATTGAGAATCGGAGCACCGAAGAAAATATGGTGGCATGTGGAAGATGCCCCTGGCACACTGGCAGCAGCCGTGTACCGATATAGAGGAGGACGGCCACTCACAGTGGAGTCTGTGGGGTTGGATGGACACGAAAACCCATCGTGTTGACAATGGTGGTGCCCACGCTGACTAAGTGTATGTGGCTGATCCACGTGTAGGATTGTTGGTCTGTGTGAGAAGACTAGACTGTACGGGGGTGGCACGCCCCGACACTCGGGGTGATGTAGCACGTGGCTAGGCCACATGTTGGAGGAGGTCAGCCCGCACGACGCAGGCCGGCCCGATGGGCAGGGTCCAGTTGGCCTGGTTAGGTTAGGTCGGGTTGGACCTGTCCCGGACCCAGATCAGCCCTTTTTTAGAAAAATGGATGTATCTTTCAAATGGAGTGTCTGTTTGATGATCTATCTACAGCATTGGGAACCTTGTGATAAGGTTGACCTTTTGAGATGTCTTGGTGGGTTTTTAGTTATACCAGAATGGTCTGGTAGCATTCTATTTTTCTTTCCTATGAGGGTTCGATGTAGGATCATGATCCTATAATAGAGGTTGACCGTATAGATTGAGATTGTACCCTTGGTATTTCCTATGAAGGTTTGATGCAGGATCATGTTCCTATCAAATAAGATTACCCATGTTCTAAAGTGGGTTGTCTTAGCCCGGCTTCGATAGTGACTCAGTGGGCTGGAGCATGTATCACACTGATAGGCTCGGTCGATCCTCACTTCTCTTCATGGTACCTTAGATAGGGTTTGTGGACAAGGTGTGACAAATATTTATGCAGGAACCTATATCCTATCTAGGATTATGTTTTCAATAGGGATAGGAGTCCCCTAGTGATCCCTAGGCATAAGACCCCCTATATTTGTATCGAGATCAGATTCTTTACTTCATGACTTGACCTGACCAGTGTGCTTTGAGTAGTTCTTAGTGTGTTATCTTTGGCCAAGGCCCAAATTAGCAGGACCTCTTTACGAGGGTCTTCGATGACTTCATATCTCGAGGAGTGAGTTATCCTATAACGAGCGTGCCTTGAGAAGAATCCTATGACCAAGGATGGGTTGTGATGTCGAGACTTATTGTCTTAGTAAGACCGGATGTCTCAGGAAAATTTCATGACATATAGAGACCAGGTTTTGTCTCAGATACTTTTGGTAGACTCTTTCTACGTTCTTATCATTATATATCTCGAGGAGTGAGACCTCCTGGAATCGAGTGTTCTATGAATGGAGCCATATGGCCAGAAGTGGATGAGACATTCCATCTTGGAATCCTTTAAAAATATACATAAATTTTCTTGTTATATGTTTTGTTGACATATACCTGTGTTGAGCTGACTATATCTTCTTATTGGTGTTCCCTTTGTGGTCTTTTACTTTGTGTTTTGGGGTGCCTTACTAAGTATTATTTTACTCACCCCTTCACAGGCTTGTCCCGCACATGTCATGTCTTATGCAGACGATCTAATCTCTGACGGTGTTCTAATAAAACTAGGACTAGGTGGGGCCTAGTGTGATCAGAAAAATTGAGGTGTGCTCTGGTGCCATATAGACAGCAGTCGAGTTTCATACCTTGCAGTTGTATCAGGTGGGGTTTTTTTCATAAGCGCTTCAATACTTGTGTTACAGACTCTTTCTTTTTGGTGTTCTTGTATTATATCTTAGTTTTACTTTAATTATTTACTTTCTTTCATGCTCTATTGTTGGTTTATAGTGGTATGCATGCTTTTTCTTTACTTACTATTTTTATTTTCCAACATCTTTTTCTTGGAGTTGTGTGTTTTTACAGGTTCTTAGGTGAATGCCTCCCATTTTTTTAGGATATGCCTACTCGGAACTACTCTACATCCCCTGGCCTATGGGAGGCGGGCTTGGGGTAGTCATTGAATGGGCCCTAGGGTATGGGTCGTGATAGAGTGGTATTAGAGGGAGGTTGTTTCAACCTTAAGAACCCATAGTCTATGATTTTGGTTTGGGTAAACAATGTTAAATGTTTTGATTTTAGCTTTTAGGCCAGGAAATACAGTATTGGTGCGGTGGTCAACGTATCCATACACCAGGACCCTGAATTCTATTTTTCAACTCAGTACATGAAACCACTAGTTTTATGGAAAAAAATGATGGTTCATGCATCATATTGGAATGGGTTTTTTTTTCATGTCCTTCTTGAGTCATATCACCAGGTATACTCTATTGACTATGGTACATATTGTTTTACTTTAAGATGCTTCTACGTATATAGCCAGCTAGGATTCCACCGCATGATCAAGAGGATGATCCACAGGGTAACAAGATATCAATACAAATATTTTTACCATAGATAGCACCTCCAGGTGGTGTACCAACTATACCACCACCTATAGAGTATAACATGTTACTCATAGTACTAGAGGATGAGATGCGCATGTTGAGAGAACTTAGAGAGTTTCGGTGATAGAGACCCCTCAAGTTACAAGATAATCCCAACTTTCAGGTGGCTAAGGACAGGCTTGGGGTTGTTACCGAGTTTTCCATCTAGTCGGGATACCATTAGATCAAATGGTGGTCCTAGAGGTTATCCTTCTATGTGTCTCAACATGGAGATGGTAGGGTTTAGATTACCTGATCTTACGATGAGGTGAATCTTTCTTTGACATAGTTTGAGAATCATTCTCAAAGAAGGGTCTCTCACCATAAAAACTAAGGGATATGTGTACCCAAGAGCTTATATAGATTCGGTAGGATGGTATGTCAATATCTGAGTATTCATAAAGGCATACCAACCTTCACAGGTACTCAATAGATATGATACATGACCAGTGATTCAGGGCTCAGACCTTTGAGAAAGTTTTTCTTAGGGACATCTGATCCAGCATTATTCCTCTGTGCATTCCTACTTATGCTAGGGTACTAGAGCGAACATTTGTGGTTGAAAGTCCTTTGGCTGAGCGAATATATCCAGTGGATGTTGGCGGTGGAAAAGCAGGAGCAGAGACCTCAAGATCAGGATGCTGACATCAATCTCAAAGACTTGGACATGTGAGACATTTTTAGAGGTGGTCCCATGATAGGGGATCTACAGCTCAGGGATCATAGGGTGAGTCTAATAGGCCTAGATAGAGGTAATGATTTTCCTGAGATGGTAAGGTACATCTTATTATAGATTGTCCATATCGTTGTGTTGCTAATAGGGAAATGGTGGATGGGACACTGAGGTAGATATAGTTACAAGAACAGATGAATCCGTAGGGCGGAAGATGTGGAAGAGGAGTTGGGAGAGTAGCAGGAAGTGGTATACATTTCAGAATGTTACCACCACCACCCCCATGTGGTCCACATTGAGCTTAGGGAGCTGGAGGATAGAGGAAGGGGAAACTACATGCAGTCAAGGCATATGACCCAAGGGATCTAGTAATGATTCGAGGTATGATCTATGTCTAATATTACTTGTTGTATTAATAGATACAGGTGCTAATCATTATTCCTTGTCATGGATCTTGTTTGAGACCTAGATTTTCTGGTTAAACTATTGACTTGATCCTTACATCTAGAGATACCTATGGGAGGAGACTCGATAATTACACTTATGTCGACAGTGTGATATAGCCCTTGAGGCGAGAGTTTCAGTTAGAACCTCTTGGTGGAAGTGTCAAGGACTTACGACGTCATTCTTAGTGTGGATTAGTTATCAACATTCCATACCCAAATTGACTATTTCAGGAAAAAGGGTGTGGTATATCCACAAATATAGAATGGGGTTTTCCTTGTTTAGTGAAAAAGGAAACCCAAGAAGCACAGGATAGACTCATGAATTGGAGGGTGAAACTAATCACTCATGAGTCGGAGAGCCATACCCTCAGGGTAATGGATGTTAGGAGGTTTCAATTACCAGTAGTAGTGACGGAGTATGAGGACATATTTCCAAGAGATGTTTTTAGGTTTACCTCCCTGTAGGGAGATAAAATTATGTATTGTTATACACCCCGAGGTGGTACCGATATCAGCATCAGTATATCATATGGATTTCGCAGAGCTTCATGAGATAAGGGAGAATGTGGGGTACTTGTAGAGGAAGGGATTAATAAAACCAAGTGTTTGAGGTTATGTGTGGATTACCGGCACATTAACCAAGTGATTTTATAGAATGAGTATCCACTACCAAAGGTCCAATGAACACATCGATCAGTTGAAATAGGTATCCTTTCACATGGATAGAAAGGTGCTTATGGGATTTTTAGCAGTTAAGATAGAGTTTAAAAAGCACCCTGATATTGAGTTTTCCAAATGAGGGAGTCGAGTATGTAGTGTTCTACGATGCATCAGGGACCTAACTTGTTTGTGTCATAATGCAGATGCAAGTGGTGATTGTCTATGGTTCACGTCAGTTGAGACCGCATGAGAAGAACTACATGACCCACAAACTTGAATTGGCAATGATAGTCTTTTAATTGAAGATGTAGAGACACTACCTGATGAGAAGGTGATTTATCATCTACTCAAACCACAAGAGTCTCAAGTATATCTTCTCTCAGAAGGTTCTGAACTTGAAGCAGAAGCATTGGCTAGAATTCCTCCAGGACTATGACTTGAAGAGATTCTATACTCTTGGTAAGGTAAACGTGGTAGTGGATGCTCTCAGTAGGATATTCATTTCATAGTTTATGAATGAGGCAATGGATTAGTTGTCCTCGTTGCAGTTATCCTTCATGGATAGAGATGATGAAACTTACCTCCAGTCGGTGGTTATTACCCCTATACTCTTATAGAGAGTTAGGGAGGTTCATCTTGGTCTTTTGTCCACAGGGAATGCCCATGATAGATATTTGAAAGGTGGGGAGCACATAATTATTTTAATAGGATGCATAGTAGCAGTAGTGGGCGCCTAGAGTGGATAGATGGATTGGGATATGCATGTGGGTGTCAAGGTAGACACTAGGGATGATAGAACAGGTTGAAGTTGGGATTACCTATTGATATAAAATCTGAGCGCTTTTTTGAATCAGTTTTGTGGTTTTTCAACTCACCGTGCCAAGCCCCTATGCTTGGAAGGGGTTTCTCTTTTCTTCCTTGGGGTTCCAGGAAGGGAGTGAGAAAGTATATCGATGGACTTCGTGACTGGTTTACCACGTACTTCCAGGGGTCACAATAATATTTGGGTGATTCTTGACTGACCCAACAAGTCAGCTACTTCTTAGCTTTTTGGGAGCAGATTTTAGTATAGAGCTTGGGATGCCACTACATGTGGAATATAAATCGACTCCATGGAATCCCATATATGATAGTTTGTTATCGGGATGATCAATTTTCATTATATTCATGGAGATCGAGGATTGGCAGGAGAGGATCCTCCTTGGGCAGTCAATCCCTTTAGTGTGTGCCCAGTAGCAGTACAAGAATCTTTATAAGAGCACATGGGAGAGGGGGATTAGGTTCATGCTCATATCCTCATCTATTTGGGTATCACTTAGTTTGGCCTTCAAGGATGTAAAGCCTTAAGGTGGGGAGAATTTAATGACTTGGATTTTCCCAGTTTTATTTTTAGAAAATTTCTAGGAAAATTCTAAGACCAGGCACTAGGACAGAGTGAGATTCTGAGGTGTGGTGTGCCCGAAATGGGTCAACAAAAAAAGTTAAGTTTTTAATAGCATGTGTGAGAGGTTTTCTTAAAAAGTGGAATAAATTTTAAATGGGTTCTCGGATTAGAAATATAAGGGTACCGTTGTGTTCATTATGGAGGGTTTACCCTAGGTGCGACTTAACTTTAGTTGGCATGGGTCTCCGGTGATAAAACCCGAAAAGGATGTACCCATAAATAAAATTATTAAATAAAATTATTTTATTTTAAAATCTTAATAACTCATGAACTGTGATTTGGATTGAAAATATGAGACCACCATTGATTTCGTAATGCGGTGTTTTCCTTAGGCGGGGCCTAACATCGACCGGTGCAGGTTGATAGTGAAAGTTATTTTTTTGGAAGTTTAAAAGAAGAATAAAATAAACTTAAAGAAGTTTATTTTATTTATTTTTAAACATTTCACAGTGACGTTGTGATAAAGTGATGAGTCGGCCCATTTTGTTTCTTAAATGAAATATCCTGGTAACTCTACAATGTTGTAATGTGCCAATGTATTTTCTTTTCTCCCTAATTCAACATGAATTTTGGGTTAAAAAATAACACTGGAATTCCCTGGAAACTCTGGATAAAGGTATTGGTAGTTCCCTCCCATTGGTGAATGAAAAATGATGACGAATGGAAGATCACGGATCGTGAATCACGGATTGAGGATAGAGGATCAATGAATGATGGTGGCGCAACTCCATTATTCACCAATGAAAAATTAAAACCTATAGGTAAGGTGTGAGTTTTAATCTGTTTTCCTTCCCAGTTATTTATCCCTATGATGAACATGGATTAATCGACCAATGGATTAATCCATGGTTCGTGCATATTACGGGTTGGGTTTTACCTTGAGGGATTTATTGGGGATTGTTTATCTGATATTTATTATCCTTTATTGTGGATTTTCTTTAACCATTCTAATGGCAAAAAACCATGATCAACAGGAACATCGATCGAGGTTTATTCCTCTTTTTTAGTTCAATCCTTTCTCCCTCCATTCTTCATTCATCGCGGGTATTCTTTGTTTGGCCTGTGACTCGACAATTTGTGATTGATTGATCGTTGCGCAACTGATCCTTGGCGCAATGATCTAATATCGCGGACCTAGGATGGATGTGGTACGAAGAAGGTGAGACGACGATGGTGGCAGGTGGATCAAAGCGTTGTGGTAGATATCACTGCTCGAATGGATTTGCACCCAGATGGATTTTGGCATGGATCTGAGCTCATGGTAGTGAAGGTGGCGGCCCGAGGATCACAAAACAGCTTTCTGATTGAGAATCGGAGAACCAGAACGAACCTAGTAGCCCATAGAAGGGGGAACTAGTGCACCAGCGGTGCCTGTATGGTGGAGGAAGGCTGACCATGGATGATGTCTGCCCGTGGAAAAGGCCGCAGGGTTGGCTGGATGCGGCGACCCACCGCGTTGATCGCAGCAGCGCCCGTACTGACCAACCGCATGCGGCTGTGCTACGTGCAGGATTTCCAATCCATGTGATCGGACTGGGTAGGATAGGGGTGACACATCATAACTCTCAGGGTTACATAGTACATAGTCAGGTTTCATACTAGAGGAGGTTGGCCCATGCGATGCAGTCCAGACTGGCAGAACCAGACCGCCGAGTGGCCCAGAAGGCTGGGTCCAATGGCCCAGCGGGCCACAGCCCTGTCAGTCCAATGGGCCAGGCTATACCGGGCCTGGTGGGCCGGATCTGATCAGTTCGGGTTGGGTCAGACCCATCATAGACCCAAATCATCCCTTTTTTAGAAAAATGGACGTATCTTTCAAATGGATCATCCGTTTGACGATCCTTCTATAGCATTAGGACCCTTGTGATGAGGCAATCCTTTTGAGATGTCTTGGTGGGTTTTTAGTTAGACTAAGGGGCTGGTAGAATTCTATTTATCTTTCCTATAAGGGATCAATACAGGATCCTGATCACATTATAGAGGGTGACAGTAGAGATTGAGATTGTACCCTTGGTCTTTCCTATGAAGGTTTGATCCAGGATCTCATTCTTGTTATAAAAGATGACCCGTGTTCCGAAGTGGGTTGTCTTATCCCTGCTTCGATAGTGACCCAGTAGGCTAAATCATATATCGCATTGAGAGGACTGATAGATCCTCACATCTCTTTGTTGTACCTTAGATAGGGTTTTTGGAGAATTTGTGACCAATATTTATGTGGTCACCTATCCCCTATCTAGGATGATTTTTTCAATAGGGACAGGATTCCCCTAGTGAGACCTGGGCACAGGACCCCCTATATGTGTATCGATATTAGATTCTTTCCTTTGTGACTTGAATTGACCAATGTGATTCGGATAGTTCTTTGTGTGTTCTATTTGGTAGGGTCCTAAATTAGTGGGACCTCTTTATGAGGGTCTCTGATGACTTCATAGCTTGAGGAGTGAGTTCTCTCGAAATGAGTGTGCCTCGAGCAGAATCTTGTGACCAAGGATTGGATATGATATCGAGACTCCTTATCTTAGCGATACTGTAAATCTCAGGACAAATTCATGACATACCAAGACCAGGTGTTGTCTCAGATACTTTTAGTAGACTTGTTCTACATGTTTACTATTAGATAGCTCGAGGAGTGAGATATCCCAGAATCGAGTGTGCTATGAGTGGAACCATATGGATGGAAATGGATGAGATGTTGTGTCTTGTAATCCTTTATGAAAATACCTGGATGTTATTGTTATATGTTTTTTTGACATATACCTGTGTTGATCTGACTGTATCTTCTTAGTGGTGTTCCCTTTGTGGACTTTTACTTTATGTTTCAGGGTGCCCTACTGAGTATTTTTTTACTCACCCCTGCATGGGATTTTCCCGAATGTGTAGTGTCTTGTGAATACGGTCGACTCTTTGATGGTGCTCTAGGAAGACCAGGACTAGGTGGGGCCTAGTGTGATCAGATAGACTGAGGTGTGTTTCGGTGGCTTATAGATAGTAGTTCAGTGTTGTACCTTGCAATTGGACCAAGTGGGGTTTTCTACAGATGAGATTTAGTACTTTTTTTATAGACTCTTTATTTTTGGTGGGCTTATATTCTGGCTCAGTGGTACTTTACAACTTTAATTTATGTCGTACTCTATTGTTAGGTCATAGTGGTATTCATGCTCTTTATTTACTTAGTGATTTTACTTTCCATCATCCTTAGCTTGGAGTTGTGTGTGTGTGTACAAGTTCTTAGGAAAATGTCTCCCATTTTTTGGGATATTCCTACTTGACACTAGTCACCAGCCCCTGAACTATGGGATGCGGTCTTGGGGTAATCACGACATGGGCCCCAGGGGATGGGTCGTGACATTTTATGCCCCTTTGGGGGTGGTACAATGGAAATAATTGGAATTAGATCCTCGACATTAGAGGTTTGAATTCCATGGGTTATACTTTCATAGTATAGTTTCACATCACACAATTTAAGACCTTGGGGTGGTTTTAACTCATTGGATTGCAAGGTGTATTCAAGACATGGGGTTTAATACCCATTACAACATGGGGAAGGCTATGATAGGAAGAGCATGAACTATATGAGTCGAGTGGGGTTTCTGTATAACAAAAATCATGAGTTAAATTAAAATATTTCTTGTAAAAAATTTATAAAAAATTTGAGTTTTTTTAATTGCCTCTTCATATATATATATTTATATAATAAATTCCATTTTTATAATATATTTTTAATGGGTAAAAAATTAATGACAAAATAAATATTATAAAATCGTAAAAAAAAATAAGTAATTGGTGAGTAAATTTATTAATAAATTAAAATTAATATTATATTTAAACTAACCCTAAAAGGGTATCTCATGCCACCAAAAAAGTAAAAAATAATTATTCATATCAAGGTTTAGGTAAAAAAAGAAAAATTTACTTTGAATTTTTTTTGGTTGATGTCGTATCTCACACAGAATAAAAATACAGGATACTAATTATTTTTCATTTTCTGTTTTCACCACAAAAATCTTGCCTCAAAAAAATAATAAATGATTAGAAAATTAAACGGTGAATCAAAAAAAATTTAAAAAAAAATTGTTTCAAATTAAATTTTATTTAAAAAATGTTATTTGTGTGTGTAACATTAATATAAAACATTTAATAAATCAATAAAATAATAATGAATTTAATTAAATCAAAAAAAAATTGATTAATTTATTTTATTTCAAAAAAACAAAAAAAAAACTTTACCTCAAAATTGCATTTTCTATTTTAATTTTGTTAATTTAAATTGATTAATAAATATATAGAAAATTAAATTATATTTTTTATTTTTTATTATATTGATTTCATCATATAATATTACTTAAAACTCATTTTATAATAAAATGATAGTAAAAATAAATTTTATTTATATATATAATTAAAAATTGATTAATGGAAGTTTTTTTAAAAAAACTCGATAATTTATATGAATTTTTTTAAAATAAAAATCTATATTTAACATGTATACTTTGTTATCACATGAAAAAAATTATTTACTTATTTATTTAATTTAGTTTTAATTTATTCTACCTTTACAAGTTATAAATTTGTTTTTTATGATATTTTTTTCATGTAGAATTATGATTAAAATTCAAGAAAAGTTGTATCATATATGTAAAATAAAAAATAAAATTGTTTGTGAAAAATAAAAAATAATAATAAAACTTGTAAATTTATTGTTGTTGTTTTGTTGTTGTTATTGTTTTTGTTAGTTTATTATTCTTATTTTTTATTATTATTACTATTTTTTATCATTGTTATTATAATTAGAGAGGTAAAATTAATTATATTTTTATTTTTTGCACTCATGTAAAATCATTGTCATAAATTGAATTTTATAAAAGTAATATTTGTATTAATATATCATTAAAAAATATTCTATGTATGATAAGATATAAATTTTAGGTACCATATCATATATTTAAAAAAAAATCATATATCTTATGTGATAAATGTTATATACACTAATACATCTTTAATGAAATGAAATTTATCTCATATATGAAATGATATAAATTTAATGTGCAAACATAATTCTTTAATAAAGTGAAATTTATCTCATGTACAAGATGGGATAAATTTCATATATAATAATTAATATTTTTAAATTGAAATTTATTTCATGTAATATATGGGATGAATTCTACGCATTGTATCATATCTTTTGAATAATAAAACTTAACTCATATATGAGATGATATAAATTTCATATACACTAATAAATTTTTTATGAAATTAGATTTATATCATGTATAAGATGAGATAAATTTTATATGAAATGATACTTATTTTATAAAGTTAAATTTATCTCACGTATGAGATGATATAAATTTCATATATATTAATAAAGATTATAAAAATGATATCTATTTCATGTATGTGATGAGATAAATTTCACGTACAATATCATACCTTTTTAAAAATGAAATTTATCTCATATATGATATGGGATAAATTTTTTGTATACATATTTTATGAAATAAAACATGTATAAGATGTGCTAAGTTTCATATAAAATGATACTTATTTGATGAAATGAAATTTATCTCAGGATAAGATGAGATAAATTTTATATACAATAATGAATGTTTTAAAAATAAAATTTATTTCATTTATGAGATGAAATAAATTTTATATTTAATTATATATCTATTACAAAGCGAAATTTATCTCATGTATAAGATAATATAAATTTCATGCATAATGATACTTCTTTTATGTATTAGAATTTATCACATGTATGATATGAGATAAATTTCTTATATGATAATATTTTTTTTAAATGAAATTTATTTCATGTATGATGTGATATAAATTTAATGCATCATATCACATATTTTAAAAAATATAATTTATCTCATATATAAAATGAAATGAATTTCATGTACACTAATACATCTTTTATGAAATGAAATTTATATAATGTTAGAGATGAGATTAATTTCATGTACAAATACTTATTTTATGAAGTTAAATTCATCTAATGTTTGAGAAGAGGTAGAATTTACATATAATGATAAATCATTTAAAATTGAAAATTATTTCTTATGAAAGATGAGATTAATTTCACATATCTTATCAAATATTTTAAAAAAATAAAATTTATCTCATATATGATATGTGATAAAATTCATGTATACATCTATTATGAATTGAAATTTATCTGAAGTATGGGATGAGATAAATTTTATATACAATAATACTTATTTAATGAAGTGAAATTTATCTCATGCATGATAGAGTACTATAATTTCACCCTATATCCATAAATCTTTTATCATGGTTTAGAAAACTCAAACAATAGAGGCTATTGTTATAGTTTTTTTAAACCATAACAATAGAACTCCTAAAAACTTATTTCATCGCTCGCCCCTCACCCAACCTTACACTCTTCCCTCACCCATTTCCCCCCTCTTCCATCACCCCCTCTAATCAACGGTCTTCCTGTGATACTACTTGGGTCACCACACATCCCCTAATCCCATCTTCTCAAGAACTATACCTCCTGGTATCCCCTCCACTCAAGACACACCGCACCTCATTCCAAGTCAGCATGACGTAAAAGGAAGGGGTCAATCAGGATATCCTCCTCCTCCTTCGACTTATTCTCCCTTCCTCTCATCAATGCAAGGGGTCCAAAGGTTATTTGAATCCTTTAATCAAAGTATTCCTTTTTTATTCTTTTTAATTTTGTCCTCTATATTACCAGTTCAAAATTTAGGGATTCTAGCATGGTGAAATCACATTCTAATTATCTATGATTTTCTATATTATATATAAAATAGGTTAAACATGTCAATTTTTTTCTATTAATTTTTTTATGGTTAATTATTTATTATGTATACTTTCATGGTATTTTCCTTGATTTTAGTTTAAATTAGATATTTTTAGTTTATGTATTTTAGGGATTTTAGTTGTTTTTATCCAATTCATATTTAATGGGTATTATGTGAAATATTAGATTTTTTTATAGGTTTCTTTAATTGTGGAATCAAATTGTTTGGATTAAAAATTGATTATTTTACTAGGTTGTTTAATTTTAGTAAGTGTTGTGATGGCTGATAATGTTTATTGGGTTCTCTCTTTGTTGATTTAGGTTTTTGGTCTCAACTATCCTTGCCTCTTTAATTGGGTTTTACCTTAAATATGCTAATAATATATTTTCCAATAGTTTAATAAATTTTAAAAACTTATTTTTAAAAATATACAGAGTTTTCATGGAATATTTAATATATTGACTTAAATTATTTTATGTGGTGATATTATATAGAATTTATAAGTTATGTTGGTTTACCAATTCCTTGTTTTAGATACTGATATGTTATCAAATAAATTATAAATGTTAGTAAATTTTTGGTTAACCATAAATTACTTATTTAATTAGTGACTTAAATTTTAATTTATTTAAATTTCAATGAGCATGTATAATTGTTTTATTTATTTTCATCCTTAAACATGAATTATTTCCATGTAAAATTTAGTTTATTAATAAGTTTACAATGACATGAATAATGATTAGAATTTTAAATGAAATTTGTATTTGGTTATGTGATATAAAAAAGGGGGGTTTATTTGTCTCAAGTTCATGTTATGCCACTTGGTTCATTTTTTATAAGATGTTGAGCATTTTCTTTATACTTTGGTATTGGGTTATGTAATGATGTTAATTAGTGAAATATATATATTATTTCATCATGTATGTATTTAGTGGGTATGATTTTAAACTTAAAAACAAACCTTAAATAAGTAAACATGAGTTGTAATTACTTTGATAAAGTATTAGGTAAGAATTGGTTTTTAAACCAAACTTTAATTGTATATATATTAGTTTCATCTACTCTAATAAAATGTTAAGTATAAATTTGATCTTAAAACAAACTCAAAGTGTATAAACATGAGTTGCATTTATTTATTTTTTATTTATTTAACAAACATTATATTCAGTTGAAATAGATATCAAAATTTTTTGTTTTCATTATATGATTATTTATTTTTCAAGAAAGACGAGTGAAAAATAAAATGTTATTTTATTTTATACATTCTTCTATTTTTGATTTTACAATGGATAAAAGTTGGATGTATTCTCTTTATCGGGTGTTGAATGAGTTTTAGAATGAAATTGAAATATTTTTGGATTTTACTTTCAACAATACCTCATAGGAGAAGCTTATTTGATGTCCTTGTTATAATTTCATTGGCATACCATGGTTAAACCATGAAGAAATAAGTTATCATATCACTAGAGTTGGATTTCAAAACAATTATGAGGTATGGAACTATAATATAAAAACATTTCAATAAAAAAATATAAATATGTGATAGGGATGGTTTACAATATATGATATTTGATCAGTTTCCTTTTTTTCAACCTAAACAAGCAACCATAATAGAATCAGAATTTTTGAGTGAAAATTTAATGTCAGTTTTTGATAGTAATAAACAGAACAATGAAATTGATAAATTTAAGATAGGAATGGAGGATACAAAGACACTATTGTATCTTAGTTGTGTTTAGATGAATAGACTATAATTTGTTATATGGTTATTTCACATGAAAACCATATATTTATTTATTAATAGTGGGATTGATTATCTGCCTGAATTTTTGAAGTACTTGCCTTCTGATGGTATAAAAATTGTAAAAAATTATTATGTGGAATCCAAGTTAATTGATCATATTGTATTTTCTTACAATAAAATACAAGACTTACTAATAATTTTATATTATATTTAAATGAAAATGAATCTTTAAATTATTACAATAAGTGTGGTACATGCATATGAAAGTGTAATAAATATGACACAATGTTTCGAGTTCCCAAGAAATTTATGTAGCCCTTTACTTTGACATGAATACTTCAACGAATGTTTATGTTAGAAAAAATAGAAGAAAATATGATATATAATGGAGAAATAAATGAAATCAATGAGTATTTTATACAACCAAAATATGGATTTTCATGGAAAGAGATTAATAAGAAACATCTTGATTTTTCATCTAAGATACATAATGTAAAATAGGGGTTATCATGTGATGGTTTTAATCAATTTTTACATACTCATATCATGCATGTCACATGTCCCATATTCATTCATATATATAATATTCCACCTTGGTTATTATTGAAGAGGATATATACTTTCATGACCATATTTATTTCTAGGATAAATGATCCTAGTAATGATATAGAAGTATATATATAACCAGTGATAAAAGAGTTGAAATAGTTATGGATTTAGGGTGTCCCTACATATGATGATTTAAGGAATGATTCATTTCAAATACATGTTGCTCTTATATAGACCATAAATAATTTCCCTGATTATGGAATGATGTTTGGTTGGATCACGAATAGAAAAATATCTTACTCAATATGTGGAACAATGAATGGTCGAGAATATTGAAACATTGATGGAGTTTTAGTTTCATTGAACATAAAAATTTCCTACTGATGATATATCTATAAAAAAATGATCAATGAAATTTAGATAATGTTACTGAGAAATAGATACTACCTCTAAAAATATCAAGAAATGAATGATTGAAAGAGCTTTAAGGGCTAAAAAATTATTTTTTAAAAGGTTCATCCGCTACCAAGAAAGATAATGGGTATTGAAAGAGATATTCATTTCAATTGAAAGAAAAAGTATATTTTTTTATTTACCTTATTTTTCATTGATTTTTTGTGACATTATTTAGACATGATGCATATTGAAATAAAATGTATGTGAACTATTATTTGTTTTAAATATGAATGTCAAAGGAAAATTAAGGATGAATTAATATCACGTAGATACTTTAAGGATTGGGGTATTAATAAAAACATCATCTTGTGCTAATTGGTACAAAAAAGTGGTCAGTTACTCATGTTTTTTATCTCATGATGACTCCAAAGATAAAAAATTTCCACATGTGTTATAGAATCACATGGTTATAGATGGTTATTCAAGTAACATATCAATATGAGTGAATTATAGAGAGGTGAAGTTAAAATAGTTGAAATACAATTCTTATCACATACTATTACATGAGTTACTTCCCATAATCAAACAACACATGTTGAAGAAAAAAAATGGTGGATAATTTTCATTTATGAAACTTATATAGAGATATTTGTTCTAAAATATAAATTAAAAGTTAAGGGAATAAAATGAAATAAGATACACTGATCATTCTTTGTAAATTAGAGAAAGTATTTCCTCCATTTTTCTTTACATGTATATTGCATCATACTATGAACCTTACCAAAAAATTTATTCTTTGGGGTTATTTTTATTTTCATTGGATGTATCCCACTAAAATAGTTATATACATCATGAAGTCTTATGTAATAAATATGAACCATCATTACAGATTCATTGTCAAAATTTATTTGGCCCAAGAGTGCATGTAATTATGTTCTATGTATTTGACTAATGTAAATACTAGGTATAATCGAACAATGAGAAATAAAGACAATAATTATGATCCAATTAAACCAACATTTTCATCACTTCCTCAAGCATGGAGAATAATGGGTTATTTTACATTAACTAATTCGATCCTTGAGGAGAGGGAGATGGTACATCCTATTGTGATATTTAATTCTGGTATCATGGATGAATATATCAAGTGATTAAGATCAATTATGAGTTATTTTATATTAATTATGTGTTAAGTATAAATTAATAATTTACTACTCATAAATGTTATAATCCATATGAGGAAATTATAACAAGAACCCATCATTCTTTACCTATTAAAAGGAGATAGGAGTTTCATAGTCAGAAGTTTATTGCATTGTTAAAATCTCATGTAAGTACACAATTATTTTAAATTTTTTAATAGTACACTTATGTTGAACAAATATTGATTCAAATTTTATATATGTCAGGTTGACAGTTCACTGAGAAGTGCAATATCTCCCAAGGTTAGAGCACTATCATTTGGTCTAAATACGGTGGTATGTGATTATAAATCAATTGTTTTCAATGGATATAATTTCATTATTAATATTCATTTGGTAAAAATGATAACTAAAAATAATGGTGTCTTTTTAAGAATAGAAATATATTATAATGTTAAAACATGTGACACGTAACCATTCTCTAGTGATGTATCATATTATAGAGTAATAGAAAGAATAGTTATATTGGATTATCACTCTCAAGGTAGAGTTGTTATGTTCAAATGAAAGTGTTTTTTTATGGTTCTAGGTCTAGAATAAGCTCTTATCAAGGTTGATCCTGACTCAGAAAATGATGGATTTAATGGATCATTCACATATTGTACAAGACATAAACGTCATGACCAACTAAATTTTTACAAAGAATGTTGACAATGAAATACAAAGGAACCAATAGAAGATTTTTTATGTTAAATTTATAATTAATTTAAATAGATCAGAATAAATAATTCCTCAGTATTGAGATATTTATTCAATGGTGTTTCTAATCATTTGACACCCTTTTTAGTCATCCATCATTGCGCTTGTAGGATCCAAGTATAGAATACCTCTAGTGATGATCCACAAATGTTCCTTTGATCTATGAACAATGTCGATGTATTATCGAGTGCTAGCATAGCAGATTGATCATATTGCAATGTTTTTATGGATCACCATGACAATTACTTTAGTCTTGAATAATCTTACTTAAAATCTCATTCTTCAGAGGATAGAGGATATGGAGAATCTATAGAGAGTTCTTTGGTCTTGAGAGAGAACTCTAGATTTCATTATGTACAATGATTCTCAAAGTCTATCAACCTCTACAAAATAGACATAATAATATATTTATAGAGATAGGTTTAGGGTTTAAATATTATTTAATTTCTGAATATAACTTAAATAATATTTTAAACTTTATATGACCTCATTCCATGTAATAATAATATTATAATTATTTTCTCATGGCATGCGCTAACTAGTGCAATGATAAATATTATTTTACGAGATTGAAAATTAATATTTATCATCAAACACAATTTTGGTACACTATCCCTCCTCAATATTTATAAATAAATATTATATAATTCAATGATACTTAATTACCTTATAAATAAATATTTATTTAATTTATGTAATTAATAAATTTTAAATAAAATTATTCCTCAGTCTTGAGAATTGTATTTATTCTAATAATTAAATTCAAATATAATTTAATTAAGATCAATGGAAACACTTAGCATGTGACCCTCTAGGATTCTTTCTCATTAGAATTATATAGGATTGCCTAAAGTCCAAGATTACAGTCTATAAATTGGTCAAGTAACCAAAGAGAAATAATTTAATGTCCCAACATCAACAAAAACACATGAGTGATCATTGTGTAATATAATCCCTTTTTATCCATATCTCATTAAGTAGGTTGCAAACCCATATCATCAACCAATATTCTTGATATATCTTTCTTTGACTATCTAAAATAAAATTTTCATTACACTCTGGACATGGAATTTAATGTGATGGTTTCATTTAAATCAAAGGGTTGAGATATTAACTTCCATAAATATAGAAGGTAAAAATCCTTCCTTGACTTATTATTTAATAACATGTCATTTGTGATGCACCCAATGTTCCCCACTTCCTGATACAATATGGAATCATGGTTTTTGTTAGTACATCAAAGTATATGAGTCATGTAAAGCATTAATAATAATCTTAAAGTCTAATTACCATTACACACACTCATAGATAATAATATCTAATAACACATAATCATACAGAATCCCTACAGGTGGGTATGTTCTCATAATATCATGTCTTAGAGATTTCCAAGTGTGAACCTCATGAGATAAAGTGTCATATTATTATGAGTGTTATCACATGGAATTCAACATATTATGTTCCTCATTATATAATTTTATCTGAACATAGAACTAGTTTTAATAATATCATCATAGATCTCACATGATGATAATGTTTCACCTGAGTTAAGGTTTTATTCTAGGGATATGTCATGTTGTATTCCATGGAGACTATTTTCACTGAAACTTTATCTCTCTTAGAAAACTACATCAAGATATGATACTTATGATGTATTTGATTTATCAACTAATGTGACCTTGGATCCTTAATAAGATCCACCAATGTAGTATTATCACAATAGATTGTGATTGGTTCTTTATTATTAGGCACAATGTCAAGATCTTGGATGAAGTTATGTATCCAAAATACTTCTTTAGCTTCCTCAAAATCCATAATATACTCAAAATCTAGTATATAATCATAAACCATAGCTTTCTTTGAGCTCTTATAGCTCACTGCACCTCCATTGAGAGGGAATATGTATCTTGACTGTGATTTCATGTCATATTGATCTATTTAGAAACTATCATCTGAATATCCTCTGATAACTAATTCCTTATCTCCTCAATATACTAGTAACATATCATTAATACATCTCAAATACTTAAGTATAGTATTGAATTCCATCCAATGGAGGTAACCTGGTTCAGCTTAATATCTTCAAACTGCACTTGAGGTGTAGGATAAATCTAGCCTAGTATATAGAATAGCATGCATGACTAACCCAATCTTCATCATGTATGGTGTCCTTATCATCCTTTTTCTTCACTCATGTGTTTGAGGACACATTTTCATGGAAAGATGAATGTCATGTGACACTGGAAACAATCCCCTCTTATATTGTTCCATACTAGATTTATTTAGTATCTTGTCAATATATGTACTTTGACTTAGAAAAAGTGGTATCTTAGACTATCATGATATATATTTATCAAAAGAATATATGATTCTTTTCCTAAGTCCTTCATGGAGAAGAATGTGTTTATCCAATATTTAACATACTATAAGACTGATATTTCATTTCTAATAATTATTATATCATCAATATATACTATTAAGAAAAATACCACACTCACACTAAACCGCTTATAGACACAAGGCTCATATTCATTCTTTATAAAACCAAAATCTATTATTTATTCATCAAATAAAATATTCCATAACCCGTATACTTGATTTAATCCATAAATGGGTCTTTGAAATTTTTATACCTTGTTGGAATACTTTGGATTCACAAACCCTTTAGGTTTTCTCATATATACATCTTCCCAAAGGTTCTTGTTAATGAAGGTTATTTTGACATCCATTTTACAAATCTCAAGTCATGGTAATCTATTATAGAAATTATAATTTTGATGTATTTTAGCATATAAACTGGTGAAAAGGTTTCTTTGTAGTTTATGCTTTGACATTGTTTGAACCCTTTTGTAACCAGTCATGCCTTATAGGTACTAACTTCTCCATCGATGTCTAGTTTCTTCTTGAATACACATTTACAACCAATGGTATTTATATCCACTATAGGATCTACCAAAATCCAGACTTGGTTTTGGTACATGGAATACATTTCATAAATCATAGCTTCTTTACACTTGGAAAAATATATTCCATTTACTAATTCCTTATAGGTTATGAGATCATTATTATCAACTAATAATCAGTCACCATCCTTAGAAACTAGAAATCCATATCTTTCATATTCTCTAACCTATTTTGTACTCCTACGCACTACTTTTTACTTCAGAAATTCCTCTTACATGGGGATTTGTAGAATCTATTCCTATACCAATTCATGTATACCTTGATCCTAGACTTCATCAATGTCTATCTCACTCCCACTATCACTTTTAAATATGTGCTCCCTCTCAAGGAATATAGCATGTCTTACAACAATTACCATTTTTTCTTAGGGTTCATATAGGTAATATCCCCTTTTTTCCATGGGGTATTTTATAATGGTACACTTTTTACCTAAAGGTTCAAGTTTGTTTCATGAATAGACCTTAAAATAATTCATATCCCCATACATACAAGTATGAAAACACGTTACACTCCACAATTGGTACGAAATACCATCCTCCACTTTTTTTACACCTAGTTTAGTAAATATATTTTTCTATTTTTTGTAATGTGTATTCCCAAAAGGATAATGGAAAACTCTCGTGACTCTCCATTGATCTCACAATGTCCAACAAGATGCATTTCTTCCATTCTATTACACTATTACATTATGTTTCATAAAGGGGAGTGATTTTTCATAGAATCCCAAACACTTATAGATAATAAATGAATACTTGGTTAAGATATTATCCACCATGATTTGAGTGGATTTTCTTGATCTTATTACCCAGATGGTTTTAAAATTCATTCTTATATTCCTTTAATCAATAAAAATAATTTTACTTATACCTAATTAAGTATTCATATCCATATCTAGTAAATTCATCAGTAAAATTTATGAATTATGAGTACCCACCCCTTGCTTCAACTAGAAATGGTATACACACATTATTATGAACTAATTCAAGAATCTCCTTGGCCCTTTCACCTTTTCCAATAAATGGGGGTTTAGTTATTTTTTCTTGTAAACATGCGTGACATACACCAAGTGATTTTAGTTCAAATGAATATAAATATCTATCTTAGTGTAATTTGGTCAAACTCCTTTCATTTACATGACATGTCTAGTGATTCCATAATTGGGTGTGGTATAAGTCATGTGAACTATTTTCATTGTCTATTTCCATTACTTATTTTTCATAATCCAACACATAAAGACCATTATTTAAATACGTCTTACCATAACATATGCTTTATTTATGAAACAAAACAACATTTATTACTATATTTTAAAATAAATACATATATATCAAGTATGTATATAGATATAATGTTTTTGGTGGCTGAAGTAACATAATAAAAACATTTTAATACCAATATCATTATTATCGGCAATGTGAGTTGATAGTCCCACATAGCCACAACAACAATTATGGATCTGTTGGATTCTTGTGGATATACATCACCCTAATAAATATTCCAAAATATACTTAATTATTGTATTTGAATACATATTTTATCACCAAATTCTGTATCTAATACCCAATTTATAGAGACTAATAAATTATACTTGATGAAAAATGCACCTGAATCTTCCCCTTACTTATTTTACTAGGTACATTTTTCTTCTAATGGACCTTCTTTCCATATGTGAAACAGATGGTATCTTGTTTCCTTTCTTGTATATTGTTCCTTATCTTCTTATAAGGACATTGTGAATAATATTTTTTTTAGAGATATTTAGCTAGACTTTCCTTTTATTCACCATAAGTAAAGAAGGATTTTTGCACTTCATATTCATGTCAACTTGGAAAAGTAGCATGATAAGATATAAGATATTATTCTCTATGTTTTTTATATTGAAATTGAAAATAAAACTAGATAATCTCTAAGGGTTTGATGAAGTAATGAGATCAGTTCATAGTTAATCGGGAATTTTAAACCCTAGAACCTCTATGTACTCAATGTATCCAATGATTTTGACTTTGTGAGTCCCTGGTGGCACACCTTCTATAAGTTTACTCTGAAATATCACCTTGGATATCTCAAATCATTCATTTCTATCTCTCTTCTAATAAAGACCTTAGAGATGTTAGAGAATTATATAAGTATCCATGTCTTTATGTGACTTCATGAGTTCATTGGACATGGATGAAAGCATTGAACACTGAACATTAACTACATCGCTTAGGTTTTTATCATATATAGTGAACTCATCATCACTAAACTCATTTTTAGGTGGATCAGGCATTGAGGATTACAGAATGTAATACTTTCATTCATGGTGCAATAATACCCACAAGAATATGAATCAAACCTAAAAAAATGCTTCCAGTTAGGAGATGGTCTTTCTCCAAAATTGATTATAGGGATAATGTGGTTGACGAGATTGTCATTATTATATAATATTAAAATATAATATTATTATTACTTTAATTTATTATAGTTAATGTGATACAAAATAATAAATTTAATTTTATTAATTCCCCAACTATTTTATCAAGTCCCAATAGCACTTGACATTGGACTTTGAATGTCTAGTTGCTCAGACATTCTAGTGAAAAGGATTCATACACCCCTTCTCGTAACCAAATTGAGGGATAAACCAATTACTCAAAGGTATTTAGGTAGTCAGGTCTTTTCCAATTATGTTCTTGCAACTCCTTGATCTGTTGAGTGGAATCCCCAATCTAGAAACCCTTACATGGATGTCCTCAGCACTTTCCTCCAAGTTACATCAAGTTTAGTGAGGTTTGGTCAAACACATAGTTATATGGTTTCATTCCTAATCAAGTAATGGAAGTCTTATTCTAATTTAATTTTAAATTAAGGGATTTTATTTACTATACGTAAAAATTTTCTTATTTTATCCTTTACATGTCTTGTTAATATAAAGTGGATTTTACATTAGGGATTAAACATGTTACGATAAAACATTTACACATAACCCATTATTTTAATTCCATATTTTCATATTAGTGCATTTATTTATTTTATCGTGGTCTTGCATCCATAAAATAAATCATTCATAAGACAAAAATAAAATAAATAAATAAATAAATGACATGATCTTTATCTTTATCTAATGGATGATTTATTGAGTGGAAAATTAATCAACCTATAGACCAAGGGATAAACTCCTTGTATCAATCTTGGAATGAGTTGCATCATCCCACATATCCACCTATGTATCTCTCATGGTGGTTTCTTCTCGGTTCCATCTTGAACCACCTTCGAATCGGCTTCACCTTGAACTGAATATATGTGATTTTGAATACTCCTTTTATTACATATGTTTTTATAACTCCCATGTAGGTGAGGAGAATCAAGGGGTTAGTTAAAGGAAATTACATAAAACAACCTTGGACACGCAATTTCTACATAATAAAAGAGGGAGGGTGACACATAGGCCATAATTTTTAATTTAATAATAAATAATTGCAAACCCAATCAATAAATTAAAATATATAAAACCAAAACATATATAGGTCAGGTCAAAACTCATGACCATTCATACACATGAAATTAATATGCATTTAAAATAAGTAGCTATCATTTATTTCAATTTTCCACTAAATAATATAAAAAGTGCACAAATTAATCAGATTAATTATCTTATTAATTCATTTATTCATCTTATCTCATTCCATCCAATGATCCTGAAATTCCAATCCACTATGATTTTAAATAAAATAAAATATTTTTATTGTATTTTAAAATCAATAAAATAGTACATAGCTTTATACTTGGAAGCAACTCAGTGAGTACCTCTCTGAACTATTTAGTATGGTTTTAATTATAAACAATGAACTCATATGAAATATTTTGTACATGGAATCTGTCGTGATTTCAGATTGTGTACTTCCAATTTAATGTCACACAAAACACATGAATATTAAATTTCCTATACAGCTTAATGTGTTGAGTATTTAGAATATAATGATCTTAAATGATTCCTAGTTTTGAATATTAAATGGAATTAATTAAGAATTTAATATAATAAAAATCCTAACAATCAGTGTGTACTTACAATTTAATGTCACACAGAACTCAAGTTGATGAGTATTAATAGGGTAATTAATTAAATTTAATATTTCTACATAAACAGGTAAAGGACACAATCTATGAAATCCAGCCACATGGCATGTACTTCACTTCACTGGATATTCGTATTACACACCTAGGGACTTGGTGTGTACTTATTATAGATGCGTATAAAGTACACAGAATGTATAAAGGATACATGACGTGTAATTTTAGTTACATGGCTTCCAGACTATACGCATTGTGTATTAAATAAACACGGTGTATTTATTACACAGTGTGGTTTAACCCCATGTTTTCTACCTTTAAAACACTTTTACTGCATGGTGTGTAGGAAATATACACAATGTGTTATCCGATAAATCCATGTGTCACCCTGGCTAGTCAAAACGTGGTGTATTTAATGTATGTGGTGTGTACTAATTACATGATGACCCAGAGTCCATGTGGTAATCCTTGTGCAATGAACATGGATACACAATGTGTAACAAAGGAGTACACACAATGCAACCCTATATTATCCATCCAGAATTCTTGTCACCTTAAGATGGGTTCTTTATATGTGTTTTTCATTAATTATTAACCAATATTGGTTATATGATCCAGAAACAAAGATTAGGAAGAGGATATTTAGATGAAGGATCAAGAATGAATTAAAACTTGAAATGAATTTTAACTTTTAAATGTGTAATGATCAACAATAAAATAAATAATTACAAATTTTAATGCGTCTCTCTTTAATACCACTTGATAGTTTTGGGTGTAGTGGAAGAACTTATTGGGGTCAACCCTAACTCACCAAATGTCAGATTTTATTGATCATTAACATATTTTACAAGTCGTAAATGTCATGACTAGTGAAATTTTTCTAAATAATATTGACAATAAAATATGTTGGAACCAAGAGGAGATATTTTCATGTTAAATTTATAATTAATTTAATTATATTGGAAGAAATAATACCGCAATCTTTGGATATTTATTCAATGATGTTTTTAATCATTAAAAACCATTTTTAGTTTACCACCATTGTTCTTATAAGATCTAAGTGTAGAATCCCTCTAACAGTGATCTGCATGTGCTACTTTGATCTTCAAATAAGATTGATGGACTATCGAGTGCTAGCGCGGCGGATCGATTATCTTGTGATGTTTTTCTAGATTGCTATGATAATTTCTTTAGGATTGAAGAATCATCCTTACACTCTTGTTCTTGAGAGGATGGAGGAGAGAGGAAAATCTCTAAAGTGTTCTTCGATCTTAAGAGATAACTCTAGATTTCATTGTGTACAACGGTTCACAATTTTGATCAACCTCTACATAATATACATTATCGTCTATTTATAGAGATAGAGTTAGGGTTTAAATATTATTTAATTTCACAATGTCCCTTTAATAATATATTAAACCTTATATGACCTCATGTCATGTAATAATATTATTGTTGTTATTTTCTTATGGCTTGCACCAACTAACGCAATGAAAAAGATTATTTTACCAACTTGCAAATTAATATTTATTTTTGAACAAAATTTTGGTCCACTAGTAATACTTTACATTTATAAATAAAAATTATATATCTTCATAATAATTAATTACCTTGTAAATGAATATTTATTTAATTTATTTGATTAATAAATTATGAATAAAATTATTCCTCGGTCTTGAGAATTATATTTATTCCAATAATTAAATTCAAATAGAATTTAATTGAGATCAGGGGAAACACTTAGTGTGTAAACCTCTGGGATTCTTTTTCATTGGAATTAGGCAGGATTTCCAAAATTCCAAGATTAATTCCTAGAAAGGGGTTAAGGAACCCAAGATAAAAAAGTTAATGTCACGACATCAACAACTGTAACGACCCAAACTTTTATTAATGAAAATTCTTCTTGATCTAATTAAATGTATTATTATTGAAAATGGTTATATAACATATGAACTTCTTTGGTTTTATTTTTTTGTATTTTTAAATACCATTAAGAATAGTGATTGTTTCTAATGTAGTCATTGAACATTGATCGCATGATTAGTATAAATATAGGGCTTTAACAAATCCAATTTACTCAGAAAAAGGAAGCAATGGCCTCATCTAGTAGAATTGCTCTGTATGAAGCCTATTTGTCAAAACTTGTAAAGGAGGTGGAATCACTGGGCTTCACTCTTTACCAATCCCAAGTCAAGCTTTAACATGTTAAGCTTGAGCGAAACCTCCTACAAGAGAAGTAGAATTTATTAGAGATTACCACCCGAGCAATTCTATCTGAGCCTCCCCAAGAGTATGTCACCATCGCACATATTACCCTTCAGTCTTATATAGGTGTTGTAAGGGTTTATGTAACAATAACCTAGCACTATTATTGTTTAAATTATTTTTTATAGATAATATACATTCATTTTATTATTGTTACTTTGTAAATAGTTTTTAAAGTACAAATAGTATTTTTAGTTAATATTAAAATAATAAATCTATTTTGATTAATTAAAGGATTTTTGAATTAAATAATTTTTTAATTAAATATTATTACTAAATTACTTTTTAAATATAAATGAATGTATAATTTTTATGAATACTGAAGTGCCCAGATCAGTGTGAATCACTAAGAGGGGGAGGGGGTGAATCAGTGATCCCTTAAAAACTTTTTACTAATTGATTCTTATCAATTAAACCTCTATGACTGGTTAAAGACTCAATCCACTCTTCTTGTATCACTCACCTTTCCTCGAATGATGCAGTAAATGTAAAGGCACTGGACACAAGGATTTACAAGGTTCGGCACCAAAGGCCTACGTCCTTGTCATGTTGGTTATACACCCCAACATGGTTTCTCCATTATAACCTATTAAAATTAAAATGGTCGATACAGAGTCCCACTATATCTCTCCTGAGTCCCACAGGAGGGTCTTTATACTGCGTCCCACAGTGTTACCAGAGTCCCACTGGCCTGCTCCAGAATCCCACTGAAGACTTCTTCCACCCTGAGTCTCACAGGGGGCTTCTCCTGGCTTCTCGAGCCACACGAGCAGCTCTTCTTCACTTTAAGCTTCTTCAAGTATCTTTAGCAGTTTGGGATAAAGACTGCTGGCCTTGCTCTCTACTTCTACTCACTTGTGATGATCAGGACTCCTCGTCTTGCTCAGGATTTATCTCCTTATTCTAAGGATGACATGGCCTCTCTCTTCAAGAATCTTCAACAGCCTCTGATAAGGTCTATTGGTCTTGCTCAAGACTTCTGACCACTTCAGTTGATCAGGCTCTGCTCAATTACTGAAAACTCAGGCAGCTGATGTCTTTAACTTCAGTCTGGATTCAGTCTCACTTCACATCAACTTCATGCACTGAGTGCATGGAAACTCTTCTTCCTCATGCACTGACTGCATGGCTTCTCAATAATCTTCTTCAAGAACTTTCAATCTTGGTCAACTCAGATGCACACAACCAGATTTGAGCTTGTTCACGTGTGCACGTGCATGCATGCATGCATGCACTTCCCCTTTCCTTCTTCTTGGTGTAGTAAACCCTCAATGAGTGTATTCTCTTTAAGCACACACACCACTACTTCCTTCACACTCTATGTTCAATTTGTTCACACACTTAAAAGTGTGTTATACTTTAGTGTGAGAGTCTTCTTCTCCAAAGTGTGCACATCAACTTTGCACATACTAAGGCTTCGACCTCTTCTTATTCCTTTGCTTCTTGCACACACACAATATGAGGTATGGTCTTCTTTGTTTGCACAAGGCTAGGCCTTTATCTTCTTTGCACACAAGGCTCGGCCTTCCTCCTCTTCTTTCACACTCACGGATAGGGTGTATTCTCCACTTCACACACACACACAAGGTATGCAATTTACACCACCCGAACTCCCTGCCAATATGAAGGCTCACAAGGTATGCTTGAGCCGCGGGTCGTGCAAGTCACAAGGCACAAGGGTGCGCAAGTGCCGCGCAAGTGCCACTGCCGCGGGGTGCGCAAGTGCAACACCCACGTGCACTTCCTCCTGCCGCGCAAGTATGCAGGCAGAGAGGGAATCAACCATGGGCGCGCAAGAATGCAGCCTCGAGTTCTTCCTGTCACGCAAGGGAGGCGCGCAGGGGACTCCTTCACCACTTTCGCGCAAGGGGTGCGCGAAAGGAACCTCACGGAGCCAAGGGGTGGCTCTGGGCTTCTCAAATTCTTCGCGAGGCAGAGAGCACTCACGGGACTCCTCAAAGTTTCAGTAAGCTTCCTCGAGGGCTCGGCCTCTCTTTATATAGGCAGAGGAATGTGGTTCATCCGCGTGGGATAAATCTTGAACCACCGAGATTTTTGGTTCTTTGAAAATCTTTAAACACGATCCGCAAATCACGTTTTTTTTTCTTTTCTGTTTCACGCGGACTTGTTCCTTTATTTTCCTCTACGTGCATGCGACATAGAACGCATGCATGGCCTTCGGTTAAGGATAATCCATGCAAAGCATAAACCATCATGGTCTCGCACCTACGGTTTTCTTCGGCCTTCGTGGAGATTCTTCCATACGTTTCATGCATGCATGCCCATTTTTATGCATGGTCGTGTTCGTTACATCGAGACAAACTCCTTTGACACGTTACTTTCAGCAATAGTGTCCGGGAACTCGAAATCCAGTGCTCGGAGGCGCCACTGTTTCAGCGGGGACGTCACGGGTGCCTCGGTCGAGCTCGAGGTAGGAGACACACCGGGAGCCGTTGGATCAGATGTTTAATAACCCCGGGCGGCTGTGATTAGAAGATCGCGCGCGGGATGCATCGTGCGGTCCAGATCATCTGCGCGATCGAACGGGCGGCTCAGATTAGATCCTGGATGAAAATAGTGCGTCCCACATCGAATCGGTCCGCTTTTTCTCCGCGGTTTATCAAAGTTCCGCTCCCTGCCAACCTACAATTGAACTTCCACCTCCATGGTGCTGCCCTGCACTGTGTTCTCTCTACGGGCGCGCTCTTGAGCCCACCCCTGCCACTCGGGCACGCCACTGGCGCCCACCATGATCACACACGGGCGCGCGCTCTGGCGCCCAGGCTGCGCGGGCTTCATCACCGTGTGGCCTCGGGGCTTATACACGGCCCCGGCTTCTCTCGGGCCTGGCCCCATGGGATCCCCCTTGGGCGTGGCGACCTCGAGTCCCACAAGTGCCTTGGGGTTTGAACCCTTAAGGTTGGCCCTTGGTGGATTCCTTTTTGCTTAAGGAAACACATAAGTACTTTGTATACAAAGTAACCAAGTGTAAATGCTAAATGCCACTTCTTCTTCTAAGCCATTCTTTCCATTTCTTCTTCATTCATCTTCCCCAAACATCCTCAACTCCTTTCAATCATGTATTCTAGACTTATGAGACATTTGTAGAAGGTTCTTCATCAACCGAATCTCCTGAATCACATAATTCTTTAATGTTCTTCATTGATCCAATCAGAGATTAAGTTGGATCATCTTCTAATTCACATGCACTAAGTGATAGTGCATGGACTTCTTCATCTCACTTCATCCACTTAGGAGGTGTGGATGGATCATCTTCATCTCCTCATACATTGTCTTAACAATGCATGGTCTTTTAATAATGTGGTGACATTGTATCCAGTTGGTACAAGTTCTTTGAAACTAAGAACAGCTCAACAATCATCTGATATTACTAGAGAATGTTTCAACCATCATCTCCTATGTCACTTAGTGAATCTCCTAGGTGACATTACTCTATGGTCCATGGCCATTCTCCATTCATCACCATCACCATCACATCCTTTGACATTCACATCTTGATGCTCCTTGACATCCATCCATTCCATGTCACCTTTTGAAAACAACATACATAATTGACAACAAATGCAACACAGTGCACTTCAATCTCCCCCTTTGTATTTGTTGTCAATACACTTCTTCAGCACATATGAATGGGTCAATATGTGTGCCAATCTTTTCTCCCCCTTATTGGCAATCAAATGCAAAGATGTGGTGTGGTTCACATTCAAAAATCTCTTCCTCCCTTAGAAAAGAATTTTCTTCAAAATCACTAAGGTAGGGATGATTCCACATGTTCTCTTTAGCAAAGAACCTTTAGTAGATCAACTCTAAGTCTACGTGGGCTAACCCAGTGTAGAAAACAAGAGTGATGTAACCAAGGAACTCAATGCTGTCCAAAATTCACTGTACATGTGAGATCATGCTTAGGCATCAAGGGGTTGAAATTTTTCAGATATATCAATGAATTGCTAAATCCTGCACATACTTCACCAAACTCATTAGAAAGTTCAGGTGCAATGATAAAGCTCCCCCTTTCATCCTTTTGTCTTCAATCAAACACTCCCCCTTAATTGACATATTAAATACAATTAAGAAACAAGGGATGAAAGTGTGATTGGAATACCTTAATTATTCACAAGATGATATGAATCACAAAAGATCATCTTCTTCTGATTAGCTCCCCCTTAAGGGGTGCACTCCATTCTGTCCAAACCACTCTCCAGATGAGAATGATCATCATCTTCAATTCCCTGAAATGTTAGCACATGTAAATACAAGTGGTTAGGGAATAAGATGGAACCTCCTTGGTTCATCAATGTGAACAACAAGGTTGAGAAGATTCTCTCAACTGAGATGTCCCATTTTCACCATTCTTCACACTTGCACATTTGATCTTCAATGATGTTTGTGCTGGTGTGGATCTCAATACATATTCATGTGAAATCTTCTTCTTCCCTTTTGCCTTAGCAATTGCCAAAAATTTATCTTCAACTCTCTGCAGCTCTCTATCAAGTTGCAACTGATTAGGCCATATGACTAACAAGTCATTTGGAAGTGAGGCCTCAGTTTTGGAAATTCCACATGGTTCTTTTGATTCTGTTAAGCTACCTTTCTTAGGAAACTTATTTTCAATCAATCCCTTCTGCTTCTTCTGGATTGATTGTCTTTTTGAGTCCAGTCTGCTTCTATTTAGTTCCATGGATTGTTCACAAAGATCCATGGTGTGTCCTTTCTTTCCACAGTAGAAGCATGTTTTCTTGGTGGTCCTTCTGGATGCATCACCCTTCTTGGATTTAGACTCCAAGGACTTCTTTTACTTTTTCAAAACCTTCTTGGGAGAATCTTCAACTTTCTTATTGCTTCTCAAGGATTCCATTTTAGCCAGGTTCAGTGATCTTCTCTTCTTTTTAGCTCTGGATACAGTTGGAGATTGACATGTATCTTTTTGACCACTTTTTCAAACATCCCAGATGTTGTCAAGCAATCCAAATCTGTTAGCAGTAAACAGATGTCTCTGGACCTGTGGATGCTGCTTCTTTCCTTCTGGCTTGCTCCCCCTTGGCATGGGCTTCCATTGTGCTTTCACATTGAGAGGATTGTACCAACAATCATTTGCACAATGCCCATACTTGTTACAACACCAACATTGACCCACAAATCTTGACCTCTTCAGTCCTTATGATTGTTGGGTACTTCTCTTGACTTGCTGTGTTATTTCAGGAGAGCTCTCTTTCTTCATTGTCTTCATCCATACTTGTTTGTAATTATTCTTCCATCCTGCACTTTTTGTGGAAACACAATTAGAAGCATCAATACAAGATGGGATGGATAGTACCTTCTTCTTAGAAGTTGTTGCCCTTTTATTAGAGGATGTCCTTATTTTGGAATCATCCTGCTCAATGCATACTTGAGTAGCAACATTTCTTCTTTCAGCTGACTGGGAGGTTTCAGCTTTGGGTGATTGCTGATTTTTCAATATCACCTATAATTCTAAGAATTTCATGTTGAGGAAGTTCTTCTCATCCTCAAAAAATCTTAGCTTTCCTTCCCAATTTTCTTTCAGCTGTTCCAATTGGTCTTCATGCACCTTCTTCAATTATAGCACTGAATTGTCAAGCTCCTTCACCAATTTGACTTTTTCTTCAAGTTGAGCATCTCGGACAACCATTGACACTCTATGCCTCTTTTCCAGTGCATGGAAAACTTCTTTGATCATTATCATAAAGATTTATTTCTCAGAAGAGCTTCTTTTCAATTCTTCATCAGTGTCTTCAAACCTTTCATTGCAAAGGGAAATAGTTTCATCTTTACCCTTCACCATCTTTCTGAGAGTGTTGGTTATGCCAACCCTTTTAGCCAACTGATCTTCTATTGCATTGACTTCTTCTTCTAGCTGTAATTTTTCTTCTTGAAGATCAAGGATGCCTGTAGCTATACACATTGCCACTTCCTTGGGGACTGTCTTCTGAAGATATTCGATTGCACTTTGAAGATCATTCATTGTTCCAACTTTATCACAGCTAGGACAGGCTTCATCAGAAGAATGATAAAAGGACTTTTTAGATGTTTCTCTATCAGCAGCAATCTTCTTCTTCATCTTCTTGGCCTGTTTCTTCTTTCTATTTTTCTGAGTCTTGGCAGATATCTCCATTTGAGGCTGGTCGCTTATTTCCTCAAATCTGCACTTCATAAAGACTCCCTTGGATCTTTTAGAGGTAACCTCCCTCTGATACCAATTGAAGTTCCCAGATCAGTGTGAATCACTGAGAGGGGGAGGGGGTGAATCAGTGATCCCTTAAAAACTTTTTACTAATTGATTCTTATCAATTAAACCTCTATGACTGGTTAAAGCCTCGATCCACTCTTCTTGTATCTCTCACCTTTCCTCGAATGATGCAGTAAATGTAAAGGCACTGGACACAAGGATTTACAAGGTTCGGCACCAAAGGCCTACGTCTTTGCCATGTTGGTTATACACCCCAACATGGTTTCTCCATTATAACCTGTTAAAATTACAATGGTCGATACAGAGTCCCACTGTATCTCTCCTGAGTCCCACAGGAGGGTCTTTATACTGCATCCCACAGTGTTACCAGAGTCCCACTGGCCTGCTCCAGAATCCCACTGAAGACTTCTTCCACCCTGAGTCTCACAGGGGGCTTCTCCTGGCTTCTCGAGTCACACGAGCAGTTCTTCTTCACTTTAAGCTTCTTCAAGTATATTCAGCAGTCTGGGATAAAGACTGATGGCCTTTCTCTCTGCTTCTGCTCACTTGTGATGAACAGGACTCCTCGTCTTGCTCAGGATTTATCTACTTCTTATAAGGATGACCTGGCCTCTCTCTTCAAGAATCTTCAACAGCCTATGATAAGGTCTGTTGGTCTTGCTCAAGACTTCTGATCACTTCAGTTGATCAGGCTCTGCTCAATTACTGAAAACTCAGGCAGCTGATGTCTTTAACTTCAGTCTGGCTTCAGTCTCACTTCACATCAACTTCATGCACTGAGTGCATGGAAACTCTTCTTCCTCATGCACTGACTGCATGGCTTCTCAATAATCTTCTTCAAGAACTTTCAGTCTTGGTCAACTCAGATGCACACAACCAGATTTGAGCTTGTTCACATGTGCACGTGCATGCATGCATGCATGCACTTACCCTTTCCTTCTTCTTGGTGAAGTAAACCATCAATGAGTGTATTCTCTTTAAGCACACACACCACTTCTTCCTTCACACTCTTCGTTCAATTTGTTCACACACTTAAAAGTGTGTTATACTTTAGTGTGAGAGTCTTCTTCTCCAAATTGTGCACATCAACTTTGCACATACTAAGGCTTCGGCCTCTTCTTGTTCCTTTGCTTCTTGCACACACACAATATGAGGTATGGTCTTCTTTGTTTGCACAAGGCTAGGCCTTTATCTTCTTTGCACACAAGGCTCGGCCTTCCTCCTCTTCTTTCACACTCACGGCTAGGGTGTATTCTCCACTTCACACACACACACAAGTTATGCAATTTACACCACCCGAACTCCCTGCCAATATGAAGGCGCACAAGGTATGCTTGAGTCGCGGGTCGCGCAAGTCACAAGGCACAAGGGTGCGCAAGTGTCGCGCAAGTGCCACTGCCGCGGGGTGCGCAAGTGCAACACCCGCGTGCACTTCCTCCTGCCGCGCAAGTACGCAGGCAGAGAGGGAATCAACCACGGGCGCGCAAGAATGCGGCCTCGGGTTCTTCCTGTCACGCAAGGGAGGCGCGCAGGGGACTCCTTCACCTCTTTCGCGCAAGGGGTGCGCGAAAGGAACCTCACGGAGCCAAGGGGTGGCTCTGGGCTTCTCAAATTCTTCGTGAGGCAGAGAGCACTCACGGGACTCCTCAAAGTTTCAGCAAGCTTCCTCAAGGGCTCAGCCTCTCTTTATATAGGCAGAGGAATGAGGTTCATCCGCGTGGGATAAATCTTGAACCACCGAGATTTTTGGTTCTTTGAAAATATTTAAACACGATCCGCAAATCACGTTTTTTTTTCTTTTCTGTTTCACGCGGACTTATTCCTTTATTTTCCTCTACGTGCATGCAACATAGAATGCATGCATGGCCTTCGGTTAAGGATAATCCATGCAAAGCATAAACCATCATGGCCTCGCACCTATGGTTTGCTTCGGCCTTCGTGGAGATTCTTCCATACGTTTCATGCATGCCCATTTTTATGCATGGTCGTGTTCGTTACATCGAGACGAACTCCTTTGACATGTTACTTTCAGAAATGGTGGCCGGGAACTCGAAATCCAATGCTCGGAGGCGCCACTGGTTCAGTGGGGACGTCGCGGGTGCCTCGGTCGAGCTCGAGGTAGGAGACACACTGGGAGCCGTTGGATCAGATGTTTAATAACCTCGGGCGGCTGTGATTAGAAGATCGCGCGCGGGATGCATCGTGCGGTCCAGATCATCTGCGCGATCGAACAGGCGGCTCATATTAGATCCCGGATGAAAATAGCGCGTCCCACATCGAATCGGCCCGCTTTTTCTCCGCGTTTTATCAAAGTTCCGCTCCCTGCCAACCTACAATTGAACTTCCCCCTCCACAGTGCCACCCCGCACCGTGTTCTCTCTACGGGCGTGCTCTTGCGCCCACCCCTGCCACTCGGGCGCACCACTGGCACCCACCATGCACACACATGGGCGCGCGCTCTGGCGCCCAGGCTGCGCGGGCTTCATCACCGCGTGGCCTCGGGGCTTATACACGGTCCCCGCTTCTCTCAGGCCTGGCCCCATGGGATCCCCCTTGGGTGTGGCGACCTCGAGTCCCACAAGTGACTTGGGGTTTGAACCCTTAAGGCTGGCCCTTGGTGGCTTCCTTTTTACTTAAGGAAACACATAAGTACTTTTTATACAAAGTAACCAAGTGTAAATGCCAAATGCCACTTCTTCTTCTAAGCCATTCTTTCCATTTCTTCTTCATTCATCTTCCCCAAACTTCCTCAAATCCTTTCAATCATGTATTCTAGACTTATGAGACATTTGTAGAAGGTTCTTCATCAACCGAATCTCCTGAATCACATAATTCTTCAATGTTCTTCATTGATCCAATCAGAGATTAAGTTGGATCATCTTCTAATTCACATGCACTAAGTGATAGTGCATGGACTTCTTCATCTCACTTCATCCACTTAGGAGGTGTGGATCGATCATCTTCATCTCCTCATGCATTGTCTTAATAATGCATGGTCTTCTAATAATGTGGTGACATTGTATCCAGTTGGTACAAGTTCTTTGAAACTAAGAATAGCTCAACAATTGTCTGATATTACTAGAGAATGTTTCAACCATCATCTACTATGTCACTTAGTGAATCTCCTAAGTGACATTCCTCTATGGTCCATGGCCATTCTCCATTCATTACCATCACCATCACATCCTTTGACATTCACATATTGACACTCCTTGACATCCATCCATTCCATGTCACCTTTTGAAAACAACATACATAATTGACAACAAATGCAACACAGTGCACTTCAAATACAATTGTGATTTTTATTAAGGTTTGAAAGTCATTTTTGTCGAAACCCGTGAATTTTAGATAAATGTAGGTTTTTATTTTAAAAGTAAAAATTCACATATTTATAAAAATATTTAGATAAAATTAATATTATTTTTGTAGTCAAGACGTCGAAATTATCCAATGGTAAATTTTTCATAATTTTCTGAGACAGTTGAATTTTTGAGTAAAACTTAAATACCATTTAATTGTATAATGTGTTTTATGACGTCATAATGACCCAATAGTGATTAAATACAATAATATAAATGGTATGTTCGGAAAATATATGTTTTAACATTAAAATAATGTGATTTTAGGTTTATTTTATTTATTTTACAAAGCTTTAGTGGACCCTCCAAGACTTATAAAACATTTTACCTTTTTAAATTGATTTCCTTGAGAGTGTGACTCACCTCCACATAATCAAGACTAATATTTTAATAAGTTGGGATATTGGCCTTATAAAATAATGTTTTCTAATCCCCTTTGGAAAAAACCATGGGAAAAAACCATGGTTTGGTTAGTGGTTTTGATTAGTTTAATGTGTGTTGTCCAAAACCTAAATAATAAATAATTCCCTCTCTTTTCCTATATAAACCCCCTCAAGATACCACTTTTATTCACTCAAAACCCATGTATCACGTCCCTAACCTTATATTATCTCTCTAAAATCCTCCAAATGCGCCCCAAGCTCCCAATAATCCTCTTTCAAGCCCCTCCCAAGCCTTTGGGATCACACTTCCAAGGGATTTCTTCCTTTCTCATTTTTGTCCGAATTTCATTATATTGTTATACCATTTTTTTCAATTAAAAATGTTGGGGTGTGATTTCACACCTCTCCCATACGGACATCATTATTTTTTAATGATGATAGACCTCTTTCTCTCTCATTAGTGCCTCCCATGTACATCGTTACCATGCCAAAATTCCGTAAGGAATTTCCCTCTTCACATTTATATTCAAGAAACTCTTTTGTATTATGAATCTAAATTCCATTAAATATATAGGGACATGTATTTATATGACCCCCATACTTTCCATTTCATTTAAATGTGATTATACACCCTTTTCTCTCTCATCAACCATTTTTATGAATTCTTATGTCACGCCTTATGCTGCCGAAATTGCACTACGATTTTCCAAGCCAAAGTCATTGTGTGGTGAATACCATGCCCATTTCTCTATCAAGGGTATTCACCTTTATGAACATTTACTTATTGAATATATAGTCTCATGTATTAATTCCACATTCCTTTATCATGGAATAAATAATTATGTTTAATGAATTCATTTTATATGATCCATGTGGCACACTTATGCATGAAATGAAATGATTAAGAAGGGTGCACCCTAATAGCGCTCCAATGCATTGGGTAAAGAGTAGTATCATGATACATCAAGTACAATTATGGTTTACTCATGATAATTAAATTTCAATGTTGTTTTACTCATTCTCCATGTGCAATGATTCTTATCTCATTCTAATATCATATTAAATTTTGTTGCCACATTTCCATGTCATGATAATCATGCTATATCATGTCTTTATGTTCATGTTTCTCTTATGATCAATTGATATGCATATTGCCTAACATGTATTTTATTATTAATGTTATGCATTTTTTTCTCCCTTAATGGGCTTTATAGATCACCCTTTTCTTATGTATGTCCTCAGGTTATCCCATGCAATGCTAAGTACGAAGGAATGTGTGTGGTCATGTAAAAGAAGTTTTCAATAAAGATTTGTATATCATGTTTTAAGTTGTTATGCAATGTTACTAAGACCCAAATAAAATAGACCGATCTATATTCTATATTGTATCAATTGAAGGTTTTATGTAATAAAATATGTTTAAGTGTAAAATAAAGAGCTGGTTTGTTATAGTTGGTATTAGAGGATAGGTTTAGTTATTTTTTGGATTAGGATTAGAAAACCCTAGTGAAAGCCTTAGGGATAATACTAAGTATAATTAAAACATCCCTACTTTTTGGTGAGTAATTATTAAGTGGTTTATCAAGAAAATACATCCTTTTCTGGATACGAGTAGGTAGAGGTGGCTCTGGCACAGATGTATCTAGGGGTAAAACCTGAAAACACCATTTTAAACTAGACTCGAACGGGAACTGGTGCACGACAATGGGACTTGTTGCACTCTTGTTTATGAGACTCCCAAGGGATATTCTTTGGTAAATTTTTGAGCTTAGTATTAACCATTGTTAAGGGAATAAAAAAATTCCCCTAAGAATATATATTGAGAAGTAGATCATGGATAACATTTATTAAAGCCTATAAATTCATAAGTTAATGAAATAAATGTAATTTATAAATCATCCATTTTTGTCTTTGGATTACCCTTTATGTGTTAACCCTAAAAAATTTTTTATTCTAGCCAATGGATGGTAATATAAGTAATATCTCTAACAAACGATGCAAAGGGAAATGTGATGAATGTCCCAGTGAGATTCCCAATCAAATGGGAACTAAAGTAGGACATATCGTGATTATGCCAAACCAGCAATAAAAAATCATGATTAACAATTGGTAATTTTTTGAATGCCCAAGGACATCAAGTAAGAGGAATATGACATCTCATGAAATTCCATATAATAAAGGTGATAAGGGAAAGAAGAACCAATTTCCTTTATGCAACAAATGTGGAAAGAGGAACCAAGGGAAATGTCACAAAGGGACTAGGATATTCTTTAAGTGTGGAAAGAAAGGGAACAAAGTATCCAATTTCCATGAAAAAATGGATAATGTTATGGATGGAAACAAATATCCTTCTAAGTAATCTTACACGGTTCTATGTCATAAATGTGGAGAAGTTGGGCATTATCCAAGACAATGCTCTATTGTAAGTGTTAAGAAGCATGATGAGCATCAACAATCTTTTTGATCAAGGGATCACGGTAAGTCCTATGCTAAGATGGATAATTATGAATGAATTACATGTAACCAATACTTCAAATTAGTATATGTCTTAATGTATTTCAATTCATGTCCTATTATTATATCTTTTATGTTTTATAAGAACATTGAGTCCCCAACAGAAATGCTATTAAATAATTGGGGAAAAAACTTCTATAAAGTGTAGTATCACATGTTGAAGTTTATGGAAATGTTCTTCTTGAAAATTTTATAAGGCTCCCTTTGATGGAATTTGAGGAAAAAGGGACAAAGTCATTGCCTATGCCTCAAGACAGTCCCACGCATGATCTGGAGTTGGTGGAAGTGATCTTCACTTTAAAATTTTGGTGACATTACCTCTTTGGAGAGAGGTTTGAAATATATACGGACCATGAAATCCTAAAGTATATATTCATGCTGAAAGATTTGAAGATGCGGAAATGAATATGGTTAGATCTGATCAAAGATTATGACTGCTCAATCTATCACCACCCTGGGAAAGAGAACAAGGTGGAAGATGCTCTAAGTATAAAGGACCCAATGATTATATCTTTTATGAGAATTTAAAAGGATCCAATATTCTTATATTTGATAAAGATGGACATGGGAATCATAAAGAAGGTAACATCACCAATCCTTTCACAAATTATTGCTCAAAAATATCTTTTGGAAAGGTTAAAGGATGATCAAAAGGATGATGTGTGAATTCAGAAGAAAGTGGAAACTATCAGAAAAGGTAAATCCTCGGAGTTCAATATTAATGAAGAAGTAATTGTGAGATTTGGGAGAAGAATATATGTTCCATAAAATCCAGATTTAAAGAATGAACTTTCGGATGATGCACATAGTTCGAATTTCTCTATTCACCTAGGAAACACAAAGATGTATCAAGATCTCTAAGAGCATTATTGGTAGGATAACATGAAGAAGGAGATCGTTGAGTATACATCAAAGTGTCTGGTATGTCAGCAATTGAAGGCTAAGAGGTAGAATTCGAAGGGGGTGATGCAACCATTACCCATACCAGTATAGAAATGGGATAACATCACCATAGACTTTGTCACTGGACTTCCGAAGACATCTAAAGGAAATAATGCTATATTGGTAGTTTTGGGTCATCTTACAATGACTATACACTTCATTGAAATTTGAGAGGATTTCTCATTGGATCAACTGGAACATATATATATCATAGAGTTGGTAAGGTTTCATGGAGTACCACTATCTATTGTATCTTATCGAGATCCAAGATTCACCTCTAAGTTTTGGAAGAGTCTTCAACATGCTTTGAATATTGAGATGAACTTCAGTACAGCTTATCATCCTCAAACTGATGTCCAATCTGAGCGGACTATCCAAACACTTGAGGACATGTTGAGAGCATGCTCAATTGACTTCAAAGGAGGATGGGATCAACATATTCCTCTTGTTGAGTTCTATTACAATAACAGTTTCCACTCAAGCATCTAAATGGATCCTTATGAAGCCATGTATAGAAGAGGTGCAGAACACTGGTATGTTGGGATGAAGTTGGTGAGAGAAAACTCCTAGGTCCTGAAATAGTCAAAGAAATGGTGGATAATGTTAAGACCATATTCACGTTAAAGCTACTTAGAGTTGACAAAGGAGTTATGTTGATCATCGTCGATGAGACCTAGAGTTTGATGTTGGAGACATGGTATTCCTCTGTATATCATCGTGGAAGAGAGTTATGATATTTGGTAAGAAGGTAAATCTTAGTCCAAGGTACATCGGCCCTTTTGAGATACTTGATTGCATTGGAGTAGTGGCATATCGACTAGCACTCTCACCGAACCTATCTCAAGTACATTATGTATTCCATGTATCACTCTTGAGAAAGTACATACCTAACCCATCTCATGTACTCAATATAGAGGTGGTACCATTGGATAGTGACCTATCCTATGAAGAGAAGTCAGTGAAGATCTTAGATCATAGGGAAAAAGTTCTATGAAATAAGATAATGCCCCTCATCAAGGTGTTGTGGAGAAACCACAAGTTTGAAGAGGCAACATGGGAATCAGAGGAAATGATGGATCATAGTTACCTACATCTGTTTTAGTGTGGGAAAAAGAAATTTTGAGGGAAAAATTTCTTAAGGGGGGAATATTGTAACGAACCATACTTTTATTAATGAAAATTCCTCTTGATCTAATTAAATGTATTATTACTAAAAATGGTTATATAACATATTAACTTCCTTGGTTTTATGTTTTTGGATTTTAAAATACCATTAATAATTGTGACTGTTGCTAATATAGCTGTTGAACAGTGATCACATGATTATTATAGATATAGGGATTTAACAAATCCAATTAACTCAAATAAAGTAAGTGATGACCTCATCCAGTAGAATTGCTCTATACGAAGCCCATTTTTTGGAGCTCGAAAAGGAGGTGGCGTCACTGGGCTTCACTCTTGACTAATACCAAGCCGAGCTTCAACACGTTAAGATTGAGTGGAACTGCCTACAAGAGAAGTGGAAGTTATTAGAGATTACCACTCGAGCGATGTTATCTAAGCCTCCCATAGAGTCTGTCACCATCGCACACCTTACCCTTTGGTCTTATGCGGGTGTTATAAGGGGTTATGTAAGAAGAAACTAGCACTATGATTATGTAAATTATTTTTTTATAGAGAATATACATTCATTTTATTATTGTTACTTTGTAAATAGTTTTTAAAGCACAAATAGTATTTTTAGTTAATATTCAATTAAGAAATATATTTTGATGAATTAATGGATTTTTGAATTAAATATTATTTTAATTAAATATTATTACTAATTTATTTTTAAATATAAATTATTTTATAATTTTTATGAATACAATTATGATTTTTATTAAGGTTTGAAAGTCGTTTTTGTCAAAACCCATGAATTTTTTATAAATGTCGGTTTTTATTTTAAAAGTAAAAAATCACATATTTAGAAAAATATTTAGATAAAATGGATATTATTTTTGGAATCAGGAAATTGAAATTATAAAATGGTGAATTTTTCATAATTTTCCGAGACAGTCAAATTTTTGAGTAAAAAATAAATATCATTTAATTATATAATGTGTTTTATGACATCATAATGACCCAATAGTGATGTAATAAAATAATATAAATGATATTTTCGGACAATATATGTTTTAAAATTAAAATAATGTAATTTTAGGTTTGTTTTATTTATTTTAAAAATATTTAGTGGACCCTCCAAGATTTATAAAAAATTTTACCTTTTTAAATTGACTTCTTTGAGAGTGTGACTCACCTCCACATAAGAAATCCTAATATCTTAATAAGTTAGGCCATTTTCCTTATAAAATAATTTTTTCTAATCCCCTTTGGAAAAAACCATGGTCAAAAACCATGGGTTGGTTTCTGGTTTTGATTAGTTTAATGTGTGGTGTCCAAAACCTAAATAATAAAAAAAATTCCCTCTATTTTCCTATATAAACTCACCCAATATCCCACTTCTCTTCACTCAAAACCCTTGGATCATGTCCCTACCCTGACATCATCTCTCTAAAATCCTCCCAATGCACCCCAATCTCCCAATAAACCTCTCTCAATCCCCTCTCAAGCCTTTGGGGTCACACTTCCAAGTAAGGGATTTCTTCCTTTCTCATTTTTGTCCAAATTTCATTATATTTCTATACCATTTTTTTCAATTAAAAATGTTGGGGTATGATTTCACACCTCTCCCATACTTACCACCTTATATTTGAATGATTATATACATCTTTATCTCTCATTAATTCCTCTCATGTACACCTGTTACCATGCTGAAATTCCGTGAGGAATTTCCCTCTTCACATTTATATTAAAGAAACTCTTTTATATTATGAATATAAATTCCATTAAATATGTTGGAAAATGTATCTATATGACCCCATTAATATAAATTTCATGTACATGTTATGATACACCCCTTTCTATCTCATCAACTGTTTGTATGAATTCTTATGTCATGTCGTTATGCTGCCGAAATTGCACCGTGATTTTCCAAGCCAAAGTCATTGTGTAGTGAATATCATGACCATTTCTTTATCAAGGGTATTCACCTTTATGCACATTTAATTATTTATTATAGAGTTTCATGTATTAATTAAACATTCCTTTATCATGGAATAAATTATTATGTTTAATGAATCCATGTTATATGATCCATGTGGCACGCTTATGTATGAAATGAAATGATTAAGAAGGGTGCACCCTGATAGCGCTCCAATGCATTGGGTAAAGAGTAGTATCATGATAAGTCAAGTTAAATGATGGTTTACTCATGATAATTCAGGTTCAATGAGTGTTTACTCATTCTCCATGTGCAATGAGCCTTGGATCATGCTAATATCATATTAAATGTTGTTTCCACATTTCAATGTCATGATAATCATGCTATATCATGCCTTTATGTTCATGTTTCTCTTATGCTCCATTGATATGACTATTTCCTAACATGTACTTTATTATTCATGTTATGACTTTTTTACTCTCTTAATGGGATTTATAGCTCACCCTTTTCTTATGCATGTCCTCAGGTTATCCCATGCAATGCTAAGTACGAAGGAATGTGTGTGGTCATGTAAAAGAAGTTTTCAATAAATATGGGTATTTAAAGTTTTAAGTTGTTATGTAATGTTCCTAATACCCAAAGACACTAGAATTATAAATCTTCTATGTTGTATCAAGTAAAGGTTTTATGTAATAAAATATATTTAAGTGTGAAATAAAGAGCAGGGATGTTATAACAACCACACATGAGAACTTATTGTTTAATATAATCTCTTTGTATCAATATATCATCAAAAAGGTTACAAACCCTTGTCATAAACCTATTTGATCGATACATATTTATTTTACTATATAAAATAAACCTATCATTGCACCATGTCCATGGAATTTAATGTGGTGGTTCCATTTCAATCAAAGGGATGAGATATTAACTTTCATAAATATAGAAGAGACAAATCCTTTCTCAACTTATTCATTAATAAAATTTCATTCATGACACACCCAACATACCCTACTTCCCACGAATATAGGGAGTCATGGTTTTGGTTAGTAAATAAAAGTATGCGAGTCATTAAAAGTGTTAATAATAATATTAAAGTATAAAGACCATTACACATGATCACAAATAAGAATATCTGATGGCACATAAACATGTGGAATTCCTACAGGTGGGTCTATTCTCATAATCTCTCATATTGGATATTACCAAGTGTGAACTTCATGAGATAAAATATCATCTAATTATGAGTACTCAAACCTGATAGTCAACATACTATGCTCTCCATTATAGAATGTTATTCAACTATATAGAATTAGTTTTAAGAATATCTCCATGAAATTTCAAGGTTCCCATCATAGAGGGGAGCTATTATGCCCTTTATCAATGTGATAGATACTCTAAGACATTATTACATTAAATTCATATAAAAATATGAATGATATGTATTAATATATTTTATTTAATATTCATTTCTTTGAATATACATGTAATCTAGAGTGCATAAAAAAAATTTAGGACACCAACTCTAATAGTTTGATACATTGAATTGGCAAGGAATGCATGTTGATTAATATGGCTTTATAGTGGTTGACATGGATCAATATCTTGAAACTGAAGAACCCTACATATCAGAGTCTCACGCTATATAAGTGTTTTATATAAAAGATCTATTGAATCCTTATTTTTTTCATTGTTAGAACAATTACTAAATATATTTTAGATGATGGTTCAAATGATATTACCCAACAAAATATGTGTTTATGTGATCATACTGGTCTTGGATACGATGACTAGAACTTTCCAATTGTCAGGGAAGTTTTTGAACCTAAAGTATTATTGTAAAAATAATATCAACGGTGGTAATGTCACTTTACTTTAATAATGTGTTTTATAGTTGTTTATTATATGTTAACTTATATACATACTAACTATTTTTTCAGATAATTTTGGATTATAAAGAATTTAGGAGGATGATTGATTATAATGAAAAACATGTATGAAAGGTTGGGATGGAACCTTTAATCACCCATGTGAGTATAAATTGTTAATAATTATATAATTTTTTGTTTGCATATATATTTGTATCTCATGATTAATATTTTTTAAGGCTCTAAATCTAGGGTGAATCCTATATCAAGGGGGCTCCTACCCCTCTAGCTTTTGTCACTTTGTCTAGGGTATCTACTCCAGCTATTCTCATGACCCCTCCACCTACTTTATAGATTCCAACTCTATATCCTCCTTATTTCCTAGGTGGAACTTTGCTTCCCCTAGGTCCTCACTTACCTTAGTGTCCTTATCCTATGATTACTTCCTCCTCATTACCACTTTCTCATACTCATATACCATTGAGACCTACTACTTCTACCCATCCTCCCATGCATCCTATTACTCTTATCTCTGATGAGGGTATTAAGGATCCCCATGAGACATAATTAGTTGGAAATACTAATCATCTTGCAGATATGAAGACGTCTCAATTCCCTTAATTAGGTAAATGATGGTTTATTTTCTCAATATTAGTACTTAGTATTAGTTGTTATTTTTTCTATGAATTTTTTATAATTTGTAGGTGCTTATGATGCTTGTTCCGATACCAAATGTCATGGTCATACATGGATGTGTTCTATAAGGAATCGATAGACACAAGTCATGGTAAACTACAACAAAGATCAGTAGATGATTGGAAAAAATGGGAAAGAATGTAAAAGTTTAATGGTCATGCTAGTCAAATACAATGATATTGTGCCCATTCATCCTCTCTCATGGCATAGAGTAGATTCTGCAATCAAAGATAGAGCTTGGGTAGAGATTTTGGTATTAATATTATTTGTATTTTTATATTACGTCGTTATATGTTTTTATATTTATTCAATTATTTTATTTTTCTATTATCGGTACAATTTTCTCGATGGTGAAAATGCAAGGGTAGATCATGTTATGGAGGTAGGTGAACTATGGGGGGGCTTATAAGTATGATTTGTATCAGGGGTGGAGGGAAATACTTGGAACCCCACTAGAGTGTGTTCCTTATTGTTGTGATTATCTATTCAGTCAATATTCTATGATGATTGTATATTGGTCGACTCATGTATTTCGGTATGAAATTATTTAATTTTCAATTATTATATGAAAAAAATATTTTGGTTGCTTAAATTTTATTTCTATAAATAATATTTTCATGAATATTTAATTGATTTTTCTCATGGTTAAGCATACTAGTGTTCCCGAGCGCATGAAAATATTACATTATCATCTTTATTTTCATATTCTTATATATAAAAATACATATACATGTGCATATCCAATATTAATATATGTTTTTTTAATGGTTTAAATGTAATTTTCAGAAAAAAGCATTGGATACCGAGGGTCGAGTACCTCTTGCTAAGATTTTGTGTCTATGTTGTAAGAGAAAGGAAGGTAATCCCATAAATACAGCCACAGGAGACAAAATTGTAAGTATTTTTATATATTCTATGAACATAACTATGTTAAAAAATTGGGTACAACTGCAAGTGCGGGACACAATGCTACAACAAAGATGCAAATAAGCCATTGGCTTGAATACTTGACCCCATGACCATGCCTCAAAATCCAAACCCACCCTCACCACCCCATCCAACCACGGGGAGCGACATAACTATGTTAGTTATGAAATAAGTATATGATTTTAATTTTTAATTATTTTCATAGGTTGCTTTGGAGTTTCGTGAAAAAGGATAGGGAATTTAGGTATCGATGATCATTTCCATCAATTTTTTGGTCATGAGCACTCTGGAAGGGTTTGATGTGGGACCGGAAAAAAAATTACCCCCAACAAAGTATTGGACAACATTGAGTGGTCACAGTTCTTCCATTTCATTCGCTACAATGTAATGCTTCACTGAGGAGGAAAAATAGATGGAGCTTATCTGCATGAAGATGACCGATGGATTCCATTTTATGTGTTCTATGATTTCAGGAGATATGGCATCACAGTTTGATGCTTGGATGGCCACTATTTGGGCATCATTTAGTCTTAGTGGCACACATGCTACTACTGATCCACCTCACGGTGATGATTTCAGTGGTGTCGCTCGAGATAAGGATGATAGTGGTGGGGGTGATGATGAATATGGAGATGATCCTACTTTTCATTTTTGAGGTATATCTAATTCGTTTTAATTAGATTCTTTTGTTTATATCCATTCTAGATGATTTTATTTAGTTTTTTTCCTTTCTATTTAGTTAAATTCCAATAGGTTTGGATTAATTTGGTTTGGTTTTATTAATATTCACATGGTTTAGATCATGTAAATTTAGTTAATTTTAGTGTAATTAAGGTTAATTCTGGTCAATTTGAATCATTTGTGGCTTTTTCTTTTTTCAGGTGAGGTTTTATTTATTTTTAATTCAATGTTTTTTCGATTTAGATTGTGTTGGGATGGTTTGTTTTTCAAGGGTTATTTTCAATATATTTTTATTTGTTTTAGTGGGAATTGTTTGAGTTGAGTGGGGATAGGAAAATTTACCTTCGTTCTATTTAGTTTGATTTACTTCTATTATATTTGGTTATGATCATATCTATAAAACTCTATTGGATTTGGTTCAAATTTGATTGGTTTAATTACAATAAACTTATGTTTGGTAGATATAATAAAATTTGTTTTCACTCTATTTGCAAGCTAGTTTGATATTTTTTTAATATGGGTTAATTAAATTTGGATAAGTTTTTGTTCAATTTTGGTTTGTCTTCATAGTTCAGTTTTTATCAGTTATTAATATTTCATTCAATTAATTTTGGATTGATTTTTATTAGGCTTAGTTTTTTTAACTTGTGTTTGGTTAGGATCAGTTTACTTTAGTTTAGTTTGTTTTATTACATTTTAGTTTATTTTAATTTAATTTAATTTAGTTTTATTTAATTCATATGTTTGATGATCGTTTTTTAGAATCCTATTATTTACAAGTTGTGTATTTGGATGGCATGTAGATTGTTGTTTGAATGAGTGTTTTTTAAAGTTTCTGGCCTCTATAGTCAAGGTTTTTAGTGACTATAGGTTCTCTATATTTATGGTTTTCTAAAAAAATGTCATTATAAATTGTCTATAGTCATGGTTTTTATGACGACTAGTCCATCAGTGGTTATTAAAACCGTGACTATAGTTTATAGTCATGGTTTTTTTAGTTATAGTCATGGTTTTGAACCATGACTATATCTAGAAAATCCATTAGTGACATGAATAAACTTCACATACCATATTACATTTTTTTAAAAATGAAAATTTTCTCATATATAAGATGAGATAAATTTCTTGTACACTAATACATTTTTTTTATGAAATTAAATTTGTCCAATGAAACATCAATTGAAAAAAAAAACTTAAATATAATTTATTTTCCCATCTTACATTCTTTTTTTTTAAATATCTCATATTTTTTATGTAATACCTCAACAACAACAAATGAGATTTAAATCCAATTAAATGAGGTCACCTACAATGATAGAATATTTTTAATTAACTCTGTTATATACTTAATCCATGTCATGAAGTTGGATAAAGGAGTTATAAATCATAAATTGATATAAAATATTTGATTGATCTCAAAATAACATTATTTTCAAAGTGTTGATAACTTTTATGTTTTCAAAACACTAGGTTTTATATATGAAAATTTTATTTGGTTGTTGGATTAAATTTTATTTGTATGAATAGTGAAATAAATTGTTACAACATGTATTTAAAAATAATTCTAATAATTTTTTTAAAAAAATTGTATGCAATTTATCTCAAATAGTGCATACAATAAATTCCATTTATGATAAAAAATTCATCAAGTGAAATTACTTTCATATTTTACACAATTTTTTTACACCCCTATAGAATTCATCAATTTATTATTATTTTACCAATTTTATTTAAATCCAAAATTTTGTGTTATTTCATTCATTTGTAGAGAAAAGGATGAACGTCATGCAGGGGTCATGAACCAATTGGAAAAAATTTCTATAGGGGGCGTTTGAATTTTTTTTATGGGTCTGTTTCTTTTTAATTTGGAAAATGGGGCTGATCATCGCCACTTGAAGTGGCACTGTGCATTTTTAGTCAAAAACAGGTGCATCACCACTTGAAGTGGCGCTGCACTTTATACCTTTAGTCTATCAATTCCACTTGAAGTGGCAGTGATAGTATCCCACTATATCAATCAGCGCCACTTAAAGTGGTGCCCAAATCTCTACTCCCCTATATAAGGGGGCTCGCCCCCCTCCTCTCCTCATTCAAACATCCTCACTCCCTCTCCTCTCCTCATTCCCACATCCCCACTCTCTCTTTAATATCACTCTCTTTTAAAGCTCTGACTCTCTTTGTCCGTGTAGCTATTCGAAGGATCAAAACCTTTCTGCAGATTTGAGGTAATTCTAATTTTTTATTTGTTTAATATGGTGATTTGTTTTTTTGTTTGTTTAGTTCATAGAAATAATTCATAATTAATGTAATATATTTTGAAATAGTAATTGTTTATTTGTAGTAATTTTTTATTTGTAGTAATTGTAATTAATTAATGGTAATTAGGTTATTAAGTAATACTGTTTAGTTAATTAAATTCTAAATAGTTAAATAACTAATCGTAATTAGGTAATTAAATTGTAATTAGTTAATTAAATAATCGTAATTAGGCAATTAATTAATTATAATTAGGAAATTAATGAATTCGGTAATTATTTAATGATAATTAGGTAATTAATTAGTGATAATTAAGTAATTAATTAATTCTAATTAGGTCATTAATGAATGGTAATTAGGTGATTAATGTAATTAAGTAGTTAATGAATAGTAATTTGGTAGTTAATTAATTATAATTAGGTGATTAATTAATTGTATTTAGGTGATTAATTAATTATAATTAGGTGATTAATTAATTGTATTTGGGTGATTAATTAATTATATTTTGGTTTCATAAATAATATATGGTTATCTATGCAATAAAATCTCTGTCTAGATACAAACAAGTGGATGTGGCTCTGGCACAGATGTACCTAGGAGTAACAACTCTGACAAGGTGTTTCAGGCTTGACTCAGGGTAACTTGGTACATGACAATGGGTCTTGTTGCATCCTGGTTTGACACTCCTAGGAGATATGCTTTAGATTATTCATATTTTTTTTATAAACTACTAAAATACATTTAGGTACTGATTAACTAATGGTTAATTAATGATTTGTGTCATCTGTTAGGATTTAAGAAATGTTCTAAAATTATGGTAGCATAAAGATTATGTGGTTATCTAACCAATAAAATCTTTTTCTGGATACAAACAAGTGGATGTGGCTCTGACACAGATGTATCTAGGAGTAACGACTCTGACAAGGTGTTCTGGGCCTGACTCGGGGTAACCTGGTACACGACAACAGGCCTTACTGCATCCTGGTTTGACACTCCTAGGGGATATGCTTTAGATGATTCATATTTTCTTTATAAACTACTAAAATACATTTAGGAGGTTAAAATTTTACTATAAACATTAGAATCTTAGTTTAGGGTATAAGAATATGTTGTAAAATTTTAGAATCCTAAATATTAATAACATCTTTGAAAGGTATGTACTTAAATTTGGAATTTCTAAAATCTTTCGGCATTCTAATAATAACGATGGTTTATTTTAGATAAAAAAAGATGGTTGCCTATATTTATTTCAACGGTCAAATAATTGAGACAGAACGTGGATGTAGTTATAGTATATGTCCAGAAGGTTTTGTGATGCTTGGAGATTGTACAACTTTGGAATCTTTTCAAAGGAAAAATCATCAAAAGTTAAAATTGACGAGCAATCAAGTGATAGAATCAATCACATACATACATCTGCAATTTGTAGATAGGTTTTGGCATATGGAATATCCATTAACTAATGATGAAGAATGGTAATACATCTTTCATTGGTTAAGTATCAACCTGAGAATCAAATGATGGAGTTGTATGTCACTATAGCTATAATGGAGGTTCCATCGACATTAGAAGTTGGGTCATCACAACTTCATGAGATTATGTCATATACTCCTACTATAACATATCAAGAAGTTCCATTTTCAATGGTAGTTGTTCCGTCATTTCCTCTGGCCACAGTTTCAATGGACAGTCCTCCACCTACTTTAGATGTGTTAGTCGAGTATTTTGAGGATGATGAAAATTTAGAACAAGAAGATGAAGAGGAAGTTGAAGAAGAAGAAGAGAATGCGGAAGAACAGCCTATTCCCACCCATGTGAGGTTCAACCAACCGTTGAACCATCCTCTACTATTGGCATCATGGTTGACTGAAGGCATGAGTCGCTTTCCAGAATTTGATTGGTCGGTTATTACTCCTAGTACAAAATTTCCATGAATCATTAGTGTCACAAATCGAGTGTCTGATGAAGGTTTTTTGTATATTGGAAGAGAGTTTGAGAGAAAATATGTAATGAAAATTTTGATACAACAATATCACATTGAAATAGATTACTCTTATGTTGTATAAGATTCAAAGAGGTCTTGTTATTTGATTTGTTGTGACAAATATGATTTAAACTATCAAATGCGTCTACGAGATATAATTGATAATACTTTTCATAGTTGGCGCATCACTAGATTTACTCCACACACATGTGTGAGCCTGAGATTGTCACAGGAACACTTTTCATTAGATGTTGAGTTTGTTTTAACTATTATTTTTGAAATGATTAGAGCATGTCAATACGTTCCTGTCATTTTGGTGGTGGAGCAAATCAAACAACTTTTTGGATATCAAATCTCTTACTGAAAGGCATGGGCGGAAAGACAAAAGGCTATTGTGAAAGTGTACGGTGATTGGAATGACTCTTATTGAGTTTTACCACAACTTCTGGAGCTTTTATTCTATAATAATCAAATGATCTATCGGTTACATACTAATGAATATGTTGACCAACACAACCAAGTTGATCAGTCGATGGTTGTATTTGATAGATTGTTTTGGACATTTTTATCATGTGTGACAGCTTTTATACATTTCCAGTAGTTTATACATATTGATGGCACATTTCTGTATGGAAAGTATATAGGAACTTTATTGATTTATGCCACATAAGATGGAAATCGAGCCCCTTTACCTTTGGCATTTTCAATTGTGGAGAAGGAGAACTTCTCATCATGGTGTTGATTTCTGGCATGTCTTCGAGAGTTTGTTACGGATGCAGAAGAGATTTTTCTTATTTCAAATCGCCATCGTGCAATCAAGGAGGCAGTACAGTCTGAGGGTCTTTCTTGGAGACCACCCTATGCCCATCATTGATACTGTATTTTCCACATTGGTAGCAATTTGCGAAAAAAGTTCAAGAACGAGTTGATGAAGAAAGTGATCTTAAAAATTGGTATGAATATCCTTTTTCATTTTAAAAATCACTGTCATAGTTACTTCTATATGTGTTTACAGTAATTCTTGTTTGATAGCATACGAGCCTCAGCAATAAAGGATGGAGGAGCGTCTTGAATATATTCACAGAGTTAATCCGGAAGTTTATGATTAAATGATGTAAATACCAAAGCAGAAATGGTCATTGGCATAAGATGTTGGAAGGAGATATGGACATATGACGACCAACATCGTAGAATGCATAAATGGAGTTTTCAAGGGAGTTCAGAAATTACCTATCACAGGTAAATAAGAATATTTGATTATATGTTACTCAAAATAACTACAATTATAATATAATATTAGTATAATGTTTTAAATCTAAATTACAGGTTTAGTACAATAGATCTTCTATCGTAGTGTAAACTATTTTCTGAAACGAGGAAATTAGGCTGAGGAGGGTCTGAACAAAGGGACACAATATGGACACCATTTTAAGCATGAGCTAGATAGAGTTCTTCAGGAGGTTGTAACTTATCGTGTAACTGCATTTAATCATTCAGAGAAATGATTTGAGGTCGTTGAGCCCGGTGATGCTGTGACGTGTATCAATGGTCATGTGCGAGTGGTTTTATTGGATAAGTGTTACTATGAATGTAGGAACTTTCAATCATTGACATATCCTTGTGGTCATGTGATTGCAGCATGTGCTTATGTGCGCGTATCTTGGGAGTTGTTCATTGATCCAGCTTATCGACTATAGAGTATCAACAACTGTTATAGCTCTCCGTGGATGCCAATCAGGGAATATCAGAATTTTCAGTTGTCTGATGGTGCACCCACGCTTCTACCGAACAACACTAGGCTTCGACCTAATAGGAGGCCAAAGTCGACTCGTATTCTGAATGAGATGGATTGGCCCAGTGAACGAGCATCTGGACGAAGGATCATCTGGACGAAGGTGCATCATATGGCGCCAGGAAGGTCATACGAAGACACGTTACCCTAGACACATAGGGCAATCATCTAATGCTTAAAATGAATCATGTACTCTATCGGTTACTGTAAAAGTTTGTACATGTAATCATTTTTATCATTATCACCATTGAATTTCTTTGTCGAACTGCTAACAATGAATGAATAGCTTTAAACAAACCACATCAACTCGAAAAAAAGAATACACCTATATAAGAAAATAATTATTATGAGTAATACTAAAAAGAAATAAATTAAACATAAAAATGATATAATACATTAATTCCATGGACAATGATTTTACTATCCAAATATCAAGATTACATTTACATCTTTACAAAGGGTTTCTTTGATCCAGATATAAGCTAATCACCAAACTAAGGATTCTTTGTGTACTTCACTACTGTTGGTTAACTATCGCTTAACATAGCGTGTGATCTGAACTTCTTGACCAGCGTCCCCATGAGGCTCTCATCACACACACGCTCGCCATCATTTGTATCATATCACCATTTAGAATTCATTTTTCCTTCTCTTCTTGCACCCATTTACTACTTGTAAAGATGCATGATGCATGCAGCTGCATGTATATAGTAAATGCGTGCAAGAATAGAAGGAAAAGTGAATTCTGAATGGTGATATGATACAGATGGTGGCGAGCGTGTGTGCGATGAGAGCATCACGGAGATGTTGGGTAGGAAGTTCATATCACATACTATGTTAAGCAGTAGTTAACCAACAATAGTGAAGTGCACAAAGAATCCTTAGTTTGGTGATTAGATTTATGAGTGATGCACAACCAATCCATATAATGATTTTTAATTATATATTTATGAATATAATTATAATTATATTAAATAGATTAAATGGTGAATATTTATTTATTTATAAATAAATTTAAAATATTTATAAACATATATTAATTTTTAAATATATCATAGATAATTAAATATAATAAATTTATTTATTATATGTTTAGAAATATTTCAAATTTATTTATAAATAAAAACTTATAACTATATAAATATAGGTTTATAATTATATAATTATAAATACATTTGTAAATATAATTATAATTATATATTTATTATGAATAATTATAATTATATATTTATTATAAATATTTATAATTATATATTTATTATAAATATATATTTACTTAATTATAAATAAATTTTAAATATATATGTAACCATATTATAATAATTATATATTTACAAATATATTTACATTCATATTATTATAAATATATATATATATATAATATTTATAAACATATCATAATTTTTAAATATATATTTATGAATATAATTATAATTATATTAAATATATTAAAAGGTAAATATTTATTTATATGTAAATAAATTTCAAATATTTATAAAAATATATTAATTTTTAAATATATCATAAGTAATTAATTATAATAAATTTATTTATTATATGTTTAAAAATATATTAAATTTATTTATAAATAATAACTTATAACTATATAAATATGGATTTATAATTATATAATTATAAATACATTTGTAAATATATTTATAATTACATAATTATTATGAATAATTATAATTATATAATTATTATAAATATTTATAATTATATATTTATTATAAATATATATTTAGGTATTTATAAATAAATTTTAAATATATATGTAGGCATATTTTAATAATTATATATTTATAAATATATTTACATTCATATTATATTTATAATTATATATTTATTATATTTATGATTATATATTAATTATATTTATCATTATAAATTTATTATATTTATAATTATATATTAATTAGAAATATTTATTTATAGATATAGATTTAATATAGCATTATATATTTATATAATTATAATTATTTATACAAATATAAATATATATAATGAATATATTTATTATTATATAATTATAAATCTATCTATATAAATAAATGTTTATAATTATATAAATATAAATATATTTACAATTATACAATTTAATATACATTTAAACTCCAAATAATATTATAAATATGTTTATAAATATATAATTATAAATATTTATTTATTTATTTATAAAAAAATTAAAATATTTTCTAAACACATTAATATATAAATATATATTTATGAATCCAATTATAATTATATTATATTAAATGGTGAGGTGTGGGTGGGGGAAAAATAACAAAAACAAACAAAAAAAACTCAAAGGGCGGAAATTTTGGTAGGAAGGGGTATTTTTTTTAGGAAAATGGGTTCCCCATTTTCTTTATTAAGAAAATGGGGTAGCCTAGCGCCACTTCAATTGGCGCTAATGGAAAAAAACGCCAAAGCGCCGCTTGAAGTGGCGCTTGGCAGATTTGCCCATTATATTCATCAGCGCCACTTCAAGTGGCGTCGATCTTCATCGCCCACTATAAAACCCCCTCACCCCCTCACCCTTCCTCATTCATTCATCCGGCTCACCCCCTCAACCTCCTCTCTTTCAAGTGGCACCGATCTCCGACCGTTCTTCATCCCCGATCGTTCTGCAAATTTGAGATAAGTTTTCATTTACATTTCTGTAATATTTTAAATTGTATATTTAATTGTTTAGTTAATGTAATTAGATTATAGAATTTGTTTATTAATTTAATTGTTTAGTTTATAGAATTAGTTTAAAAAATAATAAATTATAAGTAGTCAAATAATTAATTTAATTTCGTTAATTTAGTAGTATGCATAATTAGGTACATAATTAATTATAATTAGTCAATTAGTTAATTGTAATTAGTCAACTAATTAATTATAATTAGTCAACTAATTAATTATAATTAGTCAAGTAATTAATTACAATTAGTTAATTAATTAATTAGTATTAGTCAATTAAGTAATTAGTATTAGTCAATTAATTAATTATTATTAGTCAATTAAATAATTATTATTAGTCAATTAATTAATTATTATTAGTCAATTAATTAATTATTATTAGTCAATTAATTAATTAGTATTAGTCAATTAATTAATTAGTATTAGTCAATTAATTAATTATAATTAGTCAATTAATTAATTAGAATTAGTCAATTAATTAATTAGAATTAGTCAATTAATTAATTAGAATTAGTCAATTAATTAATTAAAATTAGTCAATTAATTAATTAAAATTAGTCAATTAATTAATTACAATTAGTCAATTAATTAATTACAATTAGTAAATTAATTAATTACAATTAGTCAATTAATTAATTAGTATTAGTAAATTAATTAATTAGTATTAGTCAATTATTTAATTACAATTAGTCAATTAATTAATTACAATTAGTCAATTAATTAATTACAATTAGTCAATTAATTAATTACAATTAGTCAATTAATTAATTACAATTAGTCAATTAATTAATTACAATTAGTCAATTAATTAATTACAGTTAGTCAATTAATTAATTAAAATTAGTCAATTAATTAATTAAAATTAGTCAATTAATTAATTAAAATTAGCTAATTAATTAATTACAGCTAGTCAATTAATTAATTACAGTTAGTCAATTAATTAATTAAAATTAGTCAATTAATTAATTACAGTTAGTTAACTAATTAATTACAGTTAGTCAATTAATTAATTACAGTTAGTCAATTAATTAATTACAGTTAGTCAATTAATTAATTACAGTTAGTCAATTAATTAATTACAATTAGTCAATTAATTAATTACAATTAGTCAATTAATTAATTACAATTAGTCAATTAATTAATTACAATTATTCAATTAATTAATTACAATTAGTCAAATAATTAATTACAATTAGTCAAATAATTAATTACAATTAGTCAATTAATGAATTACAATTAGGCAACTAATGAATTAAAATTAGGCAATTAATGAATTACAATTAGGCAATTAATGAATTACAATTAGGCAATTAATGAATTACAATTAGCCGATTAATTAATTACAGTCAGCCGATTAATTAATTACAGTCAGCCAATTAATTAATTACAGTCATCCAATTAATTAATTGCAGTCAGCCAATTAATTAATTACACTTAAACAATTAATTAATTACAATTAGACAAATAATTAATTACAATTAGTCAATTAATTAAATCTAATTAGTCAATTAATTAAATCTAATGAGTCAATTTCTTAAATCTAATTAGCGAAGTAGTTAAATCTAATTAGCGAAGTAGTTACAATAATTAGCAAAGTAGTTACAATAATTAGAGAAGTAATTATATTATGAATTGTTTATATAATATATATTTGCATTACATTCTAAGTATGATAATGAATTTAGTTTGTCATCTACCTTGACCTCAGTTTGTAATTGTAGTTATGAACTTGAATTTAGTAATTGAATATATTTTTTACATATTAAGTGTTAGAGTTGTCATGAACTGAAATGCTTGCTTGAGTAAAGTATCCCCGGATAGAGGGGTTTTGGGTCAGACCACCTACTTTCCTGGAGGCTTGCCTTGTCTGGGAAAGTGAATGGGGTTGACTATCTGTCGCTCTGGGCTTATTCATGTTGAGTTTTTCAAGTTCATATAACTCTATGCTTTTACATGACGTGTTCATGTACCTCATGCATATGATGCATGTGGATATGTATGATTATGTTTAACTTACTATTTTTGTGTAAATAACACAAACTTGTGGGTTGTGTAAAGAGAGTTACACATCAATATGGTTTGAACATATTGATTTGGTGGAGGGACTAGGATTCCAACATAAATTCTAGAAGCATGCAGACATAAATTGATTGTTTGATCATATGTGATTATTAACGAGGGTTTATTTTAGATAAAAAATATGGCTGCTTGTATTTATTGCAACGGACAAATAATTGAGACCGAACAAGGATGTAGTTATAGTATACAGCCAGAATCTATTGTAATGCTTGGAGGGTGTACAACTTTGGGAACTCTTCAGAGGAAAATTCATCGAAAGTTGAAACTGAGGAGCAACCAAGCGATAGAATCTATCACATACAGAAATCTACAATATGTTGATAGGTTTTGGCATGTGGCTTATCCAATAACTGATGATGAAGAATGGGAATACGTACTGTCATTGGTCAAATTCCTACCTCCCAATCAAATGATGGAGTTGTATGTGACCATAGCTACAATGGAGGTTCCATCGACATTGGAACCTGGGTCATTACAATGTCACGAGACAATGTTATATGCTCCTGTTAGAACACGTCAAGAAGTTCCATCTGTAATGGTACCATCATTTCCCTTGGTTAGAATTTCAATGGATAGCCCCCCGCATATTGTAGATGCGTTGGTCGATGATTTTGAGGATGATGACAATTTAGAAGATGAAGAGGAAGCTGAAGATGAAGAGGAAGTGCATGCGGAAGAACAGTCAGTTCCCACTCATGTGAGGTTTAACCGACCGTTGAACCATCCCCCACCATTGAGTTCATGGTCGACGGAAGGCATGAATCGCTTTCCAGAATTCGATTGGTCAGTTATTACTCCTACTTCAGAATTTCCAGGAATCATTGGGGGCACAGATCGAGTGACAAATGAAGGTGTTTTGTATATTGGAAGAGAGTTTGAGAGTAAAGATGCAATGAAAAATGTGATAAAACAATATCACATTGAAAGACATTACTCTTATGTTGTAGAAGAGTCAAAAAGATCTTATTATTTGATCCGTTGTGACAAATATGATTCGAACTGTCAAATGCATCTATGAGCTATAATTGATAACATTTTTCACAGCTGGCACATCACAAGATTTACTCCACACACATGTGTGAAGCCAAGCTTGTTACAAGAACACTCTTCATTAGATGTTGAGTTTGTTTCATTAGTTATTGTTGAAATGATTAGAGCATGTCAAGATGTTCCTATTGTTCTAGTGAAGGAGCGAATCAAACAACTTTTTGGGTATCATATTTCTTACTGGAAGGCATGGGCAGCACGACAAAAGGCTATTGTAAAAGTGTACGGTGATTGGGATGATTCTTATCGAGTTTTACCACAACTTTTGGAGCTTTTACGCCACAATAATCAAGTGATCTATCGGTTACATACTACTGAATATGTTAACCAATACAACCAAGTTGACCGGTCGATGGTTGTTTTTGATAGACTGTTTTGGGCATTTTTACCATGTGTGGAGGCTTTTAAGCATTACAAGCAGTTTATACAAATAGATGGCACATTTCTGTATGGAAAGTATACAGGAACTTTATTGATTGTTTCCACACAAGATGGAAATCGAGCCCCTCTACCTTTGGCATTTGCAATTGTGGATAAAGAGAACTTCTCATCATGGAGTTGGTTTCTGGAATGTCTTCGAGAGTTTTTTACTAGTGCGGAAGGGATTTGTCTTATCTCAGATCTTCACCGTGCAATCAAGGAGGCAGTACAGTCTAAGGGACTTTCATGGAGAGAACCATATGCCCATCATTGATACTGTATTCGACACATTGCTAACAATTTACGAAAGAGATTCAAGAATGGGTCGATGAAGAAAGCAATCTTAAAAATTGGCATGAATATCCTTTTTTCTATTAAAAAATTCTGTCATAGTTATGATCCTATATGTTCATATTATTTCTTGTATGATAGCATACGAGCCTCAACAACAAAGAATGGAGGAGCGTCTTCAAGATATTCATAGAGTTAATCCAGAATTTTATGATTACATGATGAAAATTCCAAAACAGAAATGGTAATTGGCATATGATGATGGGAGGAGATATGGTCATATGAAGACAAACATCGTAGAATGCATAAATGGAGTTTTCAAGGGCGTTCGAAAATTACCAATCACAGGTAAATATGAATATTTGATTATATGTTGCTCATAAAAGCAAAATTATAATATACTATTAGTATAATGACTTAAATCTAAATTATAGGTTTGGTACAAGAGACCTTCTATCGTAGTGTCAAGTATTTTCTGGAACGAGGAAAGCAAGATGAATAGGGCTTGAACAGAGGGATGCGCTATGGACACCATTTCCAGCGCGATCTAGATGCAATTCTTCAGGAAGCTGCAACTTATCATGTCACCGCATTTAATCGTCCAGAGCAACGATTTGAGGTCGCTGAGCCCGGTGATGTTGTAGCTTGTAGTAATGGTCGTATCCGAGTTGTTTTATTGGAGAAGCATTACTGTGAATGTGGAAAGTTCCAAGCATTGAGATATCCTTGTGGCCATGTGATTGCAGCATGTGCTTACATACACGTATCTTGGGAGCAGTTTGTTGATCCAGTTTATCGACTCGACAGTATCAACTCCTACTACAATACTCTGTGGATGCCGATCGGAGAATATCAAAATTTTCAGCTCTCTCAGGACACACCCACGCTTCTACCAAACTAAAATAGACTTCTCCCTAAAGGGAGGCCAAAGTCGACTTGTATTTGGAATGAGATGGATTGGCCTAGTGAACAGGCACCTGGACGAAGGTGCAGCATATGCCGCCAAGAGGGTCATACGAAGACACGTTGTCCTAGACACATAGGGCAATAATCTAATGGTTAAAATGTTTTTTGTACTCCATCAGTTACTGTAAACACATTGTACGTGTAATCAATATTTGTCCTTCGATGAGTTTTGAAACCATTCATAGTTAATATATCATCATCATTTTAATAAGTGATTGTTGTTTTAGAAAAATAACAAGAAATTTTAAAAAATATAAAATGTAAGATCGAGCATTTAACAGAATCTGAGAATCAGTTAAAGTGAATAATAGTGATGAATAAATTGAGGATATAACAGAATCTGAGACTACTAGCCTAGAAAATGACAAATAAAGAAATCAGGACAACAAGGTTTGACATGAAAAGCGTGATGAACCCACACCTAAAAAATCCAAAGATCCAAGGAAAATAAAGTGAGAATAGATAAAAAAAGGCAAGAGCAAAGCTATATTTTAGGAGAAGGTGAGCAATCAACCTGTTTCAAACATTATGCCCCTCTCATCCTTTTCTTCAAAAGTGTTAAATAGAGTGATGAACATAAATAATTGATATTCTTAAAAATTATAAAAACATTATGTTGGGTCGGAACAAAAGGGGAAAGATGATGGCAAGAGGGGGGGTGAATTGCCTTTTAAAAAAAGATTGACAAATTAAAAAATCAGAGTTAAAGTGCAGCGGAAATAAAGAAGGCAAGACACACAAAATTGATAACGGAGTTCGGCCAAAACCCGGCCTACGTCTCCGCTCCCAACTCAACCGTTGAGAGATTCCTACCGCTTGCTTTTCAATGGTTTTAGCAAGAAACCCACTAGGCTTTGAGGTAGCACTAGGACCTATTACAGCTTGCTTTTGTGGTTTAGCAAGAACCCACTTGCTTTTGATGGTTTAGCAAGAACCCACTATCCTTCTTACAGGTGAAGGATAGCTCACCTATGTCTCAAGCTATTTAAAGGAAAGCTTGGAAACCTTGTCACACCTTAGTGGTGATGTGAAACCCAAAGAAAAGAGGGGATGAGAAAATTGGGAGTTTGTAGGCACAAACTCAAAGTTAAGCTCAAAATAAATAAAACACGAAAAACCGTGATTGGGAAGACTTGGGCGCCAATTGGATGATGGAGTTGATGTAGCGTGCTTTCCCAAGCTTCTTGAGGGGGCTCCTTGGATATGGAAGTTGTTGGAGCTATTGGGGTTCCCTTGAAGGAAGTCGCCGGAGGTTGGCCAATTGATGCAAAATATGTCCGTGGGCTTCCGTATAGTTCCAGTAGATGTCCGGGGCTTCCTTGGCCTTTATTTATAGGCATGGAACCCTTGGGGAGGCTTCGGAGCCGTTGGAGAGGCTAAAAGAGCCGTTGGGAGCCAAGTGGGCAGGCTGGTCAACAGCCCAACGGCTAGTTTGACTGTGTCCACCGGCTGGCCGGTACAGTCCCACCGGCTGGCCGGTGTGTGAAAAAAGGCATAGGATTCTTGTCCAGGGGCCACCGGCTGACCGGTACATCTCCACCGGCTGGCCGGTGCCTTGGTAGAGAAGAAGAGTCTTGATCCAGGCTCTACCGGTCGACCGGTGAGGAGCCACCGGCTGGCCGGTGGCAAGACAGTAGCAAACACTATTTGGGCTGGGTGCCACAGGTCGACCGGTGCCAGAGCCACCGGTCGACCGGTGGAACCTGGCAGTGGGCAATCCCTCTGCCAGTTCCACCGGCTGGCCGGTGCTATCACACCGGTTGGCCGGTGGACTGAATTTCAGTCCATTTCTTGTCCATTCTTGGGCCAATTTCTTGGCAACCTTGTGCCTATCATTCAAAAACATTTCAAACAACATTAGATAAGAAAAAGGGTGATTGTGATCATGAAAATCAAACCTCGAGGGGTTCGAGAGGTACAACAATCTCCCCCTATTTTGATGATCACAATCACCGAAACAAACAATGAAAAAAAACTGAAATTAAAGACATTATTAAAGGATAATTTGAAAAAAAATCAAAGCATGATAGAGAAGACTCTCCCCCAATCAATCAAGGAATTTCTCCCCCTTTGTGATTATCAAAATAGAATGGGGCATAAAACTGAATTTCAGTCCATTTCTTGTCCATTCTTGGGCCAATTTCTTGGCAACCTTGTGCCTATCATTCAAAAACATTTCAAACAACATTAGATAAGAAAAAGGGTGATTGTGATCATGAAAATCAAGATTTTAAACCAATTGTTGAAAATTTTGAAATGAAAATTGAATAACAGTTTGAATTGAAAGTTTTGAATCAAAATTGAGATGAAAAATTTGAATTGAAAGTTTTGAATCAAAAACCAATTTGAATTTTGAAAATTGAAACCAAATGAAATTTTTGAAATGAAAATTTTGATACCAAGTGTTGAAATTGAAAGTTGGAATCGAAAATTTTGAAATTACAAAAAAAACTTAAAAGATCCTAACTCCCCCTAAATAAAAACAAAAAGTCACCGGGGAGAGGAAATAAATTTTGGCCCAGAGAGACTCGCAAGAAGGGATTTTTCAATCCAAACTTGTCTCATAGTGGGTCTTCTCCTATAAAATTCGTCCGAAAAGAAAAAAGATTTGGGTTGACCGTACCGGGCGTTTTTACAATTACATTCATAAATAAGATGCCCGGGTTTTTTACAATAATTGCAAAATTTAAATTCGGAGCTCCCCCTTACAAAAATAGTGGGTGCATGGGAGGAGGAAGCTCGGTTGGTGAATCCTAGCCCTTGGGTGGTTCTAGATATACGTTGGGAACCTAGGATATTGGACAAATTTTGTTCACCTTGGGTGAACTTGGCTAGGGTCTCTCTTAGATCTTTGATGGTTGATTCCATAGAATCAACATTTGGAAAATTTTGGATTTTGAGGGAGAGTTCCTCCTTCTCTTTGAGAAGTTGGTCTTTTTCGGAGGAAAGTTTTTTGAAAGACTTTTTCAAAGAAACAAATTTTGAAGAGAGTTCATGAAAACCATTTTCTAATTGATCTCTAGCAAATTGGAGATCCTCATAAGACAAATGATTTAAAGAATTTGAATTTGAAGAACATGAGGAAGAGGAATCGGAAGAAGTTACCTCATGGAATGCCATTAGGCATTTTGTACCTTGGTTGCTCGAGGAGGAGGAGGAGGAGGATGATGAGGTGTCACTCCATGTCGCCTTGAGGACCTTTTTCTTTCCTTTCTCCTTAGCCCGTTTCTTGTTGAGTGGGCAATCGGGCTTGTAATGGCCCTTTTCGCCGCACCCGTAGCATTTTACCTTGGGCTCGGATCTTGCGGTGGGTTCTTGCCTTCGCGCCTTGCGAGATTTTTTCTTCTTGTGCTTCTTCATGAATTTTTGCATTTGGCGGGCGAGATTCTCCATTTCCGAGTCGCCGCTTGAAGATGATGAAGATGAGGAGGAAGAGGATGAGGAGGAGCTTACTTCCTTTTGTACCTTGAGGGCAATGTTCTTTGGTGTCTTGATTGGTGTGCCCTCCTTTTGAGCTTACCTCCTCATCGTGATCTCATAAGTCATGAGAGATCCGATGAGCTCCTCTACCGGCATATTTTTGATGTCTTTTGCTTCTTGAATCGCCGTGACCTTCGGTGCCCATTTGCTTGGTAGGATCCATAGGATCTTCTTCACCATAGTTTCAGCTGAAACATCATCACCAAGGGACTTTCTCCCATTGCACACGTCAGTAAATCGTGTAAACATTTCAGAAATAGACTCATTTGGATGCATTGAAAAAGATTCAAAATCATGTCTATACATATCTAATCTAGTATCCTTGACTTTATTAGTGCCTTCATGGGTCACTTCTAAAAGCTTCCAAATTTCATGTGCGGAGGTGCAAGTGGATACACGATTAAATTCATTTCTATCTAACCCGCAATGAAGAGCATTCATGGCTTTGCCATCAAGCTCAAAATTTTTAATATCGGCGGGGGTCCATTTGGATTCGTCGGGGGAAGAGAGAGTGTAACCTTGCATGACTATTTTAAAAATGGGATATCCTATACTTCTCAAAAAGGTGGTCATGCGGGTTTTCCAATAATTATAGTCGGTCCCATCAAAAAATGGAGCCCGACCCAATGAGTAGCCCTCGGGGGCGAAAGAAGTTGATGCCATCTTAATGGATCTTAAATTTGAAACCGGGTTAGGGTATTACTCAAATTTCCCTTTGATACCAATTGTTGGGTCGGAACAAAAGGGGAAAGATGATGGCAAGAGGGGGGGTGAATTGCCTTTTAAAAAAAGATTGACAAATTAAAAAATCAGAGTTAAAGTGCAGCGGAAATAAAGAAGGCAAGACACACAAAATTGATAACGGAGTTCGGCCAAAACCCGGCCTACGTCTCCGCTCCCAACTCAACCGTTGAGAGATTCCTACCGCTTGCTTTTCAATGGTTTTAGCAAGAAACCCACTAGGCTTTGAGGTAGCACTAGGACCTATTACAGCTTGCTTTTGTGGTTTAGCAAGAACCCACTTGCTTTTGATGGTTTAGCAAGAACCCACTATCCTTCTTACAGGTGAAGGATAGCTCACCTATGTCTCAAGCTATTTAAAGGAAAGCTTGGAAACCTTGTCACACCTTAGTGGTGATGTGAAACCCAAAGAAAAGAGGGGATGAGAAAATTGGGAGTTTGTAGGCACAAACTCAAAGTTAAGCTCAAAATAAATAAAACACGAAAAACCGTGATTGGGAAGACTTGGGCGCCAATTGGATGATGGAGTTGATGTAGCGTGCTTTCCCAAGCTTCTTGAGGGGGCTCCTTGGATATGGAAGTTGTTGGAGCTATTGGGGTTCCCTTGAAGGAAGTCGCCGGAGGTTGGCCAATTGATGCAAAATATGTCCGTGGGCTTCCGTATAGTTCCAGTAGATGTCCGGGGCTTCCTTGGCCTTTATTTATAGGCATGGAACCCTTGGGGAGGCTTCGGAGCCGTTGGAGAGGCTAAAAGAGCCGTTGGGAGCCAAGTGGGCAGGCTGGTCAACAGCCCAACGGCTAGTTTGACTGTGTCCACCGGCTGGCCGGTACAGTCCCACCGGCTGGCCGGTGTGTGAAAAAAGGCATAGGATTCTTGTCCAGGGGCCACCGGCTGACCGGTACATCTCCACCGGCTGGCCGGTGCCTTGGTAGAGAAGAAGAGTCTTGATCCAGGCTCTACCGGTCGACCGGTGAGGAGCCACCGGCTGGCCGGTGGCAAGACAGTAGCAAACACTATTTGGGCTGGGTGCCACAGGTCGACCGGTGCCAGAGCCACCGGTCGACCGGTGGAACCTGGCAGTGGGCAATCCCTCTGCCAGTTCCACCGGCTGGCCGGTGCTATCACACCGGTTGGCCGGTGGACTGAATTTCAGTCCATTTCTTGTCCATTCTTGGGCCAATTTCTTGGCAACCTTGTGCCTATCATTCAAAAACATTTCAAACAACATTAGATAAGAAAAAGGGTGATTGTGATCATGAAAATCAAACCTCGAGGGGTTCGAGAGGTACAACACATTATGCCCCTCATTTTCAACCACGAGAATGGGTTTTCTCTAAAAAAACATTGATTCATTCTGCAACATTGGAAATTCCCCTCTTTAGTCGACCCAGTGAAGAACCAACTGTCATATATTCATTCGGAGGTCGTGAATATGTGATAGTTGGTTTTTTAATGGGTCGACTAAAGCTACGATGTAGAAGGAGGATGTTTTTTCATGTCAATCGTACATTGATCAAAGGTTTTTCCATATTCCTTCTAAACGATGTTGACTGAGCATATTGAGTTGTCCAACTCTCTATTTTAGGTTTCAGAGGCAAGGGTGCAGTGATTTGCAGGCAGAAAAATGTACTTAAAATATGTTCAAATGCTTTAGGAAATTGATCCATGAGTCGTCTGTGACATGTATGAATCAAAATATACAACGAATAATATTTCCTATAATATCATCAGTATTCGATAGACATGGTAGTTTAGAGAATCAATCCATAACTTTATATGTTGAACATATCATTAATTCCTTTAATAATTTTGGCCAATTATTGTGATGTCGACATCTTTCAAAATCCAATGTCATCGTTGAATTTTGAAAGCATTCAAAGTGAATATATCATCAACTTTATATGTTGAACATATCATAAATTCCTTTATATATTGAACATATCCTAAATTACTTACACGCTTCTTTCATACATTACATGATAAATTTCATACCTTAAATGATAAATGTGATGACTAACATGAAATTAATGTTTTACTATTTGTACAATCAGATGGAGCAGCCACTATTATTTGGTCAGGAGACGCATGTGTCGCGTCTTGTGTTGGCGCGACGACCTGTTCGACAGCTTGCTGTTCGGAGAGCACATCATTTTCATCACGATGCGCCCCCGGCAGATATTTCTCCATACCTCAGACGTGCAGTATTTTATGGAGTCGCTATGTGTGACTTCAAGACTATTGATCATCATTTGATTGTGGTATTGGTTGAGAGATGGCGGCCATAGACACACACTTTTCATCTTCTGGAGGGGGAGATGACCATTACTTTAGAGGACGTCATCTACATGCTTGGTTTGCCCATCCATGGATAGGCAGTTACGGGTGCCACTAGTGGCAACTGGGCTGCCGTCATACAGCGACTATTAGGCATTGATGTCGTTGGCGTCTGAGGTGTCCTTGTGGGTTCTCGATTGCACATGACATGGCTTGATGAGCATTTCGCTGTCATTCCTGATGAAACAGACGAGGAGACGCTTATTAGGCACACACGTGCATATATTCTGCGACTGATCGGGGGCATGTTATGCGTCGACTAATCCACCCTTTTGGTACACATGATGTACCTCCCATTACTTGAGGATCTTGATCAGACAGCTACATACAGTTGGGGATCCGCTGTATTAGCACATCTGTATAGATCCATTTGTACCAGTTGTCAAGCAGATGCACAACAGATTGCAGGTTGTATGGTTTTAGTACAGATGTGGGCTTGGGAGCATTTTCCACGCATCGCTCCTCGAGCTATCGCACCACTTACAGCAGAGCTATTTCAGGATTATCCTCGGGGATGATGGTATGTTTACTTCACTACTTTCATTTATTTAGTACTTTTGTTTTTTTTATTTATAAACTTACAGTATATTACTCTTTTGTAACCAGGTGGAGTCAGTCTCAGAAGCAAGCACACACACCGAGACATAGTGTGCACAACTTTCGACAGATATTCGATGCATTAGTGTCAGTTGATGTAAGTCAAGCAATACTTTTTTATAGAACAATATGTTTTGTTATCACTATTTTAAGTTATTTTAATGTAATCTTACTAACATTATCTTGCTAATATGTCACTTACTTTTTGAATTTACATTTCAGGTTTCATGGACTCCATATACAGGTTATGTCTATGCGTCACTTCCACCGTACTGCACAGCTATGATTGGAGATCGTGCTGCAGTGGTGCCACTCATCCACTTCCATATCATTGAGTGGCACCAGCCAGACCGGGTCATGCGCCAGTTCGGTTATATACAGCATATCCCGATGGCACCAGGACAGCCTGATGGGTTGCATTCTATTGTACTTACAGGTAGACAGTCGACGGACTGGCGGCAGTTTCATGCATCTCATATTGAGTTGTGGGACGCGCGTGCCCGATATGATGTTTCTCGATATGGATATCCCACAACATAGTATCAGTTATCTGCCCAGGGGGATTATGCAGACTGGTATCGACGTCATACCATCATGCATCTTACACGTCAGGGGATTGACATTCAGCGGATGGTATGTTTATTAAGGTATATTATATTTGTTTAACTCTTTTGTGGTATTAATATGAATGTCATTTCATTTGCAGGCAGACAGCATTGATCATCTTGCACATATCACACATCCTCAGGAGGAGTCATATATTAGACGAGACGTAGTTCATCGAGATGTGTTGGCTCTCTACGACGATCTCCGGATGATACGAGACAGTTGTTATGACGAGGAGCCACAGGAATATCCTGATCCATATCCTCCACCTAGAGCTCCTGAGGGTGAGGATGTCCTTGCTATGCCTGTTGATGATGATGCACCGGCACCACCGCCGCCAACTGGGAGACGGAGACGAGTACCTCGGGAGGGGCAGAGGCGGCGAGATAGACATCCGAGAGCGCCTCCTGCAGATGTGGCAGCTCCACATAGAGATGATCCTGCCCAGCTTATTGATGAGCTTGCACAGTAGGGAGACGCTTATATACCACATATGTCGTCTCCGATGACTACTATGGACTACGAGCTGGATCAGGTGACACAGCTTGTGGCAGCCCCCTCTCCTCCCGGTGAGGACTTCTTCAGTATGCCCTTTCTACCATTTTTAGGAGCCTCAGGACCATCTGACTCCACGCATGATTTCGGGTCGTCATCCACGTATGATTTTGGGCCATCATCCACACATGATTTTGGTCAGCCCTCTACACAGCATCATGAGGAGGCACCAGATGCACCAGAAGCGGAGGATCCCACTGTTAGGACACTGGAGTGACGCATACGTCGGACGCGGGGAGGACGTGAGATTCAGACGCCACGTTGTGGTACCGGGGGCATCGACGTTGATTTATTCAGATGTCATGATTTATATGTTAAAAATCTTATTTATTTAGATAAATGATTGTTATTTAGACAAATAATTAGAAAATAAAATATATAGTATATACAAAATATTTTAAACAAAACTTGAAACATTGATTAAACATATAAGAAATACTCGAAGACAGAAAGAATTTCATTAAAAATGAGAGGTTGTCCAAATTTAATGAAACTGAATTGAACGATTAAACGAGATGTAGGAAGCTGTGGTGGTGTTCCCCCCAAAACGAAGGGCGGCTTCAACATTTCTTTATATCCAGTATAAATTTTGACATCCAATTCACTGCAAGAAAGGCCAGAAGGTCCAAACATGGTGTGTTTATGTGGACTTTCTGGCCTTTCTTGCAGTGAATTGGATGTCAAAATTTCAGAAAACCCGTGTGACAAGGATGCCCTTAACGAAAGGCGGCTTTAGCCTTTCTTCATATCCAGTTAACGTTTTATAGTCTTTCAAAGCCGCGTACTTTAAACATTTTTAAGTTGAAAGCTTATAGATTATTTTTCTTCAACATTTTTTATTAAATTCCTTTTCTTTTCAACTATTTTTTATATTTTTAATCAATGTTTCAAGTTTCATTTATATCCGTGTTATAGTTTCTATTTTATAGTCTTTTAAATTCACGTACATGAAACATTTGTAAGTTTCAATTGGTGGTTTTGAAAACTTGTAAATTATTTTTCATCAACATTTTTTATGAAATTCATTTTGTTTTCAAATATTTATTATACGTTTAGTCAATGTTTAAAGTTTCACTTATATTCGTGCTATAATTTATGTTTTATAGTCTTTCAAATTGATTTACATGAAACATTTGTAAGTTTCAAATAGCTGGTTTTGAAAGCTTATAAAATATTTTTCATTGATATTTTTCATTAAATTCATTTTGTTTTCAAATATTTATTATATGTTTAATCAATGATTAAAATTGCTTTTATATCGGTGTTATACTTTATCTATTATAGTTTTTCAAAAACACGTATTTGAAACATTTTTAAGTTTTAAATAGGTGGTTTTAATTGCTTAAAAATTATTTTTCATCGACATTTTTTATGAAATTTCTTTTGTTTTCAACTCTTTGTTATATATTTAAAATATAATTATTACAAATTATTATAATTATAAATAATTATATTTGTAAATTAATTATAATAGTAAATTAAATTATAATTTATTACAAATTAATATAATAATAAGTTATTATAATTGAAAATTAATTTTAAATAATTAATTATCATAAATTAAATTACAAATTATTTTTTATTAATATATGATTATTACAAATTATTATATCTTCATGTATACATTATATATTTATTCTATTTATATTTATATAATTATAATAAATATATAACTATAATAAACATATAATTATAATTATAAATATAATAAATATATAATTATAACTCTAAATATAATAAATATATAATTAAAATAAATGATTATTATAGCCTTATATTTATTATAATTACATATTTATTATAATTACATATTTTTAATGTAAAAAAATATATAATGTATATATATAGAATTATATATTTTCATTATGTAATTATATATCTATATATACATTATATATACATTATATATAAATAGAATTGCATATTTACAAAGCAAAAAAATATATATATTGTATACATAAATATATAATTACATTTACTACATTTATTATATTTATTACAATTATTATTTTTATTATAATTCTATTATTTTTTTATTTACTATATTTATAATTATATAATTATTATATTTTTGTTTTCACTATATTTATATATTTAATATTTTTATATATTTATCATAATTATTATATTTATAATTATAAAATTATTATAATTCTCTATTTATAATTATAATAATTCTAATATTATAATTAATATAGAATTATTGAAATATAATTATAAATATAATAATTATAATAATTATAATAAATATAAAAATTATCTAATTATATTAAATGTAAAATAATAAATTTAATAAATTAAAAAAAACAAACAATAGAGCCACTTGAAGTGGCGCTATTCGAAGAATTATATAGCGCCACCTCAAGTGGCGCTAAAGACACCCATATACCTAAATAATCTATACCTAAACCCATTAAAATAATATTTTTTTTTTTTTTTTGACCCCCTCCCCAAAATTCGCCCTCAAAGTCCACTCCAAGTGGGGCTTTGATTGATTATCCATGAGCCCCAAATAACCATTTCCCCAATTAACAAAACCCTAAACTCCTTAAACTATTAAAAAAAAAAAAAAAAAAAAACCTTCATCAAATTTCGCCCGAACCAATTCTACAAACAATTGGTGAATTCACAACAACACAGATATTTAAAAACAGTCATTCCAATCAAGACGAAGAAGATGAATCTGAAGAAAACAGAGATTTAAAAACAATCATACGAATCTAGATGAAGAAGATGAATCTGAAGAACACAGAGATTTAAAAACAATCATACGAATCAAGATGAAGAAGATGAATCTGAACAACCCATACCGCACGGCCATCGAGCCAATGGCCGCTACGCATGGCTCCTCTTCCCGGATCTGTAGTAACTGACGTACCACTGAACGAATTTCTTCAGCCCCGTCTGCAGATCGGTGGTGGGTCGGTAGCCCAGCTCCCGTCGGGCCAGACTGATGTTGGCGTGGGTGAACGCCACGTCCCCGTTCGCCGGCATTCTCACCGTCCCCCTCTTCGCCCTCACCTTCAGCAGCTTCTCCAGCATGCTCACCAGATCCGCCACCGCCACCGGCGAAGCGTTCCCCAGGTTGAACACCCGCAGCTGCGCCGGCCGCTTCTTCCGCCTCCCGCCGCCGCCGCCGCCACCGGTGCTCCTCTCCGCAGTGTCTAGCGCCGCGAGGCACCCCCTCACGACGTCGTCGATGTAGGTGAAATCCCGGGCGACCGGGCCTTTGAAAATAGAGATCGGCCTCCCCTTCATAATGTCTTCGGTAAAGAAGAAGTACGCCATGTCGGGCCTCCCCCAGGGGCCGTACACCGTGAAGAACCTCAGGGCGGTGAGGGAGAGGCCGTAGATGTGATTGTAAGCATGTGCGATCTCTTCGCCGCCCTTCTTGGTGGCGGCGTACAGGCTGGCCGGCTGGTCCGTTCTGTCCCTTTCGCTGAAGGGCGCCTTCGTGTTGAGGCCATAGACGGAGCTCGAGGAAGCCCACACGATCGCCGGCTGCGGGTCGGCCGATTTGCAGACCTCCAGCAGATTCACGAGGCCGGCGATGTTGCTGTGGACGTAGGAGGATGGATCCTCCATGGCATGCCTCACGCCGGCCTGGGCAGCGAGGTGCATTACGTGAGTGAACGCCGCGACTTCGAAAAGCTTCGCGAGCAGGGCGGAATCGTTGATGTCGCCGTCGACGACGAACACGCCGCTCCGGTCGAGGAGGGCCTGGCGTGCTCGCTTCAGCGAGGGATCGTAGTAGCTGTTGAAATTGTCGAGCCCTAGGACGCCGTCGCCGCGGCGCCTGAGAGAGACAGAGACGTGCGATCCGACGAACCCCGCGGCGCCGGTGACCAGAACGGAGATCCCGGGACGGGAGGTGACTCGGGCAGAGGATCGGACGCGCTTCTCCCAGGCGGCGCCGCCCAGGCCGGAGGCACGAAGGGATCGGCGGGAGGCGTCGGAGGGCGAAAGAGTGGAGGGAGGCCGCCGGAGGAAGAAGATGAAGACGAGGCCGAGGAATACGAATGACCAGAAGGCGAGCTTGCGGAAGGAAAAGTACCGCCACCTCGCCCTGTGTTTGAATTTCGCCGGCGAGGACGGAATGTCGTCGAGGCGCGACATCCGCCTTCTCCGGGAAGTAACCTAGATTCCGCCGCCTCCGCCCTCTCTCGACAGCTCCGTGGCTCGTCCTCCTCCGGATGCGGCAGGAACGGAGGCAGAAGAATCGAGGACGGTGGAGGTGCTCGGCAATGCGGTGGTCCCCTGTCCTCTCGGGGCTCCAATCGGAGATCAAGAAACCAAGAAACGGAGAGGTTTCATCCCCGTCTTTCCCTTGCCGTTCCTGTTCCGAGCGAGACAATGTACTGCGTAATTGAAGTTCGTGCCGGAGAAGGAGGCTGAGTGTCGATCAACCCCGTTGAACCAGAGAAAGCAGGTGGAGGTGAAGAGGGCGACGAAGCCGGATAAGAACGACAGTCGGCATTGATGAAGAAAAGGGCCTTACCCGCGAGACAGAGATGCGGGGGAGCAGGGGGACCGGGCAGAAAGAAGAAAGAAAGAAAGAAGAAAGAAGAAAGAGGGGTTTCAAATGTAACCCTAAGTTAGCGCTAAAACATATATAGTAATAATAGTAGTAATAAATTAAGTTTGGATACAAATTATATAAAATATACACACTAACACAACCCCGTTTTATTACGATGGTTCCAAGTACTACACTTGTCTAAAGTCCCTCAATCTTATTTTCATAATTTTTTATATATAAAATTATCAAATTTATAGTAATCAATTAAATTGTTTAATGATATATTTATATGCATAAATTGCAAAATGTATATATAAATATAATATATTAATATTTTATTTAAATGTTTATATAAACATACAAATGAATATATATTTATTTAAATATAGTTCATATTTGAATTTGTATATTTGTATTCATATTAAATAATTTAAAATCTACATATATATTTGTATATATGTGTATGCATTATTATGTATCTAGATGTATGTGTAAATCTGTATTTGAGTGTATGTATGTGTATGCATGCTTATGTGTTGTATGTGTATATGTGTTGTGTGTGTGTGTGTGTGTGTGTTTATGTGCATGTATATAAATGTATGTGTATGTGTATGTGTACGTGTATGCATGTGTGTGTATGTATGTGTATGTGTGTATGTGGATGTATATGTATATATGTATGAGTGTATGTGTGTGTATGTTTTTGTAGTATGTGTATGTATGTGTATGTATGTATATCTACGTGTATGTCATTGTATATATGTGTATGTATGTATGTGTATGTATCTATGTGTATGTATATATGTGTATGTATATATGTGTGTACATGTGTATGTATGTGTATATGCATGTAGATGTATGCATGTGTATGTATCACAACTGAAAATCGAGATATTTGCAACATGTGAATTACGACCGAGCATGTGGTAATTGATCTATGGCCGAAAATGATGCCGCAAAATATTTTTTTTGTCACAGAAGCATTTCCAGTCACAAATAGTTTTCAGCCAAATATAAAATAATTTTTTATTTGCGACAAAATATGATTTCCGTCGCAAATAAATTGAAAAAACATCAAAAAAACTTAAAAAACCCAAATATATAAAACTGTAAACATGTGAATTAATAACTATATTACACATAATATGATCATCCAATACTCATCATAATATGTTTGTCAACAAAATATATCAATCACTGTGGAGGTGGTGGATCATCTGGAGAACCAGGTGGTGGGAACTTCATCCCTATACCCTTCACAAGTCGTCACATGTACTCCATCATCTGCTCGTGTTGTTGCTCCCACCATCAACGATGCCCCTCCTCCTCCTCCTCTTGGCATCGACAAAGCTCCTCTTGCACTCTACATAGTCTCTCTATAACCTCATTCCAAGCTCGCAGCTTCTCTTCATACTTTGCAGATGACAAAGACGACTCTGCACGTGCTCCCATCAAGCTGGACGATGACCACATGGCAGTGCCATAATGACAGGGAAGCTTCAATCGAGAATTGATACAAACCACTTGGTCTTTCTCAATACCACATTGAGTCGTCTGCATCCAAACCGCCTCATCAAATCCTATCACACTAATGTCCTGACCCTCAGTCTCGGCCTAACTCCCATCATGTGTGTGAGAAGCCGCGACTTCATATGCCTCATTCAAATACGATTTGAAATTAAAATAGTTAAAATATTAATTTCAATTAATTTTAGAAACCAAAAAATTATATTGACCACAATCTGACGCAGTCGGCCACCGGTAATCCCTCCAGTGGCAGGATCAATGTACATCCTCTTAAAACTATCAAATTTCGTAACATTGGTGTTGGTCGGAGTGGATACTCAAGAGGGGGGTAAATTGAGTTCCAATTAAAATTTCTATTAAAAACTTTTAGGATTAGAATCCCCCAAATTAGAACAGCCCAATCAATTAAGACAGTAGAGATATAAGTGAGTTATTGTTCAATAGGTTTCTCAAAGGTTGATTGCTCCTCAGTTGAATCAGTATGAGAACTAATTCGACTTTTGAAACAAGTTTACTAAACAAATCAAATATACACACTAACCAGAACTAACTATCAAAGTGAATGTAAAAACAAATTTCTGTCTTTGAAAATATAAGCACAGCGGATATATGTAAAACAGAGTAAAGCAAGGATGAACACAACAAATTTAAACAATAGGTTCAGTCTTAAGTCAAGACCTAATACTCTCCACTTGGTGATCACCTGCCACCAAGCAGTTATATTAAAAAGTGATACACAACCTGTATCGGGCTTTACAACAGCTTTCACAAACTGTCCAGGTTTTACAACCTCTATCACAGTTCTTCGTGGGAAATATACTACCAAGCCACACCAGGCTTCTTCCACAGTTATACGTGGGAAACAAATGTAAAAAAGTTTGGTATGGGGATTTTCAGTATCCCTTAGTTCAAGAACAAGAGTTAGTGTGTGTAACACATACACACTACTCACAAATGTATAGTATTTAAAACATAGTAGAGCTAAAGATAGTAGGAATGAGTTTAGAATGCTCTGTTGTGTTGGCAGATCAGCTCTGGACTCGTTGGGATGAATGATATGAAGATTTGGTCCTTCTATGCAAGTTGTCTCCAAAACAGAGTGTCGCAACTTCCAGGTTATGACTTCCAGATGTAGAGATGACCAACTTCTAGGATTCAAAAACTCTTTGCAGCACACTACTACAGATTGTAGAAGGTTCTTTCAATAGATCTTCTTGAAGCTCTTGTTCTTCTGAATGAGTGCTTGAGAGTTCCCTTCTTCTTTCCAGTATGTTCGGGTGCTCTCTTCCTTTTTGTGTCTCTTGTGTGTCTTTTATATAGTCTCTTGTTTTTGTGTTTTGTTTTCCAGTAGGGGCCGACAAGAGAAATGTTTCAACCACGTGTGGTCTTCCTCGTACATCGTACTGTCTCCTGATATCCCTGCAAATAACATTAAATAATGTCAGGTGCATTAATTTGTCCAGACATGACCGTTATAATAGTATTAATAAAATAGGTAAAGAAAAGAATAGAATATCATTAGACGGGTAGCAGATGCATGTCACACGGTAGACTTCAATCTCTACAACTGTGGACTTCATCGGTAGACTATTCAGCTGAGGGCTCCAACGGTAGGTTCTTCAACTGTAGGCTTGTAACAGTGGACTTTGTGTTAGTGGATATCTTTTAACGGTAGCTTTTACTTTGTATAACAGTAGCTCCTCATCAGTAGTCTTTGAGCAGCAGTCGACTATCTCGACAGTAGGAGTTGTCCAGTGGTAGCCTTTTTCTAAACCTGTACAACTGTAGGCTTGAACAGAGAGGTTCTCAACAGAAGGCTTGAGAAAGAGTCTGATAGTGGACTTCTAGCAGAAGCCTTGTTACAGCAGTGACCTTATGATAGTAACTCTTTGTCTGCGAGCTTTGATAAGTAGATCATCAGTAGGTTTGTGACAGTAACCGTGTACCGGTAGCTTTCAACAGTGACTGTAAGTCTTCAACAGTGACCTTCTAGCATCAGTGACTTAAGGTGATAGTAAGCTATAACAGTGACTTTGAACAAAAAGCTCTTACTAGTAGCCTTTAACAGTGAACTTATATTTAGATAAATATGGACTGTAAGTTGATGCAGCAAAGTCATGAGTCTTAAGAATATACATTGTTGAGAAAAAGATAATTGTATATATAGATTAAAAAGATTAAAGACTGACTTAATATATTATGATCAATATTTAAACATGATTTGGGATTATTAAAACAAGTGAGTCCAACAATCTCCCCCTTTTTTGATAATCACAAATTATGTCAGTATGTATTAAAAATTTTCAAGTATCATAGATTAATAAGCACAGTATTTCGAGAGTTCGCCCAGTATTTTCATATTAGTTTCTCAATTAGCATAGTAAGCACAATATTTCTTCCCCTTTGTGATTAGAAAAAAGAAATACAAATGAGAGAAAAACTGAGAAGGCTTATATTAATAACACAGTACATTTCATGACCAAAAAGAATACAGAGTCCCTGTCAAAATACATAAACAGACTCAATCCACAGCATCCGTAGGTAAGGGGTCTTTCCCTTTGGAAGAAGAAGATGGAGAAGAAGCTGGTGGATCAGCAGGTTTAGGAATGGCTGTAGGAATGACTGGTGGGGCAGCAACAGAAGCTCTTCTGGGTCTGTAGTGGGTAGATTGCTGAGGGATCAGTGGAGTAAGGATTCTGATAGCTTCAGCAGGATACATGATGGAAGAAGAACCACTGGGTTGAGATGTAGGTAAGGCATGAGGGATAATGATAGGGGTGCAGTCCACATGGAGAAAGGGGAGAAGAAGGTTTCTGAAATCCATAATAATGCTTCCTCCTCTTTCCATAGCAGATAGGAAATCGTCTTTATTCTCCAAAAACTTATCCAAAGTAGGGGCCAATTCTCTCAGCTTGCTGACCTGCTCTCTGAATGCCTGAGTCACTGGAGGCAGCTTCATATTCTCTATCAAGAGCTTGAAGTGGTTGGTCATTTGATGCTTGGTATATACTTTTTCAAAGTAAGCATCCACCTTATTCTTAATGGCCTCTTGAGAAGCAATAGCTGCCCGCAGGTGGTCACGAACAAAACTGCTGACTTCCCTAGTGGTAGCAAGTATCTGAGTATCAGAGGTGCCACTAGTACTGGCCTTAGCAAACTCTTCCTGGACCATAGTTCTGATCTGGTCAACGTTCACAGAGTAATTGGATGAGGGAAGGGGTTTTACCGAGAAGGCTACTGTCTCTTTGAAAGACTGAGTCAACTTACTAATCACCTTCTGAACAAGTGCATCTTGACAGTTCAAATGATCTTTGACTGATGTTTTAAAAGCCTCAAATACTTCCACAAACTGCTTGACTACTTCCTTGATATATCTAATCTCAGCATTCACTTGTGTTTGAGAACTGTTCATGGCAGTCAATGAAGCAATCGATTGTCTTAGAGCAACCACAACTCCTGTCCAACTCTCAATTTGAGAATGAAATACTTTAACTTCATCCATCATTTCCTTCACTGGACTAGACACAACACGTCCCATATATAGCTTCAGGGATTTCTCCACACTCCTCATCTCTTCAACCAGGCTTTTCTTCAAATCTTCCACTGATTTTTTTAGCCCTTCTTTCATTTCAGCCTTTAAGGACTCAAGGTCCTCCTTGGTTGCCAAATTTTCAGCCACAATAGGTAGGATAACTGAATCCCTTTAGGGATGGTCTTCCTCATCAGAATCTCCATAATTGAGTCCAAGTACCATATATCCTGGATCTGATGAGCAACCTTCGATGTTATACAACAAAAAAACTGAACCAAGATGCTCCCCCTCACTTAGAGCATTCTCCTGAGGAATCTCTAGCTATTCTACTCTAGGTAAATCCACAACCTCCTCTGTAATTTGAGCAGATTCAACAACCATTTTCTCTGTTAGATCAACTGTAGGGAGAGTCCTATCCTTTTCTGAGTCATCAATGACTCCCTCATCAATGGAAGTAGATGCCACTCCTGCTTCCTGACCAGACACTATATTGTCTGTATTATTAATCAGAGGGCTCAAACTGAGATCTTCTTCTTCATTGTCCTCATCATCTGCTTCAGAAGCAACCTACTTTTCTTCATGAGTAAAATGATCTGATTCAGTAGCATCATCCTCTTTAGAGGTGTCCTTGACAACATTCTGATATGCTTCTTCTTCTTCTTCTTCTGTGGTCTCAGTATCACTGTCCTTCAGAATAGTCTCTCTCCTTGGTAGTTCTTTTGGAGGGCTAGCTGCTCCAAAAGCTACTGTCCTTACAGGACTATAAGGTAAATCAGGATCACTCCCATCATCAATGGGGGTGTTCTCTCTTTGAGGGTCCATAACTCATTCAGCCTCCTCCTCATCAGAATAAACTGGTTCTGCGTTATCAGGCTTTAGGCCTGGATCTCTTTTGTCTTTTGGCCTAGTTTGATGAGTATTAGGGTCAAATTTTTCATACACCTTTCCTTCATCATTCACCCATGTCCTCTTCCAGGGATTCCAGCTAATTTTCATGAACTTGAAAATCACCTTGGAGATACATACACTATTCTTGGATACTATCACTTCTTCTTCATTTCCAGCCACATCCTTTACCTTTAGCATAATTGAAATAAGCTTGGCATGGAATAAGGCATTGGACTTCGAGCTTGCCTTGGTCATATCCTCCAATTGTACCATCAGTAACCTACATAGGTTAATCTTCTTTCCATGCTTCAGTAAGTACATCATGAATATGTCCTGGTGCTTCAGTACAACAAATTCTCCTCTCCTCAGACTAAGTACATGCTGAATGAATTTGAATAATAGTCTATCTTCTCCATTCATCTCAGCTGCAATGATCCTTCTTGATTTTCCATCTCCTGTCAGTTCTTCCAGAGCTCCAGAGTAGTAATTGAGTATTCCTTCATGAGGAACTCTCAAACAGGCAGCCCACTCAGCAGACGAGAAACTAACTTCATTTCCATTGACTCTGGACATTAGCTTATGCACATCCTCTTCCTCTTCGAACGTCAGATATTTATAGAATTCTTTCATAAGATTCGGGTAGTAAGGTCCATTGTTGTTGGAAAATCATTCAGTCCATCCTTGGGCATCTAGTACTTTCAGTACTAATGACTTGCTCGACAGCAGCCATTCTTCACTTAACTCCTTCTCAGCAAAGATTTGTCTCTTGGTCAGATGCGGGTTTACAGGTCCCGATGGGGTGTTACTGGTGCCATTGGATTTGGCCCGAGTTCTCTTAGGCCTTGGCGCATCCTCATTGCCATTCGGGGGTCACTTGGTTCTGGCCATAGAGATTGAGAGAGGTTCGAGGGCTCAGGTGAAGGGTTAGGGTTTAGGAATTTTGAGAGCAAGGTTCAAGATTGGGAGAGGAAGGTGGATTGAAATGTGTTAGTTGCCTTTGATTTTATCATTTAGGGATTAAAACAAAACAAAATAGAAATAATAAAAATAAATAAAAACGGTTCGAATTCCCATAATAATAAAAAGAGAGGTATCCAATAGTGAGATGTATTAGTGAGGTACCCCGGTGAGGTGCAATAGTGAGGTATAACAGTAAGGTCCAACTGTGAGGTCCAACTGTGAGGGTCATCTGTGAGGTCTAACAGTGAGGTTCGACTGTGAGGTTCGACTGTGAGGTTCAACTGTGAGGTTCGACTGTGAGGTTCAACTATGAGGTCTAACTATGCGGTCTCTTATGCTGAAATTAATCATACCTAACTCATGTTTGATGTAATTTAACCTCTCATAATTCAAGGGCTTTGTGAATATATCAGCCAATTGTTGTTCAGTACCAATGAATTCAAGAGTGATATCACCCTTTTGATAATGATCCCTCAAAAAGTGATGTCTCACATCAATATGCTTTGTCCTAGCATGAGATACTGGATTTTTGGAAATGTTAATAGCACTTGTATTGTCACACTTTATAGAGACATGTTTAAATTGATATCCATAGTCCAGTAAAGTATGTTTCATCCACATAATTTGAGCACAACAACTACCAGCAGCTATGTACTCAGCTTCGGCAGTAGATAATGCAACAAAATTATGCTTCTTACTACACCAAGATACTAGTGAATTGCCTAAAATGTGACATGTACCAGAGGTGCTTTTTCTATCTAACTTGCAACCTGCAAAATTAGCATCAGAATAACTCAACAAATCAAATGATTGTCCTTTTGGATAGAATAATCCTAAGTTGGTAGTATGTTTGAGATATTTAAAAATTCTTTTAATAGCAGTTAAATGAGGCTCTTTTGGATTGGCATGAAAGCGAGCACACATGCATACACTAAACATGATGTCAGGTCTACTAGCTGTAAAATAGAGTAGACTCCCTATCATACCTTTGTAGTTGGTTTGATCCACTGGTTCTCCATCTTCATATGTATCCAACTTACAGGTGGTACTCATAGGCGTGTCACTACCTTTACTATCATCCAAAGAAAAACATTTTAAAAGATCCTTAAATATTTTCTTTGATTCAAAACAATTCCATTTTTATTTTGAAAGATATGAAATCCAAGGAAAAATTTGAGTTCTCCCATTAAACTCATTTCAAACTCATTTTGCATCATTTTTGAAAAATCAATACATAATGAACTTTTAAAAGATCCAAAAATAATATCATCCACATAAATCTGTACTATCAAAACATCTTTAGAAATCCATTTAATGAAAATAGTAGGATCAGCTATCCCTTTGGTAAAACCTTTTGAAATAAGAAAAGAGCTGAGCCTATCATACCATGCTCTTGGAGCTTGTTTTAAGCCATACAAAGCTTTAGATAGTTTGAAAACATGATTGAAAAAATGGGGATTCGTAAAACCAGGAGGTTGTTCAACAAACACATCCTTAACTATGTACCCATTTAGAAAAGAACTTTTAACATCCATTTGATAAAGTTTGAAATTCAGATGAGCTGCATAGGCAAGTAGTATCCTAATGGATTCTAGTCTAGCTACAGGTGAAAAGGTCTCCTCATAGTCTATTCCTTCTTCTTGGATATATCCTTGTGCAACTAGCCTAGCTTTATTTCTAACTATATTCCCAGACTCATATACTTTGTTTCTAAACACCCATTTAGTGCCTATTGTTAAGGTGTCCTTAGGTCTTTCCACTAATTCCCAAACTTTGTTTCTTTCAAACTGATTTAGTTCTTCTTGCATATCCATTACCCAAAATTCATCATTGATTGCATCATTAATATTTTTGGGTTCAAGCTGTGAAAGAAAATCTTGATGTTCAACCTAGTTTCTTAGAGAAGCTCTAGTTTGTGTTCCTCTATTATAATCGCCTACAACAACATCTAGAGGATGATTCTTGAGAGTCCTAATACCTCTAGGAAGGGTTGAACTAGATTCTTCATTGTTTTCTGTTGGTTCAAAATTAGCAGGTGTAGATTCTAGAAAATTTCCAGAACTGGATACTTTTACAGGGGATTCACTATTTTTATCATTAAGGTTCAAATTTGATAAATCTTCCTCAAGATTTTCAAGAGAAGCTTTAGGCTCATGTGGATCAGTCTCATAGAATTTGATATGAACTGATTCTTACACACATTTGGTTTTCTTATTGAACACTCTATAGGATTTACTTGAAATAGAATAACCTAGGAAAATTCCTTCATCACTTTTGGGAGAAAATTTGTCAAGATTATCTTTAGTATTAAGAATAAAGACTTTGCAACCAAAAACTCTAAAGTAATTAACCTTAGGATTCCTATTATTCCAAAGTTCGTAAGGGGTCCTTTTTATAATAGGTCTAATTAAGACTCTATTAATAATGTAACAAGCTGTATTTATAGATTCTGCCCAAAAATAAATAGGTAAGTCATGCTCATTAAGCATAGTCCTTGCAATTTCTTGAAGGGTCCTATTTCTTCTTTCTACAACTCCATTTTGTTAGGGTGTCCTAGGGGCTAAAAAGTTGTGACTATAGCCATTATGCGAGCATTAGGATTCAAAATCATGATTATAAAACTCACGACCATGATCACTTCTTAGGGTTTTAATCTTAAGTCCACTAAGTTTTTCTACAGACTTGGAGTATTTGACAAAGTAGGAACATGCTTCACTTTTGTGAGATAGAAAGTATACCCAAGTATACCTAGAAAAGTCATCTACAAGAACATAAACATAGTGCTTCCCATTTAAACTTGAAACTCTTGATGGTCCAAACAAATCAATGTGAACCAAATCAAGTGGTTGAGAAGTTGAAACTTCTTTCTTTGGTTTGAAAGAAACTTTGTGTTGTTTCCCTTTTGACAGGGATTACACACTTTATCATTTGGGAATTCCAATTTAGGTAGGTCTCTAAATAAACATTTCTTAGATAGCTTCCTAAGTGAGTGCACATTATAGTGTCCTAATCTTCTATGCCACAACCAAGATTATTTATGAAAAGCATTTAAACAAGAAACATTTTGTTTAGCTAAGGAGTTTAAATCAACAGCATATACATTCTCATTTCTACATGTAGTGAAAAATAAGTCATTATTTGAATTAAAAACATTGCATGAATCATTCACAAATTTAACATTAAGCCCATCATCACATAACTGAGATATTCTAAGTAAATTATACTTTAATCCATCAAAAAAAAGTACTTTAGAAATTAATATTGTATCAGGGTTACCAATCTGGCCTAAGCTGATGATTTTTTCTCTTGCATTGTCACCAAAGGTGACATGCCCACCATAAACTTTAATTAGACTCTTAAAGCACGAATATTCTCCTGTCATATGTCTTGAACATCCATTGTCCAAATACCATAGAGTGTTACAGGAGCTCTTTAAACAACTTCCCTGCAAAACAGATTAAACATGGGATAATTTTGGTACCCAGATCTTCTTGGGTCCAGAAAGGTTAGCCAATAAAACTTTGGGAACCCATATTTTCTTTACAAAATTTCTGAAAAAAAAACATGTTTTGAGACATAAATACTTTGTTCAATCCTTTAGAAAATCTTTTCTCAAAAGATTGTCTAGAATTAGCAGTGAACTATCCAGATTTTGAAACAAATTTGGTTTTGCTAATGTGTCTCTGTCCAGGATGATATCCTAGACCAGTTGTATATTTTGGAGTAATATGTCTTCCTAGAAACTGTGTCAAGGTATCCCTACCAGTAGTGAACTTCTCAATATCCTTTCTTAATTGTTCATTAGATAATTTGAGCTGAGTATTCTCTTTCAACAGTTGAGAATTATTTTCTTTTTCTACACTTAGATCTGTTTTAATATTACTAGTCAAGGCATGTTGTTTCTTCAAAGATTTGTATTTATCTTTTAGTTCATTGCAGGTATCTTCCAGTACATTTCAATATTCAAATAGTTCATCCTTAGACATATTTTTATCATTATCTGAGTCACTGTTATTTCCAGAATAATAATCATTTAGAATAGGGGAAACAGGTACCTCAGATATGCTAGTCATGAAGCACATGTTGACATGATTCTTTTCAGAGTCAGTAGCTTCTGATTCACTTGTGCTATCTTCTGAAGCACTCCAGGTTTCTTTCATGGCTTTCTTGTATTTCTTGTCCTTATAGTCATATTTCTTTTTGAATTTTAACTTCGGACAGTCAGCCTTGATGTGTCCTTTCCTTTTGCATTCATAGCAGACTATATCATCTTCCTTATCAGATTTCTTCCAATCCTTCTTCCACTTACCTTGTTTATCATATTTACCCTTGTAGCTTGGCTTTCTAAAAACCTTTTTCTTCCTATAGAACTTCTTAAATATCCTAGATATTTGAGCCATTTCTTCATCACTGTCTGAATCTGAATCTTCACTAGTTGAACTTTCAGTTGGTACATGTACTTTCTCCTTGTCTTTGCTCTTTAAAGCAGTAGACTTGAATGCTACAAATTTTCTTTTGGGTTCATCATCTTCTTCTTTTTTCACCTTTAATTCCTCTTCATACATCATTAGTTTACCAATCAACTCCTTAACCGATAGCTTGATGATGCCACATGATTCTCGAATAGACACAGAAGTGCCTCTCCATCTGTCAGGCAAACATCTCAATATTCTCATGATCTGATCCTTTTCTGGAACAGCTTTTCCCAGTGAACTCATGGTGTTGAAAATCTCATTAAACCTAAGATACATATCAGAAATGGGTTCATCATGTCTCATTTTAAAATTATCATATTTAATAGTATAAGTATTTAATCTCATTTCCTTCACATTGGTTGTTCCTTCATGAGAAACATCCAAGGTGTCCTAGATTTCATGAGCTGTTTTACATGCAGAAATTCGGTTAAATTACTCATCTCCTAAAGAGTAGTAAAGAGCATTCATAGATTTACAGTTATTATTATAGTCAGACTTTGTAGCATCATCCCAGGTAGATCTAGCAGTTTTGGGAATTTCATATTCTAATTCTATAGCAGACCAAATATCAAAACCAATACTTTCCAAATGAATTTTCATTTTAATTTTCCATTGAAAATAATTCACACCATTAAAGAAAGGTGGCCTGTTAGTAACATCACCTTCTAGTCTATTGTCCATAAATAGATTTTAGAAAATATATTAAAGAGAGAAAATTTAGAACTAACAGAAATTTAAGATCTTTAATTAAAACTAAAACCATAGTTTGAAAACAGTGGGTTTGAAAACCTTTTATAAATAAGAATGAATCCTCTTATACCAAATGTTGGTCGGAGTGGATACTCAAGAGGGGGGGTGAATTGAGTTCCAATTAAAATTTCGGTTAAAAAATTTTAGGATTATAATCCCCCAAATTAGAATAGCCCAGTCAATTAAGGAAGTAGAGATATAAGTGAGTTATTGTTCAACAGGTTTCTCAAATGTTGATTGCTCCTCAGTTGAATCAGTATGAGAACTAATTTGACTTTTAAAACAAGTTTACTAAACAAATCAGATATACACACTAACCAGAACTAACTATCAGAGTGAATGTAAAAACAGATTTCTATCTTTGAAAATATAAGCATAGCAGATAGATGTAAAACAGAGTAAAGCAAGGATGAACACAACAAATTTAAACAAGATGTTCAGTCTTAAGTCAAGACTTAGTCCTCTCCACTTGGTGATCACCTTCCACCAAGCAGTTATATTAAAAGTGATACAAAGCCTGTATCGGTCTTTACAATAGCTTTCACAAACTGTCCAGGTTTTGCAACCTCTACCACAGTTCTTCATGGGAAATATACTACCAAGCCACACCAAGATTCTTCCATAGTTATACTTGGAAAACAATTGTAAAAAAGTTTGGTATGGGGATTTTCAGTATCCCTCAGTTCAAGCACAAGAGTTAGTGTGTGTAACACATACACACTACTCACAAATGTACAGTATTTAAAACACAGTAGAGCTAAAGATAGTAGGAATGAGTTTAGAATGCTCTGTTGTGTTGGTAGATCAGCTCTAGACTCGTTGGGATGAATGATATGAAGATTTGGTCCTTCTATGCAAGTTGTCTCCAAAACAGAGTGTCGCAACTTCCAGGTTATGACTTCCAGATGTAGAGATGACCAGCTTCTAGGATTCAGAAAATCTTTGCAGCACACTACTACAGATTGTAGAAGGTTCTTTCAATATATCTTCTTGAAGCTATTGTTCTTCTGAACGAGTGCTTGAGAGTTCCCTTATTCTTTCCAGTATGTTCGGGTGCTCTCTTCCTTTTTGTGTCTCTCTTGTGTGTCTTTTATATAGTCTCTTGTTTTTGTGTTTTGTTGTCCAGTAGGGGCCGACAAGAGAAATGTTTCAACCACGTGTGGTCTTCCTCGTACATCATACTGTCTCCAGATATCCCTGAAAATAACATTAAATAATGTCAGGTGCATTAATTTTTCCAGACATGACCGTTATAATAGTATTAATAAAATAGGTAAAGAAAAGAATAGAATATCATTAGACTGGTAGCAGATGCATGTCACACGGTAGACTTCAATCTCTACAACTGTGGACTTCATCGGTAGACTATTCAGCTGAGGGCTCTAACGGTAGGTTCTTCAACTGTAGGCTTGTAACAATGGACTTTGTGTTAGTGGATATCTTTTAACGGTAGCTTTTAATTTGTATACCAGTAGCTCCTCATCAGTAGTATTTGAGCAACAGTCAACTATCTTGACAGTAGGAGTTGTCCAGTGGTAGCCTTTTTCTAAACCTGTCCAACTGTAGGCTTGAACAGAGAGGTTATCAATATAAGGCTTGAGAAAGATTCTGACAGTGGACTTCTAGCAGAAGCCTTGTTATAGCAGTGACTTTATGACAGTAACTCTTTGTCTGTGAGCTTTGATAAGTAGATCATCAGTAGGTTTGTGACAGTAACCGTATACCAGTAGCTTTCAACAGTGACTGTAAGTCTTCAACAGTGACCTTCTAGCATCAGTGACTTAAGGTGATAGTAATATATAACGGTGAATTTGAACATAAAGCTCTTACTAGTAGCCTTTAACAGTGAACTTATATTTAGATAAATATGGACTGTAAGTTGATGCAGAAAAGTCATGAGTCTTAAGAATATACATTTTTGAGAATAATATAATTGTATATGTAGATTAAAAAGATTAAAGACTGACTTAATATATTATGATCAATATTTAAACATGATTTGGGATTATTAAAACAGGTGAGTCCAACAATTGGGATGCTCAACTGTATATAAAAATATAAAATAAAAATTTTACATTTAAAGTATATATAAATTATTAAATAAAATTACTTACCATATGTCGTTGATGAATACTAAATATACGACTATCAACTTTATGCGTGACCTCCACTCTCCCTCGATTCTACCGGTATGATAATGATCTCCTCTAAAAACCATCTCTCTTATAGTAGGATCAAAATCCATCCCAAACATGAGATGAGATGTAATCGGGTTGATGGTTGCAGCAAAAACGATAAAAAACCATGGCTCTAACTTCCTCTATGGTTTTTTTCTCAGTTTGTGCAAAATTTGAAGACAACACTCACACATACATATCTCCCACGACTCCTAGATAGTGGATCTCATGCTATCTTATGACACCTTACAACGTGCTTCTCTAGCCAATGGTTTGGATACTCTAGATAAACCCCCTATTGACCGTGATTTGGCAGCCATGAAGATGGTGGGGGAGATGCCTACTAGCTATAGAGTACCCCCAAGCATGGTGCAGGCCACAATGGTTAGGACACCTTCCACTACCAAGAAGGCTGCACCCAATTCACCCTTGGTGGTTTTTTACTACACTTGGTCATATTAATGCTACTGATAGCAGGGAATCCTACCCGTAAGAAGTGGAAAAAGCCAATGAGCACTTCAATAAGCCTCAATCTTACAATGTTTCCTCAAACTCATCTGGTAAAGAGGAGATCCAAGGGGTGCTTGGAAGCTAGCCTCAGGCTGAGCCAATTACTAATCAAACTAACAATGGAAAATCTGAAAAAGAACATGTGGCAGTTGATAAGAATGAAGTGAATTCTGGAGAAAGGGGTGGTGGAAAAAGGCCACACTTAACACCAATAACTCAGACACTGACTCAAAGGTGACATCAAATGAAAAACTAACTGGAACAAGGATGGTGGATAAAAAACCATGGATTACTCCCAAATGAAAGTGAGATCGACTCCCTCAAGGATGGGAGGGGGGTAGTAGAAGATGATCAATGTGTTTCTAGGATCATCATAAGCCTTGTTTTATTTTTTTACTAGATTTGGGATTATTTTTTCGGTTAACTCTCCATCCTTGTTCTTTGTATCCTTTTACTTTTAAAAAAATGATTTGGACCATGGGCTAAAACTCATGGTTCACACCATTTTGAATAATTAAATAAATTTCAAAATAAGTATTATTTATTCATGTACCATCCAATGATCAAACATGAAATGACAAACATCAATGAGAATTTGATCCCACATCACCCATGGTCTAGAAAAATAATTCCATGGGATCACATCCCCTATCCAACAATTATATGTGAAAAGCTGTGGGAAAAAAGAAAAAATAATCAAAAAATTAGCTTATCAATAAATTAATGAAAATTAATGGAAATTAATTAAAATTATCTAAAATACACAACTAAACATACCTCCATTTGCATGGATTCAAATCAATTGTTGGACGTTGCTCAAGAATAGGGTCGAGATTCACCAATCTCACTAGACCACGATCCCTCCGAGTCAATGATGAAATGACATCTACTAGAGTTGTTGTCCTAGAAACAACTTCTGTGTACTTTATGATAACTTTTATTAATTGTTTTTGAATATTAATAAACTATTTATCACATCATAATTGTTCTTCTGTGTGACATATTATGTGATAATGTCCTAAATGTAGCTTTCGCATTGAAAGATCATAGTAGTTCTCTGCTATGATGAGAACCTAGAAGTGTCATGATAATATTCTTATATATGTGTTATATATACAGATGATATTATTTTAGGGATATAAATGATATAGGCTATCAAGGGTAGAGACTCATAGGACTTTGAGGCACCTTCTTATGGTATATGCCCTTGGTAATTTCTAGTGTAGGATATAATGAGAACAAGACCTGCCAGTATGAAATCCATATTTATATGTGTCATTGGATGTTCCTGTCTGTGGACACATGTATTGGTATTTAGATTTTAATATTATTATTAATGAATGTTATGAGTCATGTACTTTGATGTATTGTTGAAAACTGTGATGACATATGTTCGTGGTGAAGTAGGATATGTTGGGTATGTCACGAGTAATATTTCATTAATGAATAATATGAGAAAAGATATTTCCCTTCTATTATTTAGTGAAATTTGATATATTAAACCTTTGATGGAAATGATATAGCCTAAATAAATCTATGGTCATGGTGTTCTGTAGGAAAGTTCAATTTCGGGAAAGCCAAAGAAAGAGGCATCAAACACATAGGTTGATGACACCTGTATGCAACCTACTTGATTAGAGATATCACGATAAAGGGATTATATTACATAGTAAATGTTCATATGAGATTTTATGTCATGGATATATTAACTTCTTTCTCTATGGGTGCCTTGACATGTTTCTAGATGCTAACCTTGGACTTTAGACCACTTCACCTAATGCTACTAAGAAATAGGCATAGAGGGCCACACACTAAGTGTATCTAAAACCTTAGTTAAATAATAATAATATTTATTATTTAATAATTTTGAATAAATATTATCCCTGCACGTGGTTTGATAATTATTTATATTTTCTTGATCACATATATTCTGTCATCAGTTATTCGAGAGAATATTTTGTTAGCAGAATATTTAATAAATAGTTATTTTCTATTTAGTGAATGTAATATTTATTCATTTACTGGATAATTATACAATGATATTTAATTATTAAATAAATAGTCAGTTTCAAGGGCTGATAAATATTGTGGAGAAATGGAAGATCAAGATTAATGGTCTAGTGATACATAATATATATTGAATATTATTTGAATAATAATATTTAATTTAATTAGCGAGTTTAGCACATGTCAATAAATATTTTTATTATCATTATTATTATTATTAACATGGGGTTTTGTAGGAATTAAGAAAAATAACAAGGGCATATGCGTAATTATTATTTTCTAACCCTAACAGTATATAAACTCAATTATATTATTTTCGTTAGTGGTTTCCAATTTCATTTTGTTGTGCACAACGAGATCCATAGAGAATTCTCTTGAATCCCTACAGAGATCCTTCTCCAAGAACTCTCTCAATAATGGAAAGAGATCCTCCTCCACCATTAGTCTCATGTTTGGAGTGATCAAAGAGAATCCTTCTTCAAGCGATTCCCAGGGCGATCAATGACGAACAAATCAAGCGTTAAGATCTACCACGCTAGCAATCAGAGATTCCTATGATGATGTTATAAGGTTCGTGGAACACATGTAGATCACTATCGGAGGGAATCAACTCTTGATTCCTATAACACAATGATAGTACAACTTAGATACATTGTTAGATCCATCAATGAACAAATAATTAATTGCAAGGCATTTCTTTTATTATTTAAATTAATTATAAATAATATGTGATGATCCCGCTTATTGGTTTTTATGTTCAATCATAAACTATTCTTTGATTCATTTACATTGATCATGGTGTTCATCCTCATGTAAATTTCAGATTAATAATTGATTATGACAAAAAACCAAGTTGTGCATGTCCCATCCGACGATTCTGCTATGCCTGGAATCTCCAAGGGATATCAAAGGGGTCACATAATTAGTTATAATTATTTTAATATTGTTGATTGATTTATGAATTTATTATTAATTTTCAATCTTGATTTAATATTTCTTTAATTCGAATTGTTATTCTTCATTGTTGGTGCTGAAATCACATCCCTCACGTTAGATAGCTGGTTTTGGGTGAACTGAACATGCAACCCACCCTAAAGGACCATTCCAAGGATGATGAGAAAGTTGTGTACAAGATTCAGTGCATTCACACAAAGAGATAGTTCCATGCGCAACATACTTGTACACACAAGGTGATGCATAGTTTCATAGATAATCCGAAGGATGATGACATGCCCGAGACCCATGCGTTCAAGATTGATGTGTTTCATGTAAGGATGAAGTGGTGCATGAAAAACCATCATGCAATTATCCTTTTGCATTCCAAAGGCGACATCAAACCGGGTTTGTTTCATGACAAAGACCTAGTGGGAAAGGACGAAGATGCACACAGCTTAGTTTCACACATAAGGAGTTACGCACCAATATCTGAGTATTTGGCTATAAATAGAAGCTCACCCCCACCCCTAGAGAGGCTCTTTGGAAGACGAAGCGACACTATGCTGCATGCAAGTCCCTCTATTCCATGAAATCACGCAACACCGGTGATCATGGACCCTCAAAGGTATAACATTTGTGTGAAAGACCTCATGTGGTCCCAAGCATGACGTAGCCTGCAGTGGAGTGATCCTAACATAACTAATCTTAAGGCTTGTCAGGTTTGTGTAAAGAGAAGCTTCCTTCACGGAACCATGATCTGCATATAACTCCAAATCTTGTGTGTAACTATGCCTCTTGAATCCATAAGTTTCCCTTTTGCAAGATCCCACTGCTAGCACAACTCTATTTATGTGAAACATAATAAAGTCATGCACAAAAAATTCCTAGCCCCTTACTTGATGTTCACTGTGCCTCTAGTGCAACCATTATCATACATGTTTCTTCTAATCATAGGCACCCTAATGCCCATTTCTACTAAGGATAGAGACCCTAACATCGGGCCTCCTAATTTACACTCCTCCATGATAGTGCCAATTCCATTTCCCACCCATAAGAGCAGGAGTGGTGGTCACATAATCCCTAGGGGTGGCATCTTCAAGGGAAAATATGCACCTATCTTGATGGATATTACTTAGGAATATTTATTCCACCTTGACACAGTCCCCCTTGAGGAGTGACCCCATCCTCCACACCCGAGCTGTATGACATAAAACTGCCTAGCTCCTCATCCTAGTAGTATGATAGCAAACTACACAATAACATCCTCAACACATGAAATAAAACTGCAGCCTTACCTTTTGTGACAAACACAAGATGCCCCATGTACGATTGACATGGGATTACCCCACACCTCTTACCCTCTGTAACAAACATAGGATTCCCTATGTACGAATCAAATGGTATGAAACCTCTTACCCCATCATGATATAAACTTCCACATCAGCCAATTTCCATTCATAATACCCACACCAATTCCCCCAGGAGTGATCCTCTTGTGAAGGGAAGCTTCCACGTGTAAGCCCCACACCATCCCTCATAGATTCTCCTTTCACAACATGAAAATCCTTACCACATGATGTTAAACTGCATGGATTGGTCCTATCATATGACCTTAAACTATGACATCAAACTACATGGGTTTTGATCCCTATATCTTAAATAGGGTATGTAGGATGCTTCCTTGAGGTTCAATCCCAAAAATAGTAAACCCAGGTGTGACATCTTTTCTTCTAGGGATACACATCCCAAATTTACCTAAATAGGTAATTCTGATCCATCCATCCAAGCGTGACATCTTCCCTTTTAGGGATGCACCTCTCAAATCTACCTTAAAGGGAGTTCTAATCCATCCATATAGGTGTGAAATCTTACCTCCTAGGGAAAAACATCCCAAATTTTCTTTAATAGGGTGTTCTAATCAATCCATATAGGTGTGAAATATTCCCTCCTAAGGACACACCCCCCGAATCTACCTCAATAGGGAATTCTGATCCATCCATCCAGGTGTGACATCATCCCCCCTAGGGGAAAACCTCCTTGATCCACCTAAATAGGGTGTTCTAATATATCCCCAGAAGACATTAAATAAGTGACCATCCTATCCCCACAAGAAATTAAACCCACTCCCATCCTATCCCCCAATACTCTAAACCAACACCCATGTTGTCCCCTCAATACATTAACCCTATGCTCATCTCTGAAAGACATTAAACTTTCACCTTGATGTTGTCACACCCCAACCCTAGTTTTCTTCTTATTATTATTTTTATTTATGATGGATCTTTTGGTTGAGGTTTGGGTTGAGTTCTCAAAGAGAATTTTTGAGTTTTAGAGGTTTTGATAAGCTTTTAGCCCTGTGCACAGTTACTTTGCATGGTTTGGGGAGAAACCCTACAGTTGGTGATGGTAGAGGGTGTTTCCAGTTCTTTTTCTTATTTCATGGTTTGTTTTTCATGATCTATGCATAGTTTGGCTCAAACAGTGAAAGGAAAAATAGTAACTTGTGGCTTATTGGTGGTGTCTGAGTCAAGGTGCACAACTTGCGTATGGTCAGTAGAAACCATGTGGAAAGAATACAGGAGGTTTTTTAATTTTAACAGAGACAAATCATACGGTTGGCACGTGATTTCCAAATCTATTCGACCATTTCGTGCGGGTGTCCCCTCCTTCCAGTAGGGTGTGTATGGTGTTGGAGTTAGTATCCTAAGACCAACTATTTATACTTTGATTACATGTATATTCGATGTATTTACTATTAATAAAACTTCTTATTACAAATTATTTGTTGTTCTACATAACTCTAATGTAATAATTTCCTAGAGTATATTTCACATTGATAAGGTCATAACAGTTCACTGCTATGATGAAAACTTTGATTTTCTATGAATATATTCTCAAATAATGTTATGTGGTTGGATAACGTACTATGATGGGACACATAGTACATATAATGTTAGGTGAAAGTACTCATAAGCAGATGAGGCTTCTTCTCACAAAGCCTGCACTTGGTAATATCCAAGACGGGAGATTATGAGAACAGACCCACTGATAGGAATTCCACATGTTTTGGTGTCATTAGATATTCCTATCTACAAGCATGTGTGATGGTCCTTAGACTTTAAGATTATTATTATTGCACATTACAACTCGTGTACTTATATGTATTTTGTAAACCATGATGATAACAGTTCATGGAAAAGTTGGATACGTTGGGTGAATTACAAGTGACATGTAATTAATAAATAAATCGAGGAAGGATTTGTACCTTCCATATTTATAGAAGATGATATCCCAGCCCTTTGATTGGAATATAACTGTCACATTAAATTCTATTTCCATGGTGTAACATCGTGTTTATTTCCGATAGTCAAAGAAAGACATATTGACATATGGGTTGGTGATACGGATGTGCAACCTTCTTGATAAGATATTGTGACAAATGGATTATATTACACAGTGATTATTCATATGTGGTTGTTGATGTTGAAACATTAAGTTTTTTCTCTTGGGTTCCTTGACCCATTACTAGATAGTAATATTGGAATTTAGGTAAGCCCAACTAATTCCAATGAGAAAGAATCCTAGAGGGTCACATACTAAGTGTTTTCATTGATCTCGATTAAATTCTATTTGAGTTTAATTAATGGAATAAATATTATTCTCAAGTCTAAGGAATAATTTTAATTCAAGTTATATTGATCGCATAAATTAAATAAACATTTATTCACCGGATTGTGAATAAAATATTTTTTATTGAATATTTTAATAAATATTTATTCTCTAGTTTATGAATAAAACATTTATTTGGTTGTTCAATAAATGCTAGAGGTGTTCGAACAGACCAAGACTGAGTCCGGTGAAAAATATTAATTAATAAGACCATTACATAATATTTTTTATTTTTCAAGTTTATGCACACCGGAAAATAATAATTATATAATTATTATTATGTGGCGTGAGGTTTATTAAAGGTAATAAATGTTATTTAATGGCTGATATGCAATTAAATAATATTTTAACTTAAATCCTAACTCAATAAATAGACATCTATGTATATTGTGTAGAGCATCCAAAAATTGAGAATATATAATTGTTTCACCCAAAGAATTATCTCTCAATTCCCCCTTATCCCCCCTCTCAATAATGAGAAGTGAAAGAGATATTTCTTCAAGATTGAAGAATGAGCGATCAATAACGAACAACACACGACATTTGACTCACTATTCTAGCACCCAAAGATCGAGTGGTGTTGCTAAAAGATCATAGGAGCACATGTGGATCACCAATAGAGGCATTATATCCTTGCATCCTTACATCATAATGAAAGTAATCTGAAAGGGTTTTTCAGATGATCAAAATTCACCAACAAAGAAAGTTCCTCATCCTAGGTATTTATTTCTTCAAATATTAAATAAATTAATCATAAATTTATCATGCAAGATCCTCTCTCTTGGTTTCGGGAAAATATTATTAAAATAAATTTTAATATATCTCCCACCTTTGCATTCCTACACTGCACCTAGAACCATAAAATGGTATTAGAGTGGTCATGTTTAAATATATAATTATTTATTTGATTATTGATCTATGTACAATTATGGTTAGATTTTCATTTCATGTTATTCATTCTTTAATATGATTTGAATTAACATGTTATCAACATATTAATTATGTTCATTCAATGTTTCATTTTCTTAAAGGTTTAAGAATAGATATAGAATAACCAGAGTTGCTATTGATAAGTGTCAAATCTTTGGATGGTAAAATTAGGTTACATGACGTGTGGCCAGAGCACATCCAATATACTCATGCACATTGTATCTAGATGCACTAAGCAATTAATTACATGTGGTGCTTTTATTTCACACCACATGTTGATCGGGCCAACCTATCGCATAATAAGTATATATAGGGTTTGTAGCCGGCATGCAAACATTGTGTAGTCCATCCAAGTGAACATGCTGAAGCCCCAAACATGTGACTTGGATATACGACAATCTAGGTACATGGTGTGTAGTTGGATGTACATGGTGTGTAGTCTCCCATTAATGGAAAAAATTAAAATTATATTAAATTTGAAAATTGCAGCATTAAAACCTTATTTTATTTACTAGTACACCATTATGTGTTTGAAAATTTAATAAAGGTTTTAAAGAATTTTAAATGCTCAATTAATTTATTGTAATTAATATGTCATTATTGGTTCTGCAGTTTATTTTCCATAAATTTCATTAATGATGGGTATCTCTAAATAAGATCAGATGATCATTAAGATGAAAAAGAATTAATTAATTAATTAATTCAAGTGTGTTTATCTTTAATAATAAATGAATGAATAAAGAAATGAATGATAGAAATTTACTTTTGCGTATTCATTGCATGTATAACCATTCATGAGCTTGACCAAGACCTGTGTATGTGTTGGATGTTTTAATTCAATTTATTGCATGAGTTTGTAATTATTTAATATTAAATTAAATGATGTTATACAAGTAATCCCTCCCTTAATTATTATGTAAGACCTGCATGTCAAATTATATTTATGTAATCCCCTTTAACCAATTCTTCATTTCCCCTCACATGCATGTGAGTAATAAATATTTGTAATCAATGAAGCATCCCAAGGATCATGGAGGTGGTTCAATATAGAACTATAATGATTCCAACCTAGGTGATAAATAGGTGGATAGGTGGAATGCTGTAACTTATGTCAAGACCTACAATATGAGTTATTTCCCCTAGGTCAAAGGTTGATTTAATGGTTATTCATTAAATAAACCATTATATAAAACTCATGAATAAGTAATTTAATTAATTAATTATTTCTATATCTGCAATTATTTATTTTATAGATGCAATACCATGATCACATAAATAAATTAATTAATGTGCTATGATGGAAATTAAATAAATGAATTATGCATAAATGTTTTATCCAACATGCTTAATTAATTAACATCCACTTAATATTAACAAGATGTATAAAGGATAAAACTAGATAAAATTTATGCATAATAAATTAAAATCTATCAATTAAATATTAAGTCAGACTAAACCTTCCATTACTTGATTTGGAATGAAATCATAGAACTAAGTGTAGGTTATGACCAAAATATAGACACTTAATTTTATCGGGGAGTTCTCATGAGAGTTTTGGGTTGACTTAACTAAAATTTTATCGTGTTTAACAAAAAAAATATGTTCAATACAAATTTGGAGTTAGTGTTGAGGATATACAAGTTAGGATTTCTAGATAGGGGAATCCACTCAAAAAATCAAGGAGCTATAAGTCCGTAGTTTTCAAGACCACCTACCTAATTACTTTATTATTTTTTCATGGAAAAAGTCTGGATTATTAGGAAAAGTAATGGAGATACTTGCCACTAGAATGTTAAAGTAACTAGACATTCTAAGTTCAATGGTGAGAGATATTGAGACTTGATAAAATAGTGGTAGATTTAATAAAAAAATAATAAAAATCAATTTATTATATCTAAAATATTTTGTAATCAAGAAAATTAATAATAATTTTCACTTTTTAATTGTAGAATAAAATGAAAAGTTCATCATCCACACTATCCCTATGATCAATATTGGAGAAAGATAACATCATAATTGGTAGTAACTTTCAAGAGTGGTTTAGACACCTTTAGGTTGTGCTACGCCATGAACGGAAATCTTACATGCTAGAATCCTCAATGCCTGATCCACCGATTTCATAATGGGTTCAATAATGATCCCGTAAGGGGCATCGTGAAGATAGGGTTTCCCCCACACCAGATTCCTCTCCACCGTCACAGATCAACTACGGTATCTTATTAGTGCTTTCGATCAGCACGTTCATGGTGTGAATCATTCTCCAGTAGTGGTATCATGTGGGCTCATCTCTCTCAGAAAACCCCATTGTTTTTTGCCTTTTTCACACCCTATCCTTCAAGTTGAGTAGGATTTCACAGATATACGGTGATGGTCGAGAGACTGAGCTCCAGATGTCACGACCTGGAGGTGCCATCACATTTCATGTCGGTTGTGGGTGTGAGGGGACGATCTGGTCTCTGTGTGCATGTTTGAAGGCGACAATGGGATCTGTGGATTCAGATTTTAGCGAGGTCTTCTTCCGGTGAGATTCAGGAGGCCCTCATTTCAGTTCTGGTTCGTTTTTCTTGTTCTTCATCTTTGTTTGTTGTTGATTTTGGTTGTGGTATGGGTCAAAGTTGCCGGTGTCCTGCACCAATTCTGGTTTTGGATTCTGGTCAAGGGTGATGGCTACTTTTGTTGCTGAATTTTGATGCTGAGTCTGAGTTGCTGAAGGCAGAGGAGTTGAATTGACTAGTTCTGTGAAGGATCTAATGGAGGTGTTGTGAATGAACATTGGGGTTATAAAAATTGACTTCTCGTAGGTCTGGTTTGGTGTTTTTGATAATTGTGTTGAATGATACGGAATGGTGGAGTTTTTGGTTGAATGCATTGAATTGGTGGAATGATATTTGTGGCCATATGGTTCGAGATTTTAGGGTCGTTGCATCTGTCTTACATGGTTTTGCTCCAGATGGGGTTTAAAACAGTTGGTTTTCGTCTGGTCTTCACTCCAGAATCAGATGTTTTAGAGGGTATAGATTTTCTATCAGTTCCAGGCCCATGCACTCATGCACGAGACAATTATCCAGTAGTGAGGAGTAGAAGGAGGCTGATCTTATTTTTTTTGATATTGGGTAGGGGATCTTCTATGTAGTCTTGGAGTTGTTTGGCCTTAAAATTTTGTACCAAGGTGTTTTGATTGTCTTAAGTCGTGAAGTCATGTATGGTTTCTCACTTTTTCTTCAAAAGTTTTTGAATAATAAAAATTTAATTTTCAGTCAGTCAATGCCTGATCTACCTACTAAAGAGGCGAGTGATGAAGAGTTCCTTATCCATGAAAAACATTTGAGTGAGGTGGTCAATGTTTAATGTTTTATGATTTTATCAATGTCTAGTAAACTAATGAAGTCTCATGAAAACATGGATGTGTATAGAATGCTTGATCACCTTCATGATCTTTACCAGGAGAGATATAGATAGGAATGGTTTGAGATTTATAAGGCTCTCTTTTAGAGTAATCTTAGAGAGTGTACCACAGATGGGCCTCACATAGTTTTTCTTATTGGCTACATTGATCACTTGGAGGTTCTAAGGTTTAACCTTCTAGAAGAACTGGTCGCTGACCTCATTCTAGCATCACTCCCTTAGAGTTTCTATATCTTTGTTGTAAATTTTAATATGAACAACATTGATAAGTATCTGCTAGATATTCTTACTCTTCTTATCCAAGTAGATAAGGATATGAATCATGAAAAATATTTTGTCCTTATAGTGAAAAAACAGAAAGGGAAATAGAATATATTTAAGCCCAAAGCTTCTTAATTCCCTTCTAAGAAGAGAAAGATAAAGGGGAAAGAAAGGGAATAAGATGCTGTCTATTTTGCATGTGGCAAGAAGGGACCATGGAAGAAGAAATACACCTAGATAAAGAAGAAAGGGAAATATTTAGTTGCATTTTTTATCAAGTGTAATTTATCTGTTTCTATAATTTGGGTATTATATATAGCTTGTGGTTATAAAAAATTTATTCAAATACATTAACCAAGTATATTCAGAAAGATTGACCAAGGAGAGGTAGATATTTGAGAATCCAAAAAAGATAAAATTACTACTATAATTATCAGGGACTACCACCTCAAGTTTCTGAATAGAATGATCTTGGTTTTAAAAGGGTTGTTATTATGTGCCTTCAGTTACCAAAAACATTATTTTTGTATCCAGACTTGATACCAATGGATTTATTTTCAAATTTGGGAATTAATGTTGCTTTTTCTATAAAGATATCATTTTTTATGGTAAGAAACATTTAAATAACTATCTTTATGTGTTGGATTACATGAACCAAATAATGGAATTTGATAATAAATTTAATTCACATGACTCATACCACACCCAAATTTGGAATCACTGACTATGTCATGTAAATTAAAATCTCTTGACTAAATTACATCGAGATAGGTATTTAGATTTTTTTGAACTAAAACCACTTGGCGTATGTTGTGATGCCCCAGACATATTTATATTTGTAATAATAATAATTTGTTAGTTATATTAATAAATGGTATTACTATTGTCTTTTTTTGTTTAATATTGGTTCCATCCAAAAAAAATGCTTGTAGAATAAAATAAGACACATTTTATTCAATAGAAACACTGAAACATTACATTGCAATAAGGCCAAAAGACCATAACTATCCTAGAATACCTACTGCAAGGCCTATCAGGATCACTGAAAGACCACCAAACAAAAAAACTAGACCAATTAAGTAGTGAACATCCCTCGAGTCTATCATAATAAAAAACATTATAAAAAGTACTATGAAAAAATTACTAAGCATCAAGGGAATGTAGAGCACTATCCTTAGAAGCTGAAATGGTTTGAAGTTTTGAAATACCCTAAACATTTATTTATAAGGCCTTTTTTAACCATTGAAGATAACTATGACTGTTATCTCTCCTTCCAGCTATTGGTATTCAAAATCAAGTGACCGTAGGTATTTTTAATTTCATTAAGTATGCCAAATATTTTAAAATGTTTAAATATTTTAAAAGTTAAATGATGACATGGTTTTAATTAAAGATACATTTTATATTTTAATTTTAAAAATATAATAATTATAACCATGATGTTTCTTTGAAAATGAATATAAATTTATAAAAGTAATGAAATGTATTTTGTTAACTATGGGAAGGAATGATTTTATATACGAGAAAGCTAATATATAAGTTCTGTCTCTTTTAAATTTTTTGTGTTTGATAAATATTTTGATAAAAAATTGGGTGAGTACCCCACATTTTGACCAAGGGTAGCCTTGAAGGCCAAGCCCTCAAGGTCTGAGTGGGCATCTCATATAGGCAACCCAAGTCAGGCCGAGAGAGAACCATCGAGAATCACATGCATGGTGCACATATTGAATCATGCATGGGGAAATCCATGCATGGTGTGGTCTAAGTGTGCATGATCCCGTGTATAAGGCCCGTTGGAGCGCTCGTGTAGGAGTTGGGCTAAAGCTTGTATGGAGCCTTGTGCGTAGGATCCCCTATGTGTGCGTGTGTGTTATTGGTATATGGATGGTAAATTGAGCCTTATATGGTGAACTTGAAACCGTGTAGGTTTCGATGTGGGATGAATTTTTTTTGGGAGATGTAATCTAGGTCGTTCGATATCACCGCGAGAGATCTCAGCTGTCCGCATCAGTTCCCGATCGAACCCCCACCACCACATCTTATTACTGCGGATTTCCTAAACTGTCTAATCTAGACGCATTAGATCTAGACAATTCTTATGTTTTTAAAACCCTGGAACCCACCATATCCATTTGATCAACCCAGGTCTAATCTCGTCCGTTCATTTTTTTTTAAAACGAGCAGACTCGCCGTAGCCATCCGATCAGACTCAGTCGATCGTAGCTATCCATCCTTTTTCTTCTCTTACCCCTTATTCTTCTTCTTCCTTGCACCACACTATTTGAAGTTACACCCCTTCTCCTCCACTGTTTCTCCTTAACCCGTGAGTCCTCCCATCACTCTCCTCAGACCCAGTCGTTTCATTTTTCCAAAAGTCCACCATGGGTGCATTAATTTAATGAAAACCCAAACAGTTTCCCATGCAAGTTTCCAATAAATATATACATATAATAATAAAACTAATTTATTTAGGGTTTACCTTGATTAAGGTTTTTTTTCTTGTCTGAAATAGTTAGATTTTAGCTGATTCAACTTTCTTAATTTATATTTTATGTTTAAATTGTAGTATATAAAAATATATATTAACAGTTTATATAAACCCATCTTGCACACTTAACCCTATGTGTTTTCTTCTCTTAAACCTTCCACCAACCTATGCTCGACTCAACCTCACCCTTGAAGTCAAGTAAGGGTTAATTTAGCCTCTTTATTGGTATGCAAAACCCATATATACACTTTTGTGTATATATAGTTATATATATATATATATATTTTCTATTTATAATCTGATTTAGGTTTTCATATAATTTATATGAGTGATTAAATAATGTTTTTGAAGCATATAATTCTTCTAAGGATTTTTTAAACTTTGTTTTAGTTATGAAAATCCCATATACACACTTTTTGTATATACGGTTTTATATAACTTCAAATCCTAATCTATTTTTGGGGTTTTCAAGGGATGATTATCAGTAATTAACTGATGTTTTGATGCATATAATACTTGTAAAGAGTTTACTAAGAGTGGTTTTTGAGTTTTCTAAAATCATATATATATGTATATCTAGTTATATATATATATATATGTATATAGTTTTTAATCCTAATCTGATTAAGTATCTTTTCTTCTTAAGTTAAGAAATTATTTTTAAAGGTTATCCCCATCCTTATAATTATTTTTTTAATTCTTGATGAAAAACCTAAATGTTTATATATAAGTACCACAAATACATACATACATGTCTTGTTTCATTTTAAGAAGTTTTAATAGTATTAACCTTGTTATGATTTTATGTTTTGGAAATTTATATTTTAATTTTTTAAAAATATATTTGCAAATAGAATATGCTTTGAAAGTTATATTTTGATTTTTTCAAAATGTTTTATACAATACACATGTGATCATATATGTAGTTAACCATTTTCAAAAAATAAAAATAAAAATAAATGGAAGATAAAGGATTTTTACTATAATTATTTTCTAAGTCCTCGATGTGCTAGGGATTAATTAACCAAGCTAAGCTAATTTGCAAAGAAATACAAGTGTTTATATTTCAACATGTTTTAAATTTTTAATCAACCCTTGAATTGGATGTTTTTGATACATGTATTAATTGATTATATGATCACAAATACAATTTTATATTGGAAAAAAATAACAAAACCTTATTTTGTTATTGTGTGCCTAAATTTTTGAAAAGAGGTCATCACCTTGTTATTAAAATTAACATTACATGGATGCATACCAGTTTATAATTTTAGGATAAAAGTTTGGAAATATCTTTTTTCATATATATATATATTTATAAACACATATAGTAAAGTGTGTTTGATTATTTATGCATCAATATATCACATGAAATGAATGTTTTACATTTATAAATATTATATTTTAATTTATGATGAATCTGCCATAATGAATACTATTGGTTATTAAAGTTTATGATTTAATTTTTTTGACACTCTCATTTACCAATGTGAATTTTAAAGATGAATGATAACTATCTTAAATTTGAAAAACATGTATTTTAGCATATATAATTTTTACTTTTATGAAACAAGTGTTTTGAATTTAAGAGTTATCATTTAATGTGACAAAACTAAACAATCTATTATTTTATGTGCACCAGTTATCATCACATGTACAAAAGTCTGTTTTTCCATGCATGTCATTGATAAATTTGTTATATCCATAGCCTAATGTATAACTGAAAAACCATGAAATTTTTAGATTAATCTTTACATTGAATGCATGATTCACTTTATTTATGAATATAGATAGTAAGTGAAAAAAATGAAATTTATCTCTTATGATAACTTATGGACTAAGAATTTAATTATTCAAAGTGGTATGAGATACTTTGAATAAGAGACATTTAATTATTCAAAGTGGTATGAGACACTTTGAACATGAGACATATTAGACATATGAGGAATGCATAAGACTTTTTATGTGATGGGTGAGGCCCGCTATAACCTCTCTATGCATCAGTAGGTCTCATGAGACAAAATAGGTCATGGCACGAGGCCTTAACATAATGAGTATTCATGGTCTTGGCACGAGGCCTTGGTAGAATGTTTATGATTGTCCTATATTATGCATTCCCTCATTATGTGATTAATATTTAACCAACCATGTGATTATTTTACTAGTATAATATCCTTGGTTAAGAATGTTTTATGTATGACTATGGTAATAAATGCACATGGAATAATGATGTAAGTACTTAGGATATCATTATAAAGAAAGTTTAGCATCTATTTTTAGAACTTTAATACAAAATTTAGACATTCATTAGTCATTCATGAATTTCATTTTATGTGATAAGTGATTTATGATATTATTTATTGAGAAATTCTAAGAAAGTATTATTTCATATACTAAATTGTACCTTCATCCTTGCATGTCACCCTTAATCTAGTTTGTTCAACTCTTGATTTATATGCAGCATTCCATGCATTTTTTTACAAGTAAGCATATTTTGAAATGTGTTTTAATTGTAGCCTTTAAATAAATACATAAATTATTATTTATGATATTTCCCTAAAAATGATTTCTTGTAACCTTTTAAAAATGATGATGATGTACTATACGAAATTCTGTTTTATTTTAAGGAAATGTTTTAGGTATAATTATTTTAAAGGGATGTTTAAAAAAAGGAATTTATCAATTATTTTTAAAACCCCTTATTGAGCATTTTAAATGATCACCCTACGTTTTTAAATTTATTTTTTTATAGAATTTAGTAGATTTTTCATCTTTGAGTTATTATATGTGGTGGTAGCACTATAGAGTTTATCTCGTAAATTTTTGAAGAAAATTATCAGTTGTATATGGTTTTCTAGATCCTAGACTGGGAAGATCCTCTATAAAAAGATGTGATGTGTAATTTTATCAGCATATTTTTATAAAATAAATCAAACACCATGTTTTAGGCACTGGATATAGGCTTTTGGGGCCATATAATTACAATTGGTATCAGAGGAATGGTCTAGACAATTTTGGAAAATTAGAACAAAATAAGAAATTTAGATATGCTTTGCTGAGTAGAACTTTTTCTTAAAATTTTTAGATGGAAGGTGGGAGAACACCGACAAATATTTTGTCTCTTCCTTCTGAGATAATAGAAACCATAATTGTCAAATCATTTATGTATGAATTTGATCCATTTAGAAACCTTCGTTTGACCTGAAAATATATTTACCACATATCTAACACTCCTAGAATACTTCATTTCCATCGAGGATCAGGCTTTGCTTATTTCCTCATGATGCATGATCAACTCCCATTCCATGAATGCTGGGGAAAGTACTTTGGGGGTCTATTTAAATGTTTTACCCTAGCTGAAGGTTTTATATCTTTGGGGGATTTCCAAAATAGCTGCAAGAGAGGGTGACCTTTGTGAATCATACCCAGACCAAATCTTGTCCTATAGTTTATATGGTCAAATTAGAGACTTCAAAATTCTTGAGGTCGAGCCTTTTTTTTGTTTTATAGACATAAAGTCCATGCTAATGTCTCCCAAATTTACACCCTCATGCCTTTTTCTCAAGATACTATAGTTGTGTACACGAGTTTGACCCAAGTTGCTCATACTTCATTTGGGCCAAAGAAATAGAGGATTTTAAAATTTTATTGGGGATTCATTTAATCGAAAGGAACTGGGGAAATCACCGACACTTGTGGAGCTGGTGAAGGTATAAATTAATTATTTACTATTATTTTTGTTAATTAATAATACTGAAGATGGTTATGTAGGTACATCAAGGTGGATGTCAGAAGGTCAATACCCTTAAGACTACCGGAGTATGATCGAATTGCGAGGACACAATTCTTTTGAGGGGGAATAATGTGATTCCCCAGAAATATTTATATTTTTAATAATAATAATTTTTTATTTATATTGATAAATGGTATTATTATTGTCTTGTTTTGTTTAATATTGGTGCCATCCAAAAAAATGCTTGTAGAATAAAACAAGACACATTTTATTCAATAGAAATTCTGAAACATTACATTGTAATAAGGCCGAAAGACCATAACTATCATAGAATACCTACTGTAAGGCCTATCAAGATCACCAGAAGACCACCAAACACAAAAACTAGACCAAGTAAGTAGTGAACATCCATTGAGTCTGTCATAATGAAAAACATTATGGCAAGTACTATGGAAAAAGTACTAAGCATCAAGGGAATATAGAGCACCATCCTTATAAGCCAAAATGGTTTGAAGTTTTGAAATACCCTAAAAATTTATTTATAAGGACCTTTATAACCATTGAAGATAATTATGATCGTCACCTCTCCTTCCAGCCATTGGAATTCAAAATCAAGTGACCGTAGGTATTTTTAATGTCATTAAGTATGTCAAATATTTTGAAATGTTTAAATATTTTAAAAGTTAAATGATGACATGATTTTAATTGAATATATATTTTATATTTGAATTTTAAGAATATAATACTTATAACCATGATGTTTCTTTTAAGATGAATGAAAATTTATAAAAGAAATGACATGTATTTTTTTAACTATGGGAAGGAATGATTTTATATATGATAAAGTTAATATATAAGTTTTGTCTCTTTTAACATTTTTGTGTTTAATAAATTTTTTGATAAAAAATTGGGTGAGTACCCCACATTTCAATCGAGGGCATCCTTGAAGGCCAAGCCCTCAAGGTTTGAGTGGGCATCTCACATAGTAAACTAAAGTTAGGCCAATAGATAACCCTCATGCAACACATGAATGGTGAACATTCTAAGTCATGCACGGGCCAAGCCATGCAAGGTGTGGGATAAGCATGCACAGGCCCGTGTATAAGGCCCGCTGGAGCACTCGTGTAGGAGTTGGGCCAAAGCCTGTGTGGAGCCTTGTGTGTAGGATCCCCTATGTGTGTGCGTGTGTTATTGGAATATGGCTGGTACGTCGATCCTTATATGGAAGACCTGAAACCATGTAGGTTTTGATGTGGGACAACAATTGTTCTGAGAGATGTAATATAGGCCGTCTGATCTCACTGTGCGAGATTCCAGCCATTCGTGCCAGTTCCTGATCAAACCCTCACTGCTACATCTTATTTCCATGAATTTCCTCAACCGTATGATCCGGATGCATTAGATCTAGACCGTTCTTATGTTTTTAAAACCCCAGAACCTACCGTAGCCATCCGATCAACCCAGATCTAATCTCGTCTGTTCATTTTTTTTAAATGATCGGAGTCAGCATAGCCATCTGATCGGGCTTAATCGATCGTAGTCATCCATACTTTTTCTTCCCTTTTCCCTTATTCTTATTCTTCCTCACACCACACTAGTAGACATCACACCCCTTCTCCTCCACTGCTCCTCCTTAACCCGTGAGTCCTACCATCACTTTCCTCGGTCCCAACCATTTCTTTTTTCCACAAGTCCACTATGGGTGCATTAATTTAATGCAAACCCAAACCACTTCCCATGAAAGTTTCCCATAATATATATATATAATAAAAGAACTGATTTATTTAGGGTTTACCTTGATTAAGGTTTTTGTTCTTGTCTAAAATAGTTAGATTCAAGTTGATTTGAGTTTCTTAGTTTATATTTTATGTTTAAACCATAGTATATAAAAATAAATATAAATAGTTTATATAAACCCATTTTTCACACTTAAACCTATGGGTTTTTTTCTCCTCAACCTTCCACCAACCTCTACTTGGCTCAACCTCACCCTTTAAGTCAAGTAAGGGTTAATTTAGCCTCGTTTTTTTGTCTGAAAACCCTTATATACACTTTTTTGTATATACGGTTATATATATATAGTTTATATTTCTAATATGATTTAGGTTTTCATATAATTGATATGAGTAATTAACTAATGTTTTTAAGCATATAATGCTTGTAAGGATTTATTAAACTTCTTTTTAGTCGTGTAAATCCTATATATAAACTTTGTGTATATATGATTTTATATAACTTCAAATCCTAATCTGTTTTTGGTTTTTCAAGTGATGACTATCAGTAATTAACTGATGTTTTGATGCATATAATACTTGTAAAGGGTTTACTAAGAGTTGTTTATGAGTATTCTAAACTTAGACACACACACACACACAAAGATATATATATATATATATATGTATATATGATTATATATATATGTATATAGTTTTTAATCCTAAGTCGATTAAGTATCTTTTCTTATTAAGTTAAGTAATTATTTTTAAAGGAGATCCCTGTCCTTATAATTATTCTTTTAATTATTGATGAAAAACCTACATGTATATATATAAGTACCACAAATACATATATACATGTATTGTTTCATTTTAAGAAGTTTTAATATTATTAACCGGGTTATGATTTTATGTTTTGGAAAGTCATATTTTTATTTGTTCAAAATATATTTGTAAATAAGAATATGTTTTGAAAGTTATATTTTGATTTGTTCAAAATGTTTTTTACAATACACATGTGATCATATCTGTAGTTAACCATTTTCAAAAATAAAAATAAAAAAATAAATTGAAGATAAAGGATTTGTGCTATAATTATTTTTTAAGTCCTCGATATTCTAGGTATTAATTAACCAAGCTAAGCTACTTTGCAAAGAAATACAAGTGTTTATATTTCTACATGTTTTACATTTATAATAAACCCTTGAATTGTATGTTTCCAATACATGTCTTAATTGATTATATGATCACAAATACAATTTTATATTGGAAAACAATAACAAAACCTTGTTTTGTTATCGTATGCCTAAATTTTTTAAAAGAGGTCATCACCTTGTTATTAAAATTAACATTACATGCAAGCATCCCAATTTATAATTTTAGGATAAAAGTTTGGAAATATCTTTTCACACACACACACACACCTATATATATATATATATGCATAAACACATATAGTGAAGTGTGTTAAATTATTTATGCATTAATATCTCACATGAAATGAATGTTTTACATTTATAAATATTATATTTTAATTTATTATGAATCTTCCATAATGAATACTATTGGTTATTAACATTTATGATTTAATTTGTTTGACACTCCCATTTACCAATGTGTGGTTTAAACATGAATTATAACTATCTTAAATTCAAAAACATGTATTTTAGCATATAAAATGTTTAATTTCATGAAACAAGGGTTTTGAATTTAAGATTTATCATTTTATGTGACAAACCTAAACAATCTATTATTTTATGTGCACCAGTTATCATCACATGTACAAAAGTGTGTCTGTTTGTCCATGCATGTCATTGATAAATTTGATATAGCCATAGACTAATTTATAACTTAAAAAACATACTGTTTTTAGATTAATGGTTACATTTAATGCAAGATTTACTTTATTTATAAATATAGAAAGTAAGTGAAAAAATGAAATTCATCTCTTATGATAACTTATGGACTAATAATTTAATTATTTAAATTGGTATATGACACTTTGAATAAAAGATATTTAATTATTCAATGTGGTATGAGGCTCTTTGAATATGATACATATTAGATATATGAGGAATTCATATGACTTGTTATGTGACAGGTGAGGCCCGCTATAGCCTCTCGATGCATCGATAGGTCTCATGAGACAAACTTGGTCCTGGCACGAGGCCTTGATAGAATGAGTATGTATGGTCTTCGCATGAGGCCTTAACAGAATGTTTATGATTGTTCTGAATTATCCATTCTCTCATTATGTGATTAGTATTTAACCAACCATGTGATTATTCGACTAGTAGAATATCCTTGGTTAAGAATATTTTATGTATGATTATGGTTATAAATTCACATGGTATAATGATGTAAGTACTTAGAAAATCATTATAAAGAAAGTTTAGCATCTATTTTCAGAACTTTAATATAGAAATTAGACATTCACCAGTCATTCATGAATTTCATTTAATGTGATAAGTGATTTATGATATTGTTTCTTGAGAAATTCTAAGAAAGTATTATTTCATATGCTAATTTGTACCTACACCCTTGCATGTCACCCTTAATCTAGTTTGATCAACTCTCGACTTATATGTAGCATTCCATGAATTTTTGTACAAGTAAGAATATTTTAAAATGTGTTTTAATTGTAGCCTTTAAATAAATATATAAATTCTTGTGTATGAGATCTCCATAAAAATGATTTCTTGTAACCTTTAAAAAATTATGATGATGTACTATAATAAATGTTGTTTTCTTTTAAGGAAATGTTTTAGGTATAATTATTTTAAAGGGATGTTTAAAAAAAAAATTTATCAATTATATTTAAAACCCCTTACTGAGCATTTTAAATTCTCACCCTATATTTTTAAATTTATATTTTTATATTATTAGCAGATTTATTAGATTTGAGTTATTCTATGTGGTGGAAGTACTATGGAGTTTATCTCGTACAGTTCTGAATAAAAGTATCAGTTGTATCTAGTTTTCCAGAACCTAGACTGGGAAGATCCTCTGTGAAAATATGTGATGTGTAATTTTATTAGCATCTTTTTATAAAAAAAATCACACACCATGTTTTAGGAATTTACTATGGGCTTCTAGGGCTAGGGAATTACATATGTCACATATTTTTATAAGAAAAAATAACCCAATAGCCATTTAGTGGGAAATGTGAAAGGGATAAAAAGCTTCTTGAATTAGTTCATACCAATGTGTGTAGACCATTTTCTATTGAAGCAAGGGGTGGGTACTCATACTTCATAACTTTTACTAATTATTTTAGTAGATATGGATATGTCTACTTAATGTGGTATAAGTCAGATTCTTTAGATAAATTCAAGGAATACAAGAATGAAGTTGAGAACCGACTTGGCAAGAAGTTTAAGAAACTTTGCTCAGACCGTGGTGGAGAATATTTAATCAAGACTTCATTGATTATTTATGAGAGTTTATAATTTTATCTCAACTCACTCCTCCTTATACGACTTAGTGGAATGGTATAAGTGAAAGGAAAAACCACACCTTGTTGGGCATGATGAGATCAATGAGGAGTCATGTGATTCTTCTATTATTTTTTGGGGATACACATTGCAAATAGTAGCATATGTACTAAACTGAGTTCCAACTAAAGAAGAAAATGATATACCATACCAATTATGGAATGGAAAAAAACCCATGTTGTCTTACTTACATGTTTGGGGTTGTGAAGCATTTGTTAAGGATTCTTCAGGTAACAAGCTTGTACCCTAAGGAACAAAGTGTATCTTTATAGGATATCCCAAAAAAATGGATACTACATATACAATCCTTCAGACAAAAAAGGTTGTGGTTGAAAGACATCCCATATTTCTTGAGGAGGATATTATCTCTAAAAGAGATAGTGGGAGTGAGATATACTTAAATAAAATCCAAGCTCAAGATACACAAGAGTTGGCACATGAAAAAATTCCATAAAGCCCCATGGAATACGAAATTGTTCCAGAGATGCAATTATTGTGTAGGAGTACTAGATAAGTTAGAGAACTAGAACAGTATGGTTTTCTAGTCACCAAGGATGGTGACTTATTATTAGTTGATAATAATGATCCTTTAATGTATAAGAAATTAGTAAGTGGCATAGATGTTTCCAAGTGGCAAGAATCAAGGAATTCTGAAATGGATTGCGTATACCAAAAACCATATATGGATTTTGGTAGAACCTCCAGTATATGTAAATCCCATTTTTTGAAAATGGGTATTCAATAAGAAACTGGAAATGGAAGGAAAATTTATTACCTATAAGGTGCGACTAGTTTAAAAAGGTTTTAAACAACATCAATGCATTGACTATGATGAAACATTTTCACCAGTTTCAATGATGAAATCCATCATAATTCTACTTTCCATTGTGGTTTTCCATGATTTTGATATTTGGAAAATGGATGTCAAAACAGCCTTCCTTAATGGTAACCTTCAAGAAGATTTCTACATGACATATCTCAAAGGGTTTGTGACTCCAAAGGATGCCAAAAAGGTATGTAAGTTACAAAGATCAATTTATGGATTAATACAAGAATCTAGGTCATGGAATATTTATTTTTATAAGGCCATAAAAAATTTGGTTTCATAAAGAATGAATGTGATATGTGCGTCTATAAATGGTTTAGTGGGAGCACATTAATTTTCTTAATAGTATATTTTGATGACATATTACTCATTGGAAATGAAATACTAGTCTTACAGTCAGTTAAGAAATGGTTTAATAAATGATTCTCTATGAAGGAATTGGGTGAGGTAGCATATATTCTTGGGATCAAGATCCATCGTGATAGATATGATAGGTTTCTCAGCCTAAGTCAAAGTATATACACTAACAAGATACTGAAGAGATTCATCATAGAACAATCCAAGAGGGGATTATTTCCAATGTCACATGGAATTAATCTTTCTAGGAAAATGTGTCCTCAGACACATGCGAAAAGAAACATAATGATAAGGATTCCATATGAATTAGTGATTGGGTCAGTCATGTATGATATGCTATATACTAGGCTAGATGTCTCCTATGCATTAAGTGAGGTAGAAAAATATCAAGATGATCCAGGTGATCCAGGTGACCGCCATTGGATGACATTCAAGACTATCCTTAAATATATAGGTCATATTAATGATATGTTCCTGGTTTATGGAGTAGATGAGGGAATAGTCATCAGAGGATATGCAGATGATAGTTTTCAAACTAATAAAGATGAAATAAAGTCACAAATGAAATACATATTCACTTTGAATAGAGGTATTGTGAGATGGAAGAGTTCAAAGCAGGATGTGGTTGCAGATCCTACAACAGAGTCCGAGTATATTGTGGATTCTGAGGTAGCCAAATAATCACTATGGATGTGAAACATCATCCAAGAACTTTATGTGGTATCTAGTGGTAAAGATCCTATCACACAATATAGTGTGATAGGAACTAACCCATGGTTACTTAGTTGTTTTACTTTTATTTTTGTTCTTCAATAAAGTAATCCCTGTTGCTTGTTCTCTAGTTCAATTTCTTAACTGCTTGATGGTGCCTCATGATCGCTTATTGTTCTAGAGAGGGAGTTGTTGCTGCCAGAAACTTGGCCAAGAAACCCCAAGGGAGCAATCAACTGCATCATATGGATAACATTTCTCTCTACTCACTCACTTGGGTTAATTATCTTGAACTTAAAACTCTGAAATATTATTTTAATTATTGGAACTTGCAAGTTAATTATGAGGGGTAAACATACAGCACTACAAAAGAGGATCTGTTGATGGAAGCCACTGTTAAAGGTCCAATTATTCAGGGAAGTGTTGTTCTACCCTTTTTCACTTTTAATTACTTTATCAATCTTCACTGTGAATTTGTGGGGGACTTCCCCCTAATCTATGAACAATGAAAATGTTATCTTGCATGGGTTTTTAGCAGCTAGTATCTAGAGAGTTGAAAAAAATTATTTTGAGCTGATTTGTGAACCATGCTTGCACCCATTGCTATCAATTTCATTATATTGCTGCTGCACATCACTGTTCATCATATTTCTAATTAAATGTTATTGATAAAATCTTTTTTCTGCTCATAATGATTCAAATCATGAACCTTTTAGGAATAGAAATACACTTGGTTTCTAGTGATGGTTGGAGGGGTTGGATTCTTTTGGTTTTGTTGGTCTGTTTTTTTCTTTTCTTTCACTTTTTATGTGGAAAAGAAAATTTTCAAACTTCATTGCTACCCCTTCATATCCTTTTTAAGCTGAACCATTCATAAATTTTGAACTTCCAATCTCTTCCACCTTATAATTAAACATTTGAGACAATGTTGGGTTTTAACTGTGGAGGAGAGGGATCATTTTAGTGTCATTTCAAATTCCCCCTTCTTGAACCTGAGTTTGAACCCGAGTTTGTGTTTGTTTTAAAAAATGGTCATTTTTTTTCAAAATTCTCAGAATTATTTCAAAATAAAATTCTTTCATCACTTTATGTTCATTGGAGGTTCAATGGTATTTCAATTATGTCATGTTAGTGGATAACTACTCACTAGATGTTGAGAGTGGCACTTAGTCCGAACGGTTAAGCATGAATGATTTCTGAGTGAAACTGTTAACTATCTCAATGAACCCGTCTGTTTAGGAACTAAGGATGGGAGTGTGATAGGATAGGTTTTGTAGGATGAGGATCATGAATTGGAGTAACTATAAGTTCTCACTGGAACCTAGGGGACTCACAATTCTATTAAATAATATTCAATCACTTTAAGAAGTCACCTCGATTAATTATTAGTTAAGTCATTTGTAACTAGAGTAAAATGGGAAAAAGGGATCCCATGGTGAGTATCTGAGACAAGGTGCACTGGGTGCATTTCTGTAAATAAATAAATCCAATTTCAATCTTAATAAGTGATATGCATAGTGCTTTGCACATGAAATATGGTTAGGAAAAATTAAAATAAAGTGCCCTTATCAAAAATGAACTCATTATGGTGGGGGGAATTTTGAACCCAGATAAAGAAGGGAGAAATTGACTTGGTTAATATTAATTTGAGTTGAGTCAATAAAGTGATGAAATTAATGGACTTTAATTTCTATAACCCGAAGGAAGGTGAGAATAGAAGGTGCCCTTGGTTAAGTTTTAAATTCCACTTTATCTAACCTATCAACACTCCTTGAATCAGTACTTAAATTGGTAGGTGAAGTAGGACAATTAATAAATACACATAAGAGGCATGACATACTTGACAGTGTATGAATTTGTGAGTCTTTTGACTTCTAGTGAGTTTTTGAAGCTAGGCAGGACATCATTTTCGAACACCCTTGAAAAGCCTGACCCACTGTCTGGTAGTGTTCCTATGGCTATTAAAGTCTAATCATGTACTTTTTGAACTGAACTCCACAAATCATCTTTCTATTTTAAAGTCAAGAGAATACATTTGTTTGAGGACAAACAAAGTTTTAAGTGTGGGGGAGTTTTATGTGGCTCATTTTTCACACTCTTTGCCACATCCTTTTTGTATTTTTATTGACTTTTTTATACCAAAATGTTGTTTTTATTAAATAATTGATAATTAATGTGACTCTTTACTTTTCTGTGTAAAATAATCAATTTTAGTTTAAATAAATTGTTTTTAATATTCATTATTTTATTTTTAAATAATTCTTTAATTTACTTAATTCTTTTGAATTTGACTTTTATTTTTTACTCTTTTATTTTTACAATTTTTCATTCTAGTTAGTTTAGTAATTCATTAATTTAATTAATTAATTATTTATTTTTTAAATTGTAAATAAATAACTCATTTTAGTTTTTAATTATTTTATGAATTTAATTAGTTTTAACAATTTAATTTTATTCAATTAAGATTTTTTTATTAATTATTTAATTTATTAATTGGTTACTTAATTAGTTGATTAATTTAAGAGAGCAACTTTAGTTATTTTAGTTTGTTTATAATTTTTAATACAAATAAATTCATTCATTTAAATAAAACACAATTAATTTTATTATTTATCTTTGTTTTATTTATTTAGTTTTTAATTCAATTTAATTTTTTAATCAATTTTTAGTTTTATTTAAATTATTAATTTATTTAATCTGTTCTTTTTATTTTGCAGGTACTCACGGTGGCACATCCCACTGTTTTCACCCCTCACGGTCTCACCGTTTCCTCTCCTCACAGTCTCACTGTTAGCATCACTCACAGTGCCATCGTTTAACTTCATCATGTGTCACCGTTCGCACCCCCAGAAACCTTTCTTCAGGGTGCCTTTTCCACCATTTCTACCTCACATTTTTACTTCTCACTGTCTCACCACTCCTTAACACATCATCACGGTGACTGTCTCACTGTTCCAGCAGCCTCCTCTTCTCCCACCTCATCCACGCAGCACCTCATCAACACATCAGGAGCTCAACACCACAACTGCACCAATCAACAGCAGTAATCAATAATCCAGTGGCAGATTCAAACCATAAAAAAAATAAACAAATCACAAAAAGATCAACTGAATAATTAGAAAAAGAATCGACAAATAAGAACAGATCAAAATCCTAAATTTTCTCAGATCTGTTGTGAATCAGAACTCCAAGTCAAGCACACCTCATGTCATGATCTTCTTCTAGTCGATCACCCCTTGGACCTATCCACAAGAGACCCCACTGCCTGCGCACTCCCCGTTGCCACAGACCAGTTGCCGAGTCACCTCCCTACTGCTACCCCGACCCTGCCGCCAGTCCGGTCTCATCGGAGAAACCCCTTGCCTCACACAGCTCACCATTTTCCACTCTCCGCGGTAAGCCTCTTGAACCCCGCAGGCCCACATAACCCGAAGCCACCACCGCAACCCCTGCCTCTTTACGTCGTAAACCCTCACCGAGACCTCCCTGCCGTCCACCTTCAGCCTCGCCTCCCTTGCGCCGCACGAACCAGACCCCCACCCCCTTTTTTCATTTTTTATTTCTTCTTTTTAGTTTTAGTATAACATATAATATATATATATATATTATGTATTATATTTCATATACAATATAATAATAATAATAATAATAGGAATAGTAATAAATAGAATATAAGCTTTTATATATTATACAAATATATGTATTAATTAAATAAAATAGTTATTAAATATATATTACTAATAATTTAGGTATCATAATATATATATATTAATAATTTGTTATTATTATTAACTTTAAGTAGTGATATTAATATATTGTGTATAAATTTATTTTTTTATACATAGTGGTTACTTTTTATTGGGCTCACGTGCGTTTGTTATTGTTTCGTTGCAGGGGGGTTGTATGGACTTACATAGAGTTCACCAAAAAGCTAGTGATGTGCACATAAAACCATGACACATGGATCTGTTGAGTTGTAGAGGGAAGATTGTAGCTCGCCGTGCGCGCACCATCTCATTCAGTTAGGAGTAACTGCTCCGATGACAAGTGCGGAGGAAACAACATAATGAAAGTTTCATGTGGAGGCCAGGTAACACCTCGAGTAAGATTCCAGAGACTTCTACTAGTCATTAGCATTTGTTACGGGCACGAAATCATTGATACACGGTGGGAGGCATTGAACGAGCAAGTGGCTAGAGGCATCGATCCAGACCAAGTTAGCAGAGTAATAGGAACATACAACATCTTCTATCATGAGCAGATTGGAGTAACTAGAGTAGAAGATCAGAGAATTTCATACCTCAATTCCCAGGGTGGGACATCGAGTGGATTCAATCATTGCATCCACCATCAAGCATTAGGAGTTAGAACTTTCGGGAGATAGAGCAGGGAGTCAAACATATTTATTTTTCCCTGTGCTCTATTTTTCTTCAACTCATTTTTATATGAACTTCATTGTTTCTTATTATATTTTTGCATTAAAACCAACCATTATGTCTAGCTAAATTTTTTCAGGGGGGGAGGGGAGATAATCTGGTTGATTATATTTTCTTATTCTGATTCATGCACTGTCTTATTTTCTGCATTCTCTCTCTCACTGTTTGCGGAACAGATTCATTTTGAAAACAACAAGGTCGAGTGAAAACCGATCTTGATTGAATCTTAATGAAAACTATTTATATATGATGGAACTCCTTGACAAATGAGTCATGATCAAATGAGAGAGACACACTGAACTCAACTGATAAGTTGAGTCTAGTAAAATTTGACTTATTATCGCCATTGGATGTAAAGACTTTTACAGTCGAAGGACTGTAAGAGATATTTCATCACAAACTAACCAGACGAAAAATCTGACCAATTAATTTTAGTCAGATCCATATTTCTTAAACTTTAGTACAATAATGAGAGTAGGAAATATTGAAATCGGCTAGTGGACTTCCTCCCCCTACTCATCTATTGGCTGTTCTCACCACAATTTCCCTTGTTGCTCTGTCTACCTTCTTTGAACTTACCAGTTCACCATTACTCCCTCACACACTGATTCTTACTCACTCAACTTCACCATCACCAACTTTTTTTTCTTGTTCTTGTGTGTGTGTTTTTGTTTAGTTTATTTTTTTAGATCACCAAACACAACATGAGGCCTCCCTGTGGTTCGACCCTATCTTGCCACTGTCCTAAGTAGTAAGTAGGTTACAAATTTTAGTTTGTCGCTCGTGCCCAATTACGCGCGAGTGTTCAAATTTTGGCTTCATTGCGGGGGAGGCTAGGTGTGATTTAAAAAACAAACAAAAAAAATCACATATTAAAAAAATCAAAAAAAATCAAAAAAAAATCCCTTAAAAAAAATCTGCAAAAAGAAAAATTGAAATTCAAAAAAAAAAATATTATTAACCTACTGCATGAAAACTAGGTCTAAGTCTGAATACTTAGCACCTAGTAATCCTAAAATTGATAAACACCTTAAGGAAGTGAAAAAGAATAGATACAAGATAAAAATGGAAGATAACAAAAATGAAAACTTGAACAACCCACTTCCTGATAAATTGAACCAACCTGGAATGATGAACCCACCTGAGAATGAGATATTTGAGAGGCATAGTTTGATAGAGTTCTTTATACCTTCAGTGTCTAGTAACCCTTCATGCATTAGACTCTCTCCTATGTCTAGTAATTAAAAAATCAAGAAATCTATGCTTAGTCAGCTGCCTACCTTCAATGGAATTCCTAGTGAAGACTCTCTTGACTTCATTAGAGACTTCTACTATATTTTCCAGTAGCTACCACTTAGGGGTATCATTGAGGAAGAGCTAAAACTGAGAGTGTTCCCCTTCTTCCTCAAGGGAAATGCTAGGTCTTGGTTTTAATAGTTAGAAGAAGAAATCTTTGTCACCTGGGATCAAGTTTACAATGCTTTTACAATGAAGTTCTATCCTAGGAGGTTGACATCTTAAATTAGGCACAAAATAACTAGATTCCTTCAGGATGAAGGAGAACTGTTTAATGAATCCTGGGATAGGTTTAGAGGTTTGTTTAGGTAGTTTTCAAACCATCAATGTACACCCCAATTCCTCATGGACACCTTCTACAATAGTGTCACCCCTTAACACCAAACCTTGGTGGATCAATATTCTATAGGAGACTTTAGTGATAGGACGGATGAGGAGCTCAAATAAATATTTAATACCTTATCTCAAAACTCCCAGCACAAATTCTCTAGGAGGAGAACCATTATGAGAAAGGAAACCACCCCTGATCCTCAAGCTGAATCCCAAGCTACTAGGTTCTTTAATGAGAACCCACATCAAACCCTTAAGGAGTAGTGTCACCATTTTGGCATGTATGACCATTCTCAAACCTATTGTACAAACTTTGATATGCCTGTCCAGCCTCATGAGAGTGTTAGATTTGCTAGCTATGGACCTCGGATGCAGCCTAGGGATGATCCTTTTTCCAACACCTAAAATCAGGGGTATAGGAACCATCCAAACTTGTCATGGAGGGAGTAGGGAGTCCTCTAACCAGTGCCCCTCCTGGATTCCAACAGCCACCTAGACAACAATTCCTTCCCCAACCCCAACCTAAGGCTTAGTTATAAAACTCAAAAGATGAGGTGAGAGACATGTTCCATCAGTTGATAGGGAGGTTTGATGAACAAAAGACCAAAAATGATCATGATAAAGTTCAAATGGATGCTAGAATGAATAATTTGGAAATTAAAATGGGGAAGTTGGCAAGGGACGCTAGTAATAAAGAAAAGGTTAGGCTGCCCGACACTACTGAATCCAATCCTAGGGAGAATACCATGACTATGATCACCAGAAGTGGTCTCCAAACTCACCAAGAGCCTAGAAAATAACCCCAAAATGCTGAAAATGAAAAACTGTATGAAGCTAAAAACTCAAATCTGAAAGAACCTAAATCTGGAAAACTGGAAAACACCACTAGAATCCCTCCAGTTCCTGTTGTTCCAGCTCAAAAACCCAAAGAAAATGTCTTGAAAAAAAAATACAATAAAGGGAAGAAAATTGTTGAAGAAGAAGCTGTAGAGATGCCCCCAATTGTGAAGAATGTTTCCCCTACAATCCCTTTCCCACAAAGAATTAAGAAACCAATTCATGATTCAGAATTGTTGAAATTTTTGAAAGTGGTTAAAAAGTTTAACATTGATATCCCATTCTTAGAAGCCTTTATTCAAAGCCCATCATATCTAAAATCACTCAAGAAAATATGTTCAAACAAAAAAACATTGGAAGAATTTTCCACTTATAGCTTAACAGAGGAGTGTAGTGCAGTCTTGTAGAATAGGATACCTCCTAAGCTTCAGGACCTAGGAAGATTTTTCATCCCTTTCACTTTTGGGGATAGAGGTGGTAAGTTCAACTGTTTGTGTGATTGGGGTGCTAGTATCAATATGATTCCCTTGTCACTTTTTCATCACCTAAGATTAGGAGATCCCCAACCCACCACTGTTGTGTTATAACTTTCTAATAGGTCCATTACTCATCCTGTGGGTAGGGTCGATGATCTGTTAGTGGGAGTAGGAAAACTATTTTTGCCTTCTGACTTTCTTATCCTTGATATGGAGTGTGACCAGGTGGTTCCTATCATTCTCGGTAGGCCCTTCTTGGACACAGGGGGAGTCGTGATAGATGTGTCCAAGGGAAAACTAATTTTCAATTTGGGTGAACAAAAATAAGAATTCAATGTGTTTAAGAAAATCCAAGAACCCACCCACTCAATTTTCCCAAAAGATGAGATGTTAGTTGCTGAGAGTAGTGTTGATAAAGAGGAAGAAGAGTTTCTGAGAATGATAGCTGAAATCAATAGTGAACCTGAAATCCCTACTGCCACTTGCATGGGGATTAGCTCAAGAAAGGAGAGATAATTTTTTGATGAGTACGAGAGAGAATTCTTGGAGAACCTAGATGAGTTTGTTTTGGAGAACATTCTTACCCCAATAGAGGAGTCTAAATTTGAGGATATTTTTTTGGAAGCTCTAGCACTGAGGAAAAATCCTTCTCTACTGCCTTCTTTAAGAGGCATCATGAAGACCTTGGGCCACCTAGCCCCAGGTGTCTTCCCTTAAGCCAGTCACCACCCACCCTTGAACTCAAACCCCTCCTTGCCCATCTCAAATATTCCTTTTTAGAAGACAGTTCCACCCTCCCTGTGATCATTTCATCCAACCTAGAGGTGAGTCAAGAGAAAAATCTTCTTAGTGTTTTGAATAAATACAATTCAGTCATAGGCTAGTCGATTGCTGATATCAAGGGGATCAGTCCATCCTTCTGCTTGCATAAAATTCCCATGGAACCTGAGTGTAAGCCCAGAGTAGAAGCCCAAAGAAGACTCAACCACAACATGAAGTAAGTTGTGAGAGAAGAAGTTATTATGTTGATTGATGTTGGAATAATTTTTCTCATTTCTGATAGCCCCTAGGTCAGTCCTGTCTAGGTGGTACCCAGAAAGAGTGGAGTGACAGTGGTCACTAATGAAAAGAATGAGAAAATCCCGAAAAGAGAAGTGAATAAATGGATAGTCTGTATAGACTACAGAAAGTTGAATGCTTCCACAAGAACAGATCACTTTACCATGCCATTTTTGGATCAAATGTTAGAGATATTGGAATTAAATGAATTATTCTAATTTCTTGATGGTTATTCTGGTTACAACCAGATTTTCATTGCACGTGAGGACTAAGAAAAAACCACCTTCACCTGTCCATTTGGGACATTTTCCTACCGGCAGATGTCCTTTGTCTTGTGTGGTTCTCCTACCACTTTTTAGAGGTGTATGATGGCAATTTTTTTAGACATTATTGAAAGGATAATTGAAGTGTTCATGGATGATTTTTCTGTTGTGGGAAATAACTTTGAGAACTGTCTGAAAAATCTGGAACTAGTGTTAGAAAGGTGCCAAGAGACCAACTTAGTCTTAAACTAGGAAAAGTGCCAATTCATGGACACTAAAGGCATAGTTTTGGGACACAAAGTTTCTAAGAATGTGCCGGAGGTCGATAATTCTAAAATTGAGGTTATCCAAAAGTTTCCCCCACTGGAAAATGTTAATGGAATCAGAAGTTTCTTGGGACATGCTGGGTTATACATGAGGTTCATTATGGAAATTTCTAAGATTACTAGACCTTTGTGATCCCTTCTGGTTAAGGATACACCCTTTGTCTTCAATGAGACCTGTCTTGAGGCCTTTAATCTGTTCAAGGAAAAGTTGACTACTTCACCTGTAATCACCTCTCCTGACTGGAATCTTCCTTTTAAGGTTATGTGTGATGATAATGACTTTGCAGTAGGAGATGTGTTAGAGAAGAGGAAGGACATGAAACTTCATGTCATTTACTATGAAAAAAAGCTATTGGATGACACCCATAAAAATTATTCTACCACTGAAAAGGAGTTGGCTGCTGTGATGTTTTCTTTGGAAAAGTTCAGGCAGTACTTTATAGGATCAAGGATCATAATTTTCGCAGATAATTAAGCCCTAAAGTATTTTCTGGATAAAAAGGACTCAAAGATGAGGCTCATGAGGTGGACCTTGTAGTTATATGAGTTTGATTTAGTGATTAAGGAAAAGAAAGGGGCTGATAATGTAGTTGTAGATCACTTGTCCTGATTTCCCAATTCCCCAAGTAAGGAACCAAAATAGATCAACACTTCTTTCCATGATAAACAATTGTTTGCTACCTCTGTGCAGCAGTCTTCTTGGTTCGCAGACTATGCTAACTTTCTGCCAGCTGGAGTCATGCCCAAGGATCTCTCACACAACTAGAGGAAGAGGTTTATATCTGAACTGAAATATTATTTTTGGGATTACACTCTTTTCTTTAGGAGGTGTGTTGATGGGATTTTGAGAAGATGTGTAGTTGAGGATGATATTTTTCCCATAATTGAGAGATTACACTCATCACCTTGGGGTGGCCACCATAAAGGAGAAAGGACTGCTCAAAAGGTCCTACAGGATGGTTTCTACTGGCCAACACAGTTTAAAGATTCTAGGAGTCTGGTTACTGGATGTGAAAAATGTCAAATGTTGGGAAATGTTGGAAGAATATAGGAAATATTGAGTCAAAAGTTCTATTTTTAATTTTATGACTTGTTTTGGAAATCACAAATGTATTCATACATGCTTATCATACTAACTATGTTTATCATACTGACTATGTTTATCGTACTGAATCTGTCAATCGTACTGACTCTGTCAAACGTACTGACTCTGTCAATCATACTGACTCTGTCAATCGTACTAACTCTGTCAAACGTACTAACTCTATTAATCATACTGACTCTGTCAATCGTACTGACTTTTATGAATCATACTCCCTTTGTATCATATCAATACATTACACTAAGTAATACTATTAATACTCATATTTTTACTTTTCTCACATGCTTGTTTTTATCCTTTATCAACTCATGTCAATCGTACCCATGATTAACATCTTTATATATCTTTTGTTTTAACCAAAATGATGTCGTGGAGTTAGTTATAAACTAATCAAAACAATGTCATGTTTTCTGTTTCAATATGACCGTTATAATGCCAAGTGTCCAAGTCCCTCCGAGTTTTCCAGAGAAATATGAACATTAGAGGAAATATGACCATTGGAACATGAGGCCTATAAATAGAAGGTCATTTGAAGCTGAGAAAAAAATGAGAGACTTTGATCATTCTATGATTATATCAAGTTCTAGAGAGAGACGCTGTGAATTCTCTCTTACTTCGTGTGAAAGACTTGAGATTACAAAATGTGAATGACTCATTCTTAGTTTTTGTATTTCATTAAGTGCTTTGATCTGCTTTGTGCGACCGATCAGGTGATAACGATCAAGGGCTGTTGAGGATAGGTAGACGGTGCTACCGATCATCGTATCGAGGGTTTTCAAGTGTTTGAAATATAGAGGTGCTGATTACCTGCAAAATCGGGGGCTTGCGGGGATATCAAGACAGACGTTTCGATCATCGTATCTAGGGCTTGCAGGGATAGCAAGACAGACGTACCGATCATTGTATCTAGGGCTTACCAAGGTGGTGGTAAGACATACCTCTTATCCTAGGTGGAAGGATAACCCTTCTCTTTGGGTCAAAAGAATTGTAATACTTTTACATTTTTACTGCTATTTGTTTTAGAAAGGGAATTGTATTGTTTCCTTTCTTCATTCCATATTCATTTGCAATTGTTTCAATTATAATCATACTATTACATATTGTATCGATTGATTATATACTCTTTATGGTAGGATCCTTCACTATTTTATTACTCTGATTATTGTATTCATCTTGAATACAATTTCTTTACGTTTATTATAGTATTACATCATATCATACCTTTATATTCAATATAATTGTGGTTGTTTTTTGTTGTTGTGAATTGTATTAGTTTAAGATATTTTAAACTAATTTCTTAAGTGTTTAAAAACAAAGTTTTAAACCTAAAATTCACCCCTCTTGTATTGTTCCATCTAATATACATATACATCTATATATCGATCCAACAATTGGTATTAGAGCAGGTTTCCATTGATTTGTATTACTAGCTCTATTTATTTCAAATTTATGTTTCAACTATTTACTACACTAACGTGTGGAGTGGAAAAGATTTTGTTTTATTAGATGGCATGAATGAATATTGGATCAATTTACAATCTAAATCCAACTAGACCACCTATCTATGATGGGAATGATTATGAGTACTGGAGAGATCGAATGAAGACATTTGTTATCAATACTGGTGTAGACAATTTTATTATGCTTACTAGAGGTTAGAAAATTCTTGACAAAGAAGTCGGTACTTTCACTAATCAAGAAAATAAAGAATATCAACTGAATTACAAGGTACACAATACTTTGCTATGTTCTATGAATAGGAATATATACATCCAGATATCATATTGTGAAGCAGCCAACTATATTTGGAAGAAATTAGAAGTCACACATTTTGGTACATCCAAGGTTATAGAAACAAGAAGAGAAATGCTTCGAGCAGAGTATCATGTATTTCTTTTTCCTTATAGAGAGCTAGTATGTAAAGTGAAATAAAGATTCATGACAATTGTCAACAGTTTAAAATCTATGGGAGAAAAATGTCTTGATGATGAAGCTCTTTTTGACAAAATTATTGATATAATTCCAAACGAATGGGAGTAAAAAAGGACAGCTATTGATGAAAACAGAAAAGTTTCTCAGATTACTCTTGATGAATTCTTTGGAACTCTTCTACAGCATAAGACAAGAATGAAGAGTGATGCTAATTTCAATAAGAAGAAAAATGGAAATGGAAGTGTAGCTTTTACTACTATATCTAAAGCTAAAACACCTGAAAGGATAACAAGATCCAAAGCTAAGAAAGTTGTTATGTCAGAATCAAGTGATAGTGATCACTCGGATAATGAGTTAGCCAATATTTCTTGAAGTATGGACAATATTGTGGGAAAGAATTACTTCCAATACATATTCAAAAAGAAAGATAGGAAGGATAAGAAAGATTCATAGGTAACTTGTTATGAGTTGAATAAAGTAGGTCATATAAGACTTGATTGTCCTTTACTAAAGAGAAAAGATAGAAAGGAGAAACATTATTAAAGAAATAAGAAAAAGTATTACAAGACAAAGACAAAGAAATTCTTGAAGTAAAATGATACTTGGAGTGAAAGTGATATCAATTCATCAGATAATTCTTCAGAATATGAATCCTCAAGATAAAGGAATATTGGACTTATAGCCATACTACCAATTAAAGATCACTGTCTCATGGCTAAGGTACACAATGCTAAAGCTATTACAAATGTTTCCTTGAATGCAAATTTTACTGATAATAAATATTATGAATCTTTAAATGATGAGTCTTTATCATCAGAAGATAATACATTACCTTGTTTTGAAAGTATTTTAAAAACTCTTGAGAAAGTCAAATCTGATAAGGATAAAATTTCTAAGGATCTAGAAAATGTAATTTCTAATAAAAATGTTTTCGAGCCTAAATCTAGTTCAAAATCAAATTTTTTTGGAGGATAACAACTTAGTTTTAAAACTAAAATCAGAATTTTTTCCTTGAAAAAATGTTTGTCAAACTTTACTCATGGCAAGGAAATCTTTGATAAAATGTATTCTAAAATTTGACCTTTGAGAAATTATTCTAGTTTTGGTTATACTCATTCTAAACCAGTGTTTAGTAATAACTATTTTGTTCCTCAAAGTAACCTTTTTTGTACTAAGTGTCAATGTGGAGGACATTGGAAAATATATTGTTCTATTAATAGAACTCAGTCTTTAGGATTTCATAAAGCCCATTTTTCAAAACAAATGTGGATTCCTAAAATTCTTTTATCTAACCCTTCTGGATCCAAACAAGTTTGGATTCCAACAAACTAATTGTTTCTTTTTCAGGAAAATAAGAAGTGCACCAACAAAAATATTTGGTACATGGATAGTGGTTATTCTCGTCACATGACCGGAAATAGAGATTTCTTTGAAAAGATTATCGAAAAAAAGGTGGAAAGGTTACCTTCAGAGATAATGCTCAAGGAAATATTGTTGGTATAGGTAATATTTTTTGTCTTGGAAAAGTTCTTATTTCAAATGTTTTGTTTGTTAAAGGTCTTAAGCACAATCTCATCATCATAAGTCAATTATGTGATGAAGTATACCTTGTGAATTTTAGAAATGATAGATGCTTAGTTCACAATTCCAAGGATGAATTCATTCTATTTACCCATAGGCAAGAGAATGTATACACTATTAACTTATAAGACCTTAGAAGCCAAAATTTACCTTCTTAAGTGCAATAGAAGACCAATCAGGGATATGGAATAGAAGACTAGGACACTGCAACCTAAGAAACCTTTGTAAACTTTCAAAGAAAAGACTTATAAAGGGACTACTGGATCTTATATATGATTCTTCAAAAGTCTGCAATCCTTGTCAATTTGGAAAGAAACATAAAACTAGCTTTAAATCAATTAATGAAGTTTCAACTTCTAATTCATTACAGCTAGTGCATATGGATCTTTTTGTTCCTTCACAAACTGGAAGCATTGGAGGCAAATACTATGTATTTTTTTTAGTTGATGACCTCACTAGGTTTACATGGGTCTATTTTCTAACAAAGAAATCTGAAGCCTTTTTCTATTTCAAAATTTTTAGAGCCCAAGTTAAAAATGAGAAAAACCCACCATTGATAACTATTCGTAGTGATCATGGTGGTGAATTTCAAAATTCATATTTTGAAGCTTTTTTTAGTAAGAAAGGTATTACTCAAAACTTTTTAGCACCAAGAACTCCTCAGCAAAATGGTGTTGTTGAGAGAAGAAATCGCATTCTTCAGGAAATGACAAGAACCATGTTGAGCGAATACTCAATTGCTAAGCATTTTTGGGCTAAAGCTGTTAGTACTGCTTGTTATACTATAAATCGTGTTTTAACCAGACCTTTTCTTAACAAAACACCTTATGAGCTGTGGACTGGCAGAAAACCTAAAGTTTCATAGTTAAAAGTTTTTGGATGCAAAGTATTCATTCTGAATACTAAAGATAATCTACACAAATTCACACAAAAATCTGATGAAGGAATATTTCTAGGCTATTCTACAAATTCTAAGGCTTATAAAGTTTTCAATAAAAACACTTATACTATTGAAGAAATAGTGCATGTTAAATTTGATGAAACTAATACTTTTGTTTTCAAGCAACCCCAACCCACATCTTCAGATGTGTTTTCTAAAAATGTTTACCAACCTCTATTAGAAGATCCTTCTGATAAGGGAGATGTTCAAGAAAGTGTTCCAGAAACTTTTACTCCAGAAGATTTTCTACCATATGTTGATGAACATGTTTTAAAAAACCCAAATCAATTTCTTCTTAGGAATCATCCCAGTGATAACATAATTGGTGATCTAAATCAACCTGTAAGGACCAGAAATTCCTTGAGAAATGAAGTAGAACATCTTGCCTTTATTTCTCAATTCGAACCTAAAAGTCCAAGTAAGGCCTTAGGTGATGAAGATTGTATTAAAGCAATGTAAGATGAATTAAACTAATTTTAAAGGAATCAAGTCTGGAATTTAGTTGAAATACCTAAAGAAATAACTGTAATTGGTGTAAAATGGGTTTTCAGAAACAAATGTGATGAAAATGGAATCATTGTAAGAAATAAAGAAAGACTTGTTGCTAAGGGATATAATCAACATGAGGGAATAGACTATGAAGAAACATATGCTCCGATAGCTAGACTTGAATCTATTCATATTCTATTAGCCTTTGCAGCATACTTTAATTTCAAATTATTTCAAATGGATGTTAAATGTGCTTTTCTAAATGGTTTTGTTCAAGAAGAAGTTTTTTTTGAACAACCCCTGGTTTTCTAAACTCAAAATATCCTAATCATGTTTTTAAACTTACCAAAGCTTTATATGGCCTTAAACAAGCCCATAGATCATGGTATGATAGACTTACAAGATTTATTTTACAAACAAATTATGCAAAAGGTACAACGGATCCAACCCTTTTTATAAAAATGGAAAATAAAAATGTTTTGATTGTTCAAATTTATGTTGATGACATCATATTTGGATCAAATCAACAATCTTTAACTGATTCTTTTGCGAATTTAATGAAATCTGAGTTTGAAATGAGTATGATGGGTGAGTTAACATTCTTTTTAGGTTTTCAAATTTCACAAAAACCAGAAGGAACATATATATCTCAACATAAGTATATTAAATAATTACTCAAAAAGTATGGATACGACAATTCTAAAAGTATTAGCACTCCAATCGGTACCTCAAATACACTTGAACTTGATGAAACTGGGAAGCTAGTAGATCGAACAACTTTTAGAGGCATGATAGGAAGTTTGTTATACTTAACAGCTAGTCGACCAGACTTAATGTTTTCTGTATGCTTATGTACAAGATACCAATATAATCCAAAAGAGTCTCATTCAAATTCCGTGAAGAGAATATTTTGGTATTTAAATGGAACTCTAGATTTAGGTATTTTTTACTCTTCTGGAAATGATTTTGTTTTAAAAAGTTTTTCAGATGCTTAATTTGGTGGTTGTAAAATGGATAGAAAGAGTACATCTAGAACATGTCATTTATTAGGAGATTCCTTGGTTTCTTGGTCCTACAAGAAACAACACTCAGTAGCACGTTCCACACTGAAGCTGAATATGTAGCAGCTGGAAGTTGTTGTGCTCAAGTGTTGTAAATGCAACACACACTCACTGACTATGGATTGAGTTTTTCCAAAACTCAAATTCTATGTAATAATACTAGTGCCATAGATCTTAGTAAAAACCCAACACATCACTCTAGTTCAAAACACATAGATATTAGGCATCACTTTCTTATGGATCACACACTAAAAGGAGATATTATTTTACAATTCATCGGAACGCAAGAACAACTTGCTGACATTTTCACAAAACCATTACCTACCAATAGATTTGAGTTTATAAAATAGAATCTAGGAATGATTACATTAAAATAATCATTCATAAATATTATTTTACACTTATCCTTATATAAAAAAAACTCCTCTTAAAAAAGGGGAGAATATTTTACTTAATGTGTTTTTATGATCTTTATTTGTTTATTCTCTTGGTTTGTTATTCTGTCTTTCTGATTTTTGTCTTAACTGATTAGTTATAGTTTTTTACCTCTGTTTGTTGTCTTGTTTTCCTGGTTATCATATTGATTTGTTTTCCATCAGCACGTCAACCTATGGTAACAACTTTGTTTTCCATCGGTATGTCAGCCTATGGTAACAACTTCGTTTTACATCGGAACATCAACCTATGGTAACAACTTTGTTTTCCATCAGCACATCAACCTATGGTAACAACTTTGTTTTCCATCAGCACGTCAACCTATGGTAACAAATTTGTTTTCCATCGACACCTAAACCTATGGTAACAACTTTGTTTTCAATCGGCACGTCAACCTATGGTAACAACTTCGTTTTCCATCGGCACGTCAACCTATGGTAACAACTTTGTTTTCCATCAGCACATCAACCTATGGTAACAACTTTGTTTTCCATCGGCACATCAACCTATGGTAATAACTTTGTTTTCCATCGGCATGTCAACCTATGGTAACAACTTCTTTTTCCATCATCACGTCAACCTATGATAACAACTTTGTTTTCCATCATCACGTCAAACTATGGTAACAACTTTGTTTTCCATCAGCACATCAACCTATGGTAACAAATTTGTTTTCCATTGGCTTAAAAACCTATGGTAATGACTTTGTTTTCCATCGGCTTGAAAACCTATGGTAATGAATTTGTTTTCCATCAGCTTGACATCCTATGGTAATGACTTTGTTTTCCATCAGCTTGACAACCTATGGTAATGACCTTGTTTTCTATCGGCTTGACAACCTATGGTAATGAATTTGTTTTCCATCGGCTTGAAAACCTATGGTAATGACTTTGTTTTACATCGGCTTGACAACCTATGGTAATGAATTTTTTCCATCGGTCTCACAATCGATCGTATTATTTTTCCTCGAACTCATGTATTTTCTTTTTTCTATTGTACTATACTATGTTAATACTATTAAACCAACAGTTTCCTTACAATCTCTGGCAGGTACATTCTTTCCTTACTTTTTATTGTTTTTACTTTTTATTGTTTTTACTTTTTATTGTTTCTCATTAAAAAAACCCTTTTTAATCCTATCTGTCGATTTTTTTCTTCTAATCTTAACCGTATAAGATCAACGATCACCTTTTTTTAGCCTATAAATAGACCCCCCTTCCCAAACCCACACCGGTTATTCAGATATTGTGGCGAAGCTCTGCTTCATTGTTTTAAAGACTCTGTACGATCTTCCATCGGCCGCATCTATATGTCTCAGTCCTCTGCCAACACTCCTGCCGAAATTTCTTCAAAAACCTTTTCAGATAAAGACTTCCTCAGAGAAAGGTTAGTTTCTTGGGACTTATTTGACTCGTACAATTCTAAAATCAGGAGAATTATTTTGTTTCAAGGTTGGGAACATATTTGTGTTGAAAAACTTGTATCACAAGATCCGGTTCTTATTGAAGAAGTTATCCAATTTTACAAAATCGTATCTTTTGACAAAAATATGTCAATCAAATTTACTGTATACGATTTAAAAATCTCTATGTCTGTAAAACAAGCAGCCCACTTTCTAAATGTCCTAACAGAAGGTGATTCTTTTTGTCCATCTCATAAACTACTAGAGGAAGTTGGTACGTTTAATAAAGAAAGTGCTGAAAAGTCGTTGTTTCTTATAAATGAAGATAAGAGGAAAGTGGCTCATCTATCTCCAGATAACAGATTTGTGGCACTTTGGATGTAAGGTTTTCTTATACCAAGAAAAGGGGATAGAGAAACTCTGAAAGTCTATGATATATTCATGCTAGAATATCTTGTCAATATGAGAAAGGAAAATCTCATGGGATACATTTTTAAAACAATCAAGAATGTTAAGTCAAGAGCGATCAAGTCCCATTTGATTATGTATCCCTCTATTCTTACAAAGTTCATTCTCGAGAGCATGAAGTTATGTAATATTCCTTTGAAAGGGAAATTGATAGAGCTGAAACCTTCGTGGATAAGTAAGAATACGTTGAAGAAGTTGTATATTTGTTTTGATCAGAATTCAAAGCTTTTTTCCAGAGATATAAAAGCTAAATCGGTACAAAATCAATCGGCACCAAACCAATCGGCACCTATGCCAGTCAAAGAAAATTAATCTGTTGTTGCTCCTCAAAAGTCATATCTACAAACTAGTTCAAATCCAAAGAAGAAACCTAAGTACAACAAGGAGGTTGTGGCCAAATGGGGGAAAGACAGAGAACAAAGAAAATAAGGTGATCTAAAATTCGGTCTTGATCCGGCCAAAGCTTTTACTGAGATGATAGGGGCAGAGGATACTCTTCAAGATGAAAAGAAAAATAAGACTCTTTTTAAAAGAAAATCTCAAGACTTTGATGCTTCTAAAGTCATGAAAATGGTTGAGGAGGCTAGTGCTCAACTAACGGAAGAAATATATCAAGAACCTATCATACAGAGTCTTCCAGAGCCAGAGAAAGGGAAACAAATTTTGGAAGAAATACAGGAAGTTGAATAAGAGGAAGGAGATTTTCTTTTGGAATTCCTTCAGAGTTCAAAGAAAATTAGAGAAGAATCATTTCAAAAACAAAGTGAAGGTATTCAACAAACTCCTCATGTCGATCAAGATAAATCTCAATCTTTTGAAACTCCAGAAAGAATTATTTCCCAATAAAAACAACGTGCTCAATCTTCTCATACTGAAAAATTAATTGTTATCAGTGACAAAGTAGAATAAGAAAAAAAGGAGAAAGAAAAAGCGAAAGGAAAATAGCCAGTTGAAGACTCAAGTTGATCAAATGAACTAGATTCGTACGATGAGGATACTGATTCAGAACACACAATTTATCTCAAGAAGAGTGATTACATTGTTCATGTTTTAAGGAGGATTGATAAGACCATTCCTTATTTTCCCAGACTGGAAGGGAAAATTTATTTCATCATTGACAATCAAAGGAAGAAGTTTGGTTCTGTAAGAGAATTGAGAAAGAGAGTATTGTCAATTGAAGCTAATTTAAAAGTACTTTATGAAATTTTGGATGCTCACAAGAAGGATTTCAATAGAATGACTAAGTGGTCATACAAAATAGAGAGCTCAGTGAATGATCATGAAATATCAATTGAATACTTGAGGAGAATTTCAAATGATCTTTCAATTAATTTCAATAATATTGACAAAGAAACTGTTAAAAGGATGAATATTTTATAAAATACTCATGGAGCCAATATTCCTTCAATAAAATAGCTGCAAGAGAGAATGAATGTTTTTCATTCTGAGTTTTCGAAGGTTTCATCTTTCAAAGATGAAATAGTTTTGTTGAAGAAACAAAATTCTGTGCTATCTAAAGACAACAAGAATCTGCAAAATAGAATTGATACTCTTAAATAAGTAATCAGAGTCCTGGAAGAGACTATCAAACAAGAGCTTCTTAGATCTCAGGGTGATTCTATCTCAGAAGACAATAAAGAAATCAAAAAGATGAAAGCTATTCTTCATGAGCTGATCAAGAATGAAAAGGAAAGAGAAAAAAAATGAATGTTGTTGTATCTTTCTTTGATCTTTTCCAGAATTCTATAGACTTTTGTTATCTCAATGAAATTTATGTTATCTTTCCCATTGTCTTGCATTTCTTTTCTCTAACTCTTTTAGGCAACTCAAGATTAACCTATTCTTTTTGTAAATCACAAAGGGGTAGAATGTTTTATAAAGGGGGAGAATGTTTTTTTAAAAGGGATGATGCTTTAATCAAATACTTATAAATCAAGGAAAATCTATGAATACGATCCTTAGGAAAGTACATACCTAAGGGGGTGTTAGTTGTATTCAATTTCATATTCAGAATAGTTTTCAATAACTAAGGGGGAGATAAGTATTTATTTTTGTTTTTACTTCATGTTTTGTGCTTTCCAAAAAGGGGGAGATTGTTGAGTCAAAAGTTATCTTTTTACTTTTATGACTTGTTTTGGAAATCACAAATGTATTCATACATGCTTATCATACTGACTATGTTTATCATACTGACTATGTTTATCATACTGACTATGTTTATCGTACTAACTATGTTTATCATACTGACTCTTTCAATCGTACTGACTCTATCAAATGTACTGACTCTGTCAATCATACTAAATCTATCAATCATATTGACTCTATAAAACGTACTGACTCTATCAATCGTACTGACTCTATCAATCGTACTGACTCTGTCAATCATACTCACTTTGTATCATATCAATACATTACACTAAGTAATACTATTAATACTCATATTTTTATTTTTATCACATGCTTTTTTTATCCTTTATCAAAACATGTCAATTGTACCCATGATTATCATCTTTATATATCTTTTGTTTTAACCAAAATGATGTCTTGGAGTTAGTTATAAACTAATAAAAATGATGTCGTGTTTTCTGTTTCAATATGACTGTTATAATGCCAGGTGTCCAAGTCCCTCTGAGTTTTCAGGAGAAATATGACCGTTGGAGGAAATGTGACCGTTGGAACATGAGGCCTATAAATAGAAGGTCATTTGAAACTGAGAAAAAAACTGAGAGACCTTGATCATTCTATGATTCTATCAAGTTCTATAGAGAGACACTGTGACTTCTCTCTTGCTTCGGGCAAAATCCTTGAGATTAAAAAATGTGAACGACTTATTCTTAGTTTTTGAATTTCATTAAATGATTTGATCTGCTTTGTGAAACCGATCAGGTGATAACAATCGATGGATGCTGATTATAGGAAGATGGTGCTACCTATCATCATATAGAGGGCTTTCAAGCGTTTGAATGATAGAGGTTCCTACCTACAAAATCGAGGGCTTGCGGAGATAACAAGACAGACGTTCTGATCATCATATCGAGGGATTGTGGGGATAACAAGACAGATGTACTGATCATCATATCGAGGGATTACCAAGGTGGTGGTAAGACAGACCTCTAATCCTAGGTGGAAGGATAACCCTTCTCTTTGGGTCAAAATAATTGTAATAATTTTACATTTCCACTGTTGTTTGTTTTAGAAAGGGAATTGTATTGTTTCCTTTATTCATTCCATATTAATTTGTAATTGTTTAAATTACAATCATACTATTACATATTGTATCAATTGATTCTACACGCTTTATGGTAGAATCCTTCACTATTGTATTACTCTGATTATTGTATTCATCTTGAATACAATTGCTTTACATTTCTTATAGTATTACATCATATCATACCTTTATATTCAATACAATTGTGGTTGTTTGTTTTTGTTGTGAATTTTATTAGTTAAGATCTTTTAAAATAATTTCGTAAGTGTTTAAACACAAATTTTTAAACCTACAATTCTTCTCCGTCTTGTATTGTTCCATCTAATATATATATACATCTATATATCGATCCAACAGGAAATACCCCAAAAAGGTATTTTGGAGGCCAAAATCTTTGATGTGTGGGGCTTGTAATTCATGGGACCATTCCCATCCTCATATGGAAATGAGTACATTTTAGTTTCTGTGGATTATGTGTCCAAGTGGGTGGAGGCAGTAGCTCTTCCGACAATTCAGTTGCCAGTGTTGTGAAATTCACCAAGAAAAACATCTTTTCCAGATTTGGTGTGCCTCAAGCATTCATCACTGATAATGGGACTCATTTCAAGAATTATAAGTTCAAATGTTTAATGGAGAAGTATGGGTGCTTACATAGGATAGGCACCAATTACCACCCACAATCCAGTGGGCAAGCAGAAGTTTCAAATAGAGAGATTAAACAGATTTTAGAGAAAACCATTTCTAGCTCTAGGAAGGATTGGTCAAGGAAGTTTGATGAGGCCCTTTGGGCCTACAGAACTGCTTATAAGACTCTTATAGGGATTTCACCATATAGGCTACTCTTTGGAAAAACATGTTATCTACCTATTGAGTTACATCGGAGATCTTATTGGGCAGTGAAGGCTCTTAACTTTGATTTTAAGTCTGCTGGAGAGAGGAGACTGCAAGAGATGAGTGAGTTGGATGAGATTCAAAGAGAGTCCTATGATAATTATGAAATCTACAAAGAAATAAAAAAGTCTTTTCATGAATCAATCGTTCAAAATAATAATTTCAAGGTTGGTGAGAGGGTCCTATTTTTCAATTCAAGATTGAAGCTGTTTCCAGGAAAGTTGAAGTCCAAATGGTCAGGACTCTTTACCATTTTTAGAGTCTTGGTTAATGGAGATGTTGAACTAGTTGGATAAGATAATAGATCTTTCATAGTCAATGGTAAAATAATAAAGAACTTCTTTGAAGGTCAACCAAAGGGCTTGGATGCCATATCTTTATTGGAAGAATGAGCTGCTTCAAGTCTAACTGAGGACTATAAACTCAGTGTTTCATGGGAACTAACCCATGGTTGCTTAGTTGTTTTACTTTTACTTTTGTTCTTAAATAAAGTAATCCATGATTCTTGTTCTCCAGTTCAATTTCATAACTGCTTGATGGTTCCTCATGATCTATTATTGTTTCAGAGAGGGAGTTATTGCTGCCAGAAACTTGGCCAAGAAACCCCAAGGGAGCAATCCACTACATCATATGGATAACATTTCTCTCTACTCACTCCCTTGGGGTTACTTATCTTGAACTTAAAACTCTGAAATATTATTTTACTTATTGTAACTTGTAGGTTAATTAGGAGGGGTAAACATCCAGCACTGCTAAAGAGTATCTGTTGATGGAAGCCACTGTTAAAGGTCTAATAATTCAGTGAAGTGTTGTTCTGCCCTTTTTCACTTTTAATTACTTTCTCAATCTTCACTATGAATTAAGTGTGGGGGAATTCCCTCTAATCTATGAAAAATGAACATGTTCTCTTTCATTGGTGTTTAGCAGCTAGTATCTAGAGAGTTGAAAAAAAAATTATTTTGAGCTTATTTGTGAACCATGCTTGCACCCATTGCTATCAATTTCATTATGATACTGCTACACATCACTGTTCATCATGATTCTAATTAAATGTTATTGATAAAATATTTTTTCTACTCAAAATGACTCAAATCATGAACCTTTTAGGAATATAAATACACTTGGTTTCTGGTGATGGTTGGTGGGGTTGTACTCTTCTATTTTTGTTGATTTTTTGTTTTCTTTTCTTTAACTTTTTGTGTGGAAAATAAAATTTTCAAACTTCATTGCTACCCCTCCATATCATTTTTAAGCTGAAACATTCATCAATTTTGAACTTCCACTATCTTACACCTTAGAATTCAACATTGGGGACAATGTTGGGTTTTAAGTGTGGGGGAGAGGGGTCATTTTAGTGTGATTTGAAATTCCCCCTTCTTAAACCTATGTTTGAACCTGAGTTTGTGTTTGTTTTAAAAAATGCTCATTTTTTTTTCAAAATTCTCAGAATTCTTTCAAAATAAAATTATTTCATCACTTTATGGTCGTTGGAGGTTCAATGGTATTTCAATTATGTCATGTTAGTGGATAACTACTCTCTAGATGTTGAGAGTGACACTTAGTCCGAACAGTTAAGCATGAATGATTGCTGAGTGAAATTGTTCACTATCTCAATGAACCTATATGTTTAGGAACTCAGGATGAAAGTGTGACAGGATAGGTTTTTTGAGATGAGGATAATGACTTGGAGTAACTAGAAGTTCTCACTGAAACCTAGGGGACTCACAATTCTATTAAATAATATTTAATTACTTTAGGAAGTCAACTCGATTGATTATTAGTTAAGTCATTTGTAACTGGAGTAAAATGGGAAAATGGGATCCCATGGTGAGTATCTGAGACAAGGTGAACATGGTTGGTTTCTGTAAATAAATAAATCCTATTCCAATATTAATAAGTTCTATGCACAGTGCTTTTCACATGGAATATGGCTGGGAAAAATTAAAATAAAGTGCCCTTGTCAAAAATGAGCTCATTAAGGTGAGGGGAATTTTGAACCCAGATGAAGAAGGGAGAAATTGACTTGGTTAATATTCATTTGAGCTGAGTCAATAAATTGATGAAATTAATGGACTTTAATTTCTGGAACCTGGAGGAAGGTGAGAATGGAAGGTGCCATTGGTTAAGTTTTAAATTCCACTTCATCTAATCTGCCAAAAATCCTTGAATCAGTACTTGAATTGGAAGGTGAAGTAGGAAAGTTAATGAATAAACATAGATGGCATGACATACTTGATAGTGTATGAATTTGTGAGTATTTTGACTTCCAGTTAGTTTTTGAAGCTAGGCAGGACAACATTTTTGAACACCCTTGAAAAGCCTGACCCACTGTTTGGTAGTGTTTCTTTAGCTCTTAAAGTCTAATCATGCACGTTTTGAACTGAAATCCACAAATCATCTTTCTATTTTAAATTCAAGGGCATACATTTGTTTGAGGACAAAAAATGTAATAAGTGTGGGGGAGTTTTATGTGGCTCATTTTTCACACTCTTTTCCACGTCCTTTTTGTATTTTTATTGACTTTTTTATACCAAAATGTTGTTTTTTATTAAATAACTGATAATTAATGTGATTTTGTACTTTTATGTGTAAAATAATCAATTTTAGTTTAAATAAAATTTTTTAATATTCATTATTTCCTTTTTAAACAATTCTTTAATTTACTTAATTATTTTGAATTTGACTTTTATTTTTTACTCTTTTATTTTTACAATTTTTCATTATAGTTAGTTTAGTAATTCATTAATTTAATTAATTAATTATTTATTCTTTAAATTGTAAATAAATAACTCATTTTAGGTTTTAACTCTTTTAATAATTTAATTAGTTTTAACAATTTAATTTTATTCAATTAATATTTTTTTATTAATTATTTAATTTATTAATTGGTCACTTAATTGGTTGGTTAATTTAAGAGAGCAACTTTAGTTATTTTATTTTTTTAAATTATGTTTGTTTATAATTTTTAATAAAAATAAATTCATTCATATAATAAAGCACAATTAATTTTATAATTTAACTTTGTTATAATTATTTAGTTTTTAATTCAATTTAATTTGTTAATCATTTTTTAGTTTTATTTAAATTATTAATTTATTTAATCTGTTCTTTTTATTTTGAAGGTACTCACGGTGGCACATCCCACCATTTTCACCCCTCACGGTCTCACCGTTTCCGCTCCTCACAGTCTCACCGTGAGCATCACTCACGGTGCCACCATTTCACTTCATCATGTGTCACCATTCGCACCCCCAACCACCTTTCTTTAAGGTTCCATTTCCACCATTTCTACCTCACATTTTCACTTCTCACTGTCTCACTGCTCCTTCATGCAGCATCACAGTGACTGTCTCACTGTTCTAGCAGCCTCCTCTTCTCCCACCTCATCTACGCAACACCTCGTCAACATAGCAGCAACTCAACACCACAGCCGCACCAATCAACATCAACAATCAATAATCCAGTGGTAGATTCAAACTATAAAAATAAACAAATCTCAAAAAGATCAACTGAATAAGTAGAACAAGAATTGAGAAATAAGAACAGATCAAAATCCTAAATTTTCTCAGATCTGATGTGAATCGGAACTCTGAGTCAAGCACACCTCGTGCCGTGATCTGCTGCTAGTCGATCACCCCTTGGCCCTTTCCGTAAGAGACCCCACTGCCTGTGCACTCCCCATCACCCCAGACCAGTTGCCGAGTCACCTCCCTACTGCTACCCCAACCCTGTCGCTGGTCCGGTCTCACCAGAAAACCCCTTGCCTCACGTAGCTCACCATTTACCACTCTCTGTGGCGAGCCTCTCGAACCCCACGAGACCGCATAACCCAAAGCTACCGCTACAACCCCCACCTCTTCGCGTCGCAAACCCTCACCAAGACCTCCCTGCCGTCTACCTCCAGCCTCGCCTCCCTTGCGCCGCATGAACAAGACCCCCACCCCCTTTTTTTCATTTTTTATTTCTTCTTTTTAGTTTTAATTCTATTTTATTATAACATATAATATATATATATATATATATATTATGTATTGTATTTCATATACTATATAATAATAATAATAGGCATAATAATAAATAGAATATAATCTTTTATATATTATACTAATATATGTATTAATTAAATAAAATATTTATTAAATATATATTACTAATAATTGAGGTATCATAATATATATATATATATATATATTAATTAGTTGTCATTATTATTAACTTTAAGTAGTGATATTAATATATAGTGTATAAATTTATTTCTTTATACATAGCAGTTACTTTTTATTGGGCTCGCGTGCATTTTTTATTGTTTCGTTGTAGGGGGGTTGTATGCACTTACATAGAGTTCACTAAAAAGTTGGTGACGTGCATATAAAACCGCACCACATGGATCTGCTGAGTTGTAGAGGGAATATTGTAGCTCGCCGCACACGCACCATCTCATTCAATTAGGTGTAATTACTCCGGTGACAAGTATGGAGGAAGCAGCACAATGAAAGTTCCACATGGAGGCCAGGGAACACCTCGAAAAAGATTCCAGAGACTTCTACTGGTCATTAGCATTCGTGACGAGAACAGAATCATTGATACATGGCGGGAGGTATTGAACGAGCAAGTGGAGGGAGTCATTGATCAAGACAGATTTAGCAGAGTAAGAGGAACACACAACATCTTCCATCGTGAGTGGATTGGAGTACCTAGAGTAGCAGATCAGAGAATTTCATACCTTGATTCCCAAGGTGGGACATCGAGCAGATTCCAGTGTTTCATCCACCATCAAGCAGTAGGAGTTAGAACTTTTGGGAGATAGAGCAGGGAGTCTAACATCTTTATTTTTCCCTGTGCTCTGTTTTTCTGTAACTCATTTTAATATGAACTTCATTGTTTCTTATTATATTTTTTTTCATGAAAACTAACCATTATGTCCAACTAAATTCTTTCGGGGGGGGGGAGGGAAGATGAGCTGGTTAATTAGATTTTCTTATTCTGATTCATGCACTGTCTTATTTTCTGGATTCTCTCTCTCACTGTTTTTGAAAAGGATTCATTTTTAAAACAACAAGGTTGAGTGAAAACCAATATTGATTGAATCTTAATGAAAACTGTTTAAATATGAGGGAACTCATTGAAAAATGAGTCATACTCAAATGATAGAGACACATTGAACTCAACTGACAAGTTGAGTATAGTGACATCTGACTTGTTATCGCCATTGAATGGAATGACTTTTATAGTCGAAGGACTATAAGAGCTATTTCATCACAAAATAACGAGATGAAAAATCTAGCCAATTACTTTTAGTCAGATCTATATTTCTTAAACTTTAGTGCAAGAATGAGAGTAGGCAATATTGAAATCAGCCAGTGGACTTCCTCCCCTAGTCATCTATTGGCTGTTCTCACCACAATTTCCCTTACTGCTCTGTCTACCTTCTTTCAACTTACTAGTTCACCTTTACTCCCTCACACACTGATTCTCATTCACTCCACTTCACCATCACCAACTTTTTTTTGGTTGTTCTTGTGTGTGTGTTTTTGTATAGTTTATTGTTTTAGATCACCAAACACAATATGAGGCCGCCCTATGGTTCGACCCTGTCTTGCCACTGTCCTAAGTAGTAAGTAGGTTACAAATTTTAGTTTGTCGCCCGTGCCCAACGATGCACGAGTATGAAAATTTTGGTGATGTTGCCGGGGAGGCTAGGTGTAATTTAAAAAAAAACAAACAAAAATTCACATATAAAAAAAATAAAAAAAAATCAGAAAAAAAAATCACTTAAAAAAAATATGCAAAAAGAAAAATTGAAATTCAAAAAAAAAATATTGTGAACCTGCTGCATGTAAACTAGGTCTAAGTCTGAATACTTAGTACCTGGTAATTCTGAAATTGATAAACACCTCAAGGAAGTGAAAAAGAACAGAGATAATATAAAAATTGAAGATAGAAAAAATGAAAACTTGAACAACCCACTTCCTAATAATTTGAACCAACCTGAAATGATGAACCCACCTGAGAATGAGACAACTGAGAGGAACAGTTTGAGAGATTTCTTTCTACCTTCAGTGTCTAGTAACCCTTCATGCATTAGAATCTCTCCTAGTTCTAGGAATTAAAAAATCAAGCAATCTATGCTTAGTCAGCTGCCTACCTTGAATGTAATTCCTAGTGAAGACTCTCTTGACTTCATTAGAGCCTTCTACTATAGTTTCCAGCAACTACCACTTACGGGTCTCACTGAGGAAGATCATAAACTGAGATTGTTCCCCTTCTTCCTTTAGGTAAATGCTAGGTCTTAGTTTCAATAGTTATAAGAAGAAATATTTGTCACCTGGGATCAAGTTTACAATGATTTCACAATGAAGTTATATCCTAGGAGGTTGACATCTGAAATTAGGCACAAAATAGATGGATTCCTTCAGGATGAAGGAGAAATATTTCATGAAGTATGGGATAGGTTTAAAGATTTGCTTAGGCAGTGTTCAAACCATCAATGTACACCCAAATTCCTCATGGACACCTTCTACAATAGTCTCACCCCTTACTACCAAACCTTGGTGGATCAGTCTTCTGGAGGAGACTTTAGTGATAGGACTATTGAGGAGCTCAAATAAATATTTATTACCTTAGCACAAAACTCCTAGAACAAATTATCTAGGATGAGAAACATTGTGAGAAAGGAAACTGCCCATGCTCCTCAATCTGAAGCCCAAGCTACTAGGTTATTTCATGAGAACCCACATCAAACCCTTAAGGAGCAGTGCCGCCACTATGGCATGTATGGCCATTCTCAAACCTATTGTCCAAAATTTGATATGCATGTCCAACCTCATGAGAGTGTTAGATTTACTATATATGGACCTCTAATGTATCCTAGGGATGATCCTTTCTTGAACACCAACAATCAGGGGTATAGGAACCAACCAAACCTGTCATGGAGGGACAAGGGAGTCCTCTGACCTATTGCCCCTCCTGGATTCCAGTAGCCACCTAGACAAAAATTCCTCCCCCAACCCCAACCTAAGGCTTACTTATCCAACTCAAAAGATGAGGTGAGAGACATGTTCCATCAGTTGATAGGGAGTTTTGATGAAAAAAAGACCAAAAATGATCATGATAAAGTTCAAATGGATGCTATAATGAAGAATTTGGAAATTAAAATGGGGCAGTTGGCTAGGGATGCTAGTAATAAAGAAAAGGGTAGGCTGCCCGACACCACTGAAGCCAATCCTAGGGATAATTACATGACTGTGACCACCATAAGTGGTCTCCAAAATCACCAAGAGCCTAGAAAATAACCCCAAAATGTGGAAAATGAAAAACTGGATAAAGCTGGAAACTCAAATCTGAAAGAACCTGAATCTGGAAAACTGGATATCACCACCAGAATCCCTCCAGTTCCTGTTGTTCCAGCTCAAAAATCCAAAGAAAATGGCTTGAAAAACAAATACAATAAAGGGAAGAAAATTGTTGAAGAAAAATTTGTAGAGATGCCCCCAATTGTGAGGAATCTTTCCCTTGCAATCCCTTTCCCACAAAGAATTAAGAAGCCAATTCATGATTCTGAACTGTTGAAATTTTTGAAAGTGGTTAAAAAGTTGATCATTGATATCCCATTCTTGGAAGACTTGATTCAAATCCTGTTATATCTAAAATCACTCAAGAAAATCTGTTCAAACAAAAAGAGATTGGAAGAATTTTCCACCTATAGCTTAATAGAGGAGTGTAGTGCAGTCTTGTAGAATATGATACCTCCTAAGCTTCAGGAACCAGGAAGCTTTTTCATCCCTTGCACTTTTGGGGATAGAGGTGGTAAGTTCACCTGTTTTTGTGATCGTGGTTCTAGTATAAATATGATTCTCTTGTCACTTTTTCATCACCTAAGATTATGAGTTCCCCAAACCACCACTGTTGTGTTACAGCTTACTGATAGGTCCATTACTCATCTAGTGGGTAGGGTCGATGATCTGTTAGCGGGAGGAGGAAAACTCATTTTTCTTGCTAACTTTCTTATCCTTGATACGGAGTGTGACCAGGAGGTTCCTATCATTCTCGGTAGGCCCTTCTTGGCCACAGGGGGAGCCGTGATAGATGTGTCCAAGGGGAAACAGATTTTCAATTTGGGGGAACAAAAATAAGAATTCAATGTGTTTAAGAAAATCCAAGAACCCACCCACCCAATTTTCCAAAAATATGAGATGTTAGTTGCTAAGAGTAGTGTTGATAAGGAGGAAGAAGAGTTTCTAAGAATGATATCTGAAATCAATAGTGAACCTGAAATCCTTGCTACCGATTGCATGGGGATTAGTTCAAGCAAGGAGAGAGAATTTGTTGATGAGTATGAGGGATAATTCTTGAAGAACCTAGATGAGTTTTTTTTGGAGAACATTCTTACACCGAGAGAGGAGTCTAAATTTGAGGAGATTTTTTTTGAAGCTCTAGCACTAAGGAAAAATCCTTCTCTACTGCCTTCTTCAAGAGGCATCATGAAGACCTTGGGCCACCCAGGCCCAAGTGTCTTCCCTCAATCCAGTCACCACACACCCTTGAACTCAAACCCCTCCCTACCCATCTCAAATATTCCTTTTTAGGAGACAGTTCCACCCTCCCTGTGATCATTTCATCCAAACTGGAGGTGAGTCAAGAGAAAAATCTACTTAGTGTTTTAAATAAATACAAGTCAGTCATAGGCTGGTCGATTGATGATATCAAGGGGATAAGTCCAGCCTTATGCATTCATAAAATTCCCATGGAACCTAAGTGTAAGCCCAGAGTATAATATCAAAGAAGACTCAACCCCAACATGAAGGAATTTGTGAGAGAATAAGTGATTAGGTTGCTTGATGCTGGAATAATTTTTCCCATTTCTTATAGCCCCTGGGTCAGTCCTGTCTAGGTGGTACCCAAAAATAGTGGAGTGACAGTGGTCACTAATGAAAAGAATGAGAAAATCCAAACATGAGTAGTGAATAAATGGAGAGTCTATATATACTATATAAATTTGAACACTTCCACAAGAAAGTATCACTTTCCCATGCCATTTTTGGATCAAATGTTATAGAGATTGGCATGTAATGAATTATTCTGCTTTTTTGATGGTTATTCTGGTTACAACTAGATTTTCATTGCACCTGAGGACCAAGAGAAAACCACCTTCACCTATCCATTTGGGACATTTTCCTATCGGTGGATGACCTTTGTCTTGTGTGGTGATCCTGCCACTTTTCAGAGGTGTATGATGGCAATTTTTTGAAATATGATTGAAAGGATAATTGAAGTGTTCATGGATGATTTTTCTGTTGTGGTAAATAACTTTGAGAACTTTCTGAAAAATCTGGAACTACTGTTAGAAAGGTTCTAAGAGACCAACTTAGTATTAAACTAGGAAAAGTGCCAATTCATGGCCACTAATGGCATAGTTTTGGGACACAAAGTTTCTAAGAAGGGGATGGAGGTCGATAACGCTAAAATTAAGGTCATATAAAAGTTTCTCCCACTTGAAAATGTTAAAGGAATCAGAAGTTTATTGAGACATGATGGGTTATACAAGAGGTTCATTAAGGACTTTTCTAAGATTACTAGACCCCTGTACTCCCTTTTGGTTAAGGATACACCCTTTGTATTAAATGAGACATGTCTTGAGGCCTTTAATCTACTCAAGGAAAAGTTGACTACTTCACCTGTAATCACTTGTCCTGACTGGAAGCTTCCATTTTAGGTTATGTGTGATGGTAGTGACTTTGCAGTAGGAGATGTGTTTGGGTAGAGAAAGGATATGAAACTTCATGTTATTTACTATATAAGAAATCTGTTTGATGATGCCCAGAAGAATTATTCTACCCCTGAAAAGGAGTTGGCTACTGTGATGTTTTCTTTGGAAGAGTTCTGGCAGTAATTTATAGGATCAAGTATCATAATTTTCATAGATCATTCAGACCTAAATTATTTTCTGGCTAAAAAGGACTCAAATCCCAGACTCATGAGGTGGACCTTGCAGTTATAGGAGTTTGATTTAGTGATTAAGGACAAGAAAGGGGCTGATAATGTAGTTTAAGATCACTTGTCCCGATTTCCCAATTCCCCAAGTAAGGAACCAAAATAGATCAACACTTCTTTCCCTAATGAACAATTGTTTTCTACCTCTGTGCAGCAGTATGCTTGGTTCGTAGACTATACCAACTTTCTAGAAGTTGGAGTCATGCCCAAGGATCTCTCACACAACCATAGGAAGAGGTTTATATATGAACTGAAATATTATTTTTGGGATGACCCCCTTCTCTTTAGTAGGTGTGCTGATGGGATTTTGAGAAGATGTGTGGTGGAGGATGAGATTTTTCCCATAATTGAGAGCATCCACTCATCACCTTGGGTTGGACACCATGGAGGAGAAAGGACTGCTCAAAAGGTCCTACAGGCTAGGTTATACTGGCCAACACTGTTTAAAGATGCTAGGAGTCTGGTTATTGGTTGTGAAAAATGTCAAATGTTGGGAAATGTTATAAGAAGACATGAACTACTCCAAAAAGGTATTCTAGAGGTCGAAATATTTGATGTTTGGGGCTTGGAATTCATGGGACCATTTCCATCCTCTTATCGAAATGATTACATTTTAGTTTTTGTGGATTATGCATCCAAGTGGGTGGAGGCAGTAGCTCTGCTCGACAATTCAGCTGCTAGTGTTGTAAAATTCATCAAGAAAAACATCTTTTCCAGATTTGGTGTGCCTCGAGCATTCATAACTGATAATGGGACTAATTTTAAGAATTATAAGTTAAAAGGTTTAATGGAGAATTATGGGTGCTCACATAGGACATACACCACTTACCACCCACAATCCAGTGGGAAAGAAGAAGTTTCAAATAGAGAGCTTAAACAGATTTTAGAGAAAATAGTTTCTAGCTCTAGGAAGGATTGGTCAAGGAAGTTGGATGAGGCCCTTTGGGCCTACAGAACTGCTTATAAGACTCCTATAGGGATGTCACCATATAGGCTTCTCTTTGGGAAAACATTCCATCTACCTATTGATTTACAGAAGAGATATTATTGGGCAGTGAAGGCTCTTACCTTTGATTTTGAGTCTGCTGGAGAGAGGAGACTGCTAGAGCTGAGTGAGTTGGATGAGATTCGAAGAGAGTCCTATGAGAATGATGAAATATACAAAGAAAGAACAAAGGTTTTTCATGACTCAATCATTCAAAATAGTAATTTCAATGTTGGTGAGAGGGTCCGGCTTTTCAATTCAAGATTGAAGCTATTTCTAGGAAATTTTAAGTCCAAATGGTCAGGACCCTTTACTATTTTTAGAGTATTGGTTAATGGAGCTATTGAACTAGTTGGAGAAGATAATCGACCTTTCTTAGTCAATGGTCAAATAATAAAGAACTTCTTTGAAGGGAAGCCAAAGGTCTTGGATGCCATATCTCTATTGGAATAATGAGCTGCTTAAAGTCTAACTGAGTACTATAAACTCAGTGTTTTATGGGAACTAACCCATGGTTTCTTAGTTGTTTTCCTTTTATTTTTGTTCTTCAATAAATTAATTACTACTGCTTGTTATACAGTTCAATTTATTAACTTCTTGATGGTTCCTCATGATCTATTATTGTTTTATAGAGGGAGTTGTTGCTTCCAGAAACTTGGCCAAGAAACCCCAAGGGAGAAATCCATTGAATCATATGGATAACATTTCTCTCTAATCACTCCCTTGGGGTTACTTATCCTGAACATAAAACTCTGAAATATTATTTTACTTATTAGAACTTGAAGGTTAATTATGAGGGGTAAACATCCAACACTTCTAAAGAGTATCTGTTGATGGAAGCCACTGTTAAAGGTCCAATAATTCAGGGAAGCGTTGTTCTTCCCTTTTTCACTTTTAATTACTTGCTCAATCTTCACTGTGAATTAAGTGTGGGGGACTTCCCCCTAATCTATGAAAAATGAACATTTTCTCTTTCATGGGTGTTTAGAAGCTAGTATCTAGAGAGTTGAAAAAAAATTATTATGAGCTTATTTGTGAACCATGCTTGCACCCATTGCTATCAATTTCATTATGCTGCTGCTACACATCACTATCCATCATGATTCTAATTAAATGTTATTGATAAAATCTTTTTTCTGCTCACAATGATTCAAAGAATAAAACTTTTAGGAATAGAAATACACTTGGTTGCTGGTGATGGTTGGTGGGGTTGGATTCTTCTATTTTTGTTGGTTTGTTGTTTTCTTTTCTTTCACTTTTTGTGTGGCAAAGAAAATTTTTGAACTTCATTACTATCCCTCCATATCCTTTTTAAGCTGAATCATTAATCAATTTTGAACTTCCACTATCTTCCACCTTAGAATTCAACATTGGGGACAATGTTGGGTTTTAAGTGTGGGGGAGAGGGGTCATTTTAGTGTCATTTCAAATTCCCCCTTCTTGAACCTGAGTTTGAACCTGAGTTTGTGTTTTTTTTAAAAATGGTCATTTTTTTTCAAAATTCTCATAATTATTTCAAAATAAAATTCTTTCATCACTTTATGGTTATTGGAGGTTCAGTGGTATTTTAATTATGTCATGTTAGTGGATAATTACTCACTATATTTTGAGAGTGGAAATTAGTCTGAATGGTTAAGCATGAATGATTGCTGTGTGAAATTGTTCACTATCTCAATGAACCTATTTGTTTAGGAACTGAGGATGGGAGTGTGACATGATAGGTTTTGCGGGATTAGGATAATGACTTGGAGTAACTAGAAGTTCTCACTATAACCTAGGGGACTCACAATGCTATTAAATAATATTCAATCACTTTAGGGAGTCAAATCGATTGATTATTAGTTAAGTCATTTGTAACTAGAGTAAAATGGGAAAATGGGATCCCACGGTGAGTATCTAAGACAAGGTGTACTTGGTGCATTTCTATAAATAAATAATTCCAATTTTAATCTTAATAACTGCTATGCACAGTTCTTTTCACAAGGAATATGGCTGGGAAAAATTAAAATAAAGTGCCCTTGTCAAAAATGAACTCATTAAGGTGATTGGAATTTTGAACCCAGATGAATAAGGGAGAAATTGACTTAGTTAATATTCATTTGAGTTGAGTCAATAAAGTGATGAAATTAATGGACTTTAATTTCTTGAACCTAGAGGAAGGTGAAAATGGAATGTGCCCTTGGTTAAGTTTTAAATTCCACTTCATCTAACCTATCAACACTCTTTGAATCAGTACTTGAATTGGAAGGTGAAGTAGGATAGTTAATAAATACACATAGGAGGAATGACATACTTGATAGTGTATGAATTTGTGAGTATTTTGACTTCTAGTGAGTTTTTGAAGCTAGGGAAGACATCATTTTCGAACACCCATGAAAAGCCTGACCCACTGTTTGGTAGTGTTCCTCTGGATATTAAAGTCTAATGATGCACTTTTTGAACTGAACTCCACAAATCATCTTTATATTTTAAAGTCAAGGGAATACATTTGTTTGAGGACAAACAAAGTTTTAAGTGTGGGGGAGTTTGATGTGGCTCATTTTTCACTCTTTTCCACATCCTTTTTGTATTTTTATTGACTTTTTTACACCAAAATGTTGTTTTTTATTAAATAATTGATAATTAATGTGATTCTGTACTTTTCTGTCTAAAATAATCAATTTTTGTTTAAATCGATTGTTTTTAATATTCATTATTTTCTTTTTAAATAATTATTTAGTTTACTTAATTCTTTGGAATTTGACTTTTATTTTTTACTCTTTTATTTTTACAATTTTTCATTCTGGTGAGTTTATTAATTCATTAATTTAATTAATTAATTATTTATTATTTAAATTTTAAATAAATAATTTTTTTTAATTATTTTAAGAATTTAATTAGTTTTAACAATTTAATTTTATTCAATTAAGTTTTTTTCTTCATTATTTAATTTATTAATTGGTTACTTAATTGGTTGATTAATTTAAGAGAGCAACTTTAGTTATTTTAGTTTGTTTTTAAATTAAGTTTATTTATAAATTTTAATACAAATAAATTTATTCATTTAAATAAAACATAATTAATTTTATTATTTAGCTTTGTTTTATTTATTTAGTTTTTAATTCAATTTAATTTGTTAATCGATTTTTAGTTTTATTTAAATTATTAATTTATTTATGATGTTATTAATATTTTCATGACTTATTATATTCCCCCTTTACTTATTTTATATGAAATGTGCATAATTTGTGTGAAATATTAATGTTTTAATATTAAGTATAATATTTGAGCATTTTTAGAAGTAGTCCAATTGAGTCAGTTTAATGTTTTAATTATAACTGTCACTATACTGATCCAAATTGTGTGGTTCTTGTTTTTTAGGATTATACTTTAAATATACAACATTTCATTAAAAGGAACCATGATCCAATTCTGCCATTTGAAGGGTCATATGGTCCTCACAAACAAGACCAAAGAATCTGTGAACAAACTGGACCAGCCTTGAAGATTGATTTACTGGGCTCAATACATAAGTCCAAAAACCTTAACTCTCCACCATAATTCGGGGGACACTACATTTCATCTTGGATAAAAATTTCATGGCCCAAATCTAAGTACAAGGGGCCCAAATGAAGCTTTGAAGTCCAGCCCACCATTCTGTCCGAGAATTAAAATCAGTATACTATTCATGACATATCTCATGATGTAAGCATCAAATCGATCTGATATTTTGCAGTGTGAAAGAAGATATATAGGTGGCCTACTTTGTTGAAGAAGTCATTCGGATTTGAAGGCATCTTACTGTTAAAAAATCCATTCACATTTTGGCCATCGAAAAAGAATGGATAGAAATGGTCAGTTTACCTTTGTTTAATAAAACCACCATAACTTTGGCTCAACTTGTCCAAATGCCTCCATAATTTGACAGTAGTCGCCCAACATTATTTTCTACAACTTTTAAGAAGGATATATTTGACGATTCAGCTTTCTGAATAGCCAAATTGGCGATTCAAGTGGAGGTATAGATTGTGAATGCAAACAGTCCACTCCTTGGGCTATAAATACTCTCCCCTTCTCTCCTTGAGAGGGGTTGGCATTTCAGAAGAGAGGATATCATATTGGCACAACCAAAGCCTTGCCAAAGTCTTGGGAGGACCTGCCATACTCAAGTTTTCACTTGAGAGACCTTTCCTCCTCTCTTTGTTTTCACTTACTTTTGTGTTCTTCATTTTTGTAATCTTGTAATTCTCTTTCTTTGTAATAATGTTTTAATGCAAGTTACTTCTTCAATATCTCTTATTCTCATATACCTTCTGTAGTTTAATATTTATGTTCCTAAAATAGTTTAAATTCAGTTGAATCCCTTTCCCTTCTTTTTCTCCTCATTCAATTGAAAATCCGTTTTTAATTATCATCCTCGTTCGTGTGTGTGTGTCAACGTACCACTTTTTTCTAATCTCTTTCTTTTTCTTCTATTCTTAATTTATCATCATAATTATTTTAACCATAATATTAAACATCCAAATGGCTGAGTAAATCTCTCATTGGGGTGAGTTATAATTCGGGGATGTTAAGTGATTGAGAGTTTTGCTCGATGAGTATTCTTTAAATTAATATTGTGTATGTTAAACTTAATATGTCATGGATTAATGATATGTTTTGTTTAACGAGTGGTTTCCATGGATTATTGGAACCATAAATACACTACCATAAATAAGTTTTGATTGAGATTATAACCCTAAGTTAAGTTAAGGCTTGGATTAAAGCCTTCACACTTAGGAATTCCAATCAACGTCAACTTATGACATGGGTGTTAATTTAATGCAATACAAAGTAAGGCTCAAGGATATCACATGCTTAACTCCCCAATGATGAACTCACCCCAATATTTATCAATTTGGTAAATCAAACATCATCTATAAATAATTTCAATTAAGCTCTGCAAACAAACCCCCCTAATCAAAATACAATCAACTAAAAACAAACGACTACTACAAAGTATCATCGCCGAGGATTCGACCCGAGTGCTGCTATACACATTAGCAGAGCACCGGAACTTTGACCGGTCGATAGGCAACAATCAGCCATGCGTTTCAAATGGCGCCATTGCCGGGGATGGTGCTTTAAGTAGTCATTCGTTTCTGGTTATTGTCAAAAAAAAAACCCAAAAAAAAAATACAAAATTTAAAAAAAAAATTGAAAAAAAATCACAAAGAAAAACCCGTCTTCTCATAAAAATCATAAACTGAAAAATACAAAGAAAAACCCGTCTTCCTCTTTCTTCCAAAATCTCTCTGAATGCCCCGTAGCCTTCCAAACAATCCCTCCGATTTGTTTGACCCTGAAATTGATAGAACTCTTCGTCGACTTAGGAGGACCATTAGGGATAACCAAATCACCCAAGAACCAATCATTGCCCTACCAATTGAATTAGATATGGCCAATCCTAGGGAACAAACATTGAAAGAACTTGCTACCCCTGATATGAATTACCAACCTCTTGGTATTAAATATCCAAACATAGAAGCTGACTTCAAACTCAAATCGGGTTTGATTCATCTTCTCCCTCATTTTCACGGGCTAGCCGGTGAGGATCCACATCTCCACCTTAAAGAGTTCCAAGTGGTGTGCTCTACCATGAAGCCTCAAGGGGTTTCTGAAGAACAAATCAAGCTTAGAGCTTTCCCCTTTTCCCTAGCGGATTCTGCCAAGTCTTGGCTCTATTACCTCCCACCTGGTTCCATAAACTCATGGGTTGACATGAAGAGACTTTTCCTTGAGAAGTTCTTTCCCGCTTCCCGAACAGCTTCTATCCGAAAGGAAATAAGCGGTATCCATCAATTCCCAAATGAATCACTCCATGAGTATTGGGAGAGGTTCAAAAAGCTTGTAGAAACTTTTCCACACCATCAAATCCCTAACCAACTCCTGATCCAATACTTATATGAGGGGTTATTGGCTATGGAGCGAACTCTCATTGATGCCGCAAGTGGCGGTGCTCTTGTTGACAAAACTCCTGCAGCTGCACGAGAACTCATAAGCAACATGGCTGCAAACACGCAGCAATTCCATACTCGAGCACATGCTCAAGTGAAACAAGCACAAGAGAATCAATCCATAGAGCCCAACAAGATGACTGAGTGGATGAGTGAACTTACAGGTCTTGTGCGTCAACTAGCGGTGGCTACTAAAGCCCCAACCTCATCTTCTCCATAGTCACTATTCCCTGGACCTATCAAGAATTGTGGAATCTGCAACTCTCCATCTCATCCGACTGACACATGTACACAACTTCAAGATGATCCATCTAATTCATCTAGTCCAATGGAGCTCAATGCGGCATATGCTCAGCGAAACTTCAACCCTCAACAATCAGGTCAGTTTGTTAGAAACTTCAACCAACCCCACTCTGAGCCCTTCTCTTCTACCTTTAACCCACCTCTGAGGTATGGTAATCCCATTTCTCATCCTCCTTAGTTCCCTCATCAAAATCCAAACCAGTTCCAATATGGTCAAAGTGGTGGTAACATCCATCAACCTTATCCTTTTGTTCCTCAACCCCAAAGGAACAATCCTCCTCCTGGATTCCACTATCCTAACGAGCCTTCCCAATTCCCCACCCAATACAATCACTTTCCCAAGAACCAAAATCAAGGCCAACCCAATTTGGGACAAGCCTCTTCTTCTAAACAACCATGGGAAAGTGCTGTAGAGGATCTTGATTCCTTCACCCGTTCTAGCCTCAAGAACATTGAAACCCAAATAGGTCAACTTGCATCCCACCTTAGCCAGCAACAACCATCCATTCATCCCAACTCCCAGCTCAACCATTACCCAACCCTAAGGGTAATGTAAGTGCAATTACACTTAGATCGGGAAAGCAAATTGCTATGCCCCATGCTGATTGCTCTACCTCCCCTTTCGATGTTGATCTAGAAAATGAAAAGAAAAAAAAGCTGGAAAAGGAACTTGAATCCACTCCTTCACCTCCTTCCATTCCTCTAAGGAACCCAATTCCTTTTCCTCAAGCCATCTCTAAGCCTAAGAAGTCCTTTGAGCCTGATCCTGAAATGCTTGACATGTTTAGACGTGTTGAAGTGAACATCCCCCTCTTAGATGCCATCAAACAAATCCCTAAGTATGCCAAGTTTCTTAAGGAATTGTGCACCCATAAGAGGCAACTTAGGAACATTGAAAATGTTTCAACCCAACAGTCCATTCCCATGAACTGCAAAGATCCAGGGACCTTCACGGTTCTATGTCAAATAGGGAGTTCCAACTTTGATGATGCACTCATAGACCTTGGAGCCTCAATAAATGTCATGCCCAAATCCATTTTCTCCAACCTTGGTCTAGGTCCCTTGCACCCAACGGGTGTTGTCATTCAATTAGCCAATCGAAGCACTGCCAGTCCTGAGGGGATAATTGAGGATGTTCTTGTTCGGGTCAATGATCTTATCTTCCCAGCTGATTTCTATGTCCTTGACATGGAAGGTGAGACTACCTCTTCTCGATCTCCCCTAATTCTAGGAAGAACATTCCTTATGACTGCGAGAACCAAGATTGATGTCCATTCAGGCATCTTATCCATGGAATTCGGTGACCAACTGGTCAAGTTCAACATTTTCCAAGCCATGCGATACCCATCTGAGGATCACTCTGCATTCTCAATCCATGCTTTTGAGGACACTTCTAAGATTCAAGCGAACCCCAATCCACCATGTTCTTCACGTTCTAATGATAAAGGATCTTGCGAAATCTGCACCATGATTAACAAAGTCATAAATGGTGAAGTTGATGTGGACCTTTCTTTCTTAGACTCCATCAATCAAAGTGAACTTAAAAACTCTCTTGAATCCCACATCAACTCTAATCTCTACTGCTCCACCTTGGACAGTGTTGAGGAAAATGATCCAAACCCATCTGGAATCCCTTCTCCTACTTTGAACTTGTCTAGCTCTCAAATCAAGGCTGAAACTGATCTAAAACCACTTCCTTCACACCTCAAGTATGCATTCCTTTTCCATGATCCCTCCTACCCTGTCATTATCTCTGCTTCACTTTCTGAAACTGAGGAGTCCCAACTTGTTCAAGTGTTAGAGGAAAACAAAAATGCCTTAGGTTGGACCCTAGAGGATATTCCAGGAATCAACCCTGCCCTTTGCATGCATCACATCCATCTATAGGAATCATCCAAACCAATTAGGCAACCTCAAAGAAGACTCAATCCACTCATACTTGAGGTAGTTAGGGAAGAGATTACCAAGCTTCTTCAAGCTGGTATTATCTACCCAATTTCTGATAGTGAATGGGTTAGTCCAATTCAAGTCATTCCTAAGAAGGGCGGGATAACAGTTGTCACAAATGAACATGGAGAAGTGGTCACAACTCGAGTGAAAAACAAATGGCGCCGTTGCCGGGGATCGAACCCGGGTCACCCGCGTGTGTGCATCAATTATCGCAAATTGAATGCTGAAACACGAAAAGATCACTACCCACTTCCTTTCCATGACCAAATGCTTGAGAGATTGGCCGGAAAGTCACACTATTGCTTTCTTGATGGTTACACCGGCTACTTCCAAATTCCAATCGCACCTCAAGACCAAGAAAAGACCACATTCACTTGCCCCTTTGGAACCTATGCCTATAGGAAAATGCCTTTTGGCCTTTGTAATGCTCCTGCAACATTCCAGTGGTGTATGATGAGTATCTTTTCTGAATTCATTGAGAATTGCATGGAGGTCTTCATGGATGACTTTACCATTTATGGTGAGTCATTTGAATCTTGCTTACATTCACTCTATTTGGTCCTTCAAAAGTGTGTCAAGTGAAACCTTGTGCTGAATTTTGAAAAATGTCACTTCATGGTTTCAAATGGGATTGTTCTAGGGAACATAATTTCTCAAGAGGGTATCCAAGTTGATCCAGCCAAAATTGAGGTGATCCAATCACTTCGTGAACCCAAATCAGTTCGAGACATTCGGTCCTTCCTTGGTCATTCCGGTTTCTATCGACGATTCATTCAGAACTTCAGCAAGATTTCCCTCCCTCTCACTCATTTACTTCAAAATGATGTCACATTCAATTTTGATGAGGCTTGCAAGAGAGCCTTCATTGAACTCAAATATGCTCTCACATCTGCTCCAATAATCCAACCCCTAGATTGGTCCTTACCATTTGAATTGATGTGTGATGCTTCTGATAGGACCATTGGGGCTGTTCTTGGTCAAAGAAGAGAAAACATTCCTCATGTCATCTTTTATGCCTCAAAAACATTGGATGAAACTCAATCACACTACACTGTGACTGAAAAAGAACTTTTAGCTGTGGTTTTTGCCTTGGATAAATTCCGGCCCTATCTCTTAGGTGCCAAAATCATCATCTTCACGGACCACTCAGCATTAAAGTTCTTACTTAAGAAAAGTGATTCCAAACCAAGGCTAATAAGATGGATTTTAATGCTCAAAGAGTTTGAACTTGTGATAAAAGATAAACCTGGAAAAGAAAACCCTGTGGCTGACCACCTGAGTAGAATTTCTAATTCTTCTCATTCTGAAATAATTGATCCTGAATTTCCAACTGAACACCTCTCATCTCTCACTCCAAAGTTACCATGATATGCCCCAATTGTCAATTACTTGGTTTCTGGTGTTTTCCCTGAATATTTTTCAAAAGAACAAAAAGAAAAGATGAAAAGTGATTCAAAGCATTATTTTTGGGAAGATAATAAACTTTGTAAAACTGGGGCTGACATAGTAATTAGGAGATGTGTTGATGAAACTGAACAATCCTCCATCTTGGAATTCTGCCACTCAATGCCTGGAGGTGGCCACTTTGGACCAAAAAGGACTTCTCGAAAGGTCCTAGATTCTGGATTCTTTTGGCCTTCACTCTTCAAGGACTCACACAAGTTCTGTCAATCATGTCCCACTTGCCAAAAGTTTGGCACAATTTCCAAAAGAAACGAAATGCCTCAAAATCCATTAATCTTCTGTGAGCTCTTCGATGTTTGGGGAATCGATTTCATGGGACCTTTTCCCCATTCCAATGGATTATCCTACATTATCCTTGCTATTGAATATGTTTCTATGTGGGTCGAGGCCAAACCCACTAGGAAAGATGATGCTCAAACTGTGAGTGAGTTCCTCAAAACCCATATCTTCCATCGATTCGGAACACCACGTGCTTTGATAAGTGACTTAGGAACTCATTTCTATAATAGAACCATGGAGTCACTTTTGAAAAAGAATGGGTTTGTACATAAAACATCCACTGCATATCACCCTCAAACAAATGGAATGGCTGAACTTTCTAACAGAGAAGTGAAAAGAGTGCTTGAAAGAATTGTTAAGACCACAAGAAAAGACTGGACCGATAGACTTGGTGAAACAGTTTGGGCCTATCGAACAGCCTATAAGACACCCATTGGGATGTCTCCATTTAGGCTAGTTTTTGTTAAAGCCTGTCATTTACCAGTTGAAATCCAACATAAGTCATTTTGGGCTGTCAAAACTTGTAATTTTGATTGTGAAAAATCTGGTGAAGAAAGATTGTTGCAGTTGACTGAATTCGAGGAGCTTCGACTCGATTCGTATGAGAACTACATTCTCTACAAAGAAAAGGCAAAGTCACTCCATGACAAGCACATTCTTCGAAAGGTATTTCATGAAGGTGAAAAGGTAATGCTCTTCAATTCTCGATTTCGACTTCACCCAGGCAAGCTCAATTCTCGTTGGGATGGACCTTTTCTTATTACTAATGTTTACCCATTTGGTGCAGTGAAAGTCCAAGACCCTTCTTCAAAAAGAACATTCACGGTAAATGGACACCGATTAAAGCATCACCATGAGAGGCCATTCACTTCAGGTTCCACATCGACTTCCATTGACCCACCACTAGATGGAAACGGCGACCCACCAAATCCAAACCAGGGGGCACCTCTTTCCCTTTAACTCTCTCTCCTCAATCTCTCTTCCCTCTCTTCTTCTCTCTATTTCTTCTTCTTCCTCTCTCCATCTCATTTTTTTACAACATTCTTCCACAACCTTTGTTCTATTTTCTCTTTTGTGTGGATGTGTCATTAAAAATAAAAAAAATTTAAAAAAAAATTAATTAAAAAAATGAAAATTAAAAAAAAAGGGTGTCATAATTACTCATCATCCAATATTGAAATTCTGTCCAACCATTTTGGGGAGTCAAAGGGCTTGTTTTAAACTCAACTATATTTAATTTTTATCTCAAACTTGGGTAAACAATTTTGTGTCAATAACAAACATTTTGAATGAACAATTTTTGGTGGAAAATGATTCTCCCATACCGTGAGGAATAACATTAGCCTTCATGACAAGGTCATATATGGCCATCTTTTTCATTGTGTGTCTTCACCACTGATTGTGAGTCTTGAGTTTGTGGACCTTCGAGCTGAATTTCCATCTTTTGTGTGCATTAATATGATAGAGGCATTTTCTAAGCCACATGAGAATCAGAATAGCCAAATAGCCTCCCGTTACCCATACATTGTTCCTAATTTTGAAATCCCCTTTGAGCCTATGAAAACCTTTCTTTTGATAGCCACATTACAATCCTAATACCTTGTCCCACCCAACAACTTCATGGATTTTCATTGTACAATTTATTGAAATTTAAGTGTGGGGGGAATGGACTTCATTTTTGGGCGTACTTTCATTGATTTCCAATGTGTCATCATATGCTTCAGGGCAAGCATCCATTCAAGTGTGGGGGAGAGGTTGTAATTCTGTGAGCTTTGGGGTGTATATGTGTAATTTTCATTTGTACAAAAGTCATTGAAAAGTGTTCAAAAAAATGAAAAAAAATGAAAAACAAATTATATTTTAAAAAATGAAAAAAAGGAATGGGTTGTGTCTTGGGTGGGTCAAAAATCATTCATCATCAACCTTTGATTGTGTTATAACTACTAAAATTAGTTCCATGAGAAGATCAAACATGGGTTGGGAGATGACTGTGAGACTTGTTTCAAGCACAACTTTCGAAAAAAAAGAGCAAAAAGAGAAAAAAAAGAACACTTGAATCATCTTGTATTGTGTAATTATTGGAAGTCTTCCATGTTGTACATATTCCATCATCTCACCCTATTCCATTTTCTATCTCCCTCACTTTTCATTCATCACACATTCATGCCCTTTTAAATATGTGTTTCTATTTCCTTTCAAATCAAATTTCAAAAAAAATGTGCATTGATTTTTCCATGTTGGTGTTTTTAACCCCTCTTTTCCTTTGGACATTATATACCTACCGTCCCATGTCCACTGAAAAACCCCTTAAAAGACCTCTTGATTCTTGTACACATTAGATTTGGGAATGGAAGCTGAGATCTCTTACAAACTCTTGATTTTCACTTTTTGTTGGTGATTGAGTGAACCTCCTAAAATACATTTTTATCATCTTGAGAGGAGTAAGTTTTGAGTGCCTACATTTTCCAATTCAAACCTTGAACATAAAAAAATGAATTGTTTCTGATGCAGTATTGTGAACCAAATTTGTGATGGAATTCAATATGGATTAGTGAAATAGTCTAAACCTCCCCTGATTGGAGAAAACAAAATTTTAATATTTGTTGGTGAGTGAAAATGATTTTGTCATGTTTTTATATTTGTTGCACATGAGGACACGCGCAAATCTAAGTGTGGGGGAGTTGATGTTATTAATATTTTAATGACTTATTATATTCCCCCTTTACTTATTTTATATGAAATGTGCATAATTTGTGTGAAATATTAATATTTTAATATTAAGTATAATATTTGAGCATTTTTAGAAGTAGTCCAATTGAGTCAGTTTAATTTTTTAATTATAACTGTCCCTATACTGATCCAAATTGTGTGGTTCTTATTTTTTAGGATTCTACTTTCAATATAAAATATTTCATTAGAAGGAACCATGATCCAATTCTGCCATTTGAAGGGTCATATGGTCCTCACAAACAAGACCAAAGAATCTGTGAACAAACTGGACCAGCCTTGAAGATTGATTTACTGGGCTCAATACAGAAGTCCAAAAACCTTAACTCTCCACCATAATTCGGGGGACACTACATTTCATCTTGGATAAAAATTTCATGGCCCAAATCCAAGTACAAGGGGCCCAAATGAAGCTTTTAAGTCCAGCCCACCATTCTGTCCGAGAATTAAAATCAGTATACTATTCATGACATATCTCATGATTTAAGCATCAAATCGAGCTGATATTTTTCAGTGTGAAAGAAGAGATATAGGCGGCCGACTTTGTTGAAGACGTCATTCGGATTTGAAGGCATCTTACTGTTCAAAAATCCATTCACATTTTGGCCATCGAAAAATCATGGATAGAAATGGACAGTTTACCATTGTTTAATAAAACCGCCATAACTTTGTCTCAACTTGTCCAAATGCCACAATATTTTGACAATAGTCGACCAACATTATTGTCTACAACTTTGAAGAAGGAGATATTTGAATATTCGGCTGTATGAATAGCCAAATTGGCGATGCAAGTGGAGGGACAGATTGGGAATGCAAACAGTCCACTCCTTGGGCTATAAATACTCTCCCCTTCTCTCCTTGAGAGGGGTTGGCATTTCAGAAGAGAGGATATCATATTGGCACGACCAAATCCTTGACAAAGGCTTGGGAGGACCTGCCATACTCATGTTTTCACTTGAGAGACCTTTCCTCCTCTCTTTGTTTTCACTTACTTTTGTGTTCTTCATTTTTGTAATCTTGTAATTCTCTTTCTTTGTAATTATGTTTTAATGCAAGTTACTTATTCAATATCTCTTATTCTCATAAAACTTCTGTAGTTTAATATTTATGTTCCTAAAATAGTTTAAATTCAGTTGAATCCCTTTCCCTTCTTTTGCTTCCTCATTCAATCAAAAATCCGTTTTTAATTATCATCATCGTTCGTGTGTGCGTGTCAACGTACCACTCTTTTCTAATCTCTTTCTTTTTCTTCTATTCTTAATTTATCATCATAATTATTTTAACCAGAATATTAAACATCCAAATGGATGAGTAAATCTCTCATTGGGGTGAGTTATAATTCGGGGATGTTAAGTGATTGAGAGTTTTGCTCGATGAGTATTCTTTAAATTAATATTGTGTATGTTAAACTTAATATGTCATGGATTAATGATATGTTTTGTTTAACGAGTGGTTTCCATGGATTATTGGAACCATAAATACACTACTATAAATAAGTTTTGATTGAGATTAGAACCCTAAGTTAATTTAAGGCTTGGATTAAAGCCTTCACACTTAGGAATTCTAATCAAGGTCAACTTATGACATGGGTGTTAATTTAATGCAATACAAAGTAAGACTCAAGGATATCACATGCTTAACTCCCCAATGATGAACTCACCCCAATATTTATCAATTTGGTAAATCAAACATCATCCATAAATCATTTCAATTAAGCTCTGCAAACAAACCCCCCTAATCAAAATACAATCAACTAAAAACAAACGACTACTACAAAGTATCATCGCCGAGGATTCGACCCGAGTGCTGCTATACACATTAGCAGAGCACCAGAACTTTGACCGGTCGATAGGAGATAATCGGCCGTGAGTTTCAATTTAATCTGTTCTTTTTATTTTGCAGGTACTCAAGGTGGCACATCCCACTATTTTCACCCCTCACGGTCTCACCGTTTCCAATCCTCACATTCTCTCCATGAGCATCACTCACAGTTCCACCGTTTCACTTCATCATGTGTCACCGTTCGCACCCCCAACCACCTTTCTTCACGGTGCCTTTGCCACTGTTTCTACCTCACATTTTCACTTCTCACTGTCTCACCGCTCCTTCACGTAGCATCACGACGACTGTCTCACCATTCCAACAGCCTCCTCTTCTCCCACCTCATTCACGCAGCACCTCATCAACACAGCAGCAACTCAACACCACAGTCGCACCAATAAACAGTAGCAATCAATAATTCAGTGGTAGATTCAAACCATAAAAAAATAAACAAATCACAAAAAGATCAACCGAATAAACAGAACAAGAATCGAGAAATAAGAACAGATCAAAATCCCAAATTTTCTCAGATCTGATGTGAACCAAAACTCCGAGTCAATTGCACCTCGTGCCGTGATATGTTTCTAGTCGATCACCCCTTGGCCATGTCTTCAAGATAGCCCACTGCCTGCACACTCCCCATCGCTGCAGACCAGTTTCCGAGTCACCTCCCTACTGCTACCTCGACCCTACCGCCGGTCCGGTCTCACCGGACAAACCCCTTGCCTCACGCAGCTCACCATTTCCCACTCTCTGCGGCGAGCCTCCCGAACCCCATGAGCCCGCATAACCCAAATCCACCACCGCAATCCTTGCTTATTTGCATCTCAAACCCTCACTGCGACCTCCCTGCCATCCACCTCCAGCCTCGCCTCCCTTGCGCCGCACGAACCAGACCCCCACCCCTTTTTTTCATTTTTTATTTCTTCTTTTTAGTTTTAATTATATTTTATTATAACATATAATATATATATATATATATTATGTATTATATTTAATATACAATATAATAATAATAATAGGCATAATAATAAATAGAATATAAGCTTTTATATATTACACTAATATATGTATTAATTAAATAAAATAGTTATAAAATATATATTACTAATAATTGAGGTATCATAATATATATATATATATATTAATAAGTTATTATTATTAACTTTAAGTACTGATATTAATATATAGTGTATAAATTTATTTAGTTATACATAGTAGTTACTTTTTATTGGGCTCATGTACGTTTGTTATTGTTTCGTTGCAGGGGGGTTGTATGCACTTACATAGAGTTCAGCAAAAAGCTAGTGACATGCACATAAAACCACGCCACGTGGATCTGCTGAGTTTTAGAGGGAAGATTGTAGCTCGTCGTGCACTCACCATCTCATTTAGTTAGGAGCAACTGCTCCGGTGACAAGTGTAGAGGAAGTAGCATAATGAAAGTTCCACATGGAGGCCATGGAACACCTCAGGCGAGATTCCAGAGACTTATACTGGTCATTAGCATTCGTGACAGGCACAAAATCATTGATACATGGTTGGAGGCATTGAACGAGCAAGTGGAGGGAGGCATCGATCCAAACTGAGGGAACAAAGTAATATGAACATACAACATCTTCCATCGTGAGCAGATTAGAGTACCGAGAGCAGCATATCAGATCATTTCATACATCGATTCCCAGTGTGGGACATCGAGCGGATTCCATCATTACTTCCACCATCAAGCAGCTAGAGTTAGAACTTTTAGGAGATATAACAGGGAGTCAAACATCTTTATTTTTCCCTGTGCTCTGTTTTTCTGCAACTCATTTTAATATGAACTTCATTGTTTATTATTCTATTTTTTCATTAAAACTAACAATTATATCCAGCTAAATTCCTTCAGAGGGGGGGGGGGGGATAAGCTGGTTGATTGGATTTTCTTATTCTGATTCATGCACTGTCTTATTTTCTAGATTCTCTCTCTCAATGTTTGCGGAACAAATTCATTTTGAAAACAACAAGGTCGAGTGAAAACCGATCTTGATTGAATATTAATGAAAAATGTTTAAATCTACGGGAACTCATTGACAAATGAGTCATGCTCAAATGAGAGAGACACACTAAACTCAAATAACAAGTTGAGTCCAGTGACATCTGACTTGTTATCACCATTGGATGGAATGACTTTTACAGTTGGAGGACTGTATAAGCTATTTCATCACAAACTGACCAGATGAAAAATCTGGCCAATTACTTTTATTCATATCCATATTTCTTAAACTTCAGTGAAAGAACAAGAGTAGGCAATATTGAAATCATCCAGTGGAATTCCTCCCCCTACTCATCTATTGGTTGTTCTCACCACAATTTCCCTTTCTGCTCTATCTACCTTCTTTGAACTTACCAGTTTACCTTTACTCCCTCACACACTGATTCTCACTCACTCCAATTCACCATAACCAACTATTTTTTCTTGTTCTTGTGTGTGTGTATTTGTTTAGTTTATTTTTTTAGATCACCAAACACAACATGAGGCCTCTCTGTGGTTTGACCCTGTCTTGCCACTGTCCTAAGTAGTAAGTAGTTTATAAATTTTAGTTTGTTGCCCGTGCCTAATAACGTGCGAGTGTGCAGTATTTCATAAACCATGATAATAACAATTCATGGTAAAGTTGGATACATTGGGTGCATCATGAGTGACATTCCATTAATGAATAAGTAAAGGAAGGATTTTTCCCTTCTATATTTATGGAGGCTAATATCTTGTCCCTTTGATTTGAATAGAACCATTGCATTAAATTCCATGGACATGGTGTAACATAGTGTTTATTTCAGATATTCAAAGAAATACATATCGATCATATAGGTTGGTGACAAGGATGTGCAACCTTCTTGATGAAATATTGTGAAAAGGAGATTATATTACACAGTGAGTGTTCATATGTGGTTGTCAGTACTGATACATTAAGTTCTTTCTCTTGGGTGTCTTGAACCATTTCTAGATAGTAATCTTGGATTTTAGGTAAGTCTGCCTAATTCCAAGGAGAAAGAATCCTATAGGGTCACACACTATGTGTTTCCTTTGATCTTGATTAAATTATATTTGAGTTTAATTATAGAATAAATATTATTCTCAAGTATGAGGAATAATTTTACTCAAGTTATATTGATCACATAAATTATATAAATATTTATTCTCCGACTTGTGAATAAAATATTTATTTTATTTATTTAATATTTTAATAAATATTTATTTTCTATATTGTGAAAAAAATATTTATTTATGAATAAAATATTTATTCAGTTTTTCAATAAATGATATAGGAGTTCTAATGGACCAAGATTGAGTTTGGTGAAAAATATAAATTAACAAGACTGTTATATAATATTTGTTATTGCACAAGTTGATGAGAACTACAAAATAATAATAATATAATTATTATTATGCGGCATGAGGTTTATTAAAGGTAATAAATGTTATTTATTGGATGATATGAAATTAAATAATATTTTTACAGAAATCCTAACTCTATAAATAGACTTCTATGTCTATTGTGTAGAGTATCCAAAAATTGAGAATAGAGAATTTTTGCACATAATGAATTCTCTCTCAACTCCTCCTTCTCTCTCACTCTTAAGGGTGATAAGTACAAGAAATATTTCTTCAAGACCAACAAATAGGTGATCAATAATAAACAACTTAAGACATTCTACTCACTGTGCTAGAACCTAGAGATCGAATGGTGTTGCTTAGAGATCATAGGAGCACGTGTGGATCACTGCTAGAGGGATTATATCCTTGAACCCTCATAGTGCAACAAAGGTAATATGAAAAGGTCTTTTCATATGATCAAAATTCACCAACAAGAAGGTTTCTAAGCCCAGGTATTTATTTATTCAAATATTAAATAAATTAATTATAAATTTTATGTGCGAGATCCTCACTCTTAGTTTCAGGCAACAATTATTAAAATAAATTTAATATATCTCCCACCTCCATATGATTCTACTTCACCTGAAACCATCACACAATTGGATTAGAGTTTGATAAACCATGTGTCCAAACCATATAACATACCCAGAATGTTGAAAACTTGAGTTTCCAAGTTTAACCCTCTTTTATTTTAACCCTATTTTAGGTTTCTCCTCCCCTACTCAACCTAGGTGCACTGTGGGGATCCCAAATATCTCCTTCCATCCTTGATCCTCCTCCATGATTCCTAGGTGAGTTTACCTTGGTTTTGGTTAATTTTCTCATCTTCTTACCTCCCTCTCTTGGATTCTTGATTTTTATTGGTGGGGTTCTATCTTGGAGGAACACTAGGGGTTGAGGGTTGATATTGGATTGTGTTCCTTGAATATTAAGGCATGTGGTTTGTTCCTTGGGATTATTTATTCCTTATCCTAGAGTTTTGTCACATTGACACACCATTGAGGTATGTGTTTCCATCCATTTAATTTTAAAATCATGCCAATAGATTCTTGATCTTTATTAAATTATTTTTAAATGGAATGTTTATGATTGTGGTGTGTTGGTATGATTTTTTATATCATTTATATGGTGTAAATTTAATGAAAATGGGATTTCAAAGGATTTTATTAGTTATAACCATATGTATATGCACACTAGGTGTTTGATTTAATTCTTATTGGTCTTTTAAAATGAATTTTAATACTTTGATATTGTTTTTACCATGTTTAAGTTTTAGTATTGGGGTGACATGTGGAATTGATCTTTGTGTGTGGGTTTTGGTGCCTTTTTATGGTTTGGTGATTATGCGTGGATCCTTGTAATTGGTTGTGATTCTATTTTTGATTATTTAATTAGAACCTTGGGTATTTTTATGGTTTAACATATATATTCCATTGGATGTGGTCATGTCCATATGTGCATGGGGTGAAAATATGGATAGGAACACACACACATGAGTGGAATTCCATGAAAATTACCATATTGAACCTCGATTTTTCAAAAAACCATTCTTCCATATTTTTCTTCCTCTCCTCCAATCTAACTCTCAAATTATTTTCTAAAAAATACCAATGTTGTCTAAGTGGGATCCTGGTTTCTAAATGACTTCAAATGTGGTTTTCAAATATGTTTTTTAAATATTGGCCCATTTGAAACCTTGAAGTATGATTTGGAGACCACTTAACAAAAATTCCCATTTAGTATCATCTAAGCATAAGTAGTGTTTCCACCTTGGTTTTGGATATGGTTTTTAGAAGAAATGAATTTTCATTGGAAATGTTTTTCTACTGGTAAATGTTAAGGATCAGTTGGTATTTTGTAATGTTTTGGAAATTGGTCTTCAATTTATATAACATGTAGGTCCGGTTGGAAATTTTGAATGGTTATATATATAATGGGATCCTATATGAATGTACTTCCAATGAGAGGGTCTTCACATAGTTAGTGTCAAGGATTGGGAAAGGCATGAATGGTGGCATTTGTGAGTTATGTATAATGCCAAGCATGGATGAACTCCTCATTATACTTTATATTATTATCCTGGGGTTCTTGGTCTTTATATAGAGGGTTGAGTGATGATTAATTTATAATCCCGGATAGACAGATTAGAACCCCATGGATAGAGGATAGGCCAGGTGGAATTTTACATGGGTGAGGCTAGTTTAGGGCAGCCAGGTTGGTTGTTGACTATGAATGTGAACCATATGCTAACAGGTGAGTCCGAACCAAGTGCATCAAAGGAATGATTATATGGATGATTAGGAAAGGAGCATGATTACATATCTATATATTTATTCTTTATTTTTATAGCACTTTGGTTATTTTTTCTATTGGTATTTGTATACCCGCTCTTATACAATTCATTTATTTATGTATTTGTTGGATATTCCTTGTTTCTTATTCTTAGTTCAGATTTTTCCTTTATTCTATGCATCATTTGGGTTGTGTTTCCTTCTCATCATTCTGTTTTCAATTTTTTTTAAAAAGGAAAGGTGTACTTGGTTTTCTAAATGATAAAAACCTTTTTTTTATTATATGTATTTCAAACTTTCATATTTGGATTGTTTCAAGAAAGAACATGTATGGGTTCTATGGTGCTTACTTACTGATATGTTTATGCTCAAACCCTACTTATGCCACTTGACATTGGTAGAACCGAACTATTTTTTAGGTTTAGTTTTGTTTTGGTTTTCCTATGATGTGGTGTGGTCCTATGGACGATGGTGACTAAGAGGTCACATGGATATCATGTCAGGTTCTAGTTTGGGTTTAGTTTTTTTTAGTTTTCCATTTAGTCCTACTGCTATTATATCTGGATTTGGTTATATATTTATTTCCTTTAATGATTTATAGATTCTACTATTTATGCTACATAATATTTTCTATATTATTTCAACTATTTTATCGGTTAAATCATTCCCAAGTGTATGATATTTGATGATAAAAACTAGTTTCCATACTGGGAGGATCGAGAACACCTCTTGGAACTTATCGTGAGATGAATCGGGTGACCAGTTTGGGGTTGACCTGAGTTAGTTCATGAAAAAATGGTATTATAGGTACACTTTTTTATTTTGGGGTTTCAGGTAGTTTAGAGGTAGGATTGTTAAGAATTGGGAGGTAAATATGAGAAGAGCATCACAAACTATTACTCGTCTTGAGCCTCGAGTTACTAGGGGTAGTCTAAGATTTAATTATTTTATTTAGAATTTTGGGTTTATATAGTTGGTTTTTGTTTGGTTGGTGTGGTTTGGGAATGAAAATGGAAGTTATCTGGTGTTATAAGGTGGTATTATATGGAGTAGCGACCCATGTGGAGCCTGAGTGAATAATTCATGATACTTCAAGTGTTTAGTGATTGCTCGGGGCAAGGTATACTAAACCATGTGGTCAGGTTATGCATGGACACTAGTTCCCTATTTTAGGAGTTTTAGTGTGAGTTATGTTTTGGTTTGGTTTTGGTTGGAATGAGTGGATTTTTAATGTAAAATATTTTTTGGAAAAATGATTTTTAAAATGAAAATGATTTCAGGACATGGTTTTATTTTAAAAGTGGGATTTGGTGTTTAAATTGGACTTGGAAGAGAGTTTTAGTATTTGAAAAGTGTCTTTGTAATAAGGTAATTTTGAATTTTGGAATTTAAATGGTAATTTTTTAAAGAGGATTTTGGTTTTTCTTTATGATGTTTTAGTTTATTAGTTGTTGTTTTGGTCTAGAATGCCCCTTATTGGATTGAGTTTTGGTTTGATGTTGGTTTAGTTTTGTGTATTTGTGTTATATAGAGTATAACACCTAGAAAGATCCCAATGGTTTCCAGTGAGTCTCTCCCAGTTGATGAACCTACCCAGACTCATAGTGGGGTGGCGGAGTCAAGATCTTTTATTATAGCATCCTACCTTTTTGTCACATAAAATTTAATTACATTATACAAAACTGAGGATCTTTAAGGTTTAGTGTCTTGGAAACCAGGAACTTAATACACAAAAAAAAAATCTTCTTAAACACTTGAAAGGATTATCCTTATATTCATCCTAGGTTCATTACTACATCTTATAACCTGGGGACATACATCAAAAGAAAGGGTGAGCAGAAGACCCAGTAAGGGAAACAAGGAGAAACATTTAACATGTGAACTTGAGATACATCAACAATGTCATGAAAAAGAAATTTAAGGCATGAGAAAGAAATCATGAGGCATATCATAATAAAAATAATGTTTTACATAACTTGAATATGTGGCTACAAAATTTAACAAAGAAAATCATTTCCATTTCACCAAGGTCCATCCCCAAGGTGTCAATAAAAATTACCAAGGTTATTCACCAAGGTATCAGTCTAAATGGTCATCTCTAGAGATTAAGTATTTACCCAATGCATTGGAGCGCTATCAAGGCGCACCCTTAAATTTGACTTTATTATCATGTGATCCACATATATCATCATCATACATTTCATAAACAACCCATATAGAATAAAATAAATGGGTTTCCTTTCATAATCATAACATTTTAAAAACTGCTTTAAAGACATGATCTTTATATCACTTTAAACCCACAAAAAAGGAAAGTGGGTTTCGTGTATGTAAATCCCAGAATTAAAATAGAAAATTTTGATATATATGTGAATACCCCTATAGAAAAAGATCTTTGAGTATTCAATAAATAAATTAAAAGAATTTGAGAAAAAGAGAGAGACATTTTGAGATGAAAATTCTGCAGCATAACGACAATGTTAAAGGGTTTTAGAGAACATTGAAAAGAGAGGGGACATGAGTCACCCACTCATAAATGATTCATAACACAGTATAAAGACAGAATATAATGGATATAATAACATGGTAACGAAATTTGAAAGAAATACCATATGAATTGAAAAACATGGAAGGAAGACAAAAATAAGATTTCTCTTATTAAAATTCGACAGCCTAACGACGTCACTTAAAACTTCAAAAAAAATGAATTGATGAGGTCAAATAGGGTCTCTCATAATATGAACATGAAATATCAGTATAATATATATAGAGATCATACCCAAACATAATAAAAAGGAACATTAAAGACTTGACCAGAAAATAGAACTTGAAAATGAGAAGGGTGAACGAATCCCTTAAAAATTCGGCAGCCTAACGACGTCACTTAAAATTCAAAAAAAATGAATTGATGAGATAAAATAGGGTCTCTCATCATATGAACATAAAATATCAGTATGATAGATATATAGATAATACCCCAACATAATAAAAAGAACTTGAAAGACTTGACATGAAAGTAGAACTTTGAAAAATGAGAAAGGTGAAAGAATCCCTTAAAAATTCGGCAGCCTAACGGCACCACCTAAACTTCAAAAAAAAAAAAGAATTGAAGAGATCAAATAAGGTCTCTAATAATATGAACATAAAATATAAGTACGATAGATATAGAGATCATACCCCAATATAATAAAAAGAGCTTGAAATACTTGACATGAAAGTAGAACTTTGAAAAATGAGAAAGGTGAAAGAATCCCTTAAAAATTCGGCAGCCTAACGGTGCCACTTAAACTTCAACAAAAATGAATTCAAGTGATAAAATAGGGTATATCATCATATGAACATAAAATATCAGTATTATAGATATATAGATCATACATTTAACATAATAAAAAGGACTTTAAAGACTTAACAAGAAAATAGAACTTGAAAACGAGAATGGTGAAAGAATCTCTTAAAAATTCGGCAGCCTAACGACGCCACTTAAACATTCCTAAAATGAATTGATGAGATAAAGAGGGGGTCTCTCATAATATTAAAATGAAAAGGGAAGTAAGAGGAATATAAAATAACATCCTCCAACATAAGAACATGGAGCATAAAAAAATGACTTAAAAGAGATTACTTAAAAAGAAAGAGGGAGTTAGGATCCCTTACCTTAAAACGCAACTCTTAAAACTCAATGGTTGGGACCTTGAGGGCTTAGGGTCACCTTGGGAGGACTCCTTGGGAGGTAATGAGACCAAATCTTAGTTGGGGAAGAGTTGGGAGTCGAATGGATGAGAGGATGGCTTGGTATTTATAGAGAAAGTGAGGGGACAAGGCATTAATGGCCAAGGGACACCTCATTAGTGGTTTTGGAAAAACCATGAGCTTGCCCATGATATTTTCACATGGTATTGGCCACTTGGGACACCTAATACCTTATATTACTATTCATAAGTCGACTATATTGATTACATACTTAATACATCATTTAACTTAAAAACTGTATTTTCACTGTTCATTGAAAATTCAACTTTCTCAGAAAAATCCTAAAATTTCACCTTAACCAAATATCTATGATCTGATTTCAAAAATAAACTCCATTTTATAAAAATAATTTTCTAAATATTTATAATTTAATTTTAAAATAAATACACTATTCGCCGAAAATTCATTTTTTTCAGAAAAATCCCCAAAAACACCTTAACATAATATCGATACTTTGAGTTCAAAAATGAAATCCATTTTATAAAAATAATTTTATAAATAATTTTAATTAAATTTTTAATTAAAAAACACTATTCACCCGAAAAAACTAATACTTGACTAATAATTTATGAAACCGTTATTTAACCATTTTATTGAATCACATTACTTAATCAAGGTGCCTAGATTATATTAATGCTTTATTTATCTGAGATTACTAATCTATTTGGTCACGTTACTAATCCTAAGCATAAAATCACTATTCATAATTTACTATTCATCAAAAATTAAGTTGATCTTATTAGACTTTAAATTTTGTACTCAACATAATTGTAGAAGACCATTTTTTGAAAATCATTACACATTTTTAATTATTTAAGGTTTACATAAACATTTTTTAAAAATATCCTTTCTCTAAAATTCACCAAAAATATGCATACTATATTTATCCGGACATTTGAAAATTCGTAAACTTCATCATAAGAAGAAATCAAAATTTTTATTTAAAACAAAGGATTACACAAGGCAGTTACGGTCTCCTTACATAACCCCTTATCACACCAGCATAGGACCTAAGTGTAAGGTGTGCTAAGGTGAGAGAATCCAAGGGAGGCTCGGCCAACATCGCACGAGTAGTAATTTCTATCATTTTGAAATTCTCGCGAAGGTGATTCCGTTCTAGCTTCACACGATGAAGTTCGTCTTGGGTTTGATCCAGAGAAAATCCCAGTGGTGCTACCTCCTTCCCAAGTTCTGTTAGATGGGTTTCGATCGGTCCAAGACTACTGGGTGAGGCCATCAAATCTTCTTTCTATATTAATTAACCAAGATCACTTGTATTTAGAGACAAAAGTCGCAACATTCAGTTTTCAACGGTCATACTGACTAACGGTCATATTATAGTCAAAACCCAACAGTTTCATTTTAATTATACTCATATTATCAAATGAAACAGTTTTATTGAGTATGAAAAATAAAATAACACACAAAATAAGGAAACAGGATTTATTCAAAATTTCGGGTCGTTACAATCTTCCCCCTTAAGAAATTGCGTCCTCACAATTTTTAAAAATTGGGTTTTGAAATTTCATTGAAAGTCCCACAATGGAAAAAGAGTCAGTAACACTATTACTTTAAAAGTAAGAAAAGGAAGTACAAAGGCCACCCGAGTTAACCCATACTAGGATTCCATGTAGGAAAACATGGATATGGAAGAAAAAAACAAAGGGTCAAGTTCTGAGGGAGAGTGATAGAAAACATGATTATGAGAAAGTTAACAATAAGAAAATCACAAACTTATAATGTGTATAAATGGTCTTTGATTACCCAGTAGGAAACATTAACAGACAACATTTTTGTTTTACGTTCCTTTTCATAGTTTTAAGGAATTCATTTAATACATAAAATACAAACATAAGGAAATATAGCTACCTTCAAGTAGAGTTTCATCCTTTAATTAGTTTCTACCAAAACTAATCTTTTCTCCAAACGATGAGCATTCAAAACTACTTGGTCTCATCAAAGCACAAGAATAATCTTATAGAGAATCACATAATCCACCAAAGATTAACTATCTATTTCTTCTATCTTTAAGAATTATCCCAAAAACAGAAAGGGTAAGATAAAACAACTCTTCCAAAATAAAGAACCCCAGAGGGGGAAACTACTTTAAATCTTCAAAGTTCCATGGTACTACCCAAAGTTCATCATAGACCATTCCGTAAATAACTGTCCTTAAAAATAATCAAAATAAACCAAACTACGATTGAAACCCAAATACAAGTAGGATTTGATAACATAGTCTTCCAAGGTAAACTTTATCATTCATCTCCAAACAACATCAACCACTCCTAATATCTTATAACAAAAGTAACTCACCTAAACATATTTACCCCAAGATAGGTTAATCATTTCCATAAGTAACCTAAATTACTATAAGTCCGCCTTAAATTCATCGATTCTTCAAAATATAAGTCAACATTTACTCCTCAAAGAAAATACCATAGTAATATATTTACCTCGATCAAATAGAGTTCCCAAAATAGTGAACGTCTTCCAAAATAATAATCATATTTTAATCCCCTAATCATCTCTGTCATATTAATATGAAAATCATCAAATTTCCTATCACATTGGTTGTTGGGACATGTTCTTCCATTTCACACCATTTACTAAGAAAAGAAAGTACAATTATGGGCTTAAATACTTAGCCAATAATCATGAAAAGGAACTTAAAGCATAGAAGGATAACTTGTAGAAGAAAAGTATACCCTAACTTGTGATCCCCTAGGTTATAATCTAGGTTATCCATGATCATATATTCTTATGTGAATCTTTATTTTATTTTATATTTGTTCCTTTAATAATGGTTCATACTAAGCTTATGAATTTACCAAAGCATATCCCCCGGGAGTGTCGTAACCAAGGGTGCAGTAAGGTCCATTGTCGTGTACCAGTTCCCGTTTGAGTCTAGCTCAAAGCGGTGTTTTTGGGTTTTACCCCTATGTACATCTGTGCCAGAGCCGCCTCTACCTGCTCGTATCCAGATAGGGATGTATTTGTTTGATAAACCACTTCATCAATACTTACCAAAATAACAGGAAGTTTTCCTATATTTAAACTTTTCTATAGGGTCCTTCCTAAAGTTTTTATATCCTAATTTCCACAATTAACTAAACCATACTTTGATACCAACTATAGCATCCCGCCTTTTTGTCACATAAACTTTCATTACATTATACAAAACTGAGGATCTTTAAGGTTTAGTGTCTTGGAAACCAGAAAATTAATACATGAAACAAAAAAAAAATTCTTCTTAAACACTTGAAAGGATTATCCTTATGTTCATCCTAGGTTCATTACTGCATCTCATAACTTGGGGACATACATCAAAAGAAAGAGTGAGCAGAAGGCCCAATAAGGGAAACAAGGGGAAACATTTAACATGTGAACTTGGGATACATCAACAATGTCATGAAAAAGAACTTTAAGGCATGAGAAAGAAATCATGAGGCATATCATAATAAAAATAAAGTTTTTCATAACTTGAAGATGTGGCTGCAACATTTAACAAAGACAATCATTTCCGTTTCACCAAGATCCATCCCCAAGGTGTCAATAAAAATTACCAAGGTTATTCACCAAGGTATCAGTCTAAATGGTCATCTCTAGAGATTAAGTCTTTACCCAATGCATTGGAGCGCTATCAGGGTGAAACATTAAATATGACTTTATTATAATGTGAGCCACATATATCATCATCAGAAATTTCATAAACAACCCATATAGCATAAAAGAAATGGGTTTCCTTTCATAATCATAATGTTTTAAAAACTGCTTTAAAGACATGATCTTTATGTCACTTTAAACCCACGAAAAAGGAAAGTGGGTTTCGTGTATGTAAATCCCAGAATTAAAATAGAAAATTTTGATATATATGTGAATACCCCTGTAGAAAAAGATCTTTTATTATTCACTTAATAAATTAAAAGAATTTGAGAAAAAGAGAGAGACATTTTGAGATGAAAATTCTGCAGCATAACAGCTATGTTAAAGGGGTTTAGAGAACATTGAAAAGAGAGGGGACATGAGTCACCCACTCATAAATAATTCATAACAAAGTATAGGAACATAATATAATGGATAAAATAACATGGTAATGAAATTTTAAAGACATAACATATGAATTGAAAAACATGGAAGGAAGAAAAAAAATAATATTTCTCTTATTAAAATTCGACAGCATAACGACGTCACTTAAAACTTCAAAAAAATGAATTGATGAGGTCAAATAGGGTCTCTCATCATATGAACATAAAATATCAGTATAATAGATATAGAGATCATACCCCAACATAATAAAAAGGAACATGAAATACTTGACCAGAAAATAGAACTTGAAAATGAGAAGGGTGAACGAATCCCTTAAAAATTCGGCAGCCTAACGGCGTCACTTAAACTTCAAAAAAAAAAATGAATTGACGAGATAAAATAGGTTCTCTCATAATATGAACATAAAATATCAGTATGATAGATATAGATATCATACCCCAACATAATAAAAAGAACTTGAAAGACTTGACATGAAAGTAGAACTTTGAAAAATGAGAAAGGTGAAAGAATCTCTTAAAAATTCGGCAGCCTAACAGCGCCACTTAAACTTCAACAAAAATGAATTGAAGAGATCAAATAGGGTCTCTAATCATATGAACATAAAAGATAAGTATTATAGATATAGAGATCATACCCCAACATAATAAAAATAACTTGAAAGACTTGAAATGAAAGTAGAACTTTGAAAAATGAGAAAGGTGAAAGAATCCCTTAAAAATTCGGTAGCCTAACGGCGCCACTTAAACTTCAACAAAAATGAATTGAAGAGATAAAATAGGGTCCCTCATAATATGAACATAAAAGATCAGTATGGTAGATATAGATATCATACCCCAACATAATAAAAAGGACTTGAAAGACTTAACAAGAAAATAGAACTTGAAAACGAGAATGGTGAAAGAATCTCTTAAAAATTCGGCAGCCTAACGACGCCACTTAAACATTCTTAAAATAAATTGATGAGAGAAAGAGGGGTTCTCTCATCATATTAACATGAAAAGAAAAGTAAGAGGAATATAAAATAACATCCTCCAACATAAGAACATGGAGCATAAAAAATGACTTAAAAGAGATTACTTGAAAAGAAAGAGGGAGGTAGGATCCCTTACCTTAAAATGTAAATCTTAAAACTCAAAGGTTGGGACCTTGAGAGCTTGGGGGAACCTTGGGAGGACTCCTTTGGAGGTAATGAGACCAGAGATTCGTTGGGGAAGAGTTTGGAGTCGAATGGATGAGAGGATGGCTTGGTATTTATAGGGGAAGTGAGGGGACAAGGCATTAATGGCCAAGGGACACCTCATTAGTGGTTTTGAAAAAACTATGGGCTTGCCCATGGTATTTGCCCATGGTATTGGCCACTTGGGACACCTCATACCTTATCTTACTATTCATAAGTCGACCATATTGATTACATACTTAATACATCATTTAATGATGTCGTTAAACACCCGTAACTTAAAAACTGTATTTTCACTATTCATCGAAAATTCAACTTTCTCAGAAAAATATCAAAATTTCACCTTAAACAAATATCGATGCTCTGATTTCAAAAATGAACTCCATTTTATAAAAATAATTTTCTAAATATTTTTAATTTAATTTTAAATTAAATACACTATTCACCGAAAATTCATTTTTTTCAGAAAAATCACCAAAAATTACCTTAACATAATATCGATACTTTGAGTTCAAAAATGAAATCCATTTTATAAAAATAATTTTATTAATATTTTTAATTAAATTTTTAATTAAAAAACACTATTCACCCGAAAAAACTTATACTTGAATAATAATTTATGAAACCGTTATTTAACCATTTTATTGAATCACATTACTTAATCAAGGTGCCTAGATTATATTAATGCTTTATTTAAGTGAGATTACTAATTCATTTGGTCACATTACTAATCCTAACATAAAATCACTATTCATAATTTACTATTCATTAAAAATTAAGTTGATCTTATTAGTCTCTAAATTTAGTTCTCAACATAATTGTAGAAGACCATTTTTTAAAAATCATTACACATTTTTAATTATTTAAGGTTTACATAAATTTTTTTTTTAAAATATCCTTTCTCTAAAATTCACCAAAAATATGCATACTATATTTATCCGAACATTTGAAAATTCATAAACTTCATCATAAGAACAAATCAAAATTTTCATTTAAAACAAAGGATTACACAAGGCAGTTATGGTCTCCTTACATAGCCCCTTATCACACCAGCATAGGACCTAAGTGTAAGGTGTGCTAAGGTGAGAGAATCTGAGGGAGGCTCGACCAACATCGCGCGAGTAGTAATTTCTATCAGTTTGAACTTCTCGCGAAGGCGATTCCTTTCTAGCTTCACACGATGAAGTTCGGCTTGGGTTTGATCCAGAGCAAAGCCCAGTGGTGCTACCTCCTTCCCAAGTTCTGTTAGATGGGTTTCGATCGGTCCAAGACTACTGGGTGAGGCCATAAAATCTTCTTTCTATATTAATTAACCAAGATCACTTGTATTTAGAGACAGAAGTCGCAACATTCAGTTTTCAACTGTCATACTGACTAACGGTCATATTATAGTCAAAACCCAACAGTCACATTTTAATTATACTCATATTATCAAATGAAACAGTTTTTTTGAGTATGAAAAATAAAATAACACACAAAATTTGGAAACAAGATTTATTCAAAATTTCGGGTTGTTACATTTATCGCACCCTGATTCACTATTTTATTTCACCCTTATACAATTGTGATAAATTGATTTTGTATCATACATTCCAAATTTAATAAAAAATTTAACTTCATGTTTGATTAAATTATTTTGTTTTAATAACCATTTAAAAGGGTAATTTAACTTGTTTTGATTATTTCATTTTAGGTAGAGGTGATTTGGAGGGCCCATACGAAGTTGAATAAAAATGGACCAAATCGCGCAGAAATCCAAGAACATATGTGGACTGAACCGCACACTTATACTAATACGTGCTTCAATTGGGATGAAATTTTGTGGTATAATCCAAAATTAAATGGGATAAAACTATTCTGAAGTAACCTAAGCCCAAATTTCTCGATTAAGTGGCCTAAACAAACCGATCTGTCTAAGAAAAGGAATCCGATCAAAGGAAAAAGTGGTGTTATGTATTTTGGTAATATATCAAGATTTAGACCTAAAAATGATTCCAAATTTTCATTGGAGATATTCAATATGTGGGTAAAACACTTTTTAGTTTTATACAAAGTGAGATAAGACTGTTTGGATACTAAAAACCATGGTCCAAGTGGTTTTAAGAAATTCATGTGCCCAAAACCACCTTTCACTTTTCCTATAAAATAAAACGTTGGAAACCCCATTTGTAAGTTAGAAATAGGAGAAAATATATGATATTTTTGAGTCATATAAGATTACTATACTCATCCTAGAAGTTATTTAGGTCCCTATCTTCATAGGGGGATCAAGGATGAAGGAAAATTTCCACCCGAGCCTCCTCCTCCTCTAGATGGCGTACTAAACGGTGGACGGTCATTTAAAAAAATCTATGAATACTTGGGAGAGAGTTATGACACTTTTTATTCTACTATTTTTTTTAATATGGGTGAAAAAAAATTCATTTAAGTTCTATATTAAAATGATTCTTATTTAATGCTTTGTTTTGGTTTAATAAAGTGAAACACTTTTTATCTCAATACTGATTGGGTTGAGATTTCAAGTGGGAATATTAGGTTGTTTCGATTAGAAAACACAATAATCATATTTATCTCACACATACATGAGATATCAGTATGATTTGGTATCCCTCACTATATTCTTGAAGTCTAAACCTTGACAATATGCTTGTTGTGTCAAGGGTTGGTTCTTTGTGAATCGTTTTAAGAAGCAAGAGGGGAGTCGAAGTCTTGACAACCCTCAATCAAAGGATTACATTAAACCATGTGTATTTCTCATAATGATGAAATAAAAAATATGCGTAGCTAACTTTAAATGAACTCATTCTATCATAATTATAAAAATACCTCCTTCATTTTTCAACTATTAAACACTTTAATTAAGTCATTTTGTTTTTAAAACTGTTTTCAAAACCACCCCCTCTTTTAGTAATTTTTATTAAAAATACACACTCTAAACCTATCAATGCTCTTTGAGAGATGACCTTGGGTATACCATAGACTATAAATAGAATTTAAAAACATAATAAATTTGACGTGTCACTATAACACGACCAAATTTTGGCATCGTTTTCGGGGAGCACTTCAGTTTTTAGTGCGTGTTTTTGATAAGGTATTTGTAAATTTTGTGGATATTTATTTATTTTATCTTATGCATTTGAATATATTTTTGTGTTTTTATTTATTTATTGTGTATTTTCTATGCATGAAATGTTCTACTTTATAATATTTACCTCCTTTCAAACCCGAACTAGAGAGGATCCTACGTCAATAATATCGATATACACAAGACAACCCTTTGAAGGAGGATACACCACATCTTGCCACTTTTCTAAACCCCCATTCATTTGGAACCAAAATAGAAACTGAACAAATTTTTTTTAACATGGATGAAAATAATAGAACACTAAAATAACAAACCTTTACTGATGTTGATATCCAACCCACTTATATTCAAATTCAAGGAAAAGCACCAAAATCTAAATGAAAATCTTGTCTAATTCACTTATTGCTAAGATTTCATGGACTTTCTAAAGAATACCCACATAAGAATTTAAAATAATTTCATACAGTGTGTTCTACATTAAAACATTCTAATGTTGATTAAGAATAAGTAAACCTTAGGGTATTACCTTTTTCAATATAATACACTGAAAAATATTGTTTGTATTATGTTAATTTTTCTATTAAAGGCTGGAAAAACATGAAACACCTTTTTCTTGAAAAATATTTCCCAACCTATTGAATTGTAACAATAAGGAAAGAAATTTGTGGAATAAGAAAATCACAAGGGGAAACACTTCATGAATAATGGTAAATATTTAAAAGGCTTTGTTCATGTTTACCACACCACCAAATTAGATATCAACTTTTAATACAATATTTTTATAAAGGTTTAATTCTTATTGATCAAAACATGATTGATTCTACTATGGGTGGTGAACTAGTTGATAAAACCCCAATTACTGCAAGGAAACTCATTGATAACATGGTTCATAACACTCAACAATTCAATTCAAGGTCTAGTATACCCATTTGAGGTGTCTATGAGGTACAAAGTACTGAATTCAAGAATAATGTGGAAATGAAGTTTGAAGAGGTAAGTACCCCTCTTTGACAACCTGATATTTACCAAGAGAAATCCCAATATCCTCCTCCCATCCATTATGATATCTATTCTGCCGACACCCACTATTCTGAGCAATTCCCTCAACTAAGAGAAACTTTTGAGAGTTGTGAGATAATCTTTCCAGGTGGACCTATAACCAACCCATTAGGCAAGAACTGTACTATTCATCCAACCCTAGGTGGAAAGACAACCAAACCTATAGGAAAGGTGGGTATTAAAAACCACCTCAACAATCATGAAACCAACTGGGAAAGATCAGGCATCCACGACCACCCACAAATACTCAACCACCACAAAGGCCTTTCCAACACCCCCTCCAAAACCATATCCTATCTTAGAATACATGATGAAACAAATGAATAAAAAAAATATACAATTACAAAAAACCACCCAAGAAGCCATATAAGACCTAAAAACCCAATTAGGCCAACTTTCCAACTTGGTGGGGAAAATCCAAAGTCATGGGTCAGGTAAAATACCTTATCAACCACTAGTAAAACCTAGGGATAAGGGAAATTATAGTTCCATAACTCTTAAAAATGGAACAAAAATTAAAATCCAATTGAACCCTCTATTAGATTCATATCCTCCTAAGGAAACCACCATCCCAACCACTGATAATAGTCCAAGAGATGAAAAACATTATCCTGAAAAAAATACCACTAAAGGAAATATAGTTTCAATTGATGAAGAACCAATACAAACCATTCCTATTACATTTCCCCAAAGGACACAAAACCAAGGAAAAAAAGAAACCAAAATTGATAAATAAATCTTGGAAACTTTAAAAAAACGTATAGGTTAAAATTCCCTTGATTGATTCCATAAAAAAAATTCCATTACATACCAAGTTTCTAAAGGATATGTTTACACATTGAACTTGAATTCTTGGTGATAAAAAGGTTATCTTGAGGTGGAACGTCTTAGCATTGATAGATTCATCACTTCCCACCAAATGCAATGATCCTGGGAAATTCTTAATTCTGTGCACCATAGGGGAGTATTTATTTTCCAATGCTATGATTTATTTAGGAGGTTCTATAATTGTGATGCATCAATTTATTTTCTATTCAATATAGGTCAAAGAATTTAAGCCCAATAGAATTATTTTCCAACTAGAAAACTGGAGTAAAACGTACCCTACTAGTGTGTTAGAGGTTGTTCTTATGAGTATGAAAAAATTAATTTTCCCTACTGATTTTTATGTGCATAAAATGGAAGATGATAGGATAAATTGACATTCCCCAATTATATTGGAGAGAAAATTCTTAAAAAATACCAAAACCATAATTAATTTCTAAAATGGTACATTATCTATGGAGTTTGTTGGTGACATTGTCCACTTAAACATCCTTGAGGCCATGAATCACCCTTCAGAAGAATATTACCCACTTTCAGTTAATTCAATTTATGTACTCCCTTCCCCTAAAAAAACTTATTTTCTTTCCCCTAATACCCTTTTTATGTTTTTCATATTTGATAGAAATTATAGGCAATGAATCATGAATTGAACGTTTTAGTGGTCTAGAAAAATGTCATGCATTTTTGTTAATTGATTATTTCTTGAACACTAAGGATCCAATGACCATTGATGATACTAATAATCTTGTAAAATACCATTCCTCATTTGAGGATGTTACCACTGGGTAGTTATATGAGATTAATGAACTCTCACTTACACATTCACTCACATCAATCCAAAATTCCCCTAATTTGGAAATTAAACCAATTCCTAAAAATTTGAAATATTCACATCTCAAGAATGGAAACAAGCTACCTGTCATCATTGCTAGTTCACTCCATCTAGAGCATGAATTACATCTGTTTGACCTTTTGAGGGAGTATAAATAAGTATTGGGATGGAAACTTGCTGACATTTATAGTATTAACCATCAATTTTTACACATCATATGTTGTTAAATTATGAGGCTAAACCATTGAGGAAAACACAAATTCGACTAAACCCTAACAATCTAAATGTTGTTAAAAAGGAGGTAATAAAATTATTGGTTGCTAGAATAATTTACCCCATCTCTAAAATCCAATGAGTTAGTCTAGTGTAGGTAGTTCCCAAGAAAACTGGTCTTACTATAATTAAAAATGAGAATAATGAATTGGTTCCAACCCATGTGTAGAATAGTTGGTGTGTCTATATAGACTATCACTGACTAAACCAACACACTAATAAGGACCATTTCCCATTACCGTTTATTGAACAGATGCTAGAGGATAGCAGGGAATTCCCACTACTATTTCATTTATGGGCATTCTAGATAATTTTAGATCCATATTTTCCCTGAGGATCAGGAAAAGACAACCTTCACTTTCTCCTTTGGCACAATTTCCTATAGGAGGATTCCATTTAGACTGTACAATGCTTTGGGTACTTTCCAGTAATGCATGGTTAATATTTATTTTGAATTAACTAGAGGATTGAATGGAAGTTTTCATGGATGATTTCACTATATATGGTTCTTATTTTTATTAGTGATTGAGTAGTATTGGTTCTATCCTATGTTACTGTATTAAAAATAATCTCATATTAAATTATGAGAAATTCCATTTCATGGTGCGATAAGGTATAGTTCTTGGAAATTTCATTTCTAGGGATGGTATCCAAGAAGATAAATCAAAATTGTATGTCATTTATTCCCTAACATTCTCCAAAAAATTGAAATGTGAATTTTCCCAGGAGTGAAAATTTTTAGGTGTGGGGGTGTGATCGCACCACGATTTACTATTTTATTTCACCCTTATACCACTGTGATAAACTCATTTTGAATCATAAATTAAAAATTTAATAATAAATTAAAATTCATGTTTGATTCAATTATTTTGTTTTAATCACTATTAAAAAGGTTAATTTAATTTTTTTTGATGATTTCATTTTAGGTGGAGGTGATTTGGAGGGCCCAGAATAAGTTGAAGAAAAATAGGCTGAATTGTATAGAAATACAAGAACATATATGGATTGAAATAACACTTTTACTACTATGTGCATACAATTGGGCATAAGTTTTTGGGTTTATCCAAAATTAAATGTTATATAACTATAATTATGTAACCTAATACCAATTCATCCATTAAGGGGTCCAAACAAACCTATCTGTCCCAGAAAATGAATCAGCTCAAAGTCCAAAGTGGTGTTCTCTATTTTAGAAATATCTAGAGTTTCAACCTCCAAATGATTCCAAATTTTAAGTGGAGATAGTAAAGAAGTGGGTAAACAACTTTTTAGTTTTATAAAAATTGATATAATACTATATGGATTCTGAAAACCATGGGAAAAGTGGTTTTAATAAATCTGTGTTCCCAAAACCACCTTCCACTTTATCTATAAAATGGAAACTTAAGCACCCCATTTGTAAGTTCTAACTATAAGAAAATCTATTCCATTTTTGAGTGCTAGAGGATTACTCTCCCCATCCTATAAGTTCTGGAGGCCCCTATCCTCATAGGGGGGGTGGGGGTCAAGGATGAAGGTGAAGTTCCACCCAAGACTCCTCCTCCTCTCGATGGTGATCTAAACAGTGTAATATTATTTTGAGGAAGCTACATATACTTGGTAGGGAGTTCCAACACTTTTTATTCTAATTTTTTTTGTTTAATTTTCATGCAAAAACATTCAATTAATCTATATCTTAACACTATTCTTATTTAATGTTTCATTTTGGTTTAATCAAGTGAAAAACTTTTTATCTCAACACTGATTAGGTTGATATTGCAAGTGGGAATATTGGGTTGTTATGATTGTAAAACAAAACCATCCTATTTATCTCACACATACAAGAGATATTAGTATTCTTTAGAAGCAATAAATATATTCTTGAGGTCCAAAGCTTGAAAACATGATTGTTGTGTCAAGGGTTGGTTCTTTGTGCATTGTTTTAAGAGGCAAGAGGGAAGTCAAGATCTTGACAACCATAAACTAAAGGATTCCATTAAACCATGTGTATTTTTCAGAATGATGAACTAATCAAGATGTGTAGTGATCTTGAATTAACTCTTTATTTCATAATTATAAAAACCCCACCTTCCTTTTTCAAATATTAAACTTTTTAATTAAGCCATATTTTTAAACCATTTTCAAAACCACCCCCTCTTTTGGTAATTTTTATTAAAAATAAACACTCTAAACCTATCAAAACTCATTGATAGATAACCTAGGGTCTACCCTAGACTATAAATCAAATTTAAAAAAAATAATCAATTTGAAGTTCCATGAAAACATGTTCACTCTTGTTGGTGGTTTCCCATTTTCTATGGTGATCGAGGTACGTTAGAGGATACCAAATTTATTGGGGAAGTCAAAAGTATTTTTAGGTATTTGGGAACTCCCAAAGTCATGAGGGTGAGAGCCTTTCTGGGTTTGTTTTAGGGTATGGGTTTGTATTTTTGGAAGGTGATCATCCCATCATCATTACAAATTGGTATCTCTTAGTAAGTGTTTAAGAACACTTTAATCAAATGGTTTATACCTAAGGAGGTGAAGGTGAAGATGGTGGCTGAGCTCTTGGATGTCCAGTAAGGTCAATGGATAGTAAAGGCCTATTTTGATCACTTTAAAGAGCTGGTTTCTTTTTCTCCAAAGATATAATCAAAGTATTATATGAAATATCCTCTCTTTATATGGGGTATTTTCCCATACATTAAGGATTAAGTTCTATCATCCATGGAAGTTCTATTCATAAGGCTAGTGGATGAGGAGTTTCTAGCCGAGCTAGTTCCTAGATCGTAGTCTATAGTAGTTGGTAGTCCAATTTTTCTTATCTATAGTGAAGGTTCTCCATCTGTAAAGGAGTGTGTGCCAAAGGAACCTATTCCCAAGGAGTCTTTTTTATTAGTCAATTCCTCTCATTCATCGGACCACTCGCTCATGTGTTTCCATTGTGGTTATTTTGGGCATTCGAATCCATATTTCCATCATCCACCAAAGTTTTGTTGGAAATGTGGTCGTTTGGGTAACTTAGAGAAGTTTTGGAAGCAGAATTTCTAGAAGGGGAAGTCCTCGAGGAAGGTTTCCTGCTCCTAACTATGAAGAATTAGATTCTTTAAGTCACTAGGGTTCTATCCATAGGAAACAAGTGATTTTTTTCATGTAGTCAGGATTTTTTGGGTGTGGGGGTGTTGGAATAGATTTTTTATACAATGTTAGAGTGGGAATGGTTTAATATTTCCCTTATTGTAGATCTTTTGTTTTTGGAAAACTTTTATTATTTAGAATAATATTGGTAGGATAGTTTCTTGAATCCTATATAGTTTGTGGTTTCACTTTATGGATGTAAATATTTGAATGGTTATATTTATTATGGGATGATATTAGTTGTGGGGTAGTTATATTTTGGAGTTTCTTATGTTTTGTGGAAATAATGAATCATGGTTTGGTTCATTAGTTTTCTCCTCAAGCTTAAAGTTCTAGGGTAGGCCCATGTGGGTATAATTTTAAATGACGGGGAGACCCACCATATATCTTCTTGTGGTTTTATCTAGAGTTGGTTAGGTGTGTATTGTGGAGTTAAAGGGTCACACTATGGATCTTGGTTTTGTTTGTATTTGTTTAGTTTCAGGTTCTAGTTTTGTCTCTCATTTGGTTGGGTGACTTTGTGGGAGAAGAAAGTTTTTACGGTGGGGAGAATTTTCACACCCCAAACCTAATTTTTTTATTTATTTTATTTTTATTTATTTCTTGATATTGGATATTTTTTTGAGGTTCATGTTGAGTTCTTAGTAATAATTTTTGAGTTTCAGAGGTTTTGGGATGCTTTTGGCCCCATGCACGATTAGTGTCCATGGTTTGGGGAGAAACCATGTGGATACCGAAGGCATAGGGTGTTTCCACCTCCTTTTCTTATTTCATGGTTTTTCTTTCATGGTTTTTACATGGTTTGGATAAAACCATATGAGAAAAATAAGTAACACTGTGGCCTATTGGTGGTGTCTGAGCTAAGGCACACAACATGAACATGATCAATAGAAACCATGCATCCAGCATATTGGAGCCTCTGAAATTTTTATAGATCTAAATCAAATGGTTTTCACACAATTTCATAAATTATGCATCCATATATTTCATTTTTCCCCTTTTTCCATTAGGGTGAACATGATTGGTGCACGGTTTGGAAAACCTTGTGGCCAAGCCATGCAACTTACCCAAAATGTTTAAAACTTTAGTTTCTAATTTTATCCCTTTTTTAACCCTATTTTGTGTTTCTCCTCCCACAATAGACCTAGGTTCACTATAGGGTTCCAAAATCTCTCCTCTCTTGGCTCTCCTCCCATACTTTATGCTCCTCTAAGATTCCTAGGTGAGTTTCCCTTGGTTTTTGGTCATTTTGTTTCTCTTATTCCCTCCGTATCTTCGTTTCTTGGTTTCTCTTGGTGGGGTTATCTCTTGAATGAACCCTAGGGGTTGAGGGTTTATTTTGACTTGTGTTCCTTGAATTTTAGTGTGTGCATTTTGTTCCTTGATCTTAGTTCTTCCTTCTCCTGGAGTTTCATCGCATTCACATACTGTTGAGGTAGGTGTTTCCATCCATTTCCTTTTCAAAGCATGCTAATAGATGCTTGATATTTCTTAAATTATTTTTAAATGGGTTTTTTTATTCTTTTGGAATGTTATTATGATTTTTTATACCATTTATATGTTGTAAATTTGATGAAAATGGGGTTTTAAAGGATTTTTTTAGTTATACCTATATATATAAGCACACTAGGTCTTTGATGAAATTCCAATGGTCTTTTAAAATGAATTTAAGTACTTTGAGACTGTGTTTTCCCATTTTTATGTTGTGGTAGTGTGGTGACATGTGTAATTGATCCTTGTGTGTGGGTATTGGTTCCTTTTTATGGTTTATTTCTTATGTGTGTATCCTTGTAATTGGTTGTGATTCTCTTTTTGATTCTTTAATTGGAACCTTGGGAATTTTATTATTTACCATATATATTACATTAGATGTGGGCATGTCCATATATTCATAGGGTGTACATATGGATAGGAACACACACTCATGAGTGGAATTCCATGAAAATTCCCATCTCAAACCTCAATTTTTAAAATCACTCTTCTTACATTTTTTCCCTATCATCCACTCTAACAATCAAGTGATTTTATAAAAACTCTTAATGTTCTCTAAGAAGATTTCCAGTTTCTAAATCACTTCAATGGTGGTTTTAAAATATTTTTTCTAAATCTTGTACCATTTGGAATCTTGAAGTATTATTTGCCGACCACTTGAAAAAAGGCCCATTTGGAATCTTCCAAGAATAAGAAGTGTTTCCACCTTGCTTTTGGATATAGTTTTAAGAAGAAAAGCATTCTCATTGGAAATGGTTTTCTAATTGTAAATGTTATGGCCCAGTTGGTATTTTGTAATGTTTTGTAAATTATTATTCAATTTATATGATGTGTATGACCATTTTAAACTTTTTAATGGTTCTATGTATGATGGGAACCCCTATTGGTTTCCTTCCGTTGATAAGTCCTTCACATAGTTAGTTTTGGAGATTGGGAAAGGCATGCACGGTGACATCAACAAGTTGTGTCTAATTAAAACCATATGATGAACTTATAATTCTAATTTATATTATTATCATGGGATTCCTAGACATCATCTAGAGGGTTGAGTGATGATTTCTTTCTATTCCCAATTATATGGATTAGAACCCCATGGATAGAGGATAGTCTAGGCGGGATTTTCCATTGGTGAGGCTAGTTTCGGGTAGCTAGGTTGGTTATTGACTATGGAGGTGCACCATATGCCAAAAGGTGGGTCCTAACTAAGTGAATATAGGGATTTATTCTAGGGATGTTTAATAAATTCCCATGATTACATATCTATATATTTCTACTTTATTTTTATATCACTTTGTTTATTTGTTCTACCGGTATTTGTTTGTCTGCTCTTATAAAGTTCCTTTATTTGTGGATTTTTTTAATATACCCTACTTTTTTTTCGTAGTTCATATTTTCCTTTCTTATATATATCATTTGGTTTGTGTTTCCTTCTCGACATTTGGTTTTAAAATTTGGTTTTTAAAAAGGAAAGGTGTACTTGATTTTCTAGATGCTAAAACCCTATTTTTATTATATTTATTTCAAAATAGAATATTTAGACTATTTCAGGAAAGGGCATGAATGGATTATGTGGTTATTACCTACTGAACTATTTATACTCACACCCTAATTATGCTACTTGTCATTAGTAGACCCAAACAATTTTGTAGGTTTAGTTCTATTCAGGATTTTCAATGATGTGGGTAGGTCCTATGGATGTTAGTGACCAATAGGTCACATGGAGATCATGTCGGGTTATAGTTTGGGTTTAGTTTAGTTTTTAGTTTTCTATTTAGTCTTGTTGTTGTTATATCTTGACTTGGTTATGTATTTATTTCCTTAAGTGATTTATGGATTATCCTATTTATCATGTGTACTCTAATCTATCTTATCTCAGCTATTTTATGGGCTAAATAATTCCTAAGTGTATGATATTTGATTCTTAGCACTAGTTTCCAGCCTAGGAATGCCTCTCGGGCCTTGTCATGGGGTGGCTTGGGTGACCGATTTGGGTTTGACCTAGGTTGGTTCATGACAGATCAAGAATCCCTACCCCATGAAATAAATATAGGATTCTTGAAGTAAAAATACATGGAAGACTTACACCCCTAGCATCATTACCTCATCATCAACATGGGATTCCTTGGGTTCTGTGACTAAGATGCCTCATATCAGATGACCTCCAAAGTGGAAGGATTTATAAGTTCTCAATATAACCAACGCCCAAACATTCCTTGAGACACCCAATGTGACTACTCTTCTGACCAAAGGATGCTATGCTATCAAGAAAAAATCTATGTAATTAACTGGTTTCCAAATTAAGATGGCACTGAGAATGAGTTCCATGAGCATGAATTAATATTTGAGGGAGAACCATAATAGGCAATGAGCTCTAAGGGGGAATCCATGGAAGGAGGAACCAACATCCCATCATCCTATTTTGATCAAGAAGCATACATATCCAATTAAAATTGTTGGACTCACCTGTTTTGATAATCCCAAATTATGTTTCATTTATATGAAAATCATGTTTCATTAGTTTTTATAGTTTTTATCATGTAACAATTATATACTTTCAATCTCACTAATTTATTGATCAAGTTTACAGTGTAAAAGTTTCTAAGTAAAAGGTTGCTGATAGAGGTTACCAATAAAGTTTATCGATAGAGGTTACCGATATAGGTTAACGATAGAGGTTACCGATATAGGTTAACGATAGAGGTTACTACTAGAAGGTTACCATTGAGGAACCTTACCGTTGAGTTATCAATGCGAGTGAGTTCACCGCTATGAGTCTATCACTCAAAGGATACTATTGTAGAGTTACCACTAGAGGTGACTTCTATAAGGTCATAGATGAGAATCCTACTGATGAAGCCTACCGATGAAGCCTACTGATGAAGCCTACTGATGAAGCCTACCGATGAATCCTACTGATGAAGCCTACCGATGAAGCCTACCAATGAAACCTACCAATGAAGCCTACCAATGAAGCCTACCGATGAAGCCTACCATTGAGAAGGCTACAACTACCAGTCTACCGATACCTATACCCTTCTACTCTATACTTTTTCAATTTTCTTGAGATTATTCTAACGGTCATATTTGGTAAATTTAATGCTTCTGACATTAATTAATGCTGATTGTAGACATATCTGGAGACCGTATCTAGAGACAGTACGAGGTATGAGGAAGACTGCACATGGTTTTATCATTCCTACTGTAGGACCTCAATAATATAAAATAGAATTAATATCTATAAAAAAGTGTGATATACATACTGGGTGAGAGACATTAAAAGAAGATCTGTAGAACAAGGAGAACACCGATACTTACTCTGCTAACCCAAGAGCTTCACAAAGATCATTTGGGAGAAAAAATTCATGACTGCCTTCTGTGCTTCATCGAATATATTTAATACTAAGAAGCATAACACTTCATTACCTAGAAGATAGAACCTGGAGTTACGACACTTTGTTTTGGAGACAACTTCCAGAGAAGGACTCGAACTACAATTTCTTCACTCCAAGGAGTTAAGAACTAAACTACAAACACATAGAGCCTTCTAAACTCAATCTTTATAAAATTATCTCTATTGTGTCCTTTTTCTTACATTTATGAGAAGTGTGTTTGTTTGTCACACACACACTATCTCCTGTGCTTAAACTTAAGGATACTGAAAATCCTTACACCAAAGATTATTTACACTCTTGTTTCCCACATATAACTATGGAAGAGGCCACATGTGTCTTGGTTGTTTGTTTTTCCCACGAAGAACTGTGGTAGAGGTTGTGAGTCCTAGACAGTTTTTGAAAACTCTTGTAAAGCTTGATACATGCTGTATATCAAGTTTATTGTTAATATAAACTTCTTTATGATTGGTGATCACTAATTAGAGATAATTAAGTCTCGACTTGAGACTAAACCTCTTGTTTAACTCTGCTGTGTACTTTATTTTTTAATACTTTGTTTTTCTATTTTCCACTGCTTATAATTTCAAAAACAAAAAACTATTTTACATTAACTCTGATAGTTAGTTTTGGTTAGTGTGTATATGTGTTTAATTCAATAAACCTGTTTCAAAAGTTTGATAAGTGTTTTACACTAATTCAACTGAGGACTAATCAACCTTTGAGAAAATTGTTGACCAATTGGAAATATATATCTCTACTGCCTTAATGAACCGGGTTGTTTCAAATTGGGGGATTTTATCATAATTTTTTTAACAGAAATTTTAAGTAAGAACTCAAATCACCTCCCTCTTTAGTTTCCACCCTGACCAAAAAAAATGATGAAAGATGAATTCCATTGAAAATTGATAATGTGGGGAAATAGAAATTCAGCATGTCACTACCAAGAAAATGGATGAAGCTACAACCCTGATGGAAGTGTTTGGAAAAAGAAATGGTGAACTCGACATGAAACATCTTCTCCTTCAACCATGGGAACTAGTAGCATTTAGGGAATCAGTAGATTGTAATTTCACCAGATTCAAACATTCAGTGCTAGGTCCCAAAAATAAAATAGTAGGACCAACATGAAACTCACCTATGAATTGGGGGCAACTAGCATTGGGCATCCTTGTTCAGTGACATTGTAGTGTAGTTCCTTCTCTACTTCAAAAGAATGGATTCCATTGGGTGTATTGAGAATTGATTTTATTGTACCTGTACTAATGGATGAACCCACATGCCTTAAAAGATTCAATATATTTGAATCTATAAACCTAATTCCCATAGGCATCGAGGTAGAAGAAATGTTGATGCGACAATCCTGAAAAACTATGGTTCTGCCTTGACTTCTGCCATGTCTTTGGAAATTGGGTGCCCATGCCCTATCTCACCCTCTGAGATCATCCAAAGGAGGGTGATGAACACCCTTGTGTTCTAATATAAGTAGAAGGGGGTCATTCCTATAAGGGATATGTCATGTCATGACCTGGAAGCATTGATTCCTCATCAACACTACTGCCCCTAAGGGCCACATAGGGGGAAACCACCCCCTGTTCTGAAGATGAACCGATTTAGGAGCCTTTCCCTGGAGATCTTTGATGACTCAATCCCCTACACCAAGGAGGTATGAGATGTTTGAGTTATACCAAAAGATAATAATTCCTGAGATCCACCCAGGAAGGCTCCCATCTGTCCATGTAAACCCCATCACTGACCATTCCCTTAGGCTGAAGAGCAGGTGGACTTCATCCCCACTCTATTAACCTCGATCCAAATCACCTAACTCCAACATTGAAGGTAGTCTCAGGATTATTCCTAAAAAGGGGAATCTTATGAGTCTCATGTGTCCCCTTTCACTTCTAGAATATCCTTCCAGATCTCTGTAATAGGTGAATAGGGATCCATCATTTCCTGATTGGGATCAAGACCCAAACCACCTCATAGGCAGGCCGAGTTGACTCTCTCAATCTCCAGCACCATGAAGAATTGTTATGGTCCATCCCGTGATGATTAAAAGTAGTGATTAGGTCCTCCCCATTCCCCCACTATCCACCATGGAGGCCCTCCCCATGTTCCAACTATCCAGTATAGAGTTCCTCCCCATTCCACTATCAATCAAAGCATATTTCCTCCCCACTATTTCAACAGCTAGTATAGAGGTCCACCCCATAATCCCTTTTATCAACATGAAGGTCCTATCTGTGTCACTAACAATCATCAAAAAGGTCCTATTTGTGCTCCCTCCAACCAAAGTAGATCTCTTCCCCATGTTAAAACTAACCCATATAGTGGTCCTCTCCACGTCGAAGACATACTCTTCCCTAAAGAACCTTCTTGGGGTAGAAGAGAGAATGCTCACCAATAGAGGTGAAACCATGGAAAGTGCCATGGTCTTATTGACCACATTGACCTATCATATTATAAGGCGATGGATGAATTGATGATGGAGCATCCACCCAAAATTACAGAGTCTAGGTAAGGATCCTGAAAATTGAGATTCTTAATCTTGGAATCCAAGGTCCATAGGATCCCCAAATCCCTCCACAGGTACTTACAGGTGGAGGATATTCTAGATCTCTTCCAAAGGATTGTAGTGAAGCCATATTCATCACCTACAATTTCCATAATCTCCACCTCCACTTGAGAAGTTAGAGAGATGTTAGGATCTGGGGAGATGCCTTTAGATAAAGAGCACTTTTCTAAGCCAAAAATGGACACCGCCACCCTCATGCATGAGGCAGAAGTGAACACCCAATCCTATAGGGATCTGATGATGAGGTTGAAACCACCCTTGAGAAATGTTCCCACATTCATGGAACATTTGAATCATGTGGTGACCCATTTATAAGAAGACCAGTAGCATAACTGGTCGGTGCCACCATCTATATCCCATCTAGTGAAAATCGGGGTTTGGGTTGACCAAGAGCATGACCCTTCCTCTGAGAAAGAGGGACTATGGGAGGTTTTGGACATCGATCAACTATTAGTGGTGTCATCATTACATGTATCTACAAACTTCAACATCCTAAAGTTCCTTACTAAGGGATAGGTCATGTGTTTCCACCAAATTATTTGGGTGATGTTTCACCACCTCTATGATCATCAATTGACCTACCTAGGGAGTTAAGAGCACCTCGATTCCTTCGACCAATAGTGCAGAAGGGTTGAGATCACAATACTCCCAGTGGATCAATACCCTGAATCATGTTTCTACCACCATACCCTTCAACAAATATTCCCAATAGGCTCACAGTACTTCACCATGTTATGTAAGAAGTGTCTCCACACATACATATCAAAGGTTGGGGACAATACACTACTCTCCACTTCAGACCTATCCTGGGATAGTTTAACCTATCAAAAAAAAGAATGAAAGTTCCCATCTAGACATTTACATGGTTAATATGGGTTTTAATGAGATTTCTGAGGATTATAAGAATAGGGGAACCAACAAAGAGCATGATAGGGAAGACCCACCTCAATGGGTGAAATAATACTAGAAAAACTTCCAATAGGTGTCCTCACTTGTCAGAAGAGGCAGGCACTTAGATTTGGAGGTTCTGCCGATGAGGCATTTCTACCTACCCATTGACACCTCAACAAGGTCAAGGGACATACTAATTCCTACAATATATTTGAGGTTATGCAAAAATCAGATATGAATCCCAAGGTATCCACCTTGTTCTAGTAGATTGAGGAGTATAAAAGGTTCATCACCGACCTTATTACTAAATGAAACCTATATTATGGAAATTCCCTACAAGACCCTATCTATCATCTAGTGGGGAATCTATTTTTCCTTATCTAAACACCTCCACTCGAGCTCAGTGGTCACGAGCATCTAGTCAGAGAAAAATCAAGAGTATATGGAAAGAAACCAAGGTAGGAGTCACCAAACCCACTCGAGCAGTGTGATTATCCTCCTTGAAATCTATGCCATGCTGCTCTTTGAGTTGATGAGTATGCTCCTTGAGTTGATGAGTATATCAATAAATTGTTGGCCAAATATCCTTGGCAATATGACTTGATAGCCACTCTCACCTCTCACCTTGAGGCCCTGAAAACCTAACATGTAGTGATCCTATATGATGGAAATCCATACCCAACATGGGTGGAAAATATCCAAGCCCCCCAGAATTTGAAAATCCTAGATTCTCCCCATTCAATGGGATGGGTGAACCACTAAAGAACCCAAAACACTTTATTTCAAGGTGTGTACCTATGTTTGGAACCCCAGAATAGTAGGAGGGTACCAAGATCTGATGTTTCGTTCTGACATTGGAAGGACCCACAGTCGTCAGGTACAACCAACTACCCATAGGGTCCATTTTTGGTAGAAAAGACCTTCATAGACTGTTCCTTTACCATTTCAACTACACCATGTGAAATAAAAGTATTTCTGACCTCTTAAAATGAAAGTAAAGGTTTGATGATAAAGTCACAGACTTTTTTTCCCAGTGGAAAGGTGTCACATATTCACTTGACCTTCCACTATCCCAGGAGAAGCTATTAATGATGTGAGTGAGGAATCTTAAGAGTGATCTAATCCCTACCCTCATCACTCAAAACTACCAATGTGGTTTCTAGGAATTATATGAGAAGGATTAGCTTCTAGAAGAAGCCTTACATCTAGCTTGACAACTATTGCACTCGTTTAATCTTCCAACTATCATTAGTAGATCTCCTAAAGTAGAGACTGCAATTGCTATGCATGTAGAGGTCCCTCAGCTGGTAGAGTTATTGGACCCTTTTCTGGATGATCCTCACAAATTGAAACCTTATCAAGTATATCCTCACCCCACACAACCCCATTAGGTACTTCCTCACCAAGTGTAGTTTCCTAGATGATAAAATGGTTCTCCATCACTCATTAGTGCTAGGATCCTAGAGTGACCTTCCTAGACAGGAGGAACCAGACGTATTCCTTCAAGGGTTTAAAGGACTTAGGATACATTATATGTTCACTGGAGAAGGGGTTTCTGAAGTTTCTAAAATGCAGAATGTCCTAGGATCCATGACTTACTGGACGCTCTGATCATTTCCCATACCATAGGATCCTAAGACACACTATCAAGGAATGATACATGTTTAAATATTGGATCTAGGACTAGGTGGATTGTCACGACCCGACCCTACCTAGGCTTGAACCGAAACTACCCCAAGCCCGCCTCCATAGGCTAGGGGCTGGCGACAAGTGCCGAAGGCTAAACAACTTGGGGAGGCCTTTGCATAAGTACCTGTACACACACACACAACCCACTCAATGCAATAGTGTAGAGTAAAAGGAAAAGTAAAGTACTAACTGCTATAAAAAACCACAAAAGTGCATCGACCTCTAAATAGTACAAAGTAAAAACTGAAGGTAAAATGAAAATAAAAATGAAAAAACACACGCCCAACCAGAAAAGTGCCACACCCCAGCAATAGGTAAACAAAAGCACAACAGCTAGGAGGGTCCCTCACTTGGAACCCGACTACGACCACCATACACGGTCCAAGATCCCGAACTCCTAAGCTCCTCTGACGTCACGATCAACCTATATATCGTATGCAAGGGCACACCAAGTGCGGGAAAAGCCCAAGAAGGGGCGAGTATAAAAATACTCAGTAGGATGCCCCGAAGGCTCAAGGGAGCAAAAAAGGAGGTCCTGAAGAGGTGAGAAGTATATCGAACATGGAAAAGTAAAGGAGTACAACGAAGAGTGCAGTAAAGAGTACAACTCAACCCAAAAAGAGGAAGGAAGTATACTCGTCCAAACATAAGGAGATAGAAGCGGTGAGAAGATGAACTTCTCGTCGAGTCTTCGCTACCTATAGCAGGAGATTAGACTCGTCCAGCCACAAGAATCTAGACAAAGAAAACACGTGGCATACCCCACGCGTCTTCGCCTCTCCTAGAAGGAGAGTAACCAAAGCCCAAGGAGTTGGTACTGGAACAAGGTATATACATATCCATAAGCTCAATCAAGAAGCCTGAACAAGATCATAAGGGGATCTATGTCTTACAGCTCATCCCAATAAAGTGATTAGCCAACATTCCTAGAAGTAAACACCATCGGTTCCCAGCATCCCACACATCTGCCCCGAACTGCAAGTCAAGGGGCTCAAATCACCACACCTTGACACTATCCGCTTTGTGCAGCACTGACTCACCCGAATTGTTTTAGGTCACGTCACAAGGATGAATCTTAGTGGGGAAAGTTCCCCTTGTACTTGAGAGTTTTGGGGAAAGTCAAACCACAACTCATCACTGTCACACAGTCGACAGGTCTTCTCAAATTCAAAGTTGTCACATCACTGACCCATACAACCAAGGGTCCCTCTCCGTTAGTCACGGAGAAAAGCCACAGACTAGCCTAGTAGAAAGCACTGAGTCTGGAAGAAGTCATCGGGTGACCCACTACCCAGTCTCTGCTGGAGGGTAGACCCTAAGAGGTCGTCGGTCGACCCACTACCCAGTCTCTGCTGGAGGTTAGACCCTAATAGGTCATCGGGTGACCCACTGCCCAGTCTCTACTAGAGGGTAGACCCTAAGAGGCTGACAGGTGACCCACTGCCCAGTCTCTGCTAGAGGGTAGACCTAGAAGAAGCCGACATGCGACCCACTACCCTGTCTCTGCTGAAGGGTAGACCTGGAAGAAGCTGACAGGTGACCCACTGCCCAGTCTCTGTTGGAGGGTAGACCTGGAATAAGTCGACAGGCGACCCACTGCCTAGTCTCTGCTGGAGGGTAGACCTGGAAGAAGTCGACAGATGACCCACTGCCCATTCTTTGCTAGAGGGTAGACCTGAAAGAAGTCGACAGGCAACCCACTGCCCAGTCTCTGCTGGAGGGTAGACCTAGAATAAGTTGAAAGGTAACCCACTGCCTAGTCTTTGCTGGAGGGAAGACCAGGAATTAGTCTTCGGGTGACCCACTTCCCACCCATGCAGAAGGGTAGACCCTAAAGAGTCATCGGGTGACCCACTACCCAACCCTGCTAGAGGGTAGACCCGGAATTGGTCTGATAACTCAGCACTGCAACTGACATCACTGGGTGTTACCAACACCACTACCGTGCGTTGGTTTGGAGTGCATCAAAGGGACCTCCATCCAACACCCTGTCATGTTTCCACATTTAATAAGATCTCAAATGAGGCTCCACATTCCCAAACAGATCACACCGTTGCAATCCTTGTGAAAAAACTCGCGAGATAGACCATTTACTCGCCTGAAACAGTCAACCGGTGAATATGGTACTATTCACTATAGCCATCCCATGTGGGGCCCACACCAATATCCAGAAACTGAACAAATGAATCACACCACTGCGATCCCCTCGAAAAAATACACGGGATTGACTACTCAATCGCCCAAAATGAACACCCAGTGAAAAAGGTAATATTCACCGTAGCCAGCCCAGGTGGGACCCACACCACGATCCAGAAAAAGGTCGGGCGAACTGTGCCATCACAATGCTCTTGAAAAAACACGTCAAATTGACTGCTCACTTGCAAGGAACGGATGTCCGGAGAAGAAGATGCATTTCGCTGCACTGCACACAAGCGGTGCTACGTGGGACCCGCATCCCAGTCCCGAAGTGCAATGAACGGATCACACCATTGTGATTCTCTTGGAAAACTACACAAGATTAACTATTCAATTGTTCGAATCGGACACCCGGTGAAGAAGATGGAAATCACCGCCAACTCCCAAAACGGCCCCCGTGGGGCCCGCACCATCGTGCAAAATTAACGCGGGCGGATTGCGCCATTGCAATGCCCTCAGAAAAACACCCAGAATCGACTACCCGCACGCCCCGAAAGGACGTCCGATGAAAAAGTTACAAAACACTGCTCATAACATAAAAGATGGCTTGTGGGGCCCATGTCTCAACTCTGGTTCCAATGCTCGAAAACCCCTCGGAAATCTTCGTCTTGACGTTAGGGTCGCAACGCCGCTGACGGTGCTCAAAACGGACTCCAGATGTGTCTGCGCCATCCAAAACAAGAACTCCTAGAAAAATGCCAATCCACTTAACGTACGCGTCGTGTCACCAAGCCCCTCGTCTCGGGAATTTAAAATTCTCGAGACTATCTCAAAAAGTTCACCTCGATCCAAGGAACGCGTCGCCACTGACAGTACGCGAATCCGACACCCTATCAGAATTTTATGAGTGTTTTAATATTAACGGACCGATCGGGAGGGCCGGGCCGGTTCGGCCGGCCCACCATACACCTGAACTGGCCTGCAGTTCACCGCACCGGCCGGCCCATCTTGCCCGGACCGGCTTAAGCCTGTCCGACTTTTCCAACACGGACCCGCATTCTGCGGGTCCTATGCACGTCCCAGGGTGGTCGTGACCCCGATATCCCCCACCGATCGGCCAACAATCGGCCGGTCCTCACGCTCGACCTTGTATGCCCGCGGTCCCCGCTGCGCCTCTGCACGTCCACACCTGCCACCGAAGCCCGACCGCCTGCCGTTGCCCGCTCGCGCCGACGCCCTTGACCTCGGCCACCGCATGCCGTCCACAGCCATGCCCGGCCGCCCCTCGCTCGACCTCGCCGTCCGCCAACCACCTCTGCTGAAGGGAGCCCACGCCGCTGCGCTCGGAAGGCCGGACCGCCGCTACCCTGGGCCGCCGCCGCCCGGATGGCCAAAACCTCGCCGGAAAACACCCAAAAATCTGCTGATCTTCGCTGGAACGCTGCGGTCGCCGCGGGACTCAGAAATTCAATTCGAAATAAGCGTCGGAAAGCTCAGAACAAGTACTACGTGACTATGGCCTTCACCAGACAAATTAACAGCAATTCAATGCCACAATTTAAGATCAAAGCGGTGGTTTGAAATTAAAACTTGAAACGAAGAATGTAAGGACCCGGATCTTCGTTCAGGTATGTTTTTCCTTTCTTCTGGAGTTTTTAATAAAAATGGTTTTTTTGGAAATTTTCAAAGTACACGCTGTTTACTTTCTGAGTGCACGCCGTGTACTTTGTTCCGGCTCGAAGCCGTGTGCTGGCCATGTTCGGGCCACACACACGGTGTGTAAGGCTGAGGTGGAGGCCGGTTATTTCGGAGTACGGAAAATTCGAAGTACACACCGTGTACTCAAAAAGTACATGCCGTGTACTTTCTTTTTTTTCATTAAATGGAACGGGGTTGTGCCTAACCCCCATATTCGTCTTCTTCTTCAGTTTTCGACCGTCTGGGAGCGTCCATACGGCCGAATCTTCTCCGAGCTCCTGCCACGCCGTCCGTTCTCCGATTTGAGCACAGATTATTGCGTTGGAATCGCAGCGGTGAGTTATCCCTTTTACTTGAGCCTTGTTTCTTGATTCCTCCTTGTTTTCAAGTTATCGTGGGATGAACGTTTTGTGCGTTTTCTGAGATCTATGTCGTTCTAAGGGGAATCTGTCGTCGAGGTTAACGTATATAGATCTCATAGGATTGAGGTAGGTGGTTTGTGCCTTTTCGTAGAAAGTTGATAAATATTTTGTGCAATTTCCACCAATACCCTTGAACGGGGTATTGCATGTTTCCTGTTTTGCCCTTATTGCTTGCCTGCTTTGCTTGATTGCTTTAGTAGAGGTTATTGCTTGTGATTAGAGTAGTTTGTTTGTGCTCATATTGTTTCTCCATACTTGTTCTTCCTGTTTGGCGTTTTGCTAGTGCCATGCCTAGTTGTAGGATTGTTGACTGTTGTTTATTTATTGATGTTGAGCCTTAGTTGATAGCCAAGTAGTTCTTGAGGTTTACTTGGATGATATACACGCGTTGAGCATGTTTAGTTATACTCAGGACTGTGAGAACCTAGAGTAGTAGACCACAGGAAAAATTGACGGAAGGGCTTCTTCAGAGTGTCTTTTAATCATGATGCGAGACCAAGTGGAGAATTGACGGAAGGGCTTCTCCAGAGTTTATTTTAATTATGATGCGGGCCATAGGGGGAATTGATGTTGAGTGCTTCTCCAAAGAGACTTTAACACAATACGAGACTATAGGGGGAATTGACGGTGAGTGATTCCCCAGAGAGTCTGCTTAATTACGTAGCTGAACCAGAGGGGTGAGACTGTGTGTGCCTCCCAGAGTGTTGGTAGTACTTAGAGGTTGAACCATATGGGTTAGACTATGAGAGCTACCCAGAGGGTTACCTGTTTTTCTTCTTGTTGTTGGCTGCTTACTTGTGTGCTATACTTGTTAGAACTGTGGATTGTAGCTGTTTATGCTTTTCCGTTTACTGCTTCTTGTTTTACTACTTCCATGTATTCATTGACCGTTAGACACAAATATTTGGGTGATTTCCTACTGGGATTGTATCTCACACCCTGTTTGGGCCATGCTTTTGGGCCCAAGAAGACTATGTTGTTGCAGGTATAGACAAGGGAAAGCGCCCTTCTACTTCAGGATCTTTATTGCACTAGGAGCTGGGGAGCATGGGACCGAGCCGTGGCTCGCGATGCTGAGGAGATTTCTTTATTTCCTTTTTCACTTGGTTTCAGTTGTATTTCAGCACGTTGTTGTGTTTGATGTTTTCCTTAGATACTTGCACCTACTGCATTATTATCATCATTATTATATATCTACATTGCTTCTGCTGTTTGGTTTCTATTGTTATGCAAGTTGGTTGCTGCTTCCACTGGTATTGTGATTTTCTTACCTCGTATACCTTATCGAATGAGGGCATAGTTTCCCCACTGACTCACCAAGGCCCTCGCTGCTAGTCGGCAGCCTCTGGCGTTCGGGGAAACGCGCTTGAGGTCATGTGGCGAACCGGGTACAGGGCACTAGTGGAGGGGCCCCGGACTCAGGACGTTACAAAGTGGTATCAAAGGGAGGTTTCGATCCTAAGGCCTGTGGGTTATGGGTCCACACGGATCAGAATTTGGAACCTTTTACATTATTTTAGTGTTTCTATAATTCTGCGCAGTTTCTGACCCACTGCCCAGAAAAACCCAGAATACACGGCGTGTACTTTTAGATACACGCCGTGTAGTTTTCAGGCCGTGTCCCTGACCGTGTGAGCAGAACATGGTGTTGTAGGAGTAACTTCAGGAACATACCGTGTACCATTGGTACACGCCGTGTGAGTTCATAGCCGTGTACCCAGCCGTGTCACTAATAACACGGGCCGAGGAAGCTCGGGTAGAACACACCGTGTCCGTAGGGAACACGCCGTGTAGTCCTGTCCAGGTGCCCGACCGTGTCACGAACAATACGGGCCGGCGTGAACTTCCTTTCCACACGCCGTGTTTGTTCGGAACACGCTGTGTAGTCTTTCCAGGTACCCGGCCATGTCACAAACAACACAGAACGGTGTCACCTTTCTCTATGCACGCCGTGCTTGTTAGGAGCACGCCGTGTAAGGTCCAACCGTGTACTCAACAACACGGACCGCAGAAGCCTTGTCTAGTGCATGCCGTGTTTGTTCCGAACACCCCGTGTAGTATCGGGTTGAGTCAGACCATGTGGGTTAGCCGTGTAAGGAGACCCAGACAGGGGAATAGTTTTCAAGTACACGCTGTGTGTGGGGGTCAACACTCCGTGTAGTTTGTAGTGTCCACGACTTGTAGGGTAGGCGTACACACCCATGTCAGTTGTTTAAGAAGACACGCCGTGTAGTTTTATACATGCCGTGTAGTTGTATTTTGCAATATTGTGTGTTTTTCTTCCCCTGTTCTCATTTTGTACTCTTGTGTTCTCTTTCCTTGTTTTCCTGATCCAAGGTGTGCTTTTGATCTTTCAGAGCTATGCCTTCGAGACGTCCTCCAGTCGTACATCTGTCATTAGGTAGTGATCAGACGCCAGAGAGGGCTGATCAGGGACTTCCTGTCGATCCCCCAACCGAGCCAGCCTTGGAACCGGTTGTTGTACTAGTTTCGGGTGCCGATGCGCTGTTCAGGGAGGGTTTCATGAGAATGATGCAGGCCTTCCAGGGAGAACCGCCTCCTACTTCGTCTATGGCAGACTTGACACGGGTTTTCCAGCAGTAGCAGCATCCCACGTTCTCAGGGGAGGGAGGACCTCAGGATGCAGAGTCATGGCTGGAATCCATGCTGACTATATTCGAGCATCTGGAGACACCTCCAGAGAGGTGGGTCAAGCTCACCACCTACATGCTCCGAGACTCCACCAAGAGGTGGTGGGACGTGATCTCACAGGTGGGTCAGCAGCAGGCTATGACTTGGGAGGAGTTCTAGCGCGTGTTTTACGACTACTTCTACTCGGAGACTCCGAGGGCCGATCGAGCCCGGGAGTTCATGAGCTTAGAGCAGGGTACTCTATCTGTCATGGAGTATTCCTCTTGTTTCACTGAGCTGCAGCATTTTACACCCCTTCAGGATGGGAGTGGGGTGTTCTTGGTGAGGAAGCTTGAGGATGGACTCAGGCGGGAGATCCGCTCGCAAGTGAACATCTTCCAGCTGACTTCCATTACTTTCATCGTCAACCAGGCAATGATTGCGGAGCACAATCTGAGAGACTCTGGAGCTGCGAGTCATGGTGGTTCTGCTTCCAGAGCTAGCTTTCCTTCAAATGACAGCAATAAGTGCTGTAGGGAGCCTACGCGCGGTGATTCGAGGAAGTGAGATGCATCATCAGGCAGCCAGGTGACATGCTACCAGTGTGGCCAGACAGGGCACATGAGGCCGCAATGCCAGAGAGACCCCGTGGACTGCCGATCTTGTGGCAAGTTGGGTCACCTTCAGCGTTTCTTCTAGGTTTTCTCACCAGCAGCAGGTGACCAGGGTTCTTCCATGACTACTCATTCAGGAGCAGCCCCACCAGTCTCTCACCAGTCAGGGAAATGGAGTTCTTCCAGCCGTTCGGGGCGAGGTGGAGGTCGAGGCCATGGCGGTCAGCCACCAATCCCTCAGCACCAGCAGGGAGGTTCAGCTCAGAGCGGTCAGTCAGGGGCGCAGAGCCACGGTGCAGGCCAGTCTTTCGCTGTGGAGCAGACTTATCATGAGCAGGATCCCGACCCTTCTACTGTTCGAGGTACGATTTTAGTATCCTCAGTTTTATCTTCATACCTTTTCGATACTGGTGCTATGCATAACTTTATCTCTATTGCTGTTTTAGAGAGCCTTGGACTCTGCATCTTTTCTTCTGCAGACTCTTTGACACTGGACACACCTTTGGGAATGAGGACATCTAGTGTACACCAGTGTAGAGAGTGCCCTCTCGATGTTGCAGGGTATCGCTTCTTATGGGATCTCTATGTCCTAGAGATGATAGGCTTGATGTCATCCTTGGCATGGACTGGTTGATTCCCTTCTGGAAAGTCGTCGACAACTATCGCCGCAGAGTCAGTTTTATTTCATCAGAGGGTGAATCTTTCCTTCATAGAGGCGAATGGGACGTTCGGGCGAGTCGGGTAGGACTCGAGCATCTTGGGCTAGGAGGAGTGACAGACCAAATTGCTAGTCTTTATCTGGATGATCAGGGGACTCCACAGTTGGACTTTCATCCGGTGGTGGATCGCTTCTGGGATGTCTTTCCAGAGGACTTTTCAGGTTTGCCTCCAGAGCGTGAGGTAGACTTTTCTATTGAGCTCATGCCAGGAGTGGCACCGGTGTCCATTCCTCCCTATAGGATGGCCACACCTGAGTTACAGGAGCTCAAGAAGCAGTTGGAGGAGCTACAGGATAAGGGTTTCATCCAACCCAGTACTTCTCCTTGGGGTTCGCCTGTCCTGTTTGCAAAGAAGGCAGACGGTACCCTTTGACTTTGTGTGGATTATCGGAAGCTAAACCAGTTGACAGTCAAAAACCGATATCCATTATCGCGGATTGATTACCTTTTCGATCAGCTTCGAGGATCCCAGGTGTTCTCGAAGATCGACTTAAGGTCCGGTTATCATCAATTGTGCGTTAGACCATCCGATATACCTCTGATAGCCTTCAGGAGTAGGTATGGTCTTTATGAGTATACAGTCATGCCCTTTGGACTCACGAACGCACCTGCAGTTTTCATGGCACTGATGAACCGAGTGTTCCATCCTTACTTGGATTCCTTCGTCGTGGTCTTCGTGGACGATATCTTGGTGTACTCTCACACTCGACACGACCATGCCACCCATCTTGAGATCGTTCTGAGTACACTGAGAGAGCATCGACTTTATGCTAAACTCTCAAAGTGCCACTTCTGGATGGATCAAATTCACTTCTTGGGTCACGTCATCTCAGAGACAAGAGTATCTATGGACCTAGAGAAAGTGAGAGCTTTAGTTTCCTGGGAGTAGCTGAAGAACGTTTTTGAGGTACAGAGATTCCTAGGGATGGCTGGATACTATAGATGCTTCATTCGGGACTTTTCCTGTTTAGCAGCACCCGTGACAGGTCTGACCAAGAAGGGGGCGAAGTTCTTATGGTCATATTCTTGTGAGTTAGCCTTTCAGGAGCTGAAAGGGAGGTTGACGTCAGCACTGATACTAGTCTTGCCAGAGCCAGGCAAGAGCTACATTGTTTACTGTGATGCTTTGGGTATCGGGCTGGGAGCTGTGCTTATGAAGGGAGATGGAGTCGTTGCATATGAGTCTCGACAGTTGAGGCCGCATGAGAGGAACTACCCTACTTAGGATCTGGAGTTGGCAGCTGTTGTTCATGCCTTGCTCTGTTAGAGACACTATCTTCTGGGAGAACACTTTGTGGTCTTCACTGACCACAAGAGTCTCAAGTATATCTTCACTCAGCGTGATCTTAATCTGAGGCAGCGCAGGTGGGTTGAGTATCTACAGTCTTTTGACTTCGAGCTTGCCTATACGCCGGGAAAGGGAAACGCCATGGCAGATGCGTTGAGAAGGAGAACTCAGATTCAGGCAGTTCAGGAGGCCAGTAGTGAGTGGCAGCTGATGGCTCTGTTCTCTGAGATGCATCTAGAGGTGCACAACAGATGGGGATAAACTTTTCTATCTTCTGTAGCTGTTACCTCCACGCTACTTGATCAGGTAAGGATGAGGCAACTATCAGACTCGGAAGGCTTAGTCCTACGGGAGAGTGTTTCAGGAGAGGACCCTCTACCTGGATGGACAGTGGGCGAGGATGAGATCTTGCGTTTCCAGGGATGCGTATGGGTGCCAGCAGACATACGCAAGGAGATGATACGGGATTTCCATTCCTCAGTTTTGGAAGTTCATCCTGGTGTCAACAAGATGTATCAGGATCTTCATCGCCAGTACTGGTGGCCAGGTATGAAGAAGGATGTTACTGGTTTTGTCATGAGATGTTTTACTTATCAGCAGGTGAAAGCAGAGCATCAGCAACCAGCAGGTCTTTTACAGCAGTTACCCATTCTGGAGTGGAAGTGGAATGATGTTGCGATGGACTTCGTGATTGGGTTGCCGAGATCACCTCGAGGGAACGATGTTGTTTGGGTTGTCATCAACAGACTTACGAAGGTTGATCACTTCTTGCCGATCAAGGAGACCTTCAGTGTCGATGATTTGGGATGACTTTACATCAGGGAGATTGTGCGTCTGCATGGAGTTCCACGCTCTATTGTTTCAGATAGAGATGCACGCTTCATCTCTCGGTTCTGGTAGGGAATTCAGAAGGCCTTGGGTACACAAGTACTTTTGAGTACAACATACCATCCACAGACTGATGGCCAGTCCGAGTGCACGATCCAGGTGCTTGAGGATATGCTGCGAGCTTGCATCCTTGAATTTGGCGGTTCTTGGGAGAAACATATTCCTCTGGTGGAGTTCGCCTACAAAAACAGTTTCCAAGTGACCATTCAGATGGAGCCATAAGAGGCTTTGTACGGTAGGCCATGCCGATCACCCCTATGCTGGCTGGAGGCAGGAGAGGCAGCTTTGTTGGGACCTCGTCTTGTTCAGGAGAATTCAAAGCAGATAGAGCTGATTCAGAAGAGGATGGCTACAGCGCAGTCTCAGCAGAAGTCTTATGCTGATCAGCGGAGACGACCTCTGGAGTTCGAGGTCGGTGATTGGTTTTTCCTACATGTCGCACCTAGGTTGGGACACAAGAGGATTCAGAGACAGGGTAAGATTTCGCCACGGTAAATTGGGCTGTTCGAGGTTTTGGAGAGAGTGGGGCCAGTCGCTTATCAGTTGCAGCTACCTCAGAGGTATCGGGCCATGAACGACGTCTTCCACGTCTCTCATCTCCGACGTTACTTTTCAGACCAGTCTCACATCTTTCAGCCTGAGGAAGTCAAGCTTAAAGAAGATGCATCGTTCAAGGATCATCCTATCCGGATTGTCGATCGTAGTACAAAGGTTCTCCGCGGGCGGTCTATTCCTCTGGTATGAGTGCTATGGCAGCACGGGCGAGTACAGGACGAGACCTGGGAGAGGGAGGCCGTTGTACGATCACAATGGCCGGAGCTGTTTGGGGATTCTTCTTCTCCACCTCATTAGAGAAATTTGGGGACTAATTTCTTTAAGGGGGAAAGTTTTTAAGAACCCGGATCTTCGTTTAGGTATGTTTTTCCTTTCTTCTGGAGTTTTTAAGAAAAATGGTTTTTCTGGAAATTTTCAAAGTACACGCCGTGTAATTTCTGAGTACACGCCATGTACTCTGTTCCGGCTTGAAGCCGTGTGATGGCCGTGTCCGGGCCACACACACGGTGTATAAGGCTGAGGTGGAGGCCGATTATTTCGGAGTATGGAAAATTAGAAGTACACGCCGTGTACTCAAAAAGTACACGCCGTGTACTTTTTTTTCATTAAACAGACCTGGGTCGTGCTTAACCCCCATATTTGTCTTCTTCTTCAGTTTTCGACCGTCCGGGAGTGTCCGTACGGTCGAATCTTCTCCGAGCTCCTTCCTCGCCGTCCGTTCTCTGATTCGAGCACGGTTGATTGCGTTGGAATCACAGCGGTGAGTTCTTCCTTTTTCTTGAGCCTTGTTTCTTGATTCCTCCTTGTTTTCAAGTTATCGTGGGATGAACATTTTGTGCATTTTCTCAGATATACGTCATTCTAAGGGCAATCTGTCATCGAGGTTCACGTATATCGATCTCCTAGGATCAAGGTAGGTGGTTTGTGCCTTTCCGTAGAAAGTTGATGGATATTTTGTGAAATTTCCACTAATACCCTTGAACGGGGTATTGTGTGTTTCCTGTTTTTCCCTTGTTGCTTGCCTGCTTTGCTTGATTGCTTTAGTAGAGGTTATTGCTTGTGATTAGAGTAGTTTGTTTGTGCTCAGATTGTTTCGCCATACTTGTTCTGCCTGTTTGGCGTTTTGCTAGTGCCATGACTAGTTGTAGGATTGTGGACTGTTGTTTATTTATTGCTATTGAGCCTTAGTTGATAGCCAAGTAGTTCTTGAGGTTTACTTGGACGATATACACGTGTTGAGCATGTTTAGTTATACTCAGGACTGTGAGAACCTAGAGTAGTAGACCAAAGGGAGAATTGACGGAAGGGATTCTCCAGAGTGTCTTTTAATCACGATGCGAGACCAAGTGGAGAATTGACGGAAGGGCTTCTCCAGAGTGTCTTCTAATTACAATGCGGGCCACAGGGGGAATTGACATTGAGTGCATCACCAGAGATCCTTTAACACAATACGAGACTATAGGGGGAATTGACGGTGAGTGCTTCCCCAAAGAGTCTGCTTAATTACGCAGCTGAACCAGAGGGGTGAGACTGTGTGTGCCTCCCAGAGGGTTGCTAGTACTTAGAGGTTGAACCATAGGGGTTAGACTGTGAGAGCTACCCAAAGGGTTACCACTTTTTCTTCTTGTTTGTAGCTGCTTACTTGTGTGCTATACTTGTTAGAACTGTGGATTGTAGCTGTTTGTGCTTTTCCGTTTACTGCTTCTTGTTTTATTACTGCCATGTATTCATTGACTATTAGGCACAAATATTTGGGTGATTGCCTACTGGGATTGTATCACACACCCTGTTTGTTCCATGCTTTTGGGCCCAAGAAGACTATGTTGCCACAGGTATAGACAAGGTCAAGAACCCTTCTACTTCAGGATCTTGATTGCACCAGGAGCTGGGGAGCATGGGACCGAGTCGGGGCTCGCGATGCTGAGGAGCTTTCTTTGTTTTCTTTTTCACTTGGTTTCAGTTGTATTTCAGCATGTTGTTGGGTTTGTTGTTTTCCTTAGATACTTGCACCTACTGTATTATTATCATCATTGTTATATATCTGCATTGCTTTCACTGTTTGGTTTCTGTTGTTATGCAAGTTGGTTGCTGCTTCCGCTGTTATTGTGGTTTTCTTACCTCGTATACCTTACCGAATGAGGGCATAGTTTCCCCACTGACTCACCAAGGCCCTCGCTACTAGTCGGTAGCCTCTGGAGTTTGGGGAAATGTGCTTGAGGTCATGTGGTGAACTGGGTACGGGGCACCAGTGGAGGGGCCCCGGACTCGGGACGTTACAAAGAACTCCTACCTCTTTAGGCGTAGCCCGAATCTTCGTGAGGGATCCACCGGTGCCGGATCTGCAACCGCCTTATTAAGGAGAATAGAGGAGCTTGAGGGATGGGAGGGATTCCTTGATTGAGAGCTCCTTCCGCTAGAGGATGCAAATGGAGGAGGGTGGGGGTGGTTATGTTTAAATAAGGAATTTCATTTAACTCTTAATTAATTTTAAACACCCCCAAACTATCGCGCATCTGAAACCCTTGACGGGGTTGAGGTTAAGCCTCCCCTAGGGTAAACACCACCTATCGAGCACAATGGAAGTCTAATAATTTTAATCCGAGGCCCCGTTCAAAAGTTATAAAACTTATCATCCGAGGCCGCTAAATTACGAAAATGCCCCTGGGGCCATTTTCCACATAAGGGCCGCGCCCGCGAAAATTACACCCCTCCTAGAGTAAATGGCATGCTCCAGACTCAATGATTCCCTCAGTTTTCCCATCAAATCAACCGTTTAAGAGACACCTAAGTTTATCAATTAAACGAATAAATTAATTATTTTATTTATTCATTTAACGTTTCGTTAATGGGAGAGGGGTCCCAACGTCCCGCGACGACTTGTTTTATATCGTTCCTAGGGTAAACACCCCATTTTGGACCCATATGTACTCTCAGTTTTATGATCCAAATTACCGTTTAGGAGTTATCCTATTTATTTGGCGTGCCCAGTGTGAACACACTTAAAATTTAATTTCGGCCACACTGGGGCTCGGAATCGTACACCGTCTGAAGGTGCTGCTCTGGAATAACATCAAGATAATTCCAAAGTCTTTTATAGAAAAAACCAAGTTCTTACATGGATCATGGTTTGGTCAAGTTGGGTGACATTCTAAAATAGGTGACCCATGTCTCTGCCAACCCCAATAGTGAAAATAAAGGATCTGGTGATTGGAAGCAAGCTTCTAGTCATAGGACACAAAAATATGACTACTAGTTGTCTTGAAAAGTAGTTACTCATGCTCATGAAATCATATGTTCTTACTTAGGAAGGCCCTAACCTTCTTTGGTTTCCATTCCCCCTCCGACCTCTACTTCTTCATCTGTATCACAGCCTTACAATTCTTGGAATAAAAGGCACCAATGGTGAAATGGAAATTAGAGTCACCCACTGATTCGAAATCCATCTCTCACCCTTGGTGATTTCATGCCCTCTAATTTGGGAAATGTGCTCAGGGTATAGCCATCACTGGATGTCTTACTAATGATGAGAAGGGGTATGCCTCTATGAACACCATCAAGTTAGTAGATTGTTTCATGATTCCTGATGGTGAGGAATTCCATGAAAATCCATTGGGTACCTCTGGCTGACCCTGTAACAGAAAATTCATAGAAAATACGAGCCATCAGAATGCTCAGACTAACCAGGACATCAATGCTACTAAGACCAGGTAGTAGGTTTTGTGTAGAGATCAGTAGGTAATGTCCTCCCAGTTCAATCTACTAGGTACACCTCTTCATCCAAATGTGTTATTTGACCAAGTAGATTAGTTTTGACTATGCTGTAATCAATTGTGTCTAGATAGAGCCCAACCTCAGCCAACTGAAGGCCAGCCTACAGTTGTTCAAAGTAGGTTATCTAGTCAGAAATAGAAAATTTCAAACACTATCTAGACCCTATTAGTTCAGTCAGTAACATTTGTTGTGCCCCTACCAGGGATCGACCCTATGTGGGAAAAAATATTATCTTAGCACAAAAGTACAATGTGTTAAAGAACCCCTTTGGCATACTCACAAGGCTTTCGATCCCCGAGGCCCTCTAATTATCAAAGGAAATGCATGAGGACCTTACATAATCTTTAAAAATCTCCATCCAGTTTGAAGTAGAGGTAGCTTCTGGAGAGGCCTACCATGCAGAGAAGACTGAGCAAGAGTAATTCCAAGCCATCATCTTATTCTCTGGGGAAGATGAGGGTGTCCCAATATAGAGGCACATATGTTCACTATATATAACTAGATAGTTTAATGGAATGGAATTTCACCAATACCTGGTGGATATAGGTTCTAGGATCAACCTCATCCTGACACAGACACTCCAAAATCATGGATGAAAAAAAGGAAGATTTGACTCCCTCTAACCTGAAAATTCAGGGTTATGATGTTAGTGAGAAGAAGTTACATGGAAAGGTTTGGCTAAAGACCCAATTTTTTGGATTGATATAGAGAACCCAATTTAGGGTATTCTCATAGGATACTAGTTACAATGCACTTCTGGGTAGGCCCTAGATTCATTTTCATGGAGTGGTCCCATCCTCATATCACTAGTGCCTCAAATACTCCCTCAATGTCCAAGTAGGGGTGATATTGGGTGATGCATCCCCCTTTGGTTCTTGTAAATCCCACTACCTAGATGCTGAATACTATAAGATAGAGGGGAAGAAGGTTCATATATATGGGTTTGATCACATCAATGATCCCAATGACCTAACAACCACTACAGTCAATCCACAAGAAGACTTGAATAGTGCCTTCATTCTCACAATTCATCAGATAGAGGCCACAACACCAGATCTAGGGGATATTTTTTGTCTCTAAGAAAAAGGATTTCGGTGTACCTAATAATAAGGAGAAATTATAGATTACCTCGTGCTCCTATATTGGATAGGATTGGATGACACCAGAAACCCCTACTCCTGTGAAGTACTGAGAGGTTCACCCTATGCCTACTAATTCGTAGCATTCCCACATGTTATGAAAATTAGGTATGACCTGAAATAAGTAGACTCACCACTATTAGTTTGAAATCAATAATGGACCTTATGGATAGAGGATAGATGGAATTGGATCGACACCTTCTATCACTATGGTTTTAGTGAGGTAGGGACCCTTAGGAAAGGATCTCATGTCCACCGAAGAGGCACCCATCCTCCCTATGATTATCCTATCTTAGATGATGAAGAGGATTTGGAAGATGCTTCTCTTTCATTTGAATAGGGTGTCTCCAACACCATTGATGAACTAATTTAGATGAACCTTAGTACTGAGGAATATATGATGCCAAAACTGATCAGTGCATCCACGTCTCCAAAGGAGAAGAAACATTATATGGATTTTATGAAGCAGCATCATGATGTATTTTATTAGAGCTATGATGATATTTTAGGACTAGACTCTCAGGTCACTATTCACTATCTTGGTCTCATGATAAGCCATTACGGGTTTAAGAAAACTACCAAAAATATATATCCCTCTCATGGTGATATGTTTAGGGCTGAGGTTAATAAAATTATCAAAACCAACTTCATCAGGGAAGTATAGAACCCCAGATGGCTAGCCAACGTCATCCTTGTTAGGAATAATAACAGGCAGAACAGAGTCTGTATCGACTTTTGGGATGTTAACCGCCATTTCAAAAAGGATTATTTTCCCTATCTAGTGATAGAATTGTTGATTAATGCCACCATAGGGTTCCATGACCTCTCCTTCATGGATGGATACTTCAGGTACAATCGGATCTGGATGGCCCCCAAGGATGAGGATTCCACCACCTTTAGGGTTCCGTACATGGCCTTATGCTATCATGTGATTACCTTTGGCCTAAAGAATTAAAGGGACAATAATTAGTGGTCAATTCACCACATATTCAAACCAATCCTTAGGATGTTAGTGGAATACTACATGGATGACTTGGTGGTCAAATCTCACTAGCATCAAGACCATATCAAGGTCTTTTAGAAAGTGTTCATCTTCCTCCACTCACAAAATTTGAAGATGAACCCCTTAAAGTGTGAATTTTGGGTCACCTATGACAATTTTCTCAGATTTATCATAAGGTATAGAGGCATCGAGATCGACCCAAAGAATATAAAATACATCAATCAGATGCCTCCCTTGAGAAATCTCTAGGAGTTGTGGGGTCTCCAAGACCAACTAGCCCACATACATTGATTTATTGTGAATTTGTTTGGAAAGTGTAATCCCTTATTGAGGATCATGAATAAAGGTACCGTTTACCAATGGGATGAGGAGTTCCAGACCACCTTTGAGGATATCAAGTAGTATCTACTAAATACTCTAGTTTTGATGTCGCTTATCTTAGAGAAGCCTCTGATCCTTTATGTGACCACCCTAGTATGGCCCCTCAACGCCCTTATTGCCCAAAAAAACAACGGGGGAAGAGAAAAACGTTTATACTATCTCAGTCGCATTCTCCTCGACACAGAGACCACATACTCCCCTATCAAGAAGAGATTCCTCACACTAGTTTTTACAGTGTAGAAGTTGCAACATTATTTACAACATCATGAGATATAGATGGTGTCCTGAGAATATCCAATGAATTATATTCTTAATCACCCCATGTTGAGAGAATTATTGGATTACTGGGTAGTGATCCTCCAGTATTTTGAAATCTGGTTCGTTCCAAAGAATGTCGTTAAAGGCTAGGCATTGAAAAATTTCTTGTCCACCCATTCATCCCCTAGATGTTGATTTCCCAAATGAGGATATCCTCTTAGTGGATTAGGATATTCCATGTTGGAAGATTCATTTTGATGGTTCCTCCTAAAGACTAACTAGTAGAAGGCCCGACACTCCCAATCTCAACAAAGTAGGCCCAAGGACCATCTTCAACACTCCTATATGGTCCGTCCTAATATACTCATTCCTATTGTAATAATACTACACCAATAATGAGGTAGAGTACCAAGATATCATTACTGGTCTTGAGATGTCCCTAGAGATTTATGTCCCTCACTTACATGTGAAGGGAGACTCTGAGTTAGTCATAAAATAGATTAGTGATGACTATATCATCAGAAAACAAGATATTATTCCCCTAAACATCATATGATAGCCTGATTCTCTTCCCATCCAGAGGTGAATCACATCCCCCAGTTGCAGAATGTTTGAGCTGACACCTTGGTGAGTTTGGCTGCATCTCTGGTAGAACTTGACCAGGATGACCTAGTCATTCACATGGCACACAAGAGGCTCATCATACCCACCATTCTAAATGATTATGATAGTAAATATGCAAATAAACTAGATACTAGTGCTTATGTTCCAAGGACCTTAGTCCCCCCATAGTAGAGGAAATAACCGATTGGACAACTCCCTTTTTTGAGTACATCCAGTGTGATATCCTCCCACTAGACTGATTTGAGAATGAGAAAATCCATCGGTGAGTAACACAGTTCACACTCCAGAGTGGGCCTTAGATGGAGAAGAATATATAAATACATGGGTTTAATTGAATTATCCTCCATTGAACCCAATGTTACGAGATCCCCCAGGTTATTTAGGAGGTCCATGTCGGGTCCTATGATGACCATCGGGCAGGATTAAAGATATCTCACCATATTTGGAGGTTGGGATACTTATATCCCACCATGGTTTATAAACACATCAAATTTTCCAAGATTTTTCATGCATGTCAGTTCCAGGACAACTTTGTGCATCGATTTGTAGAGCATCTCCACACCATAAAATACACTTGAACCTTTGAAGTATGAGGATTAGATGTTTTGGGGCTATACCTGCCAATAACATCTCACCATTGAAAGTTCATTCTAACCATAATAGACTTCTTCTCCAAGTGGATAGAAGTGATTCCATCAAGGAATTAAAAGACTAATCCATGATCAAGTTCATGAGCTCCCACATAATCCATAAGTTTAGAGTTCCTCATGCTATTCTCAAAGACAGCAACACCAAATTATGGGCTGTAGAGTTGAAAAAATTATATGCCAAGTATAATATCTAGTCCAACCATACATCTAGATACCATTCATGGGTGAATAGGAAGATTAAGAAGTTCAATAAGACCCTCTATAACATCCTATGGTAGGCCAGAACAAAAATCATTGGCCGGATAATCACCCAACACCCTCTGGGCCTATCGGACGATGACTCTAAATTTTACCCAGGTGATCACATACTCCCTGGTATATGGAACACATGCAGTATTTCCCATCAAGGTTCAATTTACATCGCTATGAATAGATTTCTATGATCATAAGATGACAAAAAAGGTAGAAGTCCATTTATATGAGTTGGAATCCCTAGAAGAAAATAGGATCCAGGCCCTGCATAATCTATAGAGTCACTAGAATGGGGTAGAGAGAGAATTCAACAATAAGGTTCACCTCCGATCCTTACTCTAGGGTGACATGGTACTGGCCCTCATAACGCCAATGATACCTGGAAAAAATCCACCAAAGTTGGATCCCAAGTGGGAAGGACCTTACATAATTCATAAGGTCTATTCCAATGGATCATAATCTTTTATCACTATAGACAAAGAGTATATCACACCTCCCACCAATGCTAATTTTATTTAGAAGTATTTTGTGTGAGGAGCCCCCAGGTCCAGGAAGTATGGCCTTAAACTAATTTCAAGTGTCCTGAGCTTTATGAACTTAAATTAACAATCATCACCATGATCTAGGAAGTATGAATTTAAAATATTTTAAAGTTTTCCGGTTTTTATAACCTTAAACTAATATTCATCCCCATGGTCTATTCAACATGACCTTAAAATTTTTGCGAGGATCCAATATTTATTACCTTAAATTAACAACAACCTAGTGGTCCATGAAACATGATCTTAAAATGTTTGCAGGGGTCCAAGCATTATGACCTTAAACTATTTTTATTCCCTATAGTCCAAGCTTTATGACTTTAAACTAATAGATTCCATAGTCTGAGTTTTACGACTTTAAACTACAAAGACCACGTCCTCAATGCATGATGTTAAACTACAATCTTACCTTGTATAAAATTGAGATGCCTCTTAGTAAGAGATGGTCTTACCACTTATAAAACTAGGATGCCTCATACAATAATTATAAGATGATCCAAAAATTCCTACCTCATATACAACTGGGATTCCTCATATGATAAGTATGAGATAGTCAAAAACCTTACCCCATATCCTAGACATGGTATGCCCTATAACAAACATGGGATTCCTTGATTCCATTTACAGATAGAATTTCCCCCACTGATGTTGGTCTTCCACCACACCATGTTTAAGAACTATGTGTGGCTTTATTTCCATCATCATGAGATATGTAGAGATTCTTGGATTTTATATATTTGGTCCCAACCTTAAATTTATCAACCCTTCATCCCATTTTACCTAGTTACAATCCAAGAATTATGACCTTAAGCCATGTACCATTTATTTCTTGGTACTTGTGTGGTATGTAGTCCTAAATTACCTCCATTCATGTTGGGTTATACCTATTTTTTCCACAAAAATACCCTAAAAAACACTTCCATAGTCCAAGCATCATGACTTTAAACTATTTTCCATATCCTAAGAACCATGAATTTAAACTATTTTCCATGGTCTAGGAAACATGAACTTAAACCATGTTCAACTAGCTTCAGGATCATTTCATGTGGTGTATGGAATCCTTGGCCCCTTTCACATATGGTTTTAACTCTTTTTCACCACACAAACATCCTCAAATCCCCCAACTATGGTCCAATAATTAAGACCATAAAATATTTTCCATAGTTTTGAGCTCTATGACCAAAAACTAAGAGCCTTGTTCTAAGCATTATGACCCTAAACTATGTGCATCCTCTCCTCATTTTTATGGTTTTCCTTACCCCTGGTGTTTTATCAAGCATATGCCTCCACCTATTTTTGAAACTACACATGTCTTGATTTCCATCCTCATGGGATATGTAGTGATGTATAGAATTTATATCTTTGGGCCCAACCAAAAAGTCACTGCAAAAAATGCTCATTACCTATGGTGTCATCACTCGAAATGACCCCATGAGCCTCCTTTTTAGGCATAATCCCCATTTATTTACCTTGATCCATATGCGAGTAAAGATAAACTCATAGCCTGATATGAGGAAGAAAATAATGGAAAACTTAGTGCATAATCCCCATACACCACATCCTCAAAACACGACATTAAACTATAAACTTACCCTAAATAAATTCAGGATTCCTCATATCCTAATATGAGAAGATTAAATATCCTTTTTTGAGAGGGTATCCCCCTTCTGGTGTTGGTCTCCTACCACACCGTGTCCCAGAACTATGTGCAACATGATTCCCATCCGTATGGGATATGTAGTGATGCTCAGATATCTCATAATAGAGCCAACCACCTTTATCAACTCATTAGAGGTCCTTTCCATTACCAACATCATTATGTTGACTTAGAGCATGATTTTTCAAGCATTGTATAGTAGAAGGACCTTTTGGACCCTCTTTCATGTCAGTTTATTCATGCCACACCAGCCTCATTAGTACACATATTCCCCATCCTACAGACTAAACTCTATAAATTTAAACTAGTAATAGCCCTAGTCTATGTTGTATGACTTTAAAATTCCAAACCCAATGTTCTAAATGTACGATGTTAAACTACAACCTTACCCCATCTAAAATTGGGATGCCTCATATGATGAGTATGGGATATTAGGAAATGCCTCGTATACATCTTATATGCCTCATATGATGAGTATGTGAACCACAAATTAACCTATGTAAAAACTAGGATGCATCCTGACGTGAGATGAATTGATATCATCGCTAGAGAGGATGTCAATTTCCTAGCATTGGTCTCCTACCACTCCATGTCGCATGAAATATGTGTGTCTTGATTATCATCCCCATGGTATATGTAGTGATTTTAAGATGTCTCATCCTAGGCCTATCCCTTCCATCAATTCACCATGGGGTATTTTCCCTTCCATTCCAAGCTTAATTATTTCATACCTACATGTTCATTTAGAGCGTTTGATCACATGACTGAATATATACCATGGTACTTTATTTTAACTTTGGAATATTCTCCACTTCTACATATGTGCTTCACGCTTTATCTAATTTCAATAACCATCATCCCCCCAATATAAACAAGCTCCCTAATGGAATAGTATTATTCCACATTGGCTCACCTACCATCTTGGGCCCATGACTTGAATTATATTAGGTGGAAAATAGTGGATCCTGTGTTTTGAACTTGGTCAATGTATGATCCTACATTCATTCTACCCACCCTCAACTGATATGGGTACAAAACCTATGTTTTGGACATGGTCAATAGTTGTTCCTCATACTTTTATTACTCCCCTTTCACTATCAAGGTATGTAAAATCATAGTTTTCCCCGTGGGATTTTTCGGTCACTTTCACCCCTCATTGTGTTATCCCTTATAAGCAATGAGAACTCCATACCGCTCCTTATTTCTCATACCAAGCATGGATCAAACATGCTTAGGGGTTGGGAGGAAGTTCTACTTAATCAAGGTTGAGACACATGAGAGCCCATGGTATGAACTATATGACCATAATCCAGGAGTCCATGTCCAATAATAATGACTTTAAATCATATTCCCGTCATCTTAGGAATTTATTGTGTGGCATGGATTCCCTTATAATTCTTTTCATGTCATGTTTTTACTCTACCTCACTACACATATCCTTTTAAGAAAATAACCATACTGTCCAAACTCTATGAACTATAACCTAAGACTCATAGTCCAAGCATCACGACCTTAAATTGGGTGCATACAAGATGTCTTTGAAATATCCCATGTTGCAGGGCCTCATAGGAACCCCATCCATGCTGGGTTACCTCTCCCCTATGACACACATATCCCTTGTGAGACAACCCTTTAGACTAGTCATCACGACCATAAATTATGTGTGACTCTACCATGGTATTTTCTCTATGTAGGGTCTTTTAAGATCCTTTTTCCTTATAGGCCTCTCTAGGGAGTACCCTCATTGTGATACACTCTTATTCCCCTAACCACCATGGTTGGGAGGGTGTTATTCATATCGATTTATACATCCCAATCATATGATGTTAAATAGTGAGATCATATCCTAGTCACATGATGTTAAACTATATGGATTGATGTCCCAATCACACCACATTAAATTGTGAGATAAGTCAACCTCACCGTATGACATTAAAATTTGTGTCCAACATCCCCACCATATGATGTTAAACTATATGTCCAACACACACACACCATATGACGTTAAACTGCATGTCCAAATTCCTCAACATATAATGTTAAAATGCATGTTTATCATCCTCAGTGTATGACTTAAAATAGTGAGGCATCTTACGCCCTTGCTTGAGAATCCCTTTCCTTCAGTGCCGATCACCTACCGAATCGTCCATGTTCTTTGACCATTGTTAACATCCAAGATGACGCTCCCCCTAGAAGATTATTTTGACCTTTTTTAGACCAGTACGCCTACACCAATGTACTGAAAGCCAAGGTGGTGTAATTACAAGAGGGTTGGATTCCATTCAAACATTACATCATTCCATATCCATGCTTCACTTATACCATTATTTATATCCACATCCTCCTCCATGTCCAAAATACCCCCCTAATGAAAATGCTTCCTAGCCAAACTGGCTCACATCTTTTCCTTGGAACAAACCTTGAAAGACCTTGGACAGTATTTTGAGATAGGTCTCGTGTTTAGAACATGATCAATGATATAACCTCATTTTCCCATTCACATACTCAGCAAAAAATAATGGATGTTGTTTTTTAAATGTGTTCAGTATCTATCCTCCATCATCATGCCACCCCCTTGTATTCCAAATATTGGGTGTCATGATTCACACTCTTAATTCACCTTTTTTTTGTGTGTAGAATTCAACACCCCTAACATTACCCTATTAAAGAACTAGAGAATGTTGGAAAAGAAAGTAAACAATTTAGAGAGACATGTTCTTTGGACATAACCTCTCTTGACCTGAAAACTCCCAGTGGCCAGTATAAAATTACATACTTTGGGTGTTCAATGATTGTTTGACACTCTTATATACATGAGAAATCATGTGGTTGTCTCTTTTTTCTCAAAACAATCTTGCATCATGTGATATTAGGTATTAGTCATTGGTTGTTTCACAAATACGATTGAAGTAATATAATAAAATCAAATAAAAGATTTTTTTTCATGAATTCACGGAGTTTTAACACAAAGAAACTTTAGCATTTGGTGAGGTCCATCCACACATTGGAGCTTCTATTAAGTCTCAGAAAAAAATTCCCCTATGGATACACCCCAAAAATTGAGTGCTCCATCCTAGCCACCCACTAGCATGTGGCCTATAGGGAATACTACACCCTCCTTAGATTTGCATACTCATCCTCAACTATAGGAAAAAACTCATCAACCTTGATCCACACTCAATAATACTCATCCTGGTACTCAGTTATCTAAGACACCACCACCTTCACTTGATCCTCAGCTACCTCCAGCCGAGCCTTCAACTAGATGATGGCATACTCTTGAGCATTGAGGAAGGATGTGTGCTCATTCACCTGCTCTCCCAGGTGTTGAATTTATTGATTGGCCTCTTATATATTTCAGATTCTATCATAATTCTCCTTGTTCTAGGAGATTTCCAAATGATGGCTCTTTGTACGCACCTTCTCAACAAGGTAGTTGTGGACCAGTGCGTGGTGGGTGAGAGATTCCACCCCTACAGTGCCCATTTAAGATAGCCAACAGCGATGAGACCCTATCTAAATCACCAGGTACGTCTTTGGGGTCTGGGTGATGAAACACTACACCCTTCTCCATGCCCTATGCTGGACAATTTGGTTCTCTTAAGAAATTTCAGAGTTATATTCTTCAATATACTAAGGTAGTGTGAGATCATATTCAAGGAAATCTCTAAAGATAGTAGCAATAGGGTCCTATTCTGAGATCCTCTCAGTCAGGTCGGGTTGCATGTTAAGAGGTAAATCATCTTCATCTAAACCTTCCTTGACAACATTGCCTCCACTGACCTTGAGCTCTAACCCACCAGTTGCATCACCCATGGATGAATAAGGATATCCTCCTAGGATCAAGACTAGGTCAACATGAATGACATGCTCTCCAAGAGTTTTCACAACCATTAGAGAAGGTTCCCCAGTTTCTCAACCACAAATACTTACTGGGTGCACACCCTCTCAAGTACTTCTTGAAATAAGAGAAAGTCCATCAGTTTGATCAATAATGACATTGGTAAAACATAGATCATGTAAGAGGGAAAGACTTACAAAGGCTGAGCATTTGGGAAAGGATTGGTCCTAAAACTTTGACAGGGAGTTCCACCATAGGATACCCCTTGACACTGGTCAACACCTCGTCATTTGGAACCAGACCCCCCCAACGTTGGTTGAGTAGGATTTGCATTAGGACACAAAAACACTTTGATGAAAATAATCCATTAAAGGTCTTAGTGGATTGAGATTCAACATTATCTTGAGGTAGAGGGATCTCAATAATGATCCACCTTGGGATACCAGCTTCACTAATTTTAGACATAACTATTGGGATTCCAGGATATGGTCCCTTATAGATGACATGGAGGACCAAAGGATTTGAAACCATCAGTTCAACCTCCTTGATGGGATCTCCCCTATATATAGGACCCCTACTGGTTGTATGTAGCACATAACACAATTGCTTGACCAGAGGAAAAATTTGCATGCCCACATGGAAATGAGACAATTTCTTTGGTGTTTCCCTTAGAATCCATCCTTTCAACCCCCCTTCAGCTCAAATTCTAGGGGGAGGGGAAATTTTTGTCATCAAAACCGCATCCCACACCCTATACATCTAGTTTTGGGTGAACCAAACATGTGAACCACCCCAAAGGACCATTTTGGGGATGATGAGAAGGCTGTGAGAAAGATTCAGTGTGTTCATGTAAAGATATAGTTATAAACACAATAGACTTTCATTCCCAAGGCGATGTATAGTTTCGTAGTTACTCCCAAGGTTGATATCGTGCCCAACGCCCATGCATGCAAGATTGATGTGCTGTACACAAGGACAAAGAGGTGCATGAAAACCCATTGTGAAACCATCCTTTTACACCAAAAAGGTGATGTAAAACTGATATTATTGTATGACCAAGACCCAGTGAAAAAGGACATGTAAGTGCATAACTCAATTCCACATAGAAGGAGTTTTGCAACAATAGCCTAGTATTTAGACTATAAATATAATCTCACCCATAACCCCTAGAGAGGATCTCCAGAAGAATAAGTTATGATCTACTATGCACAAATACCTCTATTCCATGAAAGCGCACAACACTAGTGATCATGGACCCTCAAAGATAGAGAATTTTTGTGACAGACCTCCCGTGGTCCCAAAGACGACTTGTCCTACAATGGAGTGATCCTCACACAACTAATCCTTTGGATTGTTGGGTTTGTTCAAAGAGAATCTACCTTTGAAGAACCCTGATCTATGTGCAACTACAAACATTTCATGCAACTTTTTCTCTTGAATCCATAAGTTTCTCTTGTTCTAGAGATCACTACTCTTGATACTCAATTTTCATGAAACCCAACAAGGTTTTGTGCAAAAAATTCCTATTCCCTTACCCAATGTTCAATATGTCACCAGTGAAACCATTACCCTACCTATTGCTTCTAATCATAGTTACCCTAATTCCCATTACTCCTAATAATAGAGACCCTAATGTCAGGCCTCCTGATTTCCACTCCTCCATGATAGTGCCAACACCATGTCCTACCTAGATGTACATGAGCGGTGGTCACATAATCCTTAGGGGTGGCATATTTTATGGAAACTATGCACCTATATTGGTGGGGATTCTTTATGAATCATCCTCCCAACTTGAAAAATTCCCCCTCGAGGAGTGACCCTATCCTCCATGTCCGAGCTACATTATGTAAAATTTCCTAGCTCTATGTTCTAGTTGTATTATGGTAAACTACATGACAACTTCATAAACAAATAACGTAAAACTATATATTTACCCCATGTAATGAACAAAATATTCATTGTGTACGATTGAAATGGGATGACCCCACACCTCCTACCCTGTGTAATAAACATCAGATGCCTTGTGTATGGCTCACATGGGATAAAAAATATTCCCCCATCACAGGATAAACTTCCACATTGGGAAGCTTCAATGCATAATCCCTGCACCAATTCCCCCAAGAGTTATCCTATTAAAAATGGTATCTTCCATGCATAATCCCCACACCACCCCTCATAGATTCTCATTTCACAAAATTAATGTCCTTATCACATGATGTTAAACTTCATGGATCAGTTTTATCACATTAAAACTGTGACATCAAACTACATGGGTTTTAATCCTTTTCTCTTAAACAAGGTACATATAATTCCTCCTTGAGGTTCAATACCAATAATATTAAAACAAGGTGTGACATATTACCTCCTAGGGACATACCTATCATATCCGCATCAATAGGTATTTTTTATCCATCCATCCAGGTGTGACATATTCCCTCCTAGAGAAGAACCTCCCGGATCCACCTCAATATGACATTTTGATCCATCTATCTATGTGTAAAATCTTCCCCCTAGGGACACACCTCCCATATCTTCCTTAATAGGGCATTCTGATCTAACTATATAGGTGTGAAATATTCCCTCTTAGATACACACCTCCTAGATCTTCCTTAATAGGGTGTTCTAATCCATCCATCTAGGAGTGAAATATTCCCTCCTAGGGGGGCACCACCTTGATCTACCTCAATAGGGTTTTATGATATGTCCCCAAAATACACTAAACCTATGCCCATCCTTTCCCTGCAAGATATTAAACCTTCACCCATCCTATCCTTGCAAGACTCTAAACCTACACCCATCTTTTCCTTACAAGATGTTAACCCTGTTCCCATATCCACAAGATGTTAAATTTTCACCCTGATCCAGAATCCCTACCCTATGGGATTCATGAGGTAAAAACACTTGGAATATTTATGAACATAAATCCATTACATCATGATAAAAAAAGGATGCCTTTGGTTCCACAACTAAGATGCCTCAAATGAGAGGCCCTCCAAAGATAAACGATTTACAGGTGACCAATATACCCAATGTCCAAACATGACCAGAGATTCCCAACATGAATAATATTATGAATGAAGGTTGTTGCTCTGTTAAGACCAAAGCAACATAATTAACTGGTGTCCACATTGATATGGAACTGGGAACAAGTTCTGTGAACATGAATTAATCTATAAGGGAGACCCGGACTAGGAAATGAGCTCCAAGGAAGAATCCGTGGAAGGAGGAACCAAAATCTCATCATCCCGTTTCGATCAAGGATCAAACATCATCGATGAAAGTAATGAAATCATACTACCTTTAGAAATAAAGAATAATGGGAAATAGAAATGCAGAGTATTGCCGCCAGGTGAAGGGATGAAGCTACAACCCCAATGAAAGTGTAAGAAACATTCATCATTATTGAAAATATAATAAAGTAAATTAATTTTATGAAAGGAATACATTTGAAGAACTCATCAGGATGTTCCAAGGATTCTAGATGGATAATATAAGAGCACACACCATTTATCCCATGATAAACACTGTGTACCCATGTTCAATGCACCTAGAATTAATTCTAAATTAAGTCGAGTCGTGTTCATTTATTACATGACATGTATATTTAAATACACCATATGTTGACTAGGCTAGCCTATTACATGATCAACTAGACTACACACCGTATAATATCTGTACACGACATGTAGTCCATTAGTCAAAGATAGACTATGTATTTCTATACATGACTTAGATGACCAGTGACCATGTAACTCATAGACCACACACTGTGTAGACCAAGTAAACATTGTGTACTCTATTAATTTCCATGGCACTATGAAGCACTAAGTCTCTAGGTTTGTGACATAGATAGACGGTGAGAAAAATACACGCTGTGTAGTTGCATTGTAGATGTTGTATATACTACCAAATTATGTAGAATTAAAATTAATTTATCATAATACTTAAAATTTATCAACATGTGTTTTGTGTGGTCATTAAATCGATATTACACACTATGTAATGGGTTATATATATATATATATATATATATATTAGATGTCTAATTAATTTTTTCATAATGTTTGAAATTGCATATCATGTATATATCGTAATACAATCATTACTCTATGCACATTGAAACATAACACACTACATAGATACCATGTGTTCAGTGTGGTCATTAAGTTGATAACATATGCCATGTAATTATGTGTTAATATGTGTATGCAAAATGTCACATGAGTATATAGTATAAGGATATAATACACGTTGGGTAGTTCGGACGGGTACACACTGTGTTACCTCCAAGGTACATTTTTTTACATAGTTAATTCTGAATAAATTTATTTAATTTTATTAATATTATGATGGATGAGAATCTCAAGAAAAATTTGGATGAGAATTAAGATAAAATAACTGGTTAATTAAAGAAAATAATTAATTTATTTGAGAACAATTTATATTAAATAAGAATAATTATAATTTAATGCTATATTTTATTAAATGTGTAATTAATTTCATGTATGTGGATGATCATAGGCATAGATTAGACCTTTTTATTGATCAGTTTCCTTTTAATTTATTATTAAATTAAATTTATGACATGTGTGTCATCCCTCCTCTCATTATGTAAGGGGATGAGATCCCATGTTTTCTTTCATGTAAAACCCTTTACCAATCCTTTGGTTCCCCTCACCTGTATATGAGTAAAAACTTATGTAATGGATAGATCTCCAAACATAGTGGAGGTGGTTCCAGTTTGGATCTAAGGCGAAACCGATCCAAGAGGTAAATGAGTGGATATATGGAAATCTACAACACAAACCATAAAATAGTTCAAAGTGTTTTCCCCATAAGTCAAGGGTTAGTTTATCATCTGATAGATAAACTAACCATTAGTAAAATCTTATGGTCATATAACTTTATTATTTTATTTCCATCATGTTTCATGGTTATTTCATTATGATCACATGAATTAATGAATTAACGAGCATGCAAGATAGAACTAAAATAAATTGTCTCATGCATAAATTTTATTTATGACATGGTTAATCAATCAATTAAAACCACTTAATATTAACAATAATGTAATAAATATAAAATGGGAAATTAATTTATAAAGATAAAATCCTTAAATTATATATATTAAGTTGGTATTTCCTTCCACTACTTAAGTTAAAATCAAACCATAATTTAAAGTAATTTACTGACCAAAGTTGGGGTGATTTCAATTATCTAGGAATTATAACTTGAATTAACATATTTCAAATCAAGTGTTGAATGAAAAATTAGGACTTTGTGTAACTAATAGGTAAAGGTTGAGGAAATCCAATTTAAACATTTTAGGATTGGGGAGTCCACTCAAAAAATTAAGGAACTTTTAATTAATGTAGTTATAATTTTTAATTCCCACCTAAAAACTTTAAATTTCATGATTGGACAAAGTTGGGGTGATGAGAAGGGGAATATAGATCCTTGATACTATAATGTTCAAGCAACAAGATATTACAAAACCAATGGTGAGGGCTATTGGATTTTGATAAAATAGTAGGAGATTAATAAATATAATATTTATGTATTTGTCTTATTTTATTAGGTAAAGTACTAAAATTATGTTTTTCTTATTTATAGAAATGAAAATAAATAAAAATTCAAACATATCACTGTGATCCATAATTGAGAAATATAACCTTCTCACTGACCCAAATTTCCAAGAGTGGTAAAGGTGCTTACATGTTATCCTATGCTATAAAAGGAAATTGTATGTACTAGAAGAACCTATTTCTGAAGCACTTGGTAAAGTGGCTAGTGAGGAAGAATTGTATCTCTATGAGAAAAATTTGAATGATGCCACATATGTTTAGTGTTTCATGCTATCATCCATAAACAATGAACTTATGAAGCAATATGAGGACATGGATGTGTATAATATGATGTCCCACCTTCAATATCTCTATAAAGAGAAGGTGATACAAGATAGATATGATATATCCGATGCTCTTTTACAACCAATATTAGAGAGTTAGTGCTAGATAGGCCTCATGTAGTAAAGCCTATTAACTACATTGAATTCTTATACATATTAGGGATTAAATTTCTAGATGAGTTACACACAAATCTCACACTTTCCTTACTACCCAAGGCCTTATATAGTTTCATTTTCAATTATAATATGAGAAATAATGAGAATATTCTTTAATAACTTCTTAAATTGATTCCCCAAGTGGAAAAGGATATGGGGCATGACAAACCTATAGTTCTTATCGTGAATAAGAAAAGGAAGAATATGGAAAAGGGACCCAAGACTCATAACAAGTCTAAATATCCCGAGCACCGTCCTTTCAAGAATAGAGATATCTAGAGGTAGGGAAAGGAAAATGAAGTATTATGTTTGTATGTGGAAAGCAAGGCTTCTGGAAAAGGAACTTCACCCTGAAGAAAGGGAAATCTAAAAGTTCATTATTATCAATTGTAATATTTCAATATCTACACATTGGGTATTAGATACATCTTGTGGTGCTCACACATGTATCTAAATAAAGGAACCAAGTAGATTAAAAAATATTTATAGATGATAGGTAGATTTTTGAGCTTCTATTGGTGTGAGTTTGACTTCTATAACCATTAGAGATTAAAACCTTTCATTTTTAATAGGAATTATACTGGTTTTAATAGTTTTTTTTATTATGTACCTACTGTTACCAAGAACATTATTTATCTATCCTACCTAGAAACAAATGGATTTATTTTCATATTTGTAAATAAAATTTATTGATTTTATAAATATGACATATGTTATGGTATTAAAAATTTATATAATAGTCTTTATATATTAAATTATGAAAACTAAGCATTTTCAATTGATAATGAATAAAATTATCATGACTCATATAACACCCAGTTGTGACATCACCATCTTGGCCATGTAAATGAGAATAATTTGACAAATATATTTCAATATGGATATTTAAACTCTTAATATAAAATCACTTAAAATATGACATGCTTGTTTACAAGGAAAAATGACCAAACCGCCATTTGGTGGACAAGGTGAAAGGGCTATAGAGCTTCTAGGATTAGTTCAAATTGATGTGTGTGGACCATTTCTAGTAGAATCTAGTGGTGGGTATTCTTACTTCATAATTAAAAAAAATTGAGTAGATATGGCTATGTCTACTTGATGAGGTGTAAGTATGAGTCATTTGAAAAATTCAAAGTATCCAATAATGAAGTAGAGAATCAAATTGGAAAGAAGATAAATAATATTTAACCAGATCGAGGTGGTTAATATATTAACCAACAGTTTATCAACTTTCTATGATAGTTTGGGATTATATATCAACACACTCCACCTTACACACCATAGTGTAATTGTGTTAGTGAAAGGAGGAATTGTACCTTTATAGACATGGTAAGGTCGATGATGATTCATGCAGATATTCCATTATCCTTTTTAGGGATATGAATTAAAAAATACGGTATACACACTAAATCAAGTACCAACTAAATAAGAAAATATAATTCCCTTTGAGTTATAGAGTGTAAATAAACATGTTTTATCACACACACATGTATAGGGTTGTGAGACATTTTTTGATGGATTCTCATATAACAGACTAGTGCCCTGAGGAACAAAATGTATCTTTATAGATTATCCTACGGAAACAAAGGGACACTACCTATACAACCCCTTAGATAAGAAAATTATTGTCTCTTGAAAATCCATCTTTCTTGAAACGAGGAATATCCTAAATAATGATATTGGTAGAAAGATTGATTTCAATGAAGTTGATTCTTAATATACACAAGAGTTGATATAGAAACATATTACAGAGGTCCCCATGGAAGAAGTTGTTATTGAAACATAAGTACAATGTAGAAGAACCAGAGAGGTAATAGAACTAGAAAGATATGTATTTTTAGTCACCGAATATGTTTACTCATTATTGGTTGACAATAATGAACCTCTCTATTATAAAGAAGAAGTATAGAGCTCAGAAGCTGAAAGATGGAAGGATTCCATGAATTCTGAAATGGATTTCATATATCAAAACCAAGTTTGGGTTCTAGTTGATCTGCCATTTGATGAAAATACTATTGAGTGAAAATGGGTATTCAAGAAAAAATTGGGCATGGAAGGTAGAGTAAGTATCTATAAAGAAATTCTAGTGGATAAAGGGTTTAAACAACACCAATGAATTGACTATGAAGAAGTATTTTCACCAATTTCCATATTTAAATCCATAATAATTATACTTTCTATACCTGCTTACCATGACATTGAAATTTGGAAGATGGATCTCAAAAAATATTTCCTTAATGGGAACCTTTAGGAAGATATTTACATGACACAACCAAAAGTGATTATAACTCCAGGTGATTTTAAAAAGATATGAAAGTTGAAGAGATCCATTGATGGATTGAATCATGAATCCAGGTCATGGAACATTCGATTTGATGAAGATATAAATGATTTTGGTTTCATTAATAATGAATGTGATCCATGTACTTACAAGTATTTTAGTGTAAATGTGGTCACTATACTGGTATTATATGTTTATGAAACATTACTTATTGAAAACGACACCATTCTTATAGTCTATCAAGGAATAGTTAAACAAGTGTTTCTCTATTAAGGAATTAGGAGAAGAAACCTATATTCTAGATATCATGATCATTCATTATAGATTCAAGAGGATTCATGGACTAAGTCAAAGTATATACATTTATTAGATACTAGATAGATTTAGTATGAAACAATCCAAGAGGAGATTGGTTCTAGTGTCACATGGTATACATCTTTCCAAGAAAATGTGTCCTTAGAAGCAATAGGAGAAATATATAACGAGTAATATACCATAATCTTCAGTGATAGGATTAATCATATATGACATTTTATGTACTAGAATTTATGTTTCCTATGCATTGAGCATGGTAGGAAGATATCAAGATGATTCAGGTGAATAACATTGGCATGAAGTTAAGGGCATCATTAGGTATCTAAGAAGAACTAAGGATATATTCCTGGTGTATAGAGAAGATGATAATCTAGTCATAAGGGTTTACAATTACTCTAGTTTTTAAATAGATTATAATTATTTGATGTTATGGTCAAGATATATTTTCAGTCTCAATGGTGGAACTGTGAGATGGAAGAGTTCAAATAATCTAGTTGTCACCAATTCTATAGTAGAGTTTGAGTACATATCGACTTATGATGCATCCAAATAATCCATTTAGATGAGAAAATTTTTCTAGGATCTTGATGTGGTACCTAGAATTAAATACCCTATGAAATTATATTTTGATAATACTACATCAGTCACTCTTGCAAAATAGCCAAGGTCATACCAACTAACAAAGTACACACTCTGAAAGCATCATCTCATAATGGGTTTTTCTCAAAGGGGTGAATTTTTAGTAAGTATAGTTTCCATATAAGAAAATTTTGTGGAACCCTTGACTAATATCCCATCTTAACATAAGCATGAGTATCATGTGAGAGATATCAGACTAAAAGTTGTTAGTAGTTGGCTCTAGTGAAAGTGGGAGTCTGTTGGAGTTGTTTCCCTAAAATCAACTTTGGTTTACTTTATGATAACCCATATTCATTGTTTTTGAATATTAATAAACTAATTAACACATAATGATTATTATTTTTCAAGAAATAGCATGTGAGAATGTCTTAAGAGCATCTGTCGCACTGAAAGGTTATAACAATTCCCCGCTATGATGAGAACCCATAAGAGCCACATCAGTATTCTTAAATATATGTTCTATAGATAGATGATATCATTTTATGGATACAAATGATATAGTATATAAGGGGTGGAGACTCCTTAGAATTTCAGGAAACTTCTCACAGTGTACTTCCTTGGTAATTTCTAGTATATGAGATTATGAGAATGAGACCCGCCAGTAGGAAATCCACATTTATATGTGACATTAGATGTGACTATATGTGGATGAATGTATTTGTACTTAGACATTAATATTATTATTAATGGATGTTATGAGTCATGCACTTTTACGTATTGATAAAAACAGTGATGACATATGTTCATGGAGAAGTAGGATATGTTGGGTGCATCACGAGTAATATTTCATTAATAAACAATGAGAGAAAGAATTTTTACCATATTTTATTTAACATAAGTTAATATATTAGGCCCTTTTATGGAAATGATATAGTATGAATAAATCCTTTCCAATGGTGTTCTATAGGGAAGTTCAATTTTAGGAAATTCAAATAAGGAGACATCAAACACATAGGTTGATGACACCTGCATGTAACTTACTTGATTAGGAATATCTTGATAAAGAGATTATATTACATAGTAAGAATCCATATGAGGTTTTATGTCATTGAGATATTAACTTCTTTATATATGTGTTCCTTGGTGTTTTTCTAGGTGTTAACCTTGGACTTTGGGATACTTTGCCTAATGCCACTGAGAAAGAAGCCTAAATGGTCACACACTAAGTGTATTGAGAACCTTAGATAAATAATAATGATATTTTTTATTTAATAAGTTGAATAAAAATTATTCCCACACATGGTTTAATAATTATTAATATTTTCTTTATTGCATATTTTCCATCACAAGTTATTTAAGAGAATATTTTGTGTGCAGAATATTTAATAAAAAGTTATTTTCTATTTAATGAATAAAATAATTATTTATTTATTGAAGAATAATGTAGTGATATTTATTTGTTAAATAAATATTCATTGTTTAAGGTCCAATACATATTGTGGAGGAATGGTGGACCAATATTAATGGTCTGGTGAGAAATAATATATATTGAAATTTATTTGGATAAATATATTTAATTTAATTTGATATTTTTACACTTGTCATGAAATAACAATAATAATAATATTATGAACATGGGGTTATATAGGAATTAATAAAAAATAATAAGGGAACATTCACAATTTTTTTAACCCTAACAGTATATAAAACCAATTATATTATTTTATTTTTGGGTTTCTAAGTTTATTTTTTTGTGCACAATGACATCTAGAGAGAATTATCTAGAAGCTCTTGAGGTTTTCTTCTCCCAGAACACTCACAAGAACAGGGAGCAATCCTCCTTCACCACCACTCTTGAGTCTATAGATATCAAATTTAATCCTTCTTTAATCAATTCTCAAGGTGATAAAAAGTGAATAATGTAGGCATAAAGATCTACAATGATAGAACCTAGATATTCCTAAGGAAACATTTAAAGGTTTTTGGAAAACATGTGGATCACTGTTAGAGGGAATATAATCTTGATTCCTACAATGCAATGATAGTACAATGTAGATATGTTTTCAGATCCATCAATGAAGAAATAATTAATTCCAAGTTAATTCTTTAATTATGAAAATTAATTATAAATAATATGTGTCGATATTGCATCTTGGTTCTATAATTCAATCATAAATCATTTTTTGATTCATTTTAATTGATAATGATATTCATCATCATGTAAATCCTGAATTAATTATATATTACAACAAAAATCCTAGTTATGTATGCCCCATCCATCATTTCTACTATACTTGAAACCTTTAACAGCAACGTGTGGGTCAGATGATGAGGCATCATGATGATCAATAGGAATAAACGTATCTTTGAGGGTAAAAAACATATCATCAATATCATTTTCATCCATCTAAAACCTGAAAAAATGTTATATGAAAATAATTAAAACATGTATTATTTATTTATTATGACTATAACCATTATATAATTACATCATTATTCATATTCATACTCATATTTATATTTGATGGTGTCAATATCTTCACCTTCGTCCTCAATATCATCAATTTCTATAAGTGATTCTACTTAATTATCTCTTTCTATTTTAAATTCATTTGTTTCATCATCAATATTACCAACACAATTATCCCATAATTTCAGGGTTTCATCATTGATATTTGTATCTATTCATGTAAAATATGTATTTGGAGATGTCTTAGAAAAAATTTCAATTCTTTTCTCTTTAGTAAAACCACTTTTACTTTGTATAAAATTATTTTTAGGAGTTTTTATTTTTATAATGCTAAACCAGTCAATTAAATATCTTAAGGAAATACAATAATTTTCATAATAAAGTTGATAATCTTGATGATATAGCATAAATGGTTCATTTATTTCAATAATATTTTTATATTTAATGTCAATGATTAGAGGATTTGGCTGAATGAGTAAGCCTCTATCAGTGTCAAACCAATGACATTTAATTTTTTTTACATAATTATTTACTAGATAACACAACTCAATTATTTCATCTAAAATGCCATAAAATCAAACTTAACTTTCTCTATGTTGATATAATTTCATGAAAACCCACTTTTCATTATTTTATTGATTCACCATATACATGTGTATGAAATTGAAAACCATTCATCACATATGTATTATAAGATTTAACCAATTTGGATGGTGGGTTACTCAATACACATACTCGATTGCCAATTTTTTTTCATATTGAGATAACTGAAAAATTGAAAACAAATTAATAATATAACAAATAATAAATTTATTTCATATATTAAACCATAAAATTTTTACTTTACCAGTCTTTGAAACTAGTAGACAAAATTAAAATATCAGCTTTCTTTAAGATTAACCAGTGTAATATATGGGATCTATTTCTTGATTTGATAATCATATAATATACAAATGAAATAATATTAATTTACTAAAAAAAATTAAATAATATGTCAAAGTAGTTTTCATTATAAAAATCATTTCATTTATTCATAATTGAGAAGAACATATATATGAGTTTTTTGTATTTCATCATATGAACATTATCGTTCATGAACTCCACCAAAGATAAGTTTATACTAATTAAAAACTATTAATTTATGGTTCATTTAATCATTAAAATTTCTCTCATTATGACCCATTTGATCATGTTTTGAAGGATATTCAGGTTGAAAATAATAAGAGTATAAAAATGAAATTTCTTCTGGCAGATACAATTCTAGAATTGACCCTTCAACTGATGCTTTATTAAGTACAATTTTCTTCAATTTATGCATGCATATCTCATATGAGTACATCCATAGAAACTGTATTGGTCCTCAAAAATTTTCTTTACACATAAAATGTAATATTAAAAATTCCATTGAATCAAATAAAAATGGTATATTTTTTTTTTCTGATTTACATAAAATTAAAACAACATATTATTGCAGCCTACCCAATGAATCATAGTATACTATTTCCACAAAAATTTCTCATAAAAAATATGATATTTCTATCATAAAATCCCAAATCTAAGAATTTAACAAACCTTTAAGGCTAATTAGTAGTAGTATTTCCACTATAACATGAAAATCATGAATTTTTTATATGGTAATATGACTATTTCTGAATCATGAAGACAAATTGGAACTGTAATCATCCAGTATCCTAAAATACACAATACACTGATAGAATAATAAATGATTTTCTTTAGAAACTATATAAGATGATTTTGGCATCATTAACTTATGTGATCTATCATTTTAAAATAACTCAAGTTCTAGACACCTGAAAAGTTGGGAAAGATCTAATTATTCCTTTAAATTATCTTTAGTCTTACCAAGTGTGTCTAAAGCTCTATAAAATATGTTATAAAAAAAGTTCTAAACAATATTCATGACATCTAACATGTGACAGACCAATAAATTAGACCAATATGGTAGATCACAAAGAATAATATGTTTTATCCAACTGTGATCAGTCCTAAAGACATCTATTTTTTATTGGTTTATAATGGTTCAAAAGTCAATAGAAGTAAATAAAGAGAAAATATATTTTAAATCATTATTTGAGATCATTGATAGAGGTCCATCTCTTTCAATTTTACCTTTTTTTAAATTATTTTTTTCCTTAAGGATGACTTGTAGAAGGAAATCTATGATCATTGAAAAATAAAGTTTTCTTCCATTGACAAGTATAAACAGTTTTGTTTCACTCATATAGTGCATACATGATTTTGGACCATGTTTACTCCATCCAGATAACATTTCATACACTTGGAAGTTACTAATTCTCCACGTTAATGTAGATTTCATGGAACGATGTTGTGCCCAAATTTAAGGCACTTATTTGGGAAGATATTAGGGTAATATTATGATATAATTTCTCTATTTTACAAAAATTAAAATAATGAATCATTTATTTACTCTACATTATCCCTTGTAGAGTTCATTTATAATAGATGACTATTGAATGAAATTTTTAATAATGGTCACTGGAAAGGATATAGAGCCTTTTAGTTAATTATTATGAAGCATCACCTAAAGGATGCTGAAGGGAAACAAACCACCACCCACCACATATATATACATAATATATTATAACAAAAGAAACATGTAATGCATTTATTGGTTGTCATAAATAGGAGTCATTTTAGGTACATTGTGATTAGTAATATTTTACTTAGAAATATGTCTATTAATCAAATTGATTAAGAATTTTTAATTTATGAAACAATAACTGAGTGTTGAAAATTATCAATGTGCTTGAAAACCAATATACCCCTACTGTAAATCAAAGATTATGTATACTTCACTTGAAGAAAATGGAATGTATTTTAATGGTATGAAACAAAAACTTAATTTTTTTCCTTTGTTTATATGTATATTTATGAATCAAAATACAAATCCACTTCTATTCCACATCATGTGCTATGAAAGGAGCCTCATGTAAATAAAGAATAAATACTAATAGATGAAAACACACAAAGAGTATGAGAATAATGTGTAAGTATGAAATAAAAAAAAATATTTTGTTTAAATTGAAATTATATAACAATGAATTCTCATTTACTTATATTTTTTATCCAATTTATACATAAGAATCTTCATCAGTTGTACTTGACAAATGACTACTTTCAGTGGACTTGAAGGGCCCAAAAAAATTTATCCACATCATAGGTGTGAGTTTTAGAGTGTCTTCTCAAATATATATTGAGAAATAAAGTGAACATGGGGATAAAGATAAGAAAATGGATGAGATTCATACAAGAATAATTTTTCTTGAATAAAAACTTAATTGGAAGATTGAGTTATTAGAGAATGTTATGGGAAGGAATCAAAGAGAAAAAACAACACAACAATAACCACTGCATGAAGATCCAACCTCTAGCTTTAAGGATATCCATTCCCCACTATTGGTGCTAAAATAAATGACATGGGAATATTTGAGAATACATGGTAGGTTTAGAGTAAATACAAGAAAATACATCCAAAAAATCCTATAAAGGAGTCTGTTTCGCAAAGCTCTGCCTCTTTGTGAATGGCCAAAGATAACAGAGCTCTAGGCTAATAAATCCCCTTCAAAAACATGAAAATACATGACGGTGTTCTCTATGAGTCCGATGTTTCTTCACGACTGTACGAAGGATTGACGTTTTCCTCCATGAGTCTGATGGTTCTTTGTGAGTGCATTAAGGTTTAATGATGTCCTTTGTGAGTTTGATGGATCCACACCCATTCACTAAGACCAAAAATTTCTTTGTGAACCACTTACCATGTTTAAAAAAACCCTTTCCTATATACACCTCCATCATCCCAACCTTTAGAGGATGATTACCCCACCTTTCATCTTCTAAATTTCTCCTAATTCATGAACCTCCTGATCATTGTGAACTTGAACAAAATAGACCATCCAAGGTACCTGGGCTTCATGAACCCCCTATTGTGTGTTCTTGAAAGGCTCGACCCTAGGTGGATATCCCCTTCATGAAGGCCTATTCAATTTGTGAATGAAGAATTCCCTATGAGGCACTTGAGGCTTCACAAATCATTAAACCATTATGAAACACTTCTTTACTGAGCTAGGAAATCATCTTGAGGAAAGTTCACCCTATTTTGTGAAGCCTCATCCTTCAAAAATCCCATAACCTTCACGAATCACCTGATTTTCATGAATCACATATTTTAGAGTCCCTAAGATTTTTCAAACCTCTATCATGGACCTCTCCATGCTGCCTCCCTTCCACTGAAACCACTTCGTGAAGGTTGAATTCCCACATCCCCCTCACCCATCCAGGATCGATTTAGCTGCACCTCAAGTCCCTATGTGACCCGTTCCACCCATTACTGTGTCCCAATACACTTCAAGTGTGTCTCTAGACTCCCACCTACATTTTTCTTTTCATCATAAGTATGATGACAATTTTTTCTTCTCATAATAGGCACACTAACATGGACTTCTCGATTGACCACTCTTCCTTATCATCATACCGTGGCATTACTAAATCCATTCACCTTATAAGGGTGCATGATTTGTGGTTATGTAATTCCAAGGTGTGTGGAGTGAGCCCCACATTCAAGATACATGACATAAAACTACCTTGTCCTAATGTCCTCAACACATTATGTTAAACTATGACCTTACCCCATACAATAAGCACAAGATGTTTTTTGTGCGAGTTGAATGAGATGGCATCCACACCACCTACCCTCATAGGGAATGAGATCCCCCTCACATGGAATGAGATCCTCCACAAATGGAATGAAATCCTCCTTGGGTAGCTTCCATGTGTAAGCCCCACACCATATCTCATTGATGCTTCTTTAAAGACATGAGTGTCAAGTCTACTAGTTCCTCTTTTTTCTCACATCGAGCATGACTCACGTGGGCTTAGAGGTTAGTAGGGACCATGAAAACCACCCCATACACCCAAAAGTACATCTATATAGTTATAATACCCAACCTCCATTCTAATGGGAATCCTCTTGAGTGTAATCGGCAACAACCATACTCATCCATGGGTCGCTCCTATGCATAAGCCCCAACCACATGCTCCTTTGGGCCTCCTCCTTATGTATAATCCCCAAAAAATTCTAAACTATATGGGATTTTATTCCCAACTAATTGGGATACCTAGGAATCATCCCTGAGGTCCAAACCCAACATCCACATCCATACAGATTTTCTCTGAGTCACATCCCCAATAAGATCATGCCACTCACATGGGAGACCACATATCCTCTTGGTCCCTCAGTAAGCTCAATGCGTAATCCCAAAACCAACTCCAACCAATATAAATCCTCTTGCGAAGAAAATATTCCATGTGTAATATCCACACCATCCCTTTTTGATGCTCCCTTCACAACATGAGCATCCTTATTACATGATGTTAAACTGCATGGTCTGGTTTTGTCACACAACCTTAAACTGCAGCATTGAACTACGTGGGATTTGACCTCTTTTCTTCTAAATAGGGTATGTAGGACACCTCCATGAGGTTTAATCTCGACCGAAGGTAAACCAAGGTGCTCCCTCCTAGGTATGTACCTCCTTGACCCACCTAAAGGGGTGTTTTAATCAACCTCCACAGTGTGACATATTCCCTTTATGGGAAACACCTCCTGAATCCACCCCATGGTCATTTTAATCCATCCATTGTTAAACTTCTAAGTGTGACATCTTCACCCATAGGGACACACCTTATTGATCCACCTCTATGGGGTGTCTTGATCAATCAACTCTATCTCTATAAGACATTAAACTCGTGACCCGATCCTATCAACTAGGATTTATGATTCTTCTCTATAAGATGTTAAAATTGTGATAACGTATACATACCTCATGAAAAACATGGTATGATTGAGGTGAAAGAATTGGAAGATATGAACCTATTGTGACAGTTACCTCATGAAAAAATGGGATTCCTAATGTGAAATCCTTATAAGATATACACCTATGGCATCAGTTACCTCATGAAAAACATGGTATTCTTAATATGAAATCCTTGGAAGATATATGTATTCAGTGTTAGATACCTCATGATCAACATGAGATGCCTTGGATTCCAAACCTAAGATGGCTACATGATATTACCTTCTAAGAGTTTGAATAAAGGTGAACAATGTTCCTAGTTTCCATACATTCCATAGATTCCCAATGTGACTACTCTTCTGAACTAAAGTTATTGACCTATCAAGACCCCTTGGAATGTTCAGATAGAACCTGCATAATTAACCAAAATATAAAAAGAGATGGCACTAAGAATGAGTTCCATGAACATGAATTAACTCTATGAGGGAGAACTGGACTAGGAAAAAAGATCTATGGAGGAATCTATAGAAGTAGAAATAGACATCCCATCATCCTATTTCAATAATGGAGTAGACATCTCCATTGAAAGTGATGAAATCTGCCCGCCTTTGTAAAGTGGGAATGTAGGGTAACAAGAATACTAACACACATTAACTTGTAATTGATGGCCCCAATGAAAGAATTTTGAAATAGAAATTGTGATATAAATATGAAACTTTTCTCCCTCAACAATGGGTATTAGTCATGTTGGTCATCATATTAGGGATTAGTGTCAGATGTTGCTGGTATCAGGCTTCACTGATGAAAATAGTGAACTCGATATGAAACTCTTCTCCTAGACATAAGGACTAGTAATGTTTGAGAAATTATTAGATTATAATGTCACCAAATCCATCTATCTGGTTCTAGGACCCACCATGAAAATAGTGGGCCTGATGTGGAGCACACCAGAAATTGGGGTAGTTAAACGTTGGGCATTTTGGTCTGTGACATTATCACTAAAGATCTCTCTCTCTGTCCATGGAAGATTGGATGATTCCAGGTCATTGGGAATTTCTTTCCTTGTATATATACTGATAGTTAACTTATCTTACTTTGTAGGACCCAAGATATAGGAAAGCATCCAACCAATGCTCACAGATATAGGGGTAGGAGAAATTTTAATGTGATAAACCCACACGACTCTACCTCCTCTAGGACTTCCACTATGACTACAACTACTTGGCACCCAAGCCCCATATCGCCCTCATAAATCATCCATTAGAGGGTGATAGACACCCTTTTACATCGGTAAGAGTATGATGGGGTCATTACCATAATGAATATGGGCCCCTAGGACCCGAAGGCTTCAAAATCTCACCACCCCCAAGGGCCATGCAGGGAGAAACTACTCCTTGTTCCAATAGAGAACCGCTTCGAGAACCTCTCCCCTGAATGATACTATGACTCATTCCCCTATAAAGAGGAGGTGGGGGATGATTGAATCACCCCAAATATGGATACTTCCTAAAATATTCCAATAAGGGATTCCACTAGGACCCACTAGTTCCAACAATGGCTGGTCCTTCAGGTTGAAGAATAGGTGGACTATACACCTGCTCCACCAGCCTCACTCTGGACCACCCAATATCAACTTCAGGAATAAGACCCAGATAATTATTAAGAAGGGGAATAATCTTCCAATACACTAGTGGAATATTCCAATACTGGTTAATTTTTTCAGATTCCTGTGATAGACGAATAATGATCCATCCACGCCCGATTGGGAACAAGACCTCAATCGCCACATAGGTAGGATGGGTTAAGTCTCTCAATCAACAGCACCACCAATAACCATTATGATCCAACCCATTATGATGAGTTTAAGTGTGGAGGTCCTCCCCACACCATAAAAAACCCAATAGGAGGCCCTCCTCACTCTCACAATTAGTGAGAAGGTCCTCCCCGTGTAGTTCCTAGTTCAAACAGAGGTCTTGCATACTTCAAAAACCAGCACAAATGTACTCCCCATGCTGCTACCAAAAGTCAAAATAGATTCCATCTTCATGTCATAACCAATAATCATAAAGGTACTCCTTGTGTTGTTCCCATATTAAGTAGAGGTCATCCTAGCTCCGCATCAATCAAAGTGAAGGTCCTCCCCACTTCATCGACAATCAGTATAGAAGTCCTCCTTCTACTATCACCGTCATCCAACACAGAGGTCCTCCCCATGCCACAAACAATCAGAGTGGAGGTCCTCCCCACTCCTTTAACAATCAACATGGAGGTACTCTCCTTGTTCCCACCTATCAAATCCAATGTCCTCCCCATTCATTCAGCAACCGGTACATATTTCTTCTTCATATTCCATCTCCTCAACATGCCAGTCCTCCCCATGTCAATTTTTATCAGTGTAGAGGTCCTCCTCATGCTTCAAATCACTAGTACTAAGGTCCTAACTATGATATTACTACCTATTAGCATGGATGTCCTCCCCATATCCCCGTCAACCAAAGAATCTTTCATCCTTTCTACTCCAACAACCAAAGTGGAGGTCCTCCCTACTTCTACAATAATTAAAGAAAAAGTCTTCCCCATTATGACAATAACTGATATAGAGGCCCTCCCTATATCCCAACTAATCAAAGTGGAGGTCCTCCCTGCACTATCACCCACCAACATGGAGGTCCTCCCCATGTTAAAGAATTATCCTGCCAAAAAGAACCATCCTAGGGTAGAATAATGAATTACTGCCGTCGAAGGAAAAATCCTGGGAAGCACCAAGTCATTGTGAATAACATTCACCTCTCAGATTACGAGGGTGATACGACTCAATGATGGAACATTAACCCCATTCATCAATATAAAAGTCTAGGGTATTATCTTTATAGTTTAAGTTCATTATCATAGAATGTGAGATCCATAGAATCCTCAAATCCCTCCGTAGGTACATGCAGGTAGAGGAAGATTTGTTTCCCTTACAGGGAATCACGGTACAACAGTCTCTATCATCACTAGTTTCCCTATCCACCTCTACACAAGATCATAGAGAACTATTTTGGAATGGAATAGATTATGAGAATATAGTTTAACTACTGATGAGTGTTGTTTCCCTTGTACACAAGGCAGTGGTGAACACCCAATCCTACAAGGATGTGATGATGCAGTTGGTACCAACCTTGAGAGATGACCCGATGTGTAGAAAATAGTCAACTCATACAGAGACTCCTCCACTGATGAGACATCCACTAAACCGATCCACATTAGTGCATCCACAAATCTCTCAGCAAGTACCAACCAAAGCCTGGTCTGATTAAGAGAAGTGCCCCACTTCTGAGAAGGAAAGATCATGGAAGACTTTGGATTCTGATCAACTGTAATTTGTTTTCTAGTCAAATGAAACTTCCACATTTTAAATTCCTAATTCCCTCACTGAGGTATATTACACATGTTTCCACTGAACCATCTAGATGAAACTTCACTACCTCTATGACTGTCAGTTGGATTACCTAGGAAGGTGCTAGTAATTCAACAAAATTGATCAGTAGTGCTAAATAGATGATTTGGCAGCACTCCTAGTGGATCAGAACCATGTATAACCCATATACAACTATAAACTCCAACATATATGAATCAAAAGCCTCATAGTTCTCTACAAAATCATTGAAGAGGCATCTCTGCATGTGTAGATCTGGGGCTGGGGATAGTATGATGATCTATATTTCAGTCCTATCCCATGACATCCTAAACTACCCATTGTTATTGAGAATTTACCTCTTGGTATTTTTACAGTAAGCATGGTTTTTCTTGAGTTTTCCAAGGAGAGATGCACCTATATAGGGTATGATGGAGAAAACCCGCCCCCTAGGGCAGCGTGGTATCAGGTAGATGCTTATACATGTGTTTGTACCCACCAAAAAAGGCAGACACTTGGCCTCATAGATCCCTCCACGTCATTTCCTACCATTCAAAATACCAACAAGGGAATGGGAACTCTCAGGAATTCCAATACATCTAATATTTCATAGAATACAAAGGACAATCCCATGATTATTGTCTTTATCCAGTAGGAAAAAGATCTGAAAAAGATCATCGATGATCTCCTTACTGAGCGGTGCCTAGATTATAGCACTTCTTGACAGGATGTTATTCCTCCTCCATAGGGTCAACCACAAGTCCTCCTCATTAAATTGCTCCCATTTGACCCCAATGATCTCAAACATCCCAAAATAGTATAGGTGGGAGTTTATGGTAATCAACTGAGATATGAGTCACTGAATTCACCTGAGCAGCATGATAATCTTCCTCGGGACTCAGAACGAGCTGCTCCAAGATACACTGAGCCTACTTATTGAGTAAATGATCCTATCAATTAATTGGTGGTTAGGGATCCAATTCAAGATATAAACCCCCTAAAATAAAATTTGATAGCTTATCTCATCACTCACCTTGAATATTTGGATATGCAACGGGTAGTGATACCACCTAAAAAAAAATCCATAACTGACATGGGTGGATGAAATGCAAGTGCCACCAGATTTTGGGAACCCCATATTTTCCCCTTTCAATGGGATGGGTGACCTAGTATAGTATTTGGACCAATTAATATCAAGTTGTGGGCCCATTTTTGGGAATCTAGAGTAGCAGGAGGCCACCAATATCTGATGTTTCGTATAGAAAATTGAAGGGCTTGTATCCATTTGGTAAAACTAGTTACCCTTTTGGCCCATCACTAGTTAGGAAGATTTTCATAGGTATTTCCTCTACTAGTTCATCTCCACTATGTATAAGACAAGAATTTTAGACCTCTTAAAGTTTAATTAACTACCTAATGAACATGTCACATATTTTTTTCCTGGTGGAAGGGCCTCACGTATTCACTCAATATGCCACTGACTCAAGAAAAACTACTGATGATGTGCATGGGGAATGTCAAGACTAAGCTGGTCCCTACCCTCATCACTCAAAACTTCTTGAGTGAGTTTTGGGATTTCTCTAAAAAATCCCAATGCTTAGATTAATCCTTACAATAGGCTAAGAAAGTGTGTCAATTACCTCATCCATCTCCTTCAAGAAGGGCCTCCAAGGTAGAGATTGCAACCTTTATACAAGTAGAGGCCCCTGAGTGGATATATTTGTTTTCCCCCTTTCTATTAGAAAATAACTGAGTGTAGTAGCCTCATCAAGCTCAGCCTCACCCAATATATAATTAGAAGGAACCACCCCACCAAGCATATCTATCTCAATGAGAGAATGTGGATCTGACCCCTCATCAGGATCTAGCCCCTCATCAGGGCCAAGATCCCATAATTCCCTTCCTGGATAAAAGGAACCATACCTATTCTTTCAAGGACACACAAGTTCTTTGTTATTTCCTCAGTACCCTAGAATAGGGGATTCTAAATCTTCTAGAGTGAAGGAATCCCCATGAAGTTGAGAATACTGATCTCCTTGACCATTTCCCTTAATAAAAGATCCTTGTACATACCATCAAAAAATTCTATGTGTTCAAGGATTGGATCTAAGACCAAGTGAATAATGGTTTGGTCAATTTGGGAAATGTCCCAACACATGTGTCACACATCTCTACCAAGCCTGACAATCATAATAAAGGTGAATTGAAGTAGGTTTCCAACTATAGGACTCTGAAGTATAATGAAAGGTTGGAATGAATAGTAGTTTCCAACACCCATGATATCATCCATTCCTTCTTGAGTTGGTTTGAATCTCTTGAAGTCATCAAACCTTCCCCGGATGATGTTTCCACATCCACATCATAGCCATCTAAGTATCAAAAGAGAAGGTTCTCATGGTGTAAGGGAAAGAATAGTCCCCTGTCGATGCCAAATCTATATTTTACCCTTGATTATTTCATGCCTATAGGGATGGGGATCACCCCCAGGGTTCACCTTGTATTGGAAGACTCATATGATGATGACCAAGAGTATGACTTTATGAACACCATTGAGTTAGTGGATCCCTTTATGGTCCCTGATGATGAGGGGCACCAGAAAAACCCCCAAGGTACCTATAAATGATTTCATCAAAGGAATGGTTGAAGGAATTCAAGATGATAGGATACTCAGGTCAGTGAATCATTTTGATCCGTGTATGCTACCAGGACCATGTAACAGTTCCTGTGTAGAGCTCAATAGGCACAATCCTCTAATCCTACTATGTCAGACATTCCATCATAGTTTACCATGCTAATTTAACTGGTATAATATCCATAACTACATTGTAATTGGCCACATCTAGATAAATCTAGGCCTCAACCAAAAGACAATCAACTAGTAGTGGTTCTGGATGAGTTAGATGACGAGCAGTATGATATTTTTAGCACTAACCAGAATCTAGAAGTATAGCTGATAAAACCCATTATGCCTCCAACCAAAGAGATACCCATTGCAGGTAAAAATGTATATCTAGAATGGAAGTCTGATGTGATGAAGCACCTCTCCAACATACTAGAAAGGCTCTCGATCCTTGAGTCCCTCCGCTTGTTAAAGGAAACATGTGAGTCCCTCACAGAATCCTTGAAAATCCCAGTCCTGTTAAAAGAATAAGTAGATACTGTAAAAAACTACTATGTAGATTCCATTCCATAATTTAGTTCTATGGAGAAGATTATGGATCTCTCATATAGTGAAAAATACTACCACTGTACATCACATGATAGTTTAATGGTGTGGAAGTCCACCACTTCTTAGTGGATATTGGTTCTGGGATCAATCTCATCCTGACCTAGACACTCCACAAGTTGGGACTGACTAAAGTATATTTGAGTCCCTCTAACCTAAATATTTAGGGTTATGATAGCACTGAGTAGAGACTGTGTGGCAAAATTTGATTGAATACCCAGTTCAGTGGTTTGGTAGAAAGTGTTGAATTTATGGTTGTATCATGGGATACTGCCTACAATTTATTGATGGGAAGGCCATAACTTCATATTCATATAGTAATCCACTCATAGTATCACCAATTCCTTAAGTACTCCCTCAGTGGTCGAGTATGCATGCTTCAAGGTGATGTGTCTCCCTTCGACTCCTATTAAGCATGCTATCTGGATGATGAATATTACAAGAGTAAGGAAAAGAATGTTTAGACCAATGAGGTTGAGCACACCACTATTGTAGCTAACCCTTGGAAGTATTTGGATGATTCTTTCATTCTCTTGATTCACCAATTTGAATCCATGATGCCAAATTTGGGAAGTTACTTTGTCATTTTTGAGAGGAAGGGATGTCATGTCCTTAAGTACATGGAATGTTAGAAGATTAACTAATAATCCTATATAGGCTTGGCCTGAGTGATACTAGAAATCCATACCCTTATAAGGTACTGAGATATTCACCCCATGAAAACCACTGTACATCATACCCACCTATTTCATCGAGTCAAGTTGAGCCAACAAAAAACTGACCCACCACCATTTCTTTGACATCAAGCATGGACCCTGTGGTTGAAGGAGTGATGGGATTGAAATGAAACCAACGTTACCCTAGAATCATTTGGTCTGGATGAACCATCTTCCCCACTGATTCTCCTACTTTAGATGACAAAGATGATTTGGAAGATGATTCTCCTATATTTGAAGAGGGTGTTTCCACCACTATCTATGGGATGATTCAGGTGAACACTGGCACTAAGACATATCCAAGGCCAACATTGATCAGTTTAGCTATGCTTCCAGACGAGAAACAACAATATGCGGCTCTCCTAAAGTAGCACCCTGATGTCTTCACTTGGAGCTATGATGAGATGTCCGGACTAGACCCTAAGGTCTATGTCTACTATCTAGGCATTCCAGTGAGTCATCATAGTTTTAATTAGCCTCCCAAGAAAATTTACCCTTCCCATGGTTCTATGTTTGAGGCTAAAGTTGATAAGATTATCAAATCCATCTTTGTAAAAGAAGTTTAGTACCCCAAGTGGATTTCCAAAATCATCCCTATCAGGAAGAACAAGAAAATTATTGTCTGTATCAACTTCTGGGATATCAACCGTCATTGTCCAAAGAATTATTTTTCCCTTCCAATGACAGATCTATTGATTGATTCCAAAGTTGGGTTTTCGGATATATCCTTCATGGATGGATATTCTAGGTACAATCAGATTTGGATGACCCCATAAGATCAAGATTCTACCACTTTTAGAGCATAGTAAGGGACCTTATGCTATCAAATGATGCCTTTCAATCTGAAGAATTTATGAGCCACCCATCAGTGATCCATGAAATGAATCTTTAAACCGATCATCAGGATACTAGTGGAATTCTATATAGATGATTTGGTGTTCAAATACCACCAGCATCAGGACCATATTAGAGATCCTGAGAAAGTGTTCAACTTCTTTCGCTCCTAGAATTTGAAGATGAGCCCCTTAAAGTGTGACTTTGGGATTACCTATAAGAAGTTTCTCAGCTTCATCATAAAATAAATAGGTATTGAGATCAACCTAGAGAAGATCAAGGCCATTGGTTAGATTCCTCCTCTGAGAAACCTATGGGAGATCTGAGGTCTCCAAGTCCACTTATCATACATACACCAATTCAATTAGAATATGGCTGATAAGTGTAATCCCTTTTCCAGGATCATGAAGAAAGGTACTGTCGACCAATGGGATGAATAGTGTTAGGCCGCCTTTGAGGAAATCAAGTAGTATCCGCTATAGCCTCTGGTTCCGATGCCACACATCTTCAGCAAGCCTCTAGTACTCTACATGACTACCTTGTAATTAACCCTCAACACCTTTCTCAACCAGAAGAACAATAGAGATAGAGAGAATAATTTATGCTCCTTGAAATATATACTAGATACTATCCAATCGAGAAGATATGACTCACACTTGTTTTTTTAGTGCAGAAGTTGTGATATTATTTTTAGTATCACAAGATACAGATGGTGTCTCGAGTAGACCCACTAAAGTATATCTTGAATTTCCTAACATTGAAAGGTAAGATATCACACTGTCTAGTGATTGTTTTTTAGTTTGACATCAGGTTTGTATCATATAAATACTTCAAGGGTCATGCGTTAGCTAACTTTCTATCTGCTCATCCAGATCCTAAAAAATCGCCTCTATATTTCGATTTCCCAAATGAGGATATCATCTTAGTAGATCAGGTTGTTCCTTGTTGGAAAATGAATTTTGATGGAACCTCTTGAATCCTAATCTGTAGAAGGATCAACAATACTAAGATCAATAGGTTAGACATGAGGATCATCTTCATCATGCCTACACTAGTTGTTCTTCCCTACTCATTCATGCTATTAAAAGGATTCACTAACAATGAGGTAGAGTATAAGGCTCTCATTACTGGTCTCAAGATGGACCTCAATATTGATGTCCCCTACTTTCATATTTCAAATAGATCAATGGTGATTATATTGTTAGAAATATGGAACTCATGCCCCTACCATATTTCACTCACCAACTTATGACCAGTTCCCTTCTCAGCCAGAGGTGACTGATGTTACCTAATCATAGAATGGTTGAGCCAATGACTTATCTAGTCTAACATACTCTCCTATAGAGCTTTATTGGGATGATATATTCATTACTCTCATAATTTCAGATGATAATTATATCCAGTAGGTGAACCAGCTGGTCATTAACAACTGTACTTTAGGACCCTAAGCCCCCCAGTAGGAGAAGAAACCTCCAATTGGACAAACCCTTTCTTCAAGTACCACTAGCATGGTATCCTCCCACTGGACAGAGATGAAAATGACAGAATACATTGGCGTGAAACAAAATTTACCCTACAGAGCATGCCTATCCTCGATAAAACTCTCTAAAGATGTGGGTTTGATGGAATTATCCTCTATTGTATAAAAGGATATGAAATTCATCAGGTTATATAATAATTCCATGCTAGGTATTTTGGTGCCCATAAAGAAGGGTTGAATATCTCCCACAAAATACAGAGGTTGGGATACTTATGGCACACCATGGTCCACAACTGCATTGAGTATTCCAAGAGGTGCCATGCATGTCAGATCCAAGAAAACTTTGTGCATCTACCATCAGATCCCCTTTATACTACCAATTATTCCTGGCCCTTTGATGTTTGGGGACTTGCTGTCGTAGGCCCGTATCCACCTGAAATAGATCACCATATCAGGTTCATTCATATTGTGATATATTTCTTCTCCAAGTGGTCATAATAAATTCCTCTCAAGGAAGTCTAGGATCAAACAATGATGGAATTAATGAGATCCCACATCATCCACTGATTCATAGTTCCTCATGCTATTGTCATTGACAACGGAACAAACTTTCAGGCTACTTAGATGAAGAAGTTTTATGCCAAGTATAATATCTATTCTAACCATACTTACCATTTTCATGTACAAAAAATAGATATATTGAGGTGTTCAATAGGATGTTCTCTAAAATTATGTAGAAGATGGTGGTCTTGAATAAGAAGAGTTGTCCAGACAAGCTCCCCAATTCCCTCTAGGACCACTAGACGATGACTCGAAATTCCACCCAAGTGACTCCATATTCCTTGGTGTATAGAACATAGGTAGTCTTGCCCATTGAGAATAAGTTTCTATCACTAAAAATAGATTTCTATGACCAGATGATGCTATACAGAATAGAATAAGTCCATATAACTAAGTTGGAATCCCTCAAAGAGAATAGGCTCTGGGCCTTACACAATATAGAGAGGAACCATAATAATATATTAAGGTGTTAATAAAGAAAGTTCACCTCCTATTCTTCCTCTAAGATGACACTGTACTGGATCTCAGAATGCCAATGATACCTAGAAAGAATCCTCCCAATTTGTAGCCCAAGTGAGAAGGACCTTATATCATTCACAAGGTCTATTATAATGGAATGTACTATTTGATCACCATGGATGGAGAGTGAATTAATCCTCCTACTAATGACAAGTTTCTCAAGAAGTACTTCATGTGAGGAGGCACCATCATCCTAGTTGTATGACATTAAACTATGTAACACCTATCATCCTAGTTTCATAATGTTAAACTGTGTAATATACAATATTCCTAGTTTCATGATGTTAAAATTCATAACAGCCAACATCCTAGTTGCATGACATTAAATTGTGTAACACATATTATCCTTACCATATAATGTTAAACCATATTTCCATGTCCTAATAACATGATGTTAAACTAGGCGCTTGGTCCGATCTCTACAACCTTAAATTAAGAGCTTCATTGGTCTGGGATTTAATACCTTAAACTAATATCCATTCTATGGTCCATGAAACATGAAATTAAACTACTAGGAAATGGTCCAAACTTCATGAACTTAAACTAAGAATCACAATCTAAGAATCATGACTTTAAAATGTGTGTGAGATTTCTTGGGAAATTTTGGTGTGGCACCAGGCCTCCTAGGCCTTCATTCATGTTGGGTTTGTCACTCCATCATGCCACATATGTTTTTTTGAGAAGTCTCCTTCCCAAGGTCAAAAATTCTATGACCTTAAACTAAGATCCTATAATCCATGAAACATGACCTTAAATTGTTGAAAAAAGGTCCAAGATTCATGACATCAAACTAGGAATTCTAGTCCAAGCATCAAGACTTTAAACTATATGTAGGTTTTCTTTGGAATTTGTTATGTGGTAGTGGGTCTCCTAGGCCCTAATTCACAATGGGTTTGTTACTCCATCACCCAACACAAATTTTTCTGAAGAAAGTCCCCTCTTTGGTACAAACTTCATGACATTAAACTAATACCCTATATAGTCTAAACTTTATGAACACAAAATAAGAATCCATGGTCCAGGAAACACGACCTCAAATTATTCACAACAAGTCCAAGCATCATGAATTGAAACTATATGAAAGTACTATCCAAAATATGTAGTGTGTCTCTGGGCCTTCTAGGCCCCCATTCACATCAGGTTTTTCATTAAACCACACAATATATATCCTCTTGAGGAACTCCCCATTTTTTATTGGTCAGATATTTAAGACCTATATATATATACATACTAATATTAGGTTTTTCCAACTACCACGTGTCAAAGTCCCATTCCTCCACATCATTTTTTCCAAATGTGGCATCCCACAATTACTCCACATTTCCCCTCCACATGATTTTAATGTAAGTCACTACTTCCCTCTTCCGCTCCCACTGAGGTATTGCGCATCGCGACCTCGCGACCTCGTGAACTCGTGCCCTCAACTCCCCTCAAACCCTTGACTCTATCGTCCTCCCTCTACCGGTAAACCCACACTCTGTCGACCTTTGTCCGCGCCATCCTCCTCCCCCCGATTTCAACTCCACTCTCTGTGGTTTTCCTTCTCCTGCTCGTGGTCAGGAATCAGATCTTTGTAACCAAGGGTTCCCACAAAACCTCGACACCGGCGTCTTCCTCCTCCCGACTCCGACGTCATCCTCATCCTAGACCAGTTTATTCTCTTCTGTCTACTACAGATCTCAGGTTACCGGATAAAATTGATAACCCCTTCATCGCCTCCGGATGTAGTTTCATCATCGAACACTACCTCCTATAGCTCCTGAATATCACAACTGATGTCTTGCTCGAGGTAATTCCTTCAAATGATTTTCCTAACAAACAATACAATTACACTGCATCCCCCTCACATATTCTATCGATTCCTCTTACTCTTCCCACAGAATAAACCTGGCGATGAACTCCCGCAAAATGTTCAGTTATTTCTTCACGGTCGACCTCTACACTGTCATTTGCATTAGCCAAATCTTCTTCTCATCTTCATATAGTAAATTTTATATGTTTTCTGTTTTTAATTTCATATACTGTCGTAGTGCTTAAACTGGTGGGTTTGAATTGTTCATTTTAAAAAACAAATCAAATTAAAATTTTGAAAACCAATGTTTTACTAAGTTTGAGTTGTGAATTGAGTTTGAGTTAAATCTCAAGCTGGAGTACTGTAATGTATCACTCTACTCAACAGAAATACATCCTTGGTCTATAGTATGCATTGTTTTGGTTTTTTCAAAAGGAAAACATGTTCAATTACTATTATTGATTTCTATATTTAGGGTCTGAAAAAATTTTCTTCCGTATGAAAAGAGTTATGAAAGGAGATGTTTTGTGACATACTAGTGTTAAAGGTTTGAGACCCCCTACTAAATGTTATTTTTTCTTGATTTTGGTTTCTAACTATTTATTTTATGTTAACAGTCATAATTTTAATTCTGCAAATTCAGTACGGTATTCTAATTTTTTTAACTTTTTTTTCTATGCAGAGAAGTCTGTTCAATGCTTTTGACGACGAAAAGATTTCTAGGTGACATCCTAGAACATCAGGTTATTTTCATGAATTAGTATTTCCATTTTTTATTTGATTGTTTTACAATTGTTTTCTCTGTACATGTGAATAAAAAAACTTGAAAAGGAAAAGGGTTTCACTTGAATTATGTTTGATTATGTTATTATTTTTGTGTTGTTGAAGTGAATCATGTCTTTATCTATTTGTGAGATGTAATTTTGTTTGGGGGATCATTTCTGTTTTACTAATGGTGGATCTTTTGTGCATTTTGGGGATGCCAGCAAAATTCTCCTAGGAATTCGGATTCTTCTATTAGAAAAATATTTTTGGGGAACCATTTGTCTTTGATATGTCTTCATCCCCATTGACATTTATATATGGTTCTACATACCATGTCTATGAATTTATTTGAGATGTCAGTTCGGCGAACCTGCATTTAGATGACACTGAAACTTATATAATTACTTACAGGTTATTGAAACATAACTGATTCTAGATTTTTTATGTATAGTTGTTTCCCTATTAGTCATACGTATATATTTCTTGAATTCTTATTGAAGTGTTTCCCAATTTCTCATACTTAGTGTTTTAAAAGATTTCTTATACATATTTTTAGATTTCTTATTAAAGTTTTTTTGTATTAGTCACACACAGAATGTATTCTTATTTGTAATTATTATTGGTCCCATAACATTATTTTCCAAATAGAAGAGACTCAATATATGTTTTCCTAATTGAATTGAATTCTGCAAAAAATCACCTCCATCAAGCAATTGGATTATTTCATAAAACCAATATTTTATGTTTCTTCTTCCTTTTAAACATTAATTTTTCACTATCTATTTAATGGTGGATTCCTAAAAATAAGTCTCAAGGGAAGTTTGAGACACAACATGCTATTGATCAAGCACCTGGTTGCAGGTTAGTTGCTCCTCACTATGGTTTCTTTATTCTTTTGGTTTAAATTGAATTTTATACTGGTCACCAGGAAGGATACCATGATATTAGCCAAATCCATGAGAGTAAGAAACACTTAATAGATCACAGTTCAATGAGTTTCATGAGGGTTTCATAGATAATCATGATTACTCATGCATTATTACTTACATAATAAGCAGTATCACATAATGTTTTCATAATATATTCACTTTCATTCAGCTTATTTCACCAATATCTACTTACATTCACTATTTGTATATCATCTTCACTGTTAGTCTATTGTATTCACTGTATGTGTTTCCTGTTTCTATGATTTTGGTTCCATCAGTAATTTTTGTTTTATAGTGTTCCATAGTTTTATTTAGTTATTCTAATATTCTATTACTTATATTGATCAAATTATCATTAATTTTTTTTGGTTAGGTAGCTAATAGATTTTTTTTAATTAAAATATGTTGATGTTTGAAATCCCCATTTAAGTGGTTTAAAAGTTGCTCTAATTTCTCTTCAACTGTTCAAGAAATCTTGAATTCCAAAAATATATAGACATTTTTTCCTGATAACACTCCTAAAATGCTTCATAGTAATAGGTTGTTTGTTGCATAAGAAATATAAGAGAATTCTCTATATTTCATTAAACTTCTCAAAAGGCTGAAATTTCTATTTAGATACCCTATAAAATGGATGGTTTTCTTACACATTTCAGTTATTTTATTCTACAGGTTTGGTTTATATATTTCACTATTTTTTGATGATATATAATGATATAGAATACATACTAATGTTTTATTTATTCTATTGAAAATATCTTGATTTTATATACATTTAAGTAAAATTGACAAATTGATGTTTTTATTGTTTAGAAGGGATAAAAAATCACTAAAATATATGATGTGAAGGGTTTTTATACCTATAGTGAACCCTATTTAAGGTGACTGTAACTTTAGTGTACCTAATTTGATGTGTATTATCTGAACCAAAGTGTTCAAATTATCAATTTATAGTTAATGAATTACTGTCTTTTAGTCATTAGGTGTTATGTTAATTCATGAAGTGAGCACAAGTTGTTTTTAAACCTACTACATGTTTTTATAGGCTGCTAATTGCAGTGAGTGGATGCCTTAACTGAACATGTTATTGGCTACACCTACAACTATTTATGTAGTATGAGTTCTCCCCTTCCATGGATTCACCTTCTTAGATGTTGAAAAAACTCTGAAGCTTACATAAAATTGGATTTTTATCCTCTCATACTGTAATATTGTCTACCTATCTACTCTGTAAAAATTTCCTCCACTTTTCATCTTCTAATTTGACTCTATTCATATGAATTTCCCATAATGTTTTACAATACATTTGAAGTCCATATTTCCTAATTCAGTAATTGGGGAACTACTACATTTTTTTGTGAAACATTTATTTACAACATTATCTATTTATATATCCATGCGTATTGATACAACTGCTATGTGAATACAGGGATGTTCCAAGCATGAAATGATATCATTAAAGAATACGGTCTACATGTACCCCTTCCTTTTTGTATATATATTGTTGACTCTATTGGACGATATCGAAGGTGAAGATTCAGTAAAAAGGTATAAAGTGATTATCCTTTCTGTTTTCTACTATTTTTACTATCTCTATATTTAATCTACTTTTATTTCAACATTTTCTACCACTAATTTATGCATTAAATATATTCAATATAATCAATTTTAATTCCATGTTTTGATCCTACATACAAGGGGACAAGGTGAAGTAACACTATAATATAGAGGAATATACCATCATGGAAGGTACAATGTGAATATCATTTAAAAAACTACAACTTTTGTTACCTCACACACCCTTATTTTCAAAATTAAATTCTTTTGTGAAAACATTTTGTAACATTTTGTTGGATTCAAGACTATCTCCAATATGTTGAAATTCACATATACATTATTCCTGTTTCAAAGTTCATTAATATTAATTCTTATTTTAATTGTTTGTTACTTCATATATATTAGTTCTCAATGGTAAAAATAAATTTCTATTATGTTTCATATGAAATTTTTGTTTACTACAACTATGATTATGTCTTTGAAACTTCTAAAACTATTAGTTATAATTTTAATAGTTTGTTACTTCATTTATAGGTTATTTCTTTAGATGAAAATTTAGAATTTGAACATATGATATGAGCATTACAACTGTTGTAGAATGAGACTGGGTGATAAATCATTAGTAAACATTACCAGTGTTGGGATGGTCTTGTTCCTATAAACTAGGTCACATAGTGGAGTTAGACTACAATTTGGAGAAATACCCCATCATGGAAAGGGGAGTAGAGATGCATTTTGGAGCTATGGATCTTTAAAAATTATTTGCAGCACTAACATTAGCTTAGTTTTTATTATTTGATCATGTTTCATGAATTGGATGTGAAATATAACCTGTAATAAAAAAACTTACCAATAAACAGATATGGAATGACATGTTTACCTGTATGGGTGTGTTTGTTATCAATTTATAGCATATAGGCATATTTTCCAACACTATTTCACTTAATTTTGTTTTATTGTGTAGATGTAATTCTTTGAAAACATGGTACATGAAACCAAACATAACCATATGTTAACAAACACACCCAATGTTATCAAATCCAATGAATGATAAATATTGGTAAACAAGATTTTAACATAAAATATTCTATATTAAAGATTACATGCATTGGTGTGTTTATTATCAGTTTTCGGCATATAATAAAAATTTCAAACATCATTTAACTTAATTTTTATTATTATTTATAGGTAATTCTATGCATACTTAGAACATGCAAGTTTATAGAACCTTATATTTACAAACTAACCCCAATGTTATAAAATCCAATCAATGAAAAGTATAGGTAAACTAGCTATTTAAATATTGTGTTTTTTGTTGTAGATTACCTACATGGGTGTTTCTGTTATCAGTTTCCAGCATATAGACAGATTTCCCGACACTATTTCACTTAATTTTTTTATTTCGTATAGGTACTTATGTGAGCAAATGGTGCATGCAAACAAACATAACCTTATGCTAACAAAAACACCCCAATGTTAGAAAATCCAATGAATTCAAAATATAGGTAAAATGGAAGTTAAAACATCGTGTTTTTTATGATGCAGATTAGTTGTATGGGTGTGTTTGTTATTGTTTTCCAGCTTATAGGTAAGATTTGGTTGAAAGTTAAAAGTGGTTTTTTATAGATGATTTCTCATTTATTTGGCAGATCCGCGACACTATGAAGGAAGAGGAAGAAGTGGAGGAAGAAATTTGAATAATCAGTTGCATGAAACAGTACATGAAAATCTATTTTCAGCACTGATGTTTGATGGGGTGCTAGTTTACGAGCAAATAATTTAATCCATAAAGAAATTTTATTCCAAATACTGTGTTGGAATGTGATTCCATGGAGTCGTTTACAGAGCTGACTTGTGGAGCAGTCATGTTGATGAAGCAAAGGAACATAACTTGGAAAAAATTACAGTTTGCTGTATAATAATGTGATCAACTGTGCACTTGCACATTTAGTATGTTGTATAAAAATTTTTTCTTCCTCAAAATACATGTGTGATGTCATTAAATTTAATCAAATTCATTTTATTACATGTCATAAAGTAGTTATTTGTATATGGTGTTTTAAAATTTTCACATTCTCTTTCCAATTTATCTTGACTTTTACTAGGACAACCTTGGAAAGTTTATAGTAAGTAGTAATTTCTTAGTTCTTCAATTTATTCCATCACATGTGTCTATTCTAATGTGAATTTCTACATAAGAATATTGAATAATATATCATTGCAGTCAGTTTAACCAATGGTATGAAAACATGTTCATAATACTTTAATATTTTCTCTCATCTCTATAATGTTTTATCTATTTACATTTATTCAGTTCTTATGCACATATACTACTTTAAATATTTTTATGCATCATGCAAACCATGTTGGATTTTCTTGGATTTGTGATCAACAAGACTCCAATGCCGACTGCGTTTGATATTCCATTGCTTTTTGTGAAGGAGTTTATGAATCCAATAGAAGCCTGGATGTGTTCTTGTAGTAGGTAGCTTCAAATGAAGAGGCATATCAGAATCCTGAACCAGATTCCCCTCAAAGAGTGGTTAAGGAAATTAGGGGATACTACCAAAAGAAGTATCAATGATTCACATGCATCTCGAACAGTACAGAAGGTTAACTAAATAAAATATAAGGAACTACAATTGATGTCAGCTTTTCTCATACATTGTAAATTCATTTAAAGACTCAAATCCAAATTTTGGATTTTCAATTTATATTATTTTACTATAAAAAACTATTTTTTTTTCATTTTAATTGAGGGAAGTAATATCATTTGTGGGATTGATTTGTTAAAATTTATTTTCCATCAATATAAACATTTTCCTTTAAGGGTATTATTTTAAAATACAAATGTTTTATTTTATTTTATCACTACTTTGTATGAAGGCTCATACAAAGAGTCAGTGGTTTAAATAGTAGCCTGAAGTGTATTGAAGTGACCACTACACTGATACTACCTTTCTATGCTAATTTAATGCTTTGTATTACATCTGTATTGATTCTTTTGATGGTTTGTACGAGGGAAAAAACTCAATAGCTGAGCCTTGAAGTATTCATTACAGTGGATTTGAAAAATTCATTATAGTTGATTTATCTTACTAAAAGGTAACAAGTTGAATACTGTTGGTGTAATGGAGTCTTTACTGCAGTAATTTTTTGTATTAGTGTTGTAGTTTAGTCCAGTTGTGGTTCAGTCCATAGAATGTTGATTCATGATAAGTAGTTTGAAAGTTTTTTTCCTATGAAATAGAGGTAGATTAATTTTTTTTCATTTTTTTTTTCAGATGCTTCTCTTTACTTTATGAAATCTTATTTCTATCTTGATAAGTCTTCTATACAAAACTAGATGTTTTCTAAGTGGTCAGTAACCTCCTTCAGAATTTAATGTTATACTGATAACCCCCTCCCCATGTGTATCATCCTCATGAGCCTCCACCTCCTCCTTAGCATTGTCCTTTAACTCTTCCTCTACCTCTACCTCTTCCTCCTCTTACACCTCTGCCTCTTCCTCCACCACTCCTCCAACATAGTTCTGAGGACACTATTCATCACTTCATTTACATCTTTCAGTCATATCTTTTTTTTCTTTTTTTCCTTCCAATTTCATCCTCCTCTCCAATCATAAAGTGACCTTTACGTATGATGATGATAGATTAAAAATATGAACTTCCTACTACATTACCTTTTAAAGACACCACATCAAATTCTTAATGATATTTCCTGTTTTTCTGTATCTTTTTACTACATGTTATTTCCTTTTCTTTCATTTTCACATATATTTTTGAATACATGTTATTATTTTTCATTTATTTTCATTATTACCTATCACTAAAGCTTTATGTTTATCATATTTTATGTTATTTTCATTATTAACTAATCAAATTATTAAAACACTTTCGAAAATTAGATTTGAATTATAGCACTGTGCGTATAGACGGGTGAGGTACTAGTTAAACTAATAGTTCAGAGAGATAAGTTTTTCCTCATAAGACTTTAATATATATATATATATATATATATATATTTCTAGAGCTAAGCACTAATATGGTGTATGATTTTAAGGCCCGATGTGCCCAAAATTAATTTTATAAAAATATTTAATATATTTTAAATTGTTCACCCATATCTTCTTAAATAAAATAAGATAAATCTTAAACAGAGGCTCATATTAAAAAACTAAAACCACAAGTGAGTCCAAAATGCAGATTTTACCCTAGGCATGACATAAAATGGGTCGCTGTGGGGAATTTGGACTCCTTAATCGTTGGTGGTATGTTCTATGAAATAAATAAATAAATAAATAATTATTTCATTTTAACATAGTGAAATGTTCTATAAGAATAATTCTATTGATAATTATCCAAGGCCAGCCTCATAAACCATGGGATAATTCAAAATATCCTCCTTCCTCCTCCGTTGGTGAATCACATCAGACAACAATGAAATGATGGATCAGAGCAGACCAGGACATAACAAATGACCCAAATTCCTTCAATCATTGGAGGGTGAATTATTTTAGGAATAATGATACAATCTCCATGTAGGACTCGTCAATTTAGTTTTTACACCATTTTGATTAAAAAGATTGTTCATATCGATCCTTATTCTTGGATCTACACCGATTTTGGCCTAAGCATGAACCTATGTACCAGATTTAAATTGACTTTTGATTTGTTTTCTAACCCTGAATCATTGTTCTTGTTCATTGTCTAATAATTATTGGTCAATAATCATCTAAAATTTTGTTATGGTGCATTTCCCCCAAATTCCTCTTCATGTTCATCACCAGTAGGACCCCGTGATCTTGGTTCGATATTATCAGGTGGTACTGAGCTCGATTAGACCCCCAGAATTGCGAAGAAATCACATATGTGGAGCAGATCGATTAAATAAGGCCATATCTATGTTTTTTTCTAGATGAAGATGATTGTTTTGATGATTGGGGCTTGATTTTTTGATGTTGTAAGGATTGGAGGCATTCAAATCTCACGAAGAACCCCCTTGGACCAGTGTAATTTTATTTTTTATGAACGGAGGTAAGACACCTCAATCTTCAGCTAGATCCACTATTTTCAGATGGAGATAGGGCCAGATCTAAAGCGGTGAGGCTTGATTAAAGCTGCAATTATCAAATCTGGATTTCTGTAGAAAGCCTGTCTACAATCCATGTATAGGGAAAAACCTATAGCATATAGCCCGTTAGCATAGGTAGCTAGGGTTTTGGAAAATTTAAGGATGGCATGGTATGTAATACTTCTACACATCGTGTACCCCTTCCTTAGATGGTCAACCCATGTAGAGGATCACATGGGTGGGATTCCATGTGGAAGTAAATGAATAGGTACACAATCATGTACCCAAGTTCAGATAAAATGGCTAGATCACATGGGCGGAACCTTGTGTGAAGTAACATGCCATCTACAAAATTACAATGACACGGGGTCCGATACATGAACATAGGGTCCGATACATGAACATGGACCATAGGACAGAGCCTGATCCTAATTAGTCTAGACATTCCATGTAGCCAACCTACATGGCATGTACTAAAAAATAGGTTGGGAGATGTGTGTGACCAGGGATATGGCTAGGTGTTGGAGCAGGATCACACACCGTGTGGGCCCCCTCACATGTTGTGTACCCCTTTTTTCCTTTTTATGAAACTTCAATTGTACATATCTCCATGGTTTGAACTTGTATTTTGGCCCATGAGTATCTTGTCCTGAGTATTTTTCCATGCAGAACACGATGGTAACCTCAGTTTTTCTTTACAAGATACTATGTGAAATGTTATGGGAAAGAATCTTATTTAGGAGATTCTCAATGAAGAAAGTGACTAGGAAAAATTAACAAAGTATTATTATAGAGTGGAACCTCCATCAGTATGGGTGCGAGTCCTCTATAGCTACCTTATGAGTGGAACCCCCTACTTGATAGGGCGCGAGTCCTTGATGACCAGAGTAGAACCCCCTGTTGTACCAGGTCATGGGTACTAGACTTCATAGTTGAACCCCCTATCAGATAGGGAGTGGTTCCTCAATGAATAGAGTGGAACCCCCATCAGCATGGGCATGGATCCTCAACCTATATATTGGAACCCCCATCATTATGGGGGTAGGTCCTCTACCTTATAGAGTAGAACCCCTAATTAAAATGGGTGAAGGTCCTCCACCTTAACGAGTGGAACTCCCTATTGGATAGGGTGTGGGTCCTCATGACACTAGAATGGAACCCTTCATTGGCATGGGTCAAGGTCCTCTATGGATACTTACAGAGTGGAACCTCACTAATGTACTTGGGCATGAGTCCTCTACTTCTAGTTTCTACCCCCTCGACTATGCAGCATAATGACGAGGCTTGTTTTAACTTGGATGGTTACTTCTAGTCAAACACATGAGATGCTGGGCATAATTGATGGGCTTTTGGAATTATAGGGTACTCTTATTCTTAGGATAAGATATGAGATGAATATCCCCTTACTCTCTCATTTGGGATTATTTTTACTAAGAATATATATATTCTTTTATATCTACACCTTGGATTTGTTTATTCTCTTTACATGGGAGGAGAAGATGCATGGGTTATTCCATGTGATTTTACTATTTATATTCTCATGGTTTGTTGAGTCTACTCTTCTGATATAGGTGGAAAAGCCTCGACGTGTAGTTCATTTACTCACCTTGTTGAGTCCCATTTGTTTGTACAAGGTTTCTTTCTCTTGGTTTGTGTTGAGCTATTATCTTTCACTGTATCTTGCATCTACTATATTTATTTTCCCATTTTATCTCTTACTGACCCCCACTTAAGCTTTCAAGGTGTCCTAATGGGTATGTATATACTCACCCCTACATGGGATTTGACCACACGTTTCATGTCTTATGAAGACGACAAACATGTCAGCGGTGACTTCATAGGATCTTTGGGATACTTGGTACTTTTGACCGCATACGATGGTCATGGCTTGGGATTCAAGAAATGGGATCTCTTAGCAGTTTACTTTTCTAGTTTTGTTAGGTTGGGACCTATTTCTGGTTAGACATGTATTTTTCCCCTTTACTTTTCAATTTACACTACCATACTCGTATACTGTCTAGAGGATTTTCATTCATTGTTTTTACCTTAAAATTTTTCTTCTTTCAATTTTACTTCCTCTTCAGTTTTGTATCAAGATGGTTGTGTGTGTGCATATAAGTAATTAGGAAAATGACTCCCCATTTTATTTATGCCTTCATAATTGGTCACCATCCCCTGAATTATGGAGGTAGGCTTGGGGTAGTTGCAGATCGAGCCCCAGCTTGGGTCGGGTTTTGACATATTAGTATCATAGGTAGTTTGATCCTTGGGATGTTTTTCAGACTAGTCCCCTTATGATTATTTTTTTGGGTTTATGTAAATAATGTCAAAGTTTATTGAGTGTGTATCTTAGGATAGGGAGTCCCGGGATGGAGTGGGAATCCAACGTATCCATTCAATGAGACCTTGACCACATTCTTGTCGACTCAGAATTCCAAGACATTGGTTGTGGGGATCAATGGTACATGAATCATATCTGATTGAGTATTTGATTGTCCTTCTTGAGTCATATCCCCATTGTTGATATATATGTTTTCTCATCTGATCATGTTACGTCTTGATAAATGTCAAGATACCTCCACGATGATAGCCAACCAAGATACCAATTCCAGATCATGAAGAAAATCTGATGAGCGATGAGGCCCCAGTTTAGGGTCCATCCCATGACCGCCATCCTCTAGGTGGGTAGGTAGCAGCACCTCCACCTATCAGGTAGTAGATCATCCTAGAAAAGTTGGATGAGGACACACACAGTCTTATCATGCTCTGTGAGTTCTATCACTAGAGGCCACTGAGAATCTACAATGATCCAGATCCTCAAGAAGTAGAGGATTGGATTGATTTGGTGGTTTGTGTCTTCAGGATCATCTAGAAACCAATCGATCAGGTGGTCTCACTAGTATATATCATTTTCTATGGATCATATGAGCACTGGGGAAGCCTTGTTACATAGATTCATGACGAGTCAACACTCTCATGGAACAACTTCTAGTAGCTGTTCCGCAAGGAGTACTACCCCTCCTGCTTATGATAAATTCAAATTCATGAGCTTATAGAGCCAAAAAAGGGAGGAATTATAGTGGAAGAGTATGTGACGAGGTTCACAGACCTTACACGACACTCCCTTGACATGATCCATGATAAATAATTCAGATAATTGAAGTTTGATCAAGGACTCTATAGAGAGATCCGTGCCCACATGGGTTCCTTGTGCATCCCCACCTATACTGGGGTGTTGGAGTGGGTACTAGTGATAGAGATATTTTTTTCTGATGGATTCCAGACAGTTAGAGCTGACAGTGGGTGCCATAAGGATGAGTCATCTGTAATAGTTAGCAGATTCTAGGTTCCAAGATCTTGACACAGGAAACCTCCCTATGATCATACTCAAGCACATGGTTAGGGGTAGTGCAGAGGGCTTGGGAATCCCAGAGAGTGGTGGTGATTTTTTTCGTGATGGGTGAGGTTACATGGAATGAGACTGACCAACCAGTCGTTCTAAGTAGCATATGAAAATAGCTAAAGGACCACCATGGCATAGGTAGCACCATGATCAGGGATCTCTCAGGAATGGGAAGGGTGGTCCCCGGGGAGGTAGAACTAGTAGAAGAGTATAACGACACCATGAGATCCTACCATAACCACCCCTAGGTGGCCCATGTTAGGATCATAGAGCTGGCGTCCAAGGATGTAGACAACTATAGGCTTTGAAGGTTTATGATCTCACAACACACAAGATGATTAGAGGAATGATTTGTGTTTATTATACTCTTTATTTAGTATTAGTAGAATTAGGTTCTAGTTATTACTTTATATCAATACTCTTTGTGTGAGAGATGAAGCTCCCAGTTGAGGTGCTAGATCAATATCTTCATCTTAATGTTTCTATAGGGAACACTTATTCTATATCTTTTATGTTCTAGTAGTGTGACCTATCTCTTGGTGGGGAGAGGTTCATGTGGGATCTTTTGGTTGTTACGATGGAACCCTATAATATAATCTTGGGTATGGATTGGTTATCCATGGTCTAATCCTGGATTAACTATCACCATAGACAAGTCATATGAATACGCACTGATGGGACAAGATTCACATTTTCTAGAAAGAAGGATCTCATGGAAGGGAAAGCAGGTTTTGTGAGAAGGAGGATATAACCCATCACCCATCAACTGGTGAGTATAGACCTTGGTGTAATAGGACCTTCAGGAATATGAGTTCCTTTAGTTTTATAGGATTACATGGATGACTTCCCTGAGGATGTTTCGAGATTACCTCTAAGAAGGGAGATGTATTTTTTCATTGACTTACATCCTGAAACTACATTGATATATTATGCGGCATATTAGATGGATCCTACCAAGCTCTAGGAGATTCATTTGTAGTTAGAGGACTTTTGAGATAAGGTTTTTATCAAATCTAGTGTATCCCCGTGGGAAGCTCCGACATTGTTCATGAAATAGGTAGGTAAGATTTTGTAGCATTTTATCGATTATCATCACCTAAAATAGGACACAATAAAGACCAAGTACCCCTTTCTTAGGATTTATAACCTCTTTGAAAAGTTTTGAGGTGCGAGATGGTTCTTAAAGAGAGATCTTAGGCCTGACTACCACAAGTTGAGGGTTTGCGAGGATGATATTTCAAAGTTGTCATTATGATGTATCTATGAACACTTTTAGTTCCTAGTGATTCCCTTTAGTGTGACGAATCCCCCATCTATGTTTATGTATTTGATGAACTAGGTCTTCCAGCCATACTTGGACAATTTTTTGGTTATATTCATTGATGACATACTCATCTACAATGCATTAAGAAACATGCAGAGCACTTGAGGTTGGTTCTAGATTTTCTTCGAGAACACCAACTTTAGGTGAAACTCTCAAAGTACCAATTATGGATTCATGAGATTCAATTTCTGGGGCATGTCATTTTTGAACATGTTTTATCCATGGATCCATTGAATATTGAAGTAGTGATTTCTTGGGAGCCACCCAAGAGCATGTCATTGGTGCAAAGATTTCTTGGATAGGCAGGGTACTACAAGAGGTTTGTGGTAGACTTATCTAGAACTATAGCCCCTTTGACCTCCCTAACATGGAAAGGGAATCCATTTACCTGTTCTAAGAAGTTTCAAAGGGTCTTTGAGGAGTTGAGGCTAAGTTTGATGAGTGATCTAGTGTTGAGACTACTAGATGAGTGAATGGAGTATGTAGTGTATTGCGATGCCTCAGGAACTGGGTTTGAAAGCATGTTGATGCAGTGGTAGGCAGTTATCACATATGAGTTGAGGTAGTTGAGTCACCATGAGCATAACTACATGAATCACAGTGTAGATCTGGCAGAAATTGTATTTTCCCTGAGGATGTGGAGGCACTACCTTTCAAGGGAGTGCTTTATGGTTTACTCCGACAACAGAGTCTTAGGTATGTATTTAAGAAAAGTGACCTAAACTTGAGATATAAATTCCAGTTAGAGTTCTTGCAGGACTATGAATTTGATATATTCTATACTATAGGGAAGGGAGATGTAGTAATGTATTACCTTAGAAGGAAGTCCCAGGCTCATTTAGTGCAGGAGACTTCAGAGCAGTTAGTCTTCTTAAAGATGACCTTGGTGGAGGAGAAGGGTATAAGTTTTCTATAGTCTATAGTGATTAATCATCAATTTCATGAAAATATGAGAGAGTCCTAGCTAGGATAAACTGACTACGCGGGTTTACATGACCAGATATCCATAGGAGACTCAATGGATGAATATTCTGAAGAAGGGAATCACGTCATCCTTTTCCATGGCCGGACACTGGTCTCAATCAGGAGGAGGTGATGAGAGAGTTCCACACTTATCCCCTAGATGTATATCCCAGTGTGGGGAAGATGTATAGAGAACTTAAGTTATCATGTTGGTTATCCATCATGAGATGAATAGTATTAGAGTTTTTCTCTCAGTGCCTCACTTGTTAATAGGTGAAGTCTGAGCACCAAGTTCCAACATGTTTTTTATATCCCTTGGAGACCCTAGAGTGGAATGGGATGACATATTCATAGACTTTATGATAGGTATTACAAACATAGAGAAGGTACATGAATCTATCTAGGTGATAGTTGACCGACTCATGAAGTCAGCACACTTCTTGTTATCAAGGAGCAGAGTTCAGTGGAGAGTTTGGGGAAGTTGTACGTGTGGGAGATCATCTGCCTTAATGGGTTTCCCTTGATGATTGTCTCCAATAGTAATGTGTGTTTTATGTCATGATTTTGGAGAAGACTATAGGAGGAATTCAAGACCGAAATGAGGATGAGTACAACCTTTCACCCCCAGTCTGATGGGAAGACTAAGTGCACTAACCAGGTGTTAGAGGATATGCATAGGGATTGCATGTTAGACTTCGGCTGGAGTTGGGAGGATCAACTTACCTTAGTAGATTCCTCATAAAAAAATTACCACTATTCTATAGACATTAAACCATTTGAGTCCCTATACAGGAGACCCTTTAGGTCACCCTTGTGATGGACATAGATTGGTGAGACATCTCTTATGGGATCAGAGATGGTGCATGTGATGATGGAGAAAGTCTAGGTCATCCGTGAATGGATGAGGATGAACTAGAGTAGATGAAAATATTATGTAGATCACTTTAGTAGGCCCTTGGAATTTGAGAAGGGAGACCACATCTTCTTGAGAGTCTTCTGACGATCAGGATTGCAGAGGTTTGGATGGGGAGGCAAGATTTTAACAAGGTTTATCAGGCTGTTTGAGATCATGGAAAGGGTTGGAGAGGTTGCTTACTACCTTTCCTTACTCCCACAACTAGAGAGGGTGCACAATTTATTCCATGTGTCATAGCTGAAGAGATATGTGCAATACCCTACACAAGTTATTGACTGGGGAAATATGGACATCTAGGATGGATCCACCTTTACAGAGAACCCATTGGTGATCAAGTATTGGGAGGAGATAAACCTAAGTGGATAGTCTATACATTTGGTTCACATTTTGTGGTAGAATGGGAACATGTAAGAGAGTTGTTGGGAGTGAGAGAGCTAGATATAGGCTCTATATCCTGAGTTTTTTTCTTATTTTTTCTTTTCGGTGATGAAAAGTTTAATGGAGGGAATGATATAGAGACCTGGTTATTTTTTCTTATAAGACTTTGAAATATTTTTATTTATATGTCCAGAGCTACGCAATGATACAACATGCGATTTCGAGACCCGATATGCTCAGAATTAATTTTATAAAAATATTAAATATATTTTATATTACAAGCATGTAGCTTCTTAAAGAAAATAGTATAACTATTAAACAGAAGTCTATATCAGAAAATAGAGACCATGATTAAGTCTGAAATGTGGTTTTTACCCTAGGAATGACATAAAATGGGTTGGAATAGGGTTTTTAGACTCCTTTCTTGTTGGAAGTACGTTCAGTGAAATAAATAAATAAATAAATATTTCATTTTAACATAGTGAAATTTTATATAAGAATAACGCCATTGTGAATTCTCTAGGGTCTGCAACATAAACCCTTAGAGAATTCTAGATCTCTTTATTCCTACTCCATTGGAGAATCACATCACCTGACAATGAAATGCTGGATTAGAGTAGATAGATATATAGTGAACACAATGAGTTCCTTTAATCATTGGTGAGTGTTTTCTTTGACAAAAAATGATCCAATATCTATTCAGGACTTGTGAATTGGTGTTTTATGCTCTTCTGATTAAATATATTGAGAAGATCAATATCTGTTCTTCGATCTATGCCAATTGTGGATTAATTATGCACCTATGTACCAAATTTAAATTGGTTTTTGATTTGTTTTCTAACCCCAGATCATCGTTCTTGATCATTAGACAAGAAATCTTGGTCGACAATCATATAAAATTTTATTATGGTTCCTTTATCTCAAATTTATCTTCATGTTAATCAATGGTAGGACCCCATAGTCCTGGTTCAACATCACTGGGTGGTACCAAACCTGATCAAACCCCCAAAATTGTGACAGAATCATGTACAAGGAGAAGATTGATGAAATAAGGCCATATCTGGGTTCATTCCAAGATGAGGTTGATTGTTTTGCAGATATATGGTAAAAGGATTAGGGGAATGTGGAAATCATGAAGAACCCCGTTGAACACCATAATTCTATTTCTAATGATCCTTGGTCAAAGACCTTAATCCTCAGCCAGATCTGCTATTTTTGAAAGAAGATAAGGATGGATCTAAAGAGGAAAGGCTTGATTCAAGGTGAAAATATCAGATATATATTTTTGGAGAAAACCAAACTACACAATGTGTATAGGTATGAACACACAACATTTATCCCCTCAAAGGTGGCAGCTAGGGTTTTGGAAAAGTTAAGGATGACACAGCATGTAGTCCTCCTACACGCTGTGTACCCCTTCTCTGGATGGGAAACCTGTGTATATGATCACATGGGAGAGATCCCATGTGAAAGTACATGTCCATGTGCTTGAGTACACAGACATGGATAGATAAAATAGAATTCACCCTATGTGAAGAAACATGTCATGTAACAAAGTACATAGATATGGGGTCAGTACACAGACATAGGGTTCGGTACACAGACACGACCAACAAGACACATAACGATCCTGGTTAGTTGGACATGCCATGTTTTCCACCTAAACAGCATGTACTACTACATGGGTTGGGATAAATGTTCCATCCAGGGACATGACCAGTAAGTGGAGCAGGACCACACACCGTGTGGGTCCCCTCACACACCGTATACCCCTTTGTTACTTTTCAGGAAACTTAAATCATTTGTATCTCCTTCATTTGAACTCAGATTTTGGATTGTGAGTAGCCTATCCTAAGTGTTTTTATATGTAGAACATGATGGTTCTCTAAACTGTGGATTATGAGATACAATGTGAAATGTTCTAGGAATAGTGTTTGTGTAGGCGACGCTCGACGATTACAGTGATTTGGCAGAATCACTAGAGGCTTCTTACAGAGTGAAACCCCCCATCAGCATGGGCTCAAGTCCTCTAAAACCACCTTCTTAGTGAACCCCCTACCAGATAGGGTGTGGGTCTTAAATGATCAGAGTGTAACCCCCTATTGTACTTGGGTGTGAGTGCTTGGATTTTGAGTGGAACACCCCATCAAATAGGGAACGAGTCCTCAAAGACAGGAGTAGAACCTCCCAAAAACATGGGTGTGGGCCCTCAACCTATGGAGTGGAACTTTCTTCAACATGTGAACTAATCCACTTCCTTATAGATTGGAACCCCCCATAATCATGGTCATGATTCCTCTACCTTAAAGAGTGGAACCCCTTTATCAGATAGGGCGTAGGTCCTCATGACATTAGAGTGGAACCTCCTATCATCATGGGAATAGGCCATCTATTAATACTTATAGAGTGTAACCCCCAATATATACTAGGTTATGGGTCATATAATTTGAGTTTGTGCCGCCTTAACTATGCGGTATAGGGATGAGGCGTTGTTTGACTTGGACGGTTACTTCTGAGAAAATGTGTGAGATGTTGGGAATCATTGATGGACTATTGGAACTATTGGCTACTCTTCTTCTTAGGCCGAGCTGTGAGATGAATATCCCATTAGTATCTCATTTTGGCTTCTTTTAACTGAGAATATATATATATATAATTTTGTATCCACACCTTTGATTTGGTTACTCTCTTTCCATGGGAGGCGAAGACACACTGAGTATTCCATGTGCTTTATGTGTTTAGATTCTCATGGTTATATGAGTCTATTCTGCTACTATAGGTGGTGAAGACTCAATGTGTAGTTCATTTACTCACTGTGTTGATCCCCTTGTGTTTGGATGATGTTTCTTTCTATTGGTTTGGGTTGATATGTTCTCTTTAATTGTATCTAGAATCTACTGTCTTTATTTTCATGTTGTATCTCTTACTTCCACCCCTTAAGATTTATTGGTGTCATACTAGGTATGTATATACTAACCCATACATGTTATTTTCCAACATGTGTCCTGTATTATGAAGATAGTGGATTAGTCTGCGACAACTTTAGAGGAGCTTAGGGATACCTGGTACTTTTGATTGTGTACGGTGGTCTTGGATTTGGATTTAGAAGCTGGGATCTCTCAGTAGTTTAATTTTCTAGTTTTTTAGGTCGGGAACTATTTATAGTTGGGCGTGTATTTTCCCCTTTACATTTCAATATACACTACCATACTGAGGCTTTGCATGCATTGTTGTTCCCTTAGAATTTTTCTTCATTCAATTTTACTTCCTCAGCACTTCTTCATTGAGATGGTTGTGTGTGTGCATATAGGTACTTAGGAAAAGGAATACTCATGTTAGTTATGCCTTCAATTTTAGTCTCCAGCCCCTGATCTATGGAGGAGGGCTTGGAGTAGTTGTGGTTTTATCCCCATCTTGGGCCAGGTCATGAAAAATAGCCACCCTATAGTCCAGGTCACAAGACCTTAAATTGTTTACATCAAGTCCAAGAATCACAAATTTAAACTGCATGTGGGTTTCTATCCATACTATGTTGTGTGGTAATGGGCCTCCTTGGCTCAAATTCATGTTGGGTTTGTCATTCCACCATACAAAACATGCCCATTTAGGGTTCCCAACCTCATAGTTCTAAACTCTATGACCTTAAACTAGGAGCTTACGTCCTCAATGCTTGACGTTAAACTATAATTCTACCACGTTTTCAATCATAGATTCCTTATACGATGTGCATGACCACTCCCCAAATATGGGATGCCCCATGATAACCATGGGATGCCTCATATTACCTATCCATATAGGATCATCTTCACTGATGTGGGGTTTCTACCGCACCGTATTCTATAACTATGTGCGACTTGATTACCATCCTTATGAGATACATAGAGATTCCCAATTTTATTTTCTTTGGGCCCATATACAAATTCATCAAATCCTTTATCCCCTTGGCCCCATTATGATCCAAAATCTATAACCTTAAACCAGGAGTCTAAGTCCAAGAATTACGACTTTAAAATATATGCAAGTATTCCTTGGGAGTGTGTTATGTGAAGCGATCCTCTTTGGTCCTCATTCATGTTGGGTTATAGATGGCGTTCCATGCACATCCCTTTCAGAACACTTTTTCCCCATAGTCCTCAATGCATGACATTAAATTGTAGGCTTACCCCAGACAAGTTCAGGATTATTATTGAATAAGAGATGATGTTTACCCCATTTTAAATCAGGATGCCTCATATGATAAGTATGGGATGGTCAAAAAATGTTACCCCATGACCTGAACATGGGATGAACCACAATAACCATGGGATGCTTCAGATTCCCATAATAGAGAGTATCATCCCTACCGGGGTTAGTATCGTATTTCACCATATTCTAGAACTACATGTGGCATGATTCCCATCCTTATGGGATACATAGCGATACTCAAATGTCTCATCTCTAGGGTCGACCACAAATTCATTACACCTTTGGCCCCTTGGCCTTAGTTATGAACAAGGCATTATAACCTTAAAATGTATACAGTTCATCTTAAATTTTTTATGTGGTATGTGAGACTATTTGGATTCATTAATGTCAAGTTTTACCCATTTTGTTCCATAACTATACCCTTGGAGTGAACCTTTTCCCTATAGTCTAAATGAAATGACTCTAAATTTTCCACCATGGTCTAAACTGTACGACCTTAAACTATGTGTTCCATCTTCCAAAACTATGTGTGGCTTGTTTTAAAACCTTATGGGATACATAGAGACACTCATACTTCTCATCTCCATGTCCAGCTACAAATTCACCCCATCCTTCATCCACATGTCCCCATCTTGGTCTAAGATTTAGGACCTTAAACTAATAGCCTCCCTTAGTCGAATCATCACAATTGAAACTATGTTCAAGTCTTATTAGGAATGAGTGATGTGGAATTGGGCCTTCTAGGCCATCATTCAGGTTAGGTTTTTTCACTCTACCATGCTATTCAACTCTATTTATTGGTACACTCCCTATGGTCCAAAATTTATGACCTTAAACTAAGATATTATGTTCCAAGATCAAAGATATGAAACTAGAATCCATAGTCCATGAAATATGACTTTAAATTATTTTCAAAACCTGAATTTGAATACAAATTTCTGATACACCCCATTCCACAGTTTGAGTATTTCTTGGTTTGTATTTCCATCATCTTTCAAATCTAGATGTACCCCCTAACGGTGATGGAATCATGCCATTTTGGATCAACTCCTATTATGAGCCAATGACCTAATGGATCTCTTGCATAAAATTACAGATCTTGTGTTTCAAAATTGGTCAACAATTGATCCTGCATTTTCTCACCCCATTTTTGGCTGGTATGGTTATGGTCCCTATATTTTGAACATGGTCAATAGTCGATCACTACTCATAATTATCCCCATTATCCAGGTATTTAAAGTATCAATTTATCTTCTTTCCACCTCTCTATATTTTGGTGGAGTCTCAAAACCCTTGGTGTTGCCTCTTCATGCATTTACACACATCATGTAAGTAGTCTAGTGTCACTAGGAAATTATCAACCCAATATCTACTCTCCCCTAAAGTTCCCTTACATATATTAGGAAGACCCCCTTATAATTCCTTGTTTCCCACACCAATCGTGACTCACTTGGGTTTAGAAGTTTTGGTAGGTTTTGTAACGATGTGGTGAAGTTGCACAAAGGATCCATTGATCCAAAATATACGAACTTAAACTAGGAGTCCATGTCTAAGAATTATGAATTTAAACTACATGCTAATCCTCAAAAGAATGTGTGGTGTGGTTATGGGACTCTTTGGTCATCATTCACATCAGGGTTTCCAACCCACCACACTAAACATATCCATTTGAAGCATACCATGGTCCAAGAATTATGACCTTAAACTATTTGCATCCCCTATGGTCCAAAATAAGCAACCTTAAAATGTGTACCATCTACATCCTACAAATTTTGTGGTACAAAATCCTCTTTTGGATCATTCATGTTGAGTTTATTTCCTTCATGCTTCACAAATACAATTGTAAAAAACACTTCCATAGTCCCCGCATCACCACTTTAAACTAGTTTCCCATGGTCCAAGCAATATGAATTTAAACTGTTGGCCATGGTTTAGACCACACAACCTTAAACTATGTGAAACATCTTATCCACATAACATTAAAATGTGGGACATGTCTTGATAACATAATGATAAACTATACAATGCATAAACCTCATTGTATGAAATTAAACAGCAAAACATCCCAAGACCTCGCCTGAGAGGTCCTCTCCTTCGGTGTTGGTCATCTCCCACATCGTTCACATTTTTAGCTATCGCTCGACATCCAAGATGATTATCTCATAGAATATGGGTTTGACATTTTTTTACCAATACTCTTATACTATCGTGATCTAAGACATAGTGGAATAATTCCAAGAGTGTTGGAATCAATTTGAAAATTTAATCACTCAATTTCCATGCTTCATGTACCCCTTATTTAGATCCTAATTATTAGGTCCACAAGGCTGAATACCCTGAGAGGGTGGGGGGGTGAATCAGGGTATGAATAATTAAAAATTATAGCCCGTTCTGATCTTGTTTCGCTGTTAATAAAAACACTTTTCTCTCTCTTTCCTGCTGTAAAATATAAATAGAAAGTAAAACATGCACAGGACACAACAATTTTTACTTGGTTCACCCTCATTGGGCTACATCCAAGGAGCATACAACGACGATGAGCCGATGTTCCAAATTCACTAAAGCACACTGCTGTTTACAAAGTTCAGGATAGATCACTTCTATGCCCAGACTCACTACCTTTACAAGATTTAGGGTCAGCTCACTGCTTTCCCAAGGGTCACTCCCTGTCTCTCTCTCTTCGGCTCACTGCCAGTGGAGAGGATCACCTTCTTCCTCTTCCTTTGCTCACTGCTTCGGAAAGGATCCACTCACAGTTTATAGACCTGTAGGTCTCTTCACTTTCATGAAGGAATGCATCTTTCTCTTTATGTAGATGCTCTGTTGAAGCCCAACTTTCACCCGTAGATGAATTTTCACTTTGCACCAAAGGTATCGGGAAATATTCCAACTTCCACATGGCCCGAAAATAAGGCCGGGAATAAACCTTACATGGCGCCCTTCTCAAAGGCGGCACACAAGTCTCGGCATGCAAGTCCACACTAGCGCACAAGTATTTCTTAACACTTGCGTGACTCAAGCTTAAGCTTCTTCAAACTTGCACGACATACTTCCTTTTCTTCCCAAACCACCTTAGATGTGCAACTAAAACTTTGCGCGCAACTTCCAACACTGGCGCACAAGTCCCACCAGCGCGACACACCACCACTTGCGCGACCACCACACCTACGCGACAGGAGCTCTGAATCATATAGGTGTTGAAATTCATCAGAAATGAGGAGGGGTGGTCCAGTATTTATAAGCATTTGAACTACCTACGCGACGACGTGCAAGTCCCCCTCTGACGCGAAAGTCTCGGCACGCAGCTCAACTGCCCTGACCTCTATCACACTAATCACTTGCATGACCAAATAAATACTTGAGCGACCCACCTTCCTTTGCCGTATTTTGAAGTTCTGATCCTAAAAAACAACAGGCGCGCAAGTTCCCAAGCTTCCAAGGCATCGGTGCACAAGTCTCTTCATGGCATGCAAGTACTTGCGTGACCAAACACAGTATTTGCGCGACCCTTCTTCCTTTACCATTTTTGGATTTTCTGATCTTGAAACACATATGATACGAAAGTTTCTTCTCCTCCAAGACCTCGGCGCGCAAGTCCCTTTGCAAAAATCACTCTTCTTCATTTTTTGATTTTGAGGCCCTGAAATTTGGAAAACATTGGAAAACAGCACCACCTTGTATCTGTTCTTTTTGTACCGCCTCCAGATCATCCATTCCTTTGTCGAAGTTCTTGAATCAAACATGGATCATTGACCACAACTCTTGAACTCGACATTCCATTATGAAATCCTTTTTGTCGACAAACTTGTACGTCATTGTTTGATTTTTAAACAATCACGGCACATATGTACACTTTGTTAACAAACACAATCACCTCAAAAATGCTTCAATGATACCTTGAGGGATTTTTTCCCAACAATCTCCCCCTTTGGGTTTGTTGACAGCTCTTCCATAAAACGATACATCATTAATTCTTCAGCCACCATTCGCCTATTGCGATTATGATAGCGATCAAGGATTTACTCAACACATACTCTAAGCCCACATGAGCAATGCTCAGCATGAGAAACAAGAGTAAATGAAAAGTTTATCAATGAATCACTTCATCTCTTACACCCACTATTGACACCAAACTGATACCAATTTTCACCAAACTGATACCAATTTTTGGAATACCAGTTTGTTGGAAATATTCTCACTACATTCCAACACTACTATTCTACACCACTCTTCTCCTTTTATCACGATCCTCAGCTGTCGTGATATCTTGTCTTTGATCGATCACTTCTAGCATCGTCAGATTTAATACTCTCCCCATTTCTCATTACTTCCCCTATCTCGCTGCTTCACTTGCCAGCTTCTCCCCATATCAATCATGATTTCTCAAATAGCCACACTATCTCCCCCTTGAACAATCACTATTTTATCCCCCTTTGTCAACGAACCCAAAGGTCACTCCTTTGCAGTCTGTAACAGAGTAGAGAACACATATCAGCACATTTGGGAAAAACACATCATACCTCAGGGAGAGGGGGTTTCCGCATCCACACTATTTCAAGTGCGGGGAGTCGACTGAACTCCCAAAGCCAGTCGATGTCTCTCAAAAGCTTCCTTTGGTAAGGCCTTTGTCACAATGTTTGCAACCTGTAGCTCTGTAGGCACATACTCCAACTTCACAATGCCGTGCTCCAACTTCTCCTTGATGAAATGATATTTGATCTCAATGAGCTTTGTCCTTGAGTGATGAACTGGATTTTTGCTAAGATGGATAGCAATTGAGTTATCACACTGAATTTCAATCGGAGACTTCACTTCAACTCCCATATCTTCAAGCTGCTATTTCATCCATAATAACTATGTGCATGCTTGAGTAGCCGCAATATAATCAGCTTCTTCGGTGCTTAATAAAATGAAATCCTGATTCTTGCTTAACAAAGCAACACATAGTCCACCAAGAAAGAATGCACCTACAGATGTTGATTTCCTGTCATCCGCTGAACCGGCCCAATCGACATCAGTATATCCCAATAACTATGTCTGAGATTTTTCATTATATGTCAAGCCGAAGTCCACCATGCCCTTGATATACCGAAGTATTCTTTTCACTGCAAGCATGTGGCTTTACTTGGGATTACTTTGATATCTTGCTACTTGGAAAGTAGCAAAAACAATGTCAGGCCTTGTCGGGGTCAAGTACAACAAGCTTATAATAATTTTTCGGTATTCTGTGATATTAACTACTTTTCCACCCTCATCTTTTGATAATTTCATCCGGGTAGCAACCAGAGTCTTCGTCTCCTTTGAATTATCCATTCCAAACCTTCTTAGAACCTCATTTTCATATTTAGATTGAGAAATGAATGTTCCATTCCTTCCTTGAGTCCCCTGTAGACCCAGGAAAAACGTTAGCTCTCCAATCATTGACATCTCAAACTCATTTTTCATGAATTCAGAAAACTTTCTGCACTGAGCTTCATCTGATCCACCAAAAATTATTTCGTCGACATGAAACAAAACCATAATCCTTTGATTACTGTCATTACTGAAATAAAGATTGTAATCAACTCCACCATGCTGGAAACCTAGCTTCTTCAAATACTGGTCAAGCCTTGAGTACCATGCTCTTGGTGCTTGTTTCAGCCCATACAATGCCTTCTTCAGCTGAAAAACTTTACTCTCATCTTCATGAATGAGAAAAACATCTGGCTTCTCAATAGATACTTCTTATTCCAGAACCCCATTCAGGAATTCATATTTTACGTCCATCTGGAAGACTTTGAACTTCCATTGCATTACAATGGCCAAAAATAATCTGATTGTCTCCAGCCTTGCAACTGGTTCAAATGTCTCATCAACATCTATTCCCTCAATCTGGGAGTATCACTTTCAAAATAGTCGTGCTTTGTTCCGAATCACTATTCTATATTCATTCATCTTGTTGCGATAGACCCATTTAGTCCTGATGACATTCTTATCTGCTGGCCTCGAAACAATCTCCCATGTATGGTTCTTCTCAATCTGATCAAGCTCTTCATTCATAGCCTGAACCCAGTTTTCATCTTCAGCTGCATCGGAAAAACATTTTGGATCCACCTGAGATAAAAAAGATGTTTTTTGTAATGATTTAATTCTTCGAGTCTGAACTGGAGCTGTCTGATCACCAATGATATTCTACCTATCAATTTTAGCTCGACTCTTTGGCTTTCTTACAGACATAGACTTGACACTTTCTTGTTCATCATCAGTATCTTCTTCTGAATTATCCTCTTCCACTTCTGCTCCCCCTGTGTTACTTATCTCCTCATCACTTTCATCTGGAAACTGGTCACTGGGTTATTGAGTATTCTGTTCATTTTCAACTATGGTGACATTATTTCTCTCAACAATTTTTCCATCCTTTTTTTGAAGCATTTATACGCTTTTCTTTTCCCTGAGTATCCAAGGAATATCCCCTCATCTCCTCGTGCCTCAAACTTCCTGTGATTTTCTTTGTTGAGAATGAAACACTTACTTAAAAAGATTCAAAAGTATTTCAGCATTGTCTTCTTTCCGTACGACAATTCATACAGAGTCTTACCTTGCTTCGAACACAACATAGACCTGTTCGAAACATAGACCGATGTCAAAAATGCTCCTTCCAAAACTTCTCTGGTATGTCCTTATCAAAAAGCATTGTTCTGGCCATGTTGTTGATGATCCAATTTCTCCTTTCAACCACTCCATTCTATTGGGGAGTTCTTATTGATGAAACTTGATGCCTTATCAAGTGTTTCTCAAGATATTATTCAACTTGGCTATTTGTGAATTCTGTACCGTTATCAGTACGAAACTTCTGAATTCTCTGCCCAAGAATCTTTTCTAATTCCCTCCTATACTGCTTTATGAAAATAAACACCTATGTCTTATGGGTAATAACAAATACCTAGGCCATTATGCTATAATCATCAATGAAAATAACATAGTACCTTTTCCCATTTATAGCTCATGGTGAGATAGGTCCACATACATCAGCATGCACCAATTCAAGCACTCTAGTTGATTTCTGTTCCTTTAGCCCGTATGTCTTTCTGATGATCTTCCCTTGCTGGAAAGCATCACACATATGAGTGAGATCACGTGATAGTTTGGGAAGGTCTCCAGCAGGATCACACTTTACCATATCTTCTATATATGGTTGGCCTAGATAACCAAGTCACTTATGCCACAATTGGTTTTCTTCCTCTTTGGATAAAAAGCACATATCTTCTTCTCCACTTACAAGGTAGAGATTCCCTTTTGTCCTTTTTACCTGTAGAACAACTGCTCCATCTTTTCCTTTCACAACACACATCTTCTTGGTAAATCGGATAGAATGGCCAGAGTCACATAGTTGACTGACACTGAGCAAGTTATGACTAAGACCCTATACTACGAATACATCATCACGTCTCATTTATTTTCCCCCAAACTTGGCTTTCCCTGAGCCAACAATCTTCAGGCCTTCATCATTTCCAAATTTTACAACTCCTTCTTTGTCATATTTTATGCCTGTAACAAGATCCTTATTACCCGTCATGTGAGATGTGCACCCACTATCAAGGATCCAGACACCAGAGTGATCTGATTCTTTAAGGGAAATCTCTGCCACCACAGCCTTCTCATTTTTCTTCTTCTTGGTCCATACTTTTTCCTTCACACTCGACATGGATTGAGAATTATGTTCTTTCTCAGAGTATGATGGACCAGCTTCATCTTGAAAAGCCAGAAATCTATTCTGAATTTTTAACTCACCTGTAGGTTTATTGATATGCTGCTTGAGAACGCTTTGATTCTGTTTTGGAACATTTCCCTGAATGGTCGAAGTGCAGTACCTGGCCATGTGCCCAAATCCTCCGCACCAGAAACATTGTCCTTCGAAATATGTTCTGGAAAACCATTCTCTGTTTGGCTGGCACCTCTATTCTTGTTCCCTTCGATATCTCTTGGCTATGGAACACACATACTGCGAATGTCCCATCTTCCCACAACAATAACACCTGATATAAGGTGCATTCCTTTATGGTACTTCAGCACTACGAGTTTCCCCTTGGGATCTCTAAATATTCTGATTCTTCTTTGTGCCCAAATCAATCTTCAATCTTGGGACTGGTGCTTGCGGTCTGACTTCAATTGTCACAGATTTTTGTTTCTGCTTAAGCCCTGAATCAGCCTTAACATCTGAGTTCAATTTCCGCTTCTTTCCTTCTGAACTAGTAGGATCCTCTTTGATCTTTTGAGTCTTTGAAATGACCTACTTTCCCAAGAATGTGTTGGGAATCAAGGGTTTGTCCTGGTCTTTAACTTTTCTCCACAGACCGACAACTTCTTCTTCAAGCTCTTCGATACACTTGACATGATCTTTCACTCTTCTGTTCAAGCCATCGATCTCCCTTTTCTGTTCTTCAATCTTGATCTTATACTCACTTACTGATTCTGAGTACTCTGGTGTTGATAACTTGAGTTTTTCAATTTCTTCCATCAACTTAGACTTTTCGTCATCCTATTGTTGCATATAGAGTTTGGCATCACAAAACACTTTATTTGATTTCTTTATTTTGGATCTCCAAACATCTATCTCCTCAAGGGCTGCTTCTAATTTGGCTTCCATGTCAACTCTCCCTTCAATTTCTTCTTTTTCTTCATTAGCTTCAGTTTCTTCCTTTTATTAGGCACTACCGAAAACAGCCACCATTGCATTTTGTCCACAATATTTGCAACTTTCAATCTCCTCCACCTCCTCATCCTCAGACTCATCTGAACTGTCTATTTCTTGTGAAAGAAGATTCTTCTTCTTGAAGAAATTTCTCTTGAATTGATTCTTTCCTTTCACATAGGCTGGAGATCTCTTCTTGGTAATTTCAACTTCATCTTCATCATTTTCTTCTTGAAACTTTTTGGGGCACCTTGTAGTAAGATGTCCAACTTTTCCACATCTAAAGCAAGAAAGTGGAAGTTTCCCTTTGAACTTTCATTTTCCTCTTTGCAGGTTTGAGGAGAGGAATGAAATTACCTCATCTGTCTCTTCTTATTCCTGAGAGTCTTCAATGGCGAGCTTCTTCATGGCCTTGAATTCCACCTCTTTGGATTTCCCCTTTTCCACAGTCTTGTTATCATCATTCCTCATTTCATATGCAACCAAGGTACTGTGAAAATTTTCCAATGTCAGCTCTTTTGGATATTTATCTTCTAGAACTGAAACATTCGGATTGAACTGAGGTGGAAGTTTCCTCAAGATATGCTTAAAAATTTTTATGTCTTCAATGACTTCACCAAGACCTCGCATATCTTCCACAACAACATTTACTCTGTTGAAAAAAGCATCAACAAATTCATTCGGGCTCATTCTCAGATCTTCATACTTGTTCCACAGAACTTGCAGCTTTGCCTCTCTGACTTTTGTATCCCCTTCATATATATTCAAAAGCTTTTCCCACATAGGATGTGACGTTTTACATGACATCACCTTTGTATAGATAGCATTTGAAAGAGCTCCACCTAAAACATTAATACCCTTCACGTCAGCATCTAACTCCCTTCTTTCAGCTTCTGATCATGCTTCACTGTTGATGTCAGCTGAGATACCATGCATAGCTGCTGAATACACATCCATTTCCAAAGATCGGAAATAGTGTTGCATTCTATTCTTCCATATCTGAAAATTACTTCCTTCAAAGATCAGAATCCCTTTATGATTAGTGACCTCCATTGAGAGAGGAGCTAATTTAAACCTCCCTTTGATACCAATTGTTAGGTCCACAAGGCTGAATACCCTGAGAGGGGGGGGGGGGTGAATCAGGGTATGACTAATTAAAAATTATAGCCCGTTCTGATCTTGTTTCGCTGTTAAGAAAAACACTCTCCTCTCTCTTTCCCGCTGCACAATATAAATAGAAAGTAAAACATGCACAAGACACAACAATTTTTACTTGGTTCACCATCACTGGGCTACGTCCAAGGAGCATAAAACGGCAATGAGCCGATGTACCAAATTCACTAAAGCACACTTCTGTTTACAAAGTTCGGGCTAGATCACTTCTATGCCCAGGCTCACTTCCTTTACAAGATTTAGGGTCTACTCACTACTTTCCCAAGGGTTACTCCTTATCTCTCTCTCTCTGGATCACTACTGGTGGAGAGGATCACCTTCTTCCTATTCCTTTGCTCACTACTTCAGAAAGGATCCACTCACAGTTTATAGACCTGTAGGTCTCTTCACTTGCATGAAGGAATGCATCTTTCTCTTTATGTAGATGCTCTGTTGAAGCCCAACTTTCACCCTTATATGAATTTTCATTTTTCATCGAAGGTATCGGGCAATCTTCCAGCTTCCACATGGCCCAAAAATATGGCCGGGAATCATCCTTACTTGGTGCCCTTCTCTAAGGCGACGCGTAAGTCTCAGCGCAAAAGTCAACACTGGAGCGCAAGCATTTCTTAACACTTGCGCCACTCAAGCGTAAGCTTCTCCAAACTTGCGCAACGTACTTCCTTTGCTGCCCAAACCACCTTAGACATGCAACTAACACTTGGCGCACAACTTCCAACACTGGCGCGCAAGTCCCACTAGCGCGACACACCACCACTTGTGCGACCACCACACCTACACGACGGGAGCTCCGAATCTTCTAAGTGTTGAACTCCGTCAGAAATGAGGAGGGGTGGTCCAGTATTTATAGGCATTTGAACTACCTGCGCGACGGCGTGCAAGTCCCCCTCCTGCACGCAAGTCTCGGCGCATAGCTTAACCGCCCTGACCTCTGTCGCGCTACTCACTTGCGCGACCAAATCAATACTTGCGCGACCTACCTTCCTTTGCTGTATTTTGAAGTTCTGATCCTAAAAAACAGTAGGCGCGCAAGTTCCCAAGCTTCCAAGGCATCGACACGCAAGTCTCTTCACGGCACGCAAGTACTTGCACGACCAAACTGTAACACACCGAGATTTTATGAAAAATATTCTTTTAATTTCATTGATGTCTTGTGTTGTAAGCTACAACAAGATTACCTTGCGCTATACGCAACACTGTATGAGCTCGTAGTATACACAACACTATTTTTGGATCATGTTACACACAATTTTGATAGTAGTTATTCTACGAAACATTGAGTGTATATATATATATATTCAATGTATAAATGAAATATGGTTGGATTCTGTTATACGAAACAACGAAGGAGTCTTGCACAACACACAACCCTGACTTGGCTTGCATTACACGCAATCACGACCTTCCTCGATAGCGTGTGTTGTACGCAATACTAGGTTTCACTAAACAATGATATATGGTTATAATATTATTATGGACTAGCAGTTATGAATAGTATCAACTACATTTTGAATTTTATAACATTATTATTCATCTTACACATTTTCTAGAACATGGTATAATAATAAAATCAATTTTTCGAGTAAAATAAGTATTTTTCAAAAAATGTTGTTTTGCCGCCTTTTGATGGAACACCCACTTTTAATCTTGTTTTTGACATGTCTATAAGTTAAATTTGAAAAAATAAAATTCTTATTTGGAATTAGGATTTAAAAATTTACTTTGGATAAATTTTTCATATTATTCTGATAACTTTCATATTTTAATGAATAGTAAAAACACGCTATATTTTAATTAAAAACAACTTTTTTCATCGCAATAATATATATGGTTAGATTATCTTTTTAATTGGGTTTAAAGTTTAATTAGAATATATTTTTACCATTTAATCCAATGTTGGTCGTTGGAATTAATTTCACTTCGAAATTGGATATAAACAAGTATCAATCTTTTAATAGTTATTGTTTCTTAAAAACACGCTATTTGTTTTGATAACGGGAATTAATTTTAAAATTAATTAATTCTACTTCTATGTATTGAATTTGGAAAAATAGACATCATTTATGAATTCGGAATATCAAATATAGCTTAGGCTGAATTTTTGGTATTTTTCTAAAAAACTTTAATTTTTGATGAATAGTGAAACCACTTAGTGGTAGTTAAAAAAACTGACTTTTTCATTTAAATGAAATTTTACCACTTATATGAATTGAATTTCAAAAATCTGAGAGACACAGTTAATATCAAGGACTAAAATGTGGTTTAATGAGATGAAAATAATTTTTGGTGAATAGTAACTTTTTACTTTTTTTACCACGATTAAAAGTAAATTGGGTAAGTAAGGGTAAAAATGATATTATTATTACCTAACACATGTACTAATTCTATTGGATAGGTGTAATTCGACCAAAAAAAATCTTAGTAATAAAATATGACCATTTAGTCCCACTTGGATTAGATTAGGACATTTAATACTAATTTATTTAAAGAAGGGTTAAAATAGTTAAAATCAAAGTTTAATAAGTAAATCAATTTTTAATATAAAGTTATACAAAAGATAAATTCTACTATAAATATTCATTAGAAAGATAAAAATATTTCCTAAATAATGGAATTTTATTTATAATTTTTAGACATTAAATAATTTAATTTCTATATGACACAAAGATGATGCAGTAATTATCTTATTAATGAAATATTGACATAATTGATGTTATAAATACCCAAATAAATGTAATTTCAGACTTTTTATGAATGAAACTAATTTCATAGGTTAATATGACATGTTAGTATTTATTTAGTTAACTTTTTTAGAACTAATAATTCTGTTATGATTTTCACAAAAATCAATTACCAAATAGTGTCAAAATTGACATAAAATAGTTTTTAAAACAAATATTATATTATTAATTGTTATTTTATTCCTAAAAATCTAAGGTTCAGCCAAATGACTTAGATAAGGTTATAACTATTAATAATAAACAACTTGGGGTTCGTTTGTCTTGTTATCATAATTTTATTAACCTTATAGTGTAAGAAAACAAGAATACACGGTAAACGTTAAATTATCTGACTTAAAGTTAAATATAAATGATAAGGTTAAAATAGAAACCTAAACTTGTCTAAATTCTATTGGATTAGAGGATTTCGACCCATACCCACCTTATCTTCTAAATAACTCAATTTTGAGCTATAAAAAACTGAATATGACTTTATAATAAAATAATAGTTTTAGTTATTCTAAAGGTGCCCCTCTCCTCCCTTATAAAAGGGCACCTCCTCCATCTCTTCCTCACACCACTTTGAGCCTTCAAGCTCGGCCAAAACCTGCCAAATTATCTTCTCCACTTCCCTAGAAACATCCTAGAGGTCCTAGTATTCTTAAAATACCAATTTTAGTGCCCTAAGAGGAGGTATCAAAGAGGCGCTTCAAAGAAGAGGTAATGTCTGTTACCGATTATTTCAACTTTATTTCTTCTTCAAATTCTCTTTATTTAGTTGTTTCATTATGAAGTAATAACATAATTATCACTAATATAATGATATTTTATTATAATTATGAAACAACCATATTTCACCATCTATCCATCCTACGGAAAACGAAATCACCGCACGTGCGTATGTACGGAATACCGTCTCCACGCCGTGGTGTAATCAGTTTTCCACCACCACATTACATGATGGTATAATGGTGTAAATAAATAACTATATATGGTTATTGTAAAGTGATATTGATTCTTTAATATTATACATACACTTTAATACAATTCCATGATCATGGGAATGATATCATCGCTCATGCGTACGTACGGACTACCGTCTCCACAAACGCGATGAGATTCATTTTCCATGATTAACCATTAAAGAATGATTATAAAGTATATATAATGAATAATAATGAAATATATGAAATAATAATGCTACTGGATTTATGTATATATATATGTATGTCATCTATTTAATTTCATTCAATTCAATAAGGAAACGAAAACAATGTTCATGCGTACGTACGACCTACCGTCTCCATAAACGGTGTATTTCCTTTATTTTTATAGATCTATAATATATATGTATATGATGAATATATATTATATATAAATCATGTTTTACACTCTGTAATTATTTAAATCAGGATATAAGTAATAATATCAAGAACGACAAGTCGAAACACATACGATAAATGAAATGATTTTACCCAAAACGCTGCTTTAATATGAAATTTACAAAATAACAGGTAATATAAAGTCATAAGTGAAACATATATGATATCATAACAATTAATATGATTATGTAATAAGTCAATGAAATTATTTAAATCATTATACAGGAGTTTCGGATCCATACAAAGCATATCGGACTTAAGGTAAGGGATAACTATTCCAATCTTGTTCTTATCCGAGATTGTTTATTCGTAAGTATTTACTGGGGTTATTGTTATCATCCATGTCCATGTTTCCTAAAAATTATTTCATGTATGTTTAAAGTCATTTTTAACCATTTTTTACTTTTACTACATGGTATGTAAGGAATCTTTATTTTTTTTACCAAACGAGGTACTTTTTGGATTTTCCGACAAAAGTACGAGAAGAATGTTATTTTTAACTTATACGGCGTGAACGGATTTTTACGGTTTCATAACGCCTCATTTTCATGAAGATTACTCTACAATATTTTATGACTATTTTCAACAAAATTCTTTTGTTTTAAAATTTCATGGCATTTTGTGAAAAGAAAATGATTTTGAAGAAGAAAGGATATTTTCCTCAAGAATTAATTTCAAGTGTTTTATCAAAATCATTTTCCATCTAAGATGAAATTATTTCACATGTGTATATTTCAAGTATCATGTCTCTATGATTTACATGGTTTCACTTTTCTAATGATGAAATGATATCCAATTTTTTTTGTATGGATTACGTTATGATGGAATGATGTTTATGAAACCCATTTTATTCTTGGGTTATGATGAATGATTTATGTTTATATTGTGGAACACGAAAGAATGATTTCAATATGAGATGGGTGGGACCTATATCTCCCTCCAATGCATTGGGTAAAGATTTATATCTCATGAGATAGACATGGCTGGAATGGAAAGTTAAATCGGTTCAGTAATACAGGACTGGAACGAGAAGTGAAATCGATTCAGAAAGGGACTTTGTCCACTAAGATGGTCTTGGCAGCAATGCCTTGGATACTATGGAAATCATATCATGTGCTTAATGGTTTCCACAATTATATGTTTTATTCCCATGCTATTTTATCATGATTTATGTTCCATTATGATCTATGCCTTATGTACTTCCATGTTTTAGGTCATTGCTCAATATTTTGATGTTTAAACATTATGTTCATGTTTTTATGTTCAAATGTATATGGTATGTTTTATTTTATCCATGATTACCCTTACTGAGCATTTGATCTCACCCTTTTTATGTTTTATTTTCCCCCAGGATTAAAATAAAGGTTTTAGGTAAGGAAACAAAAAGTGGAAGATCTTTATGGGAGATGTTGAAGATCTTTCACCATGATTAGAAGATTACGTTCCAGGTTTCCAAAGACAATAAACTATTATGGTCCTTGTGTGTTTGTTTTTGTTATGTATTAAGTATTCCGAAAAAGTAATGTAATATATATACGTCAAGCTTCGGGTATCTACAATTGGTATCAGAGGAAAGGTTTAGTTAACCTTTGGAAACTAGGATGCGAAAAATTTAGTGAGATCCCTAGAGATATTTTTAAGGTATGTTTAGGGATGTCCCTAAGGTTAAGTATAAGTATAGGTTATAGTCCTAGAATTGCGCTAATGATCTTCGAATTAAACCTAATATGTTAGATATTGAAGGTCCGCCCCCTTTATTATGTTGTTTCCCCTAGCATGGTATTTGCCTCTCACGCTATTATTTTTGGGTTTTAGAAGATGGATGGAACCCGAAGGAACCGTGTTGATCAATGTAATGGAAAATGCAATGATTGTACACCTGACCACACCAATTTCATGGGAGATGGAGTGCACAATCATATTTCTATACTTACACAAGCTATGAATCATTCTAGATTTCAAAATGAGCAGAGAAAGGAGCAACATTCTGTTGAATCCTTCATAAGGCAGCGTCCACATTCATTCAACGAGTCTTTTGATCCCTTAGTGGATGAACAATGGATCAGTACTACTGAAAATATATTTTCAGTTCTAAAATGTTCTGAGCATGATAAATTCATCTTAGAAGTATATTGTTTGGAAGGTGATGCTGATCAATGGTGGAATCTTATCAAAAATATGAGGCAAAGAGATGAAATTGAGTCCATGGAATGGGACGAGTTCAAGAACTTGTTTTTCAATAAGTACATCCCTTGTATTCTTCAAACAAAGATGGAAAAGGAGTTTATTGAGCTTAAGCAGAAGGATGATGAATCTGTTGGTATATATGAAGCAAATTTTACAAGACTTGCAAGGTATGCATCTGGCTTTATCATCCAACCTGAAAGTGAAGTTGATCGATTTTTTAGTGGCTTAAAACCAAGTCTTCAAAGGGCAGTAGCTATAAGATACTTCAGTAGCTATGAAGAAATTGTGTGTTGTTCTATCAAGGTAGAACTGGAAGTTGGTGTAACATATCCATCTCATGGTTTTGACAAGAAACGAAAGATGGAGTTCAAGGAGAAATCTCAGAACAATGGTGAAAAGAAGATGAATGTTTCTTTATGCTCAAAGTGTGGAAAGAAGCATGGTGGAGATTGCCTAAAAGGTACTAGAAAATGTTTTAAGTGTGGAAAAGAATGTCATCGAGCAGTTTATTGTCAAAGTAATGGGAAAAAGGTTTCTAATGATGTGAATAGAGAAAAGACTACAAAGAACTCTCCACCAACACTTCAATGCTTCAAGTGCAAGGAAATGGGGCATTATGCTAATAAATGCCCTAATCCACGGGTTAATGATTATAAATGTGAGAAACCTCTTAAGGAAAAGGATAAAGGTAAGTCTCATGCGATCACTATTTGTGATGTTGAGTATGAAAATGATGTTGTGTAATGATTAAGTGTTTATGTAATGGGATTTCAAAATAGTATCATGGAATCTCATTTATTGTATTGTGGAATTTTGGAATATCTATGTATTGGTTTTCAATAATTATATGGTACTGGTAACCATGAAAAGGTGATTGAAATATTTTTAGAAAGTAGATGAAATGCGCATAATGAAGGGATAAGGAGAAAATAATATGATAGTAATTATGAGCTCATGACTGATACAAGGACTAAGTGATATTATGGTTTGAGTATATAGAATTTTTTGGATTATGGTATGTGGAAAGAGTTAACTTTTGAGAGAATTCATGTTTTCACTAAGGTTTAATGGGTATTCATTTTTCAAGAGAATAAATGATTAAGGTATTCACATGATTGGAATGTGACCAACAATATATATGGGGGATAAATGATGGTATTCACATGCTTGGTTGATGATATTTCAAGTAATCGTTTTCTTTATACTATGAGATTGGACATATGTATTTTGGATAAGCCTAAAGATTGGAATGAATTATGTTGTACATAAGTTAGTATTATTTAAGGCTATATTTTTTTCGATATTATTTATAATGTAGTTTTAGAAAAAGGACAACCTGTAGGACGGACGACAAACCATCGCGTCGGACAAGGCTATGGGAATCGAACCCACAACCGAAGTGCGACTGGCCTTTATCGCCTACCACTGGCCTACAGGAAGTCCCTATTTAGTAGAAACTAGTTTTATTATATTAAGTAGTATGATATATGAAGTATAAGTCCATTTTAGGAACCATATATGATTAATCTCACAATAGATGGACTTATGTATTTTTGATAACTTTTTCTAACCTTTTGTTTGAGACAGATGGAATGACCCATCATTCTATCACATGATATGCTAACAATTCACGAATGACAAATTCAACTTCATTTCTTTAAGTGATGAAGTGGAAATTGTCCAAGGAACTACCAACGGTGGGACTGTACCAAAATCAAGAAAGTATTTCTTCTAATTCCAATTTATTTAACTTTAGGGAAATGATCTTGAAAACCAAAAATGTTGTCCTAGTGACCTTATATCCGATGAATCAGATGGTACCTTAGATCATCACAAATCTATGGATTTGTGATTGTTGGATTTTTCATAGCCATGTTCTCTAGCACTCTCCATCAGAACATGATGGTTAAATATCTCCTCCATATCCATATTATCATCTATGTTCTTCTATGTGGAAACCCAGTGATTAGTTAATTTGGGTAACCATTACGTTTCATAATTTAGTTTTTAAAGATTGGTTTTGGTATTTCTTTTTACGATGTGGGTTTCAATAAATAATAAACGATTTATAACCCCGACGAATTTCGAGGGAGAAATTCATTTTAAGGGGGGTAGAATGTAACACCCCGAGATTTTATGAAAAATATTCTTTTAATTTCATTGATGTCTTGTGTTGTAAGCTACAACAAGATTACCTTGCACTATACGCAACACCGTATGAGCTTGCAGTATACACAACACTATTCTTGGATCATGTTACACACAATTTTGATAGTAGTTATTCTATGAAACATTGAGTGTATATATATATATTCAATTTATAAATGAAATATGGTTGGATTCTTTTATATGAAACAACGGAGGAATCTTTCACAACATGCAACCCTGACTTGGCTTGCATTACATGCAATCACGACCTTCCTCGATAGCGTGTGTTGTACGCAATACCAGGTTTCACTAAACAATGATATATGGTTATAATATTATTATGGACTAGACGTTATGAATAGTATCAACTACATTTTGAATTTTATAACATTATTATTCATCTTACACATTTTCTAGAACATGGTATGAGAACAAAATAAATATTTTGAGTAAAATAAGTATTTTTCAAAAAATGTAGTTTTACCGCCTTTTGATGGCGCACCCACTTTAAATCTTGTTTTGACATGTCTATAAGTTAAATTTGACAAAATAAAATTCTTCTTTGGAATCAGGATATAAAATTTTACTTTGGATAAATTTTTCATATTATTCTGATAACTTTCATATTTTAATGAATAGTAAAAACACACTATATTTTAATTAAAAAAAACTTTTTTCATCGCAATAATTTGTATGGTTAGATTATCTTTTTAATTGGGTTTAAAGTGTAATTAGAATATATTTTTACCATTTAATCTAATGTTGGTAATTGGAATTAATTTCAATTTGAAATTGGATATAAACAAGTATCAATCTTTTGATAGTTATTGTTTCTTAAAAACAAGCTATTTGTTTTGATAACGGGAATTAATTTTAAAATTAATTAATGCCACTTATATGTATTGAATTTGTCAAAATAGACATCATTTTTGAATTCGGAATATCAAATATAGCTTAGGCTGAAATTTTGGTGATTTTCTGAAAAACTTTAATTTTTGATGAATAGTGAAACCACTTAGTGGTAGTTAAAAAAACTGAATTTTTCATTTAAATGAAATTTTACCACTTCTGTGAATTGAATTTCAAAAATCCGAGAGACACAGTTAATATCAAGGACTAAAATGTGGTTCAATTAGATGAAAATAGTTTTTGGTGAATAATAACTTTTTACTTTTTTTTTACCACGGTTAAAAGTAAATAGGGTAATTAAGGGTAAAAATGATATTATTATTACCATAACACATGTCCTATTTCTATTGGATAAGTGTAATTCGACCAGAAACAACCGTAGGAATAAAATATGACCATTTAGGCCCACTTGGATTAGATTATGACATTTAATATTAATTTATTTAAAGAAGGGTTAAAATAGTTAAAATCAAAGTTTAATAAGTAAATCATTTTTAATATAGGGTTATACAAAAGATAAATTAGACTATAAATATTCCTTAGAAATATAAAAATATTTCCTACATAATGGTATTTTAGTTATAATTTTTAGACATAAAATAATTTAATTTATTTATGACACAAAGATGATGCAGTAATTTTCTTATTAATGAAATATTATCATAATTGATGTTATAAATACCCAAATAAATGTAATTTGAGACTTTTTATGAATTAAACTAATTTTATAGGTTAATATGACATGTTAGTATTTATTTAGTTAACTTTTTTTGAACTAATAATTCTTTTATGATTTTCAAAAAAATCAATTACCAAATAGTGTCAAAATTGACATAAAATAGTTTTTAAAACAAATATTATATTATTAATTGTTCTTTTATTCCTAAAAATCTAAGGTTCGGAAAAATGACTTATATAAGGTTATATGTATTAATAATAAACAAATTTTGGTTCGTTTGGCTTGTTATAGTAAGTTTATTAACCTTATAGTGTAAGAAAACAAGAAGACAAGGTAAAAGTTAAATTATCTAACTTAAAGTTAAATCTAAATGATAAGGTTAAAATAGAAACCTAAACTTGTTTAAATTCTATTGTATTAGAATATTTAGACCCATACCCACCTTATATTTGAAATAACTCAATTTGGAGCTATTAAAAACCAAATATGACTTTATAATAAAATAATTTGTTTTGTTATTCCAAAGGTGCCCCTCTCCTCCCTTATAAAAGGGCACCTCCTCCCTCTTTTCCTCGCACCACTTTGAGCCTTCAAGATCAGCCAAACACTATCAAATTATCTTCTCCACTTCCATAGAAACATCCTAGAGGTCCTTGTCTTCTTCAAAGACCAATTTTAGTGCCCTAAGAGGAGGTCTCAAAGAGGCGCTTCAAAAAGAAGGTAATGTCCGTTACCGATTCTTTCAACTTTATTTATTCTTCCACTTCTTCTTATTTAATTGTTTCATTATGAAGTAATAAAATCAGTATCAATAATATACTGATATGTTATTATAAGTATTAAACAACCATATTTCACCATCTATCCATCCTACGGAAAACAAAATCACCGTGCGTGCGTACGTACGGAATACTGTCTTCACGCCGTGGTGTAATCAGTTTTTCCATCACCACCTTACATGAATGGGTATAATGGTGTAAATAAATAACTATATATGGTTATTGTAAATTTATATTTATTCTGTAATATTATACATACAATTTAATACAATTCCACGATCATGGGAATGATATCATCGCTCGTGCGTACGTACGGATTACCGTCTCCACGAACGCGATGAGATTCATTTTCCATGATTAACCATTAAAGAATGATTATAAAGTATATATAATGAATAATAATGAAATATATGACATAATAATGCTTCTGTATTTATGTATATATATATACGTATTTCATCTATTTAATTTCATTCAATTCAATAAGGAAACGAAAACAACGTTCATGCGTACGTACGGCCTACCGTCTCCATGAACGGTGTATTTCCTTTATTTTTATAGATCTATAATATATATGTATATGATGAATATATATTATATATAAATCATTTTTTACACTCTGTAATTATTTAAATCCGGATATAAGTAATAATATCAAGAACGACAAGTCGAAACACATACGATAAATGAAATGATTTTACCCAAAACATTGCTTTAACATGGAATTTACAAAAGAACGGGTAATATAACATCACAAGTGAAACATATATGATATAATAACAATTAATATGATTATTTAATAAGTCAATGACATTATTTAAATCATTATACAGGAGGTTCGGACCCATACAAAGCATATCCGACTTAAGGTAAGGGATAACTATTCCAATCTTGTTGTTATCCAAGATTGTTTTTTCGTAAGTATTTACTGGGGTTATTGTTATCACCCATGTCCATGTTTCCTAAAAATGGTTTCATGTATGTTTAAAGTCATTTTTAACCATTTTTTACTTTTACTAGATGGTATGTAAGGAATCTTTCTTTTTTTACCAAACGAGGTACTTTTTGGCTTTTCTGACAAATGTACGAGAAGAATGTTATTTTTAACTTATATGACATGAACGGATTTTTACGGTTTCATAACGCCTCATTTTCATGAAGCTTACTCTACAAAATTTTATTACTATTTTCAACAAAATTCTTTTCTTTTAAAATTTCATGGCATTTTGTGAAAAGAAAATGATTTTAAAGAAGAAAGGATATTTTCCTCAAGAATTCATTTCAAGTGTTTTATCAAAATCATTTTCCATCTAAGATGAAATTATTTCACATGTGTATGTTTAAAGTATAATGTATCTATGATTTACATGGTTTCACTTTTCTAATGATGAAATGATATCCAATTTTTTTGTATGGATTACGTTATGATGGAATGATGTTTATGAAACCCATTTTATTCTTGGGTTATGATGAATGATTTATGTTTATATTGTGGCAAAAGAAAGAATGATTTCAATATGAGATGGGTGGGACCTATATCTCCCTCCAATGAATTGGGTAAAGATTTATATCTCATGAGATAGACATGGCTGGAACGACAAGTTAAACCGGTTGAGTAATACAGGACTGGAATGAGAAGTGAACTCGATTCAGAAAGAAAATTTGTCCACTAAGATGGTCTTGGCAGCAATGCCTTGGCTACTATGGAAATCATATCATGTGATTAATGGTTTCCAAAATTACATGTTTTATTCCCATGCTATTTTATCATGATTTATGTTCCATTATGATCTATGCCTTATGTACTTCCATGTTTTAGGTTTTTGCTCAAGATTTTGATGTTTAAACATTATGTTCATGTTTTTAAGTTCAAATGTATATAGTATGTTTTATTTTATCCATGCTTACCCTTACTGAGCATTTGAGCTCACCCTTTTTATGTTTTATTTTTTCCCAGGATTAAAAGAAAGGTTTTAGGTAAGGAAACAAAAATTGGAAGATCTTTATGGGATATGTTGAAGATCTTTCACCATGATTAGAAGATTACGTTCCAAGTTTCCAAAGACACTAAACTATTACGGTCTTTGTGTGTCTGTTTTTGTTATGTATTAAGTATTCCGCAAAAGTAATGTAATATCTATGTAGGTCAAGCTTCGGGTCTCTAAACAAACACAGTACTTGCACGAACCTTCTTCCTTTGCCATTTTTGGATGTTCTGATCTTGAAACACATACGGCACACAAGTTTCTTCTCCTCCAAGACCTCAGCACGCAAGTCCCTTTTCCAAAATCACTCTTCTTCATTTGTTGATTTTGTGGCCTTGAAATTTGGAAAACACTGGAAAATGATGCCACCTTGTATCTATTGTTTTTGTACCGCTCCAGATCATCCATTCCTTTGTCGAAGTTCTTGAATCAAACATGGATTGTTGAACACAACTCTTGAACTCGACATTCCATTATGAAATCCTATTTTTCAACAAACTTGTATTTCATTGTTTTCTTTTTCAACAATCATGGCACAGATGTCCACTTTGTCAACAAACACAATCACCTCAAAAATGCTTCAATGATACCTTGAGGGATTTTTGCCCAACACTAATCCTCCTCCAAATATAAAGGTACCCACTAACGACATGGTATCATACTATTTTGTCTCACGTACCATCCTAGGATAACATCCCAAAATACTTTGTAAGATAATATATGACAATTTCTGTGTTTCAAACATGTTCAGCGGTCGACCCTCATTTTCCCCCCATTTTAGGTTAATGGTATGGATGTTGTGTTTCAAAAAAAATCATCAGTTATCCTATATCTCTATGCCACTCTCCTTTTATTCTATATTTTGGGCATCATGATTCACACCTCTCTATTCCCATTTGTTTCGATCGAATTCAATGACTTATAAATTATCTCGTTCGTGCATTAGATCACATTGGAAAATAAAATTAGATGTTCTGAGAGCCTCATTATACAGCCATAGGCTATCTTAGCCCAAAAATTCTTGGTGGTTAGTCAAATATAGTATACCTTGAGTTCTCTATGATTATCTAACATTCTCATATAAAAATAAATCCCATTACCATCCTTTGTTTCTCACACCGGGCATAACCCATGTGAGCTTAGGGATTGGTTGTTGGTTTTCTTAGAAATATGATCGAAATAAGAAAATAAACAAGGAAATATGTTTGGGCATGAAAATTAAGAAAACCATAGTTTTATGGGGTCATCTACATATTATATCCTCCCCTCTACAAAATGCACCTCTACGGATCTTCCTTAGCGGTCAAGCACTTGAGATAAGACAACCTCTACTGAGTGGTCTCAAAGACGTACTACCACACTGCCATGCCTTCCATCTCTTCACTAGAATTGGAGAAACCATCTTCAACCTTGATCTTCTACTGGTTATGCTCTTCCCAGCACTCAACCTCTACCTTCTTGATCTCATCCTCCTTGGCCACAGACCCTACTGATTGAGCCCTTGAACCGCTAGTGATATCATCTTGAGTAACAACAGTTGTCACATGCTCATGTGACAACCTCTATAGATGGGAAATATCTTCCTTAGCCTTCTGAAGAACCTGAGAACCATTGGTATTTTTTCCTCTAGAAGATATTGAACTCCTACCATTTTTCACATGCCCGCTCTAGAAGAAAGTCTCGGGCCAGTGCATGAAGAGTACTAGAATTCACCCCATCAGTCCTAATGATGACTAACCAATGGTAGAGAAATCCCACCCATTTTAGTAGTTCAACTATCCAGATATGAGTGATGAGGTTCCTCACATTCCTCCATGCCTTTCTATAGAAAACTCAGTTATCCTTGGTGACCTTTGTGCCAAAATCCTTAAAATATTCAGGTGACACATGCTCATGAGGAGGAAAGGTCACTAATATATTTTCATCAAGATCCTCCAGGTGCAGGTCTTCATACATTATCGATTGGAAAATTGTTCCATTTGTAGGTTCAAGTAGTTGGATTACTATCCCAAGGAATAGTTCCTCATCAGCCTCTCCACTTGTGGTACAAGTTTCTACTGCTCCTTGAAGAATCACATAGGTGGATGTTGTCATCCCAGCTCCCTTGGCTTCCCCTATTGGTAGTGAAATATTATCCTCAGAGCCCATATCCTCTATTGGTGGTAATTTAGGTATAGTCACATCCAATTTATTCTTAATAAATACTCTAGCCTATAGCATAATTATTACCTATTCCACCACAACTTTAGCCCCAACATCCACTTCCAGTGGCACCTCATTGACTGAATCAGCCACCAAAACTCCTTCAAGAGACCTTATCGAAGGGACTTTTCTTGAACCCTTCCACCGAGGGTGAGATTTCAACATTCCCCTCCAGTGTAATCTCTATGTTTGGTTCGACCACCAAAACCTCCCTGGCCATTTTCACTGGAAGAGTGAAATCCACTGTCGCCAACTCAACCTCCACAGCTTCTACCTCAATAGAATTTGATGTTGATTGATCACCCATGGCCAAAAAATTAGGGAGGGTCCCCATACCCTCCCCTTAATGGGTTTAGGTTCCCTCACCCTTTGTATGAGGTTTGTCGCAGACCTCCCCTTCTTTAGTGATCATTGATTCCTATATAAGTAAAAGAGTTTTAGGTAAAAATCATGAAGATTCAGTAATGTTCAAATTCATGAAAATATCAGTGAGTTTACATATTTGACAGTAGTACTTCTATCCCCTTCTAATATCCAGTAAGAATGACTCCCCTAGGAGTCTTTCAATTTTTAACTTTCGTCCATGCAAGAATCTGCACAACTCGCAAGGGTATCTGGATGGGAATAAATGCCCAAAAACTTCCTCACTCTATCGGTCAAAGGGTGCATAAAACCCTAAGAGTAAATTACATCCCCCAACTCTCTGATGTATTTAATTTCTTTAGCGTGGGGAGAATATAAAACTAACTTTTCATCACCCATACCAGTGAGATATATCCCATAAATAATGAGATACTATCACACCCCCAAGGGGTGGTGATCTTCTTTTGAAGTCCCCAGGAATTCGAGGCATTAGGATACATGTAATTGTTGGGAACATTTGGGCAACATACTCATTTACTTGGACCTTGAATGTGAACCCTTTGGATTTCCCTAGAAGGCTCACCACCTTTTTCCCATGACTTATTACTTAGGATAATCGAGCCTCATGCTGTTACTCTCCCTACAATTTCTACCTATTTGGGCCCATGGACTGATAGACCCACTACTATTGTCTTGTCCACCAGAACAACTATTCTACGAAGGTTCCCTCTAGACACTATTAGACCCTGGATCCTCAATGGAGGGACCACCCCTTCATTGTCTTTGGTGGCCTGCTTCCTTATCATGGACCCATGATATACTCTCTCCCAACTCTATGCATAGTCATGAGTAATCACATACACAACAATGGGTGGAGGAAGCATGTTACACATCTTTCCATTTTCATACGTGAACATGCACCATATATGCCTCTTCACTGAAGGATAGAATTCATGATGCACTCCTGAGTACACCTTTGGGTCAACCTCTATAGGTACCTAAACTGTCTTTCAAACTGGTGTGAATTGTACATCTCACAAACTAGCTCATAGTAAACTCTTTCTACCAGTGCCCCACCTTGAAAGGACAAGAGGTTCGATATTCACTCTTCAGTCCCTATACCATCATCGGTCACCACCCCCATCAGTAGGGATAATGGGTGAATGATGAAGTGATCCACCAACCCAAACTTATACAACACTTCCCACAAAACCCATATTAATGGGTGACACCCCTCAATGTTCAAAATTTCATACCAAAAGTTTTTTATGGGAGGGGAAATGGGGTTCAGGTACTCATAATCCCCCATGTGTGCATCCACCCAAATATATAGGAGGTTAAAAGGCCCACACACATGTATCAACATCTTCCCGCAGTTAATGCGCCAAAATACCTTGTATAACTTCAAAAGTACTAGGAAAACAAGGTTTACACGCTGCGTCGTCACCAACATCACCACCATTATAAATGTTCTTGGCTAGAACACCATGTGCACATCCCTCACTAGAAGCATCCAACCACAAATGAGATCCGTAATGAATCCTTCCAGCCTAAATATTGGTTGATCCGCAGTCATGTAACTATATCCCCACATATTCCAATGGCTCGCTTCCACAATCCACCAATAGGATCCCTCCTTTCCCCACTGGTATCCGCAAGGACATATGCATTGCCTCATCAAAAACTTCATTAATAGTTCCTCCTCCTTAGAAGGATTCCTTTTTGGTCCATTAAAGAAGTATTTGAACCATTTCTTAAAAGTAACATCCCTTGTCCTCAACATCTCTTCCCTGGCGCCCTACACTAGATCCAACAATGCCATTTTTAAGGATAGAAACTACTATTGGACCCCATACATTCTATGCAATGAGAAATTTTCCATACATCGCCCCTAGTATCAAGATCCCAAAAATTTGATGAAGGTACCAAAGGCTGATTCCGACCTCCCCATGATGCAAATGAAATGTATTGGTCCCTGGTGACAATCTTCTCAGTAGATCAGGCATGATTTCCTATGTCCAGTAAACATGAAACTTTGAATCCCATGATGCCTTGTAAATTTCTACATGCTTCAACTCTGCCTTGAATTATCGATATAATACACATGCCCATTAGGTCTAGGCCCACTCGTCTATGAGTTCACATCCCTGATGAAAATCCCAGCCATCATTCTATCCCTTTTGCGGATCCCCTAAACCCTCCTTTAGAATTTTATAATATTGGGGTGGGGATACCTCATCCTATAGCTTATCCATATCAACATTATTGATATGGTTGTAGAGGAAGTCTACTACGATATATGTGAGGTCTTTCTATACATTTACTGCAGTATCCCTGTGACACTGGTATTTCCCAGGCGTTCCCTCAAACCAATAGGCTGGTTTGTCTCTGATGGCCTCTGGGATAAAGACATCATCCCTCAAACCAAATCTATAAAGTGGTAGCCTCTTTTACAAAGGATATTATTTTTGAGACTCCAATACCTATTCAAGTAGTAGCTCATGGTCTAGGTTCTTTGGACGCACTCCCTAATCATGATGTGGTCCTCCATCTCTTCCCTTCGAGCAACATCTATGCTGAATTCCTGAGCATCCATTGGATTCAACACTTAAGTGGTTTTATGAGTCTAGTTCGTAATGGTCACTCGTGAATATTGTTTTTGGATCCATTTCATAGAGTATTGGGTCACATAGCTCACTTTGTGAAGATTATTTTCATAGTTTCTATTTCTATAAGTAGTTTTCATAGAGAAAATTTCCAGAAGTCTAGTTTTCTAAAGTAGCGTTCTTGGAGGTGAAGAGATTTGTGAAAAGAGATCCAAATAGTTTCTTCATACAAAGTCTTAGTGTTCTTGAGGGGAACCCAATTTTATATTTATAGCTATATGATGGAATGAGACTCATGATTTCCTTTGTTATCACCACAATTTCCTTTTCTAAAGTAGCGTTCTTGGAGGTGAAAAGATTTGCAAAAAGAGAGCCAAACATTTTCTTCATACAAAGTTTTAGTGTTCTTGAGTTTTCTATTTATAGATATACGATGGAACGATCCTTATGATATCCTTTGCATTCACAACCATTATGAATTAGAATCCTGAGGGAGCATCACGAATGATCAATGTGAAAGGGAGCATATCGTTAGTTTTTGGAGATTCTCCCTCAGAATCCAACCCACTTTTTTCCCTTCGGCTTCTATTTCAAGGGGGGGGGGGTAGGAATTTTTTGGTGCCAAAATACATGACATGCGAATATTTTATAAAACATGATTGGTTCAAAGTAAATCCAAGCCAAGGAGACCCAAAAACCCTTTAAAGGAGTCTGTTTCACAAAGCCATCCATCTTCACGAATGAATGAAGATCGTGGATATCCCAACTGAGAAATTTCATTCATGAATGCATGAAGCTATAAAAATTTCCTTCACGAGTCTAATAGAACTTCACAACCATGTGAAGGATTGATAGTATCCTTTGTGAGTTCGACGATTCTTTGCGACCGCACAAAGGTTTGACAATGTCCTTTACAAGTCTAACGGATCCACACCCATTCAAAAAGCCCAAATATTCCTTCATAAACCACTTCCCATATTCATGAAACAAATTTCATATAAATACCTCATCATTTTTACCTTTATAGGATGGTTACCCGACCTTTCAGTTTCTAAATTGCTCCCAATTCACGGACCTCCTGAGCATCACAAACCAGACCAAAATGGATCATACAAGGTACCTAGGATTCAAAAAACCCCCTTTCCTATTTTATTTAAATCCTCCAACCTATTTATTTATTCCTTTAATGAAGTCCAATTCCCTTCATAAAGTAAGAAGTACCTACGAGGCACATGAGGCTTCACGAAACATTTATCCTTCAAAAAGCACTCCTTTCCTAAGCCATGACTTCATCCCAAGGAAGGGTCATCATGTTTCATGAAGCCTCCTACATCCTAAATCCCCTGACCTCCAAGAAGAACTTGAGATTCACGAAGAACCTCTATGTAAGGCCCTAATCTTCATGAAACCTCTCTCCTAGTACTCTCTATGCTTCCTCCCTTCTGCAGACACCTCTTCATTAAGGTTAAGTGCCCAAAGCCCACATACTCATCCAGGATTAGTTCAGCCACACCTAGAGTCCCTATGTGACCTATTACACCCATTCCTATATCCCAATCCACTTCAAGTGTGGCCCAAAACTACCACATAGCATTTTCTTCTCATCATAGGCATGCTAATTCCTATTTATTCTCAGTATAGGAACGTTAACACAAACCTTGTGATTGACCACTCATCCCTGTCATCATACCCTATCATTGAAAAATATATTCCCTTACCAAGGGTGCATGAGGAGTGGTTATATAATACTAAGTGGTGAGGAGTGAGTCCCCCATGTCCAAGCTGCATGACATAAAACTGGCTAGTCCCAACATCCTCAACACATGACATTAAACTGTGACCTTACCCTATGCAATAAGCACAAAATTCTATGTATGTGAGTATAATGGGATGGTATTCACACTTCTTATACTCATAGAGAATTATATCCTCCTCACATGGAATTATATCCTCTTCACATGTGAAGACAGCCTCCTTGGGAACCTTCTATATGCAATCCCCACACCATCTCTTATCTAGGCTTCTTTCATGACACAAGCATTAGGTCTACTGCTTCCTCTTGTTTCTCACAATGATCATGATTCATATGGTCTTATAGGTTAGTATCAACCATTAAATCAATCCCATAGACCCAATGGAACTTATATATAGATATAATCCCCAACCTATACTCCAACGAGAATCCTCCTGAGTGTAATCCCCAACAAACATACTCCTCCATGGGCTGATCCTATGTGTAAGCCATAACCACATGCTCCTTTGGGACTCCTAATTAGGTATAATACCAATACCATTATGAACTATGTGGGATTTGATTCATAACTCACTGGGATATGTAGTTAGCCTCCATAATGTCCAAACCCAACATCCATATCCATCCTGATTTTTTGCAGGTCACTTCCCCGATAAGATCATAACCCTCATCTAGGAGACCACATCTTCTCCAGGTCCTTCTGGTAGCTCAATGCGTAAGCCCAAAAACCAATTCCAACCAAGATAAATCCTTTTGAGAATGTTATCTTCCACACGTAATCCCTAGACCATTCCTCATCGATTCTCTCTTTGCTACATGATCATCCTTACCGCACGACGTTAAACTACATAGACCGGTCCTTTCACATGGAATTAAAATGTGGCATTGAACTACATGGGTTTTGATCACTGACTTTTAAACAGTGTATGTAGGACACCTCCATGGGGTTAAATATTGACCAATGATAAACCAAGGTTCTTCATCAAAGGGATGTACCACCTTGATCCACCTCCAGGGGTATTCTAATCAAACTTCATAGCGTGACATCTTTCCTTTATGGGACACACCTCCTGGATCTACCCCCATGGGCATTCTAATCCATCCATCGGTAAACTTCCATGTGTGGAATATTCCCTCCTAGGGAAAAAAATTATTTATCTAACTCCATGGGGTTTCTTGATCAATCAACTTAGTCTCCACAAGATGTTAAACTCATGCCCTGATCCATCTCAACTAGACATTCTGATCTGTCTCTATAAGAAGTTAAAATTGTGACCCCATATACACAAATCATACAAAACATGAGATGAATGAGGTTAAATACTGGGAAGATATGAGCCTATGATGTTAGTTACCTCATGAAAAACATAGTATACCTGAGGTAAAAGACTTGGAAGATATGTGCCTATATTGCAAAACATGGGATGTCTGAGGTGAAATACTTGGGATATATATTCCTTCGACATTAGATAACTCATGATTGACATGATATTCCTTGAGTTCCATGCCAAATATGACTCCATGAGATTCCCTTATAAGAGAAAGAATACATGTGACAAATGTTCCAAACATACAGACATGCCAGTGATGCCCAATGTGACTACTCTCTTGATTGAAGGTTGCTGACCTGTCAAGACCCACCAGAATGTCCAGACAGAAGAAGTGTAATTAACTAGAATCCTAAAAGAGATTGCATCGGGAATGAGTTCCAAAAAAATGAATTAACTCTATGAGGGATACCCTAACTAGGTGATAAGTTCCAAGGAGGAATCCATAGAAGGATGAACCAACATCCCATCACCCCGTTTTGATCAAGGATCAGACATCGTAGTTGAAAGTGATGAAATATTCCTACCTTTGGAAAGTGGGAATGAGGGGTAATAAGAACACCAGCACACAATAACACACATGTTATGGCCCTAGTGAAAGTGTTAGACACACCCTCAAAGTATTACCTTACCATACGTAATTAATTTTTTCATAACTACTTCTAGGGAACATGAATCACGATGATACCAATATCTTTCTTGCACTAATATTCTATAGGGTGAAGTTGATTATGATTTATATCTATCAACACTCACTCATTACCTTATTGTAAGGGTCATAATTTACAATATCCAAGGAAATATTATACACAAGAAATAACTTCCAAAAGTTCACGTGAGAGTAGATATTCACATAGCTCATGAGACTAGAATTGAGCTACATATTCCCCTTGATGATATGGATGCTCACATGGTCAATCTTGCTATTGGAAATTTTATATCATGACCATTTGATCTTGTAAAAATATATGTCGATAATGAGGTATGTCCTTTGTAATTAATTTTTTATTCAATTTTTTTAATAATTAATAAAAAAAGTCCTTAACTAAGGAATTTTATTACAGATAGTGAAAAGGAAGGGGAAACTAAAGGTCGAATCAAAACAATCTAAAGGATGAACCAATCAACTGAAAAGACCTCCAGAGAGTGCCTTCACCCTTCCTATTTAACTTCCACATTTTCTAATATTACAAGTTCATATAGATACAATGTTCAAAGATAATAATATGAACTTCATTAATTTTGAATAAAAAATGTATAGAGAGACTATTAAAACTATATTGGTCTTGATAATATAGATGAAATCCTAAAGCATGGATGATTGGGAGTCTTAGTTGAAGATTAATACATGAAGTGTGTTTTTATAATCTCTTTGTCCAATAGTTTATTTAATAAGTTAATTATTCTTAAATACTATTCATGTTTTTAGGTGTATATATCAGTACTATATGAAGGGAAAACCCTACGAATAAAAATCTATACTCATTAGTCCTCACATCACTTCTACATAGAAAGAGTCATTAAAAGAAAAAGAACATTTAATAATAGTATACTAACTAGACACAATGTTTTAAAATAAACTTATAGATGAAAGAATCTTCTTAATACTAAAAATATAGGGATAAAAATCTATAATATAATTATATAAAATACATTTTCATTTCTTTAATTACTTATTGCTTTTTGTTTTTCAAGGAAGTATTGGTTTCTCATTGTAATCAATATGGATACTCCAAATATTTATTTTTTGGATTAAAATCATGGATTAACAACAAATTTACCACACATGATGACCTTTATCAAATTTTAATACAATATATTCAATATTTTACAACTAAATTCAATTTATACATTTTATATTTTGTTTTAATGTTTTTTTGATAGGGTGTTATTTAAATGTTTTCTAAATCATGGTATGAGGAGAGTCTGTGAGCATAAGAAGCCTATTGATTTCTAAAAAAATATTAGTATTAGGGTACATAAAATAATATTTCACTATCAAAACATATGTAAGAACAAATAAATTTCATTTATCAATGTTTTTTTAGTTTATAAAAAAAATTATAATAATGAATATGGTTATTTCATTTGAAAATTTATGAAAATATCATATTCCACGAGCAAATTAGCATCCCTGAAGAGGTATATTCTATGATAAGTAAAATTTCATTTAAAATATTTATTAATCATTTATTTATTTAAATTTTCTATTACTACTAGGATTTTTGATAGTATATGTATTCAAAAGAGGAATTATATTATTTTAGAAACGAGTGGGAAGAATACATGGTGTCAGAATGTTTACAGACATTATAAATAGGAGACTTCCTATCACATTTGTAATTTTTTTTATTTCAAATGGATCATGAAGAGTTGGTTTATCTACTGCTTATTTAGTAAATTTTCCTATAATTTTATCTTTTTATTATTTATTCAATTATTTTATCATTTTTATTGAATTCTTATTTAGTTAATTTTTATAGAGACCATGAAGAGGTGATATAGAATTTATTTTTTTTTCAAAATTTTGTGCCTATAAAGATCACAAAGGCCTCCTCATAGATTTAAAGATCCTTATTGATGGACAAAATGAGATTTTATCTTTCAAGAAGAACCAAAAACTATATATGGAGGCCTTTTGTGATCTTTATAGGCACAGAATGTACACATAAAATTAAATTCTGAACAAAAATATTCTATAAGGATGATGCATTGAGGTACTATTTAATGTTCTCTCTATAGAGTTATTAGTTCTTTATATAATTTATTTATATTAAATAGAAATTCAATGCATTATCTTTTGGATTCAATCATTTTTAATAATTTGTCAATGTTAAAAGTTTAGGAAAACTATCTATAAGTAATTTTTGATATGTAGGAATTGACTGCACACCAATATAACAAATGGTGTTCCCAGTATGACTCAAAGAGAATGATTTTAGTTTTAAAGTGAAATTTTAGTTTAAAATACTTTCCACTCATTGAAAACCAAGTAAAATGTTAGGACCCAACCTCACAAGGCTTGAGCTGAAACTACCCCAAGCCTGCCTCCATTGGCCCAAGGATGGAGAAAAGCATTGAAATACTTATATAATATTAGATGCCTTTACCTAATGCACCTGTATTCACACACACAACCATATCCATGCAGAAGTGGAGAGGAATAATAATAAAATATAAAACATCTTGAGAATAAACCATACATGTAAAACCTCTAGGGAGTACAAGAGAAATATAATGTAATCTAAAAAGAAAAATGGGTAATATACACGCCCAACCAAAAAGATGTCCCAGCCTGGAAAAGCTAGAAAAACTGTAAAAGTAAATGTTGAGAGAGACCAGATCCAAATCTCGAAGCTCTAACCACTATATGCTATCAAATTCACTAGGGTATTCCTATACTCCTCTATAACCCACACCAACCTGTCCGTCGTCTGCATAAGATATGACACATGCGGGAAAATTCCATGTAGGGGTGAGTATATACATACCTAGTAAGATTCCTTGAAAATTAAAAGGGTAGTAGAAAGAGATATGATAGAAATAGACAACTCAACCCATAACAGGAGAGTAACAAAATCCAATAACACAGATAAAAATATATATATTCTGAACCAAAGAATTCCAAACAAGATAGAAAGGGGATATATATATCCTTGACCAACCCATAAAAATAGTCTTCAATAAGTTCTTGAGGTCTATCAATGATGCCCAACATCTCACATGTCTGTCTGAAGAGACATCCATTTTAAGGTACACCTCATCACTGTGATTTATCACTAAGGGAACATAATCTCTAGGTAGAGGACCCATTCCCTATTATAATAGGAGGGTGCCACTCTATAGTTAGAGTACCCATTACCTGGTCCAATAGGAGGGTTCCACTATAATACATAGAGGACCAATGCCCTTATCCAATGGGAGGGTTCCACTTTGATAGATAAATGACCCATGCTCTGATCTAACATCAGGGTACCACTCTAACATTCAAGGACCTATGCCCTGACTCCACACGAGGGTTCCACTCAGATAGTCAATAGAGGAACCATGCCCTATCCCAAAAGTAGGGTTACACTCTAATAGATATATAGAAGAAATATGAATTTTCCTAGTAGGTGGGTTCCACTTTAACGTCTATGATGATACTACTCAATCACCGACATTGTCGAGTGTCTCCTAAATAAGCGACACACTCATATTATCTTAGAATTGTATCTCAAAAGCCACCATGAAGACCAAAATCATGATCTATGTAAAAAATACTCAAGATATGATACTTGTGGGCCAAAATATGAGTCTAAATGAAGGTGATATGAGAGGTAGAAGTTTCCTAAAAAAAGAGTGTACACGTTATGTAAGGGAACGTGGTCCCATCCCGCTACTTGGCTGTGTCGTTTCCAGTACATGGATCACTGGCCATGTATCCCTACACGATGTGTAATTGGACTACATGACATGCCTTAGTTAACATAGGTCATATCCGTGCTCTTGTCCATATCTGTGTACCCTAGCCGTGTCCATGTACCTTGAACGTATACTCTGACCATGCTCTCTGGTCATGTGTGTGTGCACTAGACATGCCCATGTTTGTGTACTCCAAAAGCACACATCGGGTATCTAGAACCAAGTTACACGGTGTACGATATTTAACACACTTAGAAACCCTATATTATGTAGACAAGGGCCTACAAATAATGTGTTCTTCAGACCGCATAATTTTTAGTTGGGGTTTTCATAGAATATATAGATCTACTATGTCATTATAGATCCAAATATTCCACCACAAATCTCACCTTATGGTTTCCCAAAATCAATATTTAACCCTTTGTACATCGATTACATCCCTCTGGTGGCCAAAAAATGGATTTCCGTTGGTTCATGACACTTCTTCACACGCCTCATGTGCCTCCAATCATCGCTGGTTGGTCCTAGATCCTAGATCCATGGTAATAATCAACCAAATCCTAGAAAACCTCCCAATTCATCCCCAAATCATCAATATGTTCCCCTCTTGTGAATATTCTAGTTATCTGAGGGTCTTATCACACTTAGTCCCACCTGAAAATATTTGAATCGCGACCCCATGGTCCAACGTTAAAGAATGAAAAGAACAGTGAGGGACAAGCACATAAGAAAGGGTGAAATAATCTTTGGCCCATAATTCTTGTACAACAAATTCAAATTGGGGATAACTAGGGTGATAAACATGGCACAACGGGGATTAATTGAATAAATATAGTCAATTTGATACATGGTCACATGCAAAGACTCGAATTTGAAGAAGATCAAAGAAATAAGAATGGTCATGCTTAATCATTTAATCATAAAGGAAAAAAAAATCCACACATTAAAATTCATACCTTGATTCAGATCATTCGTTGATGAAGAACATGATCTCCAATAAAGGAGGTAGATCTGTTGCATTCACTGTGTCTTAATTTTCCTTAATCCGGAGGATCGTCGTTATATGATCTTGATTCACCAGCAATGGAGAGTGGTGTAACCTACTATCAACAGTCCTAAGGTTATACAAATAACCCTATATATCTTCCATAACAACATACATATATATTTTTAAATATTAGGTTATTGAAATTGAAAAATTAAATTAATCAAGGCCATCAGTTTGGTCCTTGAGTCCTTCAAGGCCTTTGGGACACTCAATGCCTTCAAGACAGTAAGTTTTTCGGGACACCTGAAGACCCTCAGGCCACCTCAAGGCCTTCAAGCCACATGAATTTGTGCTTAAATGGACCAAGAAGACTCTACATGGAGTAGGATCTAGATGAGGATTTAGAAAAGGTTCATTCCACAGAGCAGAGCTAACAAATTTATAAGAATGAGAGGGTATGAAAATTTCCATTGGGACCAACCTGTGCATGCATAGGAAGGCTAGCCAAACAGCCATGTAAAGGTGGAGAGCTGACATCATGTTGGAGACTTTGGGGAGGGGCAGTCCCAAGTAGTTATAGTCTAGATGAATTCCCCTAAGACCTTGAGTTCATGTAATGTCATGAAGCCTAAGGGATATGTAAGGGCTTCCCTTAAAACCTTAAAAGGGGGATTATAAAAAATGAATAAAAATAGAAGGCCTTTGGGCCATTTGGGGGGTCAATTAATTTTATTTAAATGCACCTTCCAATGTTCACTCTATCTGAAAATACCATGTTGACCCACTTTATGTCACACCTAGGGTAAAACTCACATTTCAGATTCAACCATAGTCTCAAATTTTTTATCTGAGATTCAAAATAAGAGTTGTCCCATTTTTATTGAAAATTATGCATGTATAATATAAAATATATTTAATATTTTTATAAAATTAATTCTGGGCACATCGGGCATCATAATTGTCCACCGTCTCAATTCCTGGCTTGAAAAATATTCCTTGATATATTTAAAAGTCCTAAAAAGAAAAAATAGAGTCTCTACATTATTCCCTCCTTCAATATTTTCATCCTCAAAAAGGAAAAACTAAGAAAAAAGGCTTGGATACTGATCTTGCATTTGGCTCTCCCGCTCCCCAGATCTCTCTTGCATGCTGCCGTGCTACACCAACACACAAACTAAGGGGATGTTCCACCCATAAAGGATCATCTCATACCGATCCTTGATCACCATTGGGTGCTCTGAAAAAGTGGCTTCATCCTTGATGTCTAGCTCTCTCCATTCAATGAAATGTGTGGGATCATACAAGTATCTCCTCTGATATGAAATATGGAAGACGTCGTGCACCTGATCCGATTGTAGGGGTAGGGTGAGGCAGTAGTTAACCTCTCTAACCCTATGTAAGATCTCAAACTTCTTGATGAACATCAAGGATAACTTTCCTACTTATCCAAATCTCCACAATCCTCTTCATGGGAAGAATCTTAGGAAAATTTGGTCTCCCTGCTCAAACTCCAAGGGACTATGACATTGATTTGAATAATATTTCGACCTACTCTAGGATATCCTCATCTACTAACACATCACTTAGAACTTCTCCATCTTCGTCTGCACGATATTTGTCACAAAAAGAGATGCCTCACTAATCTCATTCCAGAATAAGGGTGACCTATAGGGTCTCCCATATAGGGACTTGAAAGGTTCCATTCCAATAGTAGAGTGGTAGTTATTATTGTACAAAAACTATACCAAGGTCAAGTGATCTTCCCAGTTCCGACTAAATTCTAACACACAATCCCTCATCATATCCTATATCACCTAGATAGTTAACTCAATTTACCCATATGTATGAGGGTGGGTACTTAATTACTCATGTAGACCTCTCCACATCTATGAATTAAAACACACATCATATCCAAAGACTACAGTATAGGGAACCCCAATTAGGAGAATGATCTATCGTAGGTACAACTTCCCCAAACTCTCCACCAAAATATACTCCCTAATGTCGAGGAAGTGTGTCGATTTCGTAAGTCATTAAACTATCACCTAGATGGAATTATAGACTCTTGCTGTCCGTGGAAGACCTTTCATTAAGTCTATAGATATTTTGTCCCATTTCAACTCTGTGATCTCAAGAGGCCACAACAAACCTACCGAAACTTTGTGTTCAACCTTCACCTATTGACAAGTGAGGCACCTAGAGATGAATTCATCCATTAACCACCTCATTACAGCCCACCAAAACTAATTATTAAGGTCTCTATACATATTCCACACAATGGTATTTATAACCAAAGTAAATGTGAGAAACTCTCACAGTACCTCCTATCGCATCTTGATAAGGACCACCATACATCCCTATAAAAGGATGACATGATTCCCTCCTTTAGAAAATCCATCTGGTGAATCTCCTAAGGATATCTGGTCATGTAATACCTTAAAGTTAATGTATCCCAATTGGTAATATCTCATAAAATGGAGAGTGTAGAACTCAACACCATCGAGTAAATAAAATTTTTACCCTCCTCCTCAACTAGGGACATCTGCAAGGAAGCTAACTAATCAGATTCCTCCTACACCAAATGAGACTGGGACTTACTTTTAAGGGAATATACCACCAAATTTACTTTCTTTGGAGTGTAGACCATCTCAAAGTCATATTACTGTAGGAACTCCAAAAAACTCCTCTGTATTAGGTTCAATTATCTATATGTGAAGGCATACCTAAGACTCTGATGGTCTGATTAATAAACAAAGTACTCTCCCAGAAGATAGTTCCTCCACATCATTAGAGAAAAGACTACTGCTACCAGATCCAGATCATGACTTGCATAATTCTACTCATGGGGTATCAGCTGCCTCAACCCATATGCAATACCTTCTTGCCTCTACATCAATACACATCCGATACTTACTATAGGGGATAGAAATATATGATGTACTCCATTCCCTCCTCTGGTAGTCTCAAAATTAGATCACTCATCATCCTTAACCTCCACTACTTAAAGGCTCTATAGTACTTATTAGTCTAGGTAAACAAATACCATTTACACATTAGGTTAGTCAAATTGGATTAAATCATAGATAAGTCTACCAAAAACCACATATAGTACCCTTCTAATCTAGGAAAACTTTGCACCCCTGACACACTCTTGGGTGGCTCCCAAAAAAGCACTGCATCAATCTTTACCAGGTCAACCACTAATCCATGATCAGAAATGATATGCTACATAAAGTGAAACTTTTGGATCTAGAACTAGAACTTCAAGAGATTACCATAAATCTAGTGATACCAAAGAAAATCTAGGACTATACTTAATTAATCTACATGATCCTCCTCTAACATAGAGTATATGAGTATATCATCAATGAAGACAACAAAAAATTAGACCAAGTATGGCTGGATGATCCATTTCATAAAATCCATAAATAGAGCAGGTCGATTATACACACAAAAATGTATCACCAGGAACTCATAGTGTCCATAGTAATATTGGAATGCTAGATTTAGAATATCATCCTCAAAAAATCTAAACTGATGGTAGTCAGACCATAGATAGATCTTCGAGAACCATCTTGCCCCTCATAACTGATCAAAGAGGCCATCAATACTCATTAAGGGGTAATGGTTATTTATCATGTCCTAGTTCAGAAGATGATAATTCACATAAATCCATAAGATCTCATCCAAATTTTTCATGAAAAACATGAGAGATACCCAGGGGGAAAAAGTTCTGATAAAAACGTTCTCTAGAAGGTCCTCAAACCAAAACCAAAACTCTTAGATATTAGTAGGGGCTATCTGATATTCTGAAGAAGATATTAGAGTAGTCCCATGATTCAAGTTCATGAAAAAATCCATCTACCCCATGAAGGTAGTCCTAGAAAATCCTCAGGGAATATGTCTATATAAACCTACATGAATGAAGAAATACAGATGCCTAAATAGCCTACTGTACCAAGGGAAACACTCTCCAATTGATGGGTGATGGGTTATAGCCTCCTAAAAGAAAAACCCTCTCATCCTACCATGAGATCTCTCTCACCCAAAATTGATAATATCATCCCATTAGTGAGAAGGAATATAACTTTTATATGGTGATAGTCAATCTGTTCTCATACCATGGAAAACAAGTCCATACATAAGATAATGTCATAAGGTCTCATTGTGATGACCAAAATGTCCCACGAGAATCTCTCCCCACCAGTGTTAGCTCACACTGTTAGTAGATATAATTTATAGAATAAGTGTTCCCCATAAGAACCTTAAAACATAAATTCTAGGATAAAGCCTCAACTAGGAGTTCCATCTTTCACACAAGGAGTAAAGAGCTGAAGGAATGACTCACACCTATGTCTACTAGTATTGAAGAAAGAGTATAATTAACCCAGATCATACCTATAATCATCATGTGTGTTTCTTGGGAATACACATCCATATCCTATAGCTACCCACACCCCTGACCGCCAGCTTCCTAAGCCTAACATGGGCTGCCTGGTGGTGGTGGTGGAAGTATCTCATAACGTCATCCACCACCATCAGATCCATCTCATAGAGTGACACATGCTCCTATACTAGATTTTCCTCCTTGGGGCTACCCTTCCCTCTCCTGGGATACCCATCACGACACTGCCTCTAGTGTTGTGGTATATTTTCTTTCTACCTACTATACTCATCACGTCGGGTTGGAAAATTATGTTTCATGTGACCTCACCCATCACATTAATAACACCACCCCTCTCCGAGCTGCTCTGGTTCCCTGCACTGTCCCTACGCCACATGACCACATGCACGAGTCTGATCCTGGGAAGATAACCTGTGTCGAGATCATACTGACTGACGCCTTCCAACTACTGTAAATGACTCAACCCTATAATTCCCACTGCCAGGTCTAGCTACCTAGAGTCCCTTTGACTGGAAGATATATTTCACTAGTGACCACTCCAACACTCTAACATAACTGGGAATGTATAGGGGTACCACATTGTCATAGTTGTCACTGCGGAGACCCTATTGATACTTGCATAACCAAAAGTATCCATCCCGAATCATGTCTAGGGAGTACCAAATATGTTCAGTGAACCTCATAACATAATCATAAATTATCATTTCTCCCTGATACAACTCCATAAGTACCTGAATTCGAACTGAGTACAAGCATGAGGGGTATTACTCCTCATGAAATAACTATTATAAGTCGATCCATTAGAGTATCAACTCATCATGCAACTGTATAGATATACTCCACAAGGTCCTAGTTTCTCCATGGAAAAGGATGACTACCAACACAAACACCTTATCACTTAATGTCTGGATAATCCTGAAAAATAGAATCACTGACTCTAGCCAATACTCCACTGCCTGGGGATCTGGACCACAGTGGAACCTCAACAGCTTCTGGCACTAGAACTCGAAATGTGCGATAAGCCTACACACATACTCAGAATTATCTTCTAGTATTATATGCTAATTGACTGGCAGGGGTGCTGCTACCTATCCACCTAGAGGAAGAATCTCATGTGATGAACCCTAAACTGAGGCCTCATCATTCATAAGATCATCGTTGTGATCTAAAATTGGTAACCTAGATTTCTATCTTCATAGGATAATCCTAAAAATTTAATCAAGATATACCATGATTAGATGGGAAAATATATATGGGGGTGTTGAATCAACAAAGGAAGTTAAGGAATTAGTCCTACATGATGCATGCACCAATGATACCTATAACCAATGTATTGGTATGCTGAGTTGAAAAGCAGGTAGTTAGGGTCTTGGTGAATGGATATGTCAATCACCACACCAACACTAGATTTTCTAGATCTAATTCCACACTAAAGAAACTTTGAAATTATTTCCCTAAATCCCAACCAAATCCTCATAAGGCTTTAACTCCAAACATCATTCCAAGAAATGAATTGCTCAGATACCAATCTGTCAGGACCCAACCTAGTGGGGCTTGATAAGAAACTACCCCAAGCTTGCCTCCATAGGTCAGGGGTTGGTGACAAGCACCAAAATACATATCTAATATGGGAGGCCATTTCTTAATGGACCCACACACACACATACACAACCATATCCATGCAGAAGTGCAGAGTAATAATAATAAAATATGAAACATCTAGAGAATAAACCATGCATGTAAATCCTCTAGGTAGTATGAGAGTATGATAATGTATTCTGAAAATAAAAAAGGGAAATATACACACCCAACCATAAAGATGTACCATCCTAACAAAATTGGAAAAGTAAATTCTTTGAGTGCCCATCTATGAATCTCCAAGCTCCAACCACAGTATGCGGTCAAATGTACTAGGGTAACCCTATTCTCCTATGTAACTACCACTAACTTTTCTATCATCTACATAAAAAAAACACACATGGGAAAATCCCATGTTGGGGTGAGTATATACACACCCAGTAGGATTCCTTGAAATCCAAAGGGGGAGAAGTAAGAGACATGATAGTAATAGATAGATCAAACCATAACAAGAGAGTAATAAAATACAAAAACATCAATATATATATATATATATATATGTATATTCCCAAAAAAATAAGCCCAAATGAGAGAGAAAGGGGATCTCCATATCAAAACCTAGACTAGGAAAAGAGTATGTCAACAGTTCCTAAGGCCCATTAATGATTCCCAACATCCCATGTGTCTATCCAAAGAGACATCCATATCAAGACACACCTTATCACTATACCCCACAGTTGAGGGAACATAATCTCTAGGTAGCGGACCCATGCCCTGGTACAACAAGAGGGTTCCACTATGTAGGTTGATGACCCATGCCTTGATCCAATAGGAGTGTTTCAATATGATAGATAGAGGACCCATTCCCTGATCTAACTAGAGGGTTCCACTTTGATATATAGAGGAATCATTCCCTAGTCCAACAGGAGAGCTGCACTATAATGGTCGAGGACCCATGCCCTAACTCCACTATAGGGTGTCACTAAGATATTCAATAGAGGTCCCAAGATTTGTTTCACCAAGAGGATGACACTCTAATCAATAGATAAAGGACCCATGCCCTATCCCAATAGAAGGATGACACTCTAATGTCTCTAATGATCCTACCTGATCACTACTGTTATTAAGTGTCACCTAAAGAATCATTAACCTCATAAAATCTTGTATCATATCTCAAAATAAACCATGAATTTCATCATTGGGTTCTATATATAAAAATAATTAGTATAGGCCACTCGAGATTCACAATATGAGTCCAAACAAAGGAGATATGAGAGGTAGAAGTTTCCTCAAAGAGGAGGGCAAACAACATGTAAGGAGACCCACTAGTCATGTGGTCCTATCCCTCTGCTTTCTCATTTCCTAACTAGTACATGGATCACTTGAAATGTATCCATACATGAAATTCCTTAGCCACCAGTGGTCCTATCCATGATCTTTTCCATGTCCATGTACCCTATCTGTGTCCGTGTACCTTGTCCGTGTACTTTGGCCATGCTCTTAAGACATGTTTGTGTACACTAGCCATAAGCCTAGCCATGACTGTATTTGTGTACTCATAGAGTATATATCAGGTCACTAGCACCAGGTCACATGGTATGTGGGGGATCCACATGGCATGTGATATTTAACTCACTAAGAATTCCTATCCGCTGTAATCAGGGGACTACACTCCATGTGTTCTTCAGATTATATGGCGTATAATCAGGTTTTTTATAGAAACACTAGATCTGCTCTAGGATTCTAGATTCAGATCCTACCACATGATTCTGACCATTGTATCACCTGAAATTGAAGGGGGAATCCTCTATTCATCGATTCTATCCTTTTGATGGCAAGAAATCAGTTTTCCATCAGTCCGTGGTGGTTTGTCGCATGCCTCATGTGCCTCTCATCGTTGTCAGTCGGTCCCAGATCCAAGACCCATGGTAATCATAACCCAAATCACAAAAAATATCCCACTCTATCCCCAAATAATCAATCCACTCAGAACCTATGAATCTTCTGTGTATCCATGGGTCCGATCGCGCTCGGTCCCACCTGACAATAGTCGAATTATGACCCTATGGTACAATGATGAATAATGCGAATAATGGTGGTGAGAAATCACATAAAAAAGGGTGAAAAATCATTTTAGAAGTATTCTTGTACAATTATTTCAAATTGGGAATAGATGGGGTGATAAACATGGTACACCAGGGTTAATTGAATAAATAAATTAAATCCAACACGTGGGCACATGCAAAGGATAAAATTTTATGCAGATCAAATAAATAAGAATTATCATGCCCAATTATTTAATAATAAGGAAATAAATCCACATATGATGAGTCCTAATTCCATTTGGATCATTCAATGATGAATAACACACTCTCTAATTAAGAAAGAATATCTATTGCATTCACTGCGTCTTAATTTGCCTTGATCTGGAGGCTCATCATCGTCTGATCTTGATTCACCAATGATGGAGAGTGGTGGAACACCCTCTCATTGGCCATAGGTTATGAGGATAACCCTAGAAATCGTCTATAAAAAACAAACTTATATAAATTTTAAGATTAGTTCATTTAAATTAAATAATTAAATTAATCAATTAATTAACTTTAAATGCACTAGTCAACAATTTCCTTATCCGAACATTACGAACCGACCCACTTTAGGTCAAACATATGGTAAAACATACATTATGGATTCAACCATGGTCTTATATTTTTTATCCAATATTATATTTAAGATTTAACCCATTTTTATTGAAAACTATGTGCGCACAATATAAAATATATTTAATATTTTTATAAAATTAATTTTGGGCACACCGAATCTCAGAATCGCGCACCGTCTCAGCACTTAGATCCAAAAAAATCCTTGATATATTATTAATTATTACAAGTAAAAAATGACGTCTCTATATAAATACTCTTATATTGTCTTAATACTTTAGGAAAAAGATTCATAAGTCATTTTTGACATACAAGAATTTACCACATGTTAATCTGATACATGATGTTCTCTATATGATTAGAAGCATGTGTTTTTATTTAAAGTCAACATTTTATTTAAAAATACACATCAAATAGTAAAGGCCAAGAAAATATGATCATTTTTTCTTGATAATTTAATATGTAATAATCAATCACATATCAATCTAACACACAATATTCCCGATATGACTGAAATGCGTGTTTTCAGTCTAAAAGTGAAATTTTAGTTCCAAATGTATCTCACCCACTGAAAACTATTAAAAAAAATATATTGTCTTAATAAAATTGAACAAATATATATAATTCATTTTTGACATGTAGTAATTAAATTCATGTCGATTCGATACACGATGTTCCCTGTATGATTGTGAGTGAGTGTTTTGATTTAAAATCTACATTTTAATTCAAAACATACATCACATACTCAAAAATAAATATAATCACATGGATTGTCATAATATTTTAGTAAAATATAAATAAGAAATTTTTGACATATTGGGATCAACCTTACATTAACCTAACACATGGTGTGCCCGATATGACTCAAAGTGCGTGTTTTTAGTTTGAAAGTGACATTTTAGTTCAAAATGTGCATTACACACTAAAAATTGAGAAAATACACTTAGATTGTCTTGATAAGTTAGGATGACTAACCATAAGTAATTTTTTATGTGTACTAATTAGTAATACATCAATATAACACATGGAGTGGTTGGTATGACTAGAAGTGCATTTTTTTTAAAATCAATATTTTAGTTCAAAACACACATCACATACTCAAAATAGAGAAAAAATATTTGCATTATCTTGATACTTTTTGAAAATAATAAATAATTCATTTTTATGTGTACGAGTCAACCAAATATCAATTTGATACATGGTGTACCCGGTATGACTCAAAGTGAATGTTTTTATTTTAAAAGTGACATTTTAGTTCAAAACATGTTTCAATCACTAAAAATTAATCAAACACACTCATATTATCTTGATACATTAGGAAAAAAAATTCTATAAGTCCTTCTTGAAGTGTAGGAATCAGTTTCATGTCAATTCATCACATGATGTGCCTGCTATGACTCATAGTGTGTGATTTGAGTTTTAAAGGAATTTTTTGATTCAAAATACACATAAATTATTGAAAAAAAAATTCAATTTTGTTGTTACTATAATTTAGTATAGTTATAAATAAGTTATTTTTTATATTTAAGAATCATCCACACATAAATTAGACACATGATGTTGCTGACATTATTGAAAGTGCTTATTTTTATTTAGAATTAAAATTTTAGTATAAAGCACAAATCACATACTCAAAATTGAGAAAATGTACTTATATTCTCTTGATAATTTAGGAAAATGACCCATAATTAATTTTTGACATATATGAATATGGAGCATTCAATTTGACACATGGTGTGCCTAGTATAACCCAAAGTGAGAGTTTTCAGTTTAAATGTGACATTTTAGTTCAAAACATGCATTACTCACTGAAAAATGAAAAAACCACTCCAATTGTCTTTATAATTTTGAAAAATGATACATAATTAATTTTTGATGTGTAGGAATCATGAACACATTAATCTTACACACTATGCAACCTATATGACTCAAATTTTGTGTTTTTAGTTTAAAAGTAACATTTTAGTTTAAAACATGCATCATAAACTGAAAACTAAGAAACAAAAAACTTATATTGTCTAAATAATTTAGGAAAATTATCCACAAGTCATCTATGATATATAAAAATCATCCATAAATCAATATGACACATGATGTGGATGATTTGATTGAAATTCCATGTTTTTATTTAAAATTGACATTTTAGTACAAAACAAACTTCACATACTCATAACTAATCAAATGTGCTCAGATTATCTTAATAATTTATGGAAATTATCCATAAGTCATTTGTAAAATTTAGGAATTAGGTGCATGTTCGTATGACACATGGTGTGCCCATTATGATCGAATGTGTGTATTTTTATTTAAAAACAACATTTTAGTTCAAAACAGGCATCACATATTCAAAAGTGAGAAACATTTCTTGAATTGTCTTGTTAATTTAGATCAATAATCCATAAATGATTTGTGACATGTTGGAGTCAATCATACATGAATATAACACACATTTTTCCTGATATGACTCGAAGTGCGTTTTTTTAGTTTAAAAGTGACATTTTATTAATTAATTCTATCATGTTTATGTTTCATTTATTTCTTTATATAATTACTAACATAATAATTTTTTTATTATATGTACACTATTTTTTTTATTCTTGAGATTAGGTGGTGTGTTTTAAAACTGGTATCATGATTGGCCTCTTTTGAAAGGGGGTCCCAAAAACAACATAATATATGGCCACCCATGGTGTTTTTGAATTTGTTGGCGATGTTATTGTAGTGTATTGAAATGTTTGTAATGTAATTTTTTTTATGAATTTAAATTATTGTTTATTTAAAATAAATTGTAATTTTTTTGAAAGTGTTACTATAATGTGATGTAAATATAGAAGCATATTGTTGCAACTCATGGATTTTATCAGTGCTAAAAATAGTGCTGATAAACCCACATTTTTTAGAAATATTGCTGATAAAATCACCCTTCATCAGTGGTTTTTTGGCATTGATGAATGGTGATTTTATGAGTTATATTTCCAGTTATGATAAAAGCACCTAAATTTTAAATTTACTTATAACATTAGTTCTTTTTTAGCACTAAAAATATCCCTTTTATGGATAGATAAAGATCATATCTACAATAGTGAAAAAAAATTATCATCATGATGTATCAATCTGGGATATCTTCCTATCGAGTGGCTAGGGTTCTTCCACCACTACAAAACCCCTCCTCTCTTTCAAATATTCTCTCCTTAGACCCTAAAATTTCCTCTATGCCCTTATATATAATCAAGTCAACTGGGAGCTCTATCAATTAACATTTCTCATTTATCATCTTATGTGGGAATTCATGTCCTCTTTCACCTTTCGCCAAGCTCCTACAACATCCCTAATGGTAGCCCCTTGGTGACGTGTGCGAGTCTTTAATTATTTTTTCCTCTTCCCTATCAAGGGAATTCCCTTTGTCAATTTTTTCTTCCTCACACAACCCCTATGTTTTGATTACCTATTGTTCATGGTTTCTCAAATACCAATTTATAATGTAGAGGTATTTGGGTGCCTTCACCTTGTTGTTGTATCCTAAGAACATCATTGTATTTTCTGTGGTGTCTATATACGTGTCCCCAATTCATGTTTGGATCCATCTACCCTTTTCTCTGGTGATGGTTTCTCTACAGGTGTCTATTTTTCCAAGGTCTGTTCTAGGGATTAGGTGTTTTGGTATCTATTTTTATTCAACTTTGTTGACTTGGTGATATGCTTCCTCAGGGTTTTCCCAATGGTGTTCATCAATCAATTTCTTCCCTATGCGCTTAATTTCATGTTCATTATGATTAAACCCTTCTTGGTCAATCATAATGAAGTCTATAATATTTTGGGATGGTGATAGTGGTTTCTATGGTGGAATAACTCGATGAATAGCCTTGGTGGAATGGTCTAGGTTCGTGGGTGTTTTTTTGTAGGTTTCTTTGATTCATCCCTTATAGTGTTATTCCCTATAGCAAGAGTTCCTAGTGTAATCTGCTTCATTGTATGTTTTTGTCTGATTATAGGATATGAAAAATGAGAGAAGCAACATTGGGTCATAGATGATGGTGCTGACAGGTTGATGTTGGGTAGTTGGATTCTCATTTAACATGTCCACAACGTCACACGGTTCACATGACCAAGGCTAGTATCCCAAGAATGATTGAATCAGGTCACACGTGAGTCATTTGGGTTTTATAGGTGGACCAAACCTTTTTAACACACAAGGTTTACTTATTATGGGTGTGTAATGTTTTTTTCTATTATAAGAAACTGACCCAAGATACCCTCAAACTAGTACCCGAATTGATTCACCACTGACCCGAAGGGCATTTACAATCCCCATGAGCTGGAAACTAGCACCCAGGAATCAAACAAGAACCAAAGGGAATGATTTTAACAACCTAAAACAAGATAAATGGAAAAAATATATATCATAAATAAATAGAAAAAATAACAAATAGAAAGATATTTTCCATAAACAAGGAAAAACAACAGTAGTGATACAACCCAAAAACAGACTGAAAATACTCAAGGTACATGTCCAACAACCAAAAAGGAGAACCAAAACTAGAAAAAACTACTCCATGTGATATATGGTAATTGTATCACCAACTCACCATAAACTACCCATTCCCAGCTAACATAAACTTCACCACCTCACTACAAAACCTTTCTTTTTTCCTACATCAAAATACAATACAATGTATACACATTCCTAAAAAATTGTGTAGGGTTTGATCTAAATAGGCTTAAAAAGATATCACCCAAGTATTCTATATCAAGTCTCTATACAATAATCCCAATATTCTAAATTTTAATAAAAGTTAGAATGATAATCAGTTAAACAGTTTTTATATAAAATCATAGTTAACCAATCCCCTTTTTCCACAAGTACTAAAACATATCTTGGTAAATAGTTTCAAAAAATATTTTAAATAACCTGTCACATTTATCAAATCATGCATATAAAATCCAAAGTAGTATAATCCAAAGAACAATGGTAAACATGCCTCAGATTAAAATATTCCAGACTAGCTAGACTACTCATACCATCCATAAGACTAGTATTCTCTTAAGTCCTTAGGAGACCAGTCCAAGGAAATAGAGGAACACCCCATGAGTGAACCCCCACAACATCAAGATCATATCCCTCAGAAAATTTTCCTAGGGAATAGAGGAACACCCTAGAAAGTGAACCGCTTGAAAATACCAATATACAAGGCCCAATACTACACATTTCACCTAAGTAACCAAGGCTTCTCATGTTCTGCATTTATTAAATCATTTCAAAATGGATTATCATATTTCACAATACAATTCCATAAAAACCATTTTATAAAAACATTCTTCGAAAACCACCTTTTACAATCCATTTTAGAATTCTTTGAAAAAAATTTTATTTTACCAAAATGAGGGGAAAACCATATTTTCTCAAAAACTAATTTACACACATAAATCAATTAATAATGAAAAATTCATTTATAAAGAAATTTGAAAAACCAAGAGAAATTATTATTCAAAATCCATAGTCTAGAGATAGAACTACCTACCACATGATTGGTTCACACAACGCCTATAACAGGATCCACACACTAATAGTAGAAAGGGAAATTCTTTGATCAAATTATCACATATTGCCTTTATAATTCCCTCACCAAAACATCACTAGAACCAACCGATCCCTTTAAAAAACCCCTCTAGGGTGAATAACAAGGAGAAAATAGGGATAAGGGAAAAGGGAAACTCACCTAAAACCACCAAGGGGTGATCACCCAAAGTTGGGGATAGAATCCAATTAGAAGGGCCCAAAATAACCCTTAGGGACACACTTGGGTCACCTAAGAACCGAGAGGAAAATTATAATAATGATTGGGTTCAAGGGGATTTGGGATTTTATACACATTTTTAAAACATAATACCATGAAAAAACCTAGACCCCCACACCGTAAAACTGCTAAAAAATAACTAGACCACAAAATAATGTAAGGGATCATGCCACAATTATGCTAGTCAAAGGAGAATCCAAGAATTTCAGCTATATTCACATCAAAGATATGACAAAATAGGATAATGGTCCACAACCTAGCTAGGGACACTACATCGTATAACTCAACAACATAGAAGGGTCCTACTCTATAACTTGTCTCCATGGAAAATCTACCCTTAAATTTGCTGAACTACAAAAAAATCTTCCTCAAAATATACACTGCATCTAGGGTGACTGCGTCATAGACATGTACAAAATGGAAGAACAACCTAAAATTTACCCTAAGACCCTATGCTGTAGCCAACCAATCTATGCCAAAAAAATAAAATGCCTACACTGCATCCCTACTCTATGATGTATCCATGAAAAAATTTAAGTAGCACCAAAATCCTCTGTGATCCCCACCTATGATGAAACCAAAATCTCCATGCCGTAGTGACTCTCCTTATGAAATAAATTTTCTTCCCCATGGAACATTACCTATAAAAACACACATAAAAACTATTTAATCCCCATATATTAACTCTCAAACATTATAAAGAGGTCATAACTTTAAACAAGATATTATAATTCTCCCCACCATAGTAATTTCTGTCCTTGTTAAGTCATGTGAAATAAGGATGCTCCGAAAAGAGGTGAGGCCACTACTCCCTCACCAATGATTATTGAGCCCAAGTCTCATGAGAGTCCAATTTTTAACACCACAAAACTATGAACAGTGGTATAAATTTCCCATGAATTAATTTTATCTAGTAATCAATGATCTATACTATTTTCTCCATGTTGATCCCAATAGACTTGAATTATATTTATTTTCAATAAATGGTCATTATGTGTTAAAGATTTTAAGAGTAGCTGAAGATGAGAAGCATGGATAAGTACCATTATCTATATCAAATTTTATGATTTCTAAACTATTATTTAATGTTTACTACTTATTTCATTGATGACGTATTATTTACAAAAATGTTTTGGGAAGAAGAATCCAAAGAAGGTGATGCAAAATATTTTTATGGTTTAAATGAATTATATTTGAAGAGGCTTGAGTTTTGGTTGGGCTTGGTATTATATTTCATAATTATAATATAAATAAGTATATGAATGGGCCTTTATAAAAAAATCTTGAGTTTTTTTGGGATTTATATTATATTCCATACATAGAATTAACTAAGTATATGAATGGTCCATTACAAAAAAAATTTCTAACCCTTAGGCCAAAAAAGGAGTACCATAACCTTATATGTGGGAATAGAGGGTCAAATAAATGGGAGAGACTATACTTGGATTTATAGAGATAAAAAGTGAGATCTTGTGCTGGCATATCACCCATAGAGAGGTGCAAAATTGAGTCCCCACAAAAGAGAACTCAGTGAGGGCGCAAGGTCTTGGGAAGGTGGGACAATATATAGAGGTGTAGCCTATGATAATCTCATGTATGTAACTATTTATGGGTTAAGATCCCCCACTGCCTTGTAATGATTAGTAATTTTCATTGAAATATTTATAAATAAGCATCCAACCACTCAAGATTTTGATGCAGGAAAAAATTTAGCAGGTACTGTTCACTCGTATTTAAAATATGAGTAAGGAACAACACCTATACAATATATTAATTCTAAGACATATGATATTAATTGACATCATATTATACCTTTTGAAATCAAGGTTTATGCATGCAATGATTTTATTTATTTATTCTGATACATATAAACATCAAACTGAGATTTTGATTTCCATTTGATTGACTTAAAGTTACAAACATGATCAAAATATATTGCAAATTCATTTTCCTGATTCAAATGAAGTCCAAACTAATTGGTCAAAATGAAAAAAAGCTACAAAAGGCCATTATTGTTTTTTACAGAATGGGTGATATCATATTAAGGTGTTTCCCATGATCCGTATCACATGCACATGAGTAGAAAATGTGAAATCGTGTAAGGAGAGACACTATGAGTCTTAGTGTATATTTGAGAATCCCTGAATTTCTTGGGTGAGATAAAATCCATGAAAGAACATTAATTTTGGATATATGTAGACACACTTGAAATTTAATAAATATTGGAGATAGGGTAGTGAGGATTTCCTATAAAAGGAGAAGATTATATGGTGAGAACACTACTACCACCGGTGATAGAAATCTCATTTTTTCAAAGAAAAATAGAGAACCATGAACAATTTTACACAAAGAGTTTCCATGATCCACTTACGTTATAAAGAAGAAGATTATATGGGAATTTTATTTGTGTTTAACATAATAAAATAGATTTTTATGAACTTTTTATGTGAATCCATTTAGTATTTCATGATATCCTTAAACGTTATCTATATAGTTTGTAGGAATCGTGCAAGATACCAAATATATTGATACGTGATGAAACGAGAGATTGAGTTTCACTAAAAAATTCATGATATACTTACACTCAAAATAATAGAGAGCATGCACTTATATAAAGTATTTACATGAAATAAATATGCATGTGATAACATGGATGAATGAGCTTGAGTGATACATTATCAAGGGTTTAAGATTTTCACAAAAAAGGTTGAAATATTTTGAGAAGAAGAAGTGAACCACTATAAAACCAAAACTAAAAGAAGAAATACCAAAGGTAGTATATTGAGTTTCATGAAATATGAATTCATAAACTAAATATAGTTATAAGAGTAGTGATAAAATACATTAAATAATAAATTGCATGTAATTAGAAGAAAAGTGAGTTGCACTTGTTTGAGTTGTTCAAAGTATAAAGTACATGTATATGAAATGAATGTGACATGAAGTGAGTAGTTTAAAAGAACCATAATTATTAATATATTTATGTGTTTTTTATATTTTGTAGTCATATGTGTAGAGAAAATCAAAGAAACCCATATTTCATTGTTTTTGGAGAGTGAGACCAGACATTTAGTGTTCTAGAAATTTTAGTGAGTATTAGAATTTGAAAATTTCAGATAATTGAAGGTGAGAAAGGACATCAGTGACTCTACAAAATATTTGTTTTGTGGACTTGAAATCAAACATTGAAAATGTGACCACTACATCAATAATTAGAAGAATTTGAAGACTTGTTCACAAGATCCTATGAAGACCATTGAAAACATAGAGGGATTCCAGTATAAAAAAATAGATCTTTTTAGGAGGTAGATCAACTGGAAAGAGTCATTATAAATAACATTGGTAGGATGCTAATACAAATATCCCTTTGGGATATGCCCATAATAATCATTAATGATCAGTAATTATAGGAGTTATCCTATCAGGTATTTTGGGATATTGTATATACTTGTAATCACTTCGCTTATTATTCGTATAGAATCTATTTCTTGGATCATCTCGAACATAGTAAGGATGTAGTCACCCAAATCAGGGTAAAACCTTGTAAAAATCCTCATGTTCTTTTCAATTCTCTCATTTGTGTATATATTGGAGTGGTGAGACTCTCAAGAACTAGGGATCATGATATAAATTTATCATAGAGGTTTATTTGAAAATAATAAATTGTAAAAATTACATCACTAATTCACCCCTACCCCTCTCAGTGATATATCTCAACTTGGTATATACAAGTGGTATCAGAGCATGAAGTTCCATTTGAAATGATCTAAACATTAATATAGACTAGTGATGGAGAGTTTGAATTAAATCAATAGTATAGGAGTTACTTTCTTCAATAAAAGTAACTATTTTATATATAAGAACTGAATGCTTCCAAATCTTATTTCATAAGGCCTTGAAGTTAGCGATTCTATAATAGTTGGTTTTATCCTACCTAGAATAGATGATCCCATGAAGCATATAGATAGGCTAAATATTTAAGTAGATGGGAAAGCTAGAAATTATATTTTTTTTATCCTTGTATGATAAAGTGTTCACTAAGTTTATGGGAGTAAAAATATCCAAGGGGACATGGGATTAACTCGAGAATATGTATAAAGGGAATGTGATGATCAAAGAATCCAAACTACAAATCTGTTGAGCTAAGTTTGAATATATCTGAATGGATAATGATGAGATTGTTAATGACTAATTTACCAGGTTAAATGAGATAGTAAGTCATATCAGAGGTTTTTTAGATACTTTATCAGATTTATCTATTGTCATGAAATTGATTTTTAACATTTCTGAAAGATTTGACCCAATTATTTCTTCCTTGGAATAAGTTAGAGATTTATCTCTTGATGAGTTGCATAATACGCTTCTCAGTTATGAGATGATAAAATACCCAATGTTTAAAATGAAACACTATAGGAAAGAAATGGATTTAGTGGCAGTTTCCAAAATCATGACTAAATATTTTTCAAAAACAATTTAATGACAGTTTTTAGTGGTGAATTTTGAATAACGCCGTGAATCAGGGGTAGTTTTTATAAAATCACCACTAAATTAATGAAAAAATATTGAATATTACATACTTAGTTAAGATTAATTATTAATAATAATTATTAATTATTTATAATTATTTTTTTATTATTTATAATTATTTTTTTTATTTATAATTTTAACTAATTATAATGTGTTAATTATTAATTATTTATAATTATTATTTAATAGTTATATGAAACGTAAATTAATTATTGGATTTGTTAAAAATTAGACTTTAGCATCAAATAACCATAAATTTTGATCCAGATGTCTATTTTAGCTTCACAATTAGTAAAATCGAAACTTATGAAATGATCTAAAATGAAATTAGATAATAATTTGGTAATACTTAAAATAATAAAATTTATTAAAGTTTTAAGATACTCTAAAAATAAAACTTCAAATTCAATTGACCATAACTTTTGATCATATTGTCCATTTGAGCTCTACCATATATCAAATTGAATCTTATGACAAGATATATGTCATGTTTTCTAGGGGGACCACACTCACTATTTTTTTTGAGGTAAAAAAGGTCTGAAAGGCCTCTAAAATTGAGTTTTTCATTCAGATACCATAATGTTTTAACATTCAATGAGATTTTAGATTCATTTAAGAGTGTATTCATATTATTATTGGGTCTTATAATATTAAATTTCATGGATTTTCATTCTTATTGATTTAATGGTGTTGAAATTGTGGGGTTTTCCCTCTTTTGGTGATATATTATCTATTATATATACATATATATGTATTTATGGATATTTTTCTATATTTATACTTATTTATTTTTATATATTTTTATGTCTTATATGGTTATATATATATATTTACTTTTGTTTATATATATATATATATATATTTATATTAATATACAATTATATATATGTGTGCGTTTATATATATTTATGTAACATTAATCCGTTTATATATATATGTATGTAAATGTAGTTATATGTATATATATTTATAGATATTTATATCCATTTATTATGTATTATTTACTATTTAGTATTTACCATTTATTCAATTTTTAGTAATTAAATTATTATTTATTAGTTTATTATTTATTTGTCACTTATATATTATTTATGGATAAATTTTTATTATTAATTTTTTATTCAATATTTAGTTATCATATATTATATATTATTACATATTATTATTAATTTATTATTTAACTATTATTTATTATTAATTAATAATTGATATATTATTTATTATTTATTGTTTTTTTTTAATTTTTTAATTTTTTAATTTTTTTTATATTTTTTTATATTTATTATATATTATTACATACTAATTTTAATTTATTATAAATTTATTATTTAATTATAATTTTTTATTAATTTATAATTGATATATTATTTATTATTTATTTAGTTCTTAGTTATTATTTATCATTTATTTATTTATCATTTATTATTTATTTATTGATGGGAAAAATCCCTCAATGTAATGTTGCTGTGTTTTTGGGTTGATTGTTTTTGCTGACGAAGTAGGTTTCCAAGGCCAGTTGTGGAGTTTTAGAGGGATTATAGACACAATATGTTAAAAAAGAGATAAGATAAAAGAATGTGTGCTCTGGAGGTGGTATAGAAAGTCATGAATACACAGTGGCGCCATTTCTTAGTGTTTTCCAAATTTTGGGGTTTAAAATTTGGAGGAGGACTCAAGTTTTGTGGAAGTTGGATTTTCATGATTTCCTCATAAAAATATGGAAAAGGAATGAGTTTCATGAAGGTTTGGCATTTCGTGAAGGTTTTGGGCTTCATGAAAGTTTGGTAGTTCACGAAGGTGTGGGTCTTTGTGAAAGTGGGCTGAGCCTAAAGGGTTGACGGTAAAACTCTACGACTACAAGAAGCTTCGCGAATGAGAATATTTTTCTATTGCTTTATGAAGGCAGGTAGATTCGTGAAAAAGAAATAAGATCTTCACAAAAAGATGTTGGTGATCTTAGAAGCTTCCCGAAAGGAAGGAACCACCTATAAATAGGCCTATAACCCCCTCATTTAAGAAGATCAATCCTTAACAAAAATCCAAAGGCTCTTAATTTGTGAAGGTGATTTACAAAGGTTTTCCTTGTGAAAAAGTTTACAAAGAAAGTTCATGAAGGATATGTAAGCTAACTAATATTTGTAAGTATCGTTAAAGTATTGAGCTTCATGAAGGCTAAGAGAGCTTCTTGAAAGTGTTGAGATTTATGAAGGCTAACTAATATTTGTGAAAGGTGTGTGCTTTGTGAAAGATATTTTAACTTCACAAAAGTGGTAAGATTTGCTAAAGTTAGGGGTTTTGCAGAAGAATAATATTTTTATAAAGAATTGGGTAGTTTCATGAAGTCTGTGTGAGCTTTGTGGAAGCGATGAGCATCGTGATAGTGTTGAAAAGGGATTTCCCAGTAAATGTATGGTAAAGTGTTATTCATTAACTAGATTAAAGTAGAACTTATTGACGCACCAAATGATGTGTAAAACACATTGATTCAACTGATCAAATAGAGAATAATTTGAAGGGGTAGTGATCACACTTTAGTTGAGATAATAGTGAGATTTCAAATTGTGATTGGTTGTAAATTAGAGGGGATAGTGATTTTGATTTGAACTTTAGAACTATAGTGAACTTTAGTAGATTGGGTATATAGGAACATTGAATTTTTATTCTCCTTGGACGTATCACAGCATTGGTGAACTAAGTAAAATTGTTGTATCCGATGCAAGTTTTAATTCTCATACTATTATTTTCTACGAGACAGAGGGAGAAGGGTGTTTTGTTTAATAACAAAACAAGTTCCTAATAGATGGTTGTTTTTATCTTTCATACCCTAATTCAACCCCTATCAAGGTATTTATCCTAGTTGGACAAACAATTATTTTCAAAGGGAAATGTTATTTTCAGTGTTTATCTCTAAGGGGTTTCAATGGAGGTTTTCAATCATAAAAGGATTCCAATATTTGGTGACATTGTTTCAATTTTGGAAGAATTGGATGCATCACTACAATCAATATTTTTTGAATGGATGTCTATACAATAGAAATTCATGGTATTTCAGCTAGTGTGGATAGTAGTGCTGTATCAGAAGATGACCAAAGAGAATTGGATGTTGACTCTAAAGGAATCAATGCTTTAGGGGGATCCCTATCCAATTAAATATATATAAAGGTGATGTCATGTAATTTATCACATGCCATGTATGAAAAGTTTTTAAATATTTTTGATGGTGACTCACAAGTTAGAGAAGCAAAGTTGCTGGTTCTATGGAACAAGTAAGAGGATTTGAGAATGAAATCTAATGAGTCTGTTGATGCATTATTTGAACAGGTGAATGTTGTTTTGGAAGACATGCATGGTCTTAGAGAAATTATTGAATATTTAAACACTGTCAAGTGCATCTTGAAGATACTTCCACCTCGGTTTAATCTAAAAGTTTCTATGTTGGAAGGTAAAGATCCAAAGGAGATGACATTGGATATATTACACAGTACTCTTGTTGCATAAAAGATGAGAAAAATGATAATGATTCTATGGAAAAGGGGAATTCCAAAGAATTGGAATTCAAGTCCATGAAGAATATCACTATTGAAGATAGTTTGTAGTAAGAAAATTTAGATAAGTTCATGTAATTTCTATCCTCAAATCTGAAAAGTGGAAGAGGAAAGTTTAAAGGGAAACTTCCACTTTCCTGATTTCGATGTGGAAAGATTAAAAATCTTGTAGGAAAGTTTCATAAAAAGTTTCAAGATGATGATTAGGATGATAATTAAATTACCAAGAATAATTATCCATCCAATGTGAAAGGTAGGATAAGTAACAAGATAAATTTCTTTGAAAAGAAGAATCTTCTTTCAAAAAAAGATGATATTTGAAAATAATATGAGGAAGAAGAGTTGGATGACTTTAAGGATCATGAAGAAAATGATATGGTGGTAGTTTTCAGAAATTACAAAAGAGGGTAAGAAAGAAACAATGATGAAGGATAATTCAAAGGAAGAGTTTACCTTTAGATCGAATTAGAAGCTCTACATAAATAGATAGACATTTTGAGATCTAAAACAAAGAAATCCAACAGGGTGGTTAATGATGAAAAACTCTACATGAAATAGAAATAAGAATATAAGTATGAGATGGAGGATGCAATTGAAAGGATTAAATATTAAAATAAATAATCCCTAAAAAAATTCATTGATTATAAGCTCAAAGTTGAAGAATAGACCAGAATTATCTATAGTCTGACTAACACAGTAAAAGATCAAGTCAAACACATCAAATATCTCAAGGAGTAGGTTGTCAATCTATAAATAAAGGTAAAAAATCATGGTAAAATCTTGACTTCGGTAAAGTATGATACAATGGAAATATAAAAATTATAATTATAATTCAGAGTTCTAGTGAAATAGACAAAGGAGTGCCATGAGATGAAAACAATAGATCAGAATGATATAGCTAGTATGGAGCATGATCAAAATATAGAAAGAAGTAATGGTTGAAGTTAAACAACATGCACCCACTTTTAGGGTGAAGAATGATTTGTGTATGAATTGGAATCAAAATATCCAGAGAACCCATGTGACAATCAGTGGTGCAGTAGTGACATAGATGAATGCACACTGCATTAGATATTATTACTATGAAAAAATGTGACACTCATAAAATGTTTATTCTATAGCTTAGAGGTACCGAAGGGAACAAGATAAATAGAGGCATCCAAAAAAAGATCAATATTATAAGATATCATTTGATTGTCACTATTTTTTGGTGTGGAGGATTTGGAAACATAACCAGATATTGTACATCAACTAAACTAGGGAAATTACCAAAATAGAATCAAAGTGGTCATACGCAAAAACACAAGGAATCATCAAATGAGATGATTTTTTTTATTTGAAACATTACAAGATCAATGTGGTCCATCATACTCTAATAAATATAAATAATATCAATCTAAGAAATTGATCATAAATAAAATAGATGATAAGGTCATGGTTGTAGAGATTGATTTTAAAGCATTAAATCACACTGGAATATGGATCATTGATAGTGGATTCACCTCTAATATGATAGAAAATAAGGATTTGATGATAGGAATCAGGTATGATAAGGGAAGGTAACATAAGATTTGGAAATGTTAAAATCCTAAATATTTTTGTCTCAGGAAAAGAGAAGTTTTGGGGAAAAGACATGATACATACTGATGTATTGGTTGTTCAAGGTATCAGTCACAACTTTCTAAGTGATATTCAATTGTGTGACTTAGAAAATTACATAATATTTTCAAAGACATTATGTATCATAAATTAAAAAGATTTTACAATTGTTTTATATAGAAATTACATGAAGGGGAATCTCTACCTTATGAATGGAGAAGAAGATATTAGCTTTATATCCAAAGAGAAAGAAAACCGGTTGTGGAATAAATAGCTTAACCATATATTCCAACCATATATGGAAGATCTAGTCAAATTTGATGCACCTTGAGATATCCCCAATCTATCATGTGATCATACTCACACACGTGATTCTTATCAACAAGGGAAGATTATCAAAAATACATACAAGGAAAAAGAATAAAAATCAACTAGAGTTCTTGAATTGGTGAATGAAAATGTGTGTGGAACTATATAATTAATATGCCTTAGTGGGAAGAGGTATTATGTTATTTTAATTGATTATTTTAGTATGATTGAATGTATATTTTCATTTCCCACAAGTTTGACGTATTCAGTTTCTCAAAAAAATATTGAAGGGAATATGAAAGGTTTCTTGGACAAAAGATTCTGAAGTTTTTTACTAATAATGGTGTGAAATTCACAAATAGACAAGTGAAATATTATCTTGGGAAACATAGGATAAGGAATCAAGTTTCAATAGTGATAAATTCTCAAAAAAATGGAGTGGTTTAGAGGAGAAATCAGATCATCAACAACATATCAAGAACAATTCTTATTGAAAATGACCTACAAGAGAAATTCTAGAAGGAATTAGTCTTGACATTAGTCTACATATATAACAAGGATCTATCATGTTCAAAGAAAGAAAAGACTCTATACGTGATGTGGTATGGAAAGAATCCAACATTTAAATACTTTTGAATCGTTAAAGTAAGTAATTTATTCTCAATATGGAGAAACACATGAAATTTGAGTCATGTGGAGATGAGGGAATATTACTTGGATACTCAAAAAAATCTTATAAATGCTTCAAAAAGAGGCTGATAAAAGTAGTTTAAAGTAATGATATCACTGTATTAGATAATGATTATAATTCTCAACAACACAGTGAACAATTCCCTGATGAAAGTGATGAGGAGTTAAGAAAATCAAGGGGAGTAGAAGTAGAAAATGCTGATTTAGAAGAAGATAATGATAATGAGAAGGTGGAAGTAAAATATGTATCTACACAGAATCCAAAATTTCAAGGTGATATTGATAGGAAAATTATCATTGGTGATCAGGAAACACCAGTTCAAACATAGAGAATGAAATATTTACAACAGACATCATTCATATCTCAGGTATAGCCTAATTTTTTTGTGTAATTAGTTGGAGACAACAATTTGGTTCAGTATATGAATGATAAGATTGACCAAATTGATAAGAATTACACATGGGATATTGTTTCAAGATCAAAAGTTAAGAATGTCATTGGGAATAGATGGTTATTTCATAATAAGCTTAATGAAGACAATAAAATGATTAAAAAAACACAACTAGTGTGAAAAAGGTACTCCTAGATAGAGGGAATCATTGTTGATAGAATATTCTCACATGTTGTGAGGATAGAAACAATTAGATTATTTTTTTCCATAACTATGCAAAGAAAGTTCAATGTTTCCCATATGGACATAAAGTCAGTGTTTCTGAATGGGGTTTTTGAAGAAGAAGTGTATATCGAGCAGTCAAATAGTTTTCTCATTCACAAAGATGAGAGTAGAGTTTGTCGGCTGAGGAAGACACTATATAGGTTAAATTAAGAACCAAGAGTGTTGTATTAAAGGCTTGATCAGTTTTTGAAGAATCTTATATTTCAGCGTGGTGGAGTTGATTACAATATCTATGTCAACAATGTTAATAATCAAAGAATTATGGTGCTGATGTATGTTGATGACATAATATTTTGTGTATTAGATGAATCGTAGTGTAAAAATTTCACAGAATTCATGAAAAGTGACTTTGAAATGTCAATGATTGGTGAACTGACCTTTTTCCTTGGTTTATAGGTGACATGAGGAAGGAATGGAACATTAATTTCTAAATAAATATATTGCAGGGTGGTTCTAAGAAAATTTAGAATAGATAATTCAAAATAGATGATGACTCTAGTGGAAACCCGAATGAAACTATCATAAGATTATGATGTCAAAGTAGTTAAAGTCACATAATATAGACATATCATTAGTAGTCTATTGTACTTAACAATAAAACAAACATATATTATTTTTTCCACATTATAAGAAGCACATTATCAAAGTAATACCAAATAAATCTACTTAATTGTATTAAAAAAGAATACATTGGTATATCAAGGGGATGGTGGATTTTGGTTTACTGTAAAATGAAAAATCTCAATAAGATTTATTGGGATATACAGATGAAGATTGGGTGAGATCAATAGAAGATATACAATCAATTTCAGGTGGTGCATTCTATATTGGTAGATTGTGTATTTCTTGTATATGTAATAAATAGGACCGAATTTCATTGAGTACCATAGAAGATGAATATATTGCAGATACTCAAGATTGCACATAGTTATTGTGGATGAAGCAAAAGCTTCAAGATATGGTAGTTGTAGTGAAGTCTCTGATTGAAATCCATTATGATAATTAAAGTTCTATAAATATTAGAGAAAAATACATTCCATCACTCATAGATGAATCACATTGAAATCAAATATCATTTTATCAAGGAGAAGGTGGAGAAAGGACTTGTGAAGTTAGAGTATGTGCTTATATAACTACAGTTTGTAGACATTTTGATGATTTATTTACCCAAAGTGGTGTTTGAGCTACATCAACTGGATCTTGGAGTTCAACCAACTTTTGACACTTGAAAGAGTGTGGATATGGGACCCATCTACCCAAGTTATTATGTGTTTTTTCCTAATTTACTGATCTATGCTTTTTACTCTGTGGCATGCCAAAAAAAAGTAATCTTTAGGTCTGTTGAAAAAGAGGGGGAAGTTATAACTACAAAAGGGGGAGGAAATGTCTTAATCAAGATAGGGGATAATATGATAGGGGGAGAAGTGGAGTAGGGGGAGTTTTTAGTCCAATGATGCTAAATATGGTTGATCAATGGTTATATATCACGACATATGAGTTTTGTGATGAAATCAACAGACTGGTTTGGGAATGAAGTGATTCATTTATGAAATTTTCATGCTATTATTGTTTCTCACACCGATCATGGATCATGTAAACTTAAAGAGTTTGTTGAGTTAATATATTATTTCTATCTAAATCATAAGAATCAAATTTGGTTGAAGATGGAATAATCCTTAATGTGGTATCAAAATATGAAGAGTTTTCAACAAACCCAAAGGGAGATATTATTGGGTAAAATACCTCAAGATAACATTGTAGTGTTTTTGGGTTGATTGTGTTTGTTAAAAAATAAAATTTCCTTGGAGCTTTGAAAATACAGTGAGGTTCATGAACAAGAATCAGTATCTTCTTGAAATTTTTTTTGAGCTTGGTAGCTTCATGAAAGGTAGGAAACACCTATAAATAGGCATATACCTTTTTGATTTTAGAAGAGAAAGCCTAAATGAAAATCTAAAGGCTTTGAATTCAAAAATATGATTCGTGAAGGTTGTTCTTATGAAAATGTTTGTGAAGAGCGGGAGTTTTATAAGGCTATGTAAACTAACCAAAAGGTGTAGGATTGTGAAAGTATTGAGCTTTGCAAAGGCTAAGTGAGCTTCACGAAAGTGTTGAGCTTTGTGAAGGCTAAGTGAGCTTCATGAAAGGAGGGTTATTTGTGAATGGTGTTTGAGCTTCATGAAAGTGGTAATATTACCAAAAGTTTTGGGGTTCACAAAAGTATTATATTATTGTGAAGAATTTGGGAGTTTCACGAAGGGTGTGTGAACTTCACAAAAGCAGTGAGCATCATGAAAGTGTTGAAAAGGGATTGCCCAGTAAATCTATGGTAAAGTGTTTTCATAAACTGGATGAAAGTGGAACTTATTGATGCACCAAATGAGGTGTAAAAAAATTGATTCAAGTGATCAAAAGGAGAATCATCTGAAGGAGTAGTGAGCACACTATAGTTTAGAGAGATTTGAGGTTTCAAATTATGTTTGGTTATAAACCAGGAGGGAAAGAGATTCTGCTCTGAAATTTCTAATAGTAGTGTGCTTTAGTGTATTTGATACATAGGCACATTGCCTTTGTATTCTCATTAGATGTAGCCTAGTGAGGGAGAACCAAATAAAATTTTTGTGTCCCATAGATGTTTTCATTCTCATATTATTCTCTGTTATGTGAATGAGAGAGAAGAGTGTTTTATTTAACAACGAAACAAGATCCAAAGAGAGAGTTGTTTTAATATTCCATACTTTGATTCACCCCCTCTTAGGGTATTTAACATAGTTGGGCTAACATTTGTTTATTTATTATTTATTTATTAACAATTAATTAATTAAATATTAAATATTTATTAATTATTAATTATTTGTTAATTATTTAGTTATTTATTATTTATATATTATTTATTTAATTATTATTATTTATTATTTATTATTTATATATTATATATTGTTTAATATTATTTTTTATTATTTATTTACTATTTACTATTTACTATTTATTATTATTTATTGTTTATTATTTATTATTTATTATTTATTATTTATTATTTATTTATTTATATATTATATATTATTACTTATTAATTATTAACTATTAATTAATTAATTATTATTTACTATTATTATTTATTATATATATATATGAGTATATTAAATTCTCTTTACTCACCACATGAAGAGATTGCTCGAGTGGAAAAGTCTTTATAGAATAACCAAGAGTTGAGGGGTTCAAATATCACCCAACACACACACACACAGACACAAATATATATATATATATATATATATATATATATCCTGAATTTCTGTATTACATATATAAAATATTCATGCATGTATGCATGGAATGACATGTTCATGGTAATAAATAAATAATAAATAATAAATAAATAAATAATAAATAAATAATAAAAAAAATAAAAAAAATAAAAAAAATAAAAAAATAAAAAAATAAAAAATAAAATATCACCTCTAAATGAATTTCTCAGTTTTTAAAAATCCATCACTAAATCATTCCATGAATGTTTTGAAAAACTGCCACTATGTGTTTACCAAAACATGATTTAGTGGTAGTTTTTCGAAATCACTACGGAACAATTTAGCGAAGGTTTAAACGCCACAAAAGGATTAATTTGGAATAATGAAAGTTAAGGAGAAAATGGATTTCAATGAAATGAAAGGTATTTAGATGAAGGAAAATAAATATGAACCATACTCAAATTATGATGAGGATGAGGTAGGTAATATAGATTATAAATGAGTCATGTCCTTTATTTCTAAAAGGACCAGAAGAGGAAAGGGAATATTGAAATGTTTGATTCCTTAAAAGTGATTTAATTGTGGTAAAATTAAATATTTTTCATTTGATTTTCCAAATAAATATTCTAATGATTATTAATGTGATGATTAAGAAGACTACATTAAAAAAGATCTGGAAAAACCTGAAAATGTGATAATGGAAAGAAAAATAAGTTCTCAATGAAGTATAATAAAAATCTAATGAGTATGAGGATAACTAACATTTTTATTGAGTTTAATGTGAAATAAAGAAAACAGGGAAATAGGGAAATAGGGAACATGAGGAATCATGGGGGTCTAAAATAATATAGGCCTAGAGCATCATTAATAACAAACTTCATCCCCCCCTGAGGAAAAGAACCTATGCTATGGTAGGAAGGCATACATTGATTCGAGGATGCCATAGATGCTAAGAAATTTGCAACATGGTTCCCCTCCCATCATGTGTGGGTGATCTCAACGTGATTGCCAAGAAGTTGTTTGAACTTTCTAATAAGATAAGCAACATTCCAAGCAAAATGATCAATACTTGATAATGCTTTGAAGATGATTAGAGAGTCTGTTTCCACCACATTAAGCATGATGTGTCACTGCCCACACAACTTTATCCCCATGAACATTGCCTATGCCAATTTATAAAGAATCACCCCTACCATAAAAGGCTAAGAAAGATGCTATAATAGAACCCTCCTAGTTCCTGATGACACCTCCATATCAAATCTCCCCCATGATCAGAGAGCCATCCATTTTGAGCTTGAGCCCAAATTGGAAAGGAATTTAGCGAACCCAATGCCCCTGTCCCTGATCGTTGGCATGGATGGAAAGAAAATGGTTCGAGATAAGGCCTCTTATCGATGATGCAACATGGATGTCCATGCATAACCAGACCAGGTCTTGGAACAAGTTCATCGCTTTGAAGAGATTGCTAGTCTGAGAACCTCGTATGATTTTGTGGCCTGCATCATTCCTCGCTATCCAAATAATCTAGCACCCGTCCAAAAAAATAACTGCCCTCACCTTCTGCTTGAGACCATGGTCCCCTGCTCCCTAAAACCATGTGCTAAAGAAGACATCCTGTGTCACTCCCTGACCGTTCCATCCTGTGAAAGCACTGAAGTCCTACCAAATCCAAATATCCCACTCACAATCAAAGAATAGTTGGCCCACTATTTCATGCTTAGGATCATAGCAACACTAGCACCGAGAAGCAAAGTGCACACCCATGCGTTTAATGTTTTCGTCAGTGTCCAGAGCTCAGTTCCTCACCCACCGCACCAAAAAGTCAAATTTGGAGGGGACCTCCTTACACCACAACGTCACCCCTAAGGATCAATATTTGAAGCATCCCTCCTCATCTGGGTAAAATAATTTAATGAAAACTCACCCAACATGAAGCCTGCAAAAATAAGGTTATCTAGTTCTCTATTAATAACCAAATTATTAAAAATAGCACGTTTATTCTCATCAAGAATGGCCTAAAGAAAACCCATATGACCACTAGTCTCTCAAAAAGAAAGATTCAGGGTGGGGTGTCCTAGGAACCACAACCTACCTACCCCCCAATCTTGAAGCCAAAAATTTATGTCTCCTCTCCCCACCAACTAACTAGAGTACTGATTCAAGAATTCCATGTATCGGTTAATCAGGTTCCAAATCATAGAGGGTCATATCCTCAAATCATTTATGTTTAGCCCATATTTATCCTGCATTATCCTGCCCCATACTCTTCGGCCTTCCAAAGCCTCCCATGAAAGTTTAGCATGAATCCTTTGCATGGTCAAGGAAACACTTATCAAGTTGATGCTCCCTTCAGATAGAGGTCTAGCATGACGCTTCCCCGATGCCCAAGGATGTTTTCCCTACATCTACCCATCCCAAATGATGGACACCATAATCCTCTCTATGTTAGCTATAACACTACTGTAAACCTTCAAGGTGGACATAATGTGAATAGTAATGGAAACAAGGACACTGTTCACAAGGGTTATGCGACCTACACAGGAGAGGAATCTTTTTTACCAGTTGTAGATGCACCCCAAGATCTTGACAACAAGATTATCAAAATGGTGAATTATAAGAGAGAAAAGAATCACCGGTGCCCCAAGGTACTCTACAGGGAATGCTCTCCTACTCATATTCATGATAGAATTAAGGTCCCTAGCCCTACTTTTAGATATGTTTTTTGGTTGTATAATATAGGCTTTTATCTGTATTCACCACCTGCCCACTTCACATAAAATAATCCCTAAGAAGCTCATTCATCCCATGAACTGACCTCCTACTACCATTGATAAACAAAATTGTATCATTCGCAAATATCAAGTGTGATATACCCCTTGTTGCATACCTATTTCAATAGGGTAAGACTTTTCCCATGCGAAGGACCCATTTGATATAATATCTAAATGAATTTTTGGAGAGGATGAAGAGAGTGTGGTATAACAGATCCCCTTGCCTAAGACCTCTACAATCCTTGAAGAACCCGAACTGCTTACCCATAAATGAGGTTGATATCCAAGCTGAGCTGAAGCAACGTAAAAGAAGATCACTAGTCTAGTTAGAGAAAACCATGCAATCTAGAACCCTTAAAATGAAACCCCACTCCAATCGATCATAGGCCTTTCTCATATCTAATTTGATCACTAAGTTAGCCCTAACAGATTTATTGTTGATGTCACTAACTATTTCTTGCACTACTCCAATTTCCCCCTGAATGGACCTCCCTTTGATAGATCCATGCTTCTTAGAAGACACCCAGGTGTTTAAATGAGGAGCCACCCTTTTATTAAGAAGGCTTTCCAGAATATTGTATGACATATTACACATGCTTATGGGCCGATACTGGTCAATGGATTGTGGGTTTCATATCTTCAGAATTAGAACCATCTTGGTTGCATAGGAAATGCGCAGAAAATTACCTCCATGAAAGAAGTACTACACTACCCTCACAAAGTCTCCCTTAATAGTGTCCCATAACACCCTATAAAAGGATCATGGAATGCCTTCGGGCCCTGGTGCGCTCTCTAAATTCAAAGACCAGACCACCTCACACACTTTATCCTCCTCCAGAGTCCTCCTCAGATGAACATCATCTTCCTCCATAACACTTATGGGGATATCCTCAAAAAGATCAGCATCACCCCTTAGGTGCCCACTGGCCAAGCCGGGATTTGGACCTACCCTTAAGGATTGTATGCTGTCATTATCCAGGGCTCCCACCTCATCAAAATCATTATAATAAGAACCATTTTCCTTGAGAATGTTCAGACTTTTCATGTGATGTCGATTCTTAATGCAGGCATGGAAGAAGCCCATGTTTCGATCCCCCTCATGAAGCCAATAAATTCTAGCTCCCTCTCCAGCCAAACGTTCCTGCCTCATGGGGGTATCATAGATGAGGTATTTTTTAATCCTTAACTCATAAAAAAGGTTTTCATCCCATTACAGTTCTAGACCCACCTCCATTTGATTGACCTCCCTACTGATCTTAACTAACTACTGATCCCATGATGAAATGTCATTCCTCCATTGGAATAAAAGGAGTTTAAGCTGCCTAATATTGTTATGGATAGTGATCCATGGATTCCCTAGATGATAGATGCTCAATAAATCCCTAACCACTTCATAAAACCTTGGTTCCTTTACCTAGGTGTTAGATAAATGGAACTTCTCCCCTCTCGATGACCCTGAATCCAACGAAAGACGAAGCAGAGAATGATTCGAGAGACAATGCACTAGGTGAGAAACTTTGGTATCCGGAAAAACTGAAACAACATCCCCATTCATCGAGCACCTATCAAGATGACACCAAGTCCATCATCTACCACATTGGTTATTACACCAGGTGAAGTTATATCCTTCTTAAGCCTCATTCAGCATGCCATTCCTCATCACGAATGAAATGAAGTCTTGGCTAGCACACTGAGGAAAGGCACCACCCCCTGTTTCTCCTCCGGTCTTTCAATAATGTTGAAATCTCCCTCGATGATCTAGGTAATGCTATCTAAGTTGAGACTATCCAAATATCTCAAAAACCTCTCTCTGCTAAGAGCATTACACTTTGCATATATGAAGGAAAATAGAAATGATTGAGACCCCACAAAAATTTTTGTGGTCAGAGATTGATTCGGCACACTGTGAAAAACGACAAAAAAATGGTCCTTCCAGAACAACCATATTTGAGGATTGGGAGGATCCCTATGCATGAAACCATGAAGAAAAATCCTTTGATAAAAATCCTTGATCTTAATAAACACATAATTGGGATCGAGAATCACAATCATAGAAATATAATTATTACAGATTTCATTGACAATGAAATTAGATTTCACTCGAGCCCCAAGACCACGAGCATTCCATACGAGGAATCTAAACATTGGAACAATTACGTCTAGATTTGGACCTAGACTCCTGGCCCTTGATATGATGAAACGAAACTAGTGAGACCACTACTCCAATTATGGTTTGAGACTAGGTGTAGATACAACATTCATACTTCGAACAAACTGTCACCAGAGAGCATGAGCCATTGGACATCACCCTAAATGTATTCTTTGGAGAGCAGAAGCATTGAATTTGCACCTTGATCTAAATAGACCATGAAAGCACTAAAAGTGATTTTGACAATGAAGTTATCACTTTTGAAGTAGGTGATGGCGAGGGAGAAGACACCACTGGCTGAAGGGAGAGTTTCCCAGATGAGGGAGGCGGTTCCATTCCATCAGAGCCCAGTTCTACCAGGAAAACCTCCAAAATTCAAATGCGGGAGAAAACCCAAGGATCAAGAGAATAAGAGCAGTACTTAGTTGCATTGCTGAACCATTACCCTACATAAGGAAGGTCACTAACCCCGATATGAAGATATGGATCCCCAACCATGCCTCTATTGAAGGGAACCATGTCGTGGCTTGAGGACCCTTGTCCTTCGAGACATACAAAATGCTTGGACGAAGAAGCCTCAAAAGGTTTCCCAGGAGGATCCAAACCTTTACCCTTCTCACAACCCTTCAAGACAGGGTAACATCATGAACCAAAAAACCCTGTTAAGGGGCCCGAAGAAACTGGCGATCGATAATCCCCTATTCGAGCTCATCTTCAAACCTGTAACGATTGGCTAAAAATGTGGCATAATGAGAAAAATTTGGGGAAAAAAAGATACATCAGAGGTTGAAGATGTTCCAACATCCCTTAAATCTGAATATCCAAGTGGTTCTAAAATGGATGAGAGATATCTATTTCTACATAGATCTGAGCAACCAACTCCTTCTCCATATGAAGTTTCTTGTCATCCACACACAGATACGATCTCAACGAATCCCTAATCACCTTAAAGAAGGATTTGTTCATCAGGGGAAGAGGAAGCCCTGGGAGTGAGATCCAGACCAACGCTTGGGAACAATCATTCCCAGAATGGGCTTTCATCAACCATCAAGACATGGAGAATCTACATCGCCCCACAAAATGAGATCTATTGTTCCAAGCTTTAACAAAATCATACCTCAAAGAAAAAATGATACAGAAAGCATTCCGATCCAAAATCGACATTGTAGCTTGGAGATCTAAACCCCATATATAGAAACAGTCCCAGAACACCAAAAGAGGGGGTTTATTATCACTAAAGCATGCTAATAGAGTCCATTAAAGATCTGAGGTTGCTTCCACAAAAGAAGCCACTGGGAAATCTAGCACAGGAAATAATATAACACACATTTTACTCTACTTTTTTAATATGCTATTATTTTTAATAAATAAGGATTTTTATATTTAAAAGTTATAGTTATAATATTTAGATAATTATTATGATAAAATAAATATCATTTTTTAAATAAATATGTCAAGATTTGGTTAGGGTGAATTTATGAAAATTTTCTAAAATACTTTATTTTTTTCATGAATAGAAAAAATATAGTTTTAGTTTTCTAGTATGTTAATGATAGCATAATTATGTAATAATAATGTAATAACTAATTAAAAATAATAAAAGACTTAAAATATGTAATTTTATTAATATCAATTATTTTAATATATTTTAATCAATTTAAAAATATATAAATTAATTTCCAAATTTTAAAATGGAAACTTTAACTTTAGAAATTTTATTTTGTGAAAACATTAATTTTCCTTTCCAAAATAAGAAATATAAAATTATGGTAGAATCTTTTGGATTAAAATAAAATAAAATGTGTCCCAAGTCTCCAATACCATGGTCAATCCCATGGTTCTGGATTTACCACTACCTAGGTGTGCATTGCCTAAATTTAGAAATTAATAAACAAATCCCCCACTTTTGTTATAAATACTCAATCATTTATCCATTCACTTTCTCTACCATTTCATCCTCCATGAAGTTATGATGGTTTTACCTCCCAATGATTCCTCCCAAGGTGTCTTAAATCCCCCAAGGTCTTGATCCTCAAGTTTTATGAATTACTCTTCGCGTTAAGGGAAATATCCACTTCTCTTTTCCATTCAAGTTCCCTCTTTATGTGGTAATTCTTTTAACTTTATAAAATAAGTTATTATGTACAATTAATTTTATACCATTAATGTATTAATATTATTTTATTAATTTTATACTCTTGTTCCATCTCTTTTTACCCTATTCTAAAACCACATTTTATACCTGTTGGGCTGTCTATTTTACTTCTCAAAATTTCTCTCTTCTCCTTAAGAAATTACCTTTTATTTTCTTTATGCGAATACTAAAAGATATTTATTTTATAGGGGTATTAAAAAATATGTAAAGATAGTTTATTTTATTCTGAAATTGACATACATAAAACCGTCATTACCTTTTGGTGGGTTAAAAATTACATAAATATCTTATCTTTAATAAATTTTTAAAACACAAAGATTTTTATATGCAAACTATTTCTTATATTATATATGAGTTATTTATGAAATGTTGTATTATGATATATGTGGATCAAATTAATAAATAAATATTAAGGGTTCAACTTGAAAACACTCTAATGAATTGGGTAAAGAAATTAATCTCTATAGATGATATGTTTTACAATACATTTGTAAATAACCTTGGTAATCTTTAAGACACCTTAGTGAAATACCTGGGTGATATTCTTATGAATGTATCTTTTAAATTTTATAGCCAAATTTCCATGTTATGATTCATGTTATTTTATTATGATATTTCCCATTTTTTTCTCATTCCTTTATGATATTCTTCATGTTCTTATTGATTTTTCCTCAAGATCACATGTAAACTATTTCCCTTGTTTTCCCTTATTGGGCCTTGTGCTCACTATTTCTTTTGATGTATACCCCCATGATATGAGATGAAAAAAATTACATAGAATGAATCAATGAATAATTCGTTCATGTTGTTTATAATATTGTTTTAATATTTCATGTATTGTGTACCTTTTTTCCAAGAAAATAAACTTTAAAATATCCTCTATTTATACCATGTAAATGAAAAGTTATGTAATAAACAGGGGGGATTACATAGTTTGTATCAAAAGATAGTTTAGTTATTTTGTGGAAATTATGATTTCAAAATATTATGAGGAACCTTAAGGAAAAGTTAAAATATAAGAAAACATCCTGGTATTTCTGTAATTTATTAAATAAGTTGTTTCTAAGAAAATAAATACCTATATGGATACGATCAAGTGGATGTGGCTCTATCATAGATGTATCTAGGTGTAAAACAAAAAAAAACACAACTTTAAGCTAGACTCAAGTGGGAACTGGTGCATGAAAATGCACATTTATGAACACTTGGTTTAATACTCCTAAGTGATATGTTTGGTTAATCCCAAGATTTGTATGAACCATTATGAAGGATTTATAGAAAATTTAATTTTAGTTAATGAATAACATATTTAAGCATGATGTTGTAAGATATAAAATTCTTATAGAGTTATAATATTTTTAAATGAAACAAGTTTCCCATGAAGTATTATTCTTCTATAAAATTCCAGTAAATATGAGAAACCACATAAATAGTGAGCGAAATGGACCAGGTGTTGACGACCCTATGATGGAATACAGAATTTGAAAATTCATGAAAATGATAAATAAATTGACTTGAGTTATGATCAGTAAATTGAATCACGATTAGAGACCAAATTCACCTAGAAGGGAAGAAATTTTTGTTGAGTCCTTTATGCATCAAATACCACCTTCTTTCAATGGATATACTGACCCATTGATTACTGAAAAATGGATAAGCTCTATAGAAAAGATCTTTTCTATACTCCATTGTTTGGAGAAAGATAAAGTCACCCTAACTTGGCACCACTTAGAGGGGGAAGTTGATCAGTGGTGGACACTAGTTAAAAACACAAAGAAAAGAAGGGAGATTGATGTTATGGAGTAAGAATAGTTAAAGGGATACTTTTTCAATATATATTTCCCCATTTGATAAGAACAAAAATGGAGAAGGAATCCCTAGAGCTAAAGTAAACATAAGTTGAATATGAGAGAATCTATGAGATGAACCTTACAAGTATTTCTCACTACACCTATATCCTTTTCATGGATCCTAATGTAAAGGTTGATATATTCTTCAGTAGACTAAGTCCCCATCTACAAAATAATCAAGCCAATTGAGATTATGACAACTATGAGAAGATAATGTGAAGTGTTATTAAGGTTGAACTAGAGTTTGGAGAGATGTAGTGGTCTAATAGACTGAATGAAAATAAGATGTCAATGGAGCCAAGATTAGGGAGAAACTTTGATCATGTAAGAGGAGAAAGACAAATACAAATTCCCACATACAACAAATGTGGAAATAATAAATCTAGGAACTACTTTCTTAGGAGCAGGAAATGTTACAAGTGTGGAAGGGATGGCCATATTGCTCATAATTTTCATAGTGAGGTGAAGCCTCAACTTCTCAATGATAATGATAAAGGGAATATGGTGTATTCCCAACCTAAAGTCTAATTCTTCACATGTGGTTAGCTTGGGCACATTTCAAATCACTATCTAAGTCCAAAGTGTAATGCCCTGACCCCAGTTACCAAGATTTGGTGCATTATTACATAACATTTTCATGATACAAGGAATCATGCCCCAAAAGACCGATCATTTTTGTAGCCTTGGAGGTACTAGATACAAACATAAGTTTTACATTAAATTATGAAATAAAAAACATCAAAATTGTGTCTCCTTTTTACACATTCATCCCCATTATATTATCCCTGCAAGTTAGTCATAATATAATTATTCGCATCCTCGAAAAAATAAAATATAGAAAGTGGTGAGCTCAGGTGCTCAGTAAGGATAACAATATACTGTAAACTTTCATAAATAAGCATAAAAATTTAAGGAAATGTATAAGACTAAAACACAAGCCTTTTAAACTTAACCTTGAGCATAATATGGAAAAGATAAATCAAATAATTCCATTTACGTATTCACATGGATATTTTACTAGTCGAATAATCACATGTAATATCAATTTCCAATTTCATAATGATGGAATGCATAATGCCGGACATCATAACCACATAGTCAAGGCTTCATGCCAAAAATACAAATAATATTTTGTCAAGTCCTTGTTCCAAGACACAAATTTGTCTCATGAGACCTACAGATGCATCGAGGAGCTATAGCAGGATCCACCCATCACTTACTAAGTCCAATGCATTCCTCATATAAAAAGGTTGAAACATAACATAAACATTCATATTAAAACTAATATAAGAAATGTCAATACTTTAACCATAAACCATGAATGGTATAAAATTATCACATCCACAGTCAAACATATCACAAAACCTTCAATACTATATAGAATATTTTATCATAATAAATCAACTTCAAACAAGCATAAAATCCAATAAAGGATGTTGACATAGATGAAATCAAAAATATTTGAGAGAAATATCTATTTCTATTTTGAAATAATTTAAATGTAATGTAATTTTATAGGGAAAATTTTATTTTAAAAATATTCTTATAAGCTTTTAAGATAAGCTTCGAAGGTGTTATAACGGCGGCAAATAGCTGCACTCGCCGTATAAGTTAAAAAAACATTATTTCCTTCATTTTTTCGAAAAGGTTGTAAATGAACTTCTTTGGAAAACAAAGGAAATATTCCTTTATAAACATATTATAAAAAGTAAAAAATGGTATACATGACTTTAAAAAATAGTCTAAGAAATAGTAAAAATGTTTTGAAATACATTTTTAAGAAACACGAATGTGGATGATAAAGAGGTCCCAGTAGATACTCACTTATAAACAATCTTGGATAATAAAGAGATTGTAGAATTAACCCTTACCTTGTACTTTTACATGATATAGGGTATGTTAACCTCAAGTATAATAGTAAAATATTTGTTATTAAATTATACAAGAACCACATATGTTAATATGATATCATATATGATCCTCTAATATTACTTTGTTAATAATATTTCAGTAGTATCATCGTTTCAAGTGTTAACTGATTCGTTTTCCTTTATATGATTGGTTAAGTAAGCCATGTTTGTTATGGATAGGATGTATTTGATTCATATAAAGAATGATATTAAGTTCTTTAACATTATTTTTAATCATAAAATGAAAATTATTCTTGAATGGTTATGATGGGGAATGAATTTCATCGTGTTTGTGGAGACGGTAATCCGTACGTACACACGAGCTACAATATCATTCTATTGATGGTGAAATCATATATAATTGGATGTTATATCATATATACAGAATTATCAACATATTATATTTATTATTTACATCAGTTATCCTCATTGTTATACTCATCCAAATAATGAAGTGTTTGAATAACAAACTACACCACGATGTGGAGACGGTAAGCCATACGTATGCACGTATGGTGACTTGTCATTCATAGGATGGATAGAATAATGAATATGATTGTAACATTTTTATAATAAAATCATAGTATTTATAAGGTATTAGAGTTATTATTTTGGTATGGAAACAACAAAGAAAGAGGAAGTGGAAGAAGAAAAGAACTTTGAAAGAGGTGGTGAAATTATTACCTCTTCTTTGGGTGTTTCCTTTTGATTTGATCAAAAGGGCTTTTTAGGTTGGATTTATGATCAAAGTAAGGCCTCTAGGTATAATTGAGGTACTTGGGAGGATATTTTATCTGGGGTTGGCTGAGCCAAATGGATTTGGAGGTGTGATTTTGAGTTAATGGTAAGTACCCTTTTATAAGAGAGGTGAGGATCACTTTAGGAAAAGCTTGAAATATTATTTTATTAGACAAGCTTATTCAGTTTTTAATGGATCCAAAATGATTTATTTCTAGGATAAGGTTGGTATGACTCGAAAAAATCTCAACCAATAGGTTTTATATAGGTTTAGGTCACCTTATTATCCTTATCTTTTAGATTTAACTCTTAGTTAAATAGTTTAGCTTTTACCATGTATTCTTGTATTATTATAATAAATGGTTAATAAGCTTACTATAAAAATACAAGAGAACCCCAAGTGGTTCATTATTGATATATATAACCTTATCTTAGTCCTTTGGACGAACCTTATATTTTTAGGAATATTATATCAATTAATAATATAGTATTTGTTTTAAAAAATCATTTTTGTCAATTTTGACACTATTTGGTATTTTGTTTTTGTGAAAGTAATAAAAACTTTATCACATCGAAATTTTTTTATTTAATATACCATAACATGTCATATTAACCTATAAAATTAGTGGAATTCATTAGAATTATCAATTTACATTTATTTGGATATTTATAATATCAATTATTTTAATCTTTCATTAATAAGGTAATTATTGCATCATAATTGTGTCATAAAAAATTTAATTATTTAATGCCTAAAGATTATAAATAAAATAAAATTATTTAGGAAAAATCTTTTTCTTTATAATAAATATTTACAGTCGAATTTATCTTATGTATAACCCTACATTAAAAATGTTTTAGTTATTAAACATTGAATTTAACACTATTAAGTATTCTTTAAATAAAATAATAATAAATGTTCTAATCTAATCCAAGTGGACCAAAAGGATCATATTTTAATCCTAAGGTTTATTTTGGTCAAAAATAAACTTATCCAATAGAATTAGGACATGTGTTAGGGTAATTATAATATCATTTTTTACCTTTAATTACCCTATTTACTTTTAACCGTGGTAAATAAAAGTCAAAATTTACTATTCAGAAAAAAATTATTTTCATCTTATTGAACCACATTTTACTTTTTGATGTCAACTGTGTCTCTCAGATTTTTGAAATTCCATTCACAGAAGCAGTAAAATTACATTTTATACAAATTTGCAAATGTGCCTAGAAGGTGGGTAAAAGACGGTAAAAAGATCAATAAAATTATATATATATAATATTATTATAAAATGAATTCAATGAATTATATTGAACATATATAGGTATTATGTATCTATTTTTACACAAAATAAATATAAATAAAATAACTAATTATTTAAATAAAAAGTCAGTTTTAAACAACAATGCAATGTTTTTCACTGTTCATCAAAAAATTGAATGTTTTCAGAAGAATAAAAAAAATTCACCCTAAGCTAGTTTTGATATTTGGAATCTAAAAATAAAGTCCATTTTGAAAAATAAAATTTATAAAATTTCAAAAAGTGTTTATTACTTCTCATAACGACTAGTTTTTTTGGTCGTGGTGTGTTAGAATTCAAAGTTGCGTACAACACAAGCTATTGTATTATTCAAAGAGAAGCATACTATGGAAGCTTGGGGTGTTAAATTCTTCCATCCTTCAAATAATTTCAACCTTGAAATTTCTAGAATTTTACTAAATAAAAATATTCTGGTGGTTCTTCATCATAAGTTCCTCAGGTTCCCACGTTGCCTCTTCCATCTTATGGTTTTCTCCCTAGAACTTTTAGTAGTCGAGTCGTTCAGTTTCTCAACACTTGTTCTCTGGTATTAAGAATTCTTATAGGATCCTCACAATAAGACATGTCAGGTTCCAGTTCTATTTCTTCATATGTGAGTACATGCGTTGGGTCAGGCATGTATTTTCTCAATAGTTATACGTGGAACACATCATGAAATTTGGAGGGACTTGGTGGAATTTCCAAATGATAAGCTACAACTCCAATTTGTTCTATAATTTTGAAAGGTCTGATGTACCTGGGACTTAATTTTCCCTTCTTACCGAATCTTATAACACCCTTCCATGGATATACCTTCAAGAAAACATGATCTCTAACTTGAAATTCCAAATCTTTCCTCCAGTTATTGACATAGTTCTTTTTCCTACATTGAGTTTCTTTGATGTGGGTTTGGATAACCTCCACCTTTTCCATTGTTTGCACAACAAGTTCTGGGCCTACAAGTTTTATTTTACCAACATCATCCCAACAAGTTGGTGTGCAACATCTCTTTCCATATAACGCTTCATATGGTGCCATATAAATACTTGAATGGAAGATATTGTTATAGTAAAATTCTACCAGAGGTAAATACTGATCCCACATACCTTCAAAGTCAAGTGAGAAAGATCTCAACATGTCTTTTAAGGTTTGAATATACCATTCTGATTTTCCATCATTTTAAGGATGGTAAGAAGTGCTTAAACAAAGTTCAATATCCAAGGCTTTCTGAAGACTTCAAAATCTTGATGTAAAATGGAGATTACAATCAGAAACAATCGATTTGGGTACACCATTAAGTCTTACAACTTCATTAATTTATAGTCTTTCTAAACGTTCAAGTGGTAAATCTTCTCTTATAGAAAGAAAATGTGATGAAATGGTAAGACGATCAACAATTACCCATATTGCATCATTCCTTCTAGGAGTATTTGGTATCCCCATAACAAATTACATCGTAACATCATCCCATTTTTACTCAGGTATGGGAAGAGGTTGCATGACTCATCTAGGATGTTGTCTTCCAGCATTCCCCTGTTGAAAAACCATATATCTTGACACATAATCAGAAATCTCCCTCTTTATGTTGTCCCACCAAAAATGTTCTTTCAAATATTTGTACATATTAGTGCTAATAGGGTGTATAGAGAAATTAGAGTTATGAGCATCATCCAACAATTCCCTTTTTAGATCAGGTATATTAGGAACACAAAGCCTCTTCCCAAAATATAAAAATTCCATCTTCATATATGAATTCAATCAATCTCCCATCATTCACACCTTTAATTTTCTTTTGAAACTCCTCAACATCAGTCTAAGAACTTTTTATTCTTTCAACTAATATTGTATTGGAAACCATTTGAAAAAGTATTGATGTTTCACCTTCCACGATTATTCCCATATCCATATTTACTAGATCCATGAACATAGGATCCCTTTCAAATCTCATCTTGTTCAAAACTCCTTGATTATTTCTACTCAAATCATCTTCCACCTTATTTTCCTTCCCCGGGTGGTATTGTATAGACCAATCATAATCCATGAGTAGTTCAAGCCATTGTCTTTGCCTCATGTTGAGTTATTTATGTGAGAATATATACTTAAAAATCCTGTGATCAGTATATATCTCACATTTTTAACCATATAGATAGTGTCTCCATATCTTTAAAGAAATGTTTACAGCTGCTAACTCAAGATCATGTGTGGGATAGTTTTGTTCATGAATTTTTAGTTATCGTGATGCATAGACAATAACTCTATCATTCTGTATAAGGACAAAACCAAGTCCTTTTTTTTGAAGCATCACTATAAATAAAAAACCCATCATTCCTTGATGGTAGAGTTAATATAAGAGCATTGACTAATATTATCTTAATTTCTTCACAACATTCTTCACACTCTTTTTTCTAAACAAATTTAACCCCTTTACGTGTGAGCTTGGTCAATGAGTTTTCCAATCGGGAAAATTTTTGGATGAAACGCCGATAATGACCTTCTAAACCAATAAAACTGCATACCTCAGTCATAATCGTCGGTGCTGGCCATTCTTGTATTGCACTTATATTAGAAGGATCAAAAGATATTTTATCCTTAGAGACAATATGGCCAAGAAAAGAAATTTCCTAAATCCAAAATTCACACTTTCTAACTTCCCATATAATTCATTTTTTCTAAGGTTTTTTAGAATAGTGCACAAGTGATTTTCATGATCTTCGTAGCTTTTTGAGTATACCAAGATATCATGAATAAATACTACTACAAAGTCATCAAGATATTACTTGAAAAATCTATTAATTAGATCCATGAAAAAATAGGGTGTATTAGTCAGTACAAAAGGCATTACTGTAAACTTGTAATACCCATACATGGTATCAAATGCTATCTTCGGAATATCTTCTTTCTTCATACACAACTGATGATATTCAGATCGAAGGTCAATATTTGAAAAATATTGAGCTCCATGAAGTTGATCGAATAACTCATCAATGTGAGGTAGGGGATATTTGTTCTTTATTGTTATAGAATTGATCTCCATGTAGTCAATGAACAACCTCATAGATCCATCTTTTTTCTTAACAAAAAAGAACAGGGGATCCCTATGGAGAAATAATTGGGTGAATAAATCCTTTATTACTCAATTCCTATAGTAGTTTATTTAGTTCCAATAATTCCACAATGGACATTCTATAAGGGGTCTTAGATATGGGCCTTGAACCAGGAATTAAATCAACAGAAAACTCAATTTCTTGTTCTAGAAGATGTCCAGGTAAATAATCTGGAAACACATAAACATATTCTTGTACAATAGGTACATCCTCTATTCAAACATTTTTTTCCTCACCCATAGTTATTTCATTCTCTTCCTCTCCAATAATTGAATTTAGTAGAGCTACTGGGGGTGGATCTAGATAAGAATCAGATGGTTACATTTTTGCTCTAAAGATAAGGTATTTCTTATCGTCATCGAAAATTGTAACCTCCTTCTTACAATAAATTTTGACATCATGTTTATAAATCCAATACATACTGAGGATTATATCAAATTCAATCATGGGTATGACGATGAGATCAACAGATAAAGAACATTTATATGACCTAATGGGAATTGATTCACAAAAATTTGTTGCAATGATACTTCCCTTATGAGTTTTGACTGATAACTCCCTTGTTAAATAAAATTGTAAAAATCTAATTTTCTTAGAAAATTGGGAAGATATGAAACAATTCAATGATCTAGAATCAAATAAAGCATTGTCTAAAATTGAGGAAACCATTAAATTATCTTCCACCACATCTTTCGAAGATTCAACCTCAACAGTAGTGATCGTATAAGCTTGTACTTTCTCCCTTGGCCTTTTCTGAGGTAAGTTTCCTTGGAACTTAGGAAATTAAATTTCATAATGACCCATTTCTCTAAAATTGTAGCATTCAACATTAAAAACCTCTTTCTTTCCCTTACAATCACAAGTTTGGTGGACTTTTTCACCACAATTGTAACAGACTCCCATTACCTTCAGGCAAGTATCAGGGTGTTTGTTCCCACATTTACCACATGATGGAAATTACAGTTTTCCCTTCTTCCCCTTATTTCCATTTCTAGAGTGTTCAACAGATCTCTTCTTCTCTTTCTTTTCTTTAAAGTCATAAGTCTTAGAGAATTACTTTCCTGTCTTGATTTCACATGAGACAATATCTTCATACGATGAGAAGGATTGTGAGACTAATGCTTGATGGAGAAATGGTTTTAACCCATCAAATAATTGATCAATCTTACTCATTATGTTATGTATATAATCTACTGCATGCCTTGCTAACCTTGTAAAGTTGTCCTCATACTTTGTGACATTCTCATCCTTCTTTTTCCTCAAACACAGAAATTGTATTTCCATATCTGTTCGATGGTCAAGAGGAAAGTATTTTTATAATAAAATATATTTTAACTCTATCCATTCCATATTTTATACTTCTTCATATTCCATTGTGTTTTAAATTAATAACCACCATTGATCTGCATCTCCTTTGAGGTGATAAACTACCATGAAAACTTTTTTCCCTTTCACCACTCCCAAAAGCATGAAATATTTTCTCTAAGGAACTTATCCATTACTTAGCTACAAATGGATTTGTAGTCTCATTGAATTTTGGTGGTTTTTGCCTCACGAAGAGGTCTAACATTTATCCTCCATGTTGTAGATTAGGGTTCTCCATACAGGTAAGGTTATTATTCATAACCTGAGTGAGTTTTCCTAGTATGGTGATAAGCTGATCAGCACTAGTTGCATCACCAGCTCCACTATAATTATATTTAGTTAGAGGGAAATCCCTACTTGGATATCGTGCATTGATACAGTTTCCATTACATCCACTAGGCGCCATTTCTAAACAATGTCATACACTAGATTAGTTTATGAATCACAATACATAATTCCAAGCATGTAAAACACTTAACATAAATTGAACAGTTTATGGATATAATGCATAATCATAAAAATGTTTCCTTTGGGGAGGTATGTACTCATAAATCCTTTATAATGATTTATAAACAAAATGTGAATTATCTTAAGCATATCCCCTAGGAGTGTCATAACAAAGAGTGTAGTAAGGCCTGTTGTCGTGTACCAGGATACCCTAGGTCAAGCCCAAAACTCCTTGTTAGAGTTTTCACTCCTAGGTAAATCTGTTCTAGAGCTGCCTCTACCTACTCGTATCCCGAAATGGATGTATTTCTTATAAAACTCACAATATATCTACATTACCAAAATTCTAGAAAGTTCTTCTATACTAATCATCATAGTATATCTTAGGGTATTGTTATCTAATCAAAGTTTTTCTAAATCTAGTTTCCAAGGTTTTTATTAAAATTCCGCTGATACCAAGGGTAACTCCCCAACCCCAATTACCTAGATTCAGTTCATTATTACATAACATTGGCATGATATAAGGAATCATGTCCCGAAAGACAGATAAGTTTAGTAGCCTTGGAAGTACTAGATACAAAAATAAGTTTTACATTACATTATGAAATGAAAAACAACAATATTGTGTCTCCTTTTAACACATTCATCCCCCTTAGATTATCCCTTCACGTCAGTCATCATATACTTCTTCACATCCTAGAAAAAATAAAACATAGAAAGGGGTGATCTCATGTGCTCAGTAAGGATAACAATATAGCGAAAACTTTCATAAATAAGCATAAACATTTAAGGCAATGTATAAGAATAAAACACAATACTTTTAAAGTTAAACTTCATCATAATATGGAAAAGATAAATCAAATAATTCCATTTACATATTCACATGGATATTCTACTAGTCAAATAATCACATGAAATATCAATATCCTATTTCATAATGATGGAATGCATAATGTCGGACATCATAACCACATAGTCAGGGCCCCATGCCAAGACTACAAATAAGATTTTGTCAAGGCCTTATACCAAGACACTAGTTTGTCTCATGAGACCTACCGATGCATTGAGGATCTATAGTGGGCTCCACCTGTCACTTACTATGTCCAATGCATTCCTCATATGAAAAGGTTGAAACATAACATAAACAATCATATTAAAACTAGCATACAAAATGTCAATAATTTAACCATAAAACATGAATGGTTTAAAAATATCACATCCAAATTCAAACATATCACAAAACCTTCAATACAATATGGAATATTGTATAATAATAAATCAACTTGAAACAACCATAAAATCCAACAAAGGATGTTGAGACAGATGAAATCAAAACTATTTGAGAGAAATATATGTTTCTATTTTAAAATCATTTAAGAGTCAGGTAATTTTAAAAGAAAACATTTATTTTTAAAATATTATTATAAGCTTGTAAGAGAATCTTCGAAGGTGTTATAATGGTAGAAAATAGCCACACTCACCGTATAAGTTAAAAAACATTCTTTCCTTAATTTTTTCGAAAAGGTCGTAAATGACCTTGTTTGGAAATCAACAGAAAGATTACTTTATAAAAATATTATAAAAAGTCAAACCAGGGTATAAATGAATTTAATCCATATTCTAGGAAATAGTAAAAATGTTTTGAAATACATTTTTAAGAAACACATATGTTGATGATAAAGAGGTCCCAGTAGATACTCACGTATAAACAACCTCAGATAATAAAGAGATTGTAGAATTAACCCTTACCTTGTACATTTCGTTGATCGAGGGTAAGTTAACCAACTGTATAATAGTTAAATAATTTTTATTAAATTATACAAGAATCTCATACATAAATATGATATCATATATGATCCTCTAATATTTCTTTGTTAATAATATTTCAGTAGTATCATCGTTTCGGGTGTTAACTGATTCATTTTCCTTTATATGATTGGTTATGTAAGCCATGTTTGTTATGGATATTATGTATTCGATTCATATACATAATTATATTAAGTTCTTATACATTATTTTTAATCATAAAATGAAAATTATTCTTGAATGGTTATGATGGGGAATGAAATTAATCTCGTTCGTGGAGACGGTAATCCGTACGTAGGCACGAGCGAAAATATCATTCTATTGATGGTGAAATCGTATGTAATTGGATGGTATATAATATATACATAATCTTTAACAAGTTATATTTATTATTTACATCAGATATACTCTTTATTATACCCATCCAAATAATGAAGTGTTTGAATGACAAACTACATTACGATGTGGAGACGGTAAGCTGTACGTAAGCACGTATGGTGACTTTTCATTCATAGGATGGATAAAATAATGAATATGGTTGTACCATATTTATAATAACATAAAAATATGTATAAGGTACTGGATTTATTATTTTGGTAAACAACAATGAAATTGGAAGTGGAATAAGAAAAGAACTTTGAAAGAGGTGGTGAAATTATTACCTCTTCTTCAGGTGTTTCCTTTTGAGTTGATCAAAAGAGCTCCTTAGGTTGGATTTTCGATCAAAGTAAGGACTCTAGGTAGAAGTTAGGGTAGTTGGGAGGATATTTTAGTGGGGTTTGGCTGACCCAAATGGCTTTAGAGGTGTGATTTTTAGTGAAGGGGAAGTACAATTTTATAAGAGAGGTGAGGGGAACCTTAGGAAAAGCTTGAAATATTATTTTATTATACAATCATATTCAGTTTATAATGCCTCCAAAGTGATTTATTTAGAGTCTAAGGTGGGTATGGGTCTATAAAATCTCAACCAATAGGTTTTAGATAGGTTTAGGTCACCTTATTATCCTTATCTTTTCAGATTTAACTCTTATTTAAATAGTTTAACTTTTACCATGTATTCTTGTTTTATTATAATAAATGGTTAATAAACTTACTATAAAATCCAAGAGAACCCCAATTGGTTAATTATTGATATATATAACCTTATCTAATTACTTTTTATGAGCCTTATATCATTAGGAATATTATATTAATTAATAATATAGTATTTGTTTTAAAAACTCATTTTTGTCAATTTTGACACTATTTGGTATTTTGTTAGTCAAAAAAAATTTATCACTTCAAAAAAAAAAAATTTAATAAATTACAAAATGTCATATTAACATATAAAATTATTTTAATTAATCAGAAGTTTCAATTTACATTTATTTTTATATTTATAATATCATTTATTTTAATCTTTCATTAATAAGGTAATTACTGCATCATCATTGTGTCATAAATAAATTTTATTATTTTATCTCTAAAAATTATAAATAAAATACCATTATTTAGGAAATATTTTTATATTTCTAATGAATATTTATAGTTTAATTTATCTTATATATAACCCTATATTAAAAATTGTTTAGTTATTAAACATTGAATTTAACACTATTAACTTTTTTTTAAATAAAATAATAATAAATGTCCTAATCTAATAAAAGTGGACCAAAAGGATTATATTTTATTACTAAGGTTGATTTTGGTCGATATACACTTATCCAATAGAATTAGGACATGTTTTAGTGTAACTATAATATCATTTTTACCTTTAATTACCCTATTTACTTTTAACTGTGGTAAATAAAAGTTAAAAGTTACTGTTCACCAAATATAATTTTCATCTTATTAAACCAAATTTTACCTAATAATGTCAGCCATGTCTCTCGAATTTTTGAAATTCAATTCAGAATGGCGGTAAAATTACGTTTTATGAAAATTTTCAAATGTTCCTAGAAGGTGGGTAAAAGACGGTAAAAAGTTCAATAAAATTATATATATATATATATATATATATAATATTATTATAAAATGACTCCGATTAATTACATTGAACATATATATTTATTACGTATCTATTTTCAGGGTGGTTATCTTCCGCGCATAGCTAGTGCAACTAAGGTGGTTATGATACCAAAAGTGAGCAACCCCCTTCACGTTGATCAGTATAGACCGATCAGCATGTGTAATTTTCCTTGAAAGGTCCTGGCGAGCATCTTCAACAAAAGGATGGAGGTGCACTTAAATGAATGGATAGCAGTGGAGCAACATAGTTTTATCAAAGGAAGGTCTATTTAGGGTGCAATTGGAGTGGTTAATGAAATGATAAGTGTGATTAATAATAAGAATTTTAGAAGCAATCTAGGAATCAAGCTTGAAATGAGTAAGGAATACGACAGGATGGAATGGGGTTTCATTCTAAAGGTGTTGACAAGCATGGGCTTCTCTAATTGGACCCGTGATCTCCTATTTCGCTGCTTCAGCTCGGCTTAGATCTCCACTTCTTTTATGGGTAAAAAATTTTGTTTCTTCAAGGCGTGTAGAGGTTTTAGATAGGGGGACCCCCTATCTACAACCCTATTCATTTTGTCTCAAAATGTGCTAAGATACTTAATAAAGAGAAGCCTCTGCATAGGGAGAGTCATTTCTTACCGGGATAAACATTCACAGAAGGTTATATCTCACTTGATGTTTGCAGATGACACAATTTTATTTATTAATGGTAGTAAGAGATCAATGGATGGATTGAATGGGATTTTAGGGGAATACTGTAAATGGAGTGGAAAGGTGGTGAATAGGGAGAAAAGTTTGTTTTATACTGCTAAGGACCTCTCAGCCAGGAGAGATGGATCTTTGGAAAACAGGTCGAATATGCAGAGAGGCTTCTTTCCCATGGAGTATCTTGGAGCCCCGGTGAGTCCAAATTTCCTTCGTGTACACCACTTTGATAAGTTGGTGGGAAATATTATGTGGCGCATTCTCAATTGGAAAAACGAGTTTCTTTTTTTAGAGGGCGTATTACACTGATAAATAGTGTCTTAGTCTCTATTCCTATGCACCTCATGTCTACCGTGAAGGTTCCTAAAAGTGTGATCGCTAACATTGGAGAGGATAATGGTATCCTTCTTATGGGATAGTCAGATGGACAACAGGCATCACTGGGTGTCGGGGAAGTGTTTAGAAAGACCTATATCTGATGGTGGTATCAATTTGAGGAGTGCTTCTTTGACCATGGAGGGGATGCTTGCCAAGCTTGCATGGGAGGCAATGGAGGGCCACACTCTATGGGGTCAGCTCATGCAGGATAAATATGGTTTGGATTTGGCTGTGCAATGATCTAAACCATCAAGAATATTGAAGTTGATCCAACCGTACTCAGAGGGACTTTTTCCTTATGCCCGATGGCTGGTTGGCAAAGGTGAGGTGAATTTCTGGCGACAGGATTGGGGGGGAGGGACTCTGTGGTTTCCCGGATGCCCAGTACCAGATATATCCTTTAGAGAAGCTAGTGAATACCCTGATTTCATCCGCTCCATTCTCAATAATGATCAACGTTTTACTTTCATGGAGGTTGTTCAGAATGAGGAACCCGATTGCCTCATTTTCATGGGTGCCCAGTCTGGTATATTCTCCATCAACGCATATAGCAGCGTCCGGAGGGCTCCCAGTTCTGGTGATCAGTGGGGGGATACTATGTGGTTCAAGGGTATTTCACCCAAGTATAACTTTGTGCTGTGGAGAGTCCGGAATAATGCCTTGCCCACGGATGGAAACATTCAACTCATGGGTGTTCGCCTCGCGTCCAAATGCTGGTGTTGTAGTAATCCCCAACCGGAAATAGTGGAACATATCTTCTTCAATAGTGATTGGGATCGTTGGAGCTTGTAGGCTCTTGGTCATTTTTCAGCATGGAAAGGTGTAGGTGGGTGGCAGGAGAATGTTCTGGATCAATGGTTTATTGGTGCAGGCGATCATGGTTCAGAGAGGAAAGGCAGGGAAATAATTCTTGTGGCGGGTTGTTGGACTATTTGGAAAGCAAGGAATGACGCGTGACAGAAGAGTTTCTCCGACACCCGAGTAAGCATATGCTTCAAAATGAAGAATACATTGCTGGATTTAGTTATATTATGTACAGATTTCCATGGTTCCCCATCAGTTAGATCCATTTTCCAAGGTGACATCACTCAGGCGGGGAGGATAGGAAGTGGTCATTGGGTACTTTGGTACCCTTTCAGTGACGGGCTCAAACTCAACACGGATGGATCCCTTCAAGGGGGAGATGAGAGGTGGTGGTGTTATAAGGTACTAGAGGGGGTCTGTTGTTTCAGCCTTTTCGGCCTTTTATGGAAGAGGAGATGCCCTTCAAGATGAGGCTAAGGCGATGGTCTCGGGTCTCAAGATATGTGATCAAAGGAATATTAATTTGAGGATGGTGGAGACAGATTCTATGATACTCTATAAAGCTTTATCAGGATGTGGAAGTGTTCCTTGGAGCATAGATTATTTTATCTGGAAGTGCAAGCAGATCATGGGCAGCCATATGGGGATCACCCACACTTGGCGTGAGGGGAATAAAGTTGCGGACTTCTTGGCATCCCAGGCTACTTCAAGCCATAATGTTTCCCTCTTCCTTAATTTAGGATCCTTTCCTCCTGAAGGCATCAAATTTGTTATCAACGATGCTTTGGGGCTTCATTATTTCTTACCTCCTTGATGTTTGTCTCCTTTTGTATGTTCCTTTAAGTAATAAAAATGATAATTTTTAGTCAGTTAGTGTTTTTCACTATTCATAAAAAATTGAACGTTTTCAGAAAAATACCAAAAATTCACCCTAAGATAATTTTGATATTTGAATCCAAAAATGAAGTCCATTTTGAAAAATTAAATTTATAAAATTTCAAAAAGTGGGTATTACTATTCATGATGGATAGTTTGATTGGTTGTGGTGTGTTAGAACTCGAAGTTTCATACAACACAAGCTATTGTATTATTCAAAGAGAAGCGTACCATGGAAGCTTGGGGTGTTACACAAAGTTAATGGTGGGGGATCACCATAAACCTTTTCATAGTCCAATGGATCAAGGTAGGGATTTTTCTATCATGATATATGAAGTTGAAGCTGCCAATTATGTGGTGGAAGGTACTCTTATTGTTCTCTAAAAGCTAGAAAATACTTTGTTTGATTATGGTTCTACACATTCGTTTATTTCCTGAATTTTTTTAAAGAATATAGAATCAATCTTAGAAATTCTAAAAGCATTGTTATCAGTCAATACTTCTATAGGGATTATCCAAGAATCAACAGTGTATAGAAACTCTAGTATTAACTTTGGTAAGAAAAATATCATCATAAATCTAGTAGTAATTACTAATCTATAATTTGACACTATACTAGGGATGGACTGGATCTCAATATATAATACTAAGATCAACTATAGAAGAAATGAAATCTCAGTAGTCTTGAATAGAAAAACTTCAATTGTTGTCAAAGGAAAGATATCTCGGCCTGGGTTTTTTCTAGAAGAACATTCTGTAGTCTTACTTATGGATATGATTGGTGAAGATGAAGAAGGAAATGAAAGTATATGCATAGGAAATTTCCCCATCATTCAGGAATACATTAACATATTTCTTGATGAGTTACCTAGACATCCCCTAGAAAGAAAGGTAGAGTTCTTCATTGAACTCATTCCTGAATCCAAGATGATATCCAAGACCCTGGACTGAATGGAAATATGGAGCTATAGGACTTAAAGAAACAACTCCAAGATCTTTTGAAGAAGGGTTTTATCCAACCAAGTGTGTCTCCTTGGAGAGAACTTATTATCATTATGAATAATAAGGATAGATCAATGTGGCTATAAATTTACTATAGAGAACTTAATGTGATCACAATGAAGAACAAGCACCCTCTCGCAATGAGTGATGATTTATTTAATAGCTTCATGGGGATCAATTATTCTCCAAGATTGATATTATATTTGTTTATATCAATTTAGGGTTAAGAAACACGATATTCCAATTATTTCGTTCCAATCAAGACATGTCAATTATGAGTTTGTATTCATTACCTTTTGATTAACTAATGCTCCTGCTATATTTGTGGAATTAATGAATAGATCCTTTAAGGACTACCTTGATAACTTTCTGGTAGTTTTTATTTATTATATTATAATATATTCTAAAAGTTGTGAGGATCATGAGGAAAATATAAGGGTTATATTACAAAATATAAAGAAGAAGAGGCTATTTGGAAAGTTTAGAAAATGTGAATTTTGGTTACATGAAGTTTATTTTTAGTGCACATTGTAATCAATGAAGGATTATCAGTTGACCCTGCTATGAAAAAGGTTGTAGAGAAGTGGATTCACCCTACAATAATAACTAATATTCATAGTTTACTTAATTTATCAGGATATTATAGGAGTTTTGTGAAACAATTTTCATGACTTTCTAATCCAATAACCAAGATAACTTGAAAAGGGTCCAAGTTCATTTGGATAAAGGAGCATGAAGAAGGTTTCCAAGAGCTGAATAAGAGATTGGCTACTACACCCTTATTAACTCTACCCTCTATCAAAGAAATATTCATTATTTTTAGTGATGCATCTTTGAAAGGCCTTGGGTGAGTCCTCATGAAAATTGACAAGGTGATTGCTTATGCATCTCAACAGTTGACGCATCATAAGTAGAATTATCCAACACATGACCTAGAGCTGGCTGTGGTTGTTTTTTCTCTCAAGATATGGAGGTACTATCTTTATGGGGAGAAATGTGATATATACACATTCCACCAATGTTTGATTTATATTTTCATGCAAAACGAATTGAACATGAGACAAAGGAGAAGGTTAAAACTTCTTAAATATTATGATTGTTCAATTTATTATCACCCTATAAGAGAAAACAATGTAAGAACCCAGTTTTTCCTGAGAAATACTTTGGAATATTCTTGGTGATATTCCAGAGCAGCGCCTTCAGACGACGTGCGATTCCGAGCCCCAGAGTGGCCGGAATTTAATTTTCAGTACGTTCACACTGGAAACGCCAAATAAATGGGATAACTCCTAAATGGAGTTCCAGATCAGAGATCCGAGTGTACGGAAGGGTCCGAAATGGGGTGTTTACCCTAGGAAATTCATAAAACTTGTAGGCACGGGATGTTTGGACCCATCGCCCGCTTCTGGAACGTTAAGCGGATTAATTAATTAATTAATTAATTCGTTTAATGGAGAACCGCTAGCATCTTTTAAACGGTGGCTCGGATTGAAAAACGGAGGGCACCGTTGAGTTCAGAGTGTGCCGTTTACCCTAGGAGTGGTATAAGTTTTGCGGGCGCGGGCCGTTTGTGAAAAATGGCTCCAGGGGCATTTTTGTAATTTAGCAGCTTCAGACGTTAAATTTTATAACTTTTGAACGGGGTCTCAGAATAAAATTCCGAGACCTCCGTTGCGCTCAGAGCGTGGTTCTTAGCCTAGGGGAGGTTAAATCCCGACCCCGTCGGGAGTTCGGGTGCGGGGCCCACTGGCGGGGGTTTAAGTGTTTTGTTTTTAAACACTTCTCCCCCCCTTTGGTTGTTCCCCCTGGCAGCCTCTCCTCTATCTCTCCTCCTCCACCTCCAGCGAGGCGACTCCGGCGAGGCAGCTCCGGCAAGGCGACGGTTCGGCGGCGAAGCTCCGGGCAACGCCCACGAGGTAGGTTTATGCGTTTTGCATTTTAAATCCCAAACCCCCATTCATGTTCAATTATTTGTGTCAATTTGTTGTTTGATCTTCGAACAAATCCCATAGATGGGTAGTATACATTTTTATCTCTCCAACGCATATTTCAGAATCAAAATCCGAGCTCGGAGGAGGCCGGGGTCAATCGCCGAAGTTTGCGGGTTTTTGAAGGCGATTCCGGCCGGTTTGGGTGGTCCAGCGATTCGAGGCGAGGCGGCAGCGGTTCCCTTGGCGGCGGCAGCCTCTCTTCCAGGCGGTGGGCACCCGGCTGCAGCGAGGCACGACGTCTGTCGGTGGGGCGCGACGTCTGTCGGCGGTGCGAGGCAGGGCTCGCCGGGTGCGCGGGGGAGCGCCGGAGCGCGACGGGGAATCGGGGTCGCGGCGCGCGACCCCGCGGAGGAAGCACGACCCGCATCGTGCGGGTCGTCACGCGGAGACCGGACAAAACCGGTTGGCTGGGCGCTGGACCGGGTCCACCGCCGGCCCGCGCGACCAAGCTGCAGGCCGGCCGGTCCAGGCCGGTCTAGCCCCAGGGGCCTTGCCCCCTCGGTGTTCGGACACCCGTAATTCCCGCTACGGGTTTCCATTTTGAGTACCGTCTGCGGCAGTGGATATGTATTGATGAGACAGTCTTTTTGAGATGGTTTTGGGAATTTTTAATTCCTGAAATGAGGGTGCACGAAGGCACGACGCGTCAATAAGTGGTTTGACGTCTTTCCTGAAATCTTGTTTTGGACGGCGCAGACGCGTCCAACGTCCGTTTTGAGCACCGTCAGTAGCGTTGGGACCTTAGCATCGAGGCGGAAGTTTCCAGGGTGGTTTTAGGCATTGAGGCCAAAGTTGAGGCGCGGGCCCCATGGCCCGTCTTTCGAGCTGCATGCAGCTAGTAGCAACGTTTTCCTCGGAAGTCCGTTCGGGGCGTGCGAGCAGTCGATGTTGGGTGTTTTTCCGGGGGCATCGCGTTGGCGCAGTCTGCCCGCTGTAATTCCGCACGATGGTGCGGGCCCCGCGAGGGCCGTTTCGGGAGTTGAAGGTGATTTCCAGCTTTATCACCGGGCGGCCATTTTGGACAAGTGAATAGTCCATTTCGTGTAATTTTTCGAGAGGATCGCAACGGTGCAATCAGTTTTTTGAGTTTCAGGACCGGGATGCGGGTCCCACGTGGCACCGCTCGTGTGCGGTGCGCTGGGATGCACCTTTTTCTCCGGATATCCCTTGCACTCAAGTGAGTAGTGGTTTTGACATGTTTTTCCCGAGGGGATCACAATGGTGCGATGCGTCTGCCTGTTTTCAGGGCCGAGGCTCGGGATCACGGGACGCCGTTCGGGCGTGAGGCGATGTTGGGGACTTTTTCGTCGGATATCCGTTGGAGACGAGTAAGTAGTCGATCTCGCGTGTTTTTCCATGAGGATTACAACGGTGCCATTCTCTTGGTGTGCGGAGCCTCTTGCGCGATCTTGTTAAAATTGGAAGCATGGAAGATGCTCCAGTGGTGGTTCGCCCTACCTTGTTTGTAGCGAACCCTTGGCGTGTGATCGCGCACTCTGGGGAGAGTGGTATAAATGGATCATAAGGTGTGGTTGGCTGTGCCTCAGCCAATGAGGTGGCTGGTTGGAGCTGTTATGTCATGCCTTCGCGTTGACGTTGGGTGCCGTGTGCACGATAGCCTATGGACTGGAACGAGGTATACTCTGCGAGTATACGGGAGCGCTTGGAGGTACGTGTGGTTGTTTGTACCTAAGAATGTTTGTGCAATCAGTTGGGTTTGACTTGGGGCCACACGTCGTGTGGTCCCCATGTGTGTATCGTGTTCTGCTTTGCGTACTTCGACCCCTCGCGACGTAGAGGGTCCCTCTGTGTGTTTGGTTGACCAGCAGGTTTGAGTGGTCTCCCCCTGGTTTCGTTCTCGATGGATTGGCTGGTAGCGGTGCTAGTGACACCCAGTGCTGGGGAAGACGCTGCACCTCTTTTAGGAGAGCTGTTCTGGAGTTGGGTGGTTGCATGACACCCACTCCGTGTTTGGTCGGCCAGTGTTGTACCCTCCTGTAGAGATGGCAGAGCGGTTCTGAGTTTTACCCTCCAGCGGGGCTGGGCAGTGGGTTACTCATCGACTTCCTCGGGCTTACCTTCCATCAGGGCTGGGCAGTGGGTTGCTCACTGACTTCTAGGGTTTACCCTCTAGCAGAGACTAGGCAGTGGGTCACCCGACGCTATTAGGGTCTACCCTCCAGCAGAGACTGGGCAGTGGGTCACCCGACGACCTCTTAGGGTCTACCCTCTAGCAGGGCTGGGCAGTGGGTCACCCATCGTCTAGTTCCAGGTCTACCCTCCAGCAAGGCTGGGCAGTGGGTCGCCTGTCGACTTATTCCAGGTCTACCCTCCAGCGGGGCTGGGCAGTGGGTCGCCGGATGATGTGTTATGGTTTGCCCTCCAGCAGGGCTGGGCAGTGGGTCACCCAGTGTCTTATTAAGGTCTACCCTCCAGCGGGGCTGGGCAGTGGGTCGCCTGATGATGTATTAGGGTTTACCCTCCAGCAGGGCTGGGCAGTGGGTCACCCGATATCTGGTTATGAATTACCCTCCAGCAGGGCTGGGTAGTGGGGACACCGGTTGGCATTCCAGACTCAGTCCTCTCGACTAGGCTAGTCTCTGGCTTACCTTCGCGATTACCGGAGGGGGACCCTTGGTTATACGGGTTAGTGTTGTGACGACTTGACTTTGAGGAGACCTCTTGACTGCAGGGCAGTGACGAGGTGTGGTTTGACTTTCCCTAGAACTCTCAAGTATGAGGGGCACTTTCCCCACCGAGACACGTTCTTGTGACGCGATCTAAAACCGTGCGGGCGAGTCAGTGTCTCTTAAAGAGGATAGTGTCAAGGTGCGGTGATTGAGCCCCTTGTCTTGTAGTTCAGGGAAGACGTGCGAGATGCTGGGCATCGATGATGGTGTTTCTTTTTGGACTGTTTACGACTCATTTTCTTGGGCTGAGCTAAGGGATGGATATCCCCTTACGACGTTGTTCGGGCTTCTCGACAGAGCATATGGATTTGTATATACCATGTTTCGAGTACCCACTCCTTGGGTTTTGGCTACTCTCCTTCCAGGAGAGGCGAAGACGCGCGAGGTATGCCACGTGCTTTCTGCGTCTCGCTTCTCGTGGTTGGATGAGTCTACTCTCCTGCTATAGGCAGCGAAAGCTCTATGAGAAGTGCATCTTCTCACCGTTCCTAGCTCCTTGTGTTAGGACAACTCTTCTATCGTTCTCTTGTTGGGTTGAGCTGTTACTCTTTACCGCACCCTCAGTTGTACTCCTTTACTTCTCCCTGTTCGCTCTACTGCTCACCCTTCGGTACCTTTTTTGTTACTCCCTCGAGCCTTCGGGGTATCCTAATGAGTATTTTGATACTCACCCCTGCTTGGGCTTTGCCCGCACTTGGTGTTCCCTTGCAGATGACGGACAAGTGGAGCGCGACTTCAGTTGAGCGTAGGAGCTTGGGAGCTTGGACCACGTGCGGTGGTCGTGGCCGGGTTCCAGGTGGGAGATCCGTCAGCTGTTTCTTTTTGTTCACATTTTGTCGGGTTGTGGCACCTTTTCTGGTTGGGCGCGTGTTTTTCTCCTTTTTAATTTTCAGCACTTTACTTGTACTGTATAGAGGTCGATGCACTTTTTGGGCTATATATATAGCAGTTGACTTTACTTTTATTTTTACTCTGTACTTTTGCATTGAGTGTGCTGCGTGTGGGTGTGTACAGGTACTTAGGCAAAGGCCTCCCCGAGTTGTTGTGCCTTCGGCGCTGGTCGCCAGCCCCTGGCCTATGGAGGCGGGCTTGGGGTAGTTGCGGCTCGAGCCCGGGTAGGGTCGGGTCATGAAAAAGTGGTATCAGAGGTGGTTCGTTCCTTGGGACGTTGTGCGGACGTCCCTAAAAAAGGAAATGGTTGGGATATAGGGCAACAATGTTAATGTATCTCGAGAGAGGCTCTTAGGACAGGGAGTCCAGTGATGGTGCGGTGGCCGACGTATCCATTCACCAGGACCTTGATAACCCGCTTGTCGACTCAGCATGATGAGACACTTGTTGCAGGGAAAATTGGTTTGTGCATCACATAAGACTGAGTCTTGACTGTCCTTCTTGAGTCAGCTCCCCATCGTTGTTATTGGTATATACATGTATGCTCATTTGACTGCGGCACTCCTTGATAATATTCAGGATGTCTCCGTGAGGACAGCTAGCCATGATACCAGCTTTGGTTCATGACTACGACCCTCTGAGCTATGAGGCCACAACCCAGGACCCATCATGCGAGCCCCTTTCTCCGGGTGGGCTGGTAGCAGCACCCCCACCTGTTGAGCAGCAGGAAGCTTCAGTAGAGCAGATGGGGCTTGACCGCAGGTAGAGCGTGCTCCGTGAGTTCCAGTGGCAGAGACCGCTGAGGTTCAGTGGTGAGCCAGACCCTCAGGCAGCAGAGGGTTGGCTAGAGGCAGTGGTTAGCCTCTTCAGGCTTGTGCAGACACAGACAGATCAGGGAGTGGCTTTGACAGCCAGCCTTTTTCGTGGAGTATCTTGGCATTGGTGGAGTCTGGTGACTCATCTTCTTGACGAGTCATCACTTTCATTGGATGAATTTCAGTTGTTGCTCCGTGAGGAGTTTTTCCTCTCCTGCTTGCACTCCGTTCGGATTCAAGAGCTCCTGCAGTTTCTGTAGGGAGGGATGACGGTGTCTGAGTACGCGGCTAGTTTTTCAGACCGTGCACACTTTTATCTGGACTTGGTCCGTGACGACAACCTCCGAGCGCAGAAGTTTGAGCAGGGTCTCCGCCGAGAGATTCGTGCTTTCATAGTACCCTTGGGCATTTCCACGTATGTCGGGGTGCTAGAGTAGGCGTTGGTGACAGAGGGCTTCCTGTCATGTTTTGCGGTTGGTAGTGGTAGTGGGCATGACAGAGACGGGATGTCTGCCATAGCTAGTAGGCACCGGAGGACAGGACCTCGATGCAGGTGGCCTTCCCACTGCCGGTTTCGGAGACGTAGTCGTATACCACTGTGGCGAAAAGGCGCAGGGCCTCAGCCGAGGATGCCCTTCTGTGAGTGGATCCCGAGCCGTGGTCGTACACCATAGTGGCGCCGGAGGGCACCAGGGCAGCCCAGAGAGCGCCGGTGCTATTCTTGTGACGGGTGAGGTCACTTGGCACAAGACTACCCAACCCGAGTTGCTGGGAGCTTCAGGCAGGTAGCAGGCACACCACCATGGCAGAGGCAGCACCGTGATCGGAGTAGTGTTCAGAGAGGTGGTGCTAGCAGAGGAGAGGGAGGAACTGGAGGTGGGGGATGACGTTACAAGATCTCCCCATCACCCCTAGGCAGTCCACGCCAGGCTCTGGGAGCTGACGGTTGGGACCACGGGTAGCCGCGAGCTTTGGATGTCTACGATCATACAGAGCATGGGATGGTGAGAGTTACCCCTTGCAACTCTTCTACTTTTTGCAGTAGAATTGTTAGGCTCTGCGTGTGAAAGGATTTTTTCCCTTCTCCTTATTTGAGGTGTTACCAGGGTGACGCAGGGCGTCGGGTGTCACCCTGTGTTGGTAAGGAAAGAGGTGTGAGACCTTTTCCTTTAGTCGATGGTGTTGGCTCCTTCGTTTCCGAGCATGTAAGAGAGTCTTGGTTGAGAGACATCGACTGTGGAACCTTGCGTGACCAGATATCCTTGGGTGTTTCATCATATGGATATTCTGAAGGAGGGAATCACCAGGCCTTGTTTCAGGTGCAGGCGGTGATTCCAGTCGCAGCATGCGACGTAGAGGTTTGGCCGGGGAGGTGAGCTACCCCCGAGGGCCTTCGGGCCGTTTGAGACCATGTAAAGGGATGGAGAGGTACCCTACCGCCTTGCCCTAACCCCAAAGTCTGGAGTGGGAGCACGACGTTGGAAAGGGCCGACCTCGCGTGAACAGATCAATCCTTTGGTCAGTGTGCGGTGACACAGAGCTATGCATGGGTTCTTCTGGGTACGGGAAATCCAGGTGTGGGCTTAGTACCTCGTGTTTCTCCCTAGTTTTTCTTTTCGAGGACGAAAAGATTGAAGGAGGGAATGAAGTAAGAACCCAGTTTTTGCTGGGAAATACTTTGGAATATTCTTGGTGATATTCCAGAGCAGCGCCTTCAGACGGCGTGTGATTCCGAGCCCCGGAGTGTCCAGAATTTAATTTTCAGTGCGTTCACACTGAAAACGCCAAATAAATGGGATAACTCATAAACAGAGTTCCAGATCAGAGATCCGAGTGTACGGAAGGGTCCGGAATGGGGTTTTTACCCTAGGAACGACATAAAACTTGTCGGCACGGGATGTTTGGACCCCTCGCCCGCTTCTGGAACGTTAAGTAGATTAATTAATTAATTAATTAATTCGTTTAATGGAGAACCGCTAGCATCTTTTAAATGGTGGCTCGGATTGGAAAACCGAGGGCACCGTTGAGTTCGGAGTGTGCCGTTTACCCTAGGAGGGGTATAAGTTTTGCGGGCGTGGGCCGTTTGTGAAAAATGGCTCCAGGGGCGTTTTCATAATTTAGCGGCTTCGGACGTTAAATTTTATAACTTTTGAACGGGGTCTCGAAATAAAATTCTGAGACCGCCGTTGCGCTCAGAGCGTGGTTCTTAGCCTAGGGGAGGTTAAATCCCGACCCCGTTGGGAGTTCGGGTGCGGGGCCCACGGGTGGGGGTTTAAGTGTTTTGTTTTTAAACACTTCTCCCCCCTTTGGTTGTTCCCCCTGGTAGCCCCTCCTCTCCCTCTCCTCCTCCACCTCCGGTGAGGTGGCTCCGGCGAGGCAGCTCCGGCAAGGCGACGGTTCGGCGGCGAAGCTCCGGGCAACGCCCACGAGGTAGGTTTATGCATTTTACGTTTTAAATCCCGAACCCCCCTTCAAGTTCGATTATTTGTGTCAATTTTTTGTTTGATCTTCAAACAAATCCCATAGACGGGTAGTATACATTTTTATCTCTCCAACGCATCTTTCAGAATCAAAATCCAAGATTGGAGGAGGCCGGGGTCGATCGCCGAAGTTTACGGGTTTTTGAAGGTGATTCCGGCCGGTTTGGGTGCTCCGGCGGTCCGAGGCGACGCGGCGGCGGCCTCTCTTCCAGGCGGCGGGCACCGGGATGCAGCGAGGCACGACGTCTATCGGCGGGGCGCAGCGTCTGTCGGCGGTGCGAGGCAGGGCTCGCCGGGGGCGCGGGGGAGCGTCGGAGCGCGACGGGGAACCGGGGCGCGGCGCGCAACCCCGCGGAGGAAGCACGACCCGCGTCGTGCGGGTCCTCGCGTGGCGACCGGACACAGTCGGTCGGCCGGGCGGTGGACCGAGTCTACCGCCGGCCCGCGCGGCCCAGCTGCGGGCCGGTCCAGCCCCAGGGGCCTTGCCCCCTCGGTGTTCGGACACCCTTAATTCCCGCTACGGGTGTCCGTTTTGATTACCGTCTGCGGCAGTGGATCTGTATTGACGAGACAGTATTTTTGAGATGGTTTTGGGAATTTTTAATTCCCAAAATGAGGGGTCGCAAAGGCGCGACGCGTCATTATGTGGTTTGACGTCTTTCCAGAAATCTTGTTTTGGACGGCGCAGATGCGTCCGACGTCTGTTTTGAGCGCCATCAGTGGCGTTGGGACCCTTGCATCGAGGCGGAGGTTTCCAGGGTGGTTTCAGGCGTTGAGGCCAAAGTTGAGGCGCGTGCCCCAAGACCCGTCTTTCGAGCTGCGTGCAGCTAGTAGCAACGTTTTCCTCGGACGTCTGTTCGGGGTGTGCGAGTAGTCAGTGTGGGGTGTTCTTCCGAGGGAATCGCATTGGCGCAGTCTGCCCGTTGTAATTCCGCACGATGGTGCAGGCCCCGCGAGGGCCGTTTCGGGAGTTGACGGTGATTTCCAGCTTTATCACCGGGCGACCGTTTTGGACAAGTGAATAGTCCATTTCGTGTACTTTTTCGAGAGGATCACAACGGTGCGATCCGTTTGTTGAGTTTCGGGACTGGGATGCGGGTCCCACGTGGCACCGCTCATGTGCGGTGCACCGGGATGCACCTTTTTCTCCGGATATCCATTGCACTCAAGTGAGTAGCACTTTTGACGTGTTTTTCCTGAGGGGATCGCAATGGTGCGATGCGTCTGACTGTTTTTATGGCCGAGGCTCGGGATCACGGGACCCCGTTCGGGTGTGAGGTGGTGTTGGTGACTTTTTCGTCGGATATCCGTTGGAGGCGAGTAAGTAGTCGATCTCACGTGTTTTTCCACGAGGATTACAACGGTGTGATTCGTTTGGTTGTGCGGAGCCTCTTGAGTGATCTTATTAAAAGTGGAAGCATGGAAGATGCTCTAGTGGTGGTTCACCCTACCTTGTTTGTAGCGAACCCTTGGCGTGTGATCGTGCACTCTGGGGAGAGTGGTATAAATGGCTTATAAGGTGTGGCTGGCTGTGCCTCAGCCGATGAGGTGGCAGGTTGGAGTTGTTATGTCACACCTTCACGTTGACGTTGGGTGCCGTGTGCACGATAGCCTATGGGCTAGAACGAGGTATACTCTGGGAGTATACGGGAGCGCTTGGAGGTACGTGTGGTTGTTTGTACCTAAGAATGTTAGTGCGCTCAGTTGGGGTTGACTTGGGGCCACACGTCATGTGGGCCCCATGTGTGTGCCGTGTTCTTCTTTTCGTACTTCGACCCCTCGCGACGTAGAGGGTCCCTCTGTGTGTTTGGTTGACCAGCAGTGTTGAGTGGTCTCCCCCTGGTTTCGTTCTCGATGGATTGGCCGGTAGCGGTGCTAGTGACACCCAGTGCTGGAGCAGATGCTGCACCTCTTTTAGGAGAGCTATTCTAGAGTTGGGTGGTTGCGCGACACCCACTCCGTGTTTGGTCAGCCACTATTGTACCCTCCTGTAGAGATGGCAGAGCGGTTCTGAGTTTTACCCTCCAGCGGGGCTGGGCAGTGGGTTACTCATTGAATTCCTCGGGCTTACCCTCCAGCAGGGCTGGGCAGTGGGTTACTCACTGAATTCTAGGGTTTACCCTCCAGCAGAGACTGGGTAGTGGGTCACCCAACGCTATTAGGGTCTACCCTCCAGCAGAGACTGGGCAGTGGGTCACCCGACGCTATTAGGGTCTACCCTCCAGCAGAGACTGGGCAGTGGGTCACCCGACGCTATTAGGGTCTACCCTCCAGCAGAGACTGGGCAGTGGGTCACCCGACGACCTCTTAGGGTCTACCCTCCAGCAGGGCTGGGCAGAGGGTCACCCGTCGTCTAGTTCCAGGTCTTCCCTCCAGCAAGGCTGGGCAGTGGGTCGCCTGTCGACTTATTCCAGGTCTACCCTCCAGTGGGGCTGGGCAGTGGGTCACCGGATGATGTGTTATGGTTTACCATCTAGCAGGGGTGGGAAGTGGGTCACCCAGTGTCTTATTAAGGTCTACCCTCCAGCGGGGCTAGGCAGTGGGTCGCCTGATGATGTATTAGGGTTTACCCTCCAGCAGGGCTGGGCAGTGGGGACACCAGTTGGCATTCCAGACTCAGCCCTCTTGACTAGGCTATTCTGTGGCTTACCTCTGTGATTACCGGAGTGGGACCCTTGGTTATACGGGTCGGTGTTGTGACGACTTGACTTTGAGGAGACCTCTTGACTGCAGGGCAGTGACGAGGTGTGGTTTGACTTTCCCTAGAACTCTCAAGTATGAGGGGCGCTTTCTCCACCGAGACGCGTTCTAGTGACGCGATCTAAAACCGTGTGGGCGAGTCAGTGCCTCCCAAAGCTGATAGTGTCAAGGTGCGGTGATTGAGCCCCTTGGCTTGCGGTTCAGGGCAGACGTGCGGGATGCTGGGCATCGATGATGGTGTTTCTTTTTGTACTATTGGCGACTCATTTTCTTGGGCTGATATACGGGATGGAGATCCCCTTACGACGTTTTTTGGGCTTCTCGATAGAGCATATGGATTTGTATATACCATGTTTCGAGTACCCACTCCTTGGGTTTTGGCTACTCTCCTTCCAGGAGAGGCGAAGACGCGCGGGGTATGCCACGTGCTTTCCGCTTCTAGCTTCTCGTGGTTGGATGAGTTTACTCTCCTACTATAGGCAGTGAAAGCTCGATGAGAAGTGCATCTTCTCACCGTTCCTAGCTCCTTATGTTAGGACGAGTCTTCTATCTTTCTCTTGTTGGGTTGAGCTGTTACTCTTTACCGCACCCTCGGTTGTAATCCTTTACTTCTCCCTATTCACTCTACTTGTCACCCTTCTGTACCTCCTTTGTTGCTCCCTCGAGCCTTCAGCGTATCCTAATGAGTATTTTTATACTCACCCATGCTTGGGATTTTCCCACACTTGGTGTGCCCTTGTAGACGATAGATAGGTGGAGCGTGACTTCAGTTGAGCATAGGAGCTTGGGATCTTGGACCGCGTGCAGTGGTCGTGGCCGGGTTCCAGGTGAGAGATCCGTCAGCTGTTTCTTTTTGTTCACCTATTGCCGGGTTGTGGCACCATTTCTGGTTGGGTGCGTGTTTTCCCCCTTTTTCCTTTTCAGCACTTTACTTGTACTGTATAGAGGTCGATGCACTTTGTGGGTTATATATATAGCAGTTGCCTTTACTTTTCTTTTTACTCTGAACTTTTTCATTGAGTGTGCTGCGTGTGGGTGTGTACAGGTACTTAGGCAAAGTCCTCCCTGAGTTGTTGTGCCTTCAGTGCTGGTCGCCAGCCCCTGGCCTATGGAGGCAGGCTTGGGGTAGTTGCGGCTGGAGCCCAGGTAGGGTCAGGTCGTGACAAATAAATTTCTAATTCATTAAGTAGGAAATTCCCTATTGTGCTGGAAATGATAAGGGTTCAAGGAGATACTTTGATAAGGGACATAATAAGTTTATAAATGATAATCATGAGGGAAGGAACATCATAAAGCCTATCCCAAATTATTTGTCACCATCATTACTAGATAAGATCAAGAAATATCAAAGAGAAGATCCTTTGTTTCAGAAGAAGATAGAGGATGTGAAGAAATGGAAGTTTCTTGAGTAAAATATTGATAAAGAAGGTGTAATGAAATTTTATGAAAGGATTCGTGTTTAATATATTTCAGAAATAAAAGAGGAGCTAATGGATGAATCTTATATCTCCACATTCTCTATACATCCTGGAATCACTAAAATTCATAGGGACCTTTGTGATCATTATTATTGGGATAACATGAAGAGGGATATTTCTTACTACACTATAAGGTGCTTGGTGTGTTAACAAGTGAAGGCAGAGTGAAAACTTCCTAAAGGGGTATTACAACCACTACCCATAAAAACATGGAAGTGGGACAATATCACTATTGACTTTGTCACTAGTCTCCCAAGAATACCCAAAGGAAACAATTCGATATGGGTTATAGTGGACCATCTAACCAAGACTTCCTATTTTATCTCTATCTGGGAAGACTTATCTATTGATCAAATTTTCATGATTTATGTAAAATAAGTGGTAAGGTTTCATAGAGTTCCACTTTCTATCATTTCTGATCATGATCCAAGGTTCAATTAAAATTTTTAGAGAATTCTTCAACATACTCTGAGTACCGAATTGAATTTCAGTATGGACTATCACCCCAAAACTGATGAAAAATCTAAAAGGAATATTCAAACACTCTAGTAAATGTTGAGAACATTCTCAATATAATTTAAAGGTGGATAGGATCAACATCACCCATTAGTTGAGTTCTCTTATAACAACAACTTCCATTCGAGTGTTCAAATGACACCATATGAAACTTTATATGGGAAGCGATGTATCACCCTTACTTGATGGGATGAAGTTGTTGATAGAAAGATTCTTAGACCACATCTTTTGCAAGATATGATAGAAAAGGTACATTCCATCCAATAGCACCTTAATATTTCTCAGAGTTGGTAGAAGATCTATGCTGACAACCATATAAGGTACTTGGAGTTATGTGTTGGTGAAAAAGTTTTCCTTTGAATACCACCATGTAAGAGAGTCATTCGGTTTGGTAAGAAAGGGAATCTTGTCACCAGGTACATTTTCCCCTATGAAATCCTTGATCACATATGAGTAGTGTACTATCAGCTTGAACTTCCTCTAAATATATCAAAAGTTCATGTTGTATTCCGAGTATATCTCTTAAGAAAGTACATACCTGACCCTTCACATGTACTGAATCCTAATGTGGTACAATTGGAACATGCCCTCTCTTATGAGGAGTAGCTGGTGGAGATCTTGGACCATAGATTAAAGGTTCTATGCAACAAGACTACCCACCACATCAAAGTGTTGTGGATGAACCATATATATGAAGAAGGAACATGGGAAATAGAGGAGACAATGAGGTAGAAGTAGCCATACCTTTTCTCAATAGAGGAAATGAGTTGAAATTTTGGGGATGAAATTTATTATGGGGGAAGAATGTAATGACACGAACTTTTTGAATGATAATTGTTTCATGAAAATGTGTGTTATATTATTCACCAAAAAACCATGCATTTTTTAATTAAGTGAATATAAAGAGAAATATGACCATATGGATTCAACTGTTATATAACTATTAGTCAATTATGACCATTAAAAAGTATAACCATTGGGAACTATACTCTCAATAATAATTATAACATTATCATTAGAGTTTGTAAGTAAAATTTTGAAAGAGGATAATTGATATAGAAGGAAGAGTCGATGGCCTCAACCAATAGAGTCATGCTACTTGAAGCCCATTTGTTAGAGATTTGGAGGTATTTTTCATTATTGGAGTTCTCCTTTTACCAATCCCAAGCCGAGCTTCAACAATTGAAGCTTGAACAAAATTTCTAATAGGAGAAGTTCAAGTTAGTGGAGATTACCACTCAGTCAATGTTAGCCGAGGCACCCAAAAAAACTGCCACCATCAGAAAAATTAATCATAGGGCATACCCAGGTGTAATAAGGGGTTACATGTCCCAAAATTAACATGTAATTCCATTATTTAAATAAAATTTTAATTTTGTAATTTCAATTTTATGAATAGTTTTTATTAATAAAATCGAGATAGAATTTGATAAATTTATTTTTTCAGAAAAAAATTGCACTTTCCAGAAAAGATATAAATTATTGAAATAAACTACTATATTATGGATAATACTTATTTTAATAAAATAATGTGATAAAAACACTCTTATTTAAATGTAAATGATAATTTTTTTTTCAAGTGTTAGAAATTTTACTATGCATTTTCAATCCGCTATTATTTTTAATAAATAAAGATTTTTATATTTAAAAGTTATAATTCTCATATTTAGAGAATTATTATGATAAAATAAATATTTTTTTTAAAATAAGCATGTAAAAATTCAGTTAGGGTGAATTTATGTGAATTGTTTAAAATACTTATTTTTTTCATGAATAGTAAAAATTCAGTTTGAGTTTTTCAGTATGTTAATGGCATCATAATTATGTCATAATGATGTAATAACTAATTAACCACAATAAAAAACTGAAAAATATGTTATTTTAATAATATCAAGTATTTTAATATATTTAAATATATTTTCAAATATATAATTTACTTTCCTAAATTCTAAAATGGATACTTTAATCTTAAAAATGTTATTTTGTGAAAAATTTAATTTTACTTTCCAAAATAAGTAATATAAAATGACTATCAACTATGGTGGATTAAAATAACATAAAAGGTGTCCAAAATGTCCAATACCATGGGAAATCCCATGGTTTTTAATTTATTACTACCTAGGTGTCCAAAGCCTAAATTAAGAAATTAATAAACAAATCAACCACTTTTTCTGTAAATACCCAACCATTTATCCATTTCCTTTCACTCCAATTTAATAATCCTTTAAGATATGATAGTTTTTTCTCCCAAGTATTCCTCCCAAGGTGTCCTCAATCCCTTGAGGTCCCGATCCTCATATTTTAGGAACTACTCTTCTAGGTAAAGGAAGTATTTACTTCTCTTTTCCATTCATGTTCCCTCTTTTTGTGGTATGTATTTAAAATTTACAAACTAAGTTATTCTGTACAATTTATTTTATCATTTTATTTTATTAAGAGTATTTTATGAATGGGATACCCTTTTACCCTCTCTTTTCACCATTTTCTTAAACCACATTTTATACGTGTTATGTTGTTGATTTTACTTCTCAAAATTTCTCTCTTCTCCTCCATAAATTACCTTTTATTTTATTTATGTGAATACCCAAACCTATTTATTTTAAAAAGTTTATTAAAAAATATGTAAAAATTATTTATTTTATTCTATAATTTACATATATAAAACCCTCATTCTATTTCCATGGGTTATAAATGACATAATGGTCTTATATTTAAGTACTTATTAAAACTCCATAATTTTTATATGAAAACAATTTCTTCTATTCTACATGGTTTATTTATGAAATGTTTTATTATGTTATATGTGTATCACATTAATTAATACATATTAATGTATCAACCTGATAGTGATCCAATGGATTGGGTAAATAAATTAATCTCTAGATATGACATGTTTTACGATACCTCGGTGAATAGCCATGGTAATTTTTGTGACACCTTGGTGAAAACCTTGGTGATATGATTATGAATGTATCATTTAAATGTTTTATCCATATTTTCATGTTATTATTAATTTTTTTATTATTATATGCAACTTTTTTATATTTCTCATGCCTTTATGATATTCCTCATGTTCTTATTTATTTTTCTTCACGATCATATGTAAACTGTTTCTCTTATTTTTTTACTGGGATTTATGATCACCCTTTCTTTTGACATATGTACCTAGGTTTTGAGATGCAATATAAGTACTTATGATAAACCAATGAAGAAACAATTAAGGTTTTTTAGAATAATGTTTCAATTTTTCATGTATTATGTTTCGTTTTTTCAAGAAACTAAACTTTAAAAGATCTTCTATTTGTTCAATGTTAATGAAAAGTTATCTAATGAAAAGGTGGGATTCCATAGAAGTACTTCATGAGACATAGTCTAGGTTTCTTAAATCAGTAAAAAACCTTGAAGATTATGATAGATTATTTTGATAATGTAATTTATGTTCACACTAAATCATCCAAAGCTGTCATGAAGATCAGTCCAAATAAGTAGGTTCATGTTATTTTTTATTATACCAGTGATGCTAAATCTTTTTCATCTAGTGGTGTAGTTCTAACATAAAAACTACAAGAATATAGACTTATGATGATAGTAAGAACTCAAATGAGTTAGGAAAATAATTTCCCCCCAGATTAAAGAAAAATAATGGAAGGTGTGTATCCCAACAACAAGTTGATTATCACCAATAAAAATGTTAGAATTATGTAACAAAAAATTTTAGATGTTACTACTGGTGTTGCAGTAATTTTGGACACAAAGATTTTGACTGATGGTATAAAATATCACTTTCTCATAATTAGAATGTATTAATGTGTAGCAATTCCGAAAATAAAAGAAGAAACTCTTTGAGAATAAGGAACAATATTAGAATGTAGAAATTTGTTGCTGAGAAATCAAAAATTCTGTCTTCACAGAATAAATTCAAAATTATAAATAAAATATATGAAATATGTGGAAAAAAGGTCATTTTTCTAAAAATTTCATGAAAAAAATTCTAGTATAGTTACTTCAAGCTTCCAAAAAAATAATGTTCTAAGAAGAGAAAAGAGCTTTGAAAGTGTTCTTATGTAATTCTTGTTAGGAGGAAAAATTGAGAGAAATAGAAGAAAATGTCATTGATAAAGGCTGAACAAAGAATTAAACTGATAAGGATAAAACCCATATGATGTCTTCAAAATATCAAATCTAGATGTATCATGAGGTATTATGTAGAGGATTTAAAGAAACTATTCATAATGAAAAGAATTGGGCGATTTTCCTACCTGCACAATAAGAAAAAACAAATAAATTTAAAAATAAAATATATTATGATGCATGTACATTTATGGATCATTATATAATTAACAGGGAAACCATGAAACCTTAAAATTCTCAAAAATTTAAAGTTAAATGAGGTTCTATAATGGAGATTACTGGAGCTAGATTGAAGAGAGTTTTTGCGTAAAGAAAATATCAACCCTATTGCTCTAAAAAAGTATTAAAGAACCTCTTTATTCCCTTATTATTTTTTTATTTGAACTAATATGAAGGGAATTGAAGGAGACATGATGTTAATCCAAGATTTTATCAATTTACATTATGATAAATTTAATGTATATTTTAAGGGGGAGAAACATTAATGCTAATGTATAACCATCACCCTTCAACAAACTTCCTTGATCATATCAAACTATTTCTCAAGGGGGAGTTATGGATCATTTGTAAGTTGTATTACAGAGGGAGTATTATTTTATCCACTTTAAATATTTTTATATTTTTATAAGATGTGTGTGAGATACCTCTTGAAAAAGTTTCTTATATATACCCGGAAATAAATATGTTTAATGAGATTGAGGGTGTATCATAGATAAATATTCATTAGGGAAAGCTTTAATTCTTTAGTAACATCAATTGTTTTCTACGCTAGGTTTTACTATGTAGACTTATATTTGACTAAATAAAATACTATTTATTTAAGAAATAATGTGGTTTTATTTTTTAATGGGAGATATGTATGAGAAAAAAACCTTGAGAAGTTGAGATAAGAACCCCTAAATACACATTGTATTAATTGTCAATAAGGGGGAGATGAAAAAACACGATATTTCACATAATGACATAGTTGTTAAGTGTATTGAAAACATATTAAAATGGAGAGATTGTTGAACCTAATGTAATAGAATTGTATTTATTTTCAATATAGGTTTAATATGTGTTGGATATTTTAAGAGGAGATAATGATGATAAGCCTGAATAATTACTATTATCTATACCAAATGTGATGATTATTGAACTATTATTTAATGTCAAAGACTTATGTCATTGATGACATATTTTTTTAATAATGTTTGAAGAAGAATAATTCAAATAAGTCCATGAAAAAAATATTTATGTTTTCCATGAAGTAGATTTTAAGGAGATTTAGTTTTGGTTGGAATTGGTTTTATATTCCATACTTAGAATATAACTAAGTATATAAATGGGCCTTTACCAAAAAATCTTGAGTTTTGGTTAGGCTGGGTATTATACTATATAATCAAAATATTAACAAGTATATGAATGGGACTTTACCGAAAAATTGGACAAACCTTAGGCCAACCAAGGAGTCACTCAACCATATATGTGGGACCCAGGGGTCAACCACATAAGAGAGACCCTACCTAAATGACCCCTGGTGACAGATGAGATATCGAGTTAGAATAGTACCCATATAGAAAATCATGAATGAGTACTCACAATAGAGTTCTTAGTGATAGAACATGAGCTTGGACAGGTGGGCCAATGCGTGGATGCATGGAGCATAAGGAGGCTATGTGTGTAAGTGTTTATGAGTACTGATCCCCCACTTCCTTGGAATTATCTATCATAGACATGGATTCTTTTAAAGAATAATCCATCCAATCGAGAGTATGATGTGGGATAGCAGTTAGCAGGTAATGTTTACCCACCTTTAAAAGAGACATAAAGAACAATTCCTATCTAATTTGTTACATATGAGTCATATAATATTCATCGATATCATATTATACCTCCAAACACTATTGGTTCTGTATGCATCAAGTTTTTGTAAATACCAAGACATCCAAATATCTATTCGAGTATTTGATTTCCATTTGACCAACTTGAAGTTCTGAACATGATCAAAATATCATGAAACTTCATTAGCATGATTAAAATTAATTCTAAACCAATTTTTCCAAATGAAAACAAATTTTTATACATCCATTCAGGTTTTTGAGAGAGTGGGTGATATTATATTAAGGTGTTTCACATGATCCATATCGCATGCACGTGAGGAGAAAACACAAACTCATGTAAGGATAGTCACCATGAATCCCATCATATATTTGAGAATCCCTAAATGACTCAGGTGAGATAAAATTTGTGAAATAAAATTATTTTTTACCTATTAATACAGACTTTACATGGAATAAATATTGTAGATAAGGTAGCGAGGATCACCTATAAAAAGAGAATAATCCATGTCGATAATGATGCTTCTAAGAATGAGAGAGCACTCATTTTTTTGAAGAAAAACAGAGCATCATGGAAAATGTTTCACAAATAGTTTCCATGATCCACTAAGGTCACAAAGAAAGAGATTCCCAGAGTAATCAATTTTTTATTAACACACTTGAATAGCTTCTTGAAGAACTTGAAGCCATCCAGGATTTCATGATATCATTATGTGTTATCTTCCTAGTTTGTGTGAACTATGTGAGATACCATGTATATTTATAATTAAATAAATAGAATATTGAGCTATGATAAAATGTGCATGATATACTTTCACTCAAAATAACAATGATTCTATACATGTATGAATCATTTTCCTGAAATAAAAATCCATGTGATAACATGTATGCATGAGGTTGAGTGATACATTACCGAGGGTTTGAGAGTTTAAAAAAAATATTGAAACATTTTTTGAAGAATAAGTTAACCATTATGAATCCAAAACTAAAAAAAAGAAATTTCAAAGGAATTATAATGAGTTTCATGCATTATGCATGTATGAAAAAAATATAGTGTGAAGAGCAGTGATAAATTTCATGTAATAATAAATTGCATATAATTAGAAGAAAATTTAGTTTCACTTGTTTTAGTTTTTGAAGTAGAAATTATATGCATTTGGAATTAATGTTACATGAAGTGAGTAGTTGAAAGGAACTGTAATTATTAGTGCAGTTTTGTGTTTATCATATTGTGCAATCAGTTATGTTGAGAAGATTAGAGAAAACTATATTTCTTTATTTTAGGAGAGTGAGACTGGACATTCAGTGTTCTAGGGATTTTAGTGAGTATTATAAGACAACATGTTTTGATAATTAATGGTGATAAAGGAAAATAATGACTATATAAAAGATTTGTTTGGGTGGAATTGAAACTAAACAAGGCCAACATACACACTGCATCAGTAAGTAGAATTAGTTAAAGACCTATTCACATGATTTTGTAAAGACCATTGAAGAACTAACATGGTGTCAATATAAAAAACTAGAGTTTTTTAGGAGATATATCAACTAGATTGGGTCACTATAAAGAACAATGGTGGGATGATAATATACACATTTTATTTGGAGATGGACCAAAATAATCACTAGTGATCAGGTATTACATGAATTTTCCTATCGGGAATTTTGATAGATTGTCTATACTTATAATCACTTTGCTTATTACTAGTGTAGAATATATGTCTCAGATCATCCTTAACATAATAAGGACATAGTCACCCACATCAGGTGATATCTTTGTAATAATCCTCATGTTCTTTTTAGTGATTTCATTTGTTTGGATACAAGACAGGTGAGACTCTAAAGAATGAGGAATGAATATTTAACTGATCCCAGAGGTTTATTTGAAAATAATAAATTGTAAAAATTACATCACTAATTCAACTAATCCCCCTCCCAGTGATATATCCAAACCTTTTATCTACACTCCATAACATAAACATCTATCTATAACTCAATCTCCTCCCAAATCAGAACATGAGAGTGATAAAAATTGTACTTCATGAGCTAAGATATGTGGAAAATATCATTAATACCCATCTAATAAGCTTTTAGTTACAACATATAATAAAAAATACCAAGCTACTTAATAACCTCAAATGGTCCAACATATCTTGGATCCAACTTACCCTATTTCACAAGCTGATAGTTACCCAAATGAGGAGAGACATTCAAGAAAACCTAGTCACCAATGGAAAACTATAAATAACATTATTGAAAATATGAATCTAATTTTTGTTGACTATGGGATGAAAAACAACATCAACTTATCTTCTCTATTCTCATAAATGTCTCATAAATGTAACTTTGTCCCACATGAGAGGCCCCATACAGATCTCCTCAATAGAGGTGATCTCCATGGGTGACCATACAAGGCCTTGAAGGGAACCATTCTGATTGAAGACTATTAACTATTATTATAAGACAACTCAACCAGTCCCATATGGATATCCCATGATCCACTGAAATCCCAACCACATGTACAAATCATATCCTCTAGGATTTGAATAACACACTCAATCCGACCATATATCTATGGATGATAAGTTGTACTCAACCTCACCTAATTCCCCATAACCTCTTGGAGACTCCAATATAATCAAGATTTAATCCAAGAATCCCTATTCAAGACAATAGTAAATGGAAATCCATATAAACTCACCATCTTCTGCACATACAACTTATGTAGATCTTCAACCTTAGTGTTTCCCTGATAAGAATAAAATGATATGATTTAATCAATCAAACAATCACCACCCATATATAATTCCATGATTAGGATCTCTGCCTTTATCTATTAGTAAGTGTAATAATAATAAACTTAATCACCTATTTCAAACTTCATACCCAACGACCAAAAATTCCATCACATTTCATAATAAATATTTATAGTTATTGGGTGAAAAATTCATGATGAACTATGGAAATCATGAAACACTAGAGTCCTAACAGAAGATGAGATGAAAAATAGATTCTAAAAGAAGAGAATACCATCAAAAAGGAGAGACCATCTAGGAATGGTCTCCTCAATATAAAGGTTTTCTACAATTCCTCTGAACTCATTATCCTTTTGCTTGCCCTAAATAATTTATTCTAGGAAAGATGATGACAACTAAACACTAGAAAAAACCATATATAAATCATCCTACTATTCATCCAAATAAAACCTAGAAATGAGTCCCATCAGGTTTTACTCTTCCTTTTATTCCAAAATAGCTTGTGGTGCAACATTATTACTAAATGCACCAGCAACAACATTCCCCTTCCTCAGGGTGTAGGTGATGTCGAAATCAAATGTTTGGAGGTATTACTATCATGGTCTCCTCCTAAGATTCAAGTACTTATAAGAAAATATATATCTTAGATTCTTATGATCATAAAATACTATGAAACTCTCCCAAAAAGGACAGTCACACCAACACTTATGGACATGCATAACCATGGAATGATCTAAATCATGAGTGGGGTAATTATTCTCATGAAGATGAAGATAAAAATTTCCATAATTCAGAACATAATCATCATATATAATCACAAAAACTATATCTAGAAATTTTATTTTGAAAGTGTCATATAATATTAAAAACTCTTCAGCATTTCAAAATCCATATTCATATGGTGATCATTCTAATGTCTAGATATCGAATAAACAAAGATATCATCTAAAAATACAATAACAAATGTGTTGAGATACAGATGGAATATTTTTTTATTATACCCATAAAAATTGTAGGATCCTTAGTTAGACCAAAAGGCATCACAAGATATTTATAATAGGCATATCTTATTCTAATAGTGATCTTAAAAATATCAGACTCCCAAACCCTATGCAAATAATAACCCAATCAAAGATAGATTTTTGAAAACCACTTTGCCTCATTTAATTGATCAAAAAATTCATCGACATGTGGAAAAGTGTAATTATTGTTTATATTCACCCGGTTCACTTTTGATAGTCAATGAAAAATGAAGTGAACCCTTAGACTTTTTGTAAAAAATCATGGGGGTTTCCAATAACCAAAAACTAGGGTGAACAATGACTTTCTCTAATAGATCATCTAACTAGATCTTCATCTCTTTAAAATCTATATGTTCCATGAGATAAGAGGGTATGACGATCAGATATGCACACAAAAATTGATAAATAATTAACTCTACCTCCCTCTACATAGAATTAATGGGTAATTCTTAAACAACTAAAGGAAGGTCACCATTAGAAGAAACATCATTGGGATCAACAACAATGACAAAAAATAAAATTATAATCTCTAGTTGTGAAGGTCCTACCTGAATAGACCTTAGATCTCACTCTCCTTGAAACACTCGAGAGAACCCATTAGTGATATAGAATGAGACATGCCAATGATAATAATAAATCTCAATATGATGAGAAACTAGCATGTTTTTATTGATGATGATAACAAAAATATTCCGATTGAGAACCAAGAAATCCAAGACTAAATCTGTATATTCTATCAATAGAGAATATGATGGACATCAAAACCCTTTATCCTTCCTCTTTCTAGGAGGTATCTCTAGCTCCATAATAAAGAACGTGGGTTTTGTTGGAAGTTTTATCATATAAAATAATAGGTAGATATAAATGAGTGCGATACACCTATATCACACAGTGCAATTTCTATAGAAGATTTAACAAAAAATTTACCTCTCGCTATCGCTATCCCCATTTTAGCCTCCATAATAAAATCATACATTATGTGAAGGTGATTCACTTTGAAGTCCTTTTACTAGAGCCGTGTAGACTTTGATGATTTTGACTATGCCATAGTGGCCATTGGATATGAATATCCCTAGCCATAGTGGGGAATAAAAATATCTTGATAGAACCTCTATATATGGCCTTAGTAACCACAAGCACTACAAACCTTCTGGGGTGTGGGGAAAGTATGCTGGGAGTGCCCTACCTAATCACACTGATATAAAGGTGAACATTTCTAGAAATTACTAACGGTGTAGAGGTTTCCAACTACTAGTAACTACTTCCACCACCCCTATTATTATCATACCACTTCCTCTTTTTCCTCTTCATGTCTCTAAAATGACCACTGGGTGGAAGAGAAGGGAAAAAATAACCAATATTTCCCACTATATCCAATTTTCCATCATAGGTTTTTCTACCATATCAGCATAGGTGGTAAGCTTTAACATGTATACCTATGATCATATACCTATTCACAAACCATATAGATACTTATGATATTTTAGTTTATCATTCATCACTACCTTTGGAGAGAAAAAAACAAGCTTCACAAAATGATTAGTATACCCCGAGACCAAGATCTATCCCTGTTGTAAAGAGAGGAACTCTAGAGAGTTTTACATTATCATAGATTTTGTGAAGAACTAATGAAATAAGATGGGTTTCAAACCCTTCTAATCTAATATTGTGTGCCAATTTTTCTGTACCATGGAATCCCACCACATCTTGCAGGGACCCTCGAGTCTAAATGTTTCACACTCCACCTTGATATCCTCAAGTGTCTATAGGAAGTTGAATATATAATTGATATTCTCTACCCAATCCTCCTCCAAATGATGTTTAACCATACCTTTAAAGAATGGTGGTTTCTTTCATAATAACTCTCAAGATTTTATCTTTCTCCTCCATCTTCAGGATTTACATCAACAACTAGGTTATGAAGTCATATTACATTCTGGTCCACAACATGAACTACCCAAATAGTAGCCTCTATAAGATTATATCCCAGAGGAGTATTATCTTGAGGGGAATATCTTGTTGCACCCTCCAGTGGAACCTATGGAAGACATCCTGGAGTCACGTTACTACACATAAAAATAGGAAAAATGATCAGACAGTAGGATAATCTCAGTTTAAACTAGAAAACCATAAGAGGAAACTGAGATTAAGGTAAAAAACCCAACACTTGAGACACAGATCACAACATCCCATGGAAACTTGAGGCTCATCATGACAAGTGATAGTTATAAACTCACCAAAACCTACCTATCAAGTCTTGATAATCCTATATCCTATCTAAGAGGTTTCCCAAGATAAGGAAACTTGAGGAAAAACTCCTCTAATACCAATTTGTAACAAACCGACCTAGGATACCCTCAAAATGCAACCCAAACTGACTCACCACTAACCTGAAGGGAATTATCGATCACCACAGCCTAGAAAATAACACATGGAAATCAAAATCCAATAAGAGGGAATGATCTCACCCAGCCTAAAATAATATAAATGACATATATATAGTGGAAATAAAAAAATATAAATAACAACTAAAAATATATATTTCATAAACAAGGAAAATGAGTAGTATAGATACAATCCAAAAATAGATAGATAAGACTCTAGGTATATGTCCAACAACCAAAAAGGACAACATAAACTGGAAACGACCACTCTATGTGGTATGTGAGAAATGTCTCACTATCTCACCACCAACTATTCATATTCAACTAATATAAATCTTTCCAACTCACTATGATGCCTTGTCTTTTCTACATAAAAATAAAATACATGGTCTACACATTCCTGAAGGAACGTGTAGGGTGTGAGATAAACAAGATCAGTAGGATCACACCCAGGTGTTCCATATCAAGTCTCTATACAATAATCCCAATATGCTCAATTTTAAGAAAATAAGCCATGATAAATAGTTAAACAATTTTTATATAAAATCATGTAAAACTATTACGCTTTTACCATAGTACTAAAACAAATCTAAGAAATACCATTTCAAAGAATATTTCAAATATCTTGTCACATTTATAAAAGAATTCATATCAAAGAAAAAATAGTACAATCCAAAGCAGAATGGTAACCATGTCTAGGATCACACCAAGTCATGCTAGCTAGACTAATCATACCATCATAAGACTAGTGCACACTCAAGTCTTTAGGAAAATAGTCCTAGGAAACATAGTAATACCCCATGTGTTAACCCCCTACAATTTCAGAATCACATCCCTAGGAAACTTGGTCCAGGGAACAGAGGAACACCCTAGAAAGTGAACCCCTTGAAAATACCAACGTACGATTCCCAATACCACACAACCTACCTAAGTACCCAAGGCTTCCCAAGTTCTGTATTTATTAAATCATTTAAAAAGGGCTTATCACATTTCATGATACAGTTCCATACAAACCTTTTTATAAAAAACATTCTTTTTAAAACCACCATTCACAATCCATTACACAATGATTTTAAGAAACCTTTATTTTACCAAAATTAGGGGAAAACCATATTTTCTCAAAAACCTGTTTATACACACAAATCAATCAATCATCTCAACTTATTTTATAAAAAAATTTATAAAACTAAGGACAATTAAAGTTTAAAGTCCATAGACTATAAATGTAACCAACTACCATAATCTTGGGTTACACTCCACCTAAAACAGGATCCACACACTAAGAGAATAAAGTAAAACTCCTCGATCAACCTAGAACACAACCATCAACATCATTCCACCACCAAATCATCACTAGAACCAACTCTTCCCTTGTAAAAATACTTCCTTAGGGTGAAGAATAGGGAGAAAATAGGGAGAAAATAAGAGGTTAACTCACCTAAAAACACCAAGGTTTGATCTACCAAGGAAGGTGTTGGAAGATAATAAAAGGTTCCAAAATACCACTTAAGGATTCAGTTGGGTCACCCAAGATCTATGAAAAATACTTGAATAATTATTGGGTTTGATGGGATTTGGGATTTTTATACAAAGATGAAAAACATAAGACCATGATGTAGACTATACCACCACACCACAATAGTGTTGAAAAATAACCATACCATGGTGTAGTGTAAGGTACCACATGATAGTGATGCTAGTAAAAGGCACGTCCAAATTTTTTGGCTATCTTCACTATACAGATTTAATAAAATAAAATAAGGGTCCACAACAAATCCAAGACTACTATGCTATAGAAGCCAACAACTAAGAATGGGGCTACAACACAACCCATATCCATGGTGCATCTACCCTAAAATTGATAGAACTTCCCAAAACTCACCCTCATACTCTATGCCGCAACTAGAGTGACTATGCTGCATCCATGCCCAAAATGTTATAATGACCCAAACCCTCCCCCAATCCCCTATTCCATATATGATCACTCCATAATGAAAAACATCCAAGGGATATGCCACAGACCTACTCCATGGTGTATCCATGTTGAATACGACAATATCACTAATCTCCTTCATGGGACCACTATACATCACATCCAGAATCTCTATGCCATACCAACCCTCCTTATAGTGAAACTTCTCTTCTCCATAGCATAGTCCCTAGAAAAACTCCATCCAAAAATCCCAGAAACTGAAGTAGTAACTTTCAAACATTAGAAAGAGGGTGTAACTGGATGTTACAACTATTCTATTAATACCCCTATGGATCATGTGTTTGGGATCTCCCATATCTTGTCAACATAGGGGAGCATACAAATTCCTCCATCCCATGTCAAAAATGGGGGCTCTTGTTGGTTTATATAAAAAAATAAAAAATGTATTTCTAAATATAATAGTGGAAATGATTAATTATATGATATAACTATATGAGATAATATTTAATTAAAGAGTTTCATATAAATAATTCAATTTATCAACATGATAAAGGAGATTTCACCAGTACAAAAGCTAAACAGATTGCAAGAATGAGAGGGTATGGCACCTGCCATCGGGACAAGCCTGTGCATACACAAGAAAGCCTAGCCGAACAACCATGAAAAGGTGGAGAGATGATTTCATGATGAAGATGTTGGGGAGGAGAAGTTCTAAGTAGTTAGTCTTGGTTTCATGTAATATTTGAAGTCTACAAGAACTGAATTCTTCTAAGGCCTATGGCCATGTAATACTTATGCCTAAGAGCCTTGTAAGGGTTCCACCTCACCCCTTGAAAGGTGGATTATCAAAATCAATAAAAAATGAAGGCCTTCGGGCCATTGGAGGAGAGGTTTAGAACTTATCAAAGGTATATTTTATCAATGCTATTATAATTCTAATAAAACTAAATTTTATTAATTATAGTGTTAACACTGATAAAAATATATTTTATCAATGTTTGAATTAGCACTAATAAAAGCTTTGCTGCAATAGTTTTATACTTCATGAATAAGATACTACAATATCCATGAAATAAAGAAAATATTCATTATCAATTTGTTGGATTTAGTCCCCTAAAACCAAATGAATTTGTACTTTTAGTTACTATAGTATTAATTAATTTTTTATCACATGATGATTCTTATTTTTTGTAACATTAATGTGATAATTTCCTTTGAGTATTTTTCATATCGAAAGGTTATAAAAGTTCTTCACTATAATTAGAACCTATAAATGTTATGATAATATTATTAAACATATTTATTATTATATTCATAAAATATGTATTATGGGAAAATGATTATGTTTGAAAATTATGTGTTATAGGCTCATATGACATTAAGACTTCTTCTCATGAAGTTTATGCTTGGTAATATCTAAGAAGGGGGGTTATGAGGACATACCCGCGAATATAAATTCTATATGTTTTATGTGTGATTGGATATTAATATCTTAATACATGTGTATTGGTCCTTATAATAGAAATTATTATTAATGTATATCATGAATCACATAGTTTCAGACTTCTTCTCCTGTAGTTTACACTTTGTAATCTCCAAGAAGGGGGATTATGAGGAAATACCCGCTAATATAAATTCCAAGTGTTTTATGAGTGAATGGATATTACCATATATGGATGTGTGTATTGGTCCTTATACCTGGGATTATTATTAATGTATATCATGAATCATTTAGTTTGATGTATGGTTGAAAATCATGACGACATATGCTCATACTGAGGTTGAATACATTTGGTGCATCATAAGTGATATGGTATTAATTGAATAAGTCAATAAAGTATTTTTCCATTTCGAGTTAATGGAAGAATATATATTTGGACCTTTTATTGAAATGTAATTATTTGATTAAATCCATGTCCATGTTATTTCATTGAAGAGTTTATTTCAGAAATTCAAAGAAAGATAAACCAGACATCTAGGACGATGACACAAGCATGCATACTACTTGATGAGATATCAAGACAAATAAATTTTATTACACAATAGAATATGTAAGAATGTTATTTTCATTAAAACATTAACTTATTTCTCTATATGTGTCTTGATGTTTCAATGGAAACTGATCTTGGACTTTACGTAAGTTAACCCAATTCTATTGATAAAGTGGCCTAAAGGATCACACACTATGCATATCCAAAATAAAATAAAATTTTATTGAATTCAATATTAATATTAAATATTATTCTTATATTCTATAATAATAATTATTTGAGTTAATTTGTTCACATAAATTCAATTACCGAATATTTAAGTTTAGAATATATGAGTTGAATTTTATCACTTGTTTATTATTCACAAGGTAAAAAATAAATATTTATTTATTAATAAGTTTAATGAATAGATGATAGAGATAATATTTCAATTATTTTTCATGTGTATTTAAATGATTTAATCCCTACGAACATAAAAATTTGAGCTTATTTTCATCATTTTAGGTTTTTTGGTGAATTTTGGCTAAATTGTGAAAATTGATTAATTTTGGATTTCCAACAGTTTTCTTTCACTTTATTATTTTAATAATAAGCTTTTTATTAATGATCTAAATATAGTGATTATTTTTTTCTAGGATTCCTTTATTGTTTGGATTCAACTTACTCAACTAGATCCACATGTAATTCAATGTAAAAAGGACCAAAGAAATCAATCAATATGAAAAAACTTTCTGGATGATAGAATTTAACCCTTCTCATTAAATGGAAAAAGTATCCATTTAAAGACCTCCAAATTAAGTTTTTAAAGATGTTAATGAAATTATAATTTAATTTTCATATGACAATTCAATTTTATGGATAAATTATATCATTAAATATGTTGAATGTCTCAAAGAGGAGGAAGATGAAGGGTCTCTTTGTCTAGAAAAAGTTCTCTTGAGTAATTTAGGAATAATTTTTTCTACATGTTCCAAAAGCATTTATTTTTTTTTGAAAAAACATTAAGAAGGAACGTTGAAAATATTATGACTTCTTGTGTGCAGAAACTGAGAAAAAGTTTGGTGGATTGATTCTAGAGAAAAAATACCTTCTCTTCCTTTTATCTCTTTTGTACTTCTTAGTTTTCTAATGGATTTCTCTTCCCCCTTTTCATGGTTAACCTTCACATATAGTGGTAAAATTATGAGTGATTTAGAAATGGAAGGTTTTATTTTTGTAATGATTGAGTTATTTAACTTTATATAATAAAATCCTTTCTCTCTTCTGTGAAGTTGTTTTCAATTTCTAATAGTAGTTTTTATTATAAAGTATGATCATATTTGATTTTATATTTTATTTTTGATATTTCTTTAATAAACAATCATTTTTTCCTTTAGTATATTTTGCTTTATATTTGATATAATAGACTGAGGATTAGTGGTGAATTATTCGGTGATCATCAGTACATGTGGTAGGGGTAGTGGACTCTCTTGATTTTTAGGATAAATAAGATTTGATCAAATATTTCCCAAGTCAATTCAGATTATTCACTGAAACTCTATCACATGTTGGAAGGAGTGTATAATTATTTAAGATTTTGAAAAGATTTATTTTGACCATCACCATTTTATCAAGGGAGTGAGAGGAAGTGATTTTGGAATCTCAATTGAATTTTCTTATCAAAAGAGGATTGGATAACCTAGAACTAGGATAACATTTCTTTTGGAAGACTAACCCCATCCCAATCACCCTTACCACACCATAATTTTCAATCTGTTTATTAATTTATTTCTTTTGTTTCATTACTTTATTATTTTTTCAAAATTAAACAATTTCAAGAACACCCCCATTTTCAACTAATTCAAAGTGAAAAAACATGATTTTTGTGCACTCATTTTTGGTGAAAAACTTGGTTGAAAAATATACTGTATTTTAATTTAGGGAGTAATTTTTTTCCCACACCCTATTATAGGCACATATTAAAACTTGAATCCACTACTGAGTAAGAAATGCTAATAATATAATTTTTAAAATTTTTAAATATTTTATTTTCATTCATTTAAAGAAATTAATTTTTTTATCCATGATGTATTAAAATTGAAATTATTAAGAATGGACTAATCACTCACCAGAGAAACACCAAGAATAAAAAGTTCTCAAGGATATTAAAGGCCGATTGGAAAGGATTAGTGAAACAATGAAAAACCTGTAAAGAAAAATAAACTAGATAACTAAATATGCATGTTCATCACAGGAGTAGTAGTTAGATCTGGAACATGGACTAAAACCAGAACGAGCTATGGAAGAAGTATCCACACTCATATTTCAAGTTGAAGAACCCAAGGATGCCTTTATGGAATTAAAAAAATATCCATTTGGCCCAAATTAATCAATGTTAGAGGATATTTATGAATAATATTTTCCTAATGAAGTACATATGGGCAATCAAAATGATTTGGATGACTTCTGAAATGAATATGAGGTGCAATATGATCTCCCCATTCTTGAAAAAGTATAAGAGACAAAACCTTTATATATCTCTCTAGATTTTGAATAATAATAAACTAAAAAAGTGGTGGAATTTTAAGAAAATATGGAGGATCCTGAATACCCATATCTGTCCAGTGAAATTCAACTCCAAGAATCACTTTCCATTGAGAAAGTAATTAAATTCGATATACTTAAGGGGGGTAATCATTTTAACCATTTTCATTCTAATTTTATTGAATAAAAATTAAGTATCACCTCCTCTCATTATAAATTTTTATATTTATCTAAATAATGTATTTAATTAGAGGATGAAGAGGAAGCAAAAGAAGATACACCTATTTGAGAGCATATAGATCTCTCTAAACATGTTAAACACTTATTAGAGCAAGTGCATGAAGAGATCCAAGTGGAATTTCCAAAGGAAACTGAGACATAAATTGATTACTTTGAAGGGGAATATTTTGACATGGATTCCTCATGTTTTAATTTTTTTTCAAATATAATTAAACTCTTACTTTCTATTTTATTATTCCATTGATACAACATACCTAAATCTAGCAATGGAGAATAAAGAATAGGTTATTTAAGTAGATACCAAGAAAGAGGAGGAATCATTCTTTGTCCTATCCCCACTATGAAAGTTGTATCTCATTACCATGGGGGTATATTTTTTATACTATATCCTTGGAACACTCAACTAAAAGGAATAATTGAAAGCTAGTAAGAAATTTTTTTGGCAGTTCATCTCAAAGAAACTCCACCAACATTTTCGATAACCCACTAGAACTTTCCATCTTGATGAAGTAAAAATATTGGACCCACTTGAGGGTTTAAATCAATATCAATACTTATATTATCATTATATTTATATTTTATTTTATTATAATAAATTTAATATGTTTTCTTTTCTTGTTTTGGGTGTAGTTTTTTAGTGTGTATAACTTAGAAACTTTACTCAACATTTCACAACCAATAAGTCAGGTTGTACCTCTCCTTAACGATTAATTAGGTGCTATGATTAAATTAAAAATATTCTTACATGTTAAAATATACTTGAATTTATTTCATAAACTACATCATTTATGTTTTGGGTAAGGAACCTTTATATTTTAGTATTTTCAAATTTCCATTGTTCTGTTTTCTAAATAATGTCTATTTCCAAATTTTTTGCATTTCTTTTTCAATTTTTACGTGTTTTTAAAAATTGTGAGCTGAAATGATTATATATTTCATTTTTTAAACCCATGAAAATGTGTGAAAAAATTTATAACATGAAAATAAACATAAATTAATGTTGAAAACTACTTTGTTATTAGTTCAAAACTTTGTAAATTTAATGAAATGGCCTCTAATTTTTGAGTTTCAATCAACATACCACTGTTTTTGTCATTAAAATCACTTTCCACGAGGCTTATAAACCCTTTTTGTCATATTTTTTATATTCAAATAAATTATTAAGATAACCAAACCATGTTTTATTTAACCAAAATTTTATTTTTTCTTATAAAAACTCTAGCGTTTGAGGTACTTTTATTTTAAATGATTAAGGCATTTATTTGATTTTAAAGACCCATTTTAAAGAGGATACTTTTTTTCTAGACTAAATTATAATTTTAATACTTTTATACCTTATAATACATGAAAATACTGTTATATTAGCCACATTAAAATCCAAGTTTCCCTATCCAACATTCTCTTGAAGTGAAATTGCATGATCTAGTTAAAATTAAGTGTGTGTGTTAAGTAGAGCAATTTTGTGTTGTGATACATCATTTAATGATAATTTTGGTGGAAAATAAAATTATTAATAGATGTTTTTGCTTCTGAAAAATAAATTTTGTTGAAATATGTGTTTTTTCTAAGCTTTTAAAGAAAAAAACATTTTCCTTTCTGGATCTTTCAAAAAAAATTCTATGCCTTTCAGGATCTTGTAAGGAGAAAAAAATAATATGAAATTTTGGTAAGCAGTTTTTATGATAAAGATGAAGAATTTGAGAATATGTGGGTTTTCCATGAAACAAATTTAATATTTTTTTGGAGATTATTTTCTTCTAAGGGGATTGATGATGAAGCCATATTTGAGTAAAAATTAGAATCATCCACTTTTTTTAATAGATCCAAACTCTCCTAATTCAAAATCACAATTTTTTACATATAAATCCTGTCAATCAAAAGAAACTAAAAAACCCTGAAATTTACTCATGATAAAAACATGTCCCTGAATCACATTTGGTAGATATGTAGGAATTTATCAAGCCTATGGTGACTCTTGTATGAGTTTGGATGATAAAATCCTTCTTGAAAATTGACCTTTGCGAGATGAGAGAAAATTGATGTTAGGTTGGTGTTTTGTGTGAATCAGAGGATAAATTAAGTGGAAATGGATCAAATTATTTAATTGGAGAACTTGAAATAATGGTTTTTGAGGAGTCCTGATATCTTTTTTTCTTCTTATTTTCAATTTGGTGGACCTCATGTGTATGTATTTTGAATTTTCTTTGATTTAATTTTGAGGCAGACTTGTCGAGGATTCCAAGGGATAAGTGTAAGGGAATTGATATATATAATATTTCCATTATTTTTAATTTTTATTTCAATGATTTAATTCAATATAATCTATCAATTGTAACTGATTTTCATCATTTTAAGATATTTGGTGAATTTTGAAAAAAAATGTGAAAATTGCTTAATTTTGGAATTTCAATAGTTTTCTGTCACTCATGTATTTAAATCACAATGATTTTAATATTGATCCAAATAGAGTGATTAATTTTTTTAGGATTCCATTTTTTTGGTATTTAACTTATTCAAATGGACCTAGAGGTCATTTGAAACACAATAGGCCCAAATAAATCTATAAATTTGAAAAATCTCTTTCGACAAAAAAATTGAACCCACCTCATTAAATGAGGAAAATCTCATGATATAGACCTCCAAATTATTTAATTCTAGATATAAATTAAATAATACTTGATGGTTCATGTGAAAATTAATTTTCATGGAGAAATTTGATCCTTAAGGCAGCTATTGCATGCACTAAATTTGTGGAAGATGAAGGGTCTCTCTAGAAATAAAAATAATTATCTCAACATTAGGAACATATTAATGGTTATCTTTCCATTAATATTTTTTTCTATGAATATCACATTACCATTAAATAAATTTTCTAGTCCATCAGAACCCTTCAACATATTCTTGAATATCCTTAGACAAAAACATAAATAGGACAATCCTTATATATTTCACAATTCATAATTCTTGAATCCAAATACATAAATAGTCCAATCATTCCTCTATAATGATTAGTATGAAATAATTAATTCCTTGTTTTATAATTTAATTCTTAGGTTCAGGTATTGAGTTGCGAAATTCCCTTTTTATCCATATATAAGACATTGGACTCTATGACAATTCATCACACTATTACCACTTTTCCCATGTAGATAACGTCTTCGCCTCCATTTGAGGTATTCTTAAAGGTTCTTATTCCCTTATTCTTGACATGTAGAAAGACAAATATTCTTTCCTCTATGTTACTTACCATGATAAAATTTATAAAATCCTATATTCATCTTATTCTATGTGATAGTAAAGTCAGCAACTTTGAAATTGTTAATCATATATCACGATAGCCGATTCAGAATAATCGCAATATCTTTCTCTATAATAATTACCAATTTTATTGCTCATAGTCACCAAAATTTCCATCATATTCAACGTTAACTCAGTTCCTTCTGGTTCCCACCATTTGATAAAACCAAAAATCATAGTTTGAGAAACACTTATCATAGAGTAAAACCACATAATCATGAAAAATAAATTATAGAATGTCAAAATTATAACACCTTATTTAATCTATGAAAACATAGGATTATCCTTAGATACATCCCTATACACATCCTTAGAAATAACCCTAGGGATATCACAAAAGTTTTATCATCCTAGTTTCCAAATGTTGAATAAACCTTTCCTTTTATACCCACTATAGAAACCTAGGATTAAAATACAAGGATATTAAATCATTTTAGATTAATATTCATCACATTAGTATAATACTTTCTTGGGGACCATAATAGTTTAGTGACTTTAGAAAATTGGAATAAAATATTCTAACTAGGTGAAAGATATTTAATTTTTCCCACAAATATCTTCCCATTTAGTAATTCTACTTAAAACATTTCTTTATAACCTGTAGAAAGGAAACATAATAAAGGGAGAGCTCAGATAATCAATAAGGATAAATAAAGGAGATATGTAAGCATAACATGTTCATAAGGGTATGAAAACATGAGAATAACATTTGGAGATCATATCCTGCATATCAAAGATCATATACATGAATCATGGTATATATATTTACATTTCATAAGACAAGAAAAATAAGGGAAAAAAGATCACAATCCATAAGATCATAACATAGGAATAATACATAGAATTAGGGGAATACACTTAAGTATATAAAATCATTCCCTATAAGTCAAGGCTTATTGCCAAAAAATATTAGGGAAATTCATGTGGGTTAAACCTATTGGGTAGGACACACCACCATCCCCACTCGTAGTCCTTTCCTTCTAGTGGAATGAGTTTACTCCCCAAACCATATTAGTAATCAAGGTTTACTCCCAAGACCATATTAGTAGTCATGGTTTACTCCCAAGACCATCTTAGTGGAAAAAGTCCTTTACCAAACTGAGTTCACTCCTAGTTCTAATCATGTCTATATCATGAGATATAAATCCTTACCCAATGAATTTTAGGGAGATATAGGTCCCACCCATCACATAATGAAATCATACATACGTTTTCAATAAAATAATAATAATTTTATCATATCATGATCCATAAAAATTATTGGGTTTCATAAACATCATATCATAACCAATGAAATGAAATGGGTATCATCAAAATTTTATCATACCATAGCCTATGAAAAAGATAAAGATTTCATAATCACCTTATCATATAATAACCCATGAAAGGACGTGAGTAACATAATCATTTTATCATGGTATAACACATGGAATTAAAACGGGTTTCATAAATAACTTTTCATATTAAATATAAACCATTCAAAAAATAATAAGAATGGTAACCTTGGATCATATCCCCAGTAAAGCATAAATTGTATCAAAGGATGTCATATTAGATGTATAAGTATTTTGAAAGGTCATTTGGATAATTTATTAAGAAAAACAACTTTTTTTAAAAATAAGATTTTAAAACATAAGACATTTTCAAAATCAATTTACTTGAAAACCACTTTGAAAACTTTTGAATTAAGCTTTAAAAATCATTTAAAACATTTCTGCAGAAAAAACTATTTTTCACTTGGAATTTTTTTTAAACGTAATTCATTATGATTTTTTTCATTGAAAATAAATTTTAAAACAAATAAAGGAATATTTGAGAACTATTTATAACACTTCTTGAAAATATTTTTTTTGAAAATTTTTTTCTTTGAAAATAGATCTGAAAACATGTAAAGGAAGCTTTGAAAATAATTTTAAAAAATTATTGAACATAAAAAATTTTGAAAACATTTTTTAATTGAAAATAGGTTTGGAAACATATAAAAAAAGCTTTAAAAATCATTAAAAAATATTCTTGAACATAAAAAATTTTTTCAAAACTTTTTATTTGGAAATTTATTTGAAAACATATGAAGGAAATTTGAAAATTATTTAAAACACCTCTTGAACATAATTTTTTTGAAATACTTTTTATTTGAAAATATCTTTTAAAATACACAAATGAATCTTTGAAAATAATTTAAAACACTTCTTAGACACAAAAAATTTTTGAATTTTTTTTCTCTGACAATTGATTTGAAAACATATAAAGTAAGATTTAAAAATCATTAAAATACTTATTGAACGTAATTTTTTTTTAAAAAAATTGTTCTTTGATTACTAATTTAAAAAAATGAATGTACAGAATATTAAGAAAAATATTTTTCTTAAAAAAAATCTTGTAAAATTTTGAAGGATGATTCAAAGGAAATATGGTCATGATAATAGATAAATCCATACATGCCACACATTCCTTTTTCTCCTTAAATTGTATATGAAAGCGTTGGGATCAAAAAATGAAAAGAATATTCCTTTTTATTTTTTTATAAAAAGGTATAACATGGGTAAATTTTTTTATTAAATAACATAGAATAATAATAGTAGATTTTTGAAAACATTTTTAGAAAACATTTTTTTAAAAGAACACATATTTTTGACCAAAAAGATAAATAAAGTAGGATTTTATTAAAAATGTTTTCTTAATTATCTTAAGTATAAAAGAGTGGAAATTTGGTGAAATTAATTTAAGATATAATTAATAACTAGATAAGAATATTTTTTTAATTCTTATAGATGTATCATAATGTTTCATTAATGGAGGCATAATCATAATCAATCCTGATAAACAATGAAATTTTTTCAATACACTGTTACGACTTTGGTAACTTTGAATCGTAATCCAAATGAAAGAATAAAAATAAATGAATATTTAAATATCATTAAAATAATGGTATAAATGATATAACATGTTAAAGATTAGTATATACATCTCATAGAAGAATATAGGTGTATAACATGGCATGTGTCTCAAAGAAGACAAATTGTGACAAAATTACTTTACCGATTTAGTAACTTTTGAACCGTAAACCCCATGAAATATAGATACTAAAATATACATGTAAATAAAAATAATTCTAAGTATAATGATCATAAAATAAATCCATGTTATGTATACAAACCACATATAAGAAATAGGTGGTGAACATGGATTGTGTCTCACAGAAAATAAAAGTGAGACGAGAAAACCCTCACCTTAAGTCTTAACTTCGTTTTTACACATTCAAAACTAATTTATAAGAAATATAATTTTATTATAAATATACCAAAGAACCATATTATTATATATAATACAATATATGATTTTATTATGACTTTAAATTACTCATTTGTTAACAATTCAATGTTACTGTTACGTTTCAGGTAATATCTGATTTGTTTTTCATTTATGTTTTGACTTGTTATTCTTGATCCTCTTACTTAGATACTTATTTACTTATTTAAAGAATGTAAAAAATCATATTAATATCATATATATTCAGTATTTAATTATTTATAATAATCTATAAAAGATATAAATATGAAATGGAATGCATTGTTCATGGAGACAGTAGGCCGTACGTAAGCATGAACACTGTTTCTATTTTCTTATCATATTGAAGGAAAGAATGTAAATGACATGTATTTATATAAATATATTGTAAATATATTATAATTATTATGTCATATATATCATATACATTTAATAAACCCATTTTTAATACATTCTATGTAAAGTGTGAATGAATCACATCACTTTGAGGAGACGGTAGTCCACATGCCCAAAATGAAGTTATCGTATTCCCAAAAAATGGAATGCACAATGGTATGTGTTATATAATAATTAAATAATCATAAAGAAATCATAAATATAATTTATACCATATAAAAACATAATGTACATCATAATTACAAACCATGAGAGTTGGTAAAAAAATTAACAACATTGTTTCACGAGACAGTAGTCCGCTGTACACACGAACGGTAAGTTCTTTACCCAATTGATAGAAGTGAGTGTAGGTGTATGTATAAACCTTATAATAAAAACATATAAGTATCTTTATGAAACTTATTTTATTATATAATCATGTAATAAAAATAACTGAATGTGTGGGGAAAGAAATATAACAGAAATGCATGTTGAAGAATGTTACCTCTTTTTTCAAGTAAATCCTTTTAGTTTACACAAAACAGATTCCTTGGTTGGATTCATTCCTAGAGTGAGACCTCTATAATGAAATTATATAAGTTATTATCTTATTTTGGTGGGGTTTTTATGATCTAAATGCATTTATAGGTGTGAATAAGTGGGGGGGGGGGGTTCCCTTTTGTAGCGGAGGAGTGAAATTCTTGTAAATATAAAAATGTAAACACTATCGAGAGATATCCCTTACATAATTTGTCTCAAATAATTTTATATTTTCTATTAAAGGTATGATATTGTCCAAATATGTCCATCAAATGTATTTTAAACAATTTTCCAGGGTATTTGGACTCTTAACTTATAGTTTAACCTATAAATAAACTCATCTTTACCTTAATCCCTATAATTAATTTTAATTACTTTTACTAATATTTTTGGTAAAAAAGTAAGTATAAATTATTAGATATTAATTATTTTGAATCCAAATGTGTAATTTTTTTTCCAAATTCCAAAAACATAAGTGGTGGAAATTAATTTAAAAATAATTCTGAAGACAAGATGAAACATGTTTTTAAAGTGAAAATGTTCTAATGTTTGAATTATTTTTATATCCAATTTCAATGTGAAATTGATTTCAATGACCTAAATTGTTTTAATTTATGTATAATTGATCTAAATTATCTTTTAAACAAATGAAAAATATAATTTAACCATATAATTAAATTAGATTAAAATGAAGTTTTCAATTAAAATTCAGTATTTTTCTTACCTCCCATATACAAATGAAAAACACTACCATAATTCATAAACCTGAACCTAAAAACATGAGGTCTATTCAATTACTCTTGTGAAATGGAATCCCGAACAGGGTGTGATATATACTCATTAGGATAGCACCAATGGTGTATAATTCATAGTATAGTCTTTGAATATAAATAAAGAGTGTATAAGTATAAATGGTAATCAGTAAATAAATAAAAGTAAACAAGTCAACTCAGTCTCTTAAGGGACACCTGGACAAACATACCAAATTAATCATATGATTAAATATATCGAACCAAAGTCAACCTGTATAGATATAATGTATATGATTAAACATATATATATATATATATATATATATATCTGTGTGTGTGTGTATTTTATAGGTGTATGTACATGGGGACATAACTGGTCTATAGTAAGGTCGAATAAAAACTTGGATAGAAGCTAAGCACGTTCTTTGGCTTGGAGTACACATCCTTAAATCTGATAAACTATCATTTTATAGGTCTTTGAAAAATATGAATTAAGGTTATTAATCAAAATTCATCTTGTTACCATCCAAGGTGATCCATAAATAATAATACCAAGAATCACACTAGGAAAACTATAATTACCCATCACCGTAAGAATCCGTCAAAGGCAATATATAAAGAGTAATCCCAAGTATTAACCTCAGTATAGCATAAAGTCATAACCCACTCAGTCTATTCTGGGTACACCACCTAGGGTACCAAATATTGATCGTGGAATGGTATAGAAAAATTTCCCACAGAGCTCATCCTTGGTAAACCACTAGGGGACCAGGTATCACTCATGAGTATAATAATCTCAATCAGCCTATGACCCATCCATGGAATTCCTATATGGGAACCTGAGTATCACTCAAGGAACATGAGGAATATCCCCACTGAGCCCATCCCTGAAATTCTATAAAGAGTAACCAAATTATCCGTTAGGGGGTATATATAGTCTCTAATAGCCTTTGATCATGTCCATAGAGTTCCATAAAAAGGAACTCAAGTATCACTCAAGGTATACGAAAATCATTTAATTATTTATTTTAAATTAAAAAATAGGTCGTATTCATAAAATTCCATCACAACTGAAGTATACATATAGGGTAGTTCCCATTATGAATTTCTATTTTAATAGTAAATGCCATTTACTTAAGCATAAAATCTATCCATTTAAATATCCCATTCCTTTGACCATTTTAGTAAAGAAGACAACACAACTCATAAGAGGTTTTATTATTAAGCTAGGGTGATATCATCATTTTGATTCATATATATCAAGTAATTATCCTTTACATAAAGGATTATCAGTCACACCTCAAAAGGTGGTTAAGAGGAAGAAAAACATTATAAACACAAGAATGTGAAACATCACCAATAAAGGTGGAATAATTATCAAGAAGAGGCATATGTCATGCGCATATTCAATGCACCTAAAGGGGTTGTTAAGGTATAGGTTATAATCCTATACTAGTGTAATTTAATACAAAAAGGACATTTAATTTAAGACATTATGTTATACATATTTAATTCCACAATTAAAGGGAAACAAATGGATAATTCAATGTGTGACACATCATCATATTTAATAAATGATCTATAATTTCAGGGAAGATCTATAGAACACCTACCTCATGATTAAGACTATACAATCAACCAATATCAAGATTTGATTTGAGTTAGTTCAAAAGAAATAGAAGAAATATAAAAATTCCCAATATACTTCCATTATGATGAATAACACCCAAAATGTTGGTTGGATAGAGAAGATCTCTTCATGGAAGGAGGAAAGGAAGAGGAGCCTCATAGAGGGGCTATTGCACACAGATGGGAGGAAAATAAAGGAGGAAAAACATTAAATAAATAAGAGGAAAAATCATAAAATCCCTATTTTAAAGAGGTTCACAATTTGACTGCATGGTTGAATAAACCATGTGCCAACCATGCATGGGTTATCACCTATTCATGGGGATTTCATGGTTCATATGCATGGTCTAAGAGAAGGTGAAAAAACCATGAACTTATCATATAATAATATTCCTACAATATCCATAAAACCATGTGGCCTAGTGTGCATGGTTATAAAAAATTGTGTATCACCCCTAGGCTCTCTGGATAGGCTGCACAATTTCTCCTGGAGGGCCACACAGTTTCAGACAAACAATGTACATTTACCAGCATCTTTCAGATTTGAGTTCGTAGGGTCTACTACTCTAGATACTCAAAAAAAACTCATGAAACATAGTTGACCTTTAAATAATTCTAAAAACAACCCATTTAATAATTCCAACACTTGGAATTACATTCTAAAACTCAGTTTAAAGGATGTACTATCCCTAAAATGGTAAAAATCAAATTCCCATAGAAATTTTACCTGGTCCAAAACATGAGACAATACAACCTACCTACCTTATAACATCTCATACCTAAGAGTCCTTGGAGAAACATCCAGATCAATAATCAACCTACTCAGTTCATTAAGCTTTGTACAAATGGCTATGTTTCATTTTCAAATACCCAGCACACCGACAAACATCACTTTAACCATACAATACATGAGTCATAGAAACTCGAGTCAAAAATCAAATTCAGAACTAAACCATCAAGTTGGTGCTTACCTAAGCCTATCAAACTGGAGAGATGATCAAATCATTTTCTCTTTAATCATATGTCCTATGGCACTCCTTCTAAGCAACATACCATGTGTATCGTTGCAAACTACCCTAAGATTCATTTTTTATAATGGCACATCATTTGAAACCATACAAAGGTTTATCTTCCCTATGAATCTAGTATCTCCTGTACCATAAAAATAATTATCCCAATGTCATATTATTCCATTTGTGTATAAATTGGATTATGACATACTGAGTCATCATTATTGAAGAAAAATAAGAGGGGTCACACGACCCACCAAGTGAGCAACCATTCCATAGGCATGTTTAAACCACTTAAACCGAACATTAAATGATTTTCACCCCCCTTAAAAAGGGTCCAATTACTGAATGAACACCCATCCATCATGGCTGTAATTTAACAAAAACTAAGGAGTCCTATATAGGACAAGAAAAACCTGAACATTACCACATATCAAAAATCTCATCAGAGTAATCTAACCATGCTTTAAAGTTATAAGGGTTCTACCTACCTCGTGTTATCCCCTTACTAAAGCATAAAGCATTGATCCTACCAAGAGTTCATTCTTAAAAAGGTCACTAGACCCTACACCTATTATTTAGTTCTAAGATATAATTTAAGTGGCTTGCAAGTAATGCTTATGTTACCATTTTAAGGAAAGTTCAAGAACACTAAAAAATCCTTATAAGAATGTTAAAACTCAGGAAATCACTTAATGTTCCATTTTAAGTCATTAAATTAGTTCACATTTAGGTCTTTAAACATTTCATGGATCCAATTTTCAAGGGTTTCAAGCACTATTCATAAGGTAAAATTTCTTGTTACTTTATTTAGAAAATGCAAAAATGAACCATTGGTAAGTTATATTAAACTTCCTTTCAAGATTTATTCATTGAAATGACATATTTTCAAAATTTGGAAGTTTTTCTTATAAAATACATTTTAAACACCATTAATTTATTTATAAGATTTCAAAATTCGATTAGTTAAAGAAAATGTCAATTCCAATCTATAGAGGAAAAACATTTAGGTTTTAATTGAAATTTTAATCAACTAAAGCCTCATAATGCAAATATTTCAATAGAAGATAATAGGTTTCAATTTATTAAAGGTAATTAGTTTAGTTTTTTAATACAAACTGATAAATTAATTGGAAATCCAATTCATGCCCCAAATAACTTTATTAAAAGGAAAATTAAACAATATAAAAATGAGGTGTAATAAGATTACACCATCAAGGGATTGAGGGGAGTATAGTTTTCAGTGACATAAAGGTACAACCAAAATCACAGTTATCAACATACCCATACAAAACATCATTAACCTGCTTGACAGTCACAAATTCAAAGTATAATCCCTCAAAGCCATGAATCTTCCACCATCATGAACCACAAAGTTAATTAGTTTATTAAAATTTCACCATATGTTTATATATAACACCATATAAGCAGTTATAGACACTTTAAATAGCCGTCCCTATAAAACATAACATATCCCCATAGGGTGAATCAATAAGCTATAAAAGATAAGGTAACCTATGAGGGCGCCTTAAATCCAAACTAGGTCTATAAACCAGAATAGTTTATTTAATAATTAAAGTTTCAAAACACCCTTAGTGGGTTTATCATATAAACAACATTCCCCAATTGACCTACTTGAGTCCAATTGTTCATTTAGAATTTTATTCATATAGTTCATCATGCCTAAGATGTAACAATACAATCTTTTATAAAAGAAACCATTCACGATAAGAATTTACATTTCATTATACACATATAAGCACCATGGTTCGGTTAGATGAATTTCAATCCCCAAGTTATAAAGGTACTTAACCTTATAAATTCCAATTTGCATTCATGTACTTGAAACCAAGTTTTTTCATTTAATTTAAAAATAGATCTAGTTTGTATAAAATGGTTTGTTTACTTGGGTTACCCTTCCCAATTTTATAAGGCTCTGTACACCTTATAAATTACTATTGGTTCCCCATTTAATCAAAACAATAAATGTTTCAGCCCATGGGACCAATGGTCTATGGATCAAACATGTTTAAATTTGTTGGTTAAATATAATTCCACCATTAAGCTATGTAGAAAAACAATTCTTATATTTATGGAACCATTTTATTTAACTAACCATATATTTCAATTATTAAAAGGCATGCTATGGAAAGAAGTAAATACTAGCAATTATGGTTGGTTTGTATGTATGTAAGAAACACCCAAGAATATTATACATGTAAACATTATAAAAATGTCACAGTAATCACTAAAACATCTTGTAAAAGAAAACATACTAAGAAACCACACATCATGTTATAAAAACAAGCATGAAGAATAAATCACAGAAGCATGGAATAACATTCAAGGAACATATCTCTACATCAGGAAGTCTAATAATGAAACCTACATGGCATGACATATTCATGGAATGTGAATCTCTATATTCCTAAAATGATTCATGTAATGCTACTTCCTTACCATACCAGGTCAAGGGTAAAACACCATATATCTCATTAATTGCTAAAAGTGGAAAATACACCATTCACTCAAGGTGAAATCATTATTAACTATAACATCAAACAACATAGACAATAGTCCCATCCCTAGCCACTTGGTCTTTTCCCCATGTATGGGTTGACCACTCCCATACACAATTATTTACGAAGCACCATCACTTTCCTAATATTTTTTCAAAAAATTACCAAAATAGTAAAACAAAGTAAAATAAGAAACATATGATACCACTTTGTAACATCTTGACCCTGAATCCACTAAAATAGTTCCCTGATCTGGTTGGTTACATGGCCTCAAGCCCACCTCCTCGTATGCCAAAGGTTGCTGACTAAAAGTGAGGGTCTAATAATGGAATGCTGGGGAGACTATTCCATCAATATTACACAATCATAATGGTATAAAAATAAATAAATCAATCAATAGTAGAAGAAACATACATAAAAGGCAGAGTAGAAAAAGACAATAATAACTGGTAAGGTGACCAATACCAAATAGAAAACTATACATGCATGACCAGATGAGACTACTTAAACTAAATCAGAAAAAATAAATCATGTAATACAATATATTTCATGTATGAAAAATGAATAAAATCCTAAAGGCTATGTAAAACCCCAGGTAAATAAAGAATATTACTTTTTATATTTATCCCTATTTGTGAATAAAATGTTAATATTAATTTAAAGGGAACACTATTCTCGATGGCTTACCCAATACGCAACAACGAGTTCCTTTGAAATCTTACGTTGCACTCTAATAATAAAATAATTTTATTTTAAATGTTAGTTAACACATAGCCATTGTAATGATGCGAATGAACAGAACTAACTAAAAAATGATTATATATTTTTGTCAAATATTTTTACTTTTTACAATAAAAGAGGATTAAAAATGCGAATGAATCCAATTTTAAGCGTAAAAATTCTAATATTCTTTAAAAGGTCGATTAACCGCCTTTTAATGGAGAACCTATTTTAAATCCACTTTTGAAAATTTTATGTGTTATATTTGACAAAATAAAATTCTTCTTTAGAATCGGGACATCAAAATTTACTTTGTGTAAATTTTTGGTATTTTTCCGATAAAGTTCATTTTTTAATGAATAGTGAAAAATGTTGTATTTTAATTCAAATAATCTTTTTAATCTAATTTATTTATATGATTATATTATATTTTGAATTGGTTTTAAAGTACAATTATAATTTATTTTTACCATTTAATCCAATAGTGGTCATTGGAATTAATTTCACTTTGAAATTGGACTTAAACTAGTGTCAATCTTTTAATAGATATTGTTTCTTAAAAACACGCTATTTGTTTTGAAAGTGAGAATTAATTATTAAATTAATTAATGCAACTTATATGTTTTTAATTTTGTTAAATAGACATCATTTATGAATTTGGAATATCAAATATAGCTTAGGGTGAATTTTTGGTATTTTTCTGAAAAACTTCAATTTTTGATGAATAGTGAAACCACTAAGTGGTAGTTAAAAAAACTGATTTTTCGTTTAAATGAAACTTTACCACTTCTGTGATTTGATTTTCAAAAATACAACATGCATGGTTGGCATTAGGAAGTAAAATTTGGTTCAATTAAATTAAAATAATTTTTTGGTGAATAGTAACTTTTAAGTGTTAATCTTGATTTGAGGTAATTAGTGTAGTTTAAGGTAAAAATAATGTTTTAATAATATGAAATGACCATGACACATGTCCTAAACTTATTTTATGAGTCATGTACGACCGAGAAAATCCATGGGTCAACTTGGGGACCCCATGGAGGCACTTTGGTAGGAAAATGAAATTAATACCTTTTTATTTAACGTTAAAATTAAAATGTCACAAACATGTGTTGTTTTACTAAAACAATTTTTACTGGGGTTATACAAGTCATATTTTTGACAATAAATAATAATTAGAAAGCTAAAAAGGTTCCCTACATCATGATATTTGTTTTATAAATTTTAGACACTAAATAAATTAAATTATTTATGACACCATGATGATGCTGCGATTACTTCATTATTTAACGATTTAAATAAAATGAAAATATAATGTAAAATCTAAGACCTAAACTTGTCACAAACCTATTGGATGGGTGGATTTCGGAACCTTATCACCTTATCCTTGAAATATATCCTTTTGGGACCTTTAAAATCCAAAAAGCATTATATAATAAAGTAATATTTTATAACTTTCCAAGAGTGCCCCTCCTCTCCTCTTATGAAGGCCCCAACCTCTACCACCACAAACACTCCTCTCAAGCATTTAGCTTGGCCAACACCTGACCATTTTATCTATCCACATCCCTATCTTCATCATTGAAGCCTCAGATTTGGCATAATTCTCTTCAAGAAATCCTTTTGGTTCAAACCAAGAGGAGTTACCCGATTTAAAGGAAATGTCTTCACTTGTGTTTTTCTGTTTTATTTTGATTATCCAACCCCCTAAACACTTTTTATTACTTTTTTTGTAAAAATACCAGTATCATAAATATAATAGGATGCTTTTATAATAAGTATTCGAGCTAAACATTCACACACCTCCGTCTAATGGTTAAAGAACATACTATTTCTGTGGATGGCGAATTACTGCCTCACGAAACGATGATTGTTCAATATTCTTTTAACACTTTCAAAGGTGGACATTAAGATGTCACTATATTTATATATGATATATAATATGTTTATTTTTTCAATAATATTCTTTATTTTTTCATTTATGGCATACCTTTATGGTTTCCATTATGGTTAAACGTGATATATTCATTTTAGGAAGTGCGGACTACCGCCCCCTCAAAGTGATTTGATTCGTTAATGCCACATGTGGGACGTATAAAGGATGGAATTAATGGTATTAAATAAGATATCATACTAGAATTATAATATACCTTTATATCATTGTTATTTAATTCCATTTAATACAAAATAAAAATAAAAATAAATGAAAGTAGTGTTCATGCGTACGTACGGCTTACCGTCTCCATGAACGGTACATTTCATTTATTATATCCAAATGTTATGTACTATTAAAAGAACATATATATAATGGATATATATATGTAATATATTACATCTAAATGATTTATATAATTATGGAATTATAATATATATATCTCTCATTTTGTTTTAATTCCATTAATATGACAAAAAATGAAAGTAGCGTTCATGCGTACGTACGACCTACCATCTCCATGAACGATGCTTTTAATTTTTTATCTCCAAATATTATGGAATAGTATAAAATGAATATATAATGGATATATATGATATTTAAAACATCAATACTATTCTTCATATGATGTACCTACAACTACATGGAAAATTCTTTTCAAACAAGTTCAATTTTTACTCATGTACCAAACATCGACAAAAACGTCTGATATGAACTCACTTTATTAACCAATTATTATAAAATTATAATATGTGATATGAACTGAATAATAATATTTAAGTTAGGTCCTTAAGAAATGATAAATTGACCAAATTGTATTATTCATGAGATTAAAGAACGATCGAGTCATGTCGGACACGAGGTAAGGGATCCTACTCCTCTCTTTCTTTTTAAGTACACTGTTTTGTGTCATTTCTTTTAAGATCATATTTCTTATGATTGGGATTTTATTTTATATTAATCTTACTTTAATTTTTATGGTCATATTATGAGAGAACCTATTTTCTCTCATCAATCTATTTTGGAAGTTTTGAGTGGCGCCGTTAGGCTGCCGAATTTTCATAAGAGATCCAACCTCTCTCTTTCTTTTAAAGTACTCTCCTTCATGTCACTTATTATAAGCTCCTATTTTTTATATTGGGGGATGTTATTTTATATTACTCTTGATGTAAATTTTATTTTAATATTATGAGAGACCCTATTTGATCTCATCAATCCATTTTTGGAATTTTTAAGTGGCACCGTTAGGCTACCGAGTTTTCGTAAGGGATTTTTCATCTCACTTTTATTACCGTGAGATTTATGCTACATTTTCCACCAGTTCCTTTGAGTGGTGTATGTACTGACCATTATTATACTCTTTCTGTAATATAATTTCATTTATGGGTATTTTCATATTCATTGTACGACCCTTCTTCAATGGGGTGTACGCTTTGAAAGTTACCCAAGTCGGTAAGGGAACCTTTCACCCTCCTCTTTTTAAAAGACTTATTTTGTTATGTCTTTTAATTAAAATACTATTATGTTGGGATATGTTCTTATATATCCTTATTGATGTAAATTTTATGTCCAAGTGATGAGATACCCTTTTTTTCTCTCATCAACTCATTTTCTGAATTTTGAAGTGACGCCGTTAGGCTGTCGAATTTTTGCAAGGGAACTTCTTAACCCAATTTTGATTCTTTGGGATAAACATGTACCCCTTGAATATGTCATTCTATGAATATGTGTGAATAACCTCTGATTGTTTTACTCATAATATCCACACATATTTTGTGTATTCGTTTGTCACACAGAAATTATGTAATTGATTTATCCTTAATCAAGGATACCGTCTTTGAATGGGACTTCGTCTCAATCTCCTTTCATTGAGGTATATATTGCTTTATACACAACCTTCTTTTATACGGTGAATAAACCACTTTGACTTTTACATTTATCCAAAAGGAATATTTTTATATGAAGAATTTTACTAAATGAAAAAATGGAATGTTTTTGTCGTACGTATGCGGCGACAACGACTTCTCTACCACTGTGACCATTATTTGAGTTTCGTCTTCCTCTACAAGCCATACATTTTTCTAAAATAAAAAATAAATACCATGTTTTGGTATTGAATGGTTTTCATAATGTTTTATTATCAATGTGTTGTATTGATATCTTTTGATTGAAAAGTGGAAATGTTATGTTTTCTTTTATGAATGTTTTATGTGATACGATTATGTTATGGTTCTTGTGAATTATTATGAAGATGGGTGGTTCTATGATAAACTAAGGGAGGGTGAGACCGATATAGCTCTCCATTGAATTGGGTAATGTGAAGGAGTTACACGTTAAGGTTTCTTCGAAGTGATTTAGGGAATATACTATGATGGGTATTCCAAACGTAACCAAGAGGGTTACTCCCTACATAAGAATGTTATGAATGCCTCAAGTTACCTTTATGTGTTATGATTTCTATGTTTTATTCATGATTTGATGAGGTATGTTAAAGTGATTATGTTCTATGAGTAAAGTATGATTTCATTGATTCTTATGTATACACGTACTCATGTTTCCTTTCCATATTTTTTTGATATCCCTTACTGAGCTTTTTATGCTCATCCCAAGTTTTTGAAATGTTTTACACAGGACTTAAAGATGAATAGGGTCAAGGATGGGATCAAGGAAAGACATGCTATCTAAAAAATGGAACTAGGCATGTTTCTTTTAAGAGTTTTATTTATTTATGGAAACTTAGTAGAAGTGTCTACTTTGTAATCTTTTGAGATGTAATAGTTATGTCCTAATTCTCTAAAACTCTAAAACTGAAAAGATCCTAAATGTTAATTATTCATTTAATTTAATAATAAGTAATGTTTAAGTCCGGGGCCTTATAGTTGGTATCAGAGGTCAGTTTAGATAACTTTAGAGGTTAGGGTATTCTTTAATCATAAATGACATTACCATAATGGCTAGGATTTCAGAAAGAGTCATAGTTTATAGATAAAGTGAATGAGTAAGTATATCTTAGTGTTTTTCTTCCTCATTTGTACATGATGGTTTTGTTGATATACTCACACTGAATTTTTTTTGGTTTTAGTAAATGGATGGATCTAGTAGGCACTAAAGTGACAATGGATTTGAAGAAAACTGTGATGGTTCTCTGATTAAGAGACTGGATGAAATGGGGGATTCAATGAGAAATCTCGTGGTTATTCTAAACCAACTATCAGGAGTCATGATAAACCACTTGAACCTTAGTGAGTTCTCTAATGCATCTTGTATGAGATAAAAAACTCGATGTGGAAGTTCAGGTGATAATTATAAAGGTAACCATTAGGGTATATATGATCCTTACTTTTGAGGTAATTATGGGTTACTATATGTTATGATGGAAAATGAAAGGCATGAGATAAACTTGATGTTAAAATATGTGATGATTATTTTTGAAGATTTTATCTCGTTTTGGGGAATGTTTTAAGAATTATATAGTTTTGGAAAAAGGACATCACGCAGACCGTGTGACAACCCGTCGCGTCAGACAAAGTTGTGGGAATCGAACCCACAAGCAAAGTGCGACTGGTATTTATCGCCTACCATTGGAATACGTGAATTCCCTGGTTAGTTTGACTAATTCTTTTTAGTTAGAATATTTTATGAATCAAGAGTAAGTGGATTTTGGGTTATCTATGGAAATTATTAACCTATCATGGAGGATATTTGATTAGGTTAATTACTTTTCGATATGAGACTTTAGGAGTAACTGATGTTATTTGGAGTTAAGTATTAATTTTTACCTTGGAAGACTATGTGATTAAATCCTTCAAATATTTGGGTTTCAATCTATGTTTGGTTTACTTTGAATAATTTTATGGAAAAATTGTTTATTGAATGGTCTTCAATGAACTTTGGGTTTTGTTGGATAAATTTTGGATATTAATAATAGATTTTCTTTTTATAAGGGATTATCGTTTTGTGGATTATCTGATCTTATACTAACCTTTTTGGTTTTGGTATTGGTTAAAGTCTAAAGACATGGGAAGTATATAGTTCTCTTTTGTGGATTATTTTATTGTCTAGAAGTGGATTATAGTGCTCTTAATATGAACAAGTCATCCTAAATACTCATCTTTTGGAGAAAGTATAAGTTTGTGTAAGAAATCTAGTAAAAGTTAAAAGTTAACAGGACAAGTAAGTATGTTTCCTTAAGATCAAAAATAATTTCCTCAATTAAAAGTAACTTAAAACAAAAATGTTGTCTATTAACTTTTCCTATTGGGGAATCGAATACCGTTTAACCCACCACAAGTTTGTGATTTTCTTGTGGTTAACTTTCTCCTAAACATGTTTTCTATCACTCTCCCTCAGAATATGACCCTTTGCATTTTATTCCATATCCATGTTTTCCTACATGGAATCCTAGTATGGGTTAACTCAGGTGACCTCTGTATTTCTCTTCCTTTATTTTAAAGTGATGGTTTACTGACTCTTGTTCCGATGTGGGACTTTCAATGATGTTTCTAAGCCCAATATTAAAATTGGGAGGACGCAATTCCCAAAAGGGGGGAAGGATGTAACACCCCAGGTAAATAAAGAATATTACTTTTTATATTTATCCCTATTTGTGAATAAAATGTTAATAGTAATTTAAAGGGAATGCTATGCTCGATGGCTTACCCAATACGCAACAACGAGTTCCTTTTAAATCTTACGTTGCACTCTAATAATAAAATAATTTTATTTTAAATGGTAGTTAACACATAGCCGTTGTAATGAAGGGAATGAACAGAACTAACTACAAAATGATTATATATTTTTGTCAAATATTTTTACTTTTTACAATAAAAGTTAGAGGATTGAAAATGCAAATGAATCCAATTTTAAGCGTAAACATTCTAATATTCTTAAAAGGTCGATTAAGCGCCTTTTGATGTCGAACCTCTTTTAAATCCACTTTTTAACAATTTTATGAGTTATATTTGACAAAATAAAATTCTTCTTTAGAATCGGGACATCAAAATTTACTTTGTGTAATTTTCTGGTATTTTTCCTATAAAGTTCATTTTTTAATGAATAGTGAAAAATGTTGTATTTTAATTCAAAACCTCCTTTTAATATAATTTATTTATATGATTATATTATCTTTTGAATTGGTTTTAAAGTCCAATTATAATGTATTTTTACCATTTAATCCAATAGTGGTCATTGGAATTAATTTCACATTGAAATTGGACGTAAACTAGTCTCAATCATTTAATAGATATTGTTTCTTAAAAACACGCTATTTGTTTTGACAGCGGGAATTAATTATTAAATTAATTAATGAAACTTATATGTTTTTAATTTTGTAAAATAGACATCATTTATGAATTCGGAATATCAAAAATATCTTTGGGTGAAGTTTTGGTATTTTTCTGAAAAACATCAATTTTTGATGAATAGTGAAACCACTAAGTGGTAGTTAAAAAAACTGATTTTTCGTTTAAATGAAACTTTACCACTTCTGTGATTTGATTTTCAAAAATCCGACATAAATGGTTTTCATTATGAAGTAAAATGTGGTTCAATGAAATTAAACTAATTTTTTTGGTGAATAGTAACTTTTAAGTTTTAATCGCGATTAGAGGTAATTAGTGTAGTTTAAGGTAAAAATAATGTTTTAATAATATGAAATGACCATGACACATGTCCTACCATTATTGGATGAGTCATGGACGACCAAGAAAATCCATGGGTCAACTTGGGGACCCCATGGAGCCACTTTGGTAGGAAAATGACATTAATACCTTTTTATTTAACGTTCAAATTAAAATGTCACAAACATGTGTTGTTTTACTAAAACAATTTTTACATGGGGTTATACAAGTCATATTTTTGACTATAAATATTAATTATAAAGATAAAAATATTTCCTACATCATGATATTTTTTTTATAATTTTTAGACACTAAATAAATTAAATTATTTATGACACCAGGACGATGCAGCGATTACCTCATTATTTAACGATTTAAATAAAATGAAAAGATAATGTAAAATATAAGACCTAAACTTGTCACAAACCTATTGTATGGGTGGATTTCTAAACCTTATCACCTTATCCTAGAAATATATCCTTTTGGGACCTTTAAAATCCGAAAATCATTATATAATAAAGTAATATTTTATAACTTTCCAAGAGTGCCCCTCCTCTCATCTTATAAAAGGCCCCCACCTCTGCCACCTTACACACACACCTCTCAAGCCTTTGGCTCGGCCAAACCCGGGCCATTTCATCTATCCACATCTGTCTCTTCATCATTGAAGCCTCAACTTTGGCAGAATTCTCTTCAAGAAACCCTTTTGGTTCAAACCAAGAGGAATTACCCGATTTAAAGGTAATGTCTTCACTTGTGTTTTTTTGTTTTGTTTTGCTTCTACAACCCCCTAAACTCTTTTTATTACTTTTTTTGTAACAATACCAGTATCTTAAATATACTAGGATGTTTTTATAAGAATTATTTGAGCAATAATTTTACACACCTCCGTCTAATGGTTAAATAACATACTGTTTATGTGGATGGCGAATTACTGCCTCACGAAACGATGATTGTTCAATATTATTTTAACACCTTTAAAGGTGGCCATTAAGATGTAAATATATTTATATATGATATATAATATGTTTATGTTTTCCATAATATTCTGTATTTTTTCATTTATGGCATACCTTTATGGTTTCCATTATGGTTAAACGCGATATCTTCATTTTAGGAAGTGCGGACTACCACCCCCTCAAAGTATTTGATTCGTTAATGCCATATGTGGGACGTATAAAGAATGGAATTAATGGTATTACATATGATATCCTACTGGAATTATAATATACCTTTATATCATTATTATTTCATTCCATTGAATACAAAAAAAAAGGAAATGAAAGTAGCGTTCATGCGTACGTACAGCTTACCGTCTCTATGAACGGTACATTTCATTTCTTATATCCAAATGTTATGTACTATTATAAGTACATATATATAATGGATATATATGTAATATATTACATCTAAATTATGGATATCATTCTGGAATTATAATATATATATCTCTCATTTTGTTTTAATTCTATTAATATGACAAAAAATGAATGTAGCGTTCATACGTACGTACAACCTACCGTCTCCATGAATGGTGCTTTTAATTTTTTATCTCCAAATGTTATGGAATAGTATAAAATGAATATATACTGAATATATATGATATTTAAAACATCAATACTATTATGGATATGATGTACATATAACTACATGGAAAATTCTTTTCAAACAAGTTCAATTTTTACTCATGTACCGAACATCGACAAAAACATCTGATATGAAATCACTTTATTAACCAATTATTATAAAATTATAATATGTGATATGAACTGAATAATAATATTTAAAGGAGGTCCTTATGAAATTATAAATTCACCAAATTTTATTATTCAGGAGATTAAAGAACGATCGAGTCATGTCGCACACGAGGTAAGGAATCCTACTCTCTTTTTAAGTACACTCTTTTGTGTCATTCCTTTTAAGCTCATCTTTATTATGATTGGGATATTATTTTATATTACTCTTACTGTAATTTTTATGGTCATATGATGAGACACCCTATTTTCTCTCATCAATCAATTTTGGATGTTTTGAGTGGCGCCGTTAGGCTGTCGATTTTTTGTAAGAGATCCAACCTCTCTCTTTCTTTTAAAGTACTCTCCTTTATGTCACTTCTTTGAAGCTCCTCTTTATTATTTTGGGAGATGTTATTTTATATTTATCTTTCTGTACATTTTATTTTAATATGATTAGAGACCCTATTTGATCTCATCAATCCATTTTTAGAATTTTTAAGTGGTGTCGTTAGGCTGCCGAGTTTTCGTAAGGGATTTTTCATCTCACTTTTATTCCCGTGAGATTTATGCTACATTTTCCACTAGTTCCTTTGAGTGGTGTATGTACTACAAATTATTATACTCTTTCTATAATATAATTTCATTTATGGGTATTTAAATATTCATTGTACGACCCTTCTTCAATGGGGTGTATGTTTTGAAAGTTACCCAAGTCGGTAAGGGAACCTTTCACCCTCCTCTTTTTAAAAGACTTCTTTTGTTATGTCTTTTAATTCACATAATATTATGTTGGGATATGTTCTTATATATCCTTATTGATGTAAATTTTATGTTCAAGTGATGAGATACCCTTTTTATCTCTTATCAACTCATTTTCTAAATTTTGAAGTGACGCCGTTAGGCTATCGAATTTTTGCACGGGAACTTCTTAACCCAATTTTGATTCTTTGGGATAAACTTGTACTCCTTGAATATGTCGTTCTATTAATATGTGTAAATAACCTCTGATTGTTTTACACATAATATCCACTTATATTTGGTGTATTCATTTGTCACACATAAATTATGTAATTGATTTATCCTTAATCCAAGGATACCGTCTTTGTATCGGACTTCGTCTCAATCTCCTTTCATTGAGGCATATATTGTTTTATACACAACCTTTTTTTATAAGATTTATAAACCGCTTTGACTTTTACATTTATCCAAAAGGAATTTTTTTATACGAATTGTTTTACTAAATGACAAATGGGAATGTTTTTGTCGTACGTATGCGGCGACAATGACTTCTCCGCCGATGCGACCATTATTTGAGTTTCGACTTCCTCTAAAAGCCATACCTTTTTTTAAAAATGAAAAATAAATATCATGTTTTTTTATTGAAAATGGTTTTCATAATGTTTTATTAACAATGTGTTGTATTGATATCTTGTGATTGAAAAGTGGGAATGTTATGTTTTCTTTATGCATGTTTTATGTGATATGATTATGTTATGGTTCTTGGGCATTATTATGAATATGGGTGGTTACGTGATAAACTAAGGGTGGGTGAGCCTGATATATCTCTTCAATGAATTGGGTAATGTGAAGGAGTTACACATTAAGGTTTCTCTGAAGAGATTTAGGGAATATACTGTGATGGGTATTCCAAACGTAACCAAGAGGGTTACTCCATACGTAAGAATGTTATAAAAGCCTCAAGTTACCTTTATGTCTTATGATTTCTATGTTTTATTCATGATTTGATGAGTTATGTTAAAGTGATTATGTTTTATGAGTAAAGTATGATTTCATTGATTCTTATGTATACCTGTACTCATGTTTCCTTTCCATATTTTTTTTATATCCCTTACTGAGCTTTTTATGCTCATACCAAGTTTTTGAAATGTTTTACACAAGAATTAAATATGAATAGGGTCAAGGATGGGATCAAGGAAAGATATGCTATCTAAAACATGGAACTAGAGATTTTTATTTTAAGTGTTTTTTTATTTATAGAAACTTAGTATAAGTTTCTACTTTGTAATCTTTTGAGATGTAATAGTTATGTCCTAATTCTCTAAAACTCTAAACCTGAAAAGATCCTCAATGAAAATTATTCATTTAATTCAATAATAAGTAATGTTTAAGGCCAGGTCCTTATAGGCTATCTCCATGAGAATCATGAGAACCAACTAAGTCTATTGGTCCAACCTACCATTATAAATGAACTGAGCAAACATAATCCATAAACCTGAACATACAAACAAGAAGACTGTTTCAGTACCCTAGTGCAATGGTGGCCCAAAAAGGGTGAAAGATATACTCAATAGGCCACCAAAAATGGTGTCTAAATAAAAATCTAATTTCTGAATATAAAATATAGTAGTGTGAAGGTACAATAGGTAATAATTACATAAATACAAGTAAAAAAGTAAAATCAGGATCATAAGGGACATCTAGCCGACCATACCTTCTTCAACCTAAACCAGAATATCTTGAAGCACAGTCAACCTATATAGATATAATATATGTGAATATATATATATATATATATATATATATATATATATATATATATTCCATGTGTATGCAAATAAATAAAAAATTTGGTCCATGGTATGGCTGAATACAAACATGGACCAAATCCAAGAAAGTTTTTTGGATTGGTGCCTCCTTAAATTTGATAAACTAGAATTTCAAAGGCCTTTTAACTTGAGGCACAATGGTTCTTACTAAAAAGTTATCCTAGGACCATCCAAGTCAATCCGTAAAGATGAATCCCAAGCATCACACATGGAGAACAATAATTACCCATCATTGTAAGATTATGTCCAAGGAAATCTGTAAAGAGGAATCGTAAGTATCACCCTTGATATAATATAAAGGAATAAACCACTGAGTATGTCCCTGGTACACCACCTAGGGTACCAAGTATCACTCATGGTTTGGTATAATAACATTTCCCAATGAGACCATCCAAGGTAAACCACTTGGGGACCCGATATCACTCATGAGTATCCTCCTCGAATTCCCCGAATGCCTTATTTTTTTATTGATTTTTGATAACTCCCCTTTCAAGGGATGACGGGGAACCCTTACAAATCTTGTAGGCTTATAGATTGTATGACCCATAGTTATTATGTAAATATACAGACTATAACTACATGGAACTCCTCCTCCCGAGCTTCTTCATCATGATGTTAGCTCTCCACCTTCACATGGCTTATTTGACTAGGATTCCCTTTCATGCATAGACTGGTCCCGATTGAAATTCCATACTGAGACTATCATTGTAATTCTGTAAAGAGAGACCCATTTATTGATTAGAAAATTCATATAATTTCTAACAACTTATGAGCTTGTACAATGTGTTTCGTAAAAAAGAACCCAATTATCACTCAAGGCATACACAAATCATTTAATTATTTAAGTTTAATTAAAAAAGAGATCATATTCATAAAAATTCCATTTAAAATCAAGTATAAAAAGAGGGGTTTTCCCATTAAGAATTTCAATTAAAAACCAAATTCCATGTACTTAAGTATTCTATCTATCCATTAAAATATCCAATTAATTTTCTTATTTTATTAAAAAAGACAATCATAAGTGGTTTTATTATTAATCTAGGGTGAAATCATCATTTTGATTCATATTCCTCAAGTGATTATCCATTACATGAAGGATTATTTATCAGACATCAAAAGGTAGTCAAGAGGAAGAAAAACATTATAAACATGAGTATGTGAAACATCACCGATATAGGTGGAATAATTTCCAAGAAGTGGCATAGGTCATAGGAATGTGCATCGCAAAAAAGGGGTGGTTTTGGTAGTGGTGATAATCCTCTCTCGATGAAATTTAATAAAAAATTTCAATTTAATTTATGGTATTAGGTTCTACATATTTAATTCCATAATTAAAGGGAAACAAACATATAATTTGACATACGACATAGCAACATATTTAATAAACAAGCTAGACTTTAAGGGAAGAGCTATAGACCACCTACTTGATTCTTAGTATGGTCCAATAATCCAATATCAAGATTTTATTTGAGATGGTTCGTGTGTAATCTAAGAAATAGACAAAAGATTGATACACTTCCCTTGCGTCAAATGACACATGAAATAATGGCCGAATAGAAGAGATATCTCCATGAAAGGAGGATAGGAAGAGGTGCCTCAAGGAGGGGCTGCTACGTGTGAATGAGAGGAAAATAAACAAGGAAACCCTTTAAATAAATATATGGAAAATCATAAAAAAATCTTTTTAAATAGGTGCATATTTTGGCCACATGTATGGCCAAACCATGTGCTAACCATTCATGAGCTACTGACCATACATGGAGATCACATGGTTCATGCGCATGATCTGAGAGACTATGCACAAACTATGAAATTCTAATCTATTAGGAGGACTACAAAAAATGTACCACCATGTGAGTTAGTGTGCATGGTTAGACCAAACCATGCATCACCCCAGAATCTCTAGATAGTCCATATTGTTTCTCTTGAAGGGATGAAAAATTTAGACAAACAGTGCACCACTTACAACCTCTTCTAGATTTGAGTTTTCACAATCCTCAACTCTTAGAACTCAATGAAACACATAATAAACCTCTTTATACTTAAAACAAGTCTAAAAAACAACAAATTTAAGTGTCCCAAAACCTATAATTACAGTCCAAAACTCAGTTTAAAGGAAGAACCATCCACTAAATGGTAAAATTCAAATTCCCTTGGAAATTTTACCTGGTCCAAAACATTGGAAATTATAGTTTTATATGAAAAAATATTCATGAAGGTGATATTGTGTAAATCCTAAAATTACATATTAGAAAATAAATTAAATAGTAGTTGGGGTTTGGATTAGTGGTAAGCACCGTATAATCCTACATGAAAATGGGGGTTCAAATCCCAAGGGGTGCAGGGTACTGAAACAACACTGGAGCGTACTGTAGCAGCGGTGGTACTGTAGTAATGACCACCACTGTAGTAGCGGCAGGGTACTGTAGTAGTGGTGGTATTGTTCGGTACTATAGCAGCATGGGAACTGTATCAGTACTATTCATAGAATGGTCCTTGGGCCAATAATTTGGGCCTACGGGCCATGTAATGGGATAAATGACCACTGGGACTTTGGGCCATGTAATGTGCTAATTGTCCACTGGGCCTTTGGGATATGTAATGGGTCTTCCTCTACTTAGTTAAAAGAGGAATTTGCATTGATTTAATAATAAATGAGGCTTCAACCCCAAACTTTAAAAAAAGCAATTAAATACCCATTAAGGTGACTCAAAAGTTCTAGAATCTAAATTGTAGGTTTTATAGAACAAGTATGAGGACTTTATGATACACCATAATGAATCCATTGATGAATTATTTGATTGGGAGAATAAGATAATGGAGGATTTCATGTTTTTAGAGAAACCCTTGATGATGTGAATATTTTCAAGCACATCTTGAGAGTATTTCTATCCCAGTTCAATCCAAAAGTCTTCATACTATAGGATAATTATTTGAATGAGCTGATATAGAATATATTGAATAGAAATATGTTTTCATACAAGATGAAAAATGATGATAAATGAAATGTGGAAAAGGGGATGTTTATAGAGGTGGTATAAAAGTCTTTATACTTTAGGATAATGATTTGAATGAGCTGATATAGAATAGTTTGAATAGAAATATTTAAAATGATGATAAAGGAAAAGGGGATGTCTATGTAGGTGGTATAAAATTCCATGAAGAAGCCCACCTTGGAAGAGGGACCCAAATAAGAATAGGTGTATGAATTCATGTCGTTCCTTTCCACTCACATGATTTTGGTGTTGAATGGTTGGTCACCTTTCAAAAAACTATCCAACGATGTTTCAATATGATGATAAAGATGATGAAATTCCAATGAATAAGTATTTATCAAATAAAAAAAGGTAGGAGAGGCTCCAAGTGTAATTTTTTAAGAAGAAGAATCGACCTTCATAAAAAATGTTTTTTTATAATAAAACAAGGTATAAGAAATTGATGACTATAATGGAAATAATGATTACACTATAGTGGTACTTATGGGTAGTTACTAGGGAAGAAGTAAAGAAAAGATTAAGAAGGATAAGTGTAAGGAAGATTTTATCTATAAGTATAATTGGAATCCACTCTTGAAGATTTAGATGTTTAGAGATCCAAAATGAAGAAATACAATAGAGTGGTTTATGATGAAAAACTCTATATGTAACAACAGGGGGAGGAGAAGTCTTTTTAGAAGGTATAAATGGAAAATCATAAATCTATAAAACCAGAAAACATAGATAAATTCATTAAGAAAATGATCAAATTTTAAGAGAAAAATAGGGTTATTAATGGATAAACTAATATAGTGAAATATAAAGTGAAATGTATTGACGAGATTGGGGAGGAAGTTTTAATCTTACAAAGAAAAGTAGAAGATCAAGAGTGACTCTTTATTCTTGATATAAAATCAAGAAATAAGGTCATACATGCAATATAAAATGATAAAGTAGACAATTAAGGGCCAATAAAATAGTTAAAGGATTTCTAAGAGAAGAAAAATACACATCATAATGACAAGGATAGCATGGGTATTGATCATAAATAAAAAGAAATATAAGTTGATATTAGACCACAAACACACACTATGAGGTTAAAGGTTCTTTTGTGTACAAATGAGAATTAGAATATTTAGAGAACCTAAGAGAAAATTAGTTTTGTATCAAGGATACATAGGGATAAAACTTATACAGTATAGTGGTGATGTAATAGAAAACATAAAGGAGAATATCTACCTTGTGAGTAGAGAATAAGATATGTTATTTTTATCCAGGGAGGAAGAAAATAGGACGTGGCATAAACGAGTTGGTCATTTGAACCAACAATCCTTCGAATATCTAGTGAAGTGTGATATAAATTGAGATCACTATAAGTTGTCTTGTGATATTACTCACATGTATGATTCTTACCAATAAAGGAATATCAATTTAAATAATTACAAGGTTAAAAGAACAAAAGTATATAAGAGGGATAAAACTGGTTTATATTGATGTGTGTGGACCTATCTCACCAAGGGAAAATGATAGGAATAGATATTATGTTTTTTTCATTGATTATTATCATATTATGTCTTGGATAATGGTCATCAATCACAATTATAAGGTGTTCAGTTACATAAAATAATATCATAGGGAGGATGAAAGGATGCTCAAACATAAAAATAAAAAGTTAAAAAACAATAAATGGATAGATTTCAAAAACATCCAAGTAGAGGATTTTCTAAACAAGCATGAGATAAGGAACTAATTATTATAGGTGATAACTCCTTAACAAAATAGTGTAATTGAGAGAGAAACTAGATCACAAACAACATGGAAAAAATGATGCTTGTTCAGAAAGACCTAATAGATAAGTTTTAAAAATAAGTAGTACTCACATCAGTCTATATTTATAACAAATATTTATTATGCCCAAGGGATTAGAAGATTCCGTACAAGCTGTGGTATGGAAAGAATCCAATGTTAAATTAATTTCAAATCCTTTGAATAGAATGTTTCAATATCAAAAAGTAGAAACACAAGAATTTTGAATCTCATGGAGGTAAAGGGATATTACATGGATACTTAGGAAAGAAGGTATATAAATGATTCAGTAAGTAGATAGAAAAAATTATTAATAGAAATGATATCAATATGCTATACATTAATAAAAAATTTCAATAAATCAATGAGTAGTTTCAAGAGGATAGTGATGAGGATTTAAGCATCTTAGGGGAAACACAAGTTCCTGAGGTAGATTCAAAGGAAGACAATGATGATGATAACAATGAAGTTAAACCTAAATATATACAAAAATCAAAGCAATGAGATGAAATTTATAGCTAGGATATCATCAGTGACCATATAACACCCATACATATGAGTATAATTAATTCTCAATGGAAAACATATTTCCTATGAAAGGTACAACAAAAATTATCTAAAGAAGATAAAAAAGACACCAATTTTCTTCATTAAATGAATGAAAAGCTTGAAAAAATAAAGAATAATCATACATGTGATATTTTTTAAGGTTGAAAGATAAGAATGCAATTAGGAAAAATGGATCTTCTATAATATGATAAATGAACATGGATTTTTGATTAAAAAAGAATGAATTATGTGTATGTAATACTACTAGATTATAGCATATCGATATTGATGAAAAGTTTTCACCAGATACAAGGATAGATACAATTCAATTATTCTTAGCTATATCAATGCATAATAAATTAAAGGTACTATATATGGACATCAAGAAACATTTCAGAATGGAGTTTTGGAACAAGATAAGTACATCAAACAACCAAATAGATTTCTTTTCCATGAATATGTGAATAAAGTATATTGGCTGAATAAGTCTCTTTATGGGATAAAGAAGGCAATGAGATCATGGTATCCAAGATCAGATCAATACTTGAAGAATACTGGTTTCTAGAATGGTTGAGTTTATTACAATATCTATGTCAATAATGAGGGTGATCAATGGAATATGGTGTTGCTATATATCGATGACATAATTTCTGAAGGATTCAATAAAGAATAATGAAAACAGTTTGCATAGTTATTGATGTGTGAGTTAAAATTATTAGTGATTGGAGAATTGGGGTTTTCATTATTATTTAGGTGATACAAGGAAAGTATGAAACTTTTATTTATAAATACAAATATAATAATGAGGTTATGCAATGATTTATAATAGAGGATTCTAAGGATATAAAAACTCTGATTACTACCCAAATAAAATTTTCAAGGGATGAAGAAGTCAAAGCGATGAATATCATAGAATACTGGTAGATCATTGTAATCTTATTATAATTAACAACAACACAACCCAACATTGAATTTTACACATTTCAGGTGTCATGGTATCAGAGAAATACCAATAAAATCAACTTTTTTTGTGGTGAAAATAATCCTATGGTTTATCAAAGGCATAATTGATTTCATTTTTCTGTATAGTGAAACCTATCAATAAGAGTTATTTGGATATAAAAATTTATATTTGGCTAGTTCAACGGATTAAAGGAAGTCAACATCTAGTGGTGAATTTCATCTTGTTGTATTATGTATTTCATGGATTAGAAAGACAAAATATTACATTTCTCTAAGAATGATAGAGGTTGAATATATTTCATCTACTCAATCCTATATGTAGTTATTGTGTATGAAGAAAAATATTAATGACATGGAAGTTGAAGTGAAGTCTTTAATTAGAAATTTTTTTGATAATTAAAGTATTATAAATCTTATAAATATTTCAATTAATTACTCAAGTAACATTTTTGGAAGTATAAAGTGAAGCATGGGTTGGTAAAGTTAATGTATATGCCTAAAAAAGTTTAGGTTATAATTTTTTTGACAAAGGCCTTACCTAAGGAAGTGTTTGAAACAAATCATATGGATCTAATATTCCATTGGACCCCTCACACCTAAGTCGTGTAGATATGGAAATACACACCCTTGAGGTATGGTGCATTTTTTCCCTATATACCAATATATGTTATTTCCCCTCTTCCAAACCACAAAAGACTGACATTTGGGTTCATTGAAAAAGGAGGAAAAGTGTTGTTCATGAAAGGGAGAGAGTTATTGCATGATAAATTAGGGGGTGTTGGGAAACAAGAGGATTTTAAAAAAATTTAATGGTGTTTAAGGTGTTATTTAAATGAATAAATATAAAAAAATGTGTTCCATTTGGGTTCATGATAAAAATAGATACCAAGTGAGGTTGAATAAGTTTCTTCTCAGGAGTCACACTATGTGCAACAATTTACAACAATTGGTATTGATCACCAACAAAATTTGGTATAAAGAAAGTTTAAATAGGTGGTATAAAGAATTAAGTTATTCATTGATGAAATTTTCATTCTATTCAAATTTCTCACACAAAAAATGTTTTATGTCAGAATATAGTGTGTGTTGATTAAATCTTGGGTCAGTATCTGGAGTCACTGGATGATAATGGTGCTTGAAAAATTTGGTGCAAAATTTTTTTTGAAAATATTTCTTGAATTAGTATCAAAGGATGAATAATTATAAAAAAACCTAGTGGGTTATATTATTGTGGAAAATACCTATTGATTTTATTTTGAGTTTTTTGGGATGTTTTGTTTGTTGAAATTTATAGAAGACAAATTTTTAGTGATTTCTGGAAGAGCTGAAAATGATGGCAATGTTTCCCACTGTTTGTGAAATTTTTATGTATAGGAAATATGGTGAAAGGAAGTTTTTTACATGTATAAATCAAACACACCACATGAAATATTCACAAACACACAATTTTCATGAGAACTGCAAAATAGGATCACACAATCATGTGAGGACCTTATCATTTGGGGTGGAATGATAATGATTTTGGCTTACCACATGGATGATTAAATAAAAGTATATTAATCAAAGGAGGATCACATGATTCCACATAAGGAGGTCATTGTTTGTGGTCTAAAGGTAGAGATAATTATGCTGATGTGTTTTAATTAAAGGAGTGAATGATAATTTTTTGATTAGTGGATTTTTCAGATATCTTTTCCTATATACAAACCTCTAATCACTTCATTTTTTTAGAATGAGAGCATTCCCAAAAGGACAAGTATCCTTTTTTGAATAAATGAAAGATTACAAAAGTACAAATGAAGATTTCTTACAAAATTCATGATTCCAAAAAGATAAAAGATAACCCGAAAGATCATTGCACCATACCAAATCAAGATCAAAAAAACATTTATTTAAAATACTATCAGCCAAGTGATTTTCATCATAGTAGGTATACCTAATGATATAGTTCAATGATGTAAGATAAACCATGCGGTTTCTTTATCTGGCAGTTTTCTTCCATGAAAGACGAATAGTTCCACTTTTGATAGTCTGAACCACAACAGTTCAGTCACATTCAATATATAAATTTAGGCAGGCATGTTATTTTTCATTATATACCACATTAATAATTCCAAGAATCTATGAATCAAGAGATGTGGTGAAACCATAAGGGATAAAGCGACATCCCATAGTTTCCCTACGATGATTTATGAAAATCATACCATAACCAAAATGGATCATATTTTCCCTTGAACCACTATCTATATTGAATTTTATATAGCCCAAAAATAGAGGTATCTACAAGAATTACAAGGTTCCATAAGGAGGATGATAAATAAATGAAATACCAAGGTTCTTAAGAATAGTAATATCATGAATCGAGTTATCACAATATCCTTTTTGGAGATCATTCTACTGTTTAATAGTAGAAAAAAAACGAGCCAATTCTGAATTCAGATTGAATGTAGTGCCTTCACAAACCCATTTATTCCAACTAGTCCATATAATAAGAATAACCTCCAAACTATCCATAATAAAGAGGATGAGAAGCTATTGTGAAAGTGGAAAATTCATGAATGCAATTCGGTGATCCCATATACAGTTTGACCGTGGAATTATAATTTTAAAAAAGTATTCAATAACATTCTATAGGGACGAAGTGGTAGAAAATCCCATGAAAAGATGATTAATTTCATCTATATACTAAAAAATATAGTACATCTCCAACATAGGCTAATTCAAACACCCTAGAAAAAAACATTAGTTGTAATTTTTTAATACATAACTCTCCATTCCAAATAGAATATTAAAGGAAAAATAAAGTTTCTTCTTAAATACTTATCCCATATTCTAGTATTCCCTTACAAAACCTCACAATAGAATTCCTTTGAATATAGCCTCCCATTAGAGGCAGGTTCCCAAATAAGAGTGTAATATACATTGAGGAAATTATAATTCAATACCACTTCCTTTATACTAATAGGAAGAAAATCTAAAAAATATATAGTTTCTATTTGATCAATATATTAGTGACAATATAAGTGTTAGGAGAGCTAATAGTGTTGAGAAGAGGTATACCTATCCAATAATCCATCTAATCTTTAAAGGAAGAGATAATATTGTCTAGCCAATGTGAACTCACAAAAATGGTGGAGAAATAATTTTTTAGGGTAGAAAAAATAGAATAATCCACATAATATAAATTCCCATATTTGAGATTATTTAAAAATATTTCTCTTAGAAATGAGAGAGACTCCGACTTCCCATTTATAATTCTCCAAATGAGGTTAGCCTTCAAAGATTCATTAAATTTACAGATATTTTTAATTCCTAACCCACCTTGATCAATTGGTTTACAACACTACTTCCAAAGAGCATTTGTAACTTTCCTCTGTAGAATACTTCCACTCCAGACAAAATTTTAAATAGAGGTGTCAATACTCTTAATTAGAGAAATTAGACATCTATAAACCATAATAAGTATAAGATTTTTGAGAAAATCCCAACTTGGAAAGGACTTGTCACGAACCATCCTCGGGGCCCGTGCCGTGACTACTCCAAGCCTGCCTTCCATAGACTAGGGGCTGGCGACTAGCACCAAAGGAGTAAATACCTATACTGGGAAGGCATTACCTTTATAAAAGTAAACAAACACAACAGAGTACGCAACTGAAGTAAGCACTAAGTAAAAGTGTATACAAAAGTAAATGCTGAAAAGAAAGGGGGATAGAAATAAAAGCCCAATAGTAAGTACAATACAACTAAAAATCTAGTACAACTATAGTAAATTAAAACATCAACCACTAAGTCGTCCTCTAGAAATCCCACCTAAAGGGTGGGTATAGATGGTCTTCTTAGCACCTCGGGTTCGTCCGTATGCTCCGGGTACGTCTCACCAAGTGGTCCACCTCCGGTTACCATCCAGCTTCACAAGTATCCTCCTCGATCAATGATGTCCATCATCTGCATCCAACACAATATAGTGCGGGCGTAGCCCATGTAGGGGTGAGTATACAATACTCAGTAGGGACCCCGAGACCCCTGTAGGTCTCCCAGAATCCACGAAGGATAAACCACAGAAGAAAGATACAAACACAAAGTATCAAAAAACTCTACTTAGGTATATTCCCATTCATATACCTAAGTCATCAATCCCAGTTTGGCTCTAACTCTCAAGCCCACGCACAACCCAGTCCACACAGAAAAGAAGTCAATCACATCGATGATAATGATTGAAAGTCAAGACTTAGCTCACACAGGTATACATATTTCGTACTGCGATAGGGATGATCAAATGTAGTCACTGATTCATCTAAGATGTCGGACCCACGTAGGATACTAGACCAGCTAAGCTGTCAGACCCACGCAGGATACTGGACCAGCTACTCTGTCAGACCCACTTAGGATACAAGTACAGAAGTCAAACTGTCAGACCCACTTAGGATACAAGTACAAAAGTCATCGCTGTCAAACCCATGAAGGATTCCAGTACAGTTGTCATTGTCGTCGAACCCACATAGGATTCCAGTACAGTAGTCATCATCATCGAACCCACGGATGATTCCAGTACGGTGGTCATTGTTGTCATAGCCAACTCTAGGGTTCCCTCACACAGAACACTTGATTCCGGGAGGGTCCAGTCCTCGAGCCAAGGGGTTGATACATAAAATATCATGAAGTACAAATTTTATGTATCCTGAAGTTCCGTCTTGTCAAAAGAAACCCAATGCAACAGACGACATGTCAATCGGACGCCCGGTCTGAGAGTTATTGGCTTTTCCGTTCCAGGGGCCCAGTTGGAATTACGCTCGTTCCAAACCTGGCCATTTTATAAAGTCATCCAAAAATCACTGAGAGTATCGCAAAAGGACCGCTTCGTCACAAGGGTCCTAGTGCCACAGATGGTGAATCGTTCGGATGCGCGGTCCTTAAGTTATCCACATTTAAGTGAATCGGGCCCGGCACGTCAGGCCTAGTGGGATGGCGGGTCGGCCTGACCCAATTAGGCGGGTCCAACCCGGCCTGGCGGGGCGTGGCCCAACCCACGGTGGGCCGCTGCTTGACCTGGATGTCAGAGCAAAATGGGGGGCGCGACCCCCCCCCCCCCCCCCCCACTGATTTCCCAAACCGGCGGCGCTGAGTGGCACCGCCCTCCTGTCCGGTTGGCAGAAGCCGGCCGGTCTTCACAGTGCGAGCAGCCCGTTGATAAAGGCTGCTATCCTCTACGCGCAGCACCAGGCGATGCTGCGACCTTCATCCTGGCCAGTAGGTGGCCATCCAGTCCGCCGCCGAAGCGGCCCGCGGAGCGCGGGCCGCGGTCCTCCGCAGCGCGACACCCCTTGTGGCGCCGCGGTCTTCCAGCCCTGCCGGCTACGGCCAGATGTTTCTTCCTCAGCCGAGCAGCCCGGTTGTGGGCCGTGGTCTCCTCAGCCCGCATGGCACCCGGTGCCGCAGTTCTCTAACAGTCCGGCGTGCGGCCGCCGTTGTCGCCGCTGCCTTCAGTCGTCGTCATCTCTGGTCACCACCACCTCTTTTTTCACCGCCTCTATCATGAATAAAGACAAGGATTTAGAAGGGTTGTCGGGCCATGTTCATTCAGCCCATGCCCTCCACGTTAGGCTATAGCATTTGGTGGAAGATATCCAAGAAAATTCAACGAAGAACGGGGTACAAATTATTCACTTTAAATTGTACAAACCCCTACCTCGATTTCAAGAGCGGAACACATCAACCTGTCACGGAAGACAAGCGTCGTGGAATACAGACATCGATTCTGTTGACATCGGGGTGCATCCAAAGGGAAGCGTCATTGGAGAAGTCCTTCGAGTTCTTCTTCAGAGTTGTTCTTTGTTGAAGAACGATGTTCTTCGTCGGAGTTGTTCTTCATCGAGAGAAGAACACTTCTATTTCTCCAGAGCTTTCCCTGAAGTTCTCCCAACACAACGAGTGCCAAACTAAAATAATAGCTAAGGATATTATTTTATTCACACATGAATTTCAAAATTCCAACACCTTAATTAATTAATTAATTGTGGATCAATCAATTAATTAAAAGGTGTTGGAATAATTTAATAGGGAGAGAGGGGAGGTGAAGAGATCACATTAAAAGGGGAGTTGTCAAATTAATTAATGGGGTGTTAATGGGGAGTTTAAGGGAGTTGAGGGGAGGTGAAGGGGTTTGGGTTTGTGTGGGCCCCACCACACTAAATCCTATAATGGGAGGTTATGTGGGGTGTGGGCCCCACCCCTAACTTCCTCTTGTAGGAAAAAACCAAATCTTAAACAATAAAATTGTGTACAACAATTTTATTTAATTTAATATAATTTTCCAAAAATTAACTTCTCCTCCCGAGCAAACGCAACTATGGTAAAGGTCCCCTTAAGCGAATACTAGCACTATGATTTCATCGGTGCCCTCAGATTTCAATTATGAGCACCAGTTCAAAAGATAGAAAAACCCACATGTACATTTACCGAACGTACCCGAACAAAGCTTCAGAAATTGATTCCGAGCACACCGAGCCTCGGAATCAAGTGCCTTCAGAAACCGTAGACTCATAAAATTCCAAAGTATTTAAGAAACAATTTTCCTTGAAATTTATGGGTCTTTACATTACTCCCAAATTAGGGATTTACGTCCTCGTAAAGATACAACACACACTAGGGAAACAAATGGGGGTACTGAACACACATCTGAGCCTCCCGCTCCCATGTGCTCTCTTGGAGGTTCCCGTGCTACCAACGAATGCGCACCAGAAGAATCAACCATCCACGTAGGACCCGCTCCTGTCAATCCTCAATCTCCACCAAAATCTCCGTGATTTTTTCCCCGTCATCGATGTCCAGCTCCCTGTGGTCGATGATTTTTGACGGGTTGTGCATGTATCTCCTCAGCTGAGATACGTGGAAGACGTCATGCACCCAGTGCAACTGAGGTGGTAGGTCCATGCGGTAAGCCACCTAGCATATTCTTCTGAGGACCTAGAAAGGTCTGATGAAGTGTGGAGATAACTTTCCACCCCAACCAAATCTCTTTAGACCTCATCGAGGTGAGAGCTGTCGGAAAACGTGGTCGCCATCCTTGAACTTCAGTGGTATCCATCTCCTATCAGCATAGGACTTCTGTCTACTCTGTGCAGTCTTCATCTGCTCCTAGATGATCTGCACCTTCTCTTTCATAGCCTGAACCATCTCTGGTCCTACAAGTGCTGACTCCCCAGGGTTAGTCCAGCACATAGGTGATCTGCAAGGTCGACCGTACAGTGCCTCGTAAGGTTTCATCCCGATGGTGGAGTGGTAGCTGTTGTTGTATGAAAACTCTACCAAGGGTAAGTGATCCTCCCAGATGCGACCAAAGACGAGGAAACATGCATGGAGCATGTCCACAAGAGTCTGAATTATCCTCTTTGTTTGGCCGTCTGTCTGAGGATGGAAGGCGGTGCTCAGACGTAGCTGCATCCCAAAATCCTCCTATAACCCCTTCTATAGCTGGGAAGTGAAACGAGCATCTCAATCTAAGAAGATAGTCGATGTCACACCATGAATAAGTAAGATCTCCCGAATGTAGAGACGTCCCAAGATCTCTACTGAGCTCTACTCTCTAATCGGTAGGAAGTGGGCAGACTTGGTGAGTCGGTCTACGATCACCCAGATAAAGTCATGTCCTCTGTATGTACGTGGAATCCCCATCAAGAAATCCATAGATATCCCGTCCCAATTCCACCATGGGACCTCTAAGGGATGTACCAAGCCTGCTTGTACCTAGTGCTCTACCTTCACTTGCTAACAAGTGAGGCATCGGGATACAAACTTTGCTACAACCTTCTTCATACTCGGCCACCAGTGCTATCTTCTGAGGTCCTGATACATCTTCACCACTCCTAGATGTACCACTAGAGGGGAAGTGTGAAACTCCCTCATCACTTTCTCCTGTAGTGGAACTGGTACCATAGTACGTCCCCTGAAGAGGATGACATGCTCCCCTCCTTCAAAAAATCCATCAGGCACCTGCCCTGTGGATATCTGAGCACGTCACGTCTCATAGTCAACATCCCCACACCGTGCCTCCCTAAATCGCTGAAGAAGTGGAGGAGTGACTGTGAGAGACTGAAGACAGGATGCTCCATCTATATCCACAAAGGATATCTGCAACGCGACTAGCTGCTCTGTCACCACTCCTAGAAGATGAATGCCCGATCTCCTATTAAGAGCATCAGATAAAATGTTCCCCTTCTTAGGAGTATAGAATATCTCGATGTTATAGTCCTGGAGGAACTTGAGCCATCGCCGCTATCTCAAGTTTAGGTCCTTCTGTGAGAAAATGTACCTGAGACTCTGGTGGTCAGAGTAGACTGTAAAGCACTCGCCCATCAGATAGTGTCACCAGATCTTCAAGGAGAAGACTACTACTGCTAACTCCAGGTCATGGGTAGTGTAGTTCTGCTCATAATGTCTCAACTTCCGTGAACCATATGCGATCACCACTCGCTCCTGCATCAGGACACACCCGAATCCGGTCCCTGATGTGTCGTAGTAAACTAAGTACCCAACTCCCTCCTCTAGTAGCCTTAAGATGGGTGCACTGGTCAATATCTGTCTCAGATTCTGAAAACTCTGCTGGCATCTATCTGACCACACTAAGGGTTTCCCCTTCTTCGTCAAAGTTGAAAGCGGTGCTGCAAATCTCGAGAAGTCTGGCATGAATCTCCGATAGTACCCAGCCAGACCCCGGAAACTCCGCACCTCTGTCACACTCCTGGGTCAAACCCAAGCAATTACTGCCTCGATCTTTTCTGGATCCACTCTAACTCCAGCCTCCAAGATGATGTGTCCCAAGTGAACCTCTCGAATCCAGAACTGGCACTTCGAGATCATACCATAAAGCTAGTGCTCTCAAAGTGTATCCAGTACAACCTGCAAGTGGTAGGTGTGCTCCTCCTCAGTAGTTGAGTAAATCAGTATGTCGTTGTTGAAAACTACGAAAAATCGATCGAGGTAAGGCTATAAGATCCTGTTCATGAGACTCAAGAATACTGCTGGAGTTTTGGTTATACCGAAGGGCATAACCAAGAACTCGTAGTGGACATACCGACACCTGAAGGCCGTCTTCTTCACATCCTCATCTCGAACACTGAGCTGGTGATAGCCCGACTGGAGTTTTATCTTCAAGAACCAACATGCTACCTTGAGCTAATCAATGAGGTCTTCAATCCTCGGGAGTGGGTATTTGTTCTTCACGGTCACCTGATTTAGGCGACGATAGTCGACACACAGTTTTAAGATCCCATCCACCTTCTTGGTGAACAAAATTGGAGAAGCCGAGGGTGAAACACTAGGTCGGATAAATCGTTTTCCCTTCAAGTCCTCCAGTTGTACCCGTAGCTCATGAAGCTCATCGGAAGACATCCAATATTCTGGAGTAGATAACGGTGCTGTCTCGGGGTACATGTCAACATAGAAGTCTACCTCTATACGAGGAGGTAGTCCTGGAATGTCATCAGAAAAAACATCCGCGTACTGATCCACCACAATAGGAAAACTCGGACTCCGCACATCAACTGCTTCAAGGATGAGACTAGCCAACTAATGTGTGATCGGCTGCCCTCTCCTCTGCGTAAATCCATCCTGCACTGCAAAGGCTCCCTTCTCGCTAGTGAAGGTGAACCTGGTTTCATCCGTGTGGATACACCACACTTTCCGCCTAATGTAGTCTATTTGAGCATGGACTATAGACAACCAATCCATACCCAATATGACATCATAAGGCCTCGACACCACTACAAGAAGATCCCAGCCAAAGATCTATCCTCCTAGAGTAAGCTCACATTGTAGACACCAATGCGTAATCATCGAGTCTGCTCCCATAAGAGTCTCTAGCCATAAGGATCGAGCCAATGGCTCTGTCAGAATCTCCAAACAAGGGCAGTGGCAATAAAAGAATGACTCACACCTGTGTCTATAAGTACTGAAGTAAGGGTAGAGTAGACATAGATAGTACCTCAAATCATATTAGGTGCGCCGTGGTCATAGGCCTCAACTTCCGAGAGTTGAGCCTGCCTCTGTCCGCCAGCTCCCTGTGGTCGGGGTGGACCTCCTGGTGGTGGTGGTGGTAGAACCTCGAAACGTCGTTCACCACCCACTACACAGCCAGCTCCTCTTCCACGTCCGCCTACTCCCGGCGGACCTCCACGGCTGAACCTCTGCCTCTACCTGGGAGGTCCCTCTACTATCTGCTGCTCATCCGCATGGCAGGTCGGACAGTCTCAAGCCATGTGACCCTGCCCGCCGCATGCATTGCACTGCCTTCTCCTCGTATAGCTGGCTCTGTTTTGTGTGCCCCGCACAACTGAACCTGTATCCCGAGGTCTCCCTTCTGATGGCCTAGTCCACTTGGACCTATGCTTCAACAGTCTACTACCCGCTGTAGAAGAATCTTCTATGTGCCGCCCTGCGGTGTGTCTCGCCGATGGTGACTACTCAGTGAGAAAACTCCCCACTAGAAGGGCTCGCTCCAGCACCCCCGCCTACGTGGGGATGCTGAGGGGAATCGTTGAAGACCTGATATCATGCCTCAATCCCTGATCAAAGGTCTAGGCCCTGAAGAATGGGTCCCATACCATGTTCGTGGAGTAGCGTGAGAGTTCGGTGAACCTCGCTAAGTACTGAGCTACTGTCATGCTGCCCTGATACCAATGAAGTTATTGCTGAATCCTCACCGCACGAAGGGTGGATGGAACAAACTCTGAGCGAAAGAGACTCTCGAAGTCCATCCATAGTAAAGAAGCCTCGTCGTGAACCTGGAGCATCAAGCTCCACCATATACCTGCTACTGCATGTGGGAGACTCGTAGCAAGGATCACTATAAGGTCGAATGGTGTCCCCACTAATCTGAAAACTCTGACGATAGGCTCCAGCCAGTCCTTAGATACCTGTGGGTCCATCTCTCCACGGAACCTGGGCGGCCTCTGTCACTGGAACCCATGCAACGCACTCAGGCGGCGTGCACTGTCTGCTGCTGGGGCTGGTGGTATCGGTGTCCCAACGGGTAGTGGTACTGCTGGTACCTCCGCTGTGATGGGGCCATACATTGAGGCCTCGTCGCTCGGTGGGCTACCATCTCATACGTAACTCAGAACCCTTGCTTCCTACCTTCGTGGGTCCATCCTGAAAAGAAACAGGTGCGCCATGGTTAAAACAATTTACCTGGTGAGCTGACACAAAGTAATCACAAAGAAAACTTTTCAAAGGAAACATACAAGCAATCCGTATTTTCATGCACTGAGTCAGAAATCAAAAGTCAGTGTCCTGGTGTATGGATACATCGGCCGCCTCACCAACACTGGACTCCCTGGACTGAAATCTACACTCAATACTCTTAACACTATTGCTTCTCATTAAGATAGATTAGAGTCCTAAGTTCTACGGTAGAACTGACTCCTCTGATACAAATTTTTCACGACCCATCCTTGGGGCTCGTGTCGAGACTATCCCAAGCCCGCCTTCCATAAGCCAAGGGATGGCGACTAGCACAAAAGGTGTAAATACCTATACTGGGAAGGAATTGCCTTTATAAAAGTAAACAAACACAATAGAGTACGCAACTGAAGTAAGCACTAAGTAAAAGTGTATACAAAAGTAAGTGCTAAAAAGAAAGGGGGCTGGAAATACCATCCCAACAGTAAGTATAGTACAATTGAAAAGCTAGTACAACTGCAGTAAATTAAAACAACAACCAATGAGTCATCCTCCGGAAATCCCACCTGAAGGGTGGGTACAAATTGTCTTCTGAGCACCTCGGGTCCGTCCATCTGCTCCAGGTACATCTCACCAAGTGGTCCACCTCTAGGTACCGTCCAGCTCCACAAGTCTCCTCCTTGATCAATGCTATCCGTCATCTACATCCAACATAATGTAGGGCGGGCGTAGCCCGTGTAGGGGTAAGTATACGATACTCAATAGGGACCCCGAGACTTCCGAAGGTCTCCCAGAATCCACGAAGGATAAACCACATAAGAAATATACAAAAACAAAGTATCAACCAACTCTACTTAGGTATATGCCCATACATATACCTAAGTCATCAATCCCAGTTCGTCTCCAACTCTCGAGCCCAATCAAAACCCAGTCCACACAGGAAAGAAGTCAATAAAATTGATGATAATGATTGAAAGTCAAGACTCAGCTCAAACAGGTATACATATTTCGTACTGCGATAGGGATGATCAGATGTAGTCACTGATTCATCTATGCTGTCAGACCCACGTAGGATACTAGACCAGCTAAGGTGTCAAACCTAAGTAGGATACTAGACCAACTACTCTGTCAGACCCACTCAGGATACAAGTACAGACGTCAAACTATCAGACCCACTTAGGATACAAGTACAATAGTCATTGCTGTCGAACCCATGAAGGATTCCGATACAGTTTTTGTCATTGTCAAACCCACAGAGTATTCCAGTACGATATCCATTGTTGTCAAACCCATAGAGGATTCCAGTACGGTAGTCATTGCAGTCGCAACCAGCTCTTGGGTTCCCGCACACAGTACGCTTGATTCCGGGAGGGTTCGCTTCTCGAGACAAGGGGTCGATACATCAACTATCACTAAGTTCAGAGTTGATGTATCCCGAAGTTCCGTCCCATCAAAATAAACCCAACATGATAGACAGTGCGTCAATCATAAACCCGGTCTGAGAGTTATTGGCTTTTCCGTTCCAAGGGCCTGGTTGAAATTACACTCATTCCAAACCTTTCCATTTTCCAAAGTCATCCAAAACTCACTTGGAGTATCTCAAAAGGACCGCTTCGTCGTGAGGGTCCCAGTGTCGTAGAACGCACGTCGTTCGGATGTGAGGTCCTTAAGTTATTCACGTTTAAGTGAACCGGGCCTAGCCCGTTAGGCCCAGTGGGCTGGCGGGTCAGCCCGACCCAATTCGGCGGGTCTGACCCGATAGGGAGATCGGCCTAGCCCGGCACGGCGCGACCTGCGGCTTGGCTCTTCTGGCTGAGCGATCCCCCCCGGTTTCCCAAACCGGCAGCACCGACCTCATGTCCGGCCGACCGAAGTCAGCCAGTCTTCACGTTGCGAGTAGCCCGCGGCTGCGGGCCTATGTCCTCCGTACACAGTGCCAGGAGGCACTGCGACCTTCATCTCGGCCGGCAGACGGCCGGTCGGTCCGCTGCCGAAGTGGCCCGCGGAGCGCAGGCCGTGGCCCTCTGCAGTGCGACGCCCCTTGTGGTTCCGCGGTCTTCCAGCCCGGTTGACTACGGCCGCCCGATTCTTCCTAGGACGAGCGGCCTGGTTGCGGGCCACTGTCTCCTCTGCCCGCGCGGCACCCAGTGCCGCAGTTCTCTAACAGGCTGGGGCGCAACCGCCGTTGTCGCTGCCGCCTTCAGTCGTCATCATCTCCAGTCACCGCCACCTCTTCCTTCACTGCCTCCATCGCGAATAAAAACAAGGATTACGGAGGGTCATCGAGCCATGTTCATTCGGCCCGTGCCCTCCACGTTAGGAGATAGTAGTTGTCCTAAGACATCCATGAAAATTCAATGAAGTACAGGGTACAAATTATTCACTTAAAATTTTACAAACTTCTACCTTTATTTCAAGAACGGAACACGTCAACATGTCGCGGAAGACAAGCTTCGCGGAATACGGACGTCGATTGCGTTGACGTCGGGGTGCGTCCGAAGGTAAGCGTCATTGGATAAGTCCTTCGCATTCTTCGTCGGAGTTTTTCTTCATTGAAGAATGATGTTCTTCATCGGAGTTGTTCTTCATCGAGAGAAGAACACTTCTATTTCTCCAGATCTTTCCCCAAAGTTCTCCCAACACAACGAGTGCCAAACTAAAATAATAGCTAAGGCTATTATCTTATTCACACATGAATTTCAAAATTCAAACACTTTAATTAATTAATTAATTGTGGATCAATCAATTAATTAAAAGGTGTTGGAAAAATTTAATAGGGAGAGAGGGGAGGTGAAGATATCACATTAAAAGGGGAGTTGGAAAATTAATTAAGGGGGTGTTACTGGGAAGTTTAAGGGAGTTGAGGGGAGGTGAAAGGGTTGCGTTCTTATGGGCCCCACCACACTAAATACTCTCATGGGAGGTTATGTGGTGTGTTGGACCCACCCATAACTTTCTCTTGTAGGAAAAAACCAACTCTTAAACAATAAAATTGTGTACAACAATTTTATTTAATTTAATATAATTCCCCAAAAATTAACTTCTCCTCCCGAGCAAACGCAACTACGGTAAAGGTCCCCTTAAGAGAATACCGGCGCTGCAAGTTCATCGGTTCCCTCAGATTTCAATTCTGAGAACTGGTTCAAAATATAGAAAAACCCACACATACATTTACTTAACGCACCCGAACAAAACTTCAGAAATTGATTCCAAGCACACCGGGCCGTGGAATCAAGTGCTGTCAGAAACCACAGACTCGTAAAATTACAAAGTATTTAAGAAAAAATATTCCTTGAAATTTATAGGTCTTTACAAGACAAACCCTTTCAGCCATTGATAGAGACTAACCATTGCAGTAACCCAATAAATTTATGACTTATATAATATTTTGTGGAAAATTCCCAACATGCGGTTTTCCCAAAAACATAGGGACACTGAGATAGTAGAAAAGAAACATACCTTTCCTAATTCCTATTTCACCAATAATAACCACTTTTCTATCTAAATTGATATTTTTAACAAAATAAATGAAAGATTTATTCCAACTGACCACCTGCCCTGTGTAAAGTCCCATGTTTTTGAACCAGGTTAAAATACGAAAGTTTTTGAACCTTTTAATTTGTTGGATGGTTTGGTATTAAAACCAAGATTCATTTTGATGTTTCGTGAGTTTTTACCATTTAAAAGTCTTGATAACATGATTGTGTAAAGGCTTGAAGAGCTTTCGGGTGGATCAATGGGTTTCAGGGGCACCAAACCTAGTAGTGGCATTTGCACATGCTTCACATGATTGGTTAAACCATGCGGGTCATATTGTGCAACTTGAAAAAAGTGAGACAAAGGTGCTTGTATGGTTTCCGCATGGTTAGGAAAACTGTGCGGGACAAACCGTGCGAAGTAGGTTCCATAGACGGAAGGTCCCACATGGTTGGCACATAGTTTTCTAGATCATGCGTGACAAACTGTATGACTAACCCTGTTTTGGTTTTGGGGTTAATTTATTTAATTAAATTCCCAACTATAAGTTATTTAATTAAATGTTGTGATATGGGGATTTAAATTGATTAAATTAATGGTTAAAAGGAATTTAATTAATTGACGCGAAATGGTGTTTCATTTAATTAAATTAACGTTGAGAGGATTTAATTAAATGATAATGAGTATAGTTTTATTTAATTATATCCTGGTCAATGGAATTTAATTAAATGAAGAATAAATATGGAGTTTGGGTTTTACCTAATTAAATTCAAGGATAGGATGAATTTAATTATTTAATGAAAATTGGGGGAAATGAATTAATTAAATTTGAGGTTTCAAATAATTTAATTAAATAACGATGAGTTAGAGTGGTATTAATTCAATTCTTTGAAGGGAATTTAATTAAATGAGGTAAAATGTTATTTTATTTAATTAAGATTTGTTGGAGAGGAATTTAATTAAATGATGTATAGTTGGAGATTTATGGGGTTTATCAAAGAAGCATTTAAATTAAAATTATAATAATAATATGGTTATTATTATTATTATTATAATTATTGTATGGATTATAATAAAACTAATTGGGGTTATTTGATAGAGTAAATAATAGGGAGGCACACAATAGAGTGAGGCGCGACCCCCTCCTCTCATTCTCCCATGGTGAGGCACACCACTCCCCAACTCAGCTCGCTCTCTGTGTGCTAGATCGTGGTGGTTCCTTCATGGAAGTTGTCTTTCCTGTCGAGGCAAGTCCTTTTACACATGTTTTTTCTTCATATTATCCATTTCAAATCTTCTTATCCTGGTCTCTATTAGGCCAAAAACCTAAGGCCAATGTTTAATTTAGTTTCTTCCCTTCTTCTGATTCTAGGTGGTGCAGATGATGTCTCATGACTTGTTAGTCCATCTTTCGATAATCGACACTGAAGGCATGGAAGTTTGTCTTGATTTGGTTCACCACCATAATATTTAGGTAAGGTTTTATACTTGTTAATTGGTTTCTCACCCCTTGAATTAGGTTCTTATTGTGTATTTTTACTTGCAGTGAATTAATTGGAAGTACATTGGTCCTCGACACACTAATTGTGAGTAACGGTTATCATTGTAGGGTGATGCAACCAATTCCAAGTGTGAGAACACTTTTTTGGAGGTGTGTGTGTGTGTGTAAGTAGTTTATAGTTTAATTTAGAAAGAATTTTATTAGGCAATTCCTTGAGGTAGGGTCCTCAACTTTTATTTTATTTGGAAAAAATGTAGTTTTTATTAATCTACTACTTTTAATAAAGTTGATTTCAATATTGGAGAAAATTGATTATTGTGATAAAAATATTTGTTAGATTAAAAAATCATGTTTTTTAATAAAACCCTCAAATAGGGGTGTGCTTCCTTCATGCTAAAAACATAATGTTTAAAGTGACATGTTCGTTTAGCTTACAATTATGTGAATTGTTATTTCTTCCATTTTTTGTTGACACACTTGGGTTAAGTGCAATTTATGAGTATTGGGCAGAAAAAGTTGAGATAATTAATCAGGGAATTAATTTTGAGATTTTAATTGGATAAGTTAGGATAATTAATTTGTGAATTATTTATGAACCTATAGAATTGTAACTGAGATATTGAATTGGTTGTGTTAGGATAATTAATTGGGGGAAATTAATTTTGAGACGATGTTTGGATATATAAGATAATTAATAGTGAACTAATTATGTTCCATAATGTTGATTAAAGATAATTAATTTTTATAATTAATTAGGATAAGTTGATATTTGATTTTGATTATTAACTGTGAATAATTAATTATGGAAAGATGAGATTTATAATGGAATAATTAATTGTGAATTAATTATGTGCTTTACATTGGAATATTGATATTTAATCAGGGGATTACTGATAAGATATTGAATTGGATAATTAAGAAAATTAATTGGTGGATTAATTGTGATATGATGCTTTGAAAAAATTGAGATAATTAATGGTGTATTAATTATGTTCTCTTTCTGTAATGTTTTGGATAATTAATTATAAAGAATTAGTTATGGAATGAGAATTGTGTTGATTGATTAATTAATTTTCAAATTAATTAATGGGGTTTTTGATTAGTAATTTTTTAGTTAATTAATGGCCATTGAAATGTTTAACTAATAGTTGGATTAGTAATGGAATGATGTGGCTAATTATTTTGAATTAAAGAATGATTAAATGGATGAGATTTTTGTGCTGCTAGACATGGTGTTCTAGACCAAGGTAGAAGTTAGGACTTGGATACGTAGTTCCTCCCCAATAGTTAAGAAATGATGTAAATGAATGAGAATGTGGTGCTATATTTTTCATTCTAGACCAATGTAGAATTTGGGACTTAGACATGGAATTCCTACCCAATAGTTATCGAAGCACTAAGATGTAAGGGTGTTAGATATGTAAATTTACACCAAATCAGATATAAGTGTTAAATATGGTGTTCTAATACTAATAGTATAAATTTATGAATGGGGTTTTTAGGTTCTAGACATGGTGTTTTATGACAATAATATATTACATGAATGATTTATGAAATGAATGAGAGATATGAATCATGATCGAGTTGAATGTGATTAAATAGAGAAATATTTAGACTGATTTGATTTAATGCATGAGATGAAGTTAGTATTGAGGTACGAGATACCATGGGGACCTTGGAGATAATAAATGATTAAATATATAATAAATGGTAATGTGTTGAAAGGTATTTATGATTGATAAATATGTTTGTACGATTCTTGAGCGGACTCTTATTCCAACCCTGGGCCAAAGTAGGTATTGTTTTCAGGTGTCCCTTTGAAACCTGGATGAGTTGTTGGTTATTTATTCAATTATGTTATTGCCTTGTTATATATGGACACCATTTTTTATATTACATTATCTAGGTTAAGATAGACAGTCAGTGGTACCCGCCTACTAAAATGTATATATCACACCCTACATGGGCCGCCATTGCACTGGGGTACCCGAGTAGACATTCTTATTTGCAGGACTGTGGACCTTTTCTTGTGGCTGTTACTCATACATGGGAGTTTGGAGAAAAGGACCGAGCGGGAGCTTAGTATTCTCATGGAGATCACCCTTGGGGATTTGAGTCTTTTCTTTATTTCTACATTATAATGTAAATCATGTTTTTTTACTGATTTCTGATATATATCACCATGACATGCATGAATTGTATAAACTGGCATTGGACATTTTCATTATTCAATTGAACATTATTTTATATGCTTCTGCTGTTTTCTAAGTTTATTAACTATTTCTGATATGCGCTCTTAATAGGAGGGTATAGTCTCCCCACTGACTATCCATAGACCATCGCTTCTAGTCAGAAGCATTTGGCATACGGGGAGACCTGATGGAGGTCATGTGGCAACTGGTTTGGCTACTGATTTGAGGGTAATCTAGGTCAGGATGTTACAAAGTGGTATCAAAGGTTCATGTTTTCTTTATTTTTTCCTTTTTATTTCTATTTTGGGTTGTTATACAGGAGACTAGGAAAGTGTCGACACTCGGTTAATAGACATTATTAGGACTGATCACCCTATGTACGTGAAATGACCAAGTGGCTAGGGATGGGAATTGATGTTTATACTATTTGAGGTTACAATTGATATGATTTCACCTTGAGTGCCTGGTGTATTTTACGCTGCTTATTGATTTTGAGATTTTTGAAAAAATTACTTGGCCTGATATAGAAATAAAATTTCACTACATTCATCATCTTAATCAACTAGATATTCAAATTCCATTCATATCACATTCCATGAAGTTGCATTAGTAGGATGCCTGCTAATTTTTATTGAGTGCCTTGGGTGGAATGTCTTGGTTTGATTTTCTTTAGAATACCCTATTAGATATCATCTTTTAGTAATATATATGGAATTCTTGGGTGTTTATATACCATTGATTCCTTTTTTATTACCATGTTTTGATATTGTTCCATGTTTCTGTGTTATCACATGTTGTTTTTTATCGTTAATGATAACATGATAGAGTAGTTTTGATGTGTAGATGGATGCATAAGTATAATTTTTTTGGTGGATTATGTTTTCATCGGGATCCAATTTCAGTTGTAAGGTGTGTGGGCGCCTTAGAAATAGGAAAGGGTAACCCGTGTATTTAAATGATTGAAAAAGTTATTTATAAAGATAAAAATGTTTAATGGAAATTAGTTGTGATAAATGGTAGCCATATGTCAGCGGTAAGGTGTATGGGATCCTTATCAATTTTTAAATGGACACCCATGTGGCTGAGCCTAGTATAACCATAGTGTGTTTGAAAATGGTTATAAATGTAAAACTGTTGAGTTTTGATTGAAATGAACTATTATAGGGTTGATTTTTGAAGAACCTAGATGTTTTGAATAAATGGGACCCTCAGAGGTTTCCTTTTGATTAAAAGGTATTTAAATGCTAAATTTTTTATTTAAAATGAAATGACACTAAATGTTAAATGTTTAAGAGGAAGTTTATTATATCTTACCTATTTTGGCCACAAAGCGTTGTTTAAAAACCATGTTCCTTGTTGCAGAATTGTACTTTTGTATTTGTTAAAATTCTTTCAAATTTTTAGATATTAGAATGAATTAAATGAAATGAATAGAATGAAAGGGGGGATTTTGAGCCTGGTGTTTTCTATTTTGTGTAACCAAGAGCTATGGTAGTCGTGTATGCTTCAAAAGGGACTAGCTCGTGTTATGTAGCACCCTTAGAGCTTGAGATTCATTGTTTCTATTGTGATATTTTTTATGTTGGTACCATTATAGTGTCATTGGAATTGTATGAATTTTGGAACTCAGGTGTTTTGACACACCGATAGGTTTAAGTTTTGGATTTCATACAAGATATTAATGAAGTGATTGTGGTTCATGGAACGTCACAAGTGTGTTTAAGGTGTTTCTGAACTAATGAGCTTGTGAGTGACTGATCTTTTCTTCTATTAAATGAAAACTATTAAGGTGGGTAATGTTGCATCAGTAAGTTTTTCAAGGAGTTTTATTGGTAAGATTTGATGAAACAAGGATGCCTTTGGTGATGCAGGCATCGAGGTTTGGTTCATGACACGTCCGCAGGAGAAGCCGAGCCTTTTTGAAAAGAGTTGACCGGTGATAGTTTGACTGATCTTTTGTTATTTGGGTTGTATATGGGATGTGTAGTTCTTTGGGTTACACATTTATTTGTGCTAGTAAATGATTGTTTTAAAGTGTACTTGAGATGTCTTGAATTGGAGAGGTCACTCGAAGTCGAGTGAGGATTTTGGTAACTTGTGGTTGGTGATGGAATCATTTTAAAGGAACATCACCGGGTTAAGGGTGACTATAGGTTTTTGGGTTGACAATATCAATTGAGGAGATTATTATAGTATCATGTCACTATTTTTGTGGGTTTGGTTATGTGATGTTTTGATGTTTTGGGTTGGATTCAGAGCTTTGTCTCGAGTTTAAAAGGTTTAATCCATTGGGCTTGTGATTTGGTTAAAGGTGCATTTGGTGTTTAGAATAACAATGTAATTGTTCAAATGATACGTTATGACCATGGTGGGTAGGTTAATGTTGTAGTAGTTCCTGATAGATTTTCGTGGATGAAAAGTTTTTAAGGTGGGTAAATTGTAAATTCCATTGGTTTTGAACTGTGTTAAAATACGAAAGTTTTTAAACTTTTTCATTTTTTGGATGGGTTGGTCTAAAAACCAAAATTCAGGTTGATATTTCATGAGTCTAAACCATTTAAAAGTGTTGATAATGGGCTTGGATAAAGGCCCGAGGAGTTTTACAGGTGGATCAATGGGTTTTGGGAGCACCAAACCTAGCGGTGACATTCACACAGGCTCTGCACGATTGATAAAACTGTGCAGGTTAAATCGTGCATCTTTCTAAAAGTGAGATAGAAGTGCTCATACAGTTTTCCATGGTTAGGAAAACCATGCAGGAAAAACCATGTGAAGTAGGTTCCTTAGACAGAAGGTCCCGCACGGTTGGCACACAGTTTTCTAGACTGTGTGAACCAAACCATTCGGCTTACCCGGTTTTGGGTTTGGGTTAATTTATTTAATTAAATTCATGATTGTAAGGGATTTAATTAAATGTCATGATATAGGGGTTTTAATTGATTAAATTCATGTTTAAAGGTAATTTAATTAATTTATGTGAAATATGGTTTCATATAATTAAATTAATATTGATAGAATTTAATTAAATGATAATGAGTGTAATTTTATTTAATTAGATCTAGGTCAATGGAATTTAATTAAATGAGGAATAAATATGGAGTTGGGGTTTTACCTAATTAAATTGAAGGATAGGATGAATTTAATAATTTAATGAAATGTATGGGAAATGAATTAATTAAATTAGAGGTTGTAAGAATTTAATTAAATAATGATGAGTTGGAGTGGTATTAATTAAATTAATTGAAGGGAATTAAATTAAATTAGGTAAGGATGTGTTTTTATTTAATTAAAATTAGTTGGAGATGAATTTAATTAAATGAGGTATAATGGGGGAGTTATGGGTTTTATCAAAGAATCATTTAAATTAAAATGATAATAATAATATAGCTATTATTATTATTATAATAATTATTATAAAAATAATTGGGGTTATTTGAGGGAGGAAATAAGAGGGAGGTGCACAATAGGGTGAGGTGCGACCTACTCCCCTCATTCTCCCATGGTGAGGTGCACCACTCCCCAACTCGACTCCCTCTTCGTGCACTAGATTGTAGTGGTTTCTTCATAGAAGTTGTCTGTATCGTTGAGGTAAGTTCTTCTCTTCATGTTTCGTTATTCTAATTGGCCATTTCTGCTCTTCCTCGGCTAGTCTCTGTTAGGCTGAAAACCTATGGCCCGAGGATAATTCGGTTTCCTCCCTTCTTTGAATTCTAGGTGGTGTGGATGATGTCTCGGGACCCATTGGTCCATATTTCTACAACCTCTTCCAAATGTATGGTGGTTTTTCTGGATTTAGTTCACCACTATCATATTCAGGTTAGGGTTTATACCCGTTAATTGGTTTCTCATCCCTTGAATTATCTGCAAATTGTTTATTTTGAGTTGAAGTGAATTAATTGGAAGTGTGTTGGTCCTCACCGCACTAAATGTGGGTAACATTTATCATTATAGGGTGATGTGACCAATTCCGAGTGTGCACACACTTTTATGGAGGTGTGTGTGCATGAGAAGTTTGCGATTTAAGGTAGAAAGCATTGTATTGGTGAATTTCTTGAGGTAGGGTCCTCAACCTTGATTTTATTTGAAAAAATACAGTTTAGTTAATCTACTGCTTTTTATAAAGTTGACTACAATAATTTAGAAAATTTCTTATTGGTATAAAACTATATGTTAGATTACAAAATCATGTTTTGTAATAAAACCCCTCCAACAGAGGTGTTCTTCCTTCAATCTAAAAACATAATGTTTAAAGTGACATGCTCATTTAGATTTCGGTTATGTGAATTTCTATTTCTACCCTTTTATGTTGACACACTTTGGTTAAGTGGAATTTATGAGTATTGGGAGTGATAAGTTGAGATAATTAATCAGGGAATAATAATGTGATTTTAATAGGATAAGTTTAGATAATTAATTTGTGAATTATTTATGATCCTAGAGAATTGTAATTGAGATATTGAATTGGTTGTGTTAAGATAATTAATTGGAGGAAATTAATTATGCGATGATGTTAGGATATGTAACGTAGTTAATAGTGAAATAATTATGTGACATGATGTTGATTAAAGATAATTAATTGTGATAATTAATTATGATAAGTTGATATTTGATTTGGATAATTAATTGTGAAGAATTAATTATGGAAAGTTGAGATATAGAATGGAATAATTAACTACGAATTAATTATGTGCTTGAATTTGGAATATAGATAATTAATCAGGGGATTGATTATAATATATTGAATTAGATAATTGAGATAATTAATTGGTAGATTAATTTTGATACTATGCTTTGAATAAATTGAGATAATTAATGGTGTATTAATTATGTTCTCTTGTATTAATGTTTTCGATAATTAATTGTGAAGAATTAATTATGGAATGATAATAGTGCTGATTGATTAATTAATTGATGAATTAATTAATGGGTTATGTGATTAGTTAATTATTGAGTTAACTAATGGCCTTTGAAATGTTTAACAAATTGTTGGATTATTAATGGAATGATGTGGCCAATTATTGTGAATTAAAAAATGATTAAATGTATGAGATTATTTTGGTTCTAGACATGGCATTCTAGACCAATGTAGAAGTTGAGACTTGGACATGTCCTTCCTCCCCAATAGTTAATGAATGATGTAAATGAATGAGAATGTTTTTCTAGACATGGCATTATAAACCAATGTAGAATTTGGGAATTGGATATAAAATTCCACCCCAATTGTTATATAAGCGCTTAGATTTAAGGGTGTTAGACATGGATATCTACACCAAATGAGAAATAGGTGTTAGACATGGAATTCTAACACCAATGTTTAAATACATGAACGAGGTTTTTAGGTTCTAGATATGGATTTATACACCAATTTTATTTTATATGAATGAATTATGAAATGAATGAGATATATGAATCATTATCGAGTTGAATGTGATTCAATAAAGAAACATTGATATTGATTTGAATTCCGGCACGAGTCGAAGTTATTATTGTGGTACGAGATACCATTAGAACCTTGGAGATAATAAATGATTAAATAGAGAATAAATGGTAAATTTTTAAAAGGTATTTATGGTTGAAAAATATGCTAGTATGATTCTTAACCAAACTCTAATTTTGGCCATGGGCCGAAGCAGGTATCACCATCAAGTGTCCCTTTGGAACCTGTATGGGTTGTTGGTTATTTATTCAGTTCTGTTATTGCCTTATTATATATACACACCCTTTTTTACATTTCATTGTCTATATTGAGCTAGATAACTTGTTGTCCCGAACTACTAAGATGTATATCTCACTCCCTACTCAGGTTGCCATTATACTGGGGTACCTGAGTAGAATTTATTATTTGCAGGATTTTGGACCTTTTCTTATGGTTGTTACTTGTACTTGGGAGTTAGAAGAAAATGATTGAGCGGGAGTTCGAGATGCTCATGGAGATCTCCCTTGGGTATTTGAGAATTTTCTTTATTTCTGTATTGGAATTTAAAGTATGTTGTTTTGTTTAATGCTTTCTGATATGTATCACCATCACATGCATGCATTGTATAAACTCGCATTGACCATATTCATTATTCAGTTAAATATTGAATTATATGATTATGCTATATTTTGAGTTTATGATCTATTTCAGTTGTTCACTCTGAATATGAGGGTATAGTCTCTTGATTGACTATCCATAAACCCTCACTGCTTGTTGGCAGCCTCTGGCATATAGGGAGATGAACTTGAGGTCCAGTGGCAACTGGTCTGGATACCAATTTTAGGGTAATCCGGGTCGGGACGTTACACCCTGAAACTTTCACATAAATAAAGAGAGCATATTTATTGTTATTTATATTTATTTTTCCCCGTTAGTGAATAATATTATATCATAAACATATAATAAATGAGTGGGATCATAAAGGCCTCTGGAAACATTGTTGGGCATGAATTTATTGTTATTAACCATACTGAATAGGAGCTTGTATATGTAATCTTCAACAATTGAAAAAATAATTGCTGAAAGAGGGTCACATTGCCTAACACCTATGTTGAAAGTTAAATAGAACTTAGGGGGACTATTGATAATAACTGAAATATGTGATAAACTTATAATAATTTTGATGCAATTGATTATAATGTAATTAAAACCGAAATTACTTAACACTTTGCAAATGAATCCCCAATCCAAAGTGTTAAATGATTTTTTAACATCAATCTTGTGAGTAACATTACCACCTATAGTGGATTTACAAAGAAGATTAATGATTTCAGAGGAAGTGATTAGACAATCCTAAATAGTTTTACCTTTGATGAAACCAAACTGATTATGAGACACAATCTTATTGGCAGTATTGGAGATCCTGTCGGCAAGAATTTTGGCAAGAATTTTATAAGTAGTTTTTACAAGAGACACCAATCTAAATAAATGGATATCATTCACATTATCTAGTTCAATAATGAGAGAAATGAACTTAGCATTGATTCCCTATGTCAACTGACCAACCTATAAAAAATTACTAAAAATCCTATAAACATCACCATTAATGATATTACAATATTTTTGAAAAAAAGAATAAGAAAACCCATATGTACCTAGAGATATTCTAGAATTTAATCCAAAAAGGCTTCCCTAATCTCAATATTAAGAGGAAGAGTAGTAGGTTTTTAATTTTCCATATCACTAACCCATCCTGGAATAATACCATCCATGAGATCCACATTAATATTGGGTCTATCAAAGAGGTTTTATAAAAATACACAACATGGGAATCCAAATAATCTATCTTATAAAGAAACTCCCCATTATTTTTGAGAATTTACTAAGCTCTATTGATATTATAGAATCTTTGTAGATAGTTAAAAAATTTAGTACATGATCACATTCCATGAGAAATTTCACTCAAAAATCCTCTCTTTGCATGCACTCTTTGCGGTTTAAAAGAATATTGAGATCATGTATAATATTATTTTCCTTCTCAAGAACTATAGAGAGATCAAAACTAGAATCACTTTCTTGAACAATATGAAACATATATTCAAGATGAATAATATTTTTCTCCAAATTTATAAAGTGATTCTGATTCTAAAATTTTAATATCTTCTTAAGCACTTTAAGATTAAGAACACAGGAAAAATAATACTCCTTAAAGCTTAAGGAATTCCATGTGTCATGAACCAATTTTTTACATTATAGTTGTAATATACATGAATTATTAAATCTAAAAAAAGATAATAGGTTTATTCAATCTGGTGAAAAATATTAACCACAATTGGACAATGATATGAATTAAACCTAGCCAGAGTGAAACATGAAATGGAAGTAAAAACATCCATGGTCATATCATTAATAAATACCTTCAAAATATAATAAAATACACTTTATTAAGATGATTTCTATACCTGGTATATTTATCACCAACTAGATTGAATTCATGCAGACTTCTATTCTCTATACATGATCTAGATTCTCTAGTTGATGTAGAAGAATTGGCCAATCCTAACCACTCATCTGGGTTTATAATAGCAATTAAATCAACTAGAAGAGTCCAAGAATCCATCATTATGATGTTAAGGTTATGAATATTTAGAAAAATATTTATTAATTCTTGATAAACCTTGTGATCATAACTAATATAAAAACATTGTGTCATTACAAGTCAAATATAACTTAGAGTTACCATCTACTCTATAGAACTTATGAGGGAAAATCCATCAAGTCTCAAATGAGAAAAACCCCATATTCTTTTGATATCACTATTGGATTGATTAACACTTACAATTTAATATCCTAATTTTTTAAGAATAATATAATTGTAAGAATAAATAATTTTGGGCTCAGAAAGACATAAAATATCAAACTTGTGTTGATTAAGAAAGAGCCTAAGATAATTTATTGTCTCAGAATTGGCTAAAACATGGCAGTTCCAAAAAATTATCTTCATTTAAAATTATGATTGGTATAAGGACCCAACCTTAAACCATACAAAATCTTGAGTTTTCACAAGATTACACGTTGATGATCTTTTCAGGTTTAGAGTTTTAGACAATTAGATCATGACACTTTCATTACAATCCACATTTAAACAAAGTGGTTACATAAAAGAGAAAATTCATTCTTCCCATCAACGGAAACATATTGAAAATAAAACATGGATTCTTTATTGAAACATCCTTGACACTATCACCACATCATGTACCTTTCCCTTGACCTGTGAAGAACATTTCAAAAACTTGGGATGAGCATAAAAATCTCCGTAAGGGATATAAAAATATGGAAAGGAAACATGAGTTCATATATACATAAGAATGAAATCATAATTTACCCATAAAACATAGGCACTTTAACCTACCTCATCAAATCATGAATAAATCATAGAAATCATAAGACATAAAGGTAACTTGAGGCATTCATAACCTTCTTACGTAGGGAGTAACCCTCTTGGTTACGTTTGGAATACCCATCACAGTATATTCCCTAAAATCTCTTCGGAGAAACCTTAACGTTTCACTCCTTCGCGTTACCCAATGCATTGGAGAGCTATATCGGGCTCACCCGCCCTTAGTTTATCACGGAACCACCCGTTTTCATAACAATTCCCAAGAACCATAACATAAACGTATCACATAAAACATGCATAAAGGAAACAAAACATTTCCACATTTCAATCACAATATAACATTTTAGTATTTTGAAATAACGAATCCATACAAAAAGAAACCATTTCCAAAACCATTTAAAACATTTAATAAAGAGATTTTTGAATCAAAGTGTCCCATACCACCTTGAAGCTTAAAATTTTAAACCATTAATATCCATATAAATAAATCCTTAAAACCATTTTGAAAACATGGATATTAACAAGAACAAATAATTAAAATATTTAAAACGATATTTTGGTTAAAGGGGTTTTACCAATAATTGAGGGATAACATTTAGTAAGAACTTCATAATATCATGAGAATAAATGGATTCATGATATAATACTCCGAAGGACAGTATATACACTATATAAGAGTGAATTGGTGCATAACAACAATGAACCCTCAATAGAAATGTCAAATGTGATGAAATCCCTTACAAAGAAGGTATCCATAAATTAAGGATAAATCAATCTCAAAAATATGTGTGACAAATATAAATACACCCAATATAAGTGGATATTAAGTGTAAAACAATAATAGGTCATTCACACATATTCAATGGATGACATATTCAATGACTACATGTTGAACCCAAAGAAATCGAAATTGGGTTAAAAAGTTCCCTTGACAGCCTAACGGCACCACATCAAAATGAGTTGATGAGAGATAAAAAGTGTATCTCATAACTTGGACATAAAATTTACATCAATAAGGATATATGAGAACATATCCCAACATAACAATATGTAAATTAAAAGACCCAACAAAAGAAGTCTTTAAAAAAAAGGAGGGTGAAAGGTTCCCTTACCGACTTGGGTATCTTTCAAAACATACACCCCATGAAAGAAGGACAATAGATCATCGATGTAAATACTCATAAATGAAAGTATTTTACACAAAGTGTAGAATAATGGGCAGTACATACACCACTAAATGGAAGTTGTGGCAAATGTAGCATAAATCTCACGGGAATAAAAGTGAGATGAGAAATCCCTTACGAAAACTCGGCAGCCTAACGACGCCACATAAAACTTCAAAAAAGGATTGATGAGAGAGAATAGGGTCTCTCATCACATGAACATAAAAATTACAGTAGGAGTAATATAAAATAACATCCCAATCATAATAAATATGAGCTTAAAATAAATTATATAAAAGAGTGTACTTAAAAAGAAAGAGAGTTGTAGGATCCCTTACCTCGGGTCCGACTTGACTCGATCGTTCTTTAACGTCCTGAATAATAAAGTTGAGTTAATTTTCACTTTATTAAGAACCCTTTTTATAGTTCATTATTCCTTTTAGATCACTTATTTTAATGTTATAGACATTATTTAATCATTTATGTTAATAATGTTTGTTTTGTCGATATCTAGTTCTTAAGTCGAAAGTGGACTTCTTACAATTACATGTTGTTCGTGTGGCCAAATGTTTATTATATCAAGAATTGTATTCATGATTTAGATATCATATATATCAAATATATCCAGTACATTCATGCATTTATAACATTACATAATCATTTAGAGGTAAGAAATGAATTGCACCGTTCATGGAGACGGTAAGCCGTACGTACGCATGAACGCTACTTTCATTTCTATCTCATACTTTAATGGAAAGAAATAATAATTATATAGAGGTATATAATAATTCCAGTATAACATCATATATAATAACATTAAATTCATCCTTTATACGTCCCACGTATGGCATTAACGAATCACATCACTTTGAGGGGGCGGTAGTCCGCACTTCCTAAAATGAAGATATCGCGTATAACCATAATGGAAGCCATAAAGGTAAGAAAAAAATGAAAAATACAGAAGCATAAGTAAAACATAAACATATTATATATCATATATAAAAATAGTGACATCATAATGGCCACCTTTGAAGGTGTTAAATGAGTATTGAACAATCATCGTTTCGGGAGGCAGAATTTCGCCATCCACAGAAACCGTATGTTCTTTAACCATTTGATGTAGTTGTGTGATAGTGTAGCATGAATAAATCTTATAACAACATCCTAGTATATTTGAGATACTGGTGTTGTTACAATAGAAGTAAATAAAAAGAGTTTAGGGGGTTGGAGAAGCAAAATAAAACAAATGAACATGAGAGAATGAATTACCTTTAAAAGTGTAACTCCTTTTGATTTGAGCCTAAAGGCTTCCTTTGAAAGGATTCTTCCCAAAGGGAATCCTCTAGTATGAGTGGAGGGATGTGGAGAGAGTAAATGGGCAGGGTTTGGCCGAGCCAAAGGCTTGAGGAGTGTGGGAAAATAGGTAGAGGTGGGGGCCTTTTATAAGAGGAGAGGAGGGGCACTTTTTGAAAGTAAAGAAATATTACTTTATTTGAAAATGTGTTTCGGTTTTAAAAGATACCACATTGATATAATTCGTGGATAAGGTTATAAGGCTTCGAAATCCACTCAACCAATTGGTTTTGGACATGTTTAGTTCATAGATTTTACATTATCTTTCCATTTTATTTTAATCGTTAAATAATGATGTCATCACTGCATCATTATGATGTCATAAATAATTTAATTTATTTAATGTCTAAAAATTATAAAAAAATTACTATGATGTAGGAAATCGTTTTAGATTTACAATGACTATTTAGAATCAAAATTTGGACTTGTATAACCCCACTTAAAAATTGTTTTAGTAAAAAAATTTATGTTAGTGTCATTTTCACTTTAACATTAAATAAAAATATATTAATGTCATTTTCCAAATAAAGTGGCTCCATGGGGTCCCCAAGTTGGCCCATGGCTTGTCTTGGTCGGCCATGACTCACCCAATAGGTGTAGGACAAGTTTCATGGTGTTTTCACATTCTTATAATATCATTTTTACCTTAACCTACACTAATTACCACTAATCGCGATTAAAAACTTAATAAGTTACTATTCACCAAAAAATTATTTTAATCTCATTGAACCACATTTTAATTCTTAATGACAACCATGTATGTCGGATTTTTGAAAATCAAAACACAATTATGGCAAAATTTCATTTAAATGAAAAATCAGTTTTTATAAGTACCACTTAGTGGTTTCACTATTCATCAAAAATTGAAGTTTTTCAGAAAATTACCAAAAATTCACCCTAAGCTATATTTGATATTCCAAATTCAAAAATTAAGTCTATTTTACAAAATTCAAAACATATTAGTCACATTAATTAATTTAATAATTAATTCCCGTTGTCAGAGCAAATAGCGTGTTTTTATAAAACAATAAGTATCAAAAGATTGACACTAGTTTAAGTTTGATTTCAAAGTGAAATTAATTCCAATGACCACTATTGGATTTAATGGTAAAAATATTTTCTAATTTCACTTTAAAAAAAATTCAAAATATTATCTAATCATATAAATAAATTAGATTAAAAAGAGGTTTTGAATTAAAACACAACATTCTACACTATTCATTAAAAAATGAACTTTATCGGAAAAATACCAAAAAATTACACAAAGTAAAATTTGATGTTCCGATTATTAATAAGAGTTTTATTTGGTCCAAAAGAATTTATAAGAGTTATAAAAACTATATTTAATGATAGTTCTCCATTAAAAGGCGATAAGTGAACCTTTAGTGAAAACTGGGGCATATACACCTAAAATTTAATTCTTTCCATATTTTAAGCCTTTAGATTTTATTGGATAAATGTAAAAACATTAAAAAACATATATAATCATATTTTAGTTATTTATATCCATTCCCGCCATTATAACGGCTACATGTTAACTACCATTTAAAATAATATTATTTTATTATTAGAGTGCAACGTAAGATTCCCAAGAAACTCGTTGTTGCGTGTTGGGTACGCCATCGAGCATAGTGTCCCCTTTAAAGTCATATTAATATTTTATTCACAAATATGGATAAATATTAAAATGTCTATTCTTTATTTTCCTGGGGTGTTACATCCTTCCCCCCTTTTGGGAATTGCGTCCTCGCAATTTTAAAAAAATTGAGCTTGGAAACATCCTTGAAAGTCCCACATCGGAACATGAGTCGGTAAAACAATCACTTTAAAATAAAGAAAGATAAGCACAGAGGTCACCCAATTTAACCCATACTAGGACTCCATGTAGGAAAACATGGACATGGAGGAGAAAACATAGGGTCATGTTCTGATGGAGAGTGATAGAAAACATGTTTAGGAGAAGGTTAACAATGAGAAAATCACAAATTTGTGATGGGTTAAACGGTGTTGGGTTCCCCAGTAGGAAAAGTTAATAGGCAACATTTTTGTTTTAAGTTACTTTTTATTGAGGAATTTATTCATAAGGAAACATAATCACTTAACATGTTGACTCTCAACTTTTATTAGATTCCTTACACAAACTCATATTTTCTCCAAAAGGCGAGTATTTAGGAAGACTTGTTCGCATTAAGAGTACTATAATCAACTTCTAGAGAATCACCTAATCCACAAAAGAGAACTATATACTTCCCATGTCTTTAGGATTTAACCAAAACAAAAACCAAAAAGGTTAGTACTAGGTCAGATAATCTAGAAAAGGATAACCCTTTAAAAAGAAAATCTATGCTTAATCTCCAAAATTTGTCCAACAAAACTCAAAGTTCAACGAGGACCATCCGATAAACAATTTTTCCATAAAATTATTCAAAGTAAACCAATATAGGATTGAAACCCAAATATTTGAAGGATTTAGTCACATATTCTTCCAAGTTAAATCGTAACATTTATCTCCAAACAACATCAGTTGCTCCTAAAGTCTCGTATTGAAAGGTAATTAACCTAATCACATATCCTCCATGATAGGTTAATCATTTTCATAAATAACCCAAAATCAACTTACTCTTAATTCATAAAATCATATAACTAGAATGAATCAGTCAAACTAACCAGGGACTTCACATAGTCCAGTGGTAGGCGATAAATACCAGTCACACTTTGGTTGTGGGTTCGATTCCCGTAGCTTTGTCCGACGCGACAGGTTGTCACACGGTCTGCGTGTTGTCCTTTTTTTAAAAACTATATAATTCTCAAAACATTCCCCAAAACGAGATAAAATCTTCAAAAAATAATCATAACATATTTTAACCTCAATTTTATCTTATGCCTTTCACTTCAATTATAACATTTAGTAACCCATAATTACCTCAAAAGTAAGGATCATATAAACCCAGATGGTTCTTTATAACTATGTCCACAAAAGAAAAGATAACTATTCCTTGGATAAAATTTGCCTATATTAAACATCAGGGTTACACATAATATAAAAAGTCTTCTAATGTAACCTCATCATCAAAAGAGACTTAATACTCTTAAGAATTTCACCATAACTCTTGAAGCCCTTATATGTTGACATCTTACTCATTGAACATTCTTCATGATCCATTATCCATTCCTTTCCAACCTATTCCGAAATACCTCTTTCCTACAAACAAAATCATGAATCATATCCTAAGATTCCAAAATAGGAAAACAATAGTCATGAAATAGTACATACCTTTGATTGGTCATTGTCAGTTTCTTCATCCTCAATAGGAATGTCATTAGATATTGGTAAACGAACATTTGTACGCTCTTGGTGACCCCATTCACGAAACTTCTTCATAGAACATGTGTTTTCATAATGACCATGCACACCACATTTAAAACATTCAATTGATCCCTCAGAAAGAACTTCTTTCCCTTTCCTCGAGTCAACTGGATGCTTCCTTTTTCCATGGCAGGTTCTTGCTTTATGACCTTCATTTCCACATCTATAGCATATTTCTGTCCCTTTGAAACATTTTCCTAGGTGTTTCTTTCCACATCTTTGACACATAGGTTTTTGAACACACTTACCTTTATGATTATTACCTATACTTCCGTAGGGATTTGTTTCTTGCATATATGATGACTTAGAGAAAACTCCAAGGTTTAGGTGGTCAATCATGACTCCAGATAGTTGGTTGAGGATAATCAGAAGAGTTCTCATTGCAGCTCCCATATCATTCAGTTGCTTGCTCAAAAAACTATCACAGTCTCCTTCGCATCCACTGTTACTTTGGTTCCTGCTAGATCCAACCATTTACTAAAACCAAAAAGGTCAGTGTGAGTATATCAACAAAACCATCATGTACTAATGAGGAAGATAAACACTATGATACACTTACTCATTCACTTTATCTAAAACTAGGACTCTTTCTGAAATCCCAACCATTATGGTAATGTCACTTATGCTTAAAGAGTACCCTAACCTCTAAAGTTATCTAAACCGACCTTTGATACCAACTATAAGGCCCCAGCCTTAAACCATACATAATCTTGAGTTTTCACAAGATTACACGTTGAGGATCTTTTCAGGTTTAGAGTTTTAGAGAATTAGATCATGACACTTTCATTACAATCCACATTTAAACAAAGTGGTTAGATAAAAGAGAAAATTCATTCTTCCCATCAACGGAAACATATTGAAAATAAAACATGGATTCTTTCTTGACACATCCTTGACACTATCACCACATCATGTACCTTTCCCTTGACCTGTGAAGAACATTTCAAAAACTTGGGATGAGCAAAAAAAGCTCCGTAAGGGATATAAAAATATGGAAAGGAAGCATGAGTTCATATATACATAAGAATGAAATCATAATTTACCCATAAAACATAGGCACTTTAACCTACCTCATCAAATCATGAATAAATCATAGAAATCATAAGACATAAAGGTAACTTGAGGCATTCATAACATTCTTACGTAGGGAGTAACCCTCTTGGTTACGTTTGGAATACCCATCACAGTATATTCCCTAAAATCTCTTCGGAGAAACCTTAACGTTTCACTCCTTCGCGTTACCCAATGCATTGGAGAGCTATATCGGGCTCACCCGCCCTTAGTTTATCACGGAACCACCCGTTTTCATAACAATGCCCAAGAACCATAACATAAACGTATCACATAAAACATGCATAAAGGAAACAAAACATTTCCACATTTCAACCACAATATAACATTTTAGTATTTTGAAATAATGAATCCATACAAAAAGAAACCATTTCCAAAACCATTTAAAACATTTAATAAAGAGATTTTTGAATCAAAGTGTCCCATACCACCTTGAAGCTTAAAATTTTAAACCATTAATATCCATATAAATAAATCCTTAAAACCATTTTGAAAACATGGATATTAACAAGAACAAATAATTAAAATATTTAAAATGATATTTTGTTTAAAGGGGTTTTACCAATAATTGAGGGATAACATTTAGTAAGAACTTTATAATATCATGAGAATAAATGGATTCATGATATAATACTCCAAAGGACAGTATATACACCATATAAGAGTGAATTGGTGCATAACAACAATGAACCCTCAATAGAAATGTCAAATGTGATGAAATCCCTTACAAAGAAGGTATCCATAAATTAAGGATAAATCAATCTCAAAAATATGTGTGAAAAATATAAATAAACCCAATATAAGTGGATATTAAGTGTAAAACAATAATAGGTCATTCACACATATTCAATGGATGACATATTCAATGACTACATGTTGAACCCAAAGAAATCGAAATTGGGTTAAAAAGTTCCCTTGACAGCCTAACGGCACCACATCAAAATGAGTTGATGAGAGATAAAAAGTGTATCTCATCACTTGGACATAAAATTTACATCAATAAGGATATATGAGAACATATCCCAACATAACAATATGTAAATTAAAAGACCCAACAAAAGAAGTCTTTAAAAAAAAGGAGGGTGAAAGGTTCCCCTACCGACTTCGGTATCTTTCAAAACATACACCCCATGAAAGAAGGACAATAGATCATCGATGTAAATACTCATAAACGAAAGTATTTTACACAAAGTGTAGAATAATGGTCAGTACATACACCACTCAATGGAAGTTGTGGCAAATGTAGCATAAATCTCACGGGAATAAAAGTGAGATGAGAAATCCCTTACGAAAACTCGGCAGCCTAACGACGCCACATAAAACTTCCAAAAAGGATTGATGAGAGAGAATAGGGTCTCTAATCACATGAACATAAAAATTACAGTAGGATTAATATAAAATAACATCCCAATCATAAGAAAGATGAGCTTAAAATAAATTATATAAAAGAGTGTACTTAAAAATAAAGAGAGTTGTAGGATCCCTTACCTCGGGTCCGACTTGACTCGATCGTTCTTTAACGTCCTGAATAATAAAGTTGAGTTAATTTTCACTTTATTAAGAACCCTTTTTATAGTTCATTATTCCTTTTAGATCACTTATTTTAATGTTATAGACATTATTTAATCATTTATGTTAATAATGTTTGTTTTGTCGATATCTAGTTCTTAAGTCGAAAGTGGAATTCTTACAATTACATGTTGTTCGTGTGGCCAAATGTTTATTATATCAAGAATTGTATTCATGATTTATATATCATATATATCATATATATCCAGTACATTCATGAATTTATAACATTACATAATCATTTAGAGGTAAGAAATGAAATGCACCGTTCATGGAGACGGTAAGCCGTACGTACGCATGAACGCTACTTTCATTTCTATCTCATACTTTAATGGAAAGAAATAATAATTATATAGAGGTATATAATAATTCCAGTATAACATCATATATAATAACATTAAATTCATCCTTTATACTTCCCACGTATGGCATTAACGAATCACATCACTTTGAGGGGGCGGTAGTCCGCACTTCCTAAAATGAAGATATCGCGTATAACCATAATGGAAGCCATAAAGGTAAGACACAAATGAAAAATACAGAAGCATAAGTAAAACATAAACATATTATATATCATATATAAAAATAGTGACATCATAATGGCCACCTTTGAAGGTGTTAAATGAGTATTGAACAATCATCATTTCGGGGGGCAGAATTTCGCCATCAACGGAAACCGTATGTTCTTTAACCATTTGATGTAGTTGTGTGATAGTGTAGCATGAATAAATCTTATAACAACATCCTAGTATATTGAAGATACTGGTTCTGTTACAATAGAAGTAAATAAAAATAGTTTAGGGGGTTGGAGAAGCAAAATAAAACAAATGAACATGAGAGAATGAATTACCTTTAAAAGTGTAACTCCTTTTGATTTGAGCCTAAAGGCTTCCTTTGAAAGGATTCTTCCCAAAGGGAATCCTCTAGGATGAGGAGAGGGATGTGGAGAGAGTAAATGGGCAGGGTTTGGCCGAGCCAAAGGCTTGAGGAGTGTGGGAAAAGAGGTAGAGGTGGGGGCCTTTTATAAGAGGAGAGGAGGGGCACTTTTGGAAAGTAAAGAAATATTACTTTATTTGAAAATGTGTTTCGGTTTAAAAGGTCCCACATTGATATAATTCGTGTATAAGGTGATAAGGCTTCTAAATCCACTCATCCAATTGGTTTTGGACATGTTTAGTTCATAGATTTTACATTATCTTTCCATTTTATTTTAATCGTTAAATAATGATGTCATCACTGCATCATTATGATGTCATAAATAATTTAATTTATTTAATGTCTAAAAATTATACAAAAATTACTATGATGTAGGAAATCTTTTTAGATTTCCAATGACTATTTATAATCAAAATTTGGACTTGTATAACCCCACTTAAAAATTGTTTTAGTAAAACAATTTATGTTAGTGTCATTTTCACTTTAACATTAAATAAAAATATATTAATGTCATTTTCCAAATAAAGTGGCTCCATGGGGTCCCCAAGTTGGCTCATGGCTTGTCTTGGTCGGCCATGACTCACCCAATAGGTGTAGGACAAGTTTCATGGTGTTTTCACATTCTTATAATATCATTTTTACCTTAACCTACACTAATTACCACTAATCGCGATTAAAAACTTAATAAGTTACTATTCACCAAAAAATTATTTTAATCTCATTGAACCACATTTTACTTATTAATGACAACCATGTATGTCGGATTTTTGAAAATCAAACCACAATTATGGCAAAATTTCATTTAAATGAAAAATCAGTTTTTATAAGTACCACTTAGTGGTTTCACTATTCATCAAAAATTGAAGTTTTTCAGAAAATTACCAAAAATTCACCCTAAGATATATTTGATATTCCGAATTCAAAAATGAAGTCTATTTTACAAAATTCAAAACATATTAGTCACATTAATTAATTTAATAATTAATTCCTGCTGTCAGAGCAAATAGCGTGTTTTTATAAAACAATAAGTATCAAAAGATTGACACTAGTTTAAGTTTGATTTCAAAGTGAAATTAATTCCAATGACCACTATTGGATTTAATGGTAAAAATATTTTCTAATTTCACTTTAAAACCAATTCAAAATATTATCTAATCATATAAATAAATTAGATTAAAAAGGGTTTTTGAATTAAAACACAACATTCTACACTATTCATTAAAAAAATGAACTTTATCGGAAAAATACCAAAAAATTACACAAAGTAAAATTTGATGTCCCGATTCTTAATAAGAGTTTTATTTGGTCCAAAAGAATTTATAAGAGTGATCAAAACTATATTTAATGACAGTTATCCATTAAAAGGCGATAAGTGAACCTTTAGTGAAAACTGGGGCATATACACCTAAAATTTAATTCTTTCCATATTTTAAGCCTTTAGATTTTATTGGATAAATGTAAAAACATTAAAAAACATATATAATCATATTTTAGTTATTTATATCCATTCCCGCCATTATAACGGCTACATGTTAACTACCATTTAAAATAATATTATTTTATTATTAGAGTGCAACGTAAGATTCCCAAGAAACTCGTTGTTGCGTGTTGGGTACGCCATCGAGCATAGCGTCCCCTTTAAAGTCATATTAATATTTTATTCACAAATATGGATAAATATGAAAATGTCTATTCTTTATTTACCTGGGGTGTTACAATTGGAGTAAGAAAACCTTTTTTCCTTACCACCAGAGTGATTGTTCCTAGATGATATCTTGATTGCAACAACTTGTTTATCATCTTTACATGGACTGAATCACTGTTGTTTATATGACATATAGTTATTGTGGGATCCCACTCCCCTAACTGTATCTAAGGGATTATTAATAGCATGATAAAGTTCTTGTGGTATTCCTTACAAGGTAGAAACTGAACTAATAATAGATTTTTTCAAGGTTTCTTACATGTAGTTCATCCATAACTGAATTAACAATAGATGTGTTTATAGTAGCATGAGAAGGAAGAAAAGTTTTGACCTTTTCATTGACTTTTGAGTCCTTATAATATTTAGAATAAATAGGCTTTGTACCATCCTATATAAGATTAGAATAAGTGGGGCTTCCAATTCCAAAGAAATTGTCCTGTTACTTGAAATGAGTATCAGGAATAGAGAATTCTATTTCATGCTTATTATCAGAAGTAGTGGACACATAGGTACAATGATAATCCACTATATTAGACATATAAATGTCTTCAAACTAAATTTTACATGTTTAATTTCCATTTACCATGTAGAGTCATTATGTTTATATCTGATTAATGTATTATGTCTATCACTACTATCCATTTTGAAAACCTTTAGAATTGTATCTCCATAAGGAATATGTGGAGTAGCTTACATAGGTAAATACATAGAGACATCACACAGAGGAATCATGTGAAGGAAATTCTACAGAGGTATCACACATACCAATCATAGAGAGAGACTTACACAAAGGTATCATGTGGTGAATTTTACTTCACATAATAATAAGAAATGTTTTGAAGTATTTTTTCCCTGAATATAATATTACACATAAAGGATGATTTCATATGTCAGATGAAAATAGGAGCTTCATGTCACATCCTATTTGTGTGAAATGAATAAAAGGTGATTCAAAAAAATAGAAGAATCTTCTAGAGGATTAGTGTGATCACTTTAATAGATATAGGATTGACCATTCAAAGTGTGATTGGTAGTGAACCAATAGGGATAGTGAGTCCATATTGAATATTGTAACAATAGTTCTCTATAGCAGATTTTGGAACATTGGTACATTGACTTTGTATGATCCTTGGGCTATCCAAGTTATGATGAACCAAGTAAAATCTTTGTTTTGTGTTTGTGTTTTTTTTATTTATACATTTTTATTGGAGATAGAGGAGATGGTGTTTGGTTAATGATGAAGAAAAATCCAAAAGTTGAATTGGATTTATTTGACATGCCCTGATTCACTCCCTCTATTTGGGATTTATAAGACCATATTTTTTATTCTTATTTTAATATAAAATACATTATTTTTAAAAATTAACTAATTAATATTTCTAGTATTTAACTGTTTTTTATTTATCACAGGATATGAGAAATTTTTTAAATAAGATTAAAGGAGATGAATTCAATACTCAAATGATGGATCGTGATGCAGGATAATGTCAGATCTTAATCCAAGGATAAAAACTAATAATCAATTGAAAGAGGGGTCAAATATACTAGAAAAACAAATTAATTTAATGAAAAACTATTTGTGATGTAAACCTTGAAGGAATTCAGTATGTGAGTTCAAATCATGAAGAAAAACTCACCTGGAAGCTGAGTATCACATATCATGGTGTGACACATATACATCATTACTTGACACACCTTATACATTTTCAAAACATTAATTAACCCTTGAAATTATCCATAGAGTTATCTAAATAAAATAATTCATGATGTGAGATCAATATTCATGTTTCTAATTAGTCTAATGGGACCCAAAAGTAGTTACTTTGATGAATTTAATGCCAAATTATACTATAATTTTACATTGGTAACCCCATATGAATTATAACCCATTTATCAACCCATTTATGGTTATCAAGGTATGATTTATCCCTATAAATAGATTTCCTAGGGCTATTGAATTAATATCATCCATTCCAGGGTTTAACCATTACATTGGGTATTTAGGATACTACCATTTTGGTTTTATCTTTCTGCTTTTGTTTTATTTTATTTTTCATGTAAACCTAATTCTATATTTTTATTAAACTGATTATTATTCCAATATCTTTTTATCATTCTCTGTTCCATTTTATATCATTATCTATTATGCTTATGATGGTAAGTGACTAACCTAAGGCCTGACCTTGGGAGAGCTTTTATGGCATTCCCAAATTCACATGATTTAAATTTCTAAATGTTTTAATTTAATTTGAGGTGAATGAGTTTGAAGTATATGGGTGAAATGATCATACAACATGAAGAAACCATCAAAATCATGCCTATTTTCTACCAAATCATCATTCAATCCCTTTAATCAAGTAAAAATATTTATATTATGGGGTTGACGATTAGTCAAGGGATGAAATGGCATATAATGGAGATGGGTATTAGAAGGTATTAAACTCTTTATAAAAGAATTTTCCTAGCTTGTATATTGGAGGAGGTGAGATTTGATATTCTGAAGATATTTCCTAAGCAAGATGTAAATCACACATAAGGTAGAGGGTAGTAATTCATGAATGATTTTTCATAAATGAACTACCAAGTTGAATTTAAACAATATAAATAAACAATTAAGGAACCCACCTAACCAAACCCTAAGGCCCAAGAATATTCTTCCTAACCAACATTCATTCTATTCAGTATCTAAATTTTAGTATTATAATTTCATTCACATTATTTCTTCCAAAAATATTCATAGTTTTAATAAAATAATAAAATAATAAAAAATTATAACAAGTTAATTAGGATTAGTGATTGAACTACTGTAAATCTACTCAAGTGAGATGACACTAGGAATCCATTATGTTTTACTATAAAAATAAATAGTATCTTTTTATACCACCCTATGTAATGTGAGTTAGGGCACTTAACGTAGTGTGGCAAAAAATAATCTCTAATAAGGGATGTTGTGAGGAAAGACCCAAAATATAAATTTCCCATATGTTATGTGTCATTGGATATTTATATCTTTGTACATGTGTATTGGTCCTTAGACTTGAGAATATTATTAATGTATATCATGAATCGTGTACTTTGATGTATGGATAAAAATCGTGATGACATATGCTTGTGGTGAGAAAACATACTTTGGGCGTGTTATAAGTGACATGACATTAATTGAATAATTACATAAAATGTTTTTCCCTTTTGTGTTAATTGAAGAATATATCACTAAATTTGATTAAAATGAAACTATCTCATTAAATCCATGACCATGGTAGTTCATCAGCAAGTTCACTTAAAAAAGTCAAAGAATGATAAATCTAGCATATAGGGTGATGAAACAATTATGCATCTTACTCGATGTGATATCGAGAAAAAGTAATTATATTAAATAGTAGTGTTTGTATGAATTTTATTGTCATTATGACATTAAATTATTTCTCTATGGGTGCCTTGATGTGATGCTAGACACTGATCTTGGACTTTAGGAAAGTTCACCTAATTCCACTTAGAATGTGGCCTATAGGGTCACACACTAAGTGTATCCAAAATCTCATTAAATTATATTAAATTTAATATTAAGAATAATTACTATTCTTGTCTTTTGAAATAAAAATTATTTGAGTTAATTTGATTACATAAACTCAATTACCATATATTCATGTTTAGAATTTGTGAGTTGAATTTTATATCCTATCTGTTATTCATAAGGTAATAAATAAATAAATATTTATTTGTTAGTTTAGAAAATATATTAACATAAATATTTATTTAATTACATGTATATTAAATTAAATATTTATTCATGAGTTAGTGCATATAATATTTATTTAATTATTGAAAATTTAATATTTATTTGTTTAAATAAATATTTTTTTTTATTTAGGATTTGATAAATTCCAAGGAGGATTGATGGGCCGAATTAAGGGCCCAATGGAAATGATATATTCTATTTAATATAATTTAAATAAATACTATTTTATTTTTTTAACAAATCATATTTAAATAAATATATGTCATATAAAATGATAATAATAATAATATTAGACATAGAGAATAAATCTGAATAAATATTTGATAGATGGCCATTATGAAATTATAAAACATATTAAACCTTGGTATAAATTCCAACATATATCATTTTAAATGTATAAAGTTTTTGTTCATAATGGTGAAATTCTAGAAAATTCTCTTAGGACTTAGAAAAATCATCCTCCCTCCTTCCCAAGAATAAGAGAGAACAAGTGAATCCCTTGTCGTGATCAATGAAGAACATCATGATGCTCTGGTTTATTACATGCTACCAATCAAAATACCAAGAACATTGTTCTGCGTTTCATAGAGCATGTGTGGATACATATAAATAATTTATTATTTGGATTCATGAAGGAAACTAAAATGACAAAAGAGTGACATCAAAAATTGAAGGAGAAGAATTATGATGTTGGCCGTATTTCTTGTTTTAAATTAATTATAAATTAAATCTGAAAGATCCTTTCAAGGAAATTTTAGGGTTTTGTTCGTCAGGTTATTTAGATTTATCTATTGAAACAAATGAAAAACAAAAAATTAGGCACCCAACAAACCATTTATACTACACCCCAAACTTTTCTCAATTAAAATGTTATTATACAATAAACATTATATTTATAATGAATTATTTTAATGGCAAAAATTGCATCAAAACATTCCAATTAAATTGATATATAAAATTCATTAAAAGAATTTTATATTTCTAACCAAACCCAAAAAATCCAACTCATAGGAGAACTCCTCCATAGATAATACCTACCTTAAAGAAAAGAAGTGTGCACCTATAATAATATAAAATGCCTATTTTTTTAATATTATAAAGAAATAAATTAAACATCAATATAATATAATAATGTATAAATAAAACATAAATAAAAATGAAAAGATAATTGAAAAAAAAATATTTTAAAAAAGGATAACATAATACATAAATAAGACATATTACAATGTAATATGACACTCCCAACACATTTTCTTGGTCTTAATAATGCGATGCACATTTGAACTAATTTTTTAGTTATACATTAAAAACATACACTTTCAGTCACACAGACTACACCACATATCGAATTGAAAAGTAGTTAATTAATATATATTTCAAAAATGGACCATAAATTATTTTCCTAATGTATTACAATAATTTTATTGTGTTTTCTTGGTTTTGACCATGTGGCACGTCTTAAGTTAAAATATTACTTTTAAATTGAAAACATAAAATTTTAATCAAATTGAAAAAAATATTACATTGGATTAACATGTGGTTAATTAATATATATAAAAGATGAATATAATTTCATTTTACTAATGTATTAAAAAAATTTAGGTGCAATTTGTTTGATCATGCATGAGTCTTTTGAACAAAAATGTCATTTTCAAACTACAAACTTGAAATTTCAGTCATACCGATGAAACCACCTATTGAAATGACTTCGGGATAATTCATATATTCCAAAAATGAATAAAGGATAATTTTACTAAATTATCACAACAATTTGAGTGTGTACTTAGTTTTGAGTATGTTATATGTGTTTTGAACTAAAATTCACTTTTAAATTGTAAACAAGAACTTGCTGTAAACCTGACCAAAATGGATGACTAATTGATATGAGGTAAATATATATATATCTTAAATGAATGAATAATTATATTTCTAAATTATCTAAACAATCCTTGCATGTTTTCATGGTTTTGGGTATGTGAGATGCATTTTGATCTAAACTTTCACTTTTAAACTAAAAACACATACTTTCACTCAAACCGACCAAACTGTGTATTATATTGACATGAAGTTAACTCTTATATGTAAAAAATGAAATAAAAATAATTTTATTAGAGTATCAAGTAAATACAAGTTCATTTTCTTGATTTTGGGTATGTGGTGTATATTTTTAACTAAAATGTCACTTTTAAACCCAAAACACAAACTTCAAAAGATACCTACCACCTAACATGGAATAATGATTTGTGGTTAAATATTAAGTTTCAAAAATGAATAACTAATCATTTTCCTAAACTATAAATAATATCTAAGAAAATTTTCTCATTTTTGAGAATGTGATGCGTGTTTTGAACTAAAATTCCACTTTTAAATTGAAAACACACAATTTTAGTTGAATAAGACAAACCATGTGTTATATTTATGTGTGCTTAATTTTTACATGTCAAAAATTAATAAATGATCATTCTGTTAAATTATCACAAATTTAGATCATTTTTTCTTAGTTTTGGGTATGTGATATGCCTTTTGAATTAAAATATCACTTTTAAATTGAATATAATACTTTTAGTTAAATCAGCCAAACTGTGTTTTGGATTGATATGTGTTCAATTTAAACATATAAAAATGATTAACAAATAATTATACTAAACTATCCTGACAATATGAGCTTGTTTTCTAGGTTTTGGGTATGTGACAAGTGTTTTGACCTAAAATGTCCCTTTTAAACAAAAAACCTGTAATTTTTTCCAAACCATCCAAACCATATTTAATATTTATGTATGATTAGTTACTAATTATGAAAAATGAATAACAATAATTTTATTAAATTATCACAAAAATAAAATCATGTTTGATCAATTTTTGTTATGTGATTCACATTTTAATCTAAAATATCACTTTTAAACAAAAATGTGTACTTTCAGTCATACCGACCAAAACACTTGTATAAAATATTTTCATTTAATTAATACATATAAAAAATAAATAAAAATAATTTTACTAAAGTATCATAACTATACACGTGTCTTTTCTCAGTTTTGATTATGTGATGCATGATTTAACTAAAATGTCACTTTTAAATTAAAAACACAAAATTTTAGATATAATGGAAAAAATCATGTATAAGATTGATATGATGTTAATTAATCCATGTAAAAAATGAATAATCTATTATTTTATTAATGAATCATGACAATATAATATTTTTTCTTAGTTTTGGGCATGCTATATGTGTTTAGAACTAAAGTGGAACTTTTAAACTAATCATATAGACATTTTTTCAAACTAGAAAAATATAATTCATATTAAAATGAAATTAATTACTACATGTTATAAATGAGTAAATAATTTTCTTAAAGTATCACGATAATTAGGGCACATTTTATTGGGTTTAGGTATGTGATGTGTCTTTTGAAATAAAATATCACTTTTAAATTAAAAACATGCATTTTTATTAAAATCATCCAAATCATGTGTCATGGTGTGTGGTTAATTTTTAATTTCAAAAAATGAATATCCAATCGTTTTCCTATAGTATCATGATAATCCAAGCATTTTTTACCAGTTTTGGTTATGTGATGCATGTTTTGAATTAAAATGTCACTTTTAAATTGGAAAAGAATCTTTCAATCATATAGTAAATGATAAGTAAATTAACTAAATAATTAATAGATAAAACACCTCTTTATGATCCTAGTGAATTAAAAAGAATTAAGGATGTGATAGGATACTACCTCTTCATGATGTTTTCAAATAATCTAACACTATATAAGCTGCCCACTCATTCCCAAATAAGCCTACTTCCTATTTTGAATAAATTGACTATCAAAAATCATGATAGTGCTGAAAGACATATTGATAAAAAAATAGTTAATATATATTTTAAATTAAATTTCAGTTAACTTGATAAATACCTCTTAAAGGATGTTAGTTTTTAGAAAGAATGTGATATATTTGATAAATTAATTAATAAAATAACGACAATTGACATGCTTACTTTGTTTCATACATTGAAAAAATATTGATAAATTTAAGTAATTTATTTTGATACATGTTTTGATAGTAAAAATTTATTATATATTCCCTAATAATTATCCAGTTTTTATAAATCCACAATATTTTGACCACAATCTTATGTTTCTTATGTGCATTGATTGTCCTCATACCATGTTTTTGACAGTAAATAAAAAATGTCTTACCATAAGAAAATGATTGTAAAAAAATAACATAAAACATATAATTTTACGTTTGTCTATAATATTATGAATTTAGCGTATTATAAATTCATAAGGTACATCATGTGTGTTCGATATTTTTAATATTCATGCATTGGATCCAAAACATATTTCATTATAGTATCCAAATTGGTCACAAAATTCTTCTAGTTGGCCCTAAAATTTTTAAAAGGAATAATTAATAGAAAAAGTGAAAACATATTTTAGATAATTAGTGTATATTTTTACCCCTATTTTGTCTAAAACCACTAAAATTGGAAACGCCCTTTGGAGATTTAAATGAAAATGTTTTGAAACTATTAAAATTAGATCAAACCCACATAGTTGATGTACCAAAATTAATAATTACATGCACCAAAACCACTGTATAAAATCACCACCACACCATAAAATAATATCTATGATAAAATAAATAGAAGAGAAACTAAAAAAAACATGAAACTTAAGTAATAATTTGGTTTGGAACTTAATCCTACTCCATGGGATAATAATATAACTTCATATTAAGGGAAAAAAACAAAAATAATATTTGAGTTACAAGGGAAACATGTCTTTTAAATAATACTATACAGAATTTAAGTCACAAGGTAAACATATTTTGGATACCCTACCCAGATACATAATAATTCATTCCAATGTTATCCATAAAAAACTCCTTTCTCAGGTGATCACTCTATGACACCTAGGCATGATAAACTGAGGATATTTGTAGGAATCCTAAGTCATTTGGGTATATATACAACTTATACTTATTTTTTTATCCTTTTGTTATACCACCCTTATATACTATGAACTTTATACCTCTATATTTACAAGATTTGGAACTTGTTTGCTTTTCAAAAAAACCAAAAAAAAACAAAAAAGTGATGTCAATATATCCTTTTATAGATGTGATTTGTAGTATCCATCTAGTTCTTATATTTTTATCACCTTTTGATATTTGTGGATGTATCTTTACTTGATCATTGTGAATAGTTGAGAACAACCACCTAAACTAATACTTCTAGTGGACAGTGAATGTTTAGAATTCCCCACTAAATTTCCCACATTAGTTTAAGATTCTAGAACTTGCCCTTTAGTCTTCACACTTTCAATAGCTTCTATAATTATCCTTCAATATAGGTTAATTTTATATATCACTTTAGATTAATATATTGAAATAATTTTTAAATATCACATATCCTTATCCATCAACCAAAATCAGTTTCCTCTAATTGACTTTATCACTTCCTCTGAAAAACCTTATCGCATGTGGAATTCCTTCCATGCCACTTACTATAGAAGTGGTTTCTAATTATTCCACTACTTCAACTTTCATTTCTACTTATAGGTTTCCCTAGTGTGAGTGATTTTCCATTGTCTAGTTATACCAAGTATAATTCCATAATGCATGTTCCAAAAGTTCCAACACTTAACAAAAAATTATTTCTCACAACAGAACCTAAAAATCTCCCACTTGATAATTGTTTTCATAGGTTAAGTCTAACAATATCCTACTTGAATACCATTATCAATTTTTCACCACATCTTTGGGTCAATTGTTTCATCTCTATTACTTTTATAGTGATCTTTCATGCCCACCAAATTAAATTACAATAACCCCATAATTTCCCTATTTTTGTTTACCCTTTGTCGCAACAAACACCATGGTGAAATAAATATTGCTCTAATAATCTCATAAAATATGAAAGACTACATTTTACTAAATATCATAATAAATTTCAATAAAAAACCCCACGAAACCAAATTTTATTACACTAAGCTTCCAATTCGACTTTATGAATTATAAACATGTTCTAGTTCCATGAAACTCATCTAATTTATCCATGAAATTTCCCTCACAATAATCAATTTAATAACTATTTTAATTGTTTAAAACACTATCAAAAAAAATTTTCCCCCTACATTTTATCCAACATATGTTTCTTACACAAATTAGTAGACAATTGTTCTATGATAATTTTTCTCCCGATTGGAACTTTATCTTTCTCTAGGTCCCAGAACTAACTTCCACCACTTCAACAGATTCTGACTTCCTCCAATTTAGGATCTTGATTTATTCACCATTTATATGAAAAATAAGTATGTTATGCACCAAGTATTGATCCTTGGTAGAACTCCTAAAATAATTAAATAAACTAATCCTTGAGATACAATATTTTTTAGAAATTATTTCATGTTTCCACAGTCATAAGCTTTCAATTCTTATAGATTTGGAGATACCACATAAAATTGAACTCTAAATAAAACTTACCTTCTTGAAAGTATATTATCATAAAACTGATGAAATCTTGAGAAAATCTATAACATACTCTATAATTTCAACCTAACCGAATCACAAAATGTATCAATACTTTATTCCCAACTACATTTTTTCACATGGTTCCAATACTTTACAGGATCCACCCCTATCAGAGAGGAAATTACGAACTTTTAATGAATTTACATAATTCATTATTCTAGAGATATGAAAAATAAAATTCTTTGAACAACCTGTATGGTGTTAATAGTCTCATAAAAGGATAATAAAATTTAATTATTTATATTAAACTCAAACAGAGTGACTAACAAATTAATTTATCAAGTGGTATGTTTGAGTTCAAGATCATAGAGATGGTGAAAATAGTTTTTAGGAATTTAAAATAAAATAATTTATATGAACTGGTTTCGAAGAAATGGGAAAAATTAAGAATATATCATTGGGTTTTTATTATGCTTTAAAAAATGAGATAAAAGAAAGACAAATAGGTTTGGGTTTTAAAAAATGGAAGGCATGCTGGGGTTTTGGGGTTTTTTTGATTTAAATTTGAATAGACTTAGAAATTAAATTGGGTTTTTAATGATTGGTGTCAGAGTTAAGATGAGGGAGATCCAATGGTCATGGTGTCCTATCCTTAACATAGGAATCCCCCTTTTCCCTTAGTCAGGTACTTTAGGGAATTATTGAATCAAGTTTTTATTGATGCCATTTTTAAACCTAATCACCGTATACTACTCAATTGTCATGATACGGTTTAGGGAAATTATTTGTCAAATTTTAAAAGTGTATTTCCATATTTTTCTTAGTTCCCATGTGAAAATAAAAAGAAAGATACTAGAATTGAAATTTATTTATCATGGGAACCTAATGAGAATAAAATAAAGAAATATAATTCCAACACACCTTCCTCCTTTGTCTATATCATCAAAAATAATGCAAGAGTTACCCCATCATCCTAGTAATGAAGTTATAATATTGAAATAGAATAATAAAATAAACATGAAGGAAAATAAAGATTAATACCAATGGATGAATTTGAAACTGTGCAACCACTCACCCCATGTTTTGGTCTCCAGATCAATTACTAGTAGAAACTACTTAAATATTTATTTACAGGCCTCCAGGGTGATTGGTTTGTTTTAATTCACATATTTATATAGTTATAAATGAGTCTCAAATCAATAACAATGTTCTATGACTATTCTGGTTCATAAATTGTGATTATCCTATCAAATTCCACATCAAAACATTGAAAATGGGTTTGTATGGAAACTTTCACAACCTAAAAGTTGTAGTCATGCCATGAAGTCCTCAGGATATCCCACTTTTGTTGATTTTTTTGTCTTGATTTCATGTCTTGTGTTGGATTCATATCTTTAATATTATTCATGACCTGAATCACACTTTTCTAGTACGTTCATCTCTGTTTTACACTATTTCTTTAGTTCCAAGCCTCAAGAACATCCCATAGATATCCTACATCATGAGAAGTCTTATATTAGTAAAAATATTGTTCATTTTTTCTTCTTTTTCTTATCTTCAACCAAACATTGTATCCTAACATAGATTAATAAATCATTAAACCAACTAAAAATAATTATAAATTAATAAAAAACCAATGTATCAAATATCAAAATTTGTGTGAATGAAATGTAAGTATCAAATCCACCCACACTTGAATTCAATATTTTCATCAAAGAAGAATTATAAACATACTAAAAAGGATGCTCACATTACTATTCATTAAATTAAATGTTAATAATAGAAATTAATTAAATGGTAAATTAAATATTCAGTCAACACATGGGGAAAATTTAGCAACTCATCATTTTTCAAATAAATAAGACAACAATGTATTTTAATTTTACCCTTTCGAATTAGTCACACATGTTCATTATTTAATTTTAATTTTTAAATTCATTATTAATATAAATGACACTTAAAATATACCTCAATTGAATTTTTCTACTCATCATCTAGGTATAAATGTAAATAGTGTTATGCACATACCTTGAATACATGTCACTTACCAAAGTTTTACATGAAATCTAGAATCTCCATCACAAAAAGTAAAAAAAAAACAAAATCATGTGGGATTATTTGTTTGGTTAAAATGACTCTGAGTCTCAGGGGAGGTACATAAATGATGTAAAAATTATCAAAATATAGATAATCTCAAAATTATTTTTAATAATAATAAAAAACATCTCAATGAAATTATTCTCTACAAAAGTGATTCCACCCCTTACCCAATATCATAAAGTAGGCTCATGAAGTAATGAAACATAATGAATGGAACAACCTATTATATTGTATTGTATATTATTTTATTTTATATTTTAATGTTTTGTTTGGGAAAAATATCACATCCAACTTCTAACCACATATAATCAAAAGATTAGCGATATGAAAATGGTGATTTTTGATCCTTTTAAGACACAACCTATTTTTTAAGAGGGTGTTAAGAGAATATAATATATGAAAATAATGATCATCTCCCTATATATCATAATAAATATCCCCCACAATCATCCATTTTGATATACACATACCTTCAACCATGGAAACATCTCCCCCAAAATAATTTTTGAAAATCATAAAAATATTTAGAGGAATGTTGGAATGAATAAAATATGATTTTAATGTAGATATTTTACTTACAAGAGTGTTATTATATTTTATGGTCTTAAAAGGGATTAATGTAGTGTGGGTCCAAGGATAAAGGGTTAAGAGAAAATAATGATGAATCATATTAAGAGTGAGCCTATTTTATTAGAGCTTTTATATGATTCTAAGAAAGTCCTATAAGAGAACATGAACAAGTTTCTCAAAAAATATACATTAGAATGGAAATAAATTGTGCTCATTAATGTTTTAGGAATGAAATTAATGGTTTGGACAAGAAAATATCATAATGAATATGAATAATAAAAACAATTAATGTAATCATCAGAAATTAAAGAACAGATAAATCTTAGAGAAAAATTAATTACAAAATTGATATATTCCCATAAATCCTAATTTTCAAGTCTAAATCCCTATGATTATGTCTACTAATTCCTTTCTACCAATTTTATCATTCAAATTTATTGATAATTAAATTCAAAAAAAATGGAATGGTATGTACCCTAAATAGTTTATGTCTCCTAGTTTAGCTGATTAATTTAAAGATTAAATATGGGGTATTAGATAGTATAATAGAGAAATATAGAATTGACAGTCATAATACCCTTTCATTGATGATTTAGGTTTGGGATTACTAGGATCTTCATGTACTATTTTACATCACAAATCACTATTTTTCATCGTGAATGGTTTTCACCTTGTGAATCTTCTACAATATCCTCTTCAATTTATTCATACTAATTTATAGAGATTTTATCTTAGACCTAAAAAATGAAAATAAAAAATTGAAAGTATAAGTCCCTTTTCAATATTTTTTTAAAATATTTTGGGGAGGGTGTGAATGCACCTAAAAATAGAAAAAATACTAAAAACATGGGTTTCATCATAAAATAACTCTTATTTAACATTTTTGAAATGAAAGTACATTTTTAGATTAGGTGATAGATGATTGAAATGGTTGTACCTGGTCAAGTTCTAAAAATGGACTTAGCTATGACCTTTCCATGTAAGTTGATCCTTTTCCTTCTTCTAAAAATAGGTTAAATCTTTCTTATTGGAATCACTTTCTCAATTTATATCAGGCTTATCCACCCTTTATTTTTAATACTATGAAACTAAATATAAAATCTCATTTACCACTGATACACATTATATTTTTCAAACTTTATAGAATTAGTTTATCTTGAAGTTCCAGTGGTATGATCAATCAACTTCACTTTATTCTTTTTAGTCCTTTTATTTTGAATATTTTATTTTATGATAGAAGCCACCTCATGTAATTATTCAATTTTACTAACATCCTAAAGTTTAGGTGTTATTTTTCTACCATATTATCATCATCTTTCACATCATAATTCTTTATCAACTAGTGAATTTTAAAACTTACTTGTTCATTAATACCTCTCATACAGAGTTATCCACTTTGTACATATATCTATTCTCTTCAATTATTTCTGAATGGTCTTCCCAAAGTTAGAGTAATACTATATTGCTCTATATCTAGAATAAATAAATTCACTACGAAGTAGATTTTTTCTACTTTGATTACGGTGTCTTCAATTAACCCTCAAGCATATTTTAATATTGAATCTTCTAACTGGAGTGAAACTCTAGGGTTTATAATTTTTTTATAAACCCAGTATCTTGATTGTGTTGTATGAAATGATGTTTATAATAACAACTAAATCACCTAATTATTTTCAATTATTTTATATGTGATATTAATTAGAATTTAAAACCCACCCAGTTATTCATTCTTTTTAGGCATGTCCATCGATAGAACTTTTGAGCAATCCCGTGTGGGTGGTATGGTTCCAATATCTAATATCTTCCTATTATTGGTCACTAAATATTTCATAAATTTGGAATAATTTGGAATGTTGTAAGGAGAATATACAAAAGGGATACTAATATGATTTTTTTAAAATTATTAAGGAATTTACCTTTCTTACCATCAATGTTTCCTTATGCTATCCATTCTGGAAATGGTATCCTTGGATTAAACTAGGGTGGTTTTTATTTTTAATCTTAAACAATTAATTTTTCATTATTATTTTCTAGATCTATAACTTTTTTCAGCTTTTTTTTTCTCTTATTATCTCTCATTTGATTTAGGGTTCTCTTTGGGGGATTTTCCACTTCTAATGGTTATGAACTTCAAATATTCATGGGGTTGTAATTCCAAGAATCTTGAAAATACTCATCTCAATCTCTATATGAGTTTCTCAATAATTTTTCATACTTGATACGCTATATTTCAAAATGAGGCCTTTTGGTTCATTGAGTGTTCTTTTATCTCGTTTATTATAGCACCATTTATGTTTATAAATGTTGCCAATGTCTCTTATAATTTATGGATATGTCTTCAGAGTGAAGGACCTTGAGATGCTTGTTACTGGTATCCTTGTTTCAATTATTAGAATCCTTGACCTTTTGATTATTATTTACTACACCCCTAAAACCATGTTTATCTATTATAATCAATATAATTTGTGTCTTTAGTATACATAACATGAGGGTTTTATAGGGCCATCATCACGTCCATATTTATTTTCATGGCTTCCATTTGGGAAACCATCTTGCTATTACCAACATTGTCGATACTTATTCATTACATCCTTACACATTTCTATTGGAAGGTGTTGTTTTCTATCCCATACAGTAGATTATATCTTGCCTCATGAGACATATTCATTAGGTATCCTTCAACTACAGTGTCGAAAATTGACTTATTACCTTATTATAAACTATTGTAAAAGTTTGTATAAAAATAAAAATCTCAATACCATGATGTGGGAATTTTTGGATTAAATAATTAAATTACTCCCAAGTTGTGTAAGGTGACTCATCATTAAACTTATTAAAATTTAAATTGTTTACTCATATATCCATGAACTTTTAATGAGGGAAGAGGAAAGTAAGAGTATTCCTTGCCAACTCATCCCACATAGTAATGGAATGTAATGGAAATATCTCGAACTATTCATGACCTCAATATTTCAAAAAACAAAATCTCAATATTCAAAGACTTACTACCTCACTTGAGATTCTGAAATTGAAATGTTTTATAAAGTCTGAGAAAGATTCCCAAGTGACAATTTTTATCTTCATGTGGCAGTTTGAGGAATTTTATGGTGTTTCATACCATCTCTATAATGTGATGTTTGATATTAAAATTATTTGATACCATGAAAGGCACTATCCACAATCCATTTTTTAATTTTATTGAAAATCCACTTTAACGGTATGTGGGAACCTACAACACCATTCCTCCAACATCCATACACAACCTCATCAAACACCCATTACATAGATAAATTTTAAAATAAGAAACACAACCATTCACCACGCCTTGACCATCAGATGTACCTATTTCAAAATTCAGAAGACACCATGCAAAACCCATAGACTCAACAATACTGCTACTGAAACAACTATTTCAAAAATTGAAATTCAAAAAGCAGTAAACAATCATCACGCCACTATAAAAGTTGCCTTGAGATGCACAAACTGACATCAAAGCCATCAGATCGATGTACCACATTAGACCCCCTTCATCACCGAGAACACCAATGTCGTCACATTAGAGCACCACCAGAATCACCGATGAAAGAAACCATTGCAGACCATCATCACTGAGGAGAATTCCTCATCGTCACCGCCGAGAAGAATCCTGTCGTGGATGTAGAAACCAAACCCGAACCACAACACCACTGAAAAATAATGAAATAGATCGAAGAATAGGAAGAATTATACAAACCTTAACTGATATCATGAGGAAGAAAACCAAAAAACCCAAAGCCAACGTCTAGGATCTCATGCCTGGAACATTGACGGCCATCGAACCACATGTCCCAAAACCCCGTTGTAACCCCCACTCCAAATCCGACCAGGATAAGAGCAGCGTAACGTAGGGTCTGAGCAATGGTTCAAGCGATTGAGGGCTCTGAACGAAGGCATCGTCAACGAGGCAGAAGAACCGGGGACATCGAAGTAGAAGAGAGGCAACCTCGGAAGAAGATGTCATCGATACAAAGAAGACCGAAGAACATTCCATCGTTTCGAGGGAGACTGAAGAAGATGATGTTGATTCGAGGGATACTGAAGAAGATGTCATTGATTCGATGAGACCGAAGTGCCTTCACTGGAGAGAAAGAGGAAAACATGACCAAAGAGGAAGAAACCCGGAGAAGTCGAAGGCGATGGGAAGAGGAACCATGGTCACCGAGAGAGAGAAAACGAGGCCAGGATGAGAGCAGGGGAACACGTAGAGAAGAGGAGGAGCGCTGGAGAAGGACCTTCACCGTGAGGGGGGCGAGGGGGGCGAGGGGGGAGAGCAGGGAGAGGGAGGTAGCAGCGACGGTGGCATTGGGAAGAAAATGCTACTCTGTTCTAGCCATGGTAGCATCAAATTTGTTTTTCATGAAGTGTTGTTCAAGCTTAGGATCACATTCGAGGAGCTCTATTTTATTTTACTCGAGCTTTTTAATAATTCATTTAATTATTTTCAATCTAAAACATCAACATGAAAAATAAAAAAATAAAAAGGGAAATAAAATAAAATAAATAAATAAAAATTTAAGAACTTAAAAAATAAATTTCAACTTTTCACATAAATTATAATAGAAATTTGATCCACCAAAAATGTGACATTAGTTTTCTTCAGGTCCAACCAAGTTTAATTATATTAAACTAAAAAAAGAGACTAACCAATTAATTTTTTTAGGTGGTAATGTTGAGCTCAAACCCATAGAGATGGTGTTTTTTTAGGAATACAAAATAACATAATTTATTTGAATTGGTTTTGAAGAAAGAGTATGAGTGAATAAATCATATTGTTTTTATTAGATTTTAGAAAATGTGAGGATAAAAAGTGAACCAGGTTTGGTTTTTGAAAAAATGGATGGTATGATATGGATTTTTAGATTTTATGGTTCAGGTGAAAATGTATTTAGAAATTAAATTGGTTTATTGAATATTAGTGTCATAGTTGAGATGGGTGAGATCCAATGGTCATAGTATCCCATTCTTAATGTAGAAATCCACATTTTACCATTGTCAAGTACTTCAGGGCATTATTGAATCAATTTTTTCCCAATTATTTTTTTAAAACTAATTAACCTATACTATTAAATGGTCCTGAGATAGTTTAGGGTAATTCATTTCACAATTTTAAATGTGAATTTCCATATTTTTTCTCAATGGTCATGAGAAAATTGAAATAGATATTGGAATTTAAATTAATTTATTATGGTAACCCAACCTGAATAAATTATAGAAATTTAAATCCAATGAACCTTCCTCCATTTTCTACATCACCTTAAAAAACATGGTAGTTTCCCACATATCCTTATAATGATGGAGTAAGAGGGAAAGACAATAGTAAAATAAAGTATAAAAGAAAAAGGAGAAGAAGACTGGTGGAAGACTCTTCTAAAATGTAGAAACTTAACCTAGGCTTTGGTCTCTGGATCAATTATTGGTAGAAGTATCAAGGGTATTTATTTATAGCCCTCAAGGGTGATTGGGATTGATCTAACTCACCCATTATTGTAATAATAAATGGGGACTTGGTTATTCTTAGTGTTCTATGACCATTCTAGGTTATAAATAGTGACTATTCTATCAAATTCTACATCAAAGCATCAAAAATAGTTCTTTATGGAAAATTTCATGGTGTGAAAGTTATAGTCACTCCATCAATTGCTTGGTATTATCCCACTTTTTAGTTTTTTCACATCTTTAGTTAATTTCCTAAGTTGGTTTCATGGCCGCGATATTATTCATGACATTAATCACCATTTTTATTGGCTTCATCTCCATTTCACCATGTTTATTTAGTTATAATCCTCAAGAATGTACCATAGATGTCCCATGTCATGAGAAGTATTTTTTTAATGGGCATCTTGATTATTTTTCTCCCTTTCCCTTTTTTAACTAAACATTGTATCATTACATAGATGAACAAATAATTACAAAAATAGGAAATAATGATCAATTAATTAACAAAAATCAATGTATCAAATATCAAAATATGTATGAATGAAATGTAAGTATCGATATCTCATCACCCGTCATTACAAATAAACATATTATGGACTTTAGGATGTCAGTCTTTCTCTAGGAATAAATGTGATTTTTTATGATATCTCCTAAGGAATATAAAGTGAGAGGTTTGAAACTAATAATATATCACTCTCCACCAATAGACTAAAAATATTACAAAAATCACAATCTCGTTTTCTCCATGGTTCTCTATTCATTGAGCATTCTAAATAAATCATATACATTGTTCTTGATTAAAAATCCACAATTTTTTACATCGTTGATGAATGTTTATGGGTACAATGACATTATGTGAGAATAAATCAGACTACTTCTAACTATTAGTACTTCCATCTTCCATAAATATCACCTTACACTGCTTCCTGTGTCTATACTCCATATAAGTTCCATACTCCCTATGTCCAATATTTTTCTACCTTTGCAACTAAGATATCCATTCTCCTTCTCACTCAAGTGATCGAGCTGCCAATGCTATAACTACTTTATTTTGAGAGATTATTTTCTTGTATACAATACTTCTAAATCCTTTATTTGGATTCAATGTTATCCCACACTTTTATACCAACATGTATCCACCATCGTGTGAACACCGATATGCCTTCCATAGAAATTTTGTGCAAAACATGCAACGTTTTATTTTTTCCATTGATATTGGAAGCTTCCAAAACCTTTTCATATGAGTACTTTATTAAAAACTCAGTAAGAATAAATTATAATTCATAATTTAAAAATAAATCTTCATAATATTTATAGAATAACCATCTTAAAGGTGTACCCCTTTGAAAAAACTTTTAGAAAAATTTCAATGCATTCTATCTCTTGAGAGTAGAGTGAAAATATCAAGAGTTATAGGGATACGTCTCAATAAAACAAGTTGAAACTAAAGAAAACATTATTCATCACTTTTGAAATGGGATCTGTAGATAAAAACTATGGAAAACTACCTCTATAAATGAACTTATGGTTCATATAGTAATTCTCTAGTAGACACACCTTTCTTTCCACAATGGTAACTATGAAACCAGGCTCAGCTGAATCACATCAAATTATTCTACTTAAAATAAGTTTCCCAATGTTAAAATATAATCTATTAAAGAATTTATTCCTTTGGGTCATGTATCTAACTTTTAGGCTAACCCCTTCTAAAAACTCCCTCTAGGTTCCTTCCAATTTAGTCTTTCCATTATTCCTTTATAACAACCATCTAAAATTTATCCTAAAAATTATGTGATTTATGGAATATGTTTTATCACTAAAATTTTAAAGATTTTTTTAGATTTAAAGTATTATGGAATTAATAAATATGTTAAATTAAAAAGTGGATATTTACACAGTTTCTTTTTTTCTCAATAAAAAATGTTCTTTATAAAGGCACACTTACTTTTTTCAAAGTAACTCAAAAAACTAGAACTATGAATTTATTAATATTTATAATCATTCTTGATCCTTATGAAAAACATTTGAAAATATAGGATGATAAAAATAATAATATTAGTGGTAATAAAGTAGAATAAACCACAAATTAATTTGTAAAACTAAAAGAATCCATAATAAAGCTTCCCTTTTCACAATAAAAATCTACGCTCAAATATATGTTTACTTTTTAACAAAGGAAACTTAATTTCTCAATATATTTCATAAAAAATTTAATATAAAATCATAATAGAAAAATTATAACTATAATTGTTTCTTGGAAAACATGAAAACTCATGAATACCTTTTCTTGAAGAGAAATCCTGGAAGTTTTTTTATAAAAAGTCATAAACCTTTTGTAAAAACATAATCTCAATTTCTTACATTTTGAAATAAAAATATCTCTTTTATAAAACATTTCAAACATATCATGTCAGCACCTTACCAAATTTTCCATACATTTACCCTTACTATAGAATCACCTAACTAGATAATTCCCACATATGTTTGTAGTAACCTATTTTCAGCAAACTCCAACACATTACCCAGTGATTTGAAAACTATATTAGGCCCTCCAATCATCAGATCTATATCAAGATCACCCATCATTCAACTAAAATTTCCAAGATCTATAGAACAAAAAAACAAATATATCTTTTAATTTTAACTATAAAATTTAGTTATATTGGAATTCAATCCCATAAGTAATAATACTTTTAGTTATCTTATGAAAAGTAGAACAAATTTTATTTTCCATATAAATTTTTTTTAAAACTAAAAAATCCTAGAATATCAAGAAAACTATTTTATTTGAAAATAACTCTGGAAACATATAAATGAAAATTTAATTAATATATTGGTCATGATGGAGGGAAAATATTTTCATTTTATAATCATTCAAACAAATATTCTTTTTACACTATCATAAATAAAGTCAAAAATTACTTGTATGGAAAAATGTTAAAATGGTTCCTTTTTAATCCTTTGTAAAGAAACTAGATAACAGTAAAAAAACTTTAGAAACCTTTTATGAATAAATAATATAATTATTCAAAACATTTATAATAACCTTAATATGGAATAAAAAGAGTTTTAAGGAAAACTTTGAAAAAATATTTAAAAAAATCCCTTTACCTCGAGTCTGGACTCATTTTATTTATACATCCAATATTATGAGTAATAAGATTATGTTTGTTTTGTAACTACTTAATTTTTTTTCATTTTCAATCCATTATCATTATTTATTTTATTTAATTTGTTACTATGATTTATTTATTTACTAAAATGTTTAAGTTCACATTGGACATTTTGAGGATGTTCAGTTTATAAGTCCAAAATGTCTTCGGTATGTTAACTCTGGTCAAAGGGATCATGGATGAATAATATAAAGAATATTAATCATGAAATAATTATCATTTTTACACATTAATTACACTTTTGGAACCATCCATGAAATAAAGACAAGAAAAAATAATCACATCATTTCACAGAGGTGGTAGTCCATACGTACACATGAGTGACATTATCATTTTTATATAGATGTAAATGTAATAAAGTAAGTAATAAATTAACTTTATAGAATTATAATTATGTTACAAATATCATATATATTAATTTTATCCATTATTTTAACCATCCATATAAGGTGGTGATGAAAAATGAAACACACTACTTCATGGAGGTGGTAGTGCACGCATACGCACGAGTGATGTTTTCATTTCCCATAGGATAAAAAGAAGATAGATAAGGTTTGTAACATAAAAACAATACCATTTTAGTATATTTAAGATTATAATTTTATTATATAATAATTTTATATAGTATTTTAAATATTTATTAGAACACATAAATATAAAAAAAATCAGTTAAGAGTTATACCACTTATTTGAGAGACCTCCTTTGGATTACAAATTAAGCCTTATAGGTTGGTATTTTGGTGAAAAAGGACCTCTTGGACCTGTTCATGAAGGTTTTAAAGGTATATGGGTAAGTATTGGTCTAGATAATTTAATCATGAGGTGTGAGGACGAGATGATATGAGGTTCCTTTTTATAAGTTAGGTGAGTGGAAATCATGCAAATACATGAAATATTATTATATAATATGTCACAACCTGTCCCCTAGAGCCCATGACGTGACTAACCCAAGCCTGTCTCCCAAAGGCCAGTGGATGGCAGCTAGCGCCAAAGGCATCAACCGGTAAGTGAGAGGCATTTTCCTAAGTACATGTACGCACACACTCACCCATCCACATCCAAACACACAGAAAGGGAAAAAACAAGTATACTAAAACTAGAATGAGTACAACGTATAATTGAAAGAAAGTGGGGCAGAATACAAACCGAACAAAAAAGAATTGAAACAGTGAAGTAAAAAAAAGAGCTATGATTTCCATATATGGAAAACCACACAACATCGTAAGAGTAGTGAGGTTACTAGAAGCCGAAGTAGTATGTCCAATTTGCCTGGTCCTACTGGGCCCCACCTGGTACTAGGCCACCAAGTCCACTGTCAAAGCATCAATCCGTCCTATCTCACTGGGCTCCATTGGGTTTCGGTCCACCAAGGTCTATATCAAAGTGTCGATCATCTGCACGGGACATAACAAGAATGGGCGGGGTTTGTACATTGGTGAGTAACACAAAACTCTTTAGGGACCCCAAAACAAAAAGTAAAGACCACACAAAAATCCTCAAATCATAGAATGGAGAAAATGAACATAGCACAAGGCAGATCACACCAAGTATATTATATGGTAGTGATAGTAGATTCGTCAGTCACATCATCAAACTCCTCAGATGTTAGAGAACTCCTCCTCTATTGAGTATAGTGGGCCTGCCTGGTCCCACAGAAGACACTTCCCACTAACCTTGGACTACTGCGGTACTCATCCCTGATGATTACTGTGGGTTTGTGGGGTCACACAAAGCCGCTCCCCACTATGGGCCTGGAGGATCACACAAAGACACTTCCCACCTTGGCCTAACTGAGGTAATTATCCTATCGAGTACCGTGGGTATTTAGGGTCACATAGAGCTGCTCCCAAATATGGGCTTGCTGAGTCACACAGAGAGAATTCCCTCTGGGCTGTCGTCGAATAGTCATCATGTCTCAGCCAACCGTAGGGTTCTATACGTAGCGTGCTTGGGAGAACCGCTCCTCAACCCATTTGTCGAATATCTACATCCTTTAATGTCACAAAAAATCATGCCAAAAGATCTGCCTCATCAAGAGGGTCCCAATGCCGTAATCAACCCGTCAATCAGACACACAGTTTTCAATATATGAGTGTTTTAGTAAACAGGGGGCTGGTTGTGAGGAGACTCGTTTCGACCCAGTCAGACTGACCTGACCAGCCAAGCTTGGGCGTCCCACATACCCTAGTTTAATTAGTCAGACTAAACCTGACCCAGTTCAGGTTGGGGTCTGTCTGGTCCATCCCGGACAAGGGGCCAAGCCTAATAAGACTCACTGGACTCGGCTCGGTTTGGCCAAGGGTCCAGCTACCATGTCGCCCAAAGACCCAGTCTAGTCTGGCCCATCCCACTGGGTGTTGGTCTGGCCTGTTGGGTGCGGGATCGGCCCATCCCACTAGGCTTGGTGCGTGACCCACTTTCCTTAGCCCAGTCCGCTGGGTGGGCGGACCGCTGGTGTACTGCCCGACCGGGATGCGGCATCCGAGCCACGTCTATCTCCAGCTGTTTCAATAGACACGAGGCCCCTTCATCCGCGGTTGACGGACCAAGGCCCGTACCGCCCGGGTGGCCTGAACGCAGGCCCCCCCCTCCATGCGGCGCCCACTACAGAAGCCGATTGGCTACGACCTCCTACCTCCACGACGCACCGACGAGTGCACCACCGTCCTCCAGCATGACCGGCTAAGGCCGACCACCTCCACTGCTACCGCAGCGCCGATTGGTGCCACCACTGGCCGCCATTGTGCTGGGGGTGCCTCTCTAGCAACATGTTTCATGGGCCATCAGAGTTGTGCTGGTGGTCCATTTTTTGATCTTTCTACACCTACAGACCTTTCGTGTCACTGCCATCTCTTCTAAAGCCCCAGAATCAAATTACTACCACTTTGAGAATACGACCACCAAGAGCACATGATCGGAGGTGCTCAGGCCTTTTTCGTGTCGGCCTGGGCCCTCCTCATTAGTGGTTTAAATCAAGGGGGATATTTGGGGATTGAAGTTCAAACATTTCATGCAAGGTTTGAACCCCGAATAATAAATCCCCAAGAAAATTCACCCTCCCACATAAATGAAAAAACTGTGGATCAACCTGTTTATGGGTTGATCTATGTTCATCGTTTCTAAATAAAGAAGAACAGGGAAGAACTTTGAAATAAAAATCAAAACCCTACCTCTTTGAAGTTCAATGCTGACAAGCTCATCCTCAAGAGTTTAGGCCACTGACGTCATCACTTTCAGCTCTGTTCTATGATGTACGTTGAATTCGATGAAGTCTCATCGACATTCTTTGTCGTTCTTAATTAGGGAGGAATTCCATTGGAGATTAATTAGGGAGTCACCATGGTTTAATACCATTATCTCAAATGTGCCAAATAATCAAAGGAAAAATTCGCAACATTTTAGTTATGCAGCGACATCACGTCGTTACACCGTTTTATTTATGAAACAACATCACTGTTACGCACCCTTTATTGCATAGTTACGCTGCATGATATGGGCCATTAGTGAGCCTCATTAATACGCCCTGTCACCGTTTCGTTGCCGCAATGCAACATTACTGTTTTTTTCTCAATGGATGAGAAATAATATAAAATAAATTTTCAAGCTATTTTATTATTTTTCTCAAAAATTCCAAAGATAAAATTTCCCATTCGGCCTTTACCTGCCAAATTTAGGTCAATTCTAGATGAATCCCAGCATTCCAAATCCAACAATATCCTCAGATTTTTGATCCAATCACCGGTTCAAAATTTATAAAAACCCTATCTCATGTTTAATAAACATACCTTAAAAAAAGTTAAAAATTCCATTCTGAGCTCTCTGGGCCTCAGTATCACGTTTCGTCAAAGCGTGCAGTCATAAAATAATTACATATAAAACAATTACATGGAATTTCCATGCCATTACATAATATGTGTCAAAATCATGTAAAATTGATCCAATATTTACTATATTAGAATATAAAAAGTAAAAGTTGAAATAAATTCAACTAGTAAAATTTATATGTTATTAAGTTTCATTTTAAACCTTATATTTTGGTTTAATCCTCTCATGAACCTTATTTAACCATAACTATTGTAATTTGTTTTAATCTTGAAGGGTCATATAGATAAATTTAAAAATTACAAGTGGAACATACATGGAACATTCACAATATCCTTGAAAAGTTCCCATATAATTGAATTATTATAATATTATTTTTATGATTTTATAATTATTTTTAAATATTTTTTAAAAATTAAATTCCATTTAAATTTATTTGCAAGACTATTCATAAATATGAATTTAAAGATATAAAAAATATAATTTGAATATAAATTATTTCAAAATTATTTATGAATTATAATTATACAATAAATTTTAGTAAAACCAAAATTCATAGAAAAAATATTACATTTAAAGTTTTTAATATGATTTATTTACTTTTTCTACCACTTCATCAAGCGATGCATCGATGTTGCATAAATGTTCAAGGTAATTATATAATCATAAAAATTAAAATTAGATCAATATCATAAATATAATTTATTATTAATCTATTTATCATCTATATTATTTAATATATAATTTTTATCTATATCCAGATCATGAAAACATAATAAGTGGGAGGGGGTGGCATTTTTTAATTACTCTTAATATAAAATAATATAAAGGTTGTAATCAAATATAAGTGAAAAAATTAAATATTTTAAAATAAAGGCTGATAATTTTGGAAATAATATAATAAAATAATAATTAAGATGATATTTTGCGACCTTATCATAAAGTTTTAACCTTAAGGAACATGTTTTTACCAAATATCGTCGTGGAAGAATTTTATCGTGGTTACTATTCATTTTGATAAATTTGTACCTACCAATTAAAAATATTAATTTCAATAGGTATAATTAAATTTCTAGGAGTGATAGAAATTAATTTTATAATATTTTTTCAAAACACAATGAATTTTTTTTAGAAAGATAATCGTTTTAAGCATAAAATTGATTTTATACAAAAATAATGTATAACATTGATTGTCATTAAATTAGTTAAATTATGTTTAATAAAATTAACCTTATGTTACTTAAAAAAATGATAAACATAATATAAAATTGAAATTAATTTGATTAGAAGATAATAAATGACTATTTTTTGCAAATAGGTCTTTTTCACTATCCACCCAAAAATCGACATTTTCTGAAAAATCATAAAGAATTATGTTAAGTTAATTTTTACATGAGGACATAAAAAAATTCAATTTTAGAAAATTCAATTTCTAATAGTGTTATAATTTAATCATAATATCTTTTCACAAAATGCAATAAAAACCATTTTTGAAGTATAAAATGAATTTATACTCATTCCTTATCTAGTAACCAAAATAAGATGATTGTTAATTTATTTTATTAAATTTATGATGTTTAAATTTAATTAAAATAATTCATTAATAGTTATTAACTTAATTTTCTTTGATAAAAATTCTTTATGAACTAAAATTGTTTTCTGAAAAATATCACCTTTAATCTTATATGATATATTAAAAAAAATTGAGTTCTTATTTCACAGTCATTAATCAGTAAATTTTTATTAAAGAAAAATTCCCTAGATAAATTTAATAATTTGGCTTCTCCTATTTATACCCATTAAACCAACAACTAGGTTATAATACTCAAATTTAAATAATATTATTTTAATATCATATCATAGTCTGTTTTAATCTCAGTATTGTGTGTGGGTTTCTAAATCAAACATAGTGTTATTTTTAAATAAAAACCTCAGGGTGTTATATTCTACCTTATGTGTATGGATTTCACTAGAATTTTTATAATTTTTTTAAACTTAGTTTTAATTATTTTTTCTACCCGGTTTTAGTGTCTGTAGGTTCTTTTTATAATTTTGTAGTGTTTTTGGAATTTTTATATTTTTTACTTAATTTTATATTATTATTTATTATTATTATTATTAAATTATATTAATATTATTTAATAGTATTAGTATCAAAATAATGTGTGTATATTATTATTTTATATTACTATTATTATATTTTATGTATTATTCTTAGTTTTTCTGGTTATATGTATATATATATATATATTTCTTATTATATATAATAATTATATTTAATCTAGCAATTACATTTTTTTATCTAGTTATTATTGTCATAAATTTTATCATCATCTATTTTTTTTTTCATTTATAACACTTATTATTTTTATTATGCATATAATTATTTAGTTAACTTAATTTTATTTAACATGTTACCTTAACACACACACACACATATATATATATATATATAAATCAATGTTCAATAATAAACAATTAGATATATATATATATATTATTATTTATTATCATTTTCATTTAGTCAAATGGGGATTTTCTGTTATGAATTTTAAAAACACCTTTTGTAGGGAGAGTGAAGCACGATAGTCATCTTCTTTAGGAGGGGAGGTAGTGTAAAAATCCTAAATAGTAGGGGGATACTTTTTTAGTACAATTCCCATCATTCCATGGTGAAAACCAATACAAGCACCACCAATACACCAGGATGAAAAAACTCCTTCTACCAGGCCACACCACTTGGGAAACATCTCTGCTCTCTACTTAGCAACACATGCCACCTCCTCAACCTCCATTCTCCTACGCCAAACCCTCCTCCTACAAAACCCTACAAACCAAGAGGCCACCCATGTATATAATCTGCTAGAAAAGCTATGATTCCCTTATATCCCTATAACGAACACCATTTGAGGAAGCCGTCTCCTCATTATACTGTCCTCCCATAACACGATCACACTGCTAGAATTACCCTCATCTCCAATCCACCAGCAATCAGTGACCTCCTTCTCATGCGATAGGTATCCCCTATGTGTCCATTGTTTCACCATTTTTTTAACACACATAGAGGGTTTATTCAGGGTAGGTGTATAATTATTAGTGATTTTCATGTTGTACGTGACATCAACGCATGAGGTGGAATCACTTTTCTTCTAGGGATTGATGATTCACGGCGAGAGTGAACATGGATCCAATCATTCTCATGTTGATGAATAATCTTGGTGGTTTTCATCGACATTATGTGCATCAGCAAATGATGTTTATTATTTTGCGATCATCGATGGTGTCTTTCAGTGATCATTGCTTTGAAAAGTACAAGTTGATATCTTCTGTTTATTATTTTATGTATCATGTATGTGTGATGACTGTATAATTTTTATAGTGTCAGTTTTTGATGAACCTGATGATAATATATTTCCTTTACTTTGTTTCCATGTTTGATTACATTTTGAATTTAATTTTTTTTATTTTTATGTATCGTTATTTAATTATATTTGTGTTTGAATTAATTTTCATTTGGAATATACACACATGATTTGGTTCCCATTCATGTGATACCTAATAATTAATCATGGACAAGAGATCATGAAAGAATTTATTCTCCCAGAAGTCAATCACACACGTGGGAGAATCATAAATTGCACACGAGAGAATTATGAATAAATAAATGTATTACTTGAAAAATTAACATTTTAGGGGAATTACCCTTAAAAAATTCATGAGTGATACATAATAAGTGATCTCATGTGAGTGAACCTGACACAAATAGATACTTTGAATTTTTGAGAAATGGTTTATTGCATTTCACCAAGTGATTCGATGCTAATGTGATGTGTAAAATTTTAATCAAATAATAGAATAAAATGACGAATGATATGTATGAAAATTAGAATACTGTCTAACATCATAGAATGTGACCAGATAATATTTTTATTAAATTTGGAATCAGTGATAACTAAATAAATAAATATTAAAATGTGGGAATTAAATAATTAGTATTTCATGAACCTGAATGATCATCACAAATATAAAATTTTCATATCTTACTATTTTATTACATAGATTAATTTAGTACACTTAGATAATTTTATTGAATTTAATTAATTATTTTTAAATTATTATTTGGTTTCTAGAACTTTAAGTCTTTAATCACATTAAAAACTCATCTGTCCATACATTCTTTCCAATGGATATTCCCAATGTATACGCACATTCTATCTATGGTTTGATCCTTCTTGTCACTTCTACAATTGTTAGTAGGTTAATAAATTTTTAAATTGAACATGATGAGACATGCACACAAAATTTTTGGAACCATTTCCTAGGAGAATAGTAGAATTAGGAAGTCTTCAAAGAGATTTTTTAGGTTATAGAAAACCAAATTACTACTCTAGAAATTTTTCATTGTAGGGAATTTCAAGACACACATAAGTTCTAAATAGAATGGTCAGAACTATATGACTAAACTCAACTCCCAATCTATGTGCTACAACTCATGATATATAGTTAAAATATTATCCAATCATGGGTTCTCCAAGAAATTATTTTTATTATAATTATTTTTATTCAATACCATGTTATGATCCATTTGAGAATTCACCACCATGTGGAACAAATGATTCAATAATTTGGAACATGATGATTTCTTCTACCACTAAGACAAATCGGAGGTTTGAACTTCAAGAAGAATGTAATGAAATTTTTATTTATTCAATTAATGATTTATAACCTTAATTTAGGAATCTATAAAATCAACTGACTCATCTGGTCCAACTAGCTACCTCACTATGACTAGATAATCCAATTCAGAACAATTTTTATTAAGAAATTGCAGTGAAGATTTCATTTGAACAACATCCATTTTACGATTATAATAATGATATTGATCCAGCTTCTTATAATACCATTGATGAATCCTATCCATCACAATTTTATTCTTCCAATATAATCAAATTTCAAGAATATGATATCTTAGTCTTATGCTCTATTGAATATAATGTTCCCTTATAAAATGTGATTTCATGCCCTTATTCTATGAGTTTATAACCTATCCATCCCAAAGTGAAAAAGGAAACATTGAATTAATATCAAATTAAACCTTTTTATGATGAATATGATATTGAAATGGGCCCCTTATTTACTATTATAGAGTTAGAATTGAACCAAGACGTCACAGATTGAAACCTTCAAGAGAACATCACATAAAATGACATTAAATCACCAAATTTTGAAATTATTTGTGAGTATGAAAGTTTTTCCAATATGGATACATCTAAAACATTTCATGTGTCATAAAATAAGTCAAATATTGTGATAGAGACTATTCATAATTTTATAGAAACAATGGAGGAATGATAATTCTAGGAGGATCCTAAGTTCATGGTTCTATATGTGCCAATTAAGAATTATTATGAGAAAAGTATAGAAGTAACTTTTAGAAAATATATCATTCTTGACATGATGTAGTCACCTACTCTAATTCATCCCACCCCCCACATCATATATCGAGGTTAATTTTTTTTCACTTGGAACAACCATAGATTCCAGTAATACTCTTAACCTTGATAATATTAATGAATCCATGGAGCATGAATTATGTTGGAAACTCGTGGATTTCCTTGTGCTAGTGGTTGGTGGTGAAAATAATTGGGATACATCATCAACCTAGATACTTTATTAAAGATATTATGGATATAATATGACCACTTAAAGAGTTTGGTAAGGAAATTTATTCTCTTGTGAAATTCAAGAATGTAATTTTCTTGATATTCATGATGATTCCCTATGCACAAAATTCAGTTATTTGGTGACTATTTCTTCAGAAAAGTTATTTATATTCCCTTATGATATGGAATATTTTAATTTCATTCAACCCATCCATTTTTTTTTGAAAAGTTTACATTGAGTTATTTTTAAGATTTTAGGATAATTTAATTTTCATCAAATAGATTCCACCCTCCCACTGATAAAGATGAAGATGAATGGTATACATTTTCCTTTGATCCTTCTAAAGTGTCATCAATTTATGGACAAAGAATAATTAAAATTAGTACTCAATGATAGGAAAAAAATCAATCATTTTTTCCTTTCAATGCATTTAGTTTAAATTAATTTAGTTTTTTTGCAATAAAATTCCATTTATTTACCACAATCTATTTTTCACCTAGCACTATCGTGAATATGATCATTAATCATACACACTTTTACAACCCACATGTCATTTTGATTTTGGATTTATCTCTTTGATATGATGTGGGTATGTGATTTCCATGTTTATATTTTATATTTATATCATTTACAGAGCTTCATAGAATACAGGAAGTCTTCTGATATATATCTTCATTTACTCAAGGATTTTTTTATTTGTTGATATATTTTATGCATAAAACAACACCATGTAAAATAAGTGACTAAAAAAATACTAACTAAAAAAAATGAAAATCAAAAAAATTGAAAAATGAATAAAACTAACATTCATTTCATTTATTGAAACCACATGAAATTTGTTGTATTTTTTCTTAATATGGTCATTAGAATACCACTTGTATCCCTAGGAAGTATGAGCACATTATTCCTAGTTTAAATTATTTTCTCCTTGATTTCATAGCATATATGATTTCCGATATTTTTATATTCTTCAAAATTGTTTTTTGGAAACCTGTATATTTTTAAGACACTAATTTTCGATCATTATCATATATTTTATCTAACTTATATGTCCATCCCGATGAGAATTATGGTCTATGTTTTTATCATCTCATATTTCTGTGTTTCTTAAGGGAATCTTGACCATGTTATGTATTCTATAATTTCCTTGTTTGTTTGTCAAAGGGATCATAATTTTAGAAGTTGCAATAAAATTACTAAGGATATTTTTGATTTAGTTATCCCCTTTGACCCACTTATCCAACCTTTCATTTTCTCTATCATGTATCCCTTATAAACCATGAAGAATCCTTTTTAGGATAATCCCATAGTCGATACCCTTCCCTACCCATTTATCGAGTATTTTCGTTATAATTTTGAATCTTAGTGTGAGGGATAAATTTATTCATGAAGAGGGTTGTTTGAGGGTAAATAGTTATTTGATTCACATGGATTGACATGATCTCATCCTGATTATATGTTTTAAATTTCACAGTATCTTCATTAATTACATGTATTTTGATATGGTAATGTAGATTATTTTTGGATTCAATAATGATTACTTTTGTGATCATTAAAAAGCTACCCTCTCTTTTGGGGATGCCAAGAAAAGTGAAGGACCATTACTCTTGTAGATAGAGAGTTTTCTATATGATCTATTTTCACTGAGAATATACAATGTACCACTACTTGTATACCTTTCTTTAAGATTTTTCTGACATTTATTTCATGGGGTTTTGGAGCTATTACTCACTAGATTACCCATCAATTATGCTTGAGTGAGTTGAATCCTTAAAAAAATGGAAAAAATAATAATTTTTAGCATCACAAGATTATGATATACTTGAAGACAAGAAACATTTTAAGTGTGGGTGAGAAATATTTTGAGGGATATATTTGGATTGATACTTATTATTCATTTATTTGAAGATTAAACGCTTATTTTTCCAAGTTATTGAATTTTTTATATGATGCACCATTCTGCAGCCTTAGAGACACTTGAACATAATTTGAAGTCCTCAAGATTAATTTATTCTTTTGATTTTCACTAATAGAGATGTGAAATTATTGTAAATCCAATTGTAAGAGTGAATGTGTATGATAATTAAGCATGTATTTGATCAAATTGCTTGAGTTATGGCAGTGATGGTGATGTATTTCACATGATTCTTGAGTTCACATACTTGTTTTGGAAAGAATGTGAGTTAAATATTTTTTTAAATTGAATTTATAATTGAAGCATCATTTTTTGGGTAAAAGGGATTGATTTTTTTTGAACTTGTGATTATATTTATCTCGTTAGTATATGGTGTAGTTTCAAGTTGTTTCTGATAGTTTTTTCCTAGGAGTGAAAAATTTTAAGTGTGGGGGATTTGATGCTCGTGGATTTTTCAAACATTTTTAAAATTGTTTTCTTAGTTTTAATTATTTTTCCACCCGCTTTTAGTGTTTTTCGACTCTTTTTATAGTTTTGTAGTGTATTTGGTATTTTTATATTTTTAATTAATTTTATATAAATATTAGTTATTATTATTATTTTATTTTCTTATTATTATTAAATTATATTTATATTAGTAAATAGTATTAATATCTTCACTATGTGTATATATTATTATTTTATGTTAATATTATTATATTTTGTATATTATTTTTAGTTTTTTCTGGTTATATGTGTATATATATATTTCTTTATAATTATATATAATATTTTTTAATCTAACAATTATATTTTATTTCTCTAATTATTATTATCTTACATTTTATCATCATTATCATTTTTTGATTCTAACACTTATTATTATTATTATTATGTAGATAATTATTTAATTAAATTTATTTTATTTTACATGTTACCTTAATATAATTATATATATATATATATAAATGTCTAGGTTCAATAATAACTCATTAGATATATTTATTTTATCATTATTTTTTTTATTGTTATTTTAATTTAGTCAAATGAGGATTTTATGTTTTGAATTTTAAAAAACCCTTTTATAGGGAGAGCGATGCATGGGGGTTATCTTCTTCAGGAGGGAGTTAGAATGAAAACCCTAACCATTAAGGAGATATTTTTCGAGAAACATATCTTTCCCTCTATGACAACACCAAAACATGCACCACCCCCACACTAGGCCAAACAACATCCTCATTCTACCAGCCCGCACCACCAGAGTAGCATCCATACTCTCTCTTGTGTGAAACAATATTCCTACTTAACCTACATTTTACTTATCATCACACTCCTTCTACAAATCCCTACAAACCCAGAATCCACCCTCGTATAGAAGTAGTTGGATGAGTCACACTACCTTACTCTCCCTATAGTAAACCCCACATGAAGAAGCTACCACCTTGATCTCCCCTACTCCAACAACATGATCACACTACCGATGTCACCCTTATATCCAATCCACCAGTAGATAAAGATATACATCTCATATGATAGGTATCAATACCATATCATTGTTTCAACATTTATTCTCTACACATATAGGATTTGGTTTGGGTGGGTACACAGTTCTTGGTGATTTTCAGGTAGCGTGTGACATCGATGCATGCAGTGAGGATTGAATTTTAATGATAAGAGTGAACATGGATCCAATATTTTTTTATGTGTGTTGAAGAACATGATCAGTGGTTTGAATTAGAATTATAGTGATCTATGAGAGATGGTTATTATTTTGTAATCATCGATGGTGGATTACAGTGCTCATTGCGTCAACAATTACACGGTGATATTTTCTATTTATTATTTTATGCATTGGGTTTGTATGATGACTGGAAAATTTTCATAGTGTTGGGTTTTGATGAACATAACGTTAATTTCATGCCTTTAGTTAATTTTCATATTTTATTTCCTTTTGAATTTAATTTTTTAATTGGATATTTAATTATTTAATTATATATGTGTTCGAATTAATTTTCATTTGGGATCTCAACACATACTTTGTTGCGCATCTATGTGATAGAAAATAATTAATCATGAGTGGGACATCATCAAAGAATTTATTTGTCTGTAAGTCGATCGTGCGCATGATAAAATTGTAAATCGCATGCGAGTGAATTTTTAATAAATAACTATACTAATTAAAAAAACATTTTGTGTGTGATCCCATTCAAAATTTCATGAGTGATTCGTAATAAGAAATCTTATGTAATAAAAACTAGTATAGATAAATACTTCAACTTTGTGAGAAATGGTTTGTTACATTTCACCAAGTGATTCAATGCTAACGTGACACATAAATTATTCATAAAACCATAGAAGAAAATGATGGATGATTTTTTTGAAAATTATAATTCTATCTAACATTAGAGAATGATACTAGAAATTATTTTGAATAAATTTAGAATCGATGATAATTGAATAAATAAGGATTCAGATGTGGGAATTAAATAATTGACAATGCATGAACCTGAATGGATGTCACAACTTTCACACTCCCATCTCCACATATTTTTTTCCATAGATTAATTTAGTTCACTTATATAGTTTTAGTTAATTTAATTAGTTATTTTTAAATTTTTATTTAGTTTTTATAATTTTAATTCATTAATCACATAAAAAACCTACCTACCTATACATTATTTCAAGAGGATATTCTTAGTGTTTATGCACACTATCTCTGTGATTAGACTATTCTTTCCTCATCAATTGTAGAAACTAGGTTAATAAATTTGAAAATTTTACACATTTAGATACTCATGACACTCCCCATTTTATATAAAACACATCCTCAAAATTTTAATTTGATTGTCTCAATATGAATTTATCATAACATTATAATAAAATCATATATAAATTTTATCACAAACTTTAATTCCTAGGTCCTCATGATGAAAATTTTTATTTCAGAAAATAATTCACCATAATAAGACTTATATTTTTATATGAGTTTGTAAAATCATACCTTGATAGTTGAGTGTTACTTACCACATAAGTCTTAATATGTTTATCTATGTCTCACTTGAGTTTGAGGAATTCTTTTTTCTATCGAGATAGAGAATGTGGGAGAATATATTTACTTGATTTCATTCCATAATTTCCTCTATTAGTTTTTTTTCATGAATCTTTTCACCTCTACTTTATCTCATAACCATGATGAAATTTTCATTCCCAAAGCACAAAAATTAACTCTTAATAGTTTACAAGATCCATATAAGGATAAAAAGTAATTTCTCAGGTTTCTTTCCATTAAACAAAGACAAAAATGGTTAGAATTGGTTAATATAATATCCAATATGAATTAATATAAAATTAATATCCAAATACTTAATAAATGACACCCAAATTTTAACTTAAATCATTTTAATTTTTTTTGGAATATGTTTGGACAAAATTAAAACCTAAATATTAGGAATATTTGATTACATATTATTCTAAGTTGAACTTAACATTTATAATGCTGTGGATTTTCTTGATCCCTTATGATGTCATTCTCAGATATCTAGTGATTTATGAGTAGTTTTATAAAATTCATAAGTGGATCTTTAAGTTGTTTTAAAAATTATAGATGTGATTTCAATATTTAAAATATTTTTTAAAATTTATTTTGGATGCTTTTAAAGAGACTATAAGTGTTCTTATAAATTTTGAACTGATGATAAAGGTTTTTTTAATTATTTAATAGTTTTTTGTTGAGGTAAATTTAATATTTTTAAGGTTATTCTTACCCTTATGCATGACCATTCTTCAATTTAAGGAAAACATCTATTTTTAAAGGGGCATGTAAGGGCACATACTATTTTTTATTAGCTGTGTAAGGGTAAGTAGTGTTTTTATGAGTTTATTAAATGTAAATTGGATCTCTAATGCATTAAATAAAGGTTACATTCAACCCTTGTAACAATCATTCAATGATTTTAAAGGCTACATAACGGTAGGTTATTCCTCACATTAGGGTAATCAAATTTTACTATTAACTGTTTAAGGGTATTGAAGTATTTTTTAAGATTATTTAAGGGTATTCTAGTTTTACTATTAGTTATTTAAGGGTATTAAAGTCTTTCTGAATCTCATATAAGGGTACTCCCCGACTCATGTAAAGGCCAACCTTACCCTCATAAGGGTAGTTGCATGTTTCTTAAGGCTATGTAAGAGTAAAACAAGACCTATGTAAAGGGAATATTGTGTTTTCCATTGTTACTTAAGGGTAAAACCCTATTACCATTAAATAGCATATATAATCCATATATGGGTATTTAGAACTACCCAGTTTTCTAGTTTTTTCTTTTTTTAACCTGTAAATACATTTTTGTGTTCTTTTTAAGAGCCAAAAATCTTGGTTTTGATTACTTGTGACTCATTTAAAATTATATTTAATGTATTTAAAGGGCATAAATGGATCACAAATGAAGATCCAAGTTAAATAAAAATTAAATTGAATGGTTTTAAGTATAAAATTTAATTTGAATCAAATTTCTATGCGGGGATATGTTTTTGTATTCCAAAATATGCAACCCCCTTCAATTATTTCTTCCTTCTCAAGTTCAGATGATCTCAAAGACTCCTATATAGTTTTGAATAGATTTCTATAGTTAATCCAATATTCTACCTTGTGAACCAAGCCTATATTTCTAGGATGAAGAAATATTCTCCTCTTCTTTATTTTGCATGCAATGAATTATAAGATAATAACACTAGGTAGACGATCTGTGACTTCTATTTATTTTTATACTATGAAAATGTGAATTAACCATGATTTAGGTTCTTTGTTTACATGGATGTGATTAACCTTAATCAAATTATAATTTAGAAAATAATCTTGTGATGAATGTTCATATGATGATATTAAAATATAAAGGTTCAATATAAAATGAATGCAATGAAATATAGATAATAGATTAACATATAATTGTTAAGAAAAGGGAGAATTATCTCATGATGAAATTATCTTGAAATATTTAAGTGAGATAAATTTATATTTCATGTTGCATATAATTTATTCTTTAAGAAAATATTATCGCATGTTGTAGAAGAATTATTCTCTGTTAAAAATAATAATTACATGTCTTAATGGTTATTTTTTCTTAATGTAAGAGTGATATTACATGTTTCATTAATTTTAGTTAATCAAGATATTATTCATTATAAATAAAGTGATTAATCTTCATATTTAAAAATTAATATTTACATACACTGGATAATAATGTTTGATTATTTATAATATTTTTATAAGAAATAGAAATAAATAATTTCATGTTGTATAAATAATGATAATTATTCTGAAAATTATCCAAGAGATAAAATGAGATAATTTCATTTCATTATCTAATTAATATTTTATTAAATCAAAAAGATAACTTTCCATGTTGTAAAATTCTTATATAACATTGGTGAGAATTATTCAATAGTTCTGTATATTATAAAATTGAATGGGAGATTTCCACATGTGTTATAATTTTAATTATTTTACTAAATAATATTATTGATTGATTAGAACTTTATACATGAATAGAGATGATTATCAGATGTTGGTAATGAATTATTGAAAAGAAATATTATCTCATGTGGGAATATTTATATACAAGTTTGAAATATTTGGAACGTGTGATTATATGATTTATGATATATATTTTGTTGCCTCTAAGACTTACTAGATAGCAATCCATTTCTTGTTATTATTTTAAATCATGGTTGGTATTCATGGAAATTAAATAACAAATTTAAGATGTTAATGTTTTTATTACAATAAAAAGACACTTTGAAATAATTATCTTTGAGATTATTGATATATGAAAAATAGTCTTAAGGAGAAATTCCAGATGAAATAAATAGTATTTAGTAATGATTATTTTTTATGGAAAATACTTCTGGGATTTATTCTTTATTAATTAGATAATTTAATATGGTAATGGGAATTTAATGATTTCTTCAATGATTTCTTTGGGGATAATAGATCCATAAGTTGTTTGATAAATCTTTGAATTACTTATTTTTTAACTATAGTGTACATTAAAATTATATTTGGAATAATAAATTTAAATATGCATTTAATATCAATGTATTTGTATCCATGATGAGATTAAATGATGACCTTGTTTGGTTGGAATAATGGGCAGAGATTCCCAAGTCTATTATGGTTGCATGAGGTGCTACTAATGATGATAATAGAGGGAGGGGATGCTTGAGGTTGTGATGGTGGCACGAGGATCCAATTATAAAGAAAATGGAAACATGGTATTTATAATGTGATATGATGTACAAAAGTTTCAAGGATGACACTGAGACCATTAGGACAAGTTTAGAGTAGGGATTTCTTATCGGCAGTTACTTCTTGCTTAATGCTTACTTGATTCCCAATATCCAATTATTATTTTTACAATTAGTCTCCAACTATAGAAAATAGTTTGATACTTTATATTGTGATTGAATATTTTAAGTGGTATCATGTTCTAATCCCTAGAGTAGATGGATGTTTAGGGAATGATAAATGATCTAATGAAATAATGGTGTTGGTTATTGATTATTAATTTATATCGATGACATACTTGAGAATATAAGAAAATAATTAATAGTTCCATCAACACTTACATTATAAGATTAAAATGTTAATATTGGAAAAGAAAATAGAATAATATCCATTAATGTATAATTAATTAATTAATGTTTAGATTTATGCTTATATGTTTTTGTTACCTAGGCCTTAATAGTGGTGGCAGCTAGTCCCATGTGATGTTAGGGGAAGATGATTCTTAGGATAGGTAGTTTCAAATAGTGTGGTTGTGAGCATTATATATATATATATATATATATCCTTTATGTTTTTTATTTAAAATTCTACCCCACCCATATCAGTTGGGATATTGAAACCCAGTGGACTATGGGAGGGTGTTTTCCTCAACATCCAGGTTGGTAAGGAATAGCTAGCTAACTACCCTCTCAGACCCCACTCTCTTCTCCTGTTGGTATTATTTGTTGGTATGAACATTATTTATATTTCCATATATATGTGTGCAGAGGGATATAACGTCTTGTGGTTATTTTATACACATATATGTCTATATATAGTATCTTAATAGTTGTTATAGGTATGTTGTGTATAGGGTGTGATGGCTTGATGTATAATACATGACATAAATGATGCGGTGGATACCAAAAAATACTTAGTTACTATATGGATATGTGGTTGTGATGGTGAAATGTTGTGATGCATGAGGTTCATGATATATTACCTTATCCCCAGTTTCCTTGGGCTGGATTACTTTTTGATAGATATGGACCAAGATGTGCATCATTGGGGAAGAGAACCAGATTAGTGGGGAAGTGGAATTGGGGTACCAACATTGAATATTATGTTAAATATTATATGATTACTTATAGTCAATACTTGTTGAGTGAGCCACAATGAGTGGCCTTGCGCTCTCCTCTCACCCGTTAGGGTTTCCTTCAGTAGCGTTCTGGAGGGGGTAGGCCTACGATCTCTAGCTTATCTCCCCCTTCTTCTATTCTTTTCTTCTTCCATTATCACTTTCTCCATTTTCTCCTCTATCCCTGGTCTCTTTCTGATGTGCTCTTTCTTGATGGGGGCATCACAACCTGGATGGGTTCCTAAGTATCCTCACGCATTTTTGTAGCAGAATTTCTCCTTCAATATCTAATATTTCTTATGGTTATTTCATCTCCCTCCATGTCAGTCTAATTTATTGGTGTTTGGGGGATTTATGAGTTTATAATTGTTCGATCAGTGGTGCTTCAGGAGGAGAGAATTTCATCGGTTCCAATTCAAGATATGGTAGTTCTCACTGGAGGCTTGACATTTCACCTTTTCATTGAAAGGTGTTGTTTTTAGCTAGTGGTGGATTCGATGGTTCAGGTTGGAGGTCCTGGTGAGGACGCTTCACTGTCGAGGCCATGTCTAAATCGCTACTCTGGCTTCATGTTCCATCGTCGTTCTCTAGGTCGGACTGAGGTAATGGTTTCAAGGAGGCTATGGGATGCACGTTCGTTAGGTCATGGTGTTCCAAGAGGACAGTCCATGCCTCGATCCAATCTTGATGGTCTTTATTGATCTTCAAAGTGGATGGTTTTGGTGTGGCTGTCTGAAGTATTTTCCATTGGTTTCTATAGAATTAACTTTGGATATGGTTTGGTTTTTCATATTTCTATATCTTTGAATGTTTTTGTTTCTTTTTCAGCAATGGTTCCATTTATTTTTTGGTTTTGTTCGAGTTTATGCATTTTATGTGCTTCATCAATCTATTTTGTGTGGTGTTTGGATGGTAGTGATGACAATGTTGATGAAATATGATGATATCAGTGGGAATTTTTGACGTTTTTTTAGTTAGGTTGAACAGATCTCTGGTTTTGTTTGTATTTTCTCCAGTCACCGACACCAGAGGTTATGGCTAGAGATGAGGCCAAAAATGGTTCAATAGGCTCATGAATGATTGCAGGTGACAAGACCGGCTATAGTGGATGGTTCATGGCTCAAGGCCTCCTTAGATTGGGTGCCCTTTTTTGAATGTCAAATTTTGTATGAATCTTATATTTCAGTTCCCGCTTGTATTATGTGGTTTATGCTTACCCTCAATGTAGCTCTTTTTAAAATAAATAATATAATTCTCAGGCAGTGATTGACAATGAGGATGGAAAAAAATAGCAAACCTATTTTGGTGATGAGTTGGTTTCATTTTTTACTCACTGGTCTTTAGTATCCTTATTTTACATCTTTCATGAGAGGTTATAGGGTGGATTATTTTTAGTACATATGTCCTGATCACCATATATATATACATACATATATATAAAATATTTTTAGGTCCGCAGGAGATGGTTGGTTATCATGCTTTTATTTTCTAGTTTGATGAGTTTTTGGAGCTTTATGGTCACTATTGAGGGCCTATTTTAGTGTTTTTATATTATTTCAATTTTATATCATTACATTCATATCATGTATTTGGATTTATTATTTTTTTATGATAATGAGTTGTTTGGGGATTCTCATTTTATATCTTATAATATATTTAGAGGATGATGCCTCCCATATATGTGATTATATACCCCCATTTCTTATGACCAACCAATTTTCCATTGGATCTAGACTTTGTGAATCATTATCTCACTTATCTAATTACTGGCCCAGGTGGGGTACCTTTGGGGGGAGGGGGTTATGAAGCAGTGGTATCATAGGGAGGATGAGAGATAAGATAAAGTTTAGAGCTAAGAATGGGTTAGGATGCATGAGTTGGTAGAGAAACAGTGTTAGATAGGATTAATACATGCTATAAACAAGGTAAAAAGCTAAAAAATGTGATTTTAGGTTCCCCTCATGATCAATTGTAAGAAACATCAAGTTTCCTAGATATATTAATTAAATTAATTCCGCTTGTGGGGGTAGATACCTAAGAAAGGATCATGAAACATGCTTGTATATTCCTATGTTTGAATTGGGTAGACAATAGGGAAAAGGTTAAAAATGAAGTGACTAATTATTCTAAAGTAATATGTATCCTAGGTTATGATTACCTAATGTTTTTTATTTTGATGGAGTGGATCTAGGTCAATATCCCCATAAGGTTTTTTCTAAATACAAACAATAATATATGTCATAAAATCACTATAAAGTGGAGGATGAAAAAAAAAATGCTCAGAGGGGGACAATTTGAGAATTATGGGACTAGAGTCTATAGAAGTCCAGGGATCCATATTGGATTTTGGGATAGATTAGTAATTCGAGGAGTAAGGCACAAACATTGGTTTGAATCACACTTGAATATAGAACCGTGCCTCATTGGATACAGTGATGCTGTATGGATTAGCTCGCCAATGGTGTTTTTTGTTCCTTAGAGTTTGAGAGGAGTTGGCTATTTTTTAGGGGATTATTTAGTAATCAAATTTTTAGAAGAGTTTTCTTTATTCTACCACAATGGTGTATTTTAATTCAGTGAATTTTTTATAATCCTTAAGATATAATATTAATATATATATTTTAGACCTTTTAATTGCCTCTTTGAACCAGAAACCCTTCGATTGTAAGCACCTTAGAGTGAATGGCTGAGATTAACATAATTCATCAATTGATTGACCTTTAGAATGAGTATAGGGAAACATACTGATTTTTATGATATAAACCTAACAAATAAATCATTGATCCATGATCATTTTTATCACTTCAACCAATATTTTCCAACCCCACCAAATTTCATTTAGACATGGTGAGTATAACACATTCCTCAGGCCTGGGGTTGAGATGGATATATGGTCTGAAGAAGGAGTTTCTATAACCTTGTTTACATCATTAAATTACTCTCTCCTTGGGACCTTGTTTGGTTTGGGTGGAGGGTTCAATATTTACTATAACCATGGGCCTTTTTTTCAGATGGGGGTGGGGGGGGGGGTTATCACCATTTTCATCTTTTACTCTTCTCTCTTACACATTGTGGTGGAGATTTGAGAAGGGGTAAGGGGATATTATATGCATTTTTTTTTGTTTTAACAAATATACTCTTCACTCATTGAATGTGACATATGAAATGGTTCATGTAATGGAGATAATTTTAAGCTTTCATTAAATTTATTTCTTCCCAATTTTGGATTAATTACACTCTATATTTTTAAATAAATTATTTTATTTGCTATGGATAGTGCATGTTTCTTTATTTATGACATGGTTGTGGCCTTATGTTCTTACATACTCCGAAGGAATTTCCTTGTACTAATAATTCATGTTTCATGAACTTGAGGATATGAAGAGAGGGTTTATTTAACCCATCATGATGCATTATGTTATGAAATATTTTAAAACTATACGGGAAAGTCCGTTTTTCCCATATAGATAATATCATGGTTTGGTGGATGGGTTCCTTTGATTTGTATGTTTTTGGAATCATTTTTTATGTTGTTCTTGGTGCTTTTAATGATTGGGGAATATTATGTGACATTAATTTTGAAACTCTTTAAGTAATGGAATTCACCTATTCTAAATAGTTAATGGAAATCGGGACATGATATCCTTTTTAATTTTTGTATGAGTGTGATCATGGTAAATAAAGTTTTGTTAACAAACGTAGAAAAGTTTTAAATCCATATATGGTGGATTTTTTAAACCTCATTCAATATTTATAATTTATTTAATATATTGAATTTATCTCCCTATATTTTGATGTTATGTGTATTATATTTTAAATTAGAAAATAGTACGATAGAATTGTGTTAGTTGAATAAAAGGAATTTGATGAAATCATGTTTTCAAATTATAATAAGTATCAATTGGTTAACATGAAGCAGGTTTTTAAATTGTAGTAGTGGGTGTATAAATTAAAATTATTTGTTTCAAAAGAAAATAAATTTAATTATTTTTTAACAAGTTTTATTTGTTTAGTGATTAATAATTTTTTTGGGAATTTGTTTTGTGGTGACATGTTTTCTTAAATAAACGATTATAGTTTAACATGGAAATTTTATTTTATTTTAGAAGTATCTTAAAAAATGTACTGTATGTGTTTTTGCAAGAAGTTTTTTTTATAATTACCATGTTATAAAGAAGAATGAAAATATTTTCATTGGATTTCAAACCTATTTGGTTTTATTTAATTCAAGTGATTTTTTGGAAATTATTATCAACATGTTTTTGAAATTTAACATGTTTGAATGTGAAATATTTGGATACACGTACTGGAAGTAAATAATCAACTAAAAAAATGTTTATGTTTTTTACTCCTTAAACCTCATTAATTAATGAAAATTTTTAGGTACCATATATAAGGTTTTTGAAAAGTAATTATACAATCATGCAAATCTACTTTCTTCACGATATTTTAATCATGAAAAGTTTTTGTTTTCTTATGAATATTATTTTATAAAATTTGAAATGAAAATAAATCAATTATATATTTTAATTTGATGGAATTCCTAAGTAAAATTGTTGAAAAGCTGAATATAAAGGCATTTTCTCCCAAAATTATTTCTTTTCAATTTTTTTTAATCATTGTGAAGTGTTTTTTTCTAAAGGTGTTCCTTGAATAGTGTTTTTTAATGTTATGATTGTTTTTTGATATGTATTTATTGTTGATTGTTTATCTATTTGTCTGTCCTTTGATGTGATTATGTTATTTTACCTAGGAAGAAGAATCATAGACGTGTTCTCAAAACTCCAAATTTATTTGATGCATGATTTTTTTGGGATGAATTATTTAATCTCATGTTGAAATGTGAGGTTGATTATCCCATTTATGATATGAATTATTAGTGGAATGGATACTATTATAGGTATCAACACTAGGATATTATTTTAAAGTGTTATATAGTTATACACTTTGTTTATCTAGTGGTTTTTGTGTTCCAAATTTAACAAGAACCTTTAGAGGTATCTTGTAGGGTTGAAAAATTATCCCCCTTCCTTTTCCATCACTCCCAATTTCATTTTAATTATCATGGAGGACAATTTATTGAGAGGTATCTAATGTAAGGGTCTATTTTTCCTAAGCTCTTACTTTGTCATTATGGGATTTCTGGTGGTTCGAGAGTTGTTGCATAAAATTTAGAAGTGGGTTTTAATTTGTTTTAAAAATTATGGATGTAATTTCAATGTTTTAAATGTTTATTTGGAATTTAATTTGGATTTTTATGTGATTGTAATTGTTTTTGGGATTTTTTAAGAGATGATAAATATTTTTCATAAATATTTATATGTTTTTTTTAAATGAAAATTTAATAATTTTATGGTTATTCTTACCCTTGAGCTTTACCATGCTTCTATGTAATTCAAACACCTATTTTTATAGGTGTATATAAGGGTGAAAGATATTTTCTATTAGTTGCATCCGGGTATGTAGTGGATTACTTGAGTTATTTAAAGGTAACATAGATCTATCATGGGATGATTAAAAAAAATTCAACCTATGTAAGGGACATCCTATAATTATAAAGGCTTCAAAAAATGTAGTTTGTTCCTTTAATAAGTGGAATCCACTTTTACTATTGGTCGTGTACTGATCTTGAAGTGTTTTTGAGGCTTGTGTAAGGGTAATTTGGTTTTAATATCATTTGAATAAGGGTCTTGAAGTGTTTCTGATTCCAATATAAGGGTACTCCCCTACTAATTAATGGGTTAACCTTACCTTTATAAGTGTAGTTTCAAGTTTCTTAAGGCTATATAAGAGTAAAACAAGACCTATGTAAAGGTTAGTCCACATTTTTTTTGTTTCAAAAGGGTAGAAAGATACATAAGGGTAAAACCCTATTACCCTTATGCAGTATATATAATTTTTATATGGGTAACAGGAATTACGTAGTTTTCTATCACTTCATCTTCTTTGAACTATAAAATAATTTTACCATTTTTTGGAAAGCCTAAAATCATAGTCTTGATTGATTTTGAATTTTTTTAAAATTATATCTAAACTATTCAAATGTTTTAAATGGATCATAATCAAGATTTTAGATAAATAAAAATTAAACATAATCATTTGAAATATGAAATTTAAAATGAATTAAATTTCTGTGTGGGAATATTTTTATATATTCTAAAATACAAGATATCCCCACCGAGACTTTCTTCCTTCTCGAGTTTGGGTGATCTCAATGCCTCCTATAGATTCTTGCAAAGCTATATGAAGTTGATCTGAGCTTCTCCCTCATACACCAATACTTTGTTTCTATGATGAATACATGTTCTTCTCTCCTCTGTTTTGGGTGAAATGACTTATAATAGAAACAACTAGGTAGGGGATCTATGACTTCTTTTTATTTTTATACTATGGAAATTTGAATTAACCATTTTTTAGATTTTTTTAAATGGATTATATTAAAATTAATTAGATAATAATATGTAAAATAATTTCATGATGACTTTTTTATAATAATTTTAAATTATAAAGGTTGAAGTTGAAATGAATGCAGTGAAATACTTATTAAATATTATCATATAATTTCCAATAATAGAGATAATTATCTCATGTTGAAATTATCTTGATATATTAAAGGGAGAGAAATTTATATTTCATGTTGTAGATAAATATTTCTTTTACAAATATTATCAAATTTCATGGAATCATTATTCTATCTTTATAATTATCATTTCATGTCATAATGGTTTTTATTACTTTTTGTAAGAGTGATATTAAATCTTTTGTTACTATTTTAAAATCTACAGATTATTACAGAAAGATAAATTTATTAATCAATATATTTAAAAATGAGTATTTACAAGTAGTAGATAATAATGATTGATAATCTATAATATTAGCAGAATAAATAGAAATAAATAATTGCATGTTGTAGAATTAATGATAATTATTCTAGAAACTATATATGAGATATAAAGAGATAAATTCATTCCATTTTCAAATTAATATTCCATTAAATAAAAATTATAGCATGCTATGGTGTTAAATTTCTTAAATAACATTGGTGAGAATTATTTGATAATTTTTAATATTAGATAATTGAAAGGGATATTGTTGCATGTGCCATTTCTTTTATTATTTTTCTAAAGAATATTTCTACATGTGTAGAACATTATTCATTCTTAGAGATGATTATCTCATGTTTTTAATGAATTCTCTAATGAAAATATTATCACATTTGAGAATATTTATATTATTGTTTCAAATATTTATAAACATGTTTGAAATATTTGGGATGTGTGATCATTTTTTTATGATATATATATATATCTAATATTTACTAGATAGTGTGATATATTTTATTATCATTATTAATCATGGTTGATATTCGTGGAAATTAAATAACATATTTAAGCTGGTAATGATTTGATTATAATAAAAGAGTCATTTTAAAATTATTATCATAAAGATTGTTGATATATGAAAATGTAACTTAAGATAGAATTTTGGATGAAATAAATAACGTTTACCCTTGATTATTTTTTTTGGATAATGTTTTTGGGATTTATTCATTATAAATTAGTTAAATAAATAAAGGTAATGAGAATTTAATGATTTCTTAAATCATTTCATTATGGTTTAAAAAGCCTGAAGTTGATTGATAAAGGCTAGAATACCTTATTTATTTTAGCTATAGTTTCCTTTTAAAAACATATGTGGGATAATATATTTAAATATGTATTTATGATCTATGTATTTTGATCCATTTTGTGATTGGATAATAATCTTGTAGGGTTAAATTAATTGGTGGGAATTCTCACGGTTATTATGCTGGAATGAGGTAATGATTATGATGTTGATTGTGGAATGGTATGTTTAGTGTGATATAATGTACATAAGTTTCAAGGATTAAACTAAGACCATTGGTATGAGTTTAGATTAGGTATTTCTCATTAATACTTAATTTTGTTTTAGTTTTTTCTTATTGGATGATGGTCAATTGTTATTAATATATTCAATTTCCAATTGTTTGAAGCAATTTGATACTATGTACTATGAGTGAATCTTTTAAGTTGTATATTTGGCCAAGTCATAGACAAACCATAAATTTATGGATTGATAAATGAAATAATAAAATAATGGGGTTTGTTCCTTTTTCTTACTTTATGAAGATGACATACTTATGAATAAAAGTAAATAATTAATATTTCCATCAATATTTGGATCATAAGATTATAATGTTAATATTGAAATAGAAAACTTAATGATATTTATTAATGGACAATTAATTTATAAATTTTAATCTTGATTCTTTTATGTTTTTGATACTTGGGCCTCAACAATGGAAGCTAGGAGTCTCATGCGATGTTACCATAGTGTTTCTGTGATAATTATACATATATCCTATATTTTTATTATTTTATATGCTACCTCACCCATGTCAGTAGGGTTACTAACTCCTAGTGGACCCTTGTAGGGTTTTTCCTAACATCCAGGTTGAGAAGGAACAGATGGCACACTACCCCCTCTGACCTCGCTCTCATCTCCTAGTAATATTATGTATTGGTAGGCATGTGGTTATACTTACCCATGTGTTTTTTATAGGGATATAACCTCTTGTGGTTATTTCACAATAACAACGTAAGTTTTATGAAAAAAATACTATATTCAATAACGTACATGATACGCTACATCAAGCTTAAACGAACAACTAAATATTATTATTTAAATTTTACCATTATAACATAGCCTATGAAAGGGTGATAATGAATAATATTCACTAAATTACGAAAATATGGTTTTAAAATGTTAAAATAACTATTCATCGATTACCAAATTTATTAGAAATGGAAATAAAAATCAATTGATTATGAATGATGCGTTTTTATGAAAACCTATTTTAAAAAGAGAATAATTGTGTTTATAAAATCATATAACTATTTATTGATTTTTATTTAATGAAAAATATATTTTATATATTCAATTTAATGTTTTAAATTCATCTTATATGTTTTCTAGATATGATATAAGAACAAATTTAATTTTCTGGACAAAAAAGTATTTATCAAGAAAATATAGTTTTACCACCTTATGATGGATAACCCTTTTTAAAAATAGTTTTTGACAATTTTATAAGTTATATTTGATATAATAAACTTATTTTGGAATCGGGACATCAAAATTTATCTTGGTTGAAATTTTGGTATTTTCCAATGAAATTCATATTTTAATGAATAGTGAAAAATACTGCATTTTAATTCAAAACTGCCTTTTCATATAATTTATTTATATAGTTAAATTTTCATTTTAATTGGTTTTAAAGTTTAATAGGATTATTTTATTATCATTTAATCTAAATTTTGTAATTTTAAGTAATTTCACATTGAAATTGGACATAAAACCACGCCAATCTTTTGATAGTTTTTACCTCTTAAAAACATGTTTTCTGGTTTTAACAATTAAAATTAATTTTAAATCACTTTATGCCAATTCTATGTCTTGAATTTGGAAAAATGGATTCCAAATCTGGAAGCAGAAGTTTCAAATTTTGACAATAGGTGCATTTTATTTTTGGAACTTATGAATTGTAACTTTAGTAATTATTTTTATTTACTATGGTTAAAGGTTAAATTAGGTAAATAAGGGTAACAATAATATTATAATAATATAAGACTACCAAAACATGTGTGATAATCCTATTTTATGAGATATTTTCAACAAGAAGCATCCTTGAGTCAATTTTTGGACCCCATGGAGCCACTTGGTAGTGATAATGACATGTTATAATAATTAATTTAAAGTAAAGAGAAATATAACATAAACATGTATATTTTAACTAAAAAACATTTAGGTGGGGTTATATAATTGATATAATTAACTATAAATAGTCATTAGAAATATAAATTTTTTCCTATATCATGGTATTTTATTTATAAATTTTATACAATAAATAAATAAATTTATTTATGATACAATGATGATGCAATGATTACCTAATTAATAAAAGATTCAAATAAATGATATTATAAATTTTAAAATATACATAATTTTAAAATTTTTATGCCAACCATGAATTTTATAACTCATTATGACATGTTATATTTTATTTAATGTAGTGTTTTTCAAATGAATCATGTTTTTATGACTTTAACAAAAAAATAATTACAAAATAGTGTCAAAATTGACATAAATGAGTTTTTAAAACAAATAATATTTTATTAAATGATATAATAGTATTAAAAATACAATATTTGTAAAACTAACTAGATAATGTTAGAAAATTCATTAATGATCCACTTTAGTTTCTCTTGAGATATTATAGTAACCATTTTAACCATATAGTGTAAAAATACTAGTAGACATGGTAAGAGTTAATTTATTTAACAAAGGGATAATTCCAAATGATAAGGTTAAATTTGTGACCTAAACTTGTATAAAACCTATTTGTTGAGAGTATTTAGAACCATATTCATCATATACTATAAATAGATCACTTTTAAGCTATTATAATTCTAAAATAAATTAATATTAAAATAATATTTCAAGATATTCCAAAACTGCCCCTCCTCCCTCTTATAAAAGGACACCAACTCTACCAATTTAATCACACCTATAATGCCACTTGTATTTCCCAAATTCTACTCAAATAATCTTTTAATATCCATCAATTCCTCCTATAATCCTTACCTATTGTAGAAGTCAATTTAAGAAGTCTTTTTGGCTCAAATCAAAAAGAGTTACCCGATTTAGAGTTAACATCTTCTGTCAAGCTCCTTTCATTAATTTTCCTTATCCAACCACTTAAACTAAATTTATTCCATTATTTAATAAAACCACTAGTATCCTCAATATAATATGATATTTTTATGATAATGGATAGTCCTACACTTACACACAACTCCATCTAATGCATATATAATATACTATTTCTGTGTGCGGCGAACTACTACCTCAGGAAACAATGATTGTTCAATTTTCTCCTACCACCTCTCATGGTGGACATTATGATATAACTATATTTATATATGATATATATTATATTTATATTGTCTCTATGCTTATGTAATTTTTATTGAAAATATACCTTTATGCTTTCTATGTTGTGTAAATATGATAATTTCGTTTGAGGAAGTGTGGACTACCGCCCCTCAAAGCAATGTGACTCATTCCTATTATAAATGGAAGATATATAGGATAGTTTTACTAAACCTATGAGACATACATGAAATAAATATAATACTGGTATTATAATATACATTTATATAATTTTATTATTATTCTTTTAATATGATAAGGAAATGAAAGTGGCATTCATGTGTACGTATGACCTACCATATCCCTAAATGATGCATTTCATTTCATATATCCAAATATTATGGATATTATGAATACATATATACTAGATATATATTATATATAAATCCTGAATAATATTCTAGAGATGATGGAATTTTGACTATATGGAAAATTTGCATCAAAACATGTTCATTTTCGACTCATGTACTGAATATCGACAAAAAATCTGATATGAACATAAATAATTATGTGATTTTTATAACATGGTAATAAGTGATATAAAAGGAATAATAAAATTGAAAAATGTTCCCAAGAAAGTAGAAAATAACCTAAGTTTATTAATTAGGGACATAATTAATATACATGACGAGTCAAACTCGAGGTAAGGGACTTTGTCTCAATCTCCATTTATTGAGGCATATTTTGATGTTACACACCACCTTCTTTTATATGATGTATAATTAACTCCTTTGAATTTTAATTCAAAGGGAATATTTTTTCTATAAATAATTTTACTAAATGACAAAAAGTAATGTTTTTAACATATGTGGTGACAATGAATTCTCTGCCACTATAACCGTTATTTGATATTTGGCTTCCTCTATAAGCCTTAATGTTTTTAAAAGGAAAATAAATCCCTTATTACATTTTTGGGTGTTTTGGTATTGAAAATGTTTTTTAAAGTGTATTTACAATTTCAATATCTTGGAATGATTTCTTGTGATTTCAAATGAAATTTTATGAGTGAAATGTTGATAATTGAAGTCTTTTACGTTTTATGATTATATAGTGGTACTCGAACATTTGATGGGTGGTTACCTGATATATCAAAGATGGGTGGCTACATGATAAGCCAAATATGGGTGTTTTAGTGATAAACCATGGATGGGTTGTTATGTTACAACCTCTAATGACTTGGGTATGGAAGTCGTCTGTATGGCTATTTCATTTAGTGATATGAATGGATGTCGACCGTATAGTTATTCTATTTATGTATGTTTATGTCCCAAGTTACCTTTATATGTTATATATTGATTTCTATGGGCTTTATATTAATCTTTCAGTTACAAAAAGGGTAATCAATGAGATTATATTTAGTGAAGTGTTTTTTATAATTCTGAAAGGTGAAAAGTATTACATTATGATAGAGTATTCATGGTTTACATGTTTTTGCAAGACAAATAGTTTTCATTATTTTTGTATCCCTTACTAATATTTTTTGGCTCATCCCATGTTTTGAAATGTTTTTCATAAGAATTAAATAAGAATAGAGTCATGGATGTGATCAAGGAAAATTTATGCTTCTTAAACAGGAATAAAACCATGTTTCTTTTTAAAAATTATATTTTTTATGAAAAAAATTGGATAGTGAGTAGAAATGTATACTTGTAATATTTAAGTTGTTATGTATGAGTTATGACCTAATTCTCTAAAGATCTATACTTGAAAATATCCTCAATGTCATTAAAAGAAAAATTATTAACTTAACTTAATATTATGTAATGTTTAAGGTCATGGCCTTATAGTTGGTATCAAAGGTCAGTTTAGATAACTTTGGATGTTAGGGTATTATTTAAGTAAAAGTGAGAAGATGTATATAACCATAATGGTTAGCATATTATAAAGATACATAGTTATTTTTGAAAAATTAATGAGTTTGAGATAACATGGATGGTAAAACCTTAGTGTTTATCCTCCCCATATGATAGTACATGATGATTTTATTGTTATAATCACACTATCATTTTTTGTTTTAGTAAATGGATAGATATAGAAGGAACCAAAGTAACAATGGTTATGAATGAAACTATGGTGGTTTTCTGAATAAGAAACTGAATGAAATGGGAGATACAATGATACAAAGGTGGTTATTCTAAACCAAATATCTCAAGTCATGATTGAACACTTAAACCTTATGTAATTTTATAAGGCATCATATATGCGAGAAAAAAATCCCTGTGGAAGTTTAGATAATAATCATAAATGTACGTATATTCAACAACATATGTTTAATGGATGTGGAAAGAAACACCTGGGGAAATGTTTTAATAGGACGATAAGATGTTATAGATGTGAAAATGATGGTAATAAAGAAATATCCTTCCAAGGAAAAAGGAAGAATCCAGTGGACTCCAGAAAATAGAAATAAGTTCTTTCAAATTTATCAATTGAGTGTTTTAAATATGAGGAGTATAATCATTATGAAAATAGATTTACAATAAAGATGGTTTGGGAATGGGATCATCAGGAACCTAAAAATATATGTTTAGAAATACCTAATTCTAATCCAATTGAATATGAGAAAACTGAAAATTACATATGAAAGGTATGAATTATTTCTTGTCTCATGTTTTGAAATTATTGAATCTTAAGACATGATTAATGTTTTCTATTTATAGGGAAGAAGTATTGAGGAATAAGATAGAAAATCCTGGTTAGGGTATCATGAAGAACACTGAAGGATTAAGAATACTATATATAAGGGATTCAAGAGTAATGATAGATTGTTGGATGATGAAATTTTTAAAAATATTAATGCTATTTTTATGACATGATTACTTTGGATGAATTTTTTTAGTATGTGTAACCCTATATTTTGTTCTCTGAAAATTTTATTCAAGGAAGAATTATATTATTTTGTGGAAACAATTATAATGTAATGTATAACCTTTATATAACCTCTAATTTTGAGGTAATTATGAGATATTACATTTTGGGATGAAAAATGAAGGACTTGTGATAAAATTTGAGATTAAAATATGTTATATTTATTTTTGAAGATTTTATCTCATTTTGGAAATGATATATTGTTGGTCAGAGTGGATACTCAAGAGGGGGGTGAATTGAGTTCCAATTAAAATTTCTATTAAAATATTTTCTATTTAAAATCCCCCGATTTATAAAATAAGTTAAACTGTATTGAATTTATACAGATTGTAAATGTTCACTTAGCTTCTCAAAGATTGATTAGGTCTCAGTTAATTTACCCACAAGATCAAACTAACTTTTGAAACTAACCTACTGATTTTCAATAAGTGTAAACCCTTGCTAATTTAGCTATTAAAGTAGCTTTAAAATAGTTTTGTATTTTAAAGTAATAGCAGCGGAAAAAATAAGATATATGTAGTATACTTTGAAATTAAACTAATGATGCACAATAGATATAACAAGAGGTTCAGTCTCAAGCCGAGACATAGTCCTATCAAATTTATATAAATTTGATCCACACCGTAGATCGGGGTTAACAACAGTTAACAAAACTGTCCATGCCACGCAGGGACCTCTACCACTCTTCTTCGTGGGAAACAAAACAAAGACTAGGCCACACAAGGACCTCTTCCACAGTTGACGTGGGTAAACAAGAGTTAAGAAATTTTGAGTGAGGATTTTGATATCCTCCAGTTCAGTGAAGGAGACAGTGTGTGTATAAGAAATATAGAGTACACCACACTGCTAGAAAGTTAATAAATAAATCACTTAGAAAGAACATATAAGAGTTTAGAAAGCTCTAGTGATTATCAACGCAGATCTAGACTCATTGGATTCAGCAGGAATTCTTCTGAGTCATTCTATGGTTTTTCTGTTGAAAAACAGAGTGTCGTAGTTCAGCTTGTATTCTACAGGAATGAAAATTATCTCTTGATTCGTCATGTGTTCTTCAGTGGTGTTGGATTTCATTCATAAGAGTTCTTTGAAAGTCTTTCAATCTCTTTCTTTCTCAGGATTGTTCTTCTCGTTCATCCCAGTGCTCTCAGGTGTATGTAAGTTCTTCTCGTTGTATATTCACACTTTCACGCCACTCGTGAACTACATCTCAAACTTCCTTATATTCCATGAGTTCTGGTAGTAGGAATGATTCTCTTTTCATAGGTACGAGATACAGTTTCCTGACATTCCAACAACTATCATTGAATAACATTAATTGCATTAAAAACATAAAATATGACCGTTAGCATTATTTAAATAATATTGATGAATAGTTAAGAAATAGTGTCACAGTGATTAAGTAAATGATTTCTTTTTCACGGTATAGTCTTCACGGTATGAGCTTCACGGTATTTCCATGTCACGGTGTGTAGCTCACGGTGTCTGGATCACGGTTTGTCCTTCACGGTGTCTGGTTCATGGTGTTTGGGTCAGGGTGTCTGGGACACGGTGTCTGGGTCATGGTGAGTCCTTCACGGTGTGTCCATACTTAGACAAATATCTGTATTTGGACTTAGATAGTAATATGAAGAATATGGATTAAGTATAATCATTAGAGAGTAAGAGAACTTGAATCATAAATATAAAGGCTTGATAATATATGTGAGATTTTTTATCATGCATAAGACTTGTAAGTAATAAAGAGAGTAATTAACATCCATAATATTTGTTATCATTAAAACATGATGTGTAGTTATTATTGAGATTGAAGAGAATTAGAAAGATTTGCAATTAAGATTGAGTTTAATTAATAGTAATAGGATTTCTGATAATTAAAACATGATTAACACATGAGGAGTCCAACAATATCCCCCTTTTGATGATCACAAATCATATATAGTCAAAATATAAATGAAATGTAACATTAAAGAAACTAGCATATTAGAATAGAAAAAAATCATTATATTACTGACACTTGTAGTTTTTCTTTTTTACTTATATTTTTCTCCCCCTTTTGGGATTATAAAAAAAGTAGAGAAAATGAAATGGAACACTACTGTTTTCATTAACAAAGGGTTTAGAATAGAACATATAGGATAATTACAAACAGTAAACAACAAATGACATCCCATCAAAAAGAAAAAAGTCCCTGGACTCTTCAGGGATCCATATTTTCCTTTCCTTTATCAGCAGCAGGAGCTGGTGCTAAAGTAGAAGAAGGAATAGATGCGGTAGACAAAGAGTGTAAGGGTAGACCTTCAAAAACAGATAGAGCCAAAGTAGAAGCAGTAGAAGATCTAGGATATGGTTGGTCAAGAATGACTGGCTGGATCTGAGAAAGAGCTTGGCTAACAGTCCTGGCAGTTGAGGCTAAGGTAGGTAGACCAGGTCTAAGGGGTGGAACAGCTTGAGAAACTACAGCAAGTACTCTGCACATGAAGATACAACTTCAAAATATTGATGAAATCAGTAATGATTTCACCACCATATTGCATATCCTTTTCAAAATCATCCTTATTCTCCATAAATCTGTCTAACAATCTGGTGAACTCTGTAAGTTTCTGAACATGAGCTTTAAGAGATTGAGTCACCGGAGGGATTCTCAAATTTTCCACAAGATATCTAAAGTGATCTGTCATATCACTTTTAGAGAAAATACAGGAGAGATACAAATCTATTTTCTTGGTGATCTCTTGTTGTGCATCATTGGATATCGTAGAATGAATCCTAACCAAGTCCAATTCTCTATCACTGTTGTTAACCACTTCTGACAAAGAAGATAGATCCAAGCCACTGAAGGCACTCTGAAGTTCTTCCTTGATTATGGATCTTAGCATAGAATCATCCAAAGAAGATGTGGAGGTCTGACCAGAAGCAGGTGAAGCCTTGACATCTTCGGTTAGAACTTTGAGCTATTTTAGAACTTTTTGCAGGCATCCAATGTATTCATCTGTAAGCTTATTCAGATTTTATACAAGCTCCCTCATGCGTTCCAGCATTTTGGTGTGTCTTTTTCCTATATTCTCATCAAAAGAAAGTAGATATGGATGAACTTGAGAAATAATTTCCCTAAAAAGAAGGGAATAATATGGCTCAGGAGAAGTAACTACTGGTGTAGGGGTAGAAACAGGAGCAGGCACTGATCTCAAAGATAACTCATTCTGCAAGTTTGCTATCATATTTTTCAGATTTGCAACATTAGCACTCAACAACTTATTCTCAACTCTGACTTATTGAATTTCTCGGATCATCCTTGGTTGAATATGCAAGATAATATTTTCCAAGAGAATTGATGCATATTCTTGACTTAACTGAGTCACTGGACGACGTTGAGTGGAGACAATTTTCTCAACTCCAACTAACAAAGTCTCTCAAAAAATTTTAAGATCATCTTTGGTCACAAAGGTGTGATGCTCGGGTAAGGGTGCAGGTAAAGACAGAGGTTCAGATTCTAGTTGAGTTTCAGAGTCATCTTCATACTCAGATTCTGATTTAGATTGAGGTTGGGGCTCTGGTTCTGGTTCTAGATGAGCTATAGACTTCAGTTGAAACAGAGAAGAAAGATCCATTCCATTTGTAGTCAGTTTTTGTGACTCATTTACATCGTAAAATCTTGGGAATTCATACTGAGTGTACACAGAATATGTGACAGAAGGTTGAGAAGCTTCAGCAGATCCAGCTTATATAATCCCAAGGTTTTGAGGTTCCTCCCCCACAAATTGTGCTTCCATTTCAGAGACTATAAGCTCACCATGATCAAGATCCACAGGATCATCCCTAATATCTTCAGAAAACTCTTGTCCTTCCAGCTGAAAGGCAATTTCCATCCTCTCTTCAGCAGAGGGAATAATCTTAGGAACCGATTGTTCCACTGGTTGAGCTTCTAGACTTGCTTCTTTCTCAATAGAACGATCCTCTTCAACAGGATCTGCCTCTAAGATTTCTTGCTGTTCTGAATCAGGAAAAAACAATTTTCTTGTAGCATTAGGATGAGCTTATGGATTGACATCTGCCCTAGAATCATGAGCTTCCTCTTCTCTCAAACTAATAGCAACTTCCTCTCCTTGAGGTTATTCAGCAGGGATAACAGCAGGGACAACAGTCCTTTCTTTTTCAAAAGGAGATGTTTCCATTGGAGGTCTTCTAGCTTCTTCTCTAGGAGATACTTTAGCTATTACTTCCTCCTCTTCTTCTTCTTTTTCTTCTTCTGAATACTCAGCCACTTCATCTGGTTCCAAACCAGAATCAGATAGTTTTTAGGCCGTCTTGGATAGTCAATAGGATTAAACTTTTTATAGAGTTGATCAATATCTTCAACCCACTACTTCTTCCAGGGGTTCCAGCTAATCTTCATCCTTCTGGTGATAGGCAAGGATATGAAGAAATCAAATTCCTCTAACTTATCTTCATTTGGTCCAACCATCCCTTTTGCAACTAACATAGCTGAAATCATCCTTGAGTAAAAAAAGTGTATTTGGAAGTGACTTTGATCAGCTCACAGATATGGTTAATAACATACTTAAAAAGGTTGATCTTATGGACATTCTTCAACAGGTGAATCAGGAACACATCCTGATACTTCATCATTGAAAAATCTCCGTTTCTCAGACTAATCAAATTATAAACAAACATGAACAGAAGTCTAGTCTCCCCAAATAATTCAGCAGCTATGGCCCTTCGCTTGCTGCCATTTCTAGTCAGGATTTCTAAAGAATTCTCCAGGTCAAAGATATCGGTTGTTGGAGGAGGGTCTCTCTAGTAATCCTCGAAAACTCCTTCATGTGGAATCCCTAGGAATGCAGCCCACATCCTCAAAGAGAAAGAGCACTTATGACCATTTATCCACCTTGTCACCATAAAGCTTTCTCCAAACTCAAAGGAAAACTTCACATACTGATAGAATTGAGATACCAATCTCAGGTAAATCGGTCTATTCTGTCCAGTTAACAATTCAAGCCATTCTTTTTCTCTAAAAACTTTCAAAACTAAAGATCTACTAGACAGAAACCACTCTGGGCAAACCTCTTTTTCAGGTACAACTGTACGACTTACTAGGTTTGGGTTTAGAGGTCCTTCAGGAGCTATCCTCAGTATACTCTTCTATTTCTTAGAGTGGCGCTTCTCAGATGAGGGTGAAGATGGATGCTTTATCCTTGGCATTCACTGAAGGTTCAGGCGAGAGGGAAGAGAAGGTTCAGGAGAGAGTTCGGGTAAGGAATCAAATGAAACCCTAAGTTTTATCATTTGGGAATGTCAAACATCATAAAAACAAAAAATGCGGGAAATCAAATAGCGGTGAAATAAAAATTACCGCGATATGGGTAAAAATAAGAATATAAATTATCTTCACGGTGAGACCGTGAGTAGGCATTACAGTGTGATGAAAACTAGTCATCATGGTGAGACAGTTGTTAGTCGTCATAGTGAGACAATGAGCATTCTATTTTGTCACGGTGAGACAGTGAGTTGACAGACCATGATCATAAAGTCTTGACGGTGAGACCGTGAGCATAAAATAGTAACTTAGAAACAATGACCATGAAACCGTAAAGTAAAATACAGTAAAGTATTAAACATTAAGATCAGTAAGATATTTACTAATGATTAATCATACCAATATTATGTATGATTTAGTCTAATCTCTCAGAATTTAATCGTTTAGTGAATATATCCACAAGTTGATATTTAGTACCAACGAATTCTAAAGTGATATCACCTTTTTGATAATGATACCTCAAAAAGTTATGTCTTACATCAATATGTTTTGTCCTAGAATGAGAAACAGGATTCTTAGAAATATTAATAGCACTTTTGTTGTCACAATTTATTCGGACATGTTTGAATTGATATCCATAGTCTATTAATGTGTGTTTTACCCACAAAATTTGAGCACAACAACTTCCAGCAGCTATGTATTCAGATTCTGCAGTAGATAATTCAATAGAATATTGTTTCTTACTACACCATGATACTAGTGACTTACCTAAAAGACGACACGTTCCAGAGGTTCTTTTTCTATCTAACTTACATCCAGAAAAATCAACATCAGAATAACTAACTAATTCAAATGATTGTCCTTTGGGATAGAACAGTCCTAAATTGGGAGTATGCTTGAGGTATTTGAAAATTCTCTTCAGAGCATTTAAATGTGACTCTTTAGGGTTTGCTTGAAAATGAGCACACATACACACACTAAACATAATATCCAGATGACTAGCAGTTATGTAGATTAGACTTCCAATCATTCCTCTATAAGTGGTTTGATCAATAGATTTACCATTTTCATCACGATCCATCTTACAAGTGGTACTCATGGGAGTGTCACTACTTTTTGTGCTATCCAATCCGAAACGTTTTAAAAGATCTCTAGTATATTTACTTTGAGTTAAAATAATTCCATCATCATTTTGAAAGATTTGAAATCCAAGAGAGAATTTAAGTTCACCCATTAAACTCATTTCAAATTCATTTTGCATCATTTTAGAAAAATCAATACATAGGGAATTTCTTGAAGATCCAAAAATAATATCATCAACATAAGTTTTTACTACTAAAACATCTTTATAAATTCGTTTTATAAATAGATTAGGATCAGCTATTCCTTTTGTGAAACCTTTGGAAATTAGAAAAGTACTTAATATATCATACCAAGCTCTTGGAGCTTGCTTTAAATCATATAATGCTTTTGATAATTTGAAAATATGATTTGGAAAATGAGGGTTTGAAAATCCAGGTGGTTTTTCAACAAAAACATCCTCAGAAATATATCCATTCAAGAATGCACTCTTGACATACATTTGATATAGTTTGAAATTTAGATGTGCAGCATAAGCAAGTAAAATCCTAATAGCTTCTAATATGGATACTGGAGGAAAAGTCTCCTCATAGTCAATACCTTCTTCTTGACTATAGCCTTGTGCAACTAGCCTAGCTTTATTTCTAACTATGTTTCCAGATTCATCTACTTTATTTCTAAACACCCATTTAGTGCCTATTGTGAAAGTGTCCTTAGGCCTTTCAACAAGATTCCAAACATTATTTATTTCAAATTTATTGAGTTGTTCTTGCAGCAATTAACAAAAATTCATCATTAATAGCATCATCAATGTTTTTAGGTTCAAGCTGTGACAAGAAGGCTTGATGTTCAACCTGATTTCTAAGTGAAGCTCTAGTATGTGTCCCTCTATCAAGATTTCCTACAACAACATCTAATGGATGATTCTTTAGAATTCTAGTTGATCTAGTAAAGGTAGGACTATAAATTTCAGGTTCTTCTCTAGGTTCAGGTTCATTAGGATCAGATTCTGGAATAAGTCTAGAATTGGTTGTCTTTATAGCAGGTTCATTAGATTTGTCATTAAGGTCCATAACAGATAAATCTTCTTCAAGATTTTAAAGAGAGGTTTTAGGCTCATGTGGATCAGTTTCATCGAATTTGATGTGAACAGATTCTTCCACACACTTGGTTCTTTTATTGAAAACTCTATAAGCCTTTTTGGTTAAAGAATATCCTAAAAATATTCCTTCATCCCTCTTAAGAGCAAACTTATCAAGATTATATTTTGTATTGAGAATAAAGACTTTGCAGCCAAAGACTCTAAAGTAACTAACTTTATGTTTTCTATTGTTCCACAACTCATATGGGGTCTTCTTAAGAATAGTTCTAATTAAGACTCTATTAATAATATAACAAGTTGTATTTACAGATTCATCCCAAAAGTAAATAGGCAGGTCATATTCATTAAGCATAGTTCTAGAAATTTCTTGTAGGGTTATATTTCTTCTTTCTACTACACCATTTTTCTGAGGTGTCCTAAAAGAAGAAAGGTTATAAATATAGCCATTATGTGAGTAGTGGGATTCAAACTCATGATTCTCAAACTCATGGCCATGATCACTTCTTAGGGTTTTAGTCTTAAGTCCACAATGATTTTCTACAGATTTGGAGTACTTAACAAAGTAAGAACAAGATTCACTTTTGTGAGCTAAGAAGTATACCCAAGTATATCAAGAAAATTCATCTACTATGACATAGACATAGTGATTCCCATTTAAGCTAGAAACTCTAGATGGTTCAAACAAATCCATGTGAACCAACTCGAGAGGTTGAGAAGTAGAAACTTATTTCATTGATTTAAAAGAAACTTTATGTTGCTTTCTCTTTTGATAGGGATTACAAACTTTGTCATTTGGAAACTCAAGTTTAGGTAGGTCTCTAACTAAGTTCATCCTAGTTAGTTTTCAAAGTGAGTGTATATTGCAGTGTCCTAAACTTATATGCCATAACCAGGACTTTCTTTGAAAATTATTTAAACAGGTAACATTTTTCTTAGCTAAGGAATTTAAATCAACAACATAAACATTTTCATTTTTTAGAGCATAAAATACTAAAACATTTTTAGAATTAAAAACATTACAAGAATAATTTTCAAATTTGACATTAAGACCATCATCACATAATTGAGAAATACTTAACAGATTATATTTAAGTCCATCAACAAATAAAACTTTAGAAATTAAAACTGAATCAGTGTTACCAATTGGGCCTAGGCCGATGATCTTTCCTTTAGAATTATCACCAAAAGTGACATGACCTCCATCAACCTTTATTAAACTCTTGAAGAATGAGTAATCCCCAGACATATGTATTGAACATACACTATCTAAATACCATGTCTTCATGTGGGAACTCTTCAAGAAGGTTTCCTACAAAACAGATTTAGATAGGAAATGATTTTGGTACCCAGATCTTCTTGGGTTCAGACAGGTTAGCAATCAAAGCATTCGGTACCCACATTTGTCTTATGTGTCTCATATAATTTATAGAATCAAAAGATTTTGAAAGATAAACTCTATTTGATTTATAACTATGTGAATTACTTGTTGAAGCATATGAATGTCCAGAACTAGAACTAGCAGTATTCTGTCCAGATTTAAGAATAAATCTATTCTTAGTAATTTGTCTCTGTCTAGGTTTGTAGCCTATTCCAGTAGTGTATTTTGGTGAAACCTGCTTTCCTAGCATTTGAGTTAATGTATCTTTTACATTTTTGAACTTCTCTAAGTCTTTTCTAAGTTGATCATAAGACATTTTCAGTTCAGTATTCTCCTTAAACAGTTGAGCATTTTTCTCTTTTTCAATAGTAAGTTCGGTTTTAACAATATTAGTGAGAGCATGTTGTTTCTTTAATGATTTATATTTATCCTTAAGTTCATTGCATGTCTCTTCTAGTATATTATAGTATTCAAATAATTCCTCACTAGTCATGTTTTTAGAATCAAAATCAGATTCTGCATCATCTCCAGAATAATAAGAATTTAAAACAGGAGTATCTGAGGTTACCTCAGATGTGTTTGTCATGAAACACATGTTGGCATGATTTATTTCAGAATCAGACATTTCAGATTCACCCGTGCTGTCTTCAGAAGCACTCCAGGTAGCCTTCATAGCCTTTTTGTACTTACTATCCTTGTAATCATATTTCTTCTTGAATTTTAGCTTTGGGCAGTCTGCTTTAACGTGTGCTTACCTTTTTCACTCATAGAAAACAACTTCATCACTTTTATCTGGCTTTTCTCCAGTCCTTCTTCCAATGTCCCTTATTGTCATACTTTCCATTGTAATTTGATTTTCTGAAAAATTTATTCTTTCTATAAAATTTCTAAAAACCTCCTGGGTATCTGAGCCATTTCAACATCACTATCTGAATCAGAATCTTCACTGGTTGAACTCTCAATAGGTATTTGCATTTTCTCCTTGTCTTTTCTCTTTGAAGCAGTAGTCTTGAAAGCCACAGATTGTTTCTTAGGTTCACTATCTTCCTCTTTATTTACCTTGAGTTCTTCCTCATACATCATGATCTTACCAATAAGTTCTTTGATAGGCAGATCTAAAATGTCACATGATTATCTGATTGAAACAGATGTGCCTCTCCATCGGTCTGGTAAACATCTCAAGATTCTCATAATTTGTTCCTTTGCTAGAACAACCTTTCCGAGTGAATTCATTGTATTGACTATCTCATTGAACCTGAGATACATATCAAAAATAGGTTCATCAGTCTTCATTGTAAAATTATCATATTTAATAGTATGCGTATTTAATCTCATTTCTTTAACATTGGTTGTTCCTTCATGAGAAACACCCAAAGTATCCCATATTTCAAAAGCAGTTTTGGAAGCAGAAATTCTGTTAAACTTCTCATCTCCTAGAGCATAGTACATTTCATTAATGGCTTTATAATTATTATTGTAGGCAGTCTTTGTAGGTTCATCCCAAGTTACTCTTTCAGTTTATGGAATTTTATATTGTGACTCTAGAGCAGTCCAGATATCAAAACCCATGCTTTCTAAATGAATTTTCATTTTAAGTTTCCACTGAGCATAGTTTGCACCATTGAAGAAAGGTGGCCTGTTAGTAGCAGCACCCTCTAGTCTATTATCCATAACTAGATTTTAGAAAGATAATTTAAAGAGATAAAATTTAGAACTAACAGAAATTTAAGATCTTTAAAGATGCAACTAAAATCACAGTAGAAAAATAGAGTATTTCAAAAGTCCTTAAACAAAAACAAAACCTCTGATACCAAATGTTGGTCGGAGTGGATACTCAAAATGGGGTTAATTGTGATCCAATTAAAATTTCTGTTAAAATATTGTCTATTTAAAATCCCCTGATTTATAAAATAAGTTAAAATGTAGTGAATTTATACAGATTGTAAATGTTCACTTAGCTTCTCAAAGATTGATTAGGTCTTACTTAATTTAACCACAAGATCAAACTAACTTTTGAAACTAACCTACTGATTTACAGTAAGTGTAAACACTTTCTAATTTAACTATCAAAGTAGATTTAAAATATTTTTGTATTTAAATGTAATATTAGCGGAGAAAATAAGATATATGTAGTATACTTTGAACTTAAACTAAATATGCACATCAGATATAACAATAGGTTCAGTCTCCAGCCGAGACTTAGTCCTCTAAAATTTATATAAATTTGATCCACACCCTGAATTGGGGTTAACAACAGTTTACGAAACTATCCAGGCCATGCAAGGACCTCTACCACTGTTCTTCGTGAAAAAAAACAAAGACCAGGCCACACAAGGACCTCTTCCACAGTTGACATAGGTAAACAAAAGTTAAGAGATCTGGAGTGAGGATTTTGATATCCTCCAGTTCAGTGCAAGAGACAGTGTGTGTATAAGAAATACAGAGTACACCACACTGCTCAAAAGTTAATAAATAAATCACTTAGAGAGAACATATAAGAGTTTAGAAAGCTCTATTGATTATCAATGCAGCTCTGGACTCGTTGGATTCAGCAGGAATGATTCTGAGTCCTTCTCTGGTTTTTCTGTTGAAGAACAGACTGTCATAGTTCATGTTGTATTATACAGGAATGAAAATGATCTCTTCATTCGTCGTGTGTTATTCAGTGGTGTTGGATTGCATTCATAAGAGTTATTTGAAAGTCTTGTAATCTCTTTCATTCTTAGGATTTTTCTTATCGTTTAGCACAGTGCTCTCGGGTGTATGTAAGTTCTTCTCGTTGTATATTCAAACTTGCACGCCACCCGTATACTGCATCTCGAACTTCCTTATATTCCACGAGTTCTGGAAGTAGGAATGATTTCCTTTTCATAGATATGAGATATAGTTTACAGACATGCCAGCAACTATCATTAAATAACATTAATTGCATTAAAAACATCAAATATGACCATTAGAATTATTTAAATAATATTGGAAAAAAGTTTAGAAATAATGTCACAGTGATTAAGTAAACAATGTCTTCTTCACGGTATAGTCTTCACGGTATGAGCTTCACGGTATGTCCATGTTACGGTGTGTAGCTCACAGTGTCTGGATCACAGTTTTTCCTTCATGGTGTCTGGTTCACGGTGTCTGGGTCATGGTGTCTGGGTCACGGTGTCGGGGTCATGGTGAGTCCTTCACGGTGTGTCCATACTTAGACAAATATCTGTATTTGGACTTAGACAGTAATATGCAGAATATGGATTAAGTTTAATCATTAGAGAGTAAGAGAACTTGAATCATAAATATATCGGATTGATAATATATGTGAGATTTGTGATCATACATAAGACTTGTAAATAATAAAGAGAGTAATTAACATCCATAAGATTTGTTATCATTAAAACATGATGTGTAGTTATTATTGAGATTGAAGAGCATTAGCAAGATGTGCAATGAAGATTGAGATTAATTAACATTAATAGGATTTGTGATCATTAAAACATGATTAACACATGAGGAGTCCAACATATATGATTTATATAGCTTTAGAAAATTGATTACCTATAGGAAGGGTGGAAATCCATTGTGTCAGACAAGGCCATGGGAATCAAACCTACAACTGATGTGTGACAAAGATTTATCGCCTACCACTGGCCTACATTAAGTACTTGGTTTTTATGACTTATTCTTTTTTGTTAAATTATTTTATGGATAATGAATAATTTGATTTTGGGAAATTATGTTTTATCAAATGAATATTCTTAGTATAGGAAAATAATTTTGTGATTAAGTGATAAATATTTTTTTGGAAGACATTCTCTATTTTGGGAACACTTTATGCCTAAGGAAAACAGAATAATATGGGATTTCATTTGAGGAGTAATGGTTGAATTTTATTTTGGAAAAATCTATTTATTTATTGTGGAAATATTGAAATTTAGGTTATTTAATGAAATAATGAACCAATCATAGAGAATATGCGATTAGGTTAATTAATTTTTAGTATGAGACTTTATGAGTAGTCGATGTTATTTGGAGATAAATGTGAAGATTTATCATGGAAGACCATGTGATCAAATCCTTCTGAATTTTGGGTTTCAATCTTAGTTTGGATTATTTTGAGGAATTTTAAGGACATTTGTTTGTTGAATGGTATATGTAGAAATTGGGTATTACTGTTGGATTTTGGAGATTAAAAGTAGTCCTTATCCTTATAAATGATTCTTATTTTGGGGAGATTATCTGATCTTGTACTAACCATTTTGGTTTTGGTTTATGTTTAAAGGTATGATAAATATATAGTTAACCTTTTGTGGATGATATGATTTTTGTATGTTTATTATAGTGCTTCAGGTGTGAAAAATTCATCTTGAATACTCATCATTTGAAGAAAAAGACGAGTGTGAGGTGGAGATTGATTAAAGGATGATACTATATATTTCAAGATATTATATTTCATTATTTTATTATTCTATGTAGAAAATAATCCTCAACTATCTAAAAATGGATCTTAAATAAAAAATGTTTTCTATTTACTTTTTCCTACTACAAAATCAAATACCGTTTATATAAGGACCCAGCCTTAAGACATTACTTAATCTTTAATTAAATGAATAATTCACATTGAGGACATTTTCAGGTTTAGAGTTTTATAGAATTAGGACATGACTATTACATCTCAAAAGATTACAAAGTAGACACTTCTACACAGTTTCTATTTTTTTTACAAAACATGAACTCTTGAAAAAAAAAGTCATGTCTAGTTCCATGTTTAAGACATCATGAATTTTCCTTGATCCCATCCTTGACCCTATTACACATTATGTCCTATGAAAAACATTTCCAAAACTTTGGGTGAGCATAAAAAGCTCAGTAAGGGATACACAAAGAAGGAAAACTGTTAGTTTTCATGAAAACAATAGGTAAACCATGAATAATTTATCGTAATTAATACTTTTAACCTTTATGAAGTAGTAAATACTCTTCACTAAATAAAATATCACTACTTACTCTTTTGTAACCAAAATATTACCTAAAAACCCATATAAAGAACACATAACATATAAAGGTAACTTGGGACATAAACATACATAAATGGAATAACTATACGATCGACTTCCACACATATCACTAAATGGAATAGCCATACGACCGACTTCCATACCCAATGCATTGGAGGTTATAATGTAACCACCCATCTTGGTATTCATGGCACCACCTATCATTTGGTTTATCACGTAACCACCCGTCAAATTTCCAAGTACCATTATTAAATCATAACACATAAAACAATTATAAAGGGAAGAAAAAATTTCCACATTTCAATCACAATATATCACTTAAATATATTGACATAACAAATCTATTATCAAAACCATTTTCAATACCAAAATACATAAAAGAGTATATGGTATTTATTTACTTTTAAAAATATTACTGCTCGTTGAGGAAGCCAAAGATCAAATAATACTCACGACAGCGTAAAAGGTCATTTTCACCGCTTACGTTAAAAGAAACCTTCCTTTTTGTCATTTAGTAAAATGCCTCATAGAAAAATATTCCCTTTTAAAATTCAAGGGTGTTTATACAGTGTATAAAATAAAGTCTTGTATTAGAACAAAATATGCTGAATGAAAGGAGATTGAGACGAAGTCCCTTACCTCATGTCCGACTTGACTCGTTCACTCTTTAATCTCCTGAATAATTTTTTTTGTTAATTTCTACTTGCTTAAGAACCTTTTTCAAGTTTATTATGCCCTTTATATAACTTATTACCATGTTATGAACATTATGTAATCATTTGAGTTAATAACGGTCATTTTGTTGATATTTGGCACTTGAGTCAAAAATGGACTTCTTATAATTACATGTTGTTCATGTGGTCAAAGGTTCATTATATCCAGAATGATATTCATGATTTGGATATCATATATATCATATATATCTATAATATACTTTTATTTGTAATAGCACATAACATTTAGAGGTAAGAAATGAAATGCACCGTTCATGGAGACAGTAAGCCGTATGTACGCATGAATGTTACTTCCATTTCTATTTCATATTTAATGGAATTAAAACATAATGATACATAGTAGTATTATAATCCAGTCTGGTATCATATATAATATCATTAAATCTATCCTTTATACGTACCGTATATGGTATGAACGAGTCATATCACTTTGAGGGGGCGGTAGTCCGCACTTCCTCAAATGAGATTATTGTATTTACCCACTATAGAAACCATAAAGGATTAATATAAATGAAAAATACAGAAGTATAAGGAAAACATAAACATAATATATATCATATATAAATATAGTGACATCTTAATGGCCACCATGAAAGGTGTTAAGAGAAGATTGAACAATCATCAATTCGTGAGGCAGTAATTCGCATCCACAGAAAAAGTATGTTCTTTAACCATTAGACGGAGGTGTGTGTAAGTGTAGCTCGAATACTTCTCATAAAAACATCCTAGTATATTGAAGATACCAGTGTTTTTACAAATTAATGTAATAAAAATAGTTTATGTGGTTGGAGAAGCAAAATAAAACAAAGGAACATAAGAGAAGACATTACCTTAAAATCAGGTAACTCCCCTTGGTTTGAACCAAAAGGGTTTCTTAAAGAGCTTTCGGCCTAAGGTAAGGCTTATAGGATGAAGAGAGGGATATTAAGAGCTTATTTTTGTAGAGTATGGACTAGACAAAGGGCTTGAGAAGTGTGTGAAATGGCTAGGAAGTGGGGTCTTTTTATAAGGGAGAGGAGGGGCTCTTTTGGAAAGCATGAAACTATTATTTTATTATATAATTCTTTTCGGTTTATAAAGGTCAAAAAATTATTAATTTCTAAGATAAGGTGGACCATGTTAGAAATAAAATAATCCAATAATAATTTGACAAGTATTGGATATTATTTTAAACATTATCTTCTTATTTATTTAAATCATTCATTAATGACGTAAACACTGCATCATCATTGTGTCATAAATAATTTTATTTATTTGATGTCTAAAAATTATAAAACAATTACCATGTTGTAGGAAATATTTTTAGATTTCTAAATAATATTTATAGAGAAATATATCAATTCTATAACCCCATATAATTTTTTAAGTAAAACAATACATGTTTGTGACATTTTTATTTTTACATTAAATAAAAGGTATTAATGTCATTATCTTACCCAAGTGGATCCATGGGGTCCCAAAAATTGACCCATGGATTGAATTAGTCGGCCATGACTCATACAATAAGTGTAGGACACGTTTCAAGGTGATTTAATATTATTATAACATTATTTTTACCTTAAATTACACTAATTACCTTTAATCACGATTAATAAAACATAAAAGTTACTATTCACCAAAAATTATTTTTATCCCATTGAACCAAATTTTACTTAATAATGACAACCATGTATGTCAGATTTTTGAAATTCAATTCACAGATGCGGTAAAGTTTCATTTAAACGAAAAATTCAGTCTTTTAACTACCACTTAGTGGTTTCAGTATTCATAAAAAATTGATGTTTTTCAGAAAAATACAAAAAATTCACCCTAAGCTATATTTGATATTACGAATTCAAAAATGATGTCTATTTTACAAAATTAAAAACATATAAGTTGCATTAATTAATTTAATAATTACTTCACATTGTCCAAACAAATAGCGTGTTTTTTAGAAACAATATATATCAAAATATTGACACTTGTTTAGGTCCAATTTCAAAGTGAAATTAATTAAAAAGTCCAACATTGTTTTAAATGGTAATAACATATTCTAATTGAACTTTAAAAATAATTAAAAATATAATCTAACCATATAAATAAAATAGATTAAAGCTAGTTATTGAATTAAAATACAACATTTTTTACTTATTCATTAAAAATGAACTTTATCGGAAAAATAAAAGAAACATACACAAAGTAAATTTTGAGGTCCCAATTATAATGAAGGATTTTATTTGGTCCAATAAAATTTATATGAGTGACCAAAACTACTTTTAAAGAGGGTTCACCATCAAAAGGCGATAAATTGACCTTTTAGTGAATATTAGAGTATCTATGCCTAAAATTGAATTCTTTTCTTATTTTAAGCCTTTATCTTTTATTGGATAAATGTAAAACAATTTAACATACATATATAATCATATTTTAGTTATTTATATTCATTCCCACCAATACAACGACTATGTGTTAACTACTATTTAAAATAATATTATTATATTGTTAGAGTGAAGCGTAAGATTTCAAAGAAACTCATTGTTGTGTATGGGGTACTCTATGGAACATAAAAACCCCTTTAAAGTAAAATTAATATTTAATTCACAAATACTATTAAATATAAAAATGTATTATTCTTTATTTACTTCGGATGTTACACCTTTCCCCCCTTTTGGGAATTGCGTCCTCTCAACTTTATTCACTTATCAAAATTAGTGGGGGTATTTTTCCGTCATAGAAATTTCAACATTATCATAAATTACTTTATGGATATTGATTTAACAATACCCTAACTCCTAAAGTTGTCTAAACCAACCTTTGATACTAACTATAAGGACCCAGCCTTAAAACATTACTTAATCTTGAATTAAATGAATAATTCACATTGAGGACATTTTCAGGTTTAGAGTTTTAGAGAATTAGGACAAAACTATTACATCTCAAAAGATTAAAAAGTATACACTTCTATACAGTTAAATTTTTTTTACAAAACATGAACTGTTAAAAAAAGTGTCATGTCTAGTTCCATGTTTAAGACAACATGAATTTTCCTTGATCCCATCCTTGACCCTATTCCACAGTATGTACTATGAAAAACATTTCAAAAACTTGGGTTGAGCATAATAAGCTTAGTAAGGGATACACAAATAAGGAAAACTATTAGTCTTCATCAAAACAATAGGTAAACCATGAATACTTTATCATAAGTAATACTTTTAACCTTTATGAAGTAGTAAACACTCTTCACTAAATAAAAGATCATTAATTACTCTTTTGTAATTAAAATATTACCTTAAAACCCATATAAATAACACATAACATGTAAAGGTAACTGAGGACATAAACATACATAAATGGAATAACCATACGGTCGACTTCCACACATATCACTAAATGGAATAGCCATATGGCTGACTTTCATACCCAATGCATTGGAGGTTATAACGTAACCACCCATCCTAGTATTCACGGCACCACCCGTCATTTGGTTTATCACGTAACCACCCGTCAAATGTCCAAGTACCATTATACAATCATAACACATAAAACAATTATAAAGGAAAGAAAAAATTTCCAAATTTAAATCACAATATATCACTTAAATATATTGGCAAAACAAATCCATTATCAAAACCATTTTCAATACAAAAATACATAAAAGAGTATATGGTATTTATTTACTTTTAAAAGCATTACTGCTTGTTGAGGAAGCCAAATATCAAATAATACTCGCGACGGCGGAAGAGGTCATTATCAGTGCTTAAGTTAAAAGAAACATTCCATTTTTTCATTTAGTAAAATGCTTTGAAGAAAAATATTCCCTTTGAAAAGTCAATGGTGTTTATACATCATATAAAAGAAAGTCTTGTATTAGAACAAAATATGCCTCAATGAAAGCAGATTGAGACGAAGTCCCTTACCTCATGTCTGACTTGACACAATCGCTCTTTAATCTCCTGAATAAAAAACTAGTGTTAATTTATACTTTTTTTAAGAACCGTTTTCAAGTTTATTATTCCTTTTATATAACTTATTACCATGTTGTGAACATTATGTAATCATTTGAGTTAATAACAGTCATTTTGTCGATATTTGGTACTTGAGTCAAAAATGGACTTCTTATAATTACATGTTGTTCGTGCGGTCAAAGGCTCATTATATACAAAATGATATTCATTATTTGGATATCATATATATCATATATATCCAGCATATACATGTATTTATAATAGTACATAACATTTAGTGGTAAGAAATGAAATGCACCGTTCATGGAGACGGTAAGCCGTACGTACGCATGAATGCAACTTCCATTTATCTTTCATATTTAATGGAATTAAAACATAATGATACATAGTAGTTTTATAATTCCAGTATGGTATCATATATAATATCATTAAATCTATCCTTTTTACGTATCACATATGGTATGGACGAGTCGTATCACTTTGAGGGGGCGGTAGTCCGCACTTCCTCAAATGAGATTATCTTATTTACCCACTATAGAAACCATAAAGGCTTGATATAAATAAAAAATAAAGAAGAATAAGGAAAACATAAATATTAGATATATCTTATATAAATACAGTGACATCTTAATGGCCACCATGAAAGATTTTAAGAGAAGATTGAACAATCATCGTTTCGTGAGGCAGTAATTCGCCATCCACAGAAACAATATGTTTTTTAACCATTAGACGGAGGTGTGTGTAAGTTTATCTCAAATAATTCTCATAAAAACATCCTAGTATATTGAATATACTTGTGTTGTTACAAAATAAAGGAATAAAAATACTTTTGGGGGTTGGAGAAGCAAAATAAAACAAAGGAACATAAGAGAAGACATTACCTTTAAATCGGGTAACTCACCTTGGTTTGAACCAAAAGAGTTTCTTGAAGAGATTTCTTCCTATGGTAAGGATTTTAGGATGAATAGAGGGATATTAGGAGATTATTTTAGTAGAGGATGGACGAGCCAAAGGGTGTTATAAGTCTGTGAAATGGGTAGGAAGTGGGGTCTTTTGATAAGGGAGAGGAGGGGCTCTTTTAGAAAGCATGAAACTATTATTTTATTATATAATGATTTTCGTTTTCTAAAGGTCCAAAAATTATTAACGTAGAAGATAAGGTGTCCCATGTTCTAAATAAAATCATCCAATAAGAATTGGACAAGTTTTGGATATTATTTTAAACATTATATTCTTATTTATTTAAATCATTCATTAATGACGTAAACACTGCATCATCATTGTGTCAAATATAATTTTATTTATTTGATGTGTAAAAATTATGAAAAATTACCATGTTGTAGGAAATATTTTTAGATTTATAATGAATATTTATATACAAATATATAAATTATATAACCCTATGTAAAAATTGTTTTAGTAAAACAATACATGTTTGTGACATTTTTATTTTTACTTTAAATAAAAGATATTAATGTCATTATCTTACCCAAGTGGCTCCATGGGGTCCCAAAAATTTACCCATGGATTGAATTGGTCGGCCATGACTAATAAAATAAGTGTAGGACATGTGTCAGGGTGATTTCATATAATTATAACATTTTTTTAACCTTAAATTACACTAATTACCTTTAATCGTGATTAATAAAACCTAAAAGTTACTATTCACCAAAAATTATTTTCATCCCATTGAACAAAATTTTACTTACTAATGAAAACCATGTATGTAGTATTTTTGAAATTCAATTCACAGATTTGGTAAAGATACATTTAAACGAGAAATTCAGTTTTTTAACTACCACTTAGTGGTTTCACTATTCATCAAAAATTGACGTTTTTCAGAAAAATACCAAAACTTTACCCTAAGCTATATTTAATATTACAAATTAAAAAATGATGTCTATTTTAAAAAATTAAAAACATATAAGTTTCATTAATTAATTTAATAATTACTTCCCGTTTTCAAAACAAATAGAGTGTTTTTTAGAAACAATATATATCCAAAGATTGACACTTTTTTAGGTCCAATTTCAAAGTGAAATTAATTCAAAAGTCCACCATTGGTTTAAATAGTAAAAATATATTTTTGTTTCAATTTAAAACAAATTAAAAATATAATATAACCGTATAAATTAATTAGATTAAAATGAGGGTTTGAATTAAAATTCAACATTTTTTACTTATTCATTAAAAATGAACTTTATCGGAAAAATAACAAAAACATACACAATGTAAATTTAGATGTCCCAATTCTAAATAAGGATTTTATTTGTTCCAATAGAATGTATAAGAGTGACCAAAACTATTTTTAAAGATGGTTCACCATCAAAAGGTGATAAATCGACCTTTTAGTGAATATTAGAGTATCTATGCCTAAAATTGAATTATCTTCTTATTTTAAGACTTTATATTTTATTGGATAAATGTAAAAACATTTAAAAAACATATATAATCATATTTTAGTTATTTATATTCATTCCCACCAATAAAATGACTACGTGTTAACTACTATTTAAAATAATATTATTATATTGTTAGTGTGCAATGTAAGATTTCAAAGAAACTCATTGTTGCGTATCGGATACGCTACCGAACATAGAAAACCCTTTAAAGTGGAATTAATATTTAATTCAAAAATAATAATAAATATGAAAATGTCATATTCTTTATTTACCTGGGATGTTACAGTTTAACCCATCCCAAGTTTGTGGTTTTATGATTGTTATCAGTCTCTTCATCATGCTTTCTATCACTCTCCATCAATACAATATAATTTGTTTTTATTCTGTATCCATATTTTCTTATATGAAACCCTGTTATGTGTTATCTTGGGTGACCTTTATACTTCACTTTATATCGTTTAAAGTGGAAGTTTAATTAACCCTTTTTCTGATGTTGGTTTGACATTAAGGTATTTTGAAAATTCATATCCTAGTTACTGAACCCAAATTCAAATTGTAAGGATTCAATTTATTAATGGGGGGAGTATGTAACATCCCTAGTTTTAATAAATAAACACTATGTTCAATAGAATACATGATACACAACATTGAGCTTAAACGAACAACTAAATATTGTTATTTAAATGTTACCATTATAACCTAGCCATCAGAATGAAGGGAATGAATAGTAACAACTAAATTATGAAAACATGGTTTAAATATGTTTAAATAATGATTCATTGGTTACCAAATTTATTAGAAATGTAAATAAAAAGTAATTGAATATAAAGGGTGTGTTTTTATGAAAGCCTATTTTAAAAAGAGAATAATTGTGTTTATAAAATCATTTTACTCTTTATGTATTTTTATTTAATGAACAATATATGTTATATATTCAATGTAATGTTATAAATTCATCCGATATGTTTTCTAGATATTATATAATAAAAAATTCATTTTTTGGATAATAGAATTATTTTTCAAAAAGTACAGTTTTAAATCCTTTTGATGAAAAACCATTTTAAAATATAGTTTTTGACAATTTTATAAGCTTTATTTGACATAAAAAACATTTTTTTTGAATAAGGACATCAAAATTTACCTTGGTTGAAATTTTGGTATTTTTGTGATGAAATTCATAATTTAATTACTAGTGAAAAATACTACATTTTAATTCAAAAATTAATTTTCTTCTAATTTATTTATATTTTTAGAATGACCTTTTAATTTTTTTAAAGTGTAATTGGATTTTTTGTTATCATTTAATCCAATTTTGGTCATTATAAGTAATTTCATATTGAAATTGGACATAAACACATGTCAATATTTTCATAGTTTTTACTTCTTAAAAACCCGTTTTCTAGTTTTAACAATGAGAATGAATTTCAAATTAATTTATACCAATTATATGTTTTGAATTTGAAAAAATGGATTCAATATTTTTAATCAAAAGGTATATATTTTTAAATAGGTACCTTTTATTTTTGGACATTATGAATATTAAATTCAGTACTTATTTTAATTTACCATGGTTAAAGGGTAAATTAGGTAAATAAGGGTAAAAAATTATATTATAAAAATATAAAACTACAAAAACACATGTCATAATACTATTTTATTAGATATGAACGACCATGATCATCCTCGGGTCTATTTTAGGACACCATAATCCACTTGGGTGTGATAATGACATGTATAAATTATTTAAAGTAAAGAGAAATATAACAAAAACATATATATTTTTACTAAACTAATTTTAAGGTGGGGTTATCTAATTGATCTATTTAATTATAAATAGTAATTAGATAGCTAAAAATATTTCCCACATCATGTTTTTTTTTTATAATTTTTATTCATTAAATAAACAAATTTATTTATGATACATTGATGATGCAATGATTACCTTATTAATGAAATATTCAAATAAATGATATTATAAATATTAAAATAAATATTATTTGAACATTTTGATACCATACCTGAATTTTATGGATTATTATGACATGTTATATTTGAGTTAATATATATTTTTTATAATTAATCATGTTTTTATTACTTAAAAAAAAATAAATTACTAGTGACAAAATTGACATAAATGAGTTTTTAAAACAAATAATAATTTATTAAATTATATAATAGTAATAAATATATGAGATTCATAAAAATTACTTATATAATGTTGCAAATTTCATTAATTTTCCACTTTATGTTCTCTTGTAATTTTATACTAACCATATTAACCATATAATGTAAAAATACAAGAAGACATGGTAAGATTTAATTTATTTAACTAAGGGTTAATGAAAAAAAGATAATGTTAAATTTATGTCCTAAACTTGTCTAAAACCTACTAGTTGAGAGAAGTTTGACCCATAATCATCTTATTCTCTAACTATATCACTTTTAAGCTATTATAATTCTAAAATAAATTTATAATAAAATAATATTTCAAGACTTTTCTAAAGTTCCCCTCCTCCCTCTTATAAAAGGCCACCACCTCTACCAACTTACTCACACATATAAATTTTTTTATCTTGACCAAATTCTCCTAAAAGAAGCTCCAAAAATCCCTCAATATCTCATAAAAGCCTTACCTTGGGCAGAAGGCAACTCAAGAAAGCCTTTTGGCTCAAATCAAAAGAAGTTACCCGATTTAGATGTAACATCTTCTCTCAAGATCCTTTCATTTATTTTTGTTCTCCAACCCCCTAAAAAGTCTTTATTCCATTATTTTATAACAAAATAAGTATCCTAAATGTACTATAATGTTGTTTTTATAAGTTTTATACCTAAAATTACACACATATCCATCTAATTGATATAGAAATACTGTTTCTATGTACTGTGAACTACTACCTCACAAAACAATGATTGCTCAATTTTTTCCTACAACATCTCATGGTGGACATTATAATGAAACTATATTTATATATGATATATATTATATTTATATTTTCTCTATTATTATCTAATATTTATTTATAACATACCTTAATGCTTTCCATGTGCTGTAAATACGATAATTTAGTTTGAGGAAGTGTGGACTACCGCCCCCTAAAAGTGGTGTGACTCGTTCCCATTATACATGAAAGATATAAAAGATGGTATTATTAAAACTATGAAACATAAATGATATAAATATAATACTGTTATTTTAATATATATTTATATCATTTGATTAGTATTCTTTTAATATGACAAAGAAATGAAAGTAGCGTTCATGTGTACGCACGACCAACCGTCTCAATGAACGGTGCATTTCATTTTTTATCTTCAAATGATATGAATATTATAAAAACATATCTAACAGATATATATGATATTTAAATCATTAATAATATTTTTGATATGTTTTAATTTTTGACTACATGGACAATTTAAATCAAAACATGTTCATTTTTGACTCATGTACCGAATATCAAAAAAACATCTGATATGAAATTGAATAATTTTGTAGTTTATATAACATGGTAATAAGTGATATTAAAGGAATAATAAACTTGGGAAAGGTTTAAAAGAAATTAGAAATTAACCTATGTTTATTATTCTTTGATATAACGATTATACATGATGAGTCAGACTCATGGTAACGGACTTTATCTCAATATCCTTTCATTAAGGCATATTTTGATGTTATACACAATCTTATTTTATATGGTGTATAATAAACTATATTTAATTTTAATTTAAAGGTATTTTTTTTCTACAAATCATTTTACTAAACAAAAAAAGGAATGTTTTTAACATATGTGGTGATAATGTCTTCTCTATCGCTGTAACCGTTATTTGATATTTGGATTCCTCTATAAGCCTTAATGTTTTTAAAATAAAAAAAACACTATTCCCTTTCTGAGTATTTTGGTATTGAAAATGTTTTTGAAAGGGGATTTAGTATTTAAATATCTTGAAATGATTTCTTATGATTGTAAATGAAATTTTATGAGTGAAATGTTGATAATTGAAATCTTTTAAGTGTTATGATTATATAATGGTACTTAGACATTTGATGGGTGTTTACATGATAAAACTAAGATGAATGGTTACGCGATGAACCAAAGATGGTTGGTCCATGAAAAATCAAGTATGGGTGGTTACATTATAATATCCAATTCATTGGGTATGGAAGTCGCATGTATGACTATTCTATTTAGTGATATGCGGGGAAGTCGACCATATGGTTATTCCATTTAAGTATTTTTATCTCTTAAGTTACCTTTATATGTTATATGTTTCTTTCTATGGGATTTATGGTAATATTTTGGTTACAAAAATTATAAGAAATGATCTTATATTAAGTGAAGTATTTTTTCCACTTCTAAAAGGTGGAAAGTATTAATTTATAATAAAGAATTCATGGTTTACATGTTTTCATAGGACTAATAGTTTTCATTCTTTATATATCCATTATAGATATTTTTATACCCATCCCAAGTTTTGAAATGTTTTTTATAGTACTTCAAGAAGAATAGAGTCAAGGATGGGATCAAGAAAAAGTTATTCCATTTAAACATGAAACAAACCATGTTTCTTTCTAAAAAGTTTTTGTTTTATGAAAAAACTAGATTGTGAGTTAAAGTTTCTACTTGTAATATTCAAGTTGTAATGTATGATTTATGACCTAATTCTCAAAATCTCTAAACATAAAATGATCCGATATGTGATTAAAATTCAAATTATTGACTTAACTAAAGATTATACAATTCTTAAGGCGGGGTACTTATATTCACACACATATATCTCTAGATATAGTAACCTAATGGTTGTTTTAGGAATGTTTCACATGGGTTGTGATTATTTGTAGTATAATACATGACATACGGGTTGAGGTGGATGTTGGAAACAACTAGATGACAATATGGATATATGGTTGGCATGGTGAGATGATGTGATGAATCTAGTACATGATATATTAATTTATACTAGGTGTATTTGGACTGGATTACTTTATCCCAGGTGTCTTCAGACTAGCTTATGTTTTGAGAGAGATGGCTCAGGACGTGTAATGTTATGACAGAGCAGCAGAACAATGGGGAAGTGGTAGTGGGGTACCATAATTTGATATTATATTGAATACTATGTGATTAATTTTATGTTATTACTTGTTGAGTGATCCATGGCGAGGATGGGAAAAGAATACTAATCCTATTTAGGTGATGAGTTGGTTTCATTTGTTTACACACTGGGCTTTAGTAGGATTCTTTTTCATTTCACACAAGAGGTTATAGGGAGGATCATACTGAGTATGCATGTTATGCTCTCACTACATATGTATAAACTACTTTTCAGGTTAGTAGGATATAATTGGTGATTAAGAAAAACTTTTCTAGTTTGAGGCATTTTTTGGAGTTATTGCCGATTCATAGTCACTTTTAAGGACCTATTTTAGTATTTTTAAGTTTTTTTAGTTGTATATCATTACATTAATATAATTTATAGAGATCTATTCAACTTATTTTATGAACATGAGTTATTGGGTGGTTTTTCTAATCATATCTCTCACTTCTCAAATATTTAGAGGGAAATTCCACCCATATGTGTGATTATATACTGTCAGTGCTTATCACCAACCCATATAAAATTTGTAGTAATCTTTAGATGTCATTATATCATTTATATAATTATTATCCTAAGAGGGGTTTGAAGTATCCCATGTTTTTTAATCCATGAAATTTTCTTAAGGATTTTAAACTTTTCATTTGATGGATGAACTGAGTTTTAAACCAATCTATAGAATGTAGATTCGAGTGTTGCAACACTTATTAGTGTTGTTTATAAACACGGTTTAAGCCCCAAAAGGTTTTTTGTGTCCTCATATGCGTTTTAGGATCATTAAACTGAGAAAATTATGTTTTGGGAGAGACAGAAAAGAGCACGTGATTTGGAAACAATTAGTGATAATCGTGCAACACAACCTTGTAACCTATTTTATATAGGGACATAGTTTTTTAGACCATGATATACTCCAAGAGAAACCATGAATCCCAATATAGGTTAGATCTAGGTATCATAAAGTTTTATCTAACCATGTGAGAGGAGGTTCATGGCTCTGTGAGAAATCTGTAGAATAATGCTATGGTGATCCACATGGGCTACACACAGTTTGGAAAACCATGCACCTAGCCAACACCCATAGTTCCACTTAGGCAGTGTCACCACACAGTTGGTGCATTGATATCCAAACTTCACAAAAAAACCATGCAGTTCATTAAAGGGTTTTATTTTACGTGTTTTCCCCATTTATCCTTAAGGGTTTATCCTCCATCCTTCTCCCTCACTTCTCATGCTCAACGTCCTGCTCGAGCACCTCTTTGGGATCTCTCCCTATGCATGGAGGTATATCCTTCATCCGGTGTCCAAATCAAGCATTGTCAGGTGTGTTGGATACATATCAGTGAGTTTAAAAATCCTCCTTCCTCCTTTATCAGTTTCCTTTTCCACATTTAGTGATATATTCATGTGATATTATTCACCCTTTTTTAGGGCGTTCATTCATTTCTTTGATTTATATCAAACTGAATCGAATCAAAGACCAATAATGGATGAGTGAAGTATCTTAAGAATAATATTGGAGGTATCATGATTTTACTTTACATTAAAGCATGTTTATGAATTATTCCACTGTTCCATGAGCTAGATTTTATATGTGTCACCTCTCGAATGAAAAATTAATTATGTAAATTCTTATGCCTAAATTAATATTTCCATTACTCATTTAAAATTCACCATAAATATATGTATAACTTTACTTGAACCACCCATTAGCTGTGTCTCTAATATTACATGATCTTTATTCTTAGGCTTGGAATTAAAAATCACCTTTCTTGGTGTGTTGAATTACCTCTCACAGAATGAGACACTAAAAGGAATTAAATGAATGATGAATGGTGTGGGTGATTTAACCTTATCTTAAGAGCATTATTTATATTACTATACAAAATCCCATATAAATAAAATTACTAATTAAAATAGAATGAAAGATTGATTAAAAGGATCTATACTTGGATTATATCATTTAATGAACACATTTCTCGACTCATATCAGATGATAAGTTGATAAATTGCATGGGAATTCTCATGGATTTATTAAATTCTCATAAATTGAATGGACCTAGTAATATAATTGGAATGTGACATGGTGTGTTCATGGACCTGGAATCTATTTATTTCATTTATGATTTATGATATTCAGGTATGGTGATCCCTATTAAAATGTGACAGTCAGGCATGGTATCCCCTATTTAAATGTGATATTTATACATAGAGTCCCCAATTTAAATGCGAAACTCATGCATGGAATCCCTAGGTATGGTATCCCATATATTATGTTTCATGGTTATGACATCCTTGGTCACGACATCCCTAGGCATGGCGTCCATTACATTATGAAACTAAATAATGGAATTCCAAGCCATTTAATACATTATAGTATGATTCAAGGTCATGGCGTCCGTGGACCTAGAATTCCTAATTATCATTCATCTAAGATCACTGGGCATGAAATCCCTTATTTAAAAAGTGAATCTTACTATGAAATTATTATATGTGGATGATGGGGAGCTAAGAAATAGGTCCTAGACGGTGAATGTATATATTTTAAGGTATTAGTGTCTACATATATGAATATATATAAATTATGAAACTTGTTCAGAGTTATTTCCAACTATGGACAAAACAGGTATAGTTGGACATGTTTCTTTGAGGAACACGAGTCGACATGTTTTAATTTTCATTTATTACACTACTTTATTTGATATAAATACACACTACCACATTATATTCATGGACTGGATTGTATTAGATACCATTGGTGGTGGAATAATGAGTATATCTCACACCCTATTCGGGTGAAATATTGACACCCAAATAGATATCCTTGTTTCATGTTTAGGATTATAGATTATTCTCATTCCATTAAATTTGTACATGGTATTTTAGGAGCACAAGATTTATATAGATCTTAGGATGATCATTGAAATTATCCTTTGGGGATTTGGATTATTTTGTTATGTATTGTTTATGTGATTCCTTACCATTATTGGACCCTCATAGTTGGTCATCATTCTTAGGTGGATGTAGAGATGAACTTGAGGCCATGCGACTGACTGGCTCAGGGAACCATTTCAGTGGCTCTCAAGGTCGGGACGTTATATAATACCTTGGGGGGAGGGGGGTCATGCAAATATTTATCTTGAAAAAAATAAATCACTCATAAAGTGACATACCAAAAATTCATATTATCTAATCATATAATATCTAAAATATTTTAATATTTTCCATAAACAACCCAAATCACCATAAATCCATAATAAATTTTTATATGCTTTCAAAATAAAATTAACCTTTATTTCTCTAATAAAATTAATATTTTGATTTACCTTATTGATATAATTTTCCCTAATAGTTAACCTCATCCAAACTAACATTATTCATTTAGTCCTTTAATCACTTTTCAATCTCATGGTTAGCAATATGATAAATCATGTGTTCTGAAAAAGTAAAACCCTTTTTATCTTAATTAAGTACAATTAATTAAACATTAAAGATCATATTAATTCTAAATGTTATCAATAAATTTCAACTTATTTAAAAAAAATATAAAATAATTATTCCTCAAATAAAATTTTTACTAAAACACATGATAAAATTAAGAGTTACATATACCTCAAACATTCATTAAAACTCAATAATGTCACCAAAAGTACTACCATCACATAAAAACTCAAAATGGGTATATATGAATTTGAAATTATGATCAGAATTAGACTTATTAACCAATTATGGTATCTAAAACTATTAAATAATCCTTAATTTATGACTTCCAAACCTCTAAAATTTTCTAAATACTGACTCTGATACAAACTATAAAAACCCTCACATAACCACCCAATAAATTGATCAATAACTTTTATAATAAAATAAAAAAATCCATAAGAAACTTTTCCTTTTTAACAAAAAATATTTAAGCTCAAATATATGTTTAATTTTATATGAAAACATCTTAATATATTAATATCATTCTTAAAACATTTCATATGCAATTGAAAAAGAAAAATCATAATCATAGGGGTTTCTTTGAAAACATGTAAACTCATGAATACCTTTCATTGAAAAATAATCCTTTCAGATTTTTTTGAAGGCCATAAACATTCCTAAAAAACATAAGATAATTTTATTACCTTTTAAATTCATAATATTAATTTATAGACCATTCCAATCATATCATGTAGGTACCTTGGGAAATTATCCTTACCTCCCACCTTATAATATCCCTTATGAAGGAATTATCTAACGAGATAATTACCACATCTCTTAGGAATAACCTATCACTAGTAAAATTCACCACTTTACCTAATAAAATGTAGAGATATATCAGGTTCACCCATCATTAGAGCTATTTTTGGATCACCCATAATTCATATAACATTTCCAAGATCTATAGAAAAAATAAAACACATATAACTTGTGTATTAAAAATAAAAATCACTTGAATTGGAATTTAATCCCTTAATAAATAACACTTTTAGTTATCTTACAAAAATGAGAAGAAATTTATATTTCCTTATATTTTTATTTTAAATTAATATTCTTAGAACACTAGGAATCATATTTTCTTTGAAAATAACCATGTAAACTTTTAAAGGAATATTCAAATTGAAGAACGATCATGACATAGGAAAAATACATTTATTTAATAATTGTTAAAATAAAGATTTTTGTCTCACTTTGGTAAATAAATTAAAAAATGATCTCTACAGTAAACATTGAAAATATTCCTTTTTAATACTTTGTATGTAAAGTAAAAAAATAGTTTTTGAAGACCTTTATCAAAAATTGAAGCATAAATAAGACCATTAACAAAAATATTTTAAAGAACATCAACATGCAATAAAACTGTATCTGTTTTATACTTGATTAAAAAGAATTCTTGTTTATTCAATCATAACTATTCCTTTTATTTAATTTGTTACTATTTTTTATTTATTTACTAAAATGGTTAAGTTCACGTTGGATGTTTTGAGGACGTTTAGATTATAAGTTCAAAATGACTCCAGAAGGTTGATGATGGTCAATGTTATAATGCTTACATAATTTAAAAAATACTAATTATGCAATAATTATATTTTTTATACATTAAATACAATATTATAACCATGTATTAAATAAAAACTGAATTACATCACTTGGTGGAGGTGGTAGTCCACACGTACGCATGAACAACGTTATCTTTTTCAAATGAATGGAAAGGAAAGTAGTTAAGTAATATATTATCTTTAAATACTCATAATTATACCATAAATATAGTATATATTCATTTTATTCCTCATTTTAATCATATTTATGAGGTGGATATGAAAAAAATAAACACATTGGTTTATGGAGGTGGTAGTCAACACATACACACGAGCGATGTTTTCATTACCCATAGGATGGAGAAGAAGATGAATATGAGTTTTTCTAAAAATAATATAATATTAGTACATATAACATACTTATGTAATTATATGATTATGGTTATATAATATTTTAAGGAGGTGTAAGAAGAAATAAACATGAAAACACTTGCTTTAGAGTTTTAACACTTCTTTGAGAAACCTCATTTTTCTTACACCTTAAGACTTATAGGTTGGTATTTTCATAAAACAACTGCTAGGATATGGGTAGGAGAGTTTTAAAGATGTATGGGTAGATATTTTATGAGATAAATTACCCAATATGATTAAATAATATAGGACTATAGGTTATATTTTATAAGTGAGGTGGGTGGAAATATTATAAATACATAAAATATTAATATATAACATGTATCTAACATGGTTCAAGTGGATCAAAAGTTCCATATATTAAAATAAAATGAGGTCGTAAAATATAATTTAGACAAGTTTAATTTTCATTTTTAACCTTTAATTTTTGTTTAAATCCCTTGTTTACTCTATTTAACATTAACCATTATAACAAATTTTCCATTATTTACGGTTTGAGAAAGTGATTTTAAAAATTATATTTAGAAAATACAATTAAAATTAATGAAATAATCTAAAATTACATATTTTATTGAGTTATTATATGTTTTATATGATTTTATTATGATTTAAAAATAATTGTAAACATTACATACTATTTAATGTCATTTTCAGAACTGTTCACAAAATTTGACTTTAAACTCATTAAGAAAATAATGAAATTAAAATATAAAATATTTTAACATCACTAATACATTATAATTATTGAATAAATTATTAGAACATAAAAAATCATTCAAATTTTTTTAATTTTAGCATTTTTAAATAACTTAGATGCTTTTATACTGCTTTCATAAGCACTGTGTCGGTGTTGCATAAGCATTCAAGCAAATTACACCATCACTAAAAAATAAAAATAATTTCGTATCATAAATATAGTTTATTATTGATAACTTTTATCATATTTATTCATTTATATATAATTTTTATCTATATACATATCATGGTAGCATAATAAGTGAGAGAGAGTGACATTTGGTAAATAGTCTTAACTTAAAATAATATAAAGGATACAATCAAAGTTAAGTGGAACCAAAATGACATAATTTAGAATCTAGTATGATAAGGATTTAAATAATCTAATATAATAAGAATTAATATGAGATTTTGGGACCATATCACAAAGTTTTAACCCTAATTATGCTATTTTACCCTTTACTACGGTGATAAATTCTTACCGTGGTTACTTTACACTGTGACCAAAAATGGAATTAAACAAATTAATAAATTATAACCTTATGATTCCAAATATTGAATCAAATTTTCATTGTTCTATTTATAGAAGTGGAAGAAATTACTTTTATTTTAGTTTCGCATAACTCAATGATTTTTTGAAAAAAATACATCTTTGAAGAATAAAAATTATTTTATACCAAAATCATGTATAATGTTGATTATCATTGAATTATTTGAACTTTTTAATTAAATTAAAATTATTTGACTCTAAAAAAAATTTAAAACTAAATTAAGCAATGAAATTACTTTTGTTAAATGATAAGAAATGATATTTTTTTGCAATATTGATATTTTTCACTATTCATCCAAAAATAAAACTTTTTTGAAAAATAACAAAAAATTATCTTAATATTGTTTTGAAATCATGATTTAAATTTTTAACCATTTTATACAATATTTTTTCAAAAATTGGTAGAAATTTATCTTAATATCCATGTATAAAATACAATTAAACCCATCTTTGAAGTATAAAATGAAATTATACTCATTCCTTATCAAGTAACCACCATTATATGAATGTTAATTTATTTTATAAAATATATGATCTTTATATTTCATTATAATTATTAATATATAGTGATCAAGTTAATTTAATTTGGTAAAAAATCACTACGGATATAAACAATTTTTCATAGAAATATCTCTTTTAATCTTATAAGAAATTTTGTTTTTAAATTGAGTTCTTACATCCATGTAATTAATCAACAAATTAGTATTAATGAAAACTTTCCTACATATATTTCATAATGCAATTACTTATTTTTATACCCACTAAACAAAATGATAGGTTATAATGACCATATTTAAGTAGTACTAATTTAATTGTATATCATTGTTAATTTTAAGCTCAATATTGCGTGTGGTACACACAATCAAACATAGTGTTCTTTTTAAACTGAAATATCAAGGTGACACATAGTTGAACTCAATTATGTATGAATCCCATCAACCTGATCCCTTATTTTTCTAATTCCATTCCTAGGAAGCATTGACCTCTAGCCGAATCTAAAATTCACAATGGAAAGAACTATTTACAAAAGTATTATATAAGAAAAAAATTAGTCCTTACTGGGGTATCACTTACCTAACTTTAGAACCAATATTTGATAAGACTTTTTTGGGTCTAGAACCACCGAAATCAAAAGCATCCTTTAGAGATCAAATCATTGGAAAAAGTCTTAGAACTCTCAAAATAAAAAAAAACCAGAGTATTTGATGTATAGAATCATAGAATACTATGTACCTTACACTTCCTTGAATCACCACCACACAATATAAAACTCTACCAGGATAAATTATAAATAATACCATACTCATAACACATGGAGTGTAATTAATACAATGGTTTATAACTTAAACCTACTCTATGAGATAATACTGCAAATTTTCATTAAGGGAAAAAATAATAGAGAGAATATCTGAGTTATAAGGGGACCCTATATTATAGATAACATTTCCTAGAATATGAATTAAAAATGGACCATCTTTTAGAAACATTACATAGATAGAGACAAATATTTACCAATGTAATCCATGTTAATCTTTCACCACAACTTTTCCCACTATGACTCACACATGTGATAGATTGAGAATCATAACAAGTCCTCTATTCTAATGACAGTTCTCCATTTTACACTTCATTATACTGCTTATGTTATATAAACCTTCTAGAATATAACTATCCATCCCCTTGGTTTACATTAATTTCTACATGGTTGCTTTACTATAATGAATAAAAAATAAGTGACCTCAACCCATCCTTTAAATAAAATTCACAACATCCATCCAATTCTACCAGTCTCAACACCTTATAATCTTCATGGAAATCCATCTAATCGATCAAGGATATTGGAACATTGCAACTACCTCAACTAATATTTTTGGTAAATAGTGAAATCTCTATATTCTCTATCTTTTTTTCATTCACTAGTAACAATTTCTGGAAGACATCCTCCAACTACCTCACTTCTTATAACTTACAGAATCATCCTTCACTCTAGATTAATCTTATTTATGACTTTAGATTATTCTCATTCAAGAATTTTTTAATACTATTTCACCTTGTCCATCATCTAGAATTAGTATTTTTTATCTAGATCACTATTTCAATTAAAAACTCATGTATCAATTATAACTCTTCATACTTTACTTCCTCCAGAAGTGGTAACCAATTTTTTCACATATTTATCTTATGCTTCATCTTATGTACTTCCTTGGTGAGTGTGAGTTTCTTTATTTTTTTTTCCAAGTGTACTTCTAGAATTAATGTTTTCAAATATCAAAAACTTATAAAAAAATTTCTATAATTAATACCTAATAACCAATATATTATAGGTATTAATAAGATCCCATCATCTATTATTTTCTTTTCAAACACTATGACTACTCAATTTTCTATTTCTAAAATTTGAACTTAATCCATTAATAATTTTATATAGAAGTGAGTTGAATACTAGTGAATCTAAATTGTTTTTGTAAATGTTTTATCTTTATATGGTTATGATATACATGCATATAGATAATATAAATAGTATTAATCTATAATAAAAATGATTAAAAAATTGTTGGAAGAATAAATTCTGAAAATTTTCCTCATTTCTATATCCATAACTTAGGATCCAAACAATTAATTATTGATTATTTAATTTACATTATCAAGACCAATCATTCCATTAATGACCACTCCATATATTTTATCTTAAAATTCAATATAGTTCGTATCACCATGTAAAAATGTTTAATTTGAATTAAATTATAATGTTAATGACTACTCTAGTGTAATTGGTGTAGTAAAGATACCATCACCAGGTATTTTATATCCATTATTAGATCCTTGAAATTTTATCAAATCAACCATTTTATCCTTTTATTTTTCTATTTATTTAATAACATATCTTTGTTTAGACCTTTTTTCATTAATTGAAAAAAGCTTTTTCATATAAATAAACTTAAAAGGACAAACATTTTTTATCATCATATTTATTTATAATATTAAATTAACATTCTTTGAAAGTTATAGTATAAAGTTTTACCATGTTAATATAATGATAATAAAGGGGAATAGGTATCTCAACCCCAAAATTGTGAGCTATGTGAATCCATACCCTCACATGATATTTTAAAAGTAGTTTATTCTATTTAATATCACATTGGATATTTTATAATATAATAATTTTTAAAAATTATATTAGTGATTGATAATAGATATAAATTATAATCAATTTCACCTTGAATAATTTTTATACAAGAAAGGAATCAATTGATGTTTGATTAACATTTTGAAAAAAATGTTATGAAAAAATAAATTACCTCAGGTAGGGAAGAAACTTGAGGGAAATGGATAGCCTCAAAATTAGGCGTGTGTAGATATTTTTGGTGAGGTTTCTATTTTTTTTTTATTATTCACATTGATCCCTTTTAAGAAGATAGTTTATCACATTGTTCTTCCAACAGAGTGTTTTTATTAGAGCATCCATTTTCCCTGTATCTTTTTCATTTTTTATTTGTATCACTCCATGTATTTTCTTTCTCAAATTATTCTCATGGTGACACTCCAAAAACTACACCTCTAACAAGACCATACCATCTTGGATGATTTACATCCATTTACTTGTAATCCCAATAACCTTATATAATAATTGATGATGATTATTGTGTCTAAAATAAAGGTTCTAATCCCAGAAGTGGCACCATTGGGCCATAACAAACCTTATTTTTTTAATCACAATCAATAAAAAATCTTAGATGAATATTTTGAATAAAATCATTAAAAATGGAATTAAATTTATTATTAATAGACTATTATTCTATAACCAAGAAGGCAGGATCATCACATCTGATTTATATATAATTTATTTGGATAAGGAATTACCTTGCATTAAAATTTTTTATTTGTTCATGAATCTAAAAATGATTCCACTATTTATTATTTTTGAATCATTGGAATTAAGTTCTGATTACCTCTAATTATGATTCACATGTGCACCAAAATCTCTAAATATTACTGTAGAAAAATATATCTGCAGACATAGATGATCCTAATGCTTACATCATTCATCAATGATCACCACAATAATCACTTCATGTGGAAGTAATCTTTATATATTCTATATAATTTAGAGGGTGGTGGAGGCGTACCACTCTGAATTCTTGCGAGTGTTATAAGAGAGAATATCTCTAAGGCTTGAGAGATTTCTCTAGAAATCGTTGTGCTCATAGATTAGATTGGATAGATTTATCATACCTGTATTTAAATAGATCTAGGGTTATAGGAAAACAATTATATATAAGCCCTTATGATCCAATTAATCATAGAATAACCCCATGTATAATAATAATAATAATATTATTATTATTTACTTGACATATGATAAACTGATGGATAGAATAAATTTTGTTTACCGAAATAGATATGTTAACAGTTATTAAAATATTATTTAATATTGAATTTATCATTAGTCCATTAAAAATTATTTTTAAATCCCCCTAAATATTTATGTAACATTTAATAATCACTATTTATTTAATAAATAAATATCACTACATTGTTCTCAAATAAATAAATAAATATTATATCCACTAAATATAGATAATAAATATTTATTAATTGTTAAAATCACAAATATTCTATTAAATATCTAATGACTGATTATATGAGATAAAAAAACCTGACTTTTTTGAAAACCACATATGAGAATAATATTTATCCAACATGTTAAATTTATATATAATCTAACTGAGTTTCTTGATACACATAGCGTGTGGCCCTCTAGGTCCCTTTCTCAGTGGCATTAGGTTGAACCACTTAAAGTCCGATGTTAGCATTTAGAAACATGCTAAGACACCCACATCAAAAGAAGTCAATATTGAAACAATATACAACCCCATGGAAACACTTACTATTTAATATAATCCCTTTATTGTTATATCTCTGATCAAATAGGTGGCATGCATATTTAATCAACCTATACACTTGATGTCTCTTTCTTTGATTTTCTAGAAATGAACTTGCTAGAAGATATCCTTGGCCGTAGAATTAATGAAGAAGTTATATTTTTGTCAAATGGTATGAGTGATCAACTTATACTAAACTAGGAAGGGATAAATACTTTGTTTCATTATTTATTAATGTAATATCACTTATGAAAAACATAATTCATCATACCACATCATAGGTATATTTCATTATGGTTTTTGGTCAACACATCAATGTATGTGACTTATGATATGAATTAATGAATATATACAAATTTATGCAACTTAGACACATTCTTAAATAAAAAATCCAATGACATATTTGAATGCATATTTACTATTGGTAGTTCATGTTATCATAATCTCATAATCTGAAAATTACCAAGGTTGTAGACCAATAGAAAGTGTCTCAAATTCCTATGAGTCTCCAACCGTGATAAAATTAATCATTTTCATCCCATAAAATGATATCATTAAACTATAGATCATATATTTTAATAATATTATCATGGAAATTATAGGGTTTCATCATAAAAGATAGCTTATTTGAACTTTCAATGTGATAATTACCCTTTGGACACTATCACATACTATTTCACATAGAAGAACAATTATTATGTGATAAAAAATTTATAATTATTAAAAAATAATGAATATTAGTAATCATAATGTATATAAAAGTTGGTTCTAGGGTACCAAATATAACAGATTCCCACTTTTACTAGAGATAACTTCTAACAACCTTTAGTCTGTTAGCTCTCACATAATCATTCATTATTCTATTGTGATAAGGATTTAGTTAAGGGGTCTAAAAAACTATAATATCTGGAAACTATACACAATATGAATTCACCCCAATGTGAGAAATACCTCAATAGATGATACATACGGAGTATGTTATTTATATATTGGTGTAACCTTGACTCCTTTGTGAGAGCCACTACGACAGTATTATCAAAATATAATGTGATCAAATATTTATTTATAAGAACCAAATAATGATCTTGGACAATTTTTTGTATCTATACATCTTCTTTGGTTGTATTAAAACAGCAATATACTTTTACCCTACTTTAGAAATGGGGAAAACTCGCTAATTTTAACTCTTCAATCTCATAATTCCTTGATTTATACTGAATACATATCCTTAATAAAACATCAGATCATTCTAATCTATTTTAATTCTAGAATATGTATAATCCCTGATGACTAGCTACTTATATCCTTGATATTCCAAATTCATATCCTTAGTCCACCTATGATAATTAAGGATGGGATTAACTGTAGATCAATGTTTTCCCCCCAAATCATCTTGATATATTACTTACATTATCAAGGCATAGAAAACACCACCTCTATAATATAACAGGGAATATATGATTGATCCTGTCACAAAAGTGTATGAGATATTACTCATTATGTCTATTTTGTCTTATATCTATGGAAACAATTTCTTGGAAAGATGTATACCATGTGACACTAGAACCAATCCCCTATTGTATTGTTTCATGATAAATCTATTTAGTATCTAGTAAATGTATGTATCGTTAATTATACCAATAATCCTCTTAGATCTATCTCTAGTGATCTTGATATCAAGAATACATGCTACTTCACCTAAGTCCATCATGGAGAAACACTTGTTCAATTAGTCCTTAACTAATTGTAAGACTGGTATTTAATTTTTAATAAGTAATATTTCATTGACATATAATATGAGTATAATAACCACACTCCCACTTTACCAATTATAGACACATGGATCACATTCATTCTTAATGAAACCAAATTATTTTATGGATTCATCGAACTGAATATTCCATGACCAAGATACTTGTTTCCATCCATAAATGGATCTATTCAACTTGCATACACTTTTTAAATTACCTTGAGTAACAAACAATTCTGGGTTTATTATTTAGATGCCATAATGATGGTTCCCATTAAGAAAGGTTATTTGAAATCCCTCCACTAAATCTCATTGTCATGGAAATCTTCTATATTAAGTACAATTCTGATGGATTTAAATATGGATATTAGAGAATAGGCTTCTTCTTAGTCAATAAATTGACATCATTTAAACCATTTATCTACTATTAATTATTTATAGGTACTTAATCTACCGTATATGTACAGTTTTCTCTCGAATTCCCATTTTAAAAAAATATGATTAACATTAACTTGTGGATCAACCATAACCCAAAATTGGTTCTAATACATGAAATCTATGTAAAAAATCATGAATTATTTCCATACTGCAGCTTCTTTACTCTTTGTTTACTTTTTATAGGAATGTGTATCATTATTTTTATTCAATAATGAGTCACCAAACTTAGTTAATATAAAATAATATTTCTATGATTTTATAACCTCTATGGTGAACTTACATTTTACTTGTGTTTCAGGAACAACATCTTTCTTGGGGACTAGTGGAATGTGGTCCTATACTAACTCTTATTTATCTTGAGTATCAAATTCATCAAATCCAATATTTCTACTAAAATAATTCATGAGGAAAAATGGATTGTTTATCCACTATTAATTTCTTGTCAAAGGTGCCACAAATCCATGCCCAAGCATTTGAAAACATACATGTCTTTCCACACAAAAATTCATATTGTATTTCATTTTCTTCCTTAGTTGGTAGTCAATTTTGAATATGTCCTAAAATGTGTAATGTATATACCCAAAAGGATAATGGAATATCTATGTGTCTCATCATTAACCTCATTCTGTTAAGAAATGTGTGGTTCCTCCTTTTCCCCACACCATTTAACTATGTTGTATACGGTCGAGTGAGTAGAGATAGAATTACATATTCCCATATAAAGTTGATAAAATCTTAGTTAAGATATTCAAAACCTCAACCAAATTGAATATTATATATGGTCTTACCAATTTTATTCTCTAATTAATTCTTGAATTCTTTTAATTTCTAAAAGGATTTGGATTTATACTATATCAAGAAGACATTACCATATATATTGAAGTCAACAGTAAAAGTTATGAAGTTAGTATAACCAAATTTAGCTTATACTAGAAAAGGACCACACACATCAGTGTATATGAATTATTAAATCTATGTGGACCATTCACATTTTTCACCAAATGGTGGTTTATTCATCTTTTCATGTAATCAATCATGGAATTTTTCAATTCATTTTTTCTTAAAATACTCTGAATAACTATCTTGATAGATATTTTTTTGACACTTCTCATTTACCTATCCAAGATGGTGATGCCATAACTGTGTGTAAAATGATTCATGTAAAATTTATTTGTTATCAACTTCCAATAATTGGTTTTCAGAATCTAATACATAAAGACTGTTATTTATAAGTTACATACCATATCATATGTTGTCTTTGTAAAAGAAAAAACTCATATTTCCAAACATGAAAATAAAACCATATGTATCTGGGAAGGATATAGAAACTATATTTTTGGAAATTCTTAGTACATAATAACAATATATTTAAACTAATTTTATTTTTATTAGATATTAAATATGGCAGTCCTATATATAAAAACAAAAATCTTTTCTCTATTGGTTTCTATGAGATCCGTATCACCTCTATAAATATTCTAAAATGTTATTTAATCCTGAATTTGAATATACATGTGAGTACCATAAGATATATTCAATACATAATGTGTAGATATATAAATATTTCACTTGATAATTAATTCACCTTGATCTTCACCTTGCTTCTTTAACTAGGTGAAATTCTTTTTCCAATGGCCTTGCTTACCACATAAAAAACTCATTGTGTCTTTTTTTATTTTCTTGTACTTGAATCTTCCTTTTATTGGAAGGAAAAAACATAGAATTATTTTACTCAGAGTGAGACTTTGGACAATTTTCCATGTTATTAATTTTATTCAAGATACTAACCATAGGGTTTTCATGCCCCATGTCTTTATAAACTCAGTGTATTAAATTAAAGAGTTTTTAAATATTATTGTCTCCCTTTCACATATTATAATTCAGAATGAATTTGGATAAGCCTTTAGGTAGTGAGGATAAAATGATATTTTTATAAAGATTTTCAATGATATTAAATCCCAAGATTCCCAAGTTTTATATGTATTCAATCATCTTAACTACATGAGGCCCAATTGACAATGAATCTCTAATTTTACAAGTGAATAATGCATTAGTGATTTCATATCTATCTTATCTCTCCTTTTATTGACAAATATAATGAATGTGATACATAATTATATACATATACATTTCCTCATGTTTCTTCATGATATCACTTTACATATATGATAACATGAAACATATGACATATGTCACATCATCTACAATTTTAAGGTTATGAGATACTTCTTACTCACTATCCTCTTTAGAAAGAGACTTAAGAATAATGGTTTCCATCCCATATAATTTTTGATCTTGGGGTAGTATAACGTACATGATCTTATACCATTCATAGAAATTCATGCTGATGATAAGGTTATGCTTATCTAGTATGAAAATTATGGGCCGCTATAAGAACACTATCATGACACTTATAAGTTCTCATCATAGTAGGGAGTAGCTATGAACTTTCAGTGAAAAAGTGAACCTTAGTAAATTATCACACACCATGTTAGGAAGAACAACAATCATGATGTGATAATAAATTTATTAATACTAAAAAAATGAATAAAATTAATCATTAAGTACATATAAGTTGGTTCTAGGGCACCAACTTCGACATACATAGGATAAAAATATTGGAAAATAAGTAGTAATTGTTATGTAATATTTTTTTTAATGATGAAAAAAATTATATTATGTATTAATAATATATTATTAATAAACTTTTGGTTTGTTTTCCTCTTTAATTTCACCTTTTTATTTACAGGAGACTCCTTCCATTGAAAATTATGTGGGATAGAAGTGGCCTGATATTCTGAAAAATAAATATATAAATAAATAGAGGAACATAATTATGTTATTTTTTTGATATATTTCATCGACACATCTTATAACACTTTGTAATATAAGTGTAACAAAAAAATATATATCTTAAATTAATCAAACATATAAATTTAAGCAAAATATAGATAACAAATAGTGTACCCGAAACACATAAAAATTAAAAGATTTTATTTTTTATTTGATGGAGTGTGCTTGATGATGATCATGGGGAGTAGTAGAGGAACACTTCCTACCTCTAAAGGAATTTAAGAGAAATTTTACTAGTTTATTAATGATGAAAAACTTTCAGACACACTTGGATACAAAAACATAAGAGGATCACATCATTTTAAAGGCATCCTCAACACTTTTCATTGAATGAAGAGTGTTATACATATGAGATTGTTCAAGTGTCATTGAATGAAACTATAATGTTACACCTATTAGAGTGTTAAATAATTAAAAATATTAATAAATGATGTGTTCTATCTATAAATGAATCAACCCTTTAGTTCGTAACTAATGAAATCATACGGGAGAGATGTGTTACCCCACATGAATTACATGAATGTCAAAAATATGGAATACTTATTTCATTGATTTAAGAAAATAGTGGCCTCTAGAAAAGTATCAGTGCTACTCAAGATACTAAGGGGTTAGTGTGATCTCTATCATACATACTCATATCACTATATAAACTTTTCTACCATAAGATATATCATATAAATCATAATTATACCTATATAACCCTTTTATTTATGACTTCAAGTTATCACTAGACATAGAACATTTTAATTTAGTATAGGCCTCTCATTATTTCTTGATTATCTAAAAAATATTGACCAAGTTAATGAATACAACACATGCCATTCCTAATTTTGATAAGAACATCTCAGGTCAAACATCTATGTATTTGATCACATCATATACGAAGAAACTGAGAATGGGAAATCATTTTCTTAGTGTGATACAATCAAGGTCTATATGTCATTACTTTTCATATAATTTGAAAAATATCATCTTATTTATTCTCTAGCTAACAACATTATCCGCAACAGACCCAACCACCCCTATATTAGATAAGTCAATATATAGAATTATATAATCATGGTGTTAAAGTATTAAGGTTCTCAATCGAAGTATCTCACTATCCTCCAGTAGGAATGATTGATAATAAGAATACAACCCAAAGTGTATAAATGATTGCATGGAAGTCCATGGGATATAGTTTAGAGAATCAATTCAAGTAATAATCCTATAATTATTTCCTCATGAATTATTTCTTCGTATCTCATATACAACTCTTTATAATGTATACAAAATTATATTCATACTAACCTTATCATATCATCACAACACATAATACTATCTAATGATCATCATTTAGGGACAACTCAAATTCGTACATCGAGGGGATATTATCATTTGACCATTAATGTAAAATAAATTTAATCACACATAAATGAATTATAATTAGATATTACCTTTGTTATAATAAAATGATACATTTATAACCACTACAACTTATCTATCATGCATATTACACCCAAAGATTCTACACGAACCTCATGTTGTTGTATTAATGGTTCTATTAATAGATCGCTGATATTCTTATTTATAGCCACCCAACTAATCTTTACATCATCCCTCTCAATGATCTCTCATATGAGATGGTATTTTTAACGAATGTGTTTGGTAATTTCATGATAATAGGATTATTTTTCCTAAGAAACAACCTCATTGCTGTCATAATATAGCTCAATTTATCCCTCAATGTTAGGAACCACCTCATGTTTAGTAATAAAATTCTTGATCCAAGAAGATTACTTTAAAGCATATGATGTAGTGATGTTCTCTGCCTCTATTGTGGATTCTTATATGGTTGATGTTTTGGAACTCTTATAACTCATAGCACTACTATTTAAGAAAAACATGAATCCAGATTGAGATTTCATATCATATTTTTCAGATTGGAAACTATCATCTGTGTAACCCTTTACATTGAGTTCATAATTCATCCCAAATACTACGAAAATATAATCATTCTTTGTCAAGTAGTTAAGAATGTTCTACAAAACAATCCAATGACCCTCAAAAGGATTATATAGGTATCTAATATTTATTCTCAAAGTATAAGAGACATCGGGTTGAGTACACAATATGTCATACATGATAGATCCTATAGAGGATTTATATATAGTTCTATCCATCCATTATAACTCTTTTGAAGGATATTGAATCATCCTAAGATTCATTCTGTGCAAAATTGGTAAATACTTCTTATTAGAGTTCTCTATAAAAAACCTATTTAGAACATTACTGATATATATGTTTCGACTCAATCCATGAAACTAATTAGATCTATCTCTATATATCTTCATAAAAACTATGTAGGAGGATTCACCCACGTATTTCATTAAGAAAAATTCAATCATCCACATCTTTACATAGTGATGTATTGGGATGTCATTTCTAATAAGTAGTATATCATCAACATACAATATGAAAAACACCACATCACTCCCACCAACCCACTTATATACATAGAAATCATTCATGTAATTTATGAAACTAAACTCTCTGTTTTAATTATAAATTTAGACATTAAAACTCTAAGAATCTTGCTACAATCTATAAATAGACCATTGAATGTTTAAATCCTTATTAGTATCATTTTGGACATCAAAATTTTCAGGTTGTATTATTTACAAATACTCAACCAAATTCCTATCAATGAAAGAGGTTTTGAAACCCATTTGATATATATATCATAATCAAAATGTATTTCTATGTCTGGAAAAAATTTGAATAGACTTTATCATCATAATAGGTGAAAAGGTTTCTTTATTTTCTATACAATGTATTTTCTTGTAAAACTTTTCTACTAGGCATTCTTTATAGGTAAATACTCTACCATCCATGTTAGGTTTTTTTCATGAAATCAAACTTACACCCTATTAGACTTTCCCCTTAAGTGAATCCATGAAGTTCCAAACTTGGTTTGTATACATGGAGTCCATTTCAAATTCCATAGGTTTAATACATTTCTCAGAATAAAAAACTAGTAGAGTATCTTAAAACACCACATGATTGTATATGCATTGATCTATATAAATCACAATGTATGAGATCCAATAGTTCATTTCCCCTATCAAATGTTTTCCCAAAAGGTGTCTTTTTCTTTTTTCCCAAAAAAAAGAGTCAAATTTATCAAATGATTCAGAATATAATGAGTCCAAAAAATCCATCTATATGGAGTACTTGAATGTGTTTCTTATTTATATTTCTAAGGTGATAATGCTGAAGGTGGGTGAGAATCAGTCAATAACTTCATATTTTGAATGTTATAATCGAGATTATTCATATTTTGAATATATAAACAATTAATTATATTCCCAAATACGTAAAACATTACATTCTTATATATATAACAATAGTTTTCTTTAATAGTGAATGAAAATATATTCTTATCCAAAAAAGATAAGAAATAATATTTTAGTTTATAGAAGAAACATAATGTCATGATACCCTTTCTCCAAAGGAACCCCTACAAGGCCCGCAATGGAGAAAGAAAGGTAATGAACCTTGAATCCAATATCAAGTAGGTCCCGAGTTGACGAATATCACCCATGGTATAAATAAAATCACATATATGGGAGGCCTTACCCTCAAAGGAAAAGTAGGATTGGGGGAAAGGATAAGAACCAATAAACAAGTCCATAATATAATAAAAGAGAAAAAAACCCATCCTTAAACAGTTGAAAAATTCAAATAAATACAAATAAAGATTCCAAAAAGTAAATACCAAATTAAATCCTATTGACGAAAATCAGTCATATCTCTAATTCCAAAGATAGAAATGTCTAACTCGGTCCCCAAAACCCTCTTGGAAACATGAAAAATAGTATTTATATAAATGGGGTGAGCATAAAATGTTTACTTAGTATGATCATACCCAAGAAATCTCATGAAAATATGAAAAAAGAATGCCAATGCACCCGTGAAGAAACAACTCGACCAATAAGTTCTAAAATAGTTCAACTATCCATCCAAAATTATGCTAACACTCTGACCAAATATTGAATCCAAGTATAATAATATATTTTTAAAAGAAATATAGGAAAGTGTGCCCTGTAACAACTTCCCAAATTATTTTTATCTCTCATTCCCCAACGTCGAATGTCCTATTCTCTCATCCCTTATATTCACATCACATCACATACCCATATATCTATGATTTGGGTTGGGATGCATCCCTACCCACCCCACCATCATAAGGTCTAGAATCTCATGATAGAATCAGTCAATATACACTTCACACACTCATCACATTACCATGGTAGTAGGATTTCATTAAAGTGAAGGACATCAAAAATTTTTCATTCTCCTAAAACACATGAACCACAACACATATCACATCCTCATCATCATGAGGGATATCCTACACTATCCATCATCATTACTAAAAATCTTTACCACTAGACATCACTATCACCATACTGAAGGAAGATTGGGGAAGAGGGGGTGGCCATCCATCCATTTCACAACCAATATAGATGTTGGGGACAACACCCAAAACCAAAGAAATTTGGGTGCTGTTAAGGTTATAAACTTAGGAGTGGTTCATATATAAATAACCTAGAAAATACTAAGAAAATAGAAAGAACACAATACTTGGCCTATAGTTTCACAACAAACACCACTAGTTAATCCCACAACAACACCACAACATCTCATAATTCCCTCCACCAACTACCACCACCACTAATGCAACACATCTCACAAATAATCCAGACGCAAGACATAATTCATATTCTCTTTAAAAATTAACCAATTTCCAGATTTATAATGTTTCCAACCAACTTCCACTTATTAAAATATTGCATTAAACATTTAAATCCATCTTGTTCCTTATGTTTTAATTTATAATCCAATTATGAAAAACTAATTTAATCCAAAAATTATTCAATTTCCAAACCATTCCATTTTATTTTCATCATTATAAGTTCATTCCATCACTACCTAGATACTATGAAAACCCGCCACATAATAGCCCGTCTACCTCACACTAACAATCATCACACCAAATGATGACTAAATATAAACTCATTTCCTAACACATACCACATTTGATATTGGCCACCACCATCACTGGAAAATTTATGAAAAGTTCTCTACATAAAGAAAAATGGAATAAAAAAAATCTCAATTTCTCTTATAACATAAATTTCATCTTCCAAAATCACTACAATTTTATATTTATATATAGATATCTATCACATTACTTCATTAATTTCGTGGGAATTCTCACACAAATTTATATTTTAATGGGTGGATGATTCATTGTACATAGATAAGTTATTATAATTTAATATATGATGAGTCCAATAAAGGGGTCACAACAAGGCCTAAAAATTACAAGAACCATAAAAAAAAGGTTCCCAACAACCATGTTTTTTAAAATAGGAAAAATCAATTATAAAATCATAATAAATATTAAAAAAAAATAAAAAAACATATGTGATTACTCCCATATATTTCAATTTAAATTAAAAACATTAAATTATCTAATTATGCCAACCCATATTATCCACCCATAGGAAGTTAAAAAGCATGAAATTCTCATATATTCACAAAAAACAATGAGATAATGAGGATCATCTACCTCAAATAAGGATTTTTGATTTATTATGAAAGACTTGAGTAAGAAGAAGAGATTCCCAAAATATTGAAACAACACCAACAAGGTATTAACAACCTAGAACACAACATCTCCCATAAACCCCTAAACATAAACTCACTTAAACTGAATATTCAATCCACACAACACCCTCTGAATTAGAAAGAGAAGGAAAAAAGGAGAGGAATGAATATAAAATGACCATATATTTTACAAGAATCAACATTTGAAGTCTAGGAATAAATGAAACTCAAAAGTAGGAGGAATACCTCCAAACCTGACTTAGGTCACCCAATATTTGAGAGATAAGTATAATGAATGATGAGTTATGAAGGGGCTTAAGAATTAATACATGAAAGACCGTAGAAAAGAAACCCTCTAGATTACAACATATTTAATAGGGTATCACCCCAAACGATGATGCAGGTCCATGTGCTATGAAAAAACCACCCTCAGTCCAACTAGCCTCCAGGATTTGCACTAAAGATCTCACCAAGATCATATATTCTCAGGGTAAGGCTATAGTGAAACCAAAAAACCACACCACAAGTACCCAAAAAAATGATAAAGACATAAGACTAGCCTCTCTAGGACTTTATGCTATAACCATAATCTATACCAAAACAACCTCTCATAAGGTAGTAATAGTGTAAACATAACCCCTTAAGTCTCTATATTGCAAATCACTTCCACACTATAGCCATGAATTAATTGGTAAATCCACTAAACCTATCATTAAAAAACTATACACTATCAGACCACTTATTTTCTGCATGGAACACCACTATGGAGTAACCTACAAGTCCACACCACATGATTCTTTTCAGCTAACATTTCTTCTACAACACCACTAGATTCTCCTCAGACCTCCTCCTAATACCACTGACATCTAAAGTTTTCTATGTAATAGGGTTGGAAAATATTTACCATTACATTTGATACCTGTCAAATTATTCTTGTCCTAGATAATCAAAACCAAACCTAGAAATAAGATGAAATAGAGGTTATGAACAACAATCCTTTGAGATAACTCTTAGGAATATCAATATAACCCAAACATTACCACCAACCAAACACAAAAAAACTAGAGAAAAAAAATATTTCATAATATAACAATAAAAATTCAATCATTACATCACTAAATAAGAAACAAAGGAAAATGAGGTTCATAACAAATCAGGGTATTATACACACATCTTCACCTCATGCTCCCAAACACACTCTTCCAAGAAACTATGCCTTGATAGTAAATGAGATAAAGGGATATCTCAGTAACACAACACCTTTTTTGAGTGATCTTGGATCCCATATGGTCATTCTATAAATGTTTTATCAGCGTTGATGACCAACTCTCCCTATTCAATGACAAGGGTGTCATCATAAAGATACTCATGGATCTGAGATATGTGGAAGATTTCATGAATCCTATCCAGTAGTAGTGGGATCACCAACTGATACACCATATCACCAATATGTTCCAACACCTCAAAAGGCCCGATGAACTAGGGATAAATTTTACTACCCCATCCAAACCTTTTCTTCCCCTAATGAGGATATCCCCTTAAGAACACATGGTCTCCAGCCTCAAAATCCTAGGGCCTATGACTATGATCGTCATAGGTATTCTAGTAGTACCTTGATTTTAAAATCAACTCCTAAACTATATATATACTTTCTATCATTTTCTACAACACATCAAAACCAATGTATTCAAGATTCTTAACCCCAATCCAACACATCATAGAATTAAATAAATGCCTATATAATTCCTCAAAGGGAGCTATAAAAATTGAAGAGTGATATAAATTATTATATTTAAACAAAACTATTAGTAGGTTTTTCATCCAAGGAATTTATAATCCGATATGAATGCTCACAATATATCCTTTAACTTCTGGATGGTTCTGTCCATATGTGCATTCATTAGGGGATAGAAAGAATTCCTAAGATGAAACTATATGATAAAAGAATGATATAATTCCATCCAAACTCAAGATGTGAAATGAGGATCCTGATCTAAAACGTTGTTCCTTGGAACCCCATGAATTCACACAACTTCCTCGACATAACACCTTTAAATATAATCCATAACAATCAAATAATAGATCGATGTAAAATGGGCTAAATTCAATAGTCAATCCATGATAACTAAAATATCATCAGATCCTACCTAGTCTTAGGGTAAAATAGTGATGAAATTTCTCAAAATATCCTCCCACTTTCACTTGGTGATATCCAAAGTATGTATGGAACCTCTTGGAACATGGTGATTGGATTTAACCTACTGATATATCAACCATCGTGCTAAGAACTGTACCACAGAACACTACATCCTAGGACACAAGAGATACCTCCTCAGTCCATGACACATCTTAGAAATAGTCGGATGTACCACTAATGGTGACCTGTAAAACTCTTAGAGAAATAAATCATGCATTTCTAATGGGATAAAAAACCTCCCCAAAAACAAAATCTAATTCTATCCATCCTCTAACCACCCAACTAGAGAATCACCATGGGTGACATGATCTCACATCATCTCTGCCAACGAGTCTCCCCACTAATACTCCTTGAGCAGTCACATGAGGGATAATTAAACTATCATATGATTAAGGTAACCTTTTTCAATTTACTTTCTCTATATCTATTTGAATATTTTCTATATATTCTATCTATTTCCAAGAATCACCAAACACCCAAATGATATCTCCCTGCGATATTAGGATCCACAAATTAGCTATAATATTCCACTTTCTTAAAGTGAAAGACATTTCAAAATCGTAATCTTGGAGAAACTCTATCAACCACTACTAACGCAAGTTTATATCATAGTGAGAGAAAACATACCCCAAGATTTTGTGGTTCATGAAAACCATAAATCACTCACTTATTAGGTAATATCTCCACAAATTTAGTGAAAACACAACTTCCACCAACTCTATATAATGGGAGGCATAGTTATGCTCCTGTAGACACTATTTTATAGACCTATAAAACATAATCACCAATTTATGCATTAACAAATACCTTAAATCTTGATGGAAAGCATAAAAAAATCTAAAACCTCACCCCTTTCCTTTGGAAATAAAAGAATTGGGGAAATAATCAGTCTATCATTTGGGTAGTCGAAAGCTACTCGATACTGATCAATCTAGGGGAAACCCTGGTCCTTCCTGTTAAAGTATATTAGGAGGGAAGTAATCTGATTGAAATCAAACAAAATCCTCTAGTAATAGCCTATAAGACTAAGGAAGTTCTTACATCTACCACATTATTATGTGCATCCCAAGAAACAACTACCTCTAGGTCCACAACCACATCCTACTGGGACACCACATGATCCCGTAAATTCACTCCCCATGTCCAAAACATGCACTTAGATAGATCTAGTGATGTCAAATAACCCGTAGGGAAACTTCGATATGTGTGACATGATCCTCCTATGTCTTAATGTATATAAGGTTGTCATCAATTAACACGACAAAAAACTGGTCTGCGAACTCCTATAACATGGATTTTATTATCTCTATGAACACAACTGGTGAATTCATGATACTAAATGATATAAAAATGAACTCAAAGTTCCTATACCTATATTTTAAGGAATCCCTCAGGATATCATAATACATTACCCTCATTTGATGATACCTATACCATAGATCATTCTTTGAAGACAAACTAAATCCATTTAAATGGTCAAACATATCATCTATCCTTAGGGGATGGTAGTATTTCTTGACTGTTCCCTGATTTAAACTTTGGTAGTATATGTAGAACCTCATACTATCAGCAACCTTCTTGGTGTACAAAACCATGACATCCTAAGAAGACCACTAGTAAATATGAAACCTCTCTACATCAAATTATCAACCTATATCCTTAAATACAACATATTTTTGGGTTTTATCCAATAAAGATCCATGAAAATTAATGACACTCTTGATTGTATCTCAATCCCAAACTGAACATCATACTAAGGGGGTTAGTGTGACAACCATATATGGAAATGCATATATGAAGTCCTAAAAAATCTTAGGGGCATCTGTTACTCGAACTTCTACTGATATCTTGTCCATCCAAGATAAGTGAGGCTCCACTTTGCTACGGCCTATTTTAAATCTCCCATCAGAAACATACGCCACTCACTATCCTTACATATCAGAACTCAACACTCCTATGGAATAAATAAATAACTAAACACATATAATACAACCATTCTATACCAAGGATAACATTTAAGGATTTTATCTTTAACAAAAAGAAATTCCCCAGTAACTAGTGTTTCCCCATCATCAGTTCATATCCCTAACACACATCAAAAAAAATTTATTCTAACCTCCATCTTGTTTGGATAACACCAGGGGAACTAGAAGACTCTCAAAATATATTCATAATGTGTGAAAAAAAATCATGAGGAATAACATATTTTAAATCTATAGAATCAAACAAAGAAGAAACTAGGGTAGTTGATAAATTCATCGTACCTTAGACAACCTCTAGAACCTCTGGTGATAGATCCTTCAATGAATGTATCTTCCCTTTACTAAATCCTTTACTTAAATACTGACATCCTCCATGGACATGCTCTAGTATGGGTCCCCAAAGAAAATGACCATTGTGGGGGTTGACCTCTACCATCTACATCCACTCTTAGATGAGAATATCCATACAACACCAGATGAAGAATAAATGAAGAAAACCCCTACAACTTATACTACCTCAATGGTATTTGTTTTCTATTAGAAAGGGGTATGATCACCCATTAAATATTGACCTTATTGAGTAGTTAAATTGAGCTTAGAAATGACCATAACCACCATAGAAAAAACGCAATAATGGTAATCACCTTGTAGATGCTCGGAAACCACTATATATAGAAAATAATGAAAAATTATATTTGGATCAGATCCCCACTAAGAAAAACTCAACCAACCTGACATCCATGTTCCACTTCTTGAATCTATACACCTCAAAATTCCTTTTCACCCTCTCTATTGATGATTTACTCCGAGATAGTGCATCCTATCAATCAAATTCACCTTATTTTACATCACTATGTTCATAGGAAGTGTAAATGAGGTTAATTATTATCTGAACTTAGGGATCAATGCCTCCTCTAGATGTTATGATCTAAATCATAATCTAGAAATATTTTTAGAGAAAAATGAAAATGGTTCTTAAATTTAATCTCAAGATTTCACACAATTGGAATCTCCTACTGAAGGGAGATAAAAAAACTGCCTCTATGATGCCTTTACAGTTAATGATAAGAACTCCAGAAGGAAATATTTCTATAAGTCATCCGAAGAAACATCAGACTCTTCCCAATCATTGAGATTCAATATCCACCACTAATGTGTTATGATCCCCATATATATAACTACTAACAAAACTCAAAACTTAAATCAAGCTTAAATCATACTAAAATCAAACTCAAGATCCTCAAACAATTTTTCTATCTTTATATTAGAGATGTTACCTTTATATTTTTCTAGATTCTATTATTGAAAATCAAGAAAGTCCCCTTGATATAAATCATCCTCCTCCATTGGATTAACCCTTCAAAGATCAATTGGATCATCCTATTTAAATTTTATTTCCTTAACAACACATGTATAACATCTAAGATCTATTCTTGAAAACATAAGGAAATCCCTAATCCCAATAACGTCCAATTTCAAGATTGTTTTAATTAAATTTAATTGTCTATTTCCAAAGAATTATCTCATTCAATAAAAATAAAAAAAGAATGATGCATGTATATCACATAGGTCTTTACCCTGTAAGTGGAAACACTTCACTTAGTCACTCAATAATATTATAGTTCTTACATCTGATCATGGGGCCCCGTAAAATCAATTTACATATCTAGTTTCTCTAGTCTATGTCACAAATCAAGTATAACAACCGAAACCTTAAACATGATTTATTAATTGATTATTAACATAATCTTCCAATAAATACACATTGTGGATCAAAAGGTATAATTTATTTGGAATATTAAATACATAAATAAAAAATCATAAATATAATCGAACAACTTTATTTAAAACTCCAAATGATTATCCTACCCCCATATGTCCTATCAAACTATATGAGATATACTAGGGGAAAATACAAAAAGTAATGGGTGAGATAAAAATCCCAGTAAGGTAATAAACATGAAAATGAATCATAACTTGAAATTGAAGAGGTATAACATGATATTATATAGATAATGACCATAAGCCTAAAAACATGGCACAAGGAATTTAAATCATAAGATCATGGAATCATAAATATGCGGAAAAATTATAATCAAGGAATCATAAGTATATGGAAAGGATTATTCCCTAGGACATTATAAACATATTCTAAGGATTAATCCTTATCCCATTATCATTTTCTAAGGATTACTCCCTATGCTATAAAAAGGATTAGTTTTACTCCCTAATCATATACATAGTTTCTCATGAGACATTAACATTACCTAATGAATTGGAGGGATATAGTTGATGCAATCATCCCAAATTAGGGTAAATACAATCCTAATATATTAAATATTATGTGTACAACAAAAGTAAAAAATAAACCATATATAAATCATATGAATGATAAAGCTCATGAGAAGAAAGTGGGTTTCAAAACCTTATCTTAAGACCGAAAAGAAGGATATATTAAATGTATTTCCAAGAAAAGAGGCAAATAAATCATTTTTTTAAAATTCATAATTTCCAAAAGGAACATTGGAATTGATCATTAGTAGTCATTTTATAAAACCATTCTTAAAATAAGTCAAATAATTAAGAATAAAAACAACCTCTTAGGTGATACTTTTTGAAATGAGTGAAGGAAATTTTAAAGTTGAAAAAAAGAAAAAATATTGTTTAAAATGATACTTAAACTAAAAAGGTTTTCATGAAACTTATAAAATTTTTAGAAAAATATTCAATGTTAAAACATTTTATAGGAGTGACACATGACATGATTGTAGGAAAAGGGACGTTCCCATAAAAATCGAGTTTAGTTAAAAGACAAAACATCAAAGGGAAATTAATGATGTACTTTACCAAATGAATAAAGGTAATGAAAACTAGGTATATATTTAAATGGAACATATATAAATAATATTTATAATATAAATGAGAAATGAAAAATTAAAAAAGGGATAAAAAGGATAATGTGTAACCAAATCATAAAAAGGATGATTCAGAGGATCTCTTACCATAATGTTCCAAAGTGTTCTTCACTTGCACTGGACTAAATATATAATTAAATTATGGTTATTAAATATATACCCAAGAACCTTATTTATCCATGTTTAATTTTAAAATGTCCATTTTAATCTATCATTACTTATTTATAATATAGTTTCTACTTAGGTTGGTCACTCAAGGTTGTTCGATTTATTTCTTCTTAATAATTTTTGTTTATTGAACATGATAAATATTGCTGTAAAATAGTTTCATAATATCCTGAATTTAATATTATTTAATACTTTAATATTCCATTATCACATAATTTATAAAGTTAAATAGGTTCTCTATGAATGGACTCAGTTTAGAAAAGTTACATTAATATGTCATTTTAGCGGTCAAATTTACTGTAACTCTTTATTACTAATATTACTTTTAAAATGTATAATATTATCATTCCAGAACATTAATGATTTATTAAATAACCCTTTTAAATATTAAATTTTTTTATGTCCATTCATGTTATTTTCTATAGAAAATGATTGATAAAAATCATCTCATGGAGGTGGTAGTCTACACGTACACATAAATGACGCTCCCATTTTCATATAATTGAATGAAAGTATAAAATAAAATATATTTCAATTTCAGAATAATTAAAATTTTATAAATATTATATTATATTAGTAAATAAACTTTTTAACTTTCCATGAAAGTTTGTGATGAAAAATCGAAAGCTCCTCTTCATGGAGGCAGTAATCCGCACACATGTATTAAAGATGATTCTAGTTTTTCATTATAGATGGAAGATAATAAATAATGGTTGTAAACTTTTTATAGTAAAATATAAAGACAATAATTATTTTTAGTATTTTGTTATACTTTGTTTAGTATTGGTTTAGAAAATAAAGAATAAGAAACAAATGTTAAGAATGATGTGTTACCTATATTGAGACCTTGAATTTCCTCTTGAAGAAGTAATTATATTTAAGGGAATTAGGATGATTTTTTGGGAAAACAAAATTAGGGTGAACAAAATAACTCAATGAGAGGAAATTTTGGTATTTTTTTTAAATGAATTTGAAATAATATTGGATTATTGAAAGGCTGGAAGTGATCCCCCTTTTATAAGTGAGGAAGACAAACTTTTCAATGGGAAAGAATGTTATGTAAGAAATTAGAATGGAATGAAATGAAATTTGGTGCTTTGGGTGAAGGAAGGTTGGTAATAAATATTTCTAAGTATTTAATACCTAAAACAATATTTCTATAAGTTCTAAAGTTCATGTTAAATTAGGAAAATTTGAGCCACCTTAGATTAGTCATTTAAACACTTATTATTATTAATTAAATATTAATCATGTCAATTGTCTTTTTACTAAAAATATAAGTAGAACATTATTAATAGAATTATAAATGATTATTTTAAATTTGGAAAACATTTAACCTAATTCATTTCATAAATATTATAAATTATGATTTTAAATTAAACACACATAACAAATAAAATAATGTTTTTAAATAAAAGAGTGTTTTTAAATTTTAAACCTTTGTATAAGATACATTTTTGATGGTTAATGATTTTAATGATAAAAAATGATTTGTTATAAAATAAATAAAATATGTGTGGATTTAATATAAATCAAAAACAAATTTCACCATGAAACTTTTTAATTAAAAGAAATAAATGAAAACAATTTTTAAATTATAATGAAATGTTTATTAAGTCCTAAAATATTGAAATATAATTTAGAAGTTCAAAATATTTTTTTATATTTAATAATTTTAACTTTAAAATATATATCTGATCAGTTAAATGATTATATAATATTTTACGCCTTTTAGATAAGCTGATAAAGTGATAAAAGTCACTGATTTGGAAAAACTGTATTTTTTCACTATTCACCTAAAAATTAATTATCATTGAAAAATACAAAAAATAATACTAATCTCATTTTCACATAGTTAATGAAAAAAATTAAATTAATTTTGTATATTCAAATTATATTATTTATAATTTTTTTAGATATAAGTGTAATAAAAATAATTTTTTTTGTAAATTCTTTTTAAAACGTGATATATATCTATATTATTATTATAACACAAGTTAGTTTTTTATCCAAATGTTATATTATAAAAATATTATACACTGAATTAATTACAAGGTGATGTTAGTAATTATCATCTAGATTACCTTATTGGACACATATATCTATTCATTAGGGATGTTTCTATAGATAACTTCAGGGTTGTTACACAAAACACTATTGATATCATTGGCCTAAAAAGCCAATCATTCCCCACAAGTGCCTAACCCCATTATTCATCCTATCTATCAACCAAAACCATTAATACCACTCTTTCATGTCCCCTCCCTTCAAAGCTACCCCTCTTGGGCTAACAATTAAGGAAGAGAGATAATGACTCCCCGAGTAGGTAAATTCTGCATCCCAATCTCCCCATGGAACTCAAAAAATAATGTATCAAAGTATAATGACATATTATCAAAATAAATATAAGAAAAGGTGCCCCAAAACCACTTACCCCTGATTTTCCACTCTCACACCCAGCATCGAATATCTTGTTCTCCAATCCCTTCCATTCATATCACATCACACATCTATACATATTTGATGTGGTTTGGAATGAATAATTACCTACCAAACCCTTACAATATGGAGCATATGGTGAAATAATCTGTTAATATATACATTAAAACCTCATAACATAACCATAATAGTAGGGTATCATGAATGTTAAGGGAATCAACCTTGGGTAATCCTCTAACTACAAATGACTCTGACCATATATCACATCCTCATTATCATTAAGAGTCTATAACACTATCCTTGATCATCATCAGGCATTTACACCACTATCCATCATGTTCACTATATAGAAGGAAGAGTGGGGAAGTGGGGGGTAACAAACCCTAAATTTCACCAGCGACCTGAATGTTGGGGAAAACATCCAAAAATAAAAATATTGGGGCATTGGTATGGTTAACCAATGTGAGTGGGGTCCATATAAAAATAAAATGGAAAATATAAGATAAATAGATATAAAAAAAATATCGAGTCTATTTCTTCACCCCAAACTCCAATAGTGCACACCAAAAACCCACCACAATATCTCATGATTCCCACCACCATCTATTTCCCACATTTATGAAAAAAACCACATAAAAAATAAAAAAATGATCCAAAATTCATATTCTATTCATTATTAACCAATTTAAAGATTTATTGGATTTTGAAATAACATCCACTTGTTAAAACATTTCATTACACATTTATGTCTATCCCATTCCTTATTTTTTAATTCACAATTATATTATCACACATTAATTTCATCCTAATAATATTCTATTTCCAACCCATTCCATTTAAATTTCACATTTATATGTTTATTACATCACTAATGGGAAACTACATTTGCCCACCATACAACAACCCATTTACCTCACACGAAAAATAATCACAGCACATGATAACTTACTATAACCTCATATCCCAACACATTTCACATTTAAAATCGATCACCACCATCACTAAACCATTTTCAACAAGGTATCCACAAAAAATATAAGGGAAACAAGAAAATCACAGTATACCTTATATCTGCAATTTCAAATTAAAAAATCAATATAATTTTAAATTTAGATATTTAGATTCATCACATTAATTCATTACATTCATGGTCATTCTCATAAGAATCCTGGTTTACTTGGGAAATTAATCCATTATCTATATATACATTCTTATCCTTTTATGCATGATGATATCAAACAAGGGGTCAAAAGAATGTTCAACATATCACAATGAACAAAACACAAACAAGGTCCCCCATAACCATATATTTAGTACAAGAGTTGAATAAGTATAAACTCATAAGAAATGTAAAAACATATGTAAACACTTGTGATTACTCCTATACACTTTAATTTCACTTAAATCCATTTAATTATCAGATTATTTCAACCTAAACTATCAACAAAAAAGAATTTTATAACATTAAATTATTTTATATTCACATAAAATAAGTAGATAATTAGTATATCTTACCTCAAATAGGGATTTTTGATTTTTTATACCGGACCTAAGAAAGAAGAAGAGATACCCACAAGATCAGAACCATAGTAATAAGGTTATAGAAACCTATAACAAAACATCTCTCATCAACCACCAGCCATGAATTCACTTAAACTAAACATTTCAAAAATATAGTATCCTTTTGATATGTAAGATAAGGGAAAACAAGAGAATAATTAAGAGGATATCACATTATTTTTTCCCAGAATCAATCTTTGAAGGCTGGGAATAAAATACACTATAAGGGGGTATAAGACATCAAAAAATTACACTCATGTTGACTAAGAGTCAAGAGATAATTATGTGGAATGTTGAGTTTAAAAGGGGATTGATAATGAAAACCCAATAATTAATTAAAATATCATGTAGAACCCCTGACAACACTTTAGAAAATATGGTTTCATCCAAAACCATGGTGCATGTCTAGGTGCTGTACTATAACCAGCTTTGGTCTAACTAGCCTCTTAGATCTATGCTGTAGATAACACTAATATCCTATTATCCCAGGGAAAGGCTATAGGATATACAAACCACCCACCACAACTAACCTAAAAAATTATAGAGGTAGAGGACCATACTCTCCAAGACTCCACATTGTAGCTCTACTCTATACCATAGAAACATCTCGGGATGTAGCGATAAGGGAAACTAAATCCCATGAGCCTCTATGACACAACTCACATACATGACATAACTATATATGAATTGAAATAGGCATAACAACATATCATCATGAACCTCTATGCTGCAAAGGTACATCTACACCATAAATAAATCTAATATGGTAAAACCTACACCTCTATGTTATACGATCCTCTATAGTTGATATTTTATCACCAACTCCCCCATATCCTCTTCAAAACTCTACCAACACCTCTAACATCTAAATATTATCAAGTAATGGGCTGAGAAAATGTATACAATTACACATAATAAAAGTTTCGAAATTATAGGTCTAATATATTTGGTTTATGTAGATTATAAGTGTTGAATTCCAATGAATTATCTTTTTCTGTATTATCAAAATATTGATATACTTCTCATTCTATAAATCCCTTCCTCTATATGAGTGTGTTTATCATTAAAACTGTATAATTCACACCGAATAGCTATTACCCATGAATGAGAGTTGATATAATTAAATTCCATAACATTCACATTCATATGCTCAGAATGTTTCTCCTTGGGAATAGTTCCCAACCTTAAGCACCAATCATTAACTATTTTTTAGGTCTTTCCTATTTGTGATCTCAAAATGATTGTTATTAATAATTCTATAATACACAACAAATACATATTAGTGAGTGAGTATCATGTGTTACAGGTATTAATTAAGGAATTTAAATGAAAGTTCTCCTACTAAAATTGATGTCCCCACACATCATATCTATTTAGGGAGATAATATCCATATTTCACTAGGTAATGAATATTCTTGGGTTTTATCACAAAACATATATTTTTAGGTATGGAATAATCTAAATCAAAATAATTGTTACTCTTGGATAGTTAGGTAGATAACTATTTATACAAATCCATCATATGGATTCACTGAACTATATTCCTATGGTATTCTAAACATTAAGTTTTTTCAGATAAGTGTCACCCTAAGATAACATAAAAAAACAGGAAAGACTAGACAATCTAGGGGAACCCATATATGGAATGAAACTACTTAGAAAGTCATTCGAGAGTCTCTTTTTACATGATTTCCTTACAAAAGACAATCTAGGGTCACCTGGATATAGAACACAATTTTGCAACACGATGATTTGGGTCTATATAAGTTTCACTTTAGATGGAATCTCACACTAAGTATTCATGGGGTTTACTTGCCTCACCTATTTAATATACATCATATTCATATTAAATCCATAACTATTACATTATATGTAATCATTATCTTATTATCTTTTATTCATTTCTTGTGAATGAATTCTTCTATCATTTAAGATTTGGAATCCCTATTCCAATCACCAAATTAATGCGTTCATATCACATTAATGTGTAAATATTGATACAACAAAGAAGTTTTCATTACTCACCCATAAATATAATCCAAGAATATTCACACATATCCAAATTAATCATATTAACAAGGTACATTAACTTTTAATATAAAGGCATAGAGTAGTATGAGATTAAAAATATATACATGAGTAATCCCAAAGAGACAAATATCAAATCTCATTCACCTTTCCGACTTGGAATATGCCTCTAATCTTATAGGTGGTATGATCCCAAGTCCTTCTACCCAATGAGACTTTACCCTAGTGAGAATTCAATTCATGAAAACTATAATAACTAATATGATAAAAATGGACTCAATAACTATTCTAAATATCATATAATTACTTACAAACTGAGGTCAACGTAGATGAAAAATAAATTTTATGTTTTCAAACCTATCATTTCATGAAAATCACTATCCTAGAAGCAGTTTAACAACTAAACAAAAAATTATACAAAATATTCATATTTCATAATTTTTTTACTAAACATGAATCATAAAGGGATTAAAAAAATAAATAAACTATTTTATTTATTTTTCAAAACATGATACATTTAAAAACAAGAAAATTATAATCATTTTATAAATTATCTAAAACATGAATAAAAATAGTTAACATTAAAAATCAATATAAACTCTTTCATATTATCATTTTATGGTATTCCAAATATTATTTAATCCTTAAATCATATTAATCATAAAAACATTGTTCATGTGGTCTAAATAATATCTCTAAATAAGGATAACCTTTTAATTAAATCAATTTTAAATTAATTAATTATAAAAAATTAATAATTATAATTATAACAGTATTTATATTTTAGCTTTATACATTAAAAATTCTTTATAAATTATTTCTTATGATTTATAAATAAGAATTTTATTTATTTATCATAAGAAATGCCTTATAATTTTTGAATTGTATCTTTAATATTGACATTTAATATTTAGGAATATTCTAAAAGTTTAAAAAACATTTAATTAAATTAAGAATTATAATTAATTTTTTAATATACCTTTTATAAATTAAAATATGCTAAAATACCTTTTATCATTATTTTTAAACATTTTATAAACCATTTATTTCAAAAGTATGGAAACTAATTTTTAAACATTTTAATTCTTAATTATAGTTTTAAAAAATTAATGGTTCTTAAGTTCTTTATATTTTCGTTACCTTCATATGAAGGTAACCAATATATTACCTTTATGAATACCTTTTTTATAAAGGTAATCCAAGATGAAATGGAATGTGAAAATAGACAAACAATATATTTCACCCCCTGTAGTACAAGCCATCAAGAAGTTACATATCATATAAAGGTAAGTGGTCTTACCTTTAAACAATAACCCCCAACAAATCCACCATTATTAACACTAAAATGTAGTTATAGTGATCTGGGAATTTTGAAGTACCACAAAGACTCTTACTCTATGGATTCGGTCATGGTTCCTAGATAATACCATAAAAACCACCATAGGTTGTTCTACTCTATAGTGATAGGGATGTTTTTTTTCAAAAACAAGGATTCAACATGTTTAATCCTCTAAGAAACATGATCTTATACCACTGATGGGTTTCATTAGATAATCATACAACCCTTATCAGTTTAATTGAACCCTAAATTAGATGGATATATCTCTATAGAATCTAACAAATAAAATAAATTGAAAAAACATATCATACGGTGATGTACTAAAAACACATGAAAATTAGAATGTTTCATCTTCTTATTTTCTGGAGTGTGATTGATGATAAACTTGATAAAAACATTCCTCCTAACTTTAATTGAGAACACTGGCCAATGGATGATTGATTGATTTGCGAGAACTATTATAGTGACCCAGTCCTTTTACATAAAACATTTCATGATTTTAAGCATAATTAATCATCAGAGTACAAGCCAAGGAACGTTAAGTCTAGTGTCTTGGAAGACTAGGTACATATAACATAAAACATGGGACTAAAAAAACCTTCTTTATTTAATCTCCAAAAAGACATTCTAACTTCCTTTGAGATCTTACATCTACATAGGGTACCCTGGGGAACACATGAACAAAGGGATGAGCTAAACATTCCCAGTAAGGAAATGAACATAAGGATACATCTCAAGCACATGAGTTAAGAGGCATGACATAATGATATCCAAAGCATGAAACTTATGAAATCATATAATATAAGGATGGGATAATATAAAAATGGAAGCATATAAATGTGGTAGAATCATAAATCATATCTTTTGTACGGGTCAAGGCTAACCGCCAATCCCGTTTCCCATTTCAGTAAGGGTCAAGGCTAACCGCCGATCCCATTTCACATCGAATCTCATGAGACTTATCCTTACCCAATGAATTTGAGCGCTATTTTGGCGCACCCATCTCAACATTTTCATGAATATTATTTCATCATAAATAATCTTTCCACAATTATAATCATACATAATCAACCATACATAAACATAAAGTTACCCATGGAAAGAATTGGGCACCACAATCATGACATAAAACATATCCAATGGGCGTATCACGAAAGTGTCCATGAAATGAAGGAATTAGAAAATAAATGGACATTAATAGGGTAAAATAGGCATATAACATGGTAATTGGTAACAAATGTTAGCGACAATATATGAAAAATGTATTTTAGAAACATTAGCATTAACACATTTTTGTGCGGTTTTAAGGAATACACTCCAGCGCATTTCAAATAGAAAAGAGGAAATTGTTTTATATAAAAATAGAATTGAACCAAGAAAGTTTTCAGAATAACAATAATGATTTTATAAGGAAAGTGGTGTCTCAAAACAGAGGATAGAGTGAACTTGAAATTTGGGTAAAAATATGGGATGTCCCCTTAAAATAGGTTTGCTTATCGGAAAGTTCTAAGTTGGGAATCCTTCAAAAATATGTATATCCCTGAAAGAAAGTGATGAAAGGGTATTGATATAATAATCTTTTAAAAATAACCATAAGTAATAATACTCACATATATAGATAAGATAACACCATTTTGAAAGAAATATAAGGCAACCCGAAAGAACAAAGAAGGTTCGGGTAGAATTCGTTACGATTTTATCGGCATGATATCGGGTGTGACCAAGAGGGATTGATGAAAGATAAATGGGGTTTATAATAACATATAAATCCATAAAGAAGTATGGGGGAGGTTCTTAAACATACCCCATCATTTTATAGTACACATATAAAGTCATAGTATAGAGGACAATCTTGATTAAGAGAGAAAAGGAGAGGATCCCTTACCTCAAATCCGGTGGTGTTCTCCACTTGTTATTAATGACATGAATAAAAAAATTAGGATTATTTATTCATAATTAAAGAACATATTATATATTTAATTTATTTATTATAAACCTTTTTATTTCATTCAAATCCTTTTTGATTAGTTATAAGGTTCAATTTCATTGTTTGATCTCGTTTGTTTACTTGGCTTTAAAAGATCGGTTCACTTATATTCAAGTTTGGATTATATGAAAGATGAAAGTTCTTGTCCAGAATTGAAGTTATATTCTTTAGTTTATATCTAGTATATTACCTTGTTTTTATTTTAATTAGGTTTCTTAGGGTGAAGTCGAATTATTATATACATAACCTTAGTGATAACCGTTTTTGTTAATCGGCGGATTTGATTACAAAGAATGTGTTTTGATTTATAACTTAATTCCATTTTTACCAAAGTATTAAAGAACCAAAAATATGATATATTAAATATATAATAATCTGGTTCAACCATAACACAAATGGTTTCATGACCATAATTAAACATAATAATGGAAATTGATAAACCGTTGTCCTTGAATGTGCTAAATTAGCACATCTCAAACGGTGCTTTCATTTCTTTCAAATAAAAGGGTGGGGAAAGGAGAGAAGATAATGAATTTTACCACTAGCATGAAGAAATTCCAGTACATGTATGACACTGGATTTATCATACTATTATGGTGAAGGGAGGTGAGGAAAGAAAAGAAAAAAGAAAGGAACTTAAAAGAAAAGAAGAAATTTGGAAATAGGAATTTACCTCTTGAGACTTCTTCCTTTGAGAACCTCTTAAGGGGAGAGGTTTTAGTATTTTGGGGAGTCTGGGAGCTTTAGGACGTGGGGGAGGACCTTGGGGAGAGGTTTGGGTAGAATTTAGAGAAGTATTTGAGCTTGAGAGTGGTGGAGAGTAGAGGGAGTTAAGGGGGGGGGGGTTTAAAGTGGAGGAGAGGAGGGATTTCATGATATTATTCCTTAATTTATTATTTCTTCATAAGACAAAGAATAGTAAGTATTCCATGACCATGAATAGTAAATGTGTCATTTGAATTCGAACCAAGTGGACTTACATCATAATAACATCATCGATGACTCAATTAATCCAATATTTATCATTTATTGTGAATTATCAGATTCTACTATTCATCAAAAATTCAAGTATTTATGAAAAATCCCAAAAATTCACACTAACCATTTTTCGATGTGTAGAATCCAAAAATGAAGTCCATTTTTCAAAAATAATTTTCTACATATAATTATTTTAATATTTAACTAAATTAATAATTTATTATCAAAACTAATTTTAAAACATTCATTAACTCATTCTAAAATATAGGTGTATCATACTTTTAACTTCAATATTATTTTTATACCACCATAGGTGAGGTTACAATTCATTAGGGTATATCACTATTCATAAGGGTTTGTTACTATTATTTAGGTTAGGTTACTATTCACCAAAAAATTATTTTTGTTTTATTAGACTCCAAAAAACATCTTGAACACAACCGTGTTTGTCGGATTTTCAAAATTCCAAACACATAAGTGAAAAAATTATGTTTAAAGGTCACTTATCACTTAGTAGATCATTATTATGTGATATTATGGCATAAATATAAGAAGGGATTTTCCATTAAAAAAGTTTGGGTCGTTACATTCTTCCCCCCTTATGAAATTTCACCCTCGAAATTTCATTTTACATACTAAGACAAAAACAAGTGCAGGTACTTTTCCTTCTTTGCCTCTTCCAATTCCCATGTTACTTCCTCAAACTTATGGTTCCTCCACAAAAATTTGACAAGATGGGTTGTCTTTTTGCGTAGAACCTTTTCTCTCCGATCCAGAATCTTTACTGGATGCTCCTCATAGGAGAGATCATCTTCCAGCTGCACCAAATCTGAGATTAGTACATGTGAGGGATCAGGTATGTACTTCCTCAATAGTGATACGTGGAAAGCATCATGAACTCGATCCATATTCGGTGGAAGTGCAAGCCGATAGGCAACGTCTCCTATGCGGTCAAGGATCTCAAAGGGGCCAATATACCATGGGCTTAGCTTCCCTTTCTTCCTGAATCGCATGAATCTCTTCCATGGATATATTCAAAGGAAGCCTTTATCTCCAACGTCGAACTCCAAGTCCCTTTGATGGTTGTCAGCATAGCTCTTTTTCCAACTTTGAGTAGCTTTGATGTGTTTCTGGACGACTTGAACCTTCTCTGTCATCTCATGAACAAGATCATGTCCAAGTAGCTTTATTTCTCCAACTTCATCCCAACATGTTGGAGTTCTACATCGCTTTCCATACAGAGCTTCATATGGAGCCATCAGAATACTCGAGTGGAAGCCATTGATGTATGATAACTCAACCAATGGGAGATTATAATACCATAGAACTTTGAATTCTTGAGAGCAGGATCTAAGAATATCTTCAAGCATTTGAATAGTTCTTTCAGACTAACCATCAGTTTGGGGGTGATAGGTTGTGCTAAAATTTAATTCAGTACTCAAAGAATGTTGAAGGATTGTCCAGAATTTAGATGTGAACCTTGGATCACGGTCAGAGAAAATTGAGAGTGGAACACCGTGTAGTCTCACCACTTCCTTCACATATAACTTTTCAAGTTTCTCAAGAAAGAGATCTTCAAGAATAGCAATGAAATGGGATGTCTTGGTTAGTCGGTCAACCACAACCCATATCGCTTTATTTCCCTTTGACGTCTTCGGGAGACCCATGAACAATTCCATAGTAACATTTTCCCATTTCTACATGGGTATAGGAAATGGATGCATCATACCTTTGGACTTTTGTTGCTCAGCTTTAACTTGATGACATACCAAGCACCTTGATATATATTCTGCAATCTCCTTCTTCATGTTATCCCACCAGAATTGTTCTCAGAGATCACGGTACATTTTGGTACTCCCAGGATGGATAGAGAAGTTCGAGCTATGTGTATCACTCAATAGCTCCTTCTTTATCTCTTGATCAGATGGTACACATAATCGTGTCCCAAATCTTACAACTCCTTCCTTATCAATTTTGAAATCGTAGGATTTCCCATTTTTAACAGCTTCCACCCTTTTCTGATTTTTTACATCCTTTCTTTGAGAAACCTTTATTTTCTCCTTAAGGGACGGTTGATCAATCATTTGAGAAAGGATTGATGTTATTCCTCCCATAATGATTCCCATGTCCATCCTTTTCAAATATAAGAAGATCAGATCCTTTTCAATTATCATCATTGATAAAGATGCATGATCCTTTCTACTTAGAGCATCTGCCACCTTGTTTGCCTTATCGGGATGGTAGTGGATTGAGAAGTCATAATACATGACGAGATCTATCCATCTTAGTTGGTGAATATTAATCTCTTTCTGTGTGAATATATATTTGAGACTCTTGTGGTTAATATATATCTCACATTTTCCCCATAGAGATAATGCCGCCAGATTTTCAACACAAAGATCACAACCGCCAACTCCAGATCATGCGTGGGATAGTTTTGCTCATGGAATTTCAGCTGCCTTGAGGCATAGGCTATAAATTTGTCATTTTGAATTATCACACAACCTAAGCCTTTCTTAGAAGCATCACTATACACCACAATGAGTTCTCCACTTGAAGGGAGTGTGAGTACCGGCGTAGTGATAAGCCTCTTTTTCAGATCCTTGAAATAGTATTAACATTCTTGTGTCCAGATGAACTTTACTCCCTTTCATGTTAGCGTGGTCATTGGGTTTGAAAATCGTGAAAAGTTTTTCATGAATCATCGATAATACCCAGCTAGACCTAAAAAGCTACGGATGTCCATTACAGAAGTTGGCCTCGACCACTGTTCAATTGCTTTCGTCTTGGAAGGGTCCACAGATATCCCTTTTCTGGCGATAACATGACCCACGAATGATACTTCCTCCATCTAGAACTCACATTTACTATACTTTTCATACAACTTCTCCCTTCGCAAAGTATTTAACACAGTTTCCAAATGCTCCTCATGTTCCTCCTTTCTCTTGGAGTATATCAGAATATCATCAATAAAGACCACCACAAATTTTTCGAGGTAATCTCTAAAGAATATATTCATTAAATCCATGAAAATTGCGGGAGAATTAGTGAGTGCTAAGGGAATCACTATGAACTCATAGTGTCCATAACTTGTTCGAAATGAAGTCTTGGGAATATCTTCCTTCCTCACCTTTAGTTGGTGATATCCTGACCGAAGGTCCACCATAGAGAAATAACTGGCCCCACAAAGATGATCGAACAAGTCATCTATCAATGGAAGAGGATACTTGTTCTTTATAGTGATTTTATTGATCTCACGATAATCAATGTAGAGGTGCATTAATCCATCCTTCTTCTTGACGAAGAGGACAAGAGCACCCCAAGGTGAAGCACTCGAGCGTATAAAACCCTTCTCCATATTCTCCTGTAACTGCTTCTTCAGGTCTTCCATCTCTACGGTGGCCATTCTGTAAGGTGTCTTTGATATTGGTAGAGATCCAGGGATAAGTTCAATTGAGAAATCAACCTCTCGGTCAGGGGGAAGACTGGACAACTCTTCAAGGAATACATCAATATAATCCCTCACGATGGGCATGTCTTCAAGCGTGATTCTATCCTTTGTCTCAATCATTTGAGCTTGGTATGCATGGTCATAAGGAAGGAATTTCCAAACATGATATGAAGATTCTAAAGGAGACAGAATTGGAGGATGCTTCAGGACGTGAAGAGTAATCTCCCTTTATCGATAGTTGATGTTGGCCTTGTACAAAGATAGCCCATCCATGCCCAAGATAGCATCAAACTCCACTAAAGGAATTATGACAAGATTTGATGGGAGGTTCAGTCCACAAACATTAACCGGGGAGGAGTTATAAACCATGGATGCAATAATTTCCCCATTAGATATTCTCATAGATAACTTTTCATCCAAATTTTGAGGTGGTGTTTGAATAGTTCTACTAAATTACAAGATATGAAAGAATGCGTAGAACCAGAATCGAATAGTACGTTCGCTATTCTTGAATGAATAAAAAGTGTACCTATCACTACATCATTTTATGACCCCACCTCCACAGTAGTGATAGTATAAACCCTTCCTTGTTGCCTTGGAGGTTGTTGCTGATTTCCTCCGATAACCCTCAGCTTAGGAAAATTGTTCGTATAATGCCCAAGATCTTTGCAGTTAAAACACTGCACTGTAGGCTGAGTGTTGATCTGCACCTTTCGATCTTCTTCAAAATTAGCAGGTTTTATCATATCCCTTCGGCAGTTCTTGTCCAGATGACCAAAATTTTTGCATTTGTATCAATTATTGGTTCCCTTGAGACAGTCACCAGGATGCTTCTTCCCGAAATGTTTTCAATGGGGAAAGTGAGGATTATTTCCATCATGGGATTTTTTTGATGACCCACCCATGTTTTTCTCTATTTTACGCTTCTTGTCACTAGGTCCATGAGACCACTGGGAGTCTCTAATTTCTATTTCAACCTTGAGGGCACAACGGACAATCTCCTCATAGATGTCGAAGTCTCGAATTGCCAACACTTTTCATAGACTCGGCTTTAGTCTGCTAAAGAAGCGATCCACCTTGATTTCGATGTTCATGAAAAAGCCATAAGAGTACCTTGAAATCCTTGTAATGTTCACTTCATACGTCCTGATGGACTCATATTCCTTTTGCTTGAGTCCAAGAAACTCTCTTTCCATCTTGATATGGAGGGTTCGAGGAAAATATTTGTTGAAAAAAATCCCCTTAAATTCCTCCCAATCTATGGAATCAATTTCCACTTAGGACTTCGTATTCTTGATCAATTTCCACCACTGATCAGCTACCCCATCAAAACGATATACTGCTAGTACAAATTTATCTTCTTCTGAGCACTGGAGGATAGATAAAATCTTTTCAATGGAGTTAATACATTGTTCTACAAGGAGGGGATCAGAAGACCCGCTAAACATGGGAGGCCTTTACTGCATGAAGAATTCTACAAAAACTTGCTCTTTCCTTGGAGGAGGGGGAAGTTCCATCTGATTAAAGTTATTATTCATAACTTGAGCCAGCTCAGCCAGTACTGCCATGAAGTTTTGAGCACCCACTTCCGTCACATTAGGCATTTCATTAGGGAAATCATCACATTTCCTATCACATTGGTTGTTGGAACGTGTTCTTCTATTTCCTGCCATTAACTAAGAAAAATAACGTATAATTAGAGATCTTTAATACTTAGATATTGAGTATAAAAATAAACTTTGAACATAAAAGTATGGACTTATAATGAAAAAGTATATCCTGACTTGTGATTCCTTAGGTTTATATCTAGGTTATCCTCGATCTATTTCTTAACTTATATTCTTATGGGATTTTTTTTGTCCCTTAATAATGGTTTATACTATCCTTGTGAATCTACCAAAGCAAATCCCCTGGGAGTGTCGTAACCAAGAGTGTAGCAATGACTGTTATCGTGAACCAGTTCCCATTCGAGTCTAGCTCAAAGTAGTGTTTTTGGGTTTTACCCCTAGATACATATGTGCCAGAGCTGCCTCTACCTGCTCGTATCCAGATAGGGATGTATTTACTTGATAAACCACTTACTCTATACTCACCAAAATTTATAACTTTTTTCTTATACTTAGTCTCATCCTTAAGGTTCTCTCTAAGGTTCTCTATTCCTAATCTCCAAAAATAACTATACCATCCTCTGATACCAATTATAGCGACCCAATCCTTTCACATAAAACATTTCATGATTTTAAGCATAATTAATCATCAGAGTATAAGCTAAGGATCGTTAAGTCTAGTGTCTTGGAAGACTAGGTACATATAACATAAAACATGGGAATAAAAAAAACTTATTTATTTAATCTCCATAAAGATCTTCTAACTTATTTTGAGCTCTTACATCTGTATAGGGTACCTTGGGGAATACATGATCAAAGGGATGAGCTAAAAATTCCCAGTAAGGAAATGAACATAAGGATACATCTCAAGCACATGAGTTATGAGTCATGACATAATGATATCCAAAGCATGAAACTTATGAAATAATTTAATATAAGTATGGAATCATATAAACAAGGAATCATATAAATTTGGAAAAATCATAAATCATATCTTTTGTACGGGTCAAGGCTAACTGCCAATCCTGTTTCCCATTTCGGAATGGGTCAAGACTAACCGCCAATCCCGTTTCACATCGCATCTCATGATACTTATTCTTACCCAATGCATTGGAGCACTATCTGGGTGCACCCATATCTACATTTTCATGAATATTCTTTCTAGATAAATAATCTTTCCACATAAAAAATCATACATAATCAACCATACATAAACATAAGGTTACCCATGGAAAGAATTGGGTACCACAATCATGGCATAAAACATATCCAATGGGAGTATCATGAAAGTGTCCATGAAAGGAAGAGATTAGAATATACATGAACATTAATAGGGTAAAATAGTCATATAACATGGTTAGTGGTGTCAAATATAAGTGACAACATATAAAAAATGTATTTTAGAAACATTAGCAGTAAAACATTTTTGTGCGGTTTTAAGGAAAACACTCTGGATCTTTTCAAACAGAAAAGAGGAAATTCTTTTACAAAAAACCAGAATTGAACCAAGAAGGTTTTCAGAATAAAATTACTGATTTTATAAGTACAATGGTGTCTTAAAATAGAGGATAGAGTGAACTTGAAATTTGGGAAAAATTTGGGAAGTCCCCTTAAAACAGGTTTGCTTATCAGAAAGTTCTAAGGAGGGAATCTTTCAAAAATATGTATATCCTTGAAAGAAAGTGATGAATGGGTCTTGATATAAGAATCTTGTAAAAATAACCAGAAGTCATAAGACTCACATAGATAGATAATATAACACCATTTTTAAAGAAATATAAGGCAACCCGAAAGAGAAAATAAGGTTAGTGTAGAATTCGTTACGATTTTATTGGCATGGTGTCGGGTGTGAACAAGAGGGATTGATGAGAGAGAAATGGGAATTCTCATCAATTTTAAACCCAAAAAGAAGTATGTGGGACGTTCTTAAACATACCCCATCATTTTCTAGTACACATATAAATGCATAGTATAGAGGACAATCTTGATTAAGAGAGAAAAGGAGAGGATCCCTTACCTCAAATCCAGTGGTGTTCTCCACTTGTTATTAATGACCCGAATAAACAAATTAGGATCATTAATTCATAATTACAGAACCTATTCTATATGTAATTTATTTATTATAACCCTTTTTATTTCATTAAAATCCTTTTTGATTAGTTATAAGGTTCAATTTCATTGTTTGGGCTCGTTTGTTTACTTGGCTTTAAAAGATCGGTTCACTTATATTCAAGTTTGGATTATATGCAAGATAAAAGTGGTTGTCTAGAATTGAAGTTATATTCTTTAGTTAATATACAGTAGATTACCTAGTTTTTATTTTAATTAGGATACTTAGGGTGAAGTATAATTATTATATACATAACCTTAGTGATAACCGTTTTTGTTAATCGGTGGATTTGGTTACAAAGAATGTGTTTTGCTTTATAACTTAACTAAATTTGTAACAAAGGATTACAGAACAAAAAATAGGATATATTACATATATAATAATCTGGTTCAACCATAACACAAATGGTTTCATGACCATAATTAATGATAATAATAGAAATTGATAAACTATTGTCCTTAAATGTTAAAAATTAGCACATCTCAAACGGTGCTTTCATTCCATTCAAATAAAAGGGTGTGGAAAGGAGAGAAGATAATGAATTTTACCACTATCATGAAGAAATTACATTACATGTATTATACTGGATTTATCATACTATTATGATAAAGGGAGGTGAGGAAAGAAAATAAAAAAGAAAGGAACTTAAAAGAAAAGAATAAATTTGGAAAGAGGAATTTACCTCTTGAAACTTCCTCCTTTGAGAACCTCTTAAGGGGAGAGGTTTTGGTATTTTGAAGAGGATGAGAGATTTTTGACGTGGGGGAGTACCTTGGGGAGAGGTTTGGTCAGAATTTAGAGAAGTCTTGGAGCTTGAAAGGATTGGAGAGAAGAGGGAGTGAGGGGGGGTTTTATATTGGAGGAGAGGAGGGATTTCATGATATTATAATCCTTAATTTATTATTTCTTCACAAGACAAAGAATAGTAAGTATTCCATGACCAAGAATAGTAAATGGGTCATGTGAATTAGAACCAAGTGGTCTTACATAATCATAACATCATCGATGACTCAATTAATCCAATATTTATGATTTATTGTGAATTATCAGATTCTACTATTCATAAAAAATCATGTTTTTCTAAAAAATCCCAAAAATTCACCCTAACCATTTTTTGAAGTTTAGAATAAAAAAATGATATCAATTTTTCAAAAATAATTTTCGAAATATGATTATTTTAATATTTAATTAAATTAATAATTTATTATCAAAACCAGTTTTAAAACAGTCATTAACTCATTCAAAAATATAGGTATATCATACTTCCAACTTGAATATAATTTTTATACCACCATAGTTTAGGTTACAATTCATTAGGGTATATCACTATTCATAAGGGTATGATACTATTCATTAGGGTAGGTTACTATTCACCAAAAATTTATTTTTGTTTTATTAGACTCCAAAAAACATCTTGAACACAACCGTGTATGTCGGATTTTCAAAATTCCAAACACAGAAGTGAAAAACTTATGTTTAAAGGTCACTTATCACTTAGCAGTTCATTATTATGTGATTTTATGGCATAAATATAAGAAGGTAACTTCCATTGAAAAGCATTGGGTCATTACAACTCTTGAATGGCTGAAGGGGTGTTAGAAACTTCATCTAGAAATAAACATGATTTTATAATGGGAGAAAGATTTTATTGGAATGTGAACAATTAAAAACTATCACACACACTTGGATAAATTAACAGGAGAAGATGAAATCCTTTTATAGTCTTCTTATATGCTATTATTTTAATGAAGCGTGTCTTCCATATGAAATAGCTTGTGTGTCATTTTTTGAAGGTAAACTGTTATGCCTATAGCTGTGTTCATTCATTGGAAACTGTAATGAATAAGGTGCACCATCCATAATCAAACTGGACCTTGAGTTCATAACTGAGGATATTTTGTGGTAGAGATGTGGCACCTTACATTCATCACATGCATTCTAGAACAAGTGTGGCTGTTGACCATGGATTCACATGCACAACCACAGTGTGGTGGTCCTTCTTTTAGTGTACATCCAATAGTTTTATATCATATAAGAGTTTTACTATAGATTTAAAATACATACCATTTTTAAGCATACCCCTCTCATGCTATATAGTAGGGTTACTATTGTTTCAAAGAAAATTAATTATTTTATAAACTCTATTGATGTTTCATAATTTAACAATTTTCAATAAAACATAATAATACATGTAAATTATTATAAAATAATATTAATTTCAATGCATATTAATCTATTCCACCACTCAATGGTCAAAGTAAGCATCCTTGTTTATTTTTTTATGATGTATGTGTATATAGTTGGTGTGTGGTGTTTTAATTTCCCTTTAGTATCTCTAAGATGATGTTTTGTAAGAAGTTATTCAAATTATCTATGAGCCTTTCCAATGACAATTAGTATGAATTTCATCTGATGGTATTCTAATAAAAATGTACACTACAAGAGATAATTCAGAGTAGATCAATGTTTCAATATTATATTTTCAATAAATTATAGAAATTATATAATATTAATACCCAAATTTCTTATCATATTGTTTCCTTTAATGCAGACACAAAACTATTCCATGTGTTTATATCAATTAGAACATGCATTCAAGTAGATATCCCAATGTTACTAATTAAAAAGGATTTGTTAAAGTCAATAGGTTAACCACACACATTCGATACAATTGAATAGTTTTGACATCTATTTCAAAAAATTAATATTTTTTTACTAACAATATCACATTACGTTGCTCCTGGATTTTTTCAACTTTATCACTTTTTCTCACTTTCTCACTTTAAGGTTGTTTCTCTCCTCTAGAAGGTTAATCACCTTCAAATATTTTCTCAATGGAAACATCACTGTTATTTTTTCTCAATATTGATAGCATCAGCAGGCACATAATCCACTATCTATAAATTTCTTTAAAAATTAATTTAGATTATTTAAATATAATAGTTAACACATAATATTATGTGAAAACCCATTGTATATAAACAAATAATTGGATAAATTTAACATATTAATTAAAGTATTTCCTTTATTTAATGGTTGAAGGGATTTAGACCTTATATGAAGTATTTAAATACCCTCTTTATGTTCCCCTATGACATATAAGACACTATCTACATTGGGACCACTATGAAATGATTGTGATTTACCAATGAAAGGGATATCCTTAGTAAAATTATCAGTTGAATTATAATTCATTTTAGTTTAAAATAAAATAAAATAATTAACCAATTTTTCTTTATAGGATCTTGGGAACAAAATAATCATATTACTTATTATGAGATTATCAACTGTTTATCCCTATACCCTTCCTTACTGAAATTATCTTTCATGAATCTCAATTCATTAATTTTGATTGAAATCCTATTATGAACCCATTTATGTTGAAAAATAATTATTTTAAATTTTATATAATATAAATAATGTATTTCTTCAATGATGAAAATGTATGACATATTGATGGAAATTAGATTTCTATCCTTGGGATTGAATACATGCATCACTTTTTCCCTAATAGTAACTCCACTATATTTCATTATAATACATTCATTCGGCTCCTTTTTATATAACACATAACTGTTATTACATAACCATTATAAGATAATATATATACACTTGGTATTTTGGATATCCATTTAATTCGTTTAGAAATTTAATTTATATTTTCAAGTAACTCATAAAAATATGGTCCAAAAAAATATTATAAACTATGATTATTTGTATTTGATATCCAACATTCATCCCTTGATGAATTCAAATACCTAATAATTACATTATGAGTTTCAATATATCTTTCAACCTCTATATTATTATTTAAATTTTAGAAGTGGGATTGCTCTTGTTTTTAGGGTAATTATAACAACATTTGTTCTATAAATATCTTCTCTCATAAGGTTATCATTGTGATAAGATTTTTTTGACCAATGATATCCAAATTGGAGAGGTTGTTGACAACAAATTCAATGGATTCTTCAAAAAATATATTGGTTCACAATAAAACCTTCTTGATGTCTTTTAGTTTTGATTCACCCTTTCAGAATCTTTATATACCATTAAATAGGGTGCATACATCTTTATTGTATAAGACTACATAGTTAGATCTATCAAACCAAGTGAAAATATATATCAAATAATGATGGTGGAAATAATATATTTAATTATAATCATATAACACCAATTTTCATTTCCATAGTTTGAAAATTTATTGGGTCTATAAAGTTACTGTATATTGTTTTGAAAAATAAACAAATTGTAGTTATTGTGTGTCAGTAATTTTTAGACAGAATGACATGAAAAATCAAAATCATTAAATATGGAATCAATACATAATATTCATGTTATATTAATTACTTTAACATCAAATTATTCCTTGACATTATATTCTTAATATTTTATGAATACCCCATTTGGAACCTTTACATCATAAACTAAATCAAAAAACTAAAATCTCTTATTTGGAGAAAGTGTAAGCTATTGGAGGAAATAATTATGTCTTTTATTTTTTATCATCACTAATGCTTATGTTATCCCCATATTCATCTTTTCTAATATCATCTTAATTCCATATTTTGTTTATTGGGTGTAAACAGTAACATGAAAATGATATTATCAAATGTTTTTTTCTAGATGCATGGAATCAATAAAATTTATGATGTATAAAAAAATTTAATAAAAACATTGAAAAAATATGATTTTTTTTAAAACATGTTTTCAGATTTTTTTTTGATAATGGTTTACCAAAAATTATGACAATGTCATTTAATTTATCAAAATATTTATCTCTTATTAATGGGGAAGGTGTTCTACCTTATTCCAAATTCTCATTGAATGATTTCATCCAAGGATTATATTTATGTCATTAGGGTAAACATTTATAATATCCTAGAAACAATATCTTTAAGGAATGTATCATCCTAACTGAGATTATAAATTATTCCCAAATGGGACACCCTAATATTCCATTAATGTTATATCCAGAAACATTTTCATAATTTGGAATGTCATTTAGCATTTCAAACAACATGAATCACAACATAAAATATTTATTTATATGTTTAACACCCCAAGCTTCCATGGTAAGTTTCCCTTTGAATAATACAATGGATTGTGTTGTTCGCAACTTCTAGTTCAAACACACCACAACCAATAAAACTAGCCATTATGAATAGTAATTCCCACCTTTTGAAATTTTATCAATTTTATCATTCAAAATGGACTTCATTTTTGGGTTCGGAATATCGAAATTATCTTAAGGTAAATTTTTGGTATTTTTCTGAACACTTTCAATTTTTCATGAATAGTGAAAAACACCGAGTTATTGTTTAAAACCGACTTTTAATTTATATAATTATTAATTTTATTTAAATTTATTTTAGGTCAAAATAGATACATAATACCTATATAAGTTCAATGTAATTCATTGGAGTCAGTTTATAATAATTTTAGATATATAAAAATTTTATTGAACTTTTTACCGTCTTTTACCCACCTCCTAGGAGCATTTCCAATTTATAAAACATAATTTTACGGCTTCTGTGAATTCAATTTAAAAAATCCAAGGTTTTTTTATGTAAGTATCTACTATGACCTATTTATCATCCACATAATTGTTTCTTAAAAATGTATTACAAAACATTTTTACTATTTACTAGACAATGGGTTAAAGTCATTTATACCCTTGTTTGACTTTTTATAAAATAGTTTTAAAGGAATCTTTCTATCTTTTTCCAAAAAAGGTACCTTATGACCTTTTTGAAAAAATTAAAGTAAGAATGTTTTTTAACTTATATGGTGGGTGAGACTATTTTCCGCCATTATAACATCGTCAAAGTTTCCCTTACAAGCTTATAAGAATATTTTGAAAATAAATGTTTTCGTTTATAATTATATGACTTTTAAATGATTTCAAAACAGAAAGAGATATTTCTATAAAAAAAAGTTTTTATTTCATCTATGTCAACATCTTTATATGGATTATGAGCTTATTTGAAGTTGATTTATTATGATACAAAACTTCCATATTGTATTGAAGGTTTTGTGATATGTATGACTTTGGATGTGTTATTTTTATACCATTCATGGTTTATGGATAAAGTATTGACATTTTTTATGCTAGTTTTAATACGAATGTTCATGTTATGTTTAATCCTTTTTATATGAGGAATGCATTGGACTTAGTAAGTGACGGGTGGAGCCCGCTATAGCTCCTCAATGCATCGGTAAGTCTCATGAGACAAACTAGTGTCTTGGAATAAGGCCTTGACAAAATATTATTTGTAGTTTTGGAACAAGGCCTTGACCATGTGGTTATGAAGTCTACCATTATGCATTCCATCATTATGAAAGTGGATATTGATATTTCATGTGATTATTTGACTAGTATAATATCCATGTCAATAATTAAATGGAATTATTTGATTTTATCTTTTCCATATTATTCTAAAGTTCATGTTTAAAAGGATTTTTTTTAGTCTTACATTGCTTTAAATGTTTATGCTTATTTATGAAAGTTTCCAATATATTGTTATCCTTACTGAGCATCTGAGCTCACCCTTTCTATGTTTTATTTTTCCAAGGATGTGAAGAAGTATATTATGAATAACCTGCAGGGATAGTCTAAGGGATATGAGTGTGACCTATGGAGACTATGTTGTTGTAGGTTTTCATTTTATAATGTAATGTAAAACTTATGATGGTATCTAGTATTTCCAAGGGTACTAAAATAATCGGTCTTTAGAAACTTGATATTTTGTGATCATGCCAATGTTATGTAATAATGCACCAACTCTGGGTAACTAGGGTCGTGGAGTTACAATAGGTATCAGAGGAAGTTTAGTACAATCCATGGAATCTAGATTTAGATAAACTCTGATTAGAGCTCATTAACCTAAGATAGAATTTGAGGACTAGTGTAGAAGAACTTCCTAGAATTTTGGTACTATAGAGATTTTGTGATTTTTCCAAGAAATATATCCATGTCTAGATACGAGTATGTATAGGTAGCTCTGGCACATATGTACCTAGGGGTAAAACCCAAAAACACTGCTTTGAGCTAGACTCGAACAAGAAATGGTGCACGAAAATGGGCCTTGCTGCACTCTTGGTTACAACACTCTTGGGGGATATGATTAAGATAATTCTCATTCTCTTTACAAACCATTATGAAGGGTTTATGAGTATATACTTCCTCAACAAAAACATTTTTATGATTATGAATTATATCCACAAACTGTTGAATTTATGTTAACTATTTTACAAGTTTGGAATTATGTATTATGATTCATAAGCTAATCTAGTGTATGCCATTTTTTAGAAGGGGCTCTATTGGAAGGAATGTAAATCTTATCAATGAATTCAATCCATGTAGGGATTTCCCTCCTACTCAAGATAATTACAGTGGAGATGGTGAAGCAATTGGTTCTGATCAGCTTATCACCATATTGGGACAACTCACTCAGGTTATGAATAATAACCTTACCCATATGGAGCACCCTGATCCACAATGTGGAGGATCAATGTCAGAATGCTTAATGAGGCAAAAACCAACTACATTAAATGGGAGTAAAAATCAATTAGTAGCTAAAAAATTTATCAATTCCTTAGAGAAAATATTTCACACTTTGGGGAGTAGTGAAAGGGAAAAAGTTGTCATGGCAGCTTATCCTCTCATGGGAGATACAGATCAATGGCGGTCATTGATTCAAAACACAAAGGAAGATGATGAAGTATCTAATATGGAATGGAGGGAGTTAAAAGATATTTTCTTAGAAAAATACTTTCCTCATGACCATCGAGCCGATATAGAAAGCAATTTCTGAGTTTGAGGCAAAAGGAGGATGAGAATGTCACAATGTATGAGGAAAAATGTACAAGGATAACAAGGCATGAATCATATTATATACATAACCCAAGGAGTAAGATTGATCAATTATTTGATTGGTCAAAACCATTTTTCTAGTGATCATTAGTCTCAAAATCCTTCTTGTCATATGAAGATATTGTCTCATGTGATATCAAGACAGAAAAGGAATTCTCTAAGTCTTATGACTTTAAAGAAAATCAAGAGAAGAAGAGATATTTTGAACACTCTAGAAATAGAAATAATGGAATGAAGGGAAAATTTGAATATCCATTCTACAGTAAATGTGGGATGAAACACCCCGGTACTTGCATGAGGCAAATGAGAGTCTGTTACAAGTGTGGTGAAAAAGACCACCAAGCTCGTGATTGCAAGGGGAAGAAAGAGGATATCATTGTTGAATGAAACAATTGTAGAGAAAGGGGGTATTATGAAAATGAATGTACTAAGCACCAAAGAAACTTACCCTAGAAAAGGCCAAGGGAGAAAAGCGAAGCTTATGTGATCACTACTGCTGAGGTTGAAGCTCTGAAAGACGTGTTGGAAGGCAATTTAATGGCTTCCTCAAGATTATCCTATGATTTATTTGATTTTGGATCATCACGTTGTTTCATATCTTCCCAGTTTTATAAGAAAATAAGATGTTTTTAATTTTAATTTACAAGGGAGTTGTTAGTCAAAACACCTAAGGGAAGTATCATTGCAATAAAGATTTGTGAATTAGTTCCCATTAGGGCATATAAATGTTCCTTATCTGCTGATCTCATCACCAACCCCATGATTGAATTCTATATAATCCTCAAAATGGATTGGCTTTCAGACCATGATGCAAAAATTTATTGTAAGAATAAGGATGTTACAATTTTCGATGATAGTGAGGAGTACCTTATATTTAGAGAAGAATCGTCACCACCTGATTCTTATCTAGATCCACCCCCAGTAGCTCTACTAAATTCAATTATTGGGTAGGAAGAGAACGAAATAATTATGGGTGAGTAAAATAATGTTCAAATAGAGGACATAACTATTGTGCAAGAATATGTTGACATGTTTCCAGAAGATTTACCTGGATATCCTCCAGAATGAGAAATTGAGTTTTCCATTGATTTAATTCTTGGTTCAAGTCCCATATCGAAGACCCCTTATAGAATGACCATTGTGGAATTAGTGGAACTAATGAAACAACTAGAGTAATTGAGAAATAAGGAATTTACTCATCCTAGTGTTTCTCCATGGGGATCCCCTATTATTTTTGTTAAGAAGAAAGATGGATCTTTGAGGTTGTGCATTGACTACAGGGAGATAAATGCTATAACAATAAAGAACAAGTATCTCGTAACTCGCATTGATGATTTATTCAACCAAATTAATAGAGCTTAATATTTTTCAAAGATTTACCTTTGATCTGGATATCATCAGTTGAGTGTGAGAAAGGAAGATATTCAGAAAACAATATTTCGAACCAGGTACGGGTATTGTGAGTTTACAGTAATGCCTTTTGGATTGACTAATGCACCCTCAGTCTTCGTAGATCTAATGAATAGAGTCTTCAAGGAATATCTGGATGACTTTGTAGTAGTATTTATTGATGATATCTGGTTATACTCCAAAAGCTATGAAGATCATGAAAATCACATGCGCATTATTCAAAATACTCTTAGAATAAATGAATTATATGGGAAATTTAGAAAGTGTGAATTTTGGATTCAGAAGATTTCTTTTCCTAGGCATATTGTCTCTAAGGATGGAATCTCTGTTGATCCTTCAAAGACCAAGGAAATCCAAGAATGGCTAGAACCTATGAGTATAACTGAGGTATGTATTTTTATTAGTTTAGCAGGTTATTATCGACGTTTCATCCAGAATATTTCCTGGTTGGATAACCCATTAACAAAGATCACAGATAAAGGGGTTAAATTTGTTTGGAAAAAAGAGTGTGTATAATGTTTTGAAGAACTTAAGAGATGATTAGTCAATGATCTTATCTTGAATATACCATCAGGGAATGATGGTTTGCTATTTATAGTGATTCTTCAAAGAGAGGGCTTGGTTGTGTCCTTATGTAGAATGATAGAGTTATTGCCTATGCATCACAAAAACTAAAAATACATGAGAAAAACTATCCTACTCCGGATATTGAGTTAGCTTCTGTAATATTTTCTTTGAAGATATGGAGAAATTATCTCTATGGTAAAAAATGTGAGATATATACCGACCACAAGAGTTTGAAGTATATTTTCTCACAGAAAGAACTCAACATGAGGAAAAGGAGATGGCTTGAACTACTCAAGGTTTATGATTGCACAATACACTACCACCCAGGGAAGGAAAATAAGGTGGCAGATGTTTGGAGCAGAAAGGATCATGGAGTTTTAAATAAGATGAGAATGAAAATGGATCCTATTTTCATTGATCTAGTGAAAATGGATATGGGAATAATCATAGAATGTGAAACATCAATACCCTTTCAAATGGTTTCCAAAACATCTTTACTAGAAAAGATAAAAAGTTCTCAAGCTAATGATGAGGAGTTTCAAAAGAAAATTAAAGCCGTGAATGATGGGAGATTGAGTGAATTCATATAAAAAGATGAAATTTTGAAATTTGGGAAGAGACTTTGTGTTTCTAACATACATGATCTAAAAATAGAATTTTTGGATGATGTTAATAGCTCCAATTTCTCTGTACACCCTGGTAGCACTAATATGTATAGAGATTTGAAGGAAAATTTTTAGTGGGACTACCTGAATATGGAGATTGATGATTTTGTGTCACGATGTATGGTTTTTCAACAAGTTAATGATAGAAGGCAACAACCTGGAGGAGTCATGCAACCTCTTCCCATACCTGAGTGGAAATGGGATAATATTATGATGGACTTTGTCATGGGGCTACAAAATACACCTAGACGGAATAATGCAATATGGGTCATTGTTGATTGTCTTACCAAGTCAGCACATTTTCTTGCTGTAAGAGAAGATTTACCACTTGAACATTTTTCAGTACTATATATTAGTGAAGTTGTAAGAATCCATGGTTCACCCCTATCGATTGTTTCTGATTGTGATCCTCATTTTACATCAAGATTTTGGAAATTTTTTTAGAATTCCCTGGATACTGAACTTCGTTCGAGCACTGCCTACCACCCTCAAACTAATAGGCATTCAGAACAGACTATTCATACCTTAGAAGACATGTTGAGATCTTTCTTACTTGATTTTCAAGGTATGTGGGATCAATATTTACCTATGGTAGATTTTCCTATAACAATACCTTCCATTCAAGTATTCAGATGGCACCATATAAAGCATTATATAAAAAGAGATGTCACTGACAAACCTGTTGGGATGATGTTGGTGAAAGAGAACTTATAGGCCCAGAACTTGTTGAGGAAACAATGGAAAAGGGGAAGGTTATCCAAACCCACATCAAAATAGCACAATGTAGGCATAAGAGCTATGCCGATAACTAAAGGAAGGATTTGGAATTTCAGGTAGGAGATCATGTTTTCCTAAAGGTATCTCTATGGAAGTGATTTATATGATTCATTAAGAAGGGTAAACTAAGTCCCAGGTACATCAGACCTTTCGAAATTCTAGAACGAATTAGGGCTGTAGCTTACCGGTTGGAAATACCACAAGGTCTCTCCAAAGTTCATGATGTGTTCCACATATCACCGTTGAGAAAATACATGTCTGACCCAATGCATGTACTCACCCATGAGGAAATTTAGTTGGAACCTGATTTGCCTTATTGTGAAGAGGCTGTCAAAATTCTTGATACTAGATAACAAGTGCTGAGAAACTGGACGACTTGTCTGGTGAGAGTTCTATGTAGAAACCATAAGATGGAGGAGGCAACATGGGAACCCTAGGAACATATGATGAAGAACCACCCGAATCTTTTTATGAATTAATATTATAGAAATTTTGAGGGTGAAATTATTTAAAGGATGGGAGAATGTAACACCCCAAGCTTCCACAGAACGTTTCCCTTTGAATAATACAATGGCTTGTGTTGTATGCATCTTCAAGTTCAAACACACCACAACCAATCAAACTAGCCATTATGAATAGTCTTACCCACTTTTTGAAATTTTATCAATTTTATTTCTCAAAATGGACTTCTTTTTTGGGTTCGGAGTATCGAAATTATCTTAGGGTGAATTTTTGGTATTTTTCTATAAACTTTCAATTTTTGATGAATAGTGAAAAACACAGAGTTATTGTTCAAAACTGACTTTTAATTTAAATAATTATTTATTTTATTTAAATTAATTTTAGATCAAAATAGATACATAATACCGATATAAGTTCAATGTAATTCATTGGCGTTAGTTTATAATAATTTTAGATATATAAAAATTTTCTTGAACTTTTTACCGTCTTTTACCCACCTCTTAGAAGAATTTCCAAATTTGTATAAAACTAAGTTTTACCATTTCTATGAATTGAATTTAAAAAATCTGAGAGACACTGTTGATATTAATAAGTAAAATGTGGTTCAATAAGATAAAAATATTTTTTTGGTGAATAGTAACTTTTGACTTTTATTTACCATGGTGAAAAGTAAATTGGACAATTAAAGGTATAAATGATATTATTATTACACTAAAACATGTCCCAATTATATAGGATAAGTGTAATTTGACCAAAAAAACCTTTGGAATAAAATATGACCCTTTAGGTCCACTTGGATTAGATTAGTACATTTATTATTTTTTAATTCAAAGAAGAGTTAAAAGTGTTGAATTCAAAGTTTAATAACTAAACCATTTTAATATATGGTTACACATCAAATAAATTTGACTATAAATATTCATTAGAAATATAATATTTCCTAAATAATGTTATTTGTTTTATAATTTTTAGATATTAAATAATTTAATTTATTTATGACACAATGATGATGCAGTAATTACCTGATTATTGAAATATTAAAATAATTGACATAAAAAATACCCAAATAAATGTAATTTGAGACTTTTTATAAATTACACTAAATTTATAGGTTAATATGACTTGTTTGGGTTGAGTAAATGAATTTTATTCAAAGTAATAATGCTGTTATGAATTTAACAAAAAATAAAATAGGAAATAGTGTGAAAATTGACATAAATGAGTTTTAAGAAAAATATTATATTATTAATTGATATTATATTCCTAAAAATCTAAGGTTCGACCAAATGTCTTAAATAATATTATATATGTCATTAATGAACCACTTGGGGTTCTCATAGATGTTTGTAGTATGTTTATTAACCATATAATATAAAAATACAAGGAGACATGGTAAATGTCAAACTGTTTAACTAAGAGTTAAATATAAAAGGTAAAGTTAATATAGTGAACCAAACCTATCTAAAACCTATTGGTTGAGTGGTTTTCAACCAATCATTAAATTAGCCTCTAAATAAATCATTTTTACGATATTAGAAACCGAAAATGATTTTATTATAAAATAATATTTCAATCTTTTCCTATAGTGCCCCTCACCCCTCTTATAAAAGGGCACTTCCCCTTCACTCAAATTCACAGCTTCAAATCCATTTGGATCGGCCAAACCCTGCCAAATTATCCTTCCAACTATCCTCCCTTCATTCTATAAGCCTTACTTTAGTCATAAAGTCAACCTAAGGATCCCTTTTGATCAAATAAAAAGGAAGAACCCGACGAAGAGGTAAATATTTCATCACATCTTTCATGTTCTTTTCTTATTCCACTTTCTATTTATTTGTTGATTCCATTGTAAAATAATGAATCCAGTATATTATATATACTGTGATGTTATTATAAAAATTGTACAATCAAATTCATTATTCTATCCATCCTTTAAATGACAAAGTCACCATACGTGCGTATGTATGGATTACCGTCTCCACATTGTGGTGTAGTTTGTTATTCAAAAACTTCATCATTTGGATGAGTATAATGATGAGTATAAATGATGAAAATAATAAATATAACAAGATAATAATTCTTAATATATTCCATTCCATCCAATTATATACAATTTTAATATCAAAAGAATGATATTGTTGCTCGTGCGTATATAGAGATTACCGTTTCCACAAACGTGATTAGATTCATTCTCCATTGAATGCATTAAAGAATAATTTTCCTTTGATGATTAAAAATAATGTTTAAAGACTTAATATAATTCTTAATATGAATAAGATACATCCTATCCATAATAAAAATTACTTACATAACAAAGCATATAAAGGAAAACAAACTAGTTAACACCCGAAACGATGATACTACTGAAATATCATTAACCAAGAAATATTAAAAGATCATATATGATATAATATTAATGAAAATGGTTCTTTTATAATTTATTAACAATTATTTTACCATTATAAATGAGGTTAACCTACTCTCTACGAAGAAAAAGTACAAGGTAAGGGTTAATTTCACAATCTCTTTATTATCCAAGGTTGTTTTTACGTAAGTATCTACTGGGACCTCTTTATCATCCACATCCATGTTTCTTATAAATGTATTCCAAAACATTTTTAATATTTACTAGAATATGGTTTAATGTCATTTATACCCTTGATTTATTTTTTATAAAATGGGTTGAAAGGAATCTTTCTTTTGTTTTCCAAACAAGGTACCTTATGACCTTTTCGACAAAATTAAGGTAAGAATGCTTTTTTAACTTATACGGTGGGTGCGGGTATTTTCCCCCATTATAACATCGTTGAAGTTTCCCTTACTATATTATAAGAATATTTTCAAAATAAATGTTTTCTTTTATAATTATATGACTTTTACATGATTTCAAAATAGAAAGAGATATTTCTCTAAAAAAAGTTTTGATTTCATCTATGTCAATATCCTTTGATGGATTGTGAGATTATTTGAAGTTGATTTGTTATGATACAAAGATTCCATATTGTATTGAAGGTTTTGTGATATTTTTGACTATGGATGTGTTATTTTTATACCATTCACAGTTTATTGATAAAGTATTGAAATTTCGTATGCTAGTTTTAATACGAATGTTTAGGTTATGTTTAAACCTTTTCATATGAGGAATGCATTGGACATAGTAAGTGACTTATGGAGCCCACTATTGCTCATAGATGCATCCGTAGGTATCACGAGACAAACTATTGTCTTGGAACAAGGCCTTGACAAAATCTTACTTGTAGTATTGGCACAAGGCCTTGACTATGTGGTTATGAAGTCTGGCATTATGCATTCCATCATTATGAAAGTTGCTATTGATATTTCTTGTGATTATTCGACTAGTATAATATCCATGTTAATAAGTAAATGGAATTATTTTATCTTAACTTTTACATATTATTCTGAATTACACTTTTAAAATTATTTTGTTCTATTCTTACATTGCATGCTTATTTATGAATGTTTCTGCTATATTGTTATCCTTACTGAGCATCGGAGCTCACCCCTTTCTATGTTTTATTTTTCCCAGGATGCGAAGAAGTATATTACGAATGACCTGTAGGGATAGTCTAAGGGATATGAGTGTGGCCTATGGAGACATTGTTTTTGTATTTTTGTAATTTTACAATGTAATTTAAAACTTATGAATGTACCTAGTATTTCCAATGCTACTAAACAAATCGTTCTTTTGAGACTTGATCTTTTGTGATCATGTCAATGTTATGCGATAATTCACCAACTCTGGGTAACTATGGTCAGGGCATTACAATATGAGTTTCATACAATGTAATACCTGAATACCATATCAATTTCATATCTTTGATTATTGGATAAAAATATACATCAATGTCATTACTAGGTTGTTTTGGTCCAAATATGAGATATAACATAATGTACTTTCACTTCATGTATAATCATAGTGTAAAGTAATAAATTATAATGTAAATTAGCATATACTATGAGTGATAATATATAAACAAAAGGACTCATTATATCTATGTATAGTTCAATATATATGTTTCCATGATCATTTACAAATTTAGGAAACTCATGATAAATTTTATTCCACTAATGAGTGTAAGTTTGGTGACAAAGTTTTCCATCATGAATTATTATATTTTTATTCCACACTAATTTTCATATAGTATCCTTACTTAAATATAATCTTATAAACCTTGGAATAAATTTAAAGTACTATAAAAATTTCTAATAAATTGTTCTATCTTTATTTTAGCAATTTTTAAGTGATTTATCATCCTTGTGAAACTATATAGAGTCATAAAAACATGAAAGTATACTTATATTGGTTGTACCCATTAAACATAGACATATTTTAGATGAATATGTTATAAAATAAATATAATCCTATTCTAGTAATATATTATTAAATAGATAAAGTAGTGTTTTAAATCTATAAATGCTCCTATATTTCCATATTATAAAATTATATAGATTTATTAGGACTAATAATGTTATATATTTATAACTACAATATAATTACATCTTTTCATAGATATTTAACTTCTCAAATTGATTTTAATTTTTTTAAAGATTATCTTAAACCTCCATTGTCATTTCCTCAATAAAATATTCATCATAATTTATAGTTATACTCATATTAGATTATCTATAAACCATAGTTTTTCCCCATTCACTAGTTACATTATGTTATTCCCCATATTTATTCCAACATTTATAACTTTATTTTTTCAGTAATAGATCAAGTGTTCCTCCAACTCATCTAGAAAAATTTGTCGTGAATTATTGGTGTTAGTATCCTAGAACTAAATATTTGTACTTTAGGTTTCATTTATATTCAAATAAGTGAATAATAATAAAATATCTTATTATATATCATTCGTTCATCTACATGAATTTATGTTAATAATTTCATAGAGCATCTGCCACATTAGAAAGGTCATTATAGTTCCCCGTTATGATATGAACCATGATATCTCATGATGATATTCTAAAATATTTCTATATGTTTAGATAAAATTATATGATGAGACACATGATATGTTGAATGTCATATGTGATTACACATAATGTAATGAACCAAACTTTTATAAATGAAATTCTCATATGAATGAATAAATATATAATTTAGTGATATAGTTATAAAAAACAAATACACTATATTTGATTTGTTATTTTGGAACATTATAAAATATCCATTATTTTTCTATGAGATTAAAAGAAAGTTAAGCATCATACCCATTAAAAAAATAGTCATTCTCCATTGATTTATTAGATTATATTATATTATGTTTAATAGAAAATTCTATTTGAAAAAGATGAAATAATTAATGATCTTGACTAGTAGGACCGTACACTCTGAAGCCCATATATCATAGCTTCCAAGGGAGATGGAATCACTAGGATTTTCCCTTGAACTTGCCCAATGTGTGATTCAAAAATTGAAAATCAATAAAAAAAATTAAAGGATAAGTTTAATATTATTGATTTCACGACCCAAACCATGTTCATCAAACAACCCCAATAAAGTACCACCATCACACACTTTACCCTTAGGGCATACATTGGTTTATAAGGGGTTATATTTTTACACCCCATTAGTATAGTTTTTTATATTTTATTTTTAGTTAAATAATGATTATATTTATCCCTTTTAATTATTAATTTATATATATATACATGATTATACAAGGAGTTTAATAAAAATTAGTGGTTGATATAAAGAAACTAAAGTTATATTTTTTTTGGAAATATTTAGTTTCAATTAAAACAATATTTTTGATAAATTCAATAATTTTGAAAAAATATATATTTTCATGAAATAGTTTTATTAAATAATATTTATTTAAATATAAATTTTAATATAATTTACTAAAGTCCCATGAAATTTTTATAAGGGTAAAAATGTTTTTTGTGCCGTGAAAAGTAATTTTTTTTTTATAAATATATATTTTTATTCAAAAGTAGAAATTAGTTTATTTAGATAATTATTTTTCTAAAATAAATATCAATTTTTTAAATTAGTATGTTGAAATTATCTAATAGTGAATTTTTTTTATAATTTTTTAATATAGTCGAATTTTTGGGTAAAAGTTAAATATGGTATAAATATATAATATATATTATAAAATTATAATATAACTAAAGTGATTTAATAAATACTATTAAAGACATCAAATCCCATAAATATATTTCTCCTTTAAAATAGTATTTTTTTTAATCCATTAGATTAATTTTAAAAAACTTTAATGAATCCTCCAAAACATATATTATATTTTAAGGTTTTAAAATCAATTATTATAAACATGAATCACTTCCACATCATGAAGGGAATTATTTTAAAGAGTTTTGTTATTATCCTAACAAAATATTTAAGACCACACCTCTTTGACAGAAACCCTAGGGAAAATCAAGGAAAGGTTTTTGGTTTTGATTATTTTTTTACTTAGAGTCCAAAACTTATGTTGAAAATTTTATAAAGAATTCCCCTCTCCTTTTTCTATAAATACCCACCAAACCTACACTTCCTCTTTAATAAAAATCCACTAAGCATAAATTTAACCTCCCTCTACGTTTCTAAATCACCAAGGTGTTCCCACTCTCTTAATAAGTTCCTCCAAATCTTCTAGAATCACCCTCTCAAGGTAAGGGATTTTCTTCATCTTCCTCTTTATTTGAGTTCTTTTTTGTATTAATCATTTATATTTACAAATAATCATATATTTATAAGTTTTTATACATCCATTCACTATCCTTACGATTTAAATTTAATGACATACCATCTTTAATGATCATTAAACCCTTCCATGAACTGTCATTTATATCCATTATACTACCAAAATTATCTCGTGATTTTCAATGCCCTACTTTTATATTGTGAATAACCATCCCCATTTCCTCTCCAGGTTATTAAACCAAATGTAACTACTTTTCATTTATCTAGGACTTCCATGCATATAACCCACACTCCTTAATCATGTGATTAATAGTGATGAAATATATTCTTATGTTGTATGTTCTATATGTAACACAAATTCATGTACGTGATATAAATGTGATCGGTGGTCTCAAAATTATTTAGTCCTAAAATGAATTGGGTAATGTTTTTATCTCATAAGATACCATTTATGGTTAAAAATTGGATATCCTAAGAACAATATGTAATGATTTCTCAATGATTCACCTTGACTTATGCTTTTAATGTCATGTGTTATATTGTTGTCACATCCCTACAATTCATTGATGCTATCATATTTTGATGTGATTATATGTTCATTTTTTCTAATTTCACTTTTCATTTCCCCATGTTATGCACCTTAACTTACATGTACTACTTTACTTTATTCTATGCATTTATTGTTACCTTATTGGGGTTTATAAATCACACCATTCTTATGTAGATCCCCTGGTTATCCCATGATATTTTAGAATATCAATGAAATGTTAAGGTTTTGATATAGAGTTTTTAAATAATGTCATTGTATCCCTACTTAAATTTATTGTGATATGTATCTAATTACCCAAATACACTAGGCTTATCGATCTTTTTGGATTGTATTATGTGTATATTTATGTAATAAATCATGAAAAAAGTGTATAAAAGCTATGGGTTTTCATACCTAAGTGGATAAGTATTCATATCATGAAGTTCGTACATGGTATTCTCTAAGATGAGAGATTATGAGAATATAATTTCTAACAATAATTAAACATGTTTTTGTGTGATTGGAAATTTTGGTCTCCAGGTGTGTGTGATGATCCATAAACATTATTATTACTATTAGGTCATGTCATGACACATGTAATTTGTTGTAATGACCAAAACCATTATTCAAAATGTTCAAAGGAAGTAGGGTGAATTAGTATTGTCATTAATGACATGTTATTAATGAATATGATGAGGATGGAATTTTCTGCCATATTTATGGAAATTGATATTTTGTCCCTTTGATTAAAATTGAACTATCATATTAAATTCCATGGTCATAGTGTAATAATGAGTTTACTTTAAATAGTCAGAGAAATACATATCAAGCACATAAGTTGATGACACTAGTATACAACCTACATGATGAGACATCATGAAAAATGGATTATATTACATAGTGATTGTTAATATCTGGTTTTTTCCATTATGACATATCTTATTTCTCTATGGGTACTTTGAACCATTGCAAGAAAGTAATGTTGTACTTTAGGCATGCCCGCCTAATGCCAATGATGAAGTGGATTGGAGGGTCAGACACAAAGGGTTTCCTTTGATCTTAGTTAAATACACTTTATATTTAACAATTGTAATAATCATTATTCTCCTAAACAAGAATAAATATTTATTCAATATTTATAAAATGATCTCAAATATTAAATAAATATTTATTTTTTTGATTATTGTCTAATTACTCGAATATATAATATTTAGTTATCTCTTATTGTTTTTACGACAATAAATAAATATTTATTTATTAAATAATAATTTATTTAGTTACATGAATATTACATAATTATTTATTCATAAAAATGTGAATATAATATTTATTTATTTATTGAATGAATAATATTTATTTAAATATTAAATCAATAATTCAATAAATCATGAGGAGGAAGAGTGGACCACATTTTGTCTGGTGATTAATATTTCTTTACTAGATTATAAAATAAATATTTATCATTGCATGGGTTAGTACACACCATAAAATTAAATATTGTTAATATTTTATTACATGTAATGTTGTTCCTTTTGGGCTTAATATATTATTAAGGGCCTTTGTACAATTAGTTAAATATTGAAACATATCCCTAAGTCTATAAATATACTTATATGTCAATTAGAGAAATGTTAATCATTGTGAACAAAAATTTCCTCTCTAGATCTACCTCCTTATATCTTCCTCTCAATAAAGATAAGAACAAGAGAATTTCCTTTAAGCTGGAAGGAACATGAAACAATCATGGTGGAAAACAATATATGACCAATCAGGTACACTAACACCCATCATTTCATCAGTGTTATTCTAAGATCGAATGATCACATGTGGATTATAGTTAGAGGGGCTCTACTTTGGGTTCTCACTAAGAAATTATGATACACTAATTAGGTTAGAACGATCAACACCATAACTAAGTAGGATATCAAAGAAAAGGTAATATTTCTTTCAATTCTTTAAATTAATTATAAATTAATATGAAATGATCCTCTCTCTTGGGTCCTGAAAAAACATAATTTTCAGTATTCATCATAAAAATTTTATTGGACATGGAATTAAATTCATGTACATTCTGATTGATATGTTGAATCAGAAAAAATATAAGTTAGATATAGGCCTAATAGGCACTTCCTCTGCATTCATAACAATCAAGTGTTATTATAGTGGTCATGTTAAATTTATAATTATTTAATTATTATTGATCATTATATCTATTTAAATTTATTTTTCATTTATTGAAATTAGTTATTGAATTCGATCATCGAGATATATTCTTCTTATCTTATTTTACCATTTATTTAATCCAAATTCAATCAAAAGGTTAACAAAGATAATATGAGGAATCTATCTAGAGGTTATGAGAAGTCTGGTTGGACAACATAGGATTACACGGTGTGTAGATAGTGTAACTGTATTGTATTACAATTCATTGAACAAGGAAGTAACATGAATTAATTATCCACATGATGAGATGAAGAACATTTAGTGCATTAAATGATCTATGTGATATTAATTATAGTCAAGTACATGATATGAGATACTACATTTCATGTAACTAGGTTACATTCCATGATGTCCACAAATTTTCATGACAAAAAATGTATAGTCAAATACATGTTGAATGATAATTACATGATGTGTTGTGAATGAAAACCATGTAACAAGGAGGATACATTCGATGTTCCAGATGTAAATTCTATGTACCCCACATACGTTTATGTAGTAATACACATAGAGTCCCTAGGAATTTATCAAGAACATACAATGAGAAGAATACATTGAATGTAGTTTTATGTACTCATTGTGTAACCAACCATTTTGTGATGAAAATTAAAATTTAATTTATTACTCCTTTAAAACACAATAGAATTTGTTCCTTGTGTCATTTAATAACTTGTACACATTGTGTGAGAGGTTATATATATATATGTTAAATTACTAATTAATTTATACATATATTTTTGAACTACATACCATGCATAATTATAATACATCAACTTCTCCAATAGAATTAAAATCATTACATGTTATTTTAGTCAACATGTGTTATATTTTTTATTTATTAACTTGTACATGCCATGAAATTAAATGATAAAATGTTTAATATATATGCCACATGAGTATACTATATATGATCTTTATACATGACAAGTAGTTTGAATAAGGACTTATCAAGTTTCTTCCAAGTACAAAATGTGTAGTTATTTTATTAAATTTTAAATAAAATTATTTTATTTAAAATCATAGTAGATGGGTATCTCTAGGATCAATTGTATTGAGATTAATATAAGTTATATTAATTAATTAACCATATATTTAATCAAATTAATCCACACACATTTATATTAATAAAAAAAGAATCGAAATGAATTTTATTCAGTTAATTTAAATGTATATGCATTCCACTAGTGGATGATCATGATCTAATACTAGCCTATGTATGTTTATGGTTTCTTTTATTTTATTTTTTAATGGGTTATTTTAATTATTTTATTAAATTAAATTTATGACCTCTGAGTTATCCCTAACTATTTATTATGTATAGGTCTTTATTCACACAATTTCCTTTCTTTTGAACCCCTTTTCTAGTTCCCTTCATTATGAGTGATGTAAAATCATTGTAAATATGTAGTTCTCAGGAACATGGAGTTTTTTTTGAGATGGATTCAAGAAAAATCCTAACTAAGAAGTAATAAAAACTCAATCCCTAACCGACATGTGAATTTTTTCACCTAGGATCAGTTGGTTTTTATTATAAGTGTAATAAAAAACCAATAGTTAAAGCTCAGGATCAATACATATTTTAATTACTTTGTTTTTTTGTTTCATGATTTTTTTGGATGAAAGATCATTATCGCATAAATAAATAGAATAATATGAAAAATTGAAATCAAAATTAAAGGATTATGCTTAAATATTTTATTTGTACATAATTAATCAATTATATAAAATAATAATAATTATTATAATACATGTAAAATACAAAATAATAATTTTTACACATAATAAAACAAATCCATAAAGTTAATACTAATTCATTACACCTTCCATCTTTAGAGTTATAATGAAACCATTGAACAAAGTCTTTGAATAACCCTTTTCAGGACACATACTTTTATCAGTGAGTAATAATGATGGTCTTTTGTTGTATTAACCTAGTTGAAATCTAGAGAATTATCCCTTTAAAGGTTTGATATATTTTAGAGGCATTTGTTGAGAAAATACTAGTTGATATTTTAGGGTTGGGGAGTCCTCTCAACAGAACTAGGAACTATTATCCTATAGTTAACAAGATTTCCTACCTAAATCCATTATAGCAACTGACCAGGTTTTTGGTTGGGTTTTTAGAATGGAAATATGGTTCATAGTCACTAAAATGTACACACTATAGGGAATTTTGTTTTAAATGGGGAGGATCATTATGACTTGATAAAATAATTCTAGTTTTAGTAATTTTAAAAAAAATCATGTATCATATAATTTTTAATCAAGTAAAGTACTAAAAATCTACATTTATACTATTTAGAATAATTTAATGTTAATAAAGAACATTATACACGTTATCAATTTTGGAGAAATACTATATCCTTACTGGTATTAACTTCTAGTAATGGTTAAAATTATTACTGGTTATACAACACCCTGAACAGAAGTCCTACATGCTAGAATCTTCAATCATTTATCCTCCTACTAATGAGGTGGGTGATGAGGGGTTCACTATCTATGAAAAAAACCCAAAAGATGTGGTATATATTTAGTGTATAATGTTTTCATCCATGTATAGAGAACTGATGAAGTTGAATGAAAACATGGATGCCTATAACATACTCCATCATATTCATGATCATTATAAAGATAAATCTAGACATGAATGGTTTGAGATATCCAAGGAACTCGTCATGAGAAAAATTGGAGGAGTTGTATTATCTAGGACACATATTGTTAAACCCATTTAATATATTGAGAATCTTGAGGTTCTAGGGTTTAATGTTACTAAAGAACTGCACACCTATCTCATCCTTTCATCACTCCCTCATTTGTTATCTAGTTTTACTACAAATTTCAATATAAACAACACAGATATGTGTATATTGTATCTTCACACTCTACTTATCCAATTTAACAAGGATATGAAGTGTGAACAGATTTTGATCCTTATGGTGAATAAAAGTAATGTAAAAGATGGATACCTTTAATACTTACTCAGAGTGTAAAGATTCTTTACAACACTCTTATAAGAAGAGGATTATTAAGGGGAAATAAAGGTAAAAAATGATATCTACTTCACATGTGGAAAGAAAGGAGACTAGAAGAACTACACCCAATAAAATAAGTAAGGGGAAGCTTTAGGTATGTTTTTCATCGAGTGTAATCTATCTATTTATAAAAATTGGATATTAGATACAACATGCGGTTCTAAAATATGTATTCAAATATGGAAACCAATTTGATTTCAAAAGATTACTGATGGTGTGATAAATCTACAAGCATCCAATGCAGACAAAACTTTTGTTGTGTCTATTGAAGATTACTACCGACTGGGACGATATTTTCCTTGAAAGATTGTTATTATATGTCATTATTTACCAAACACAATATTCCTATGTCTAGACTTGATATAGAAAGATTTATTTAAAAATTTAAAAATAATTATTTCTTATTTATAAAGAAATCATTTTTTATGGAAAGGAATATTTAAATAATGAACTTTACATGTTGGATTACATGAACGAAGCAATGGAAATAGATAAATAATATAGTTAACATGACTCATACCACACCAAAATATGGTATAAAAAAATAGTTTATATAGACAAATAATGTTTGACCTAATTACACCAAGATGGATATTTGGATTCATTTGAATTAAACACAAATTGTGTATTTCACACATTTTTCTAAGGTGAAATGAGGAAAGCCTTATTTAGTGGAAAAGGTTAACGGGTCAAAGAGATTCTTCAGTTGGTTCATAATGATGTGTGTAAACCATTTCTAATTAAAGGAATGCGTGCGTAATCATAATTCATAATTTTTTTAACAATTTTAGAAGATATTAATATGTATACTTAATTAGCGAAAAGGCAGATTACATTGACAGATTCTAGGAATAAAATAATGAATTTGAGAACCATCATAGTAAGAATACTAAGAAACCTTTCGTAGAACATGTTAAATAATATATTAATCAATAATTAATTGATTAATTATTATAGTTTGGGATTTTATCTCAACTCACACCTATTTATACACCAAAATAGAATAGTTCAAGTGAAAGGAAAAACCACACCCTGTTAGACATAGTGATACCTATGATGAGTTATGTGAGTCTTCTATTATCCTTTTAGAAATTTTAATTATAGAAAATAACAGATATACTAAACCAAGTTCCAAATAAATAGAAAAAAGATATTCCATATAATATTTGGTGTATAAGGAACTATGTGTTGTCAAATTTATATATGTGGGGATATGAAGCATTTTTTAATGTCTATTTAGGTAAAAAACATTCACCTAGATAATTAAAGTGTAACTTTAGAGAATATCCCTTGGAAACAAGGGGATATTACATATATAAACCATCAAAAAAATATAATGGTGGTATTATATTACATATTCCTTAAGAGGGATCCCAAATCAAAAAGTGATAGTGGGGGTGAGATAGAATTCCAAAAAGTCGAAGATTAAGATACACAAGAGTTGGAATATGAAAAAATTCTATAAATCCCTATCAAAAAGTATATTCCAAAGATATAAGTAATATGATGAAGTATCAGAGAGGTTAAATAACCTGAAATATATTGTTTTTTAGTAATTAAGGATGGAGAATCATTATTTATTGATAATAATGGTCACGAAACCTAAAAAAATAATTTAGTAGCACCTAAGTTACATAATGGAAGGGAGATATGAATTTAAAAATATATGTACCATAACTACATTTTTGTTTTGATAGATTCTCTAGTATATGTAAATACAATTGGTTTTAAATGGGTAATAAAGAAGAAACTATGCATGAATGGAAAAATCATCACCTATAAAGCATGAATGGTTATAAAAGAGATTAAACATAATCAAGGAATATACTATGATGAATCCTTTTCAAATATTTCCCTGCTAAAATCCATCATAATGTATCTTACCATAGTATATTACCATGTATATTATATTTGAAAAATGGAATTCAAAAAAAAATTCATTAAGGGGAACCTTCCGAAAGATGTCTCTATTACAAAACTATTAGGGTTCATGACTCCAAAGGATTCAAAAAAGGTATTAATGTTATAGAGGTACATTTATGGGTTAATGTGAGAATCCATGTCATATAATATTTGATTTAACATATCCATAATGGAATTTGGTTTCATAAATAATGAATGTGAGCAGTGTGTCTATACATGGTTTAATGCGAGTGCAATATTTTTATTAATTGTTTATGTCGATGAAATATTACTTATTGGAGATGAAATACCAGTCTTATAATTTGTTAAATTTGGGTTGAACACATTCCTCCCAATGAAGGACATAAGAAACAAAACATATATTCTCATTATGAATATTAATCATGATAGATCCAAGAGGTTTTTTGGACTATGTCAAGCTATATACATCGACAAGATACATAAGATATTCAGTATAGAAAAATCAAAGAGGGGATTGTTTCTAGTGTCTCATGGTATTCATATTTCTATGAAAATGTTTCCTTGGACACACAAGTAAATACAGATAATGGAAGGGATTCCATAAGAATTAAATATTGGGTTAGTCATACATTCCATGCTATATACATGGATAAATGCCCCCTATGACTTAATCATGGTATAAATAAATCAAGTTTACTAGGTGGTCTCTATTTCATAATAGTCAAGATTATCCTTATGTATTTCAGGCATAATAAAGATATTTTCTTGGTCTATTAAGGATATGATGAATTATCCACCAGAATATATGAAGATGTTATTTTACAAATTGGTTATAATGATATGAAATTATAGTTGGGATTCATCTTGAATTTCGTTGAAGGCACTACGATCTAGAAGGACTCAATGAAATCTATGGTCATTGATTCAATAGAGAAGTTATGTTACATTATGAGTTTTGAGGAATCTAATGAATTAGTTCAGATTTGAATCTTTTTCATAGATCTAAATGTGGTTCATAACAGTAAAGACTCTATCACACTCTATTATGATAGTACTGTAATAATGCCTCTTACAAAGGATCTAAGGTCACATTAGCCAATCAAAAACATGCTATAAAAGTATCATCTCTTGATGTATTTTTCTCAAATAGGTAACTTCATAATGATTAGAGACTTTGTGGAAAACATTGAGGTGCACCACTTAACTAAAGTCTTAATTTAGAGGAAACATCGTCATCGAGTGAGATCTAATGGGATGAGAGTCATTGTTATTTGGATATAGTCCAAGTGGGTTTATGTTAGAGTGGATTCCTATAACCCATTATTTTTAATTTAGTATTAATTTACATTCAAGGAAACAAACATTAATAAAATACTCTATTACATATCATTCATTTTTCTATATTAATTTAATGTAATAATGTTATTGAGTATATATCACATTGAAAAGGTCCTTATAATTACCTTTTTTGAAGAGAACCATGAAATTTACTGTTATATTCCAAAATATTGTTCTAAGGTTTCAAAAAATTCTATTATGGGACACCTAATATATTTACTGTCAGGTGGGATTACTCATAAGAGGATTAGACTTCATCTCATTAAATTTCTACTTGGTTACCTCCAAGATGAGAGATTATGAGAATAGACCTACCAATAAGAATTCCATATGTTTTCATGTTATTGGAATTTTAAATAAATGAGAATTTGTGATGATCCATAGAGTTATGATAATTATTAATTTATTACACGACTCATGTACTTTGATGTACTGACGAAAACTGTGATGCCATATGTTCATGGGAAGTAGGGTACGTTGGGTGCACCAGAAATGACATTATATTAATGAATAAGATGAGGACGTATTTGTAACTTCCATATTTATGGAATTTGATATCTCAAATATTTGATTGAAATGGAATCATCACATTAAATTCCATGTTCTTGGTGAAATTATTATTTTATTTCAGATAGTCAAATAAAGTAACATCAATCATATAGATTGATGAAATGAATGTGAACTTGTTTAATGAGATATCATGATAAATGGATTATATTACACAGTGAGAATTTGTATGTTTTTGTTGTTGTTCTGATATATCTTATTCCTCTATGGATGCCTTTACCCATTTCTAGACAATAATATTGGACATTAGGAAAGCACGCCTAATTCCATTGAGGAAGAGGCCTAGAGGGTCAGTCACAAAGTGTTTACTTTCATCTCAATTAAATACTATTTTTATTTAATAATTGAAATAAATATTATTCTTGAAACTAAAATGTAATATTTATTAAATGAATTAAAATATTAGATAAATATTTAATCACATGAATATTTTTTAATTATGAAAATATATAATTTTTATTTATCTATTATTATTGACATCATAATAAATATTAATTTATTTGTAAATATATAATTTATTTAGTTATGTGAATATTAAATAAATATTTATTCATTAAATTATGAATACAGTATTTATTTATTTTTTGAATAAATGATATTTATTTAAATATTCATTTGGGAATTCAATATAATATTGAGGATGATGAGTAGACCATATTTTTTTCAATGATGAATTTTTATTTACCAGATTGTAAAATAAATATTGATCACCGTAAGGGTTATAAACCAGCATAAAATAAAATAATAATATTATTTTATAACATGGAATTGAGTTCCTTTTAGGTTTAATATATTAATAAAGGTATTTGGGTAATTAATTAAATATTAATCACTATCCCAAAGTCTATAAATAGACTGCTATGTCAATCAGAGAAATGTTATTCATTGTGCTCAATAATTTACTCTCTATATTAGTCTCCTCCTCACTGAATCTCAAGATAGAGAATAATAACAGAAATTAATTCAAGAAATAAGGAATTTTAAGTGATCAATGTGAACATCATTAGATGACTAATCAGTTTCACTAACACCTGATGTTTCATTGGTGTTATTTGAAGATTAAAGGAGTACATGTGGATCACCACTAGAGGGGTTTTATTTTGGGTCCTAACTATGAAATGGAGATACACCGATTAGGTTAAAATGATCCACACTATTAATGAAGAAAGATATCAATACTATGGTAACATTTCTTCTTGGGTTTTAAATTAATGGAAAAGGATCCTCTCCCTTGGTTTTGGTAAAAAATTATTTGTCAATATTATTTGAAAAAATTTATATTGTTCATGAAATTAATATTATGTGTATTTTAAATGATATTTTAAATATAAAATAATTCAAGATAGAAAAGGAATCTCATTATCTTCAAGTAATATATTATTCAGGAGAGAAAGTAGTTTTGTAAATCTAGTGTCACTCCATCTACTATCATGATAAAAATTATATTATTTAGTAGGACCAATAATGTCGTATATTTATAACTAGTGTAAAATTACAACCTTTAACATATCATTAAAATATCAAATAGCTTTATAAAAATTTTAAGGTCATCTTAAAACACTATTCTCATTTCCTCAATAAGTTCTTCATCATTATTTATAATTCTACTCATATCAAAAGATCTATAAACAATAGTATTATCCCATTCACCAGTTACAATTAGTTATTCCCTATTTTTAGTAAAAAATATATAATTTTAATATATTCCTTGATAGATCAAGTATTCCTCCAACTCATATAATCAAATTTATCTTTAAGAAGAACAATGTAAACATGGTAAAATTATTTTATAAGAGTCATTTCCATGATCAATTTTAAACTTGATTAAATCATTAACCTCATCCTCATACTCTTTTTTCATAATATTTACATCCATCCATTTTAGCATCATTTTCAGCATATTTGGTTAAATGGTACAAATATTTGAAGAAAAATTTAATACGCAAAGGGTAATAAAAATAATGATCATCTTTAATTCATATTCGTGTTATTTGGTTCAACAGTATTAATATTCAACAAAAAATAAATACATGGAAGGTTATTAGTTCAATAATCATATTTGAATCATATTTAGCATATCTGACTCAATATTAAATTATATATTACCCCTTTAATAAAAAATCTTCTAAATTTAGTTAATCAATAAAATTTTTAAATTTGAATTTTCTTTAAAAATAAATCTTATTCTTAGTTTATATTTATTTTCACTATAATGATTAATATGAAAAAAAATTAGTTTGTTATTTTTTTGAGGTATTAGGAACATGCAAGGGTTTACTCTCAACCAATTTAAAATGAGATTATCTAAAAATAAAATAAAAATGGTATTTCAATGAAAATTCCTGAATTTCATTTTTTAATATTGAATTCTTAATTATTTATATTTTATTTATGAATATTTTTAAGCAATTAAATATTCCTGTTATTTAATTTAATATATAATTTCATAGGTTGTTTCTTTTTTGAAATTGTTTTTATATTCCATGCACTCATTTCATAGTTTTTAAGTTAAGTTTATTTTGTTTTTATTATTAGTTTCTTTTTATTTTTTATTGATATCTTGAACAAAAAAATAGAGAAACATTAATTTTTTATTTTTTGACGGGACACAATTATCACTATTATGTTATCAAAACATGAATATCAAATATTGCATTTCACAAAAAAATAATATGTTAGATGAGTATTACAGGATACTTAAAGTCAAATATAATTATATATAAAAATTAACGTAAGAAAAAACATTCCATATTTATTTTTTTATTCACAATTTAGATTCAATAAATACATTATTTTGATCACAGAAAAAAATTCAAAACTATTGAAAATGAAGATCAATCAATATCATATAAAATCCATAGTTTATCTATATTAATTTATATAATTTTTTTTTTGTGATTTTAAGATATAAAATATTAATAAAAGTAATGTAAATATTTTATAAATCCATTATGATTATTCAGGATTGAATCATTATTAAAAAAATTATTATATATAATTATAGTATGAATTTCAAGAAAAAAATTAATCTTTTTTTGTTGATATCTATAGTATGATGGAAATTTTTTTGATAAATTTAATATATCAAATAATAAAAAAATCATTAAATATTTCAAAAAAAGAAATGATCGGACCCCCCAAATATTTACAATACACACACACGCAAAATAAATATACATTTATAGAATCAGTGGGAATATAAATACATGTATGTATGTATATATATCATTGGTATTATGAATCTTAAAAATCAAACAACCAATATAGGAAAAATTTGAAGAAATCATCAAAAAATGAGGACTAGTGCGTCAGGTATTTGAAAAAATCATAAAAAACCAAATAACTAGCACACGATAAAATAATAAATTTGTAAAAAAGTATCAATTGACATACCTATGGGTTTTATTATTAAATATTTCTAAATTTTTCACTAATGTATCAATAAAGGTCGAATTATATAAAGGTTTGAGGAACCAGGTTGAGTAGAGGCACAAGTGGGATTATTTTAAAAAGAATCGTTATTTCATAAAAACTTAATAATATAGCGGATAAAAGTTACTTTTATTAGTGAAAAAATATAATTAATAAAAAAGATATATTTTACCTGCACTAATATTATTTTTGATAAATATATAGATTTATCAGTGATAAATTTTGGTTGGGGAATGATGAGTCTATGACTCAAGAGGATAGTGAATTGATTTCTTAAAATTTTCTTCACTTAAAAAAACCCTATTTCATGGTATGAAAATTTTATGATAATTTAATTTCATAAGAATATTCAATAAATAAATCAATGAGAAAAATATCAAATATAAAATAATTACATTAGTTCAGGGAAAAAAAATCCCCCAGTCCATTATTTTATTCTCATAGCAACTAAAAATTTTTTAAATAAAATTTTCAATAATAGAAAATATAATATTTAATTCATTGATAATAGTATTAATTTGAACAAAATAATAGTAGAATTAATTTCCACTTAATGTACTATAACGATAATAAATATGCAGGTTGTAGAACCACATCACCTATTTTGGATCACCAAGTACCCAAATGTCGTGTATTTTAATTTACATGGATTAATTGATCCATGGATCCGTTCTTTACATAGTTGATTTCTTCACACATTTGATATATTTTCATAGAAAAACCACATAGTCATTTTTCCATTGTATCTAAATTTGACACATCTAACTGAATCATAAATCAAATTGGAACAATATATTTGAATATTCCATGGGTTTAATTATGATAGTCAATTTCTCTATGTATCCAAATCACATAGTCATCTCATCAACATATCAGTTTTCTTGTATAGGTGATTCATCAATGTAAATGATTTTCATGTAGTTAATTCTGTGACACAACTGATTTATGTAAGATATGCCTTCACATATACATTTTATATAGCCAATTTCATGACATAACCAAATTTACACATAGGTAAATTATTCACATAGCCAAATTTTCCAAACATAGATAAATTTTATAAAACTTCCAAAATTATTGAATTACCTTAGAATTGAATTAAACAAAGAAAAAACCAATTGATAACACTTAAAAACCATTATAAACAAATGAATGTATATTTATATCATCAAAACATAAAGCACATGGGATATGTTGGAACCACATTAATAGTCCAAAAATATACCCTTTTTTATGATCACAAAAATCATTAAACATGAAATATGAAATTTTAATATATTTTAGTTTTTTTGTAGAGTTACTAGGATAACTATGTAATGTATAATATCTTGTAATTTTTTTATCCTTTATTCTCCCACATAAATTTGGAATATTGTTTTCTCACTATTTTTGAGACATTAAAAAAGAAGGGTTGTGAGAAAAATCATTGAATTTAGAACTTCAAGTTATGAATAGTTAGGATATAAATCTGATACTAAATGAAAATTATAGAAGGACTGAAATAATGAAAATTATATAAAATATAAAATTCAATGAAAAAAATCACTAAAAAAAGATAAAGAGAAATTTCTTAAATCATGTAGAGTTTTAGAGAAATAAAATAATTCCACATAAAAACACATATAGAAAAAATAGTCAGTGTACCCCAATTTATGGTTTAGTTCATACATAGATAGAGGTTTGGGTGGATGTTTTCTCTAAGGAGTGGTTGAAGATGTAGAAGGGTCAACCAATGGAGGTAATAAACTCTTACAAAATCCACATAACTATGATCTGTCCCAAAAAATGATCTATCTTATAGTCTTTGAGTAGATGTTATTAATATTATTTTAATATTATGAGAAGCAATGATGAATTAATAAGATATCTAGCTCACAAAATCCATTTTCTTGATATAATTTGAAGAAGTATCTCCTCCCTTTTCAAAAAATTCAGCATAAATTACAATTAAAACTATAGTGTTTTTTCACTTATAAATGTTGAAGGGACCAAAGATAGTGTCAAATATCTTCTTAGAACCTCTATAGGTATATAGATATTCTAGGACATGACTATTTCATCTGAGATAAAATTGTGAATGAACACAAAAACCAATCTACTTAATGATATCTGATTTTTAGAAATATAAAATTTAAATGTAGGATTTTCTGTGTATCTGAGTAATTAAAGCACTCATATCAACTAGAACAATGGAATCTGGGATGATATTCCTATAAAATGTAATATTCTTTCCTTTATTTTTAGATTCAATAGTAGGGGATTATTATTACTATAAGGAAATGGAATCATCTTTAGAAGACTCTATGTAGAGATCTACAACTACCATTTATATATTATTTATTATTGTTGTGAAATTAGGATGGTTTTTGCTGATTAGATCAATTGGGGATGAGACCATATATTTTATATTCTTAGAGAATATCATATATTCATCCACCTTATCCTCAAATTAATGAAAAAATTGATGAGTAAAACCAAGATCCTCATTCCAGTAAATATATATCCCAAGACATGCACTTATAATAGCTTCTTTTGTGTCCTTGAACTCAAAAAACATATCATTCCTGATATCTTTCAACAATATCAAAGTGATAATGACACATTAAAGTGACTGGATGAGATATGATACTGAAATTCAATATTAAAATAGTTGATCAAAATAATTCTAGAAGCACAAAACCACAAAAGATACAGAATTAGATGTGTAACATGGTTGACAGCTATGAAGTAATTCAAATTAACTCCCATCTAAACCTTTTAGAGTGTGAATTATTTATTTCATGTCTATCTAGAAACATTTAATGTCGTCCATTTTGGCTAATAAAATATCTGATTGAACCACAGGTAAGTTATGAATTAGATCACTTTGAGATTATATAATAACCCCGTGATTATTTACTTCAGGACCGGAAACAAAAATCTCTCTATGCTCATACATGTGAGATATCATGACATCAACTTTCTTATTAGTAATACTATAAGAAATAGGTTTTACTAGTTGGATGTAATTTATCAAAGTGTTATGGGAATCCATAATCTTGAATAGCTTATCTAAATCATCCCGATTAGATAAATTCTCCTTCATCTATCTAATATCATCTTTGGAAGATGTAATCTCCTTTTTCAAATCATCATAATCTCAATTAAGATTATAAAACTCTTTCATAAATGTAGAGGAAAAATTATACATGTAACTTTCAACATCTAAACCATTATAACTTTTTTCTTATAGACATTACATCCACTTACACATGAGGTGGATATAAAATTAGTAGTTGAATATATGAATGATCAAAAACCTCCATAATCACATTACCAATTCTATATTTTTCAGAAGGAAATGATATAAGGATTGAATCAACTACTATGTTCTCAACCTCAGGTACCAATATGATTTCAGTAGAAAACACAATAGAAATAGTCTCAACCAGCATTTTCTCTTCTGATTCCTATCTCTGATCTTCTTCCACTACTTGATTGACTTCTAGATCTATGGGATCTAATCTAGTTGAAATAATCTCATTCACTTCCCTAGATGGAACCATCTCAACAGGTGTTGTATCCCTACGTGGTGAGGTAGTGTATGTATCCCTTTGAGTTGGTCGGGGATGTGGTATAGCCACATGAGATCAAACTTCCTATCCAACATGCCTTAAATAATTTGAGGTAATAACTGAGGTGTAAGCAAACATTTTTAGAAGAACTTTTGAAATAGTTTTACTATTATGGCACTTCAAATCTTCTCCTTCATTCAATTTCACTTCTTTATTTTTTAGAACTAGAGATACATGCCTTCCATAAGGGTAATAAATAAACTTCCTACCCTGGTAGTAGTGGTTTAGTAATCTCATCACATACCATGTGAGATTAAATTTAATATTATTTATTATTACATATAAAAGACACATGTTCAAAAGAAAAACCTTTTCCATATCATATACTCTTTGAGAAATTCATGTTTGAATAAACTTTCATAACACTTTCTATTCGATCTACAAGTATTTCATATTATTCTTCTCCAAATAAGAGGTCCAAAACAGAATCTTGAATACTTTAGTAGGTCTTATAGATATCATACCAACTAAAGTATGACTCAAAATATACCCACTTTCATGAGGGTATTTCCTAATCCCATCCATTCACATTGATGAAACAAGCATGGATTTCTCATTTACATTCATTTAAATATTATCCTCTATTCATTAGAATTGGAACTCAACATTCATCATTAACCGATTTAACTCTTCTTCAAACAATAATCCTTATTTACTCTTGTTGATGACAAACTCCCATTCATGGAACTAAAAAACATTATTCAATATCATATCTATTTCATTAATCCAGCCCATATCCACACATTTTCCTATAAGCACCCAATATTGCATGCACCCAATCTTGGATTTCTCAAAAGACCTGGAACTACTATCATCGCCTCACTTCAGCTTCCCCATTATTGAGATATTCTTTAGAGGTTGAGATAATCGAAAATGGTAGTTCATATTCTGGAGGTTAAGGTACATATGCGAATGAAAAGGGAGGAGAGAATCAATTTTAGGTTAGTTCATGTACCTAATTTTGGTGAGACTTACATATCAAATTTAGGTTTAGGAGGCGATCCGACTTCAAAATAAAGAATAAAATAAGATTAAACAAAATACAATATTTTACTTTTTAAAAGGATATTCCATTAATTTTTGAAAAAATTAATTAGGAAAAAATTAATATAGAAGTAGAATAAATTTATATTATATTACAATATATTGGAATTAAAAATAAATACACAAATGGAAATATAATTAAATTGAGTATAAATAAAATATATTAAAATCATTTAAATTAAAAAACCCTAATTCCCACTTAATAAAATCAAAAAAATCACAAGAAAGGGTATTAGTAAAAATATAAGCTAATTGATTATTAGAAATGATAAATTCAAGAGCTATATAATATATTTGAGTATGATCTCTCAAGAAATGATTCCTTAGATCTATATGCTATGTTATTTAATGATATATTGGATATTTTGAAATATTTATAGCAATAGTGATATCACATTTTATTAACACTTGATTATAATTGAATGAAAAATCCATTAAGGATTATTTAATCCAAAACAAATGTTCACAATAACTACCTATAGTAATGTATTCTACTTCAATAATAGATAATTCAACTGATTTCTATTTCATACTAGACTGGGATACAAAATATTTACCTAGAAAGTGATTTGTTCTAGAGGTGATCTTTCTATCTAGTCAATAACCAAAAAAGTCAACATAAAAATATTATGTCAAATTAATGTTATAGGTTTTCAAAAAAATTAACAAAAGATAAATTTTCCCTTTTAATACCTTAAAATTCATTTTTTAGAATTTAAATGAGATTCCTTGCTCTTAGCTTGGAATCTAGTATATAAGAATACTGAAAATATATTTTCTGGTCTATTAGAATTTAAACGTATAGACTCCTAATTATTCCACTATATAACTTTTTATCAAATTATTTCCTAAATTTATCTAAATTAAGTTTTTCATTAGAATTAATTTTATTTTCATGTACTATACAATTTTCATGTCTAAAAATCTTAAGGCAGTAAATTTATTATTTTATTTTATTCAGCGCATTTGCAAATTAGTTTTGACAAATATGAAAACCAAGAATGAAATTTAACCGACCTATAATACTCATTTCAAATTCATTTATCATGAGTTTTGAAAAATCATTACATAACTTCTTTTTTTAAGAACATAATATCACATCATGAACATATATTATAACTAAAAATATATCTAAATATGATGTTTTATTAAAAAGAGTAGGATCTTACACTCCTACTAAAAATTAATTTGTTAAAAGAAAATAACTCAAACACTCATACTAAGATCCAGGTTCTTGTTTAAGGCCATAAAGAGATTTGGTATTTTCGAAAACAGAATTTCAAAATTGGGAATTTTCAAAGACAAGATGTTATTCAAAAAAAATTTCCTCCATAATAAAATCATTTAAAAATAAATATTTTATATCTATATGATATGATATGAAATCCACATGTGATTCATCATTTAGGAGAATACTAATGGATTCTAATCTAGATTCAGTTGCAAAGGATTGATTATAGTCTATCTCTTTATATTGGTTGTTCCCCTTAAACGAATAATTTTACTTTATTCTAAGTGATCACACCATGATCAACCTATCTATATCTAAAAATCAATTTTATTCCTATAATTGGGAAATCAATGTGACTATCAACTAATTACCATTTCTTGTTCCTTTTTAAATGGTTTAACTCTTCTTTCATAGCTAAAACAAAACTTTCATCATTGAATGATTATCCTAAGGTTTTATGTTCTAGTTGATATAGAAAAGTAAAAAAATATACAAGGTTTCCTATACTTATTATAGTATTAATATCTTCATATAAGGTTTATATAACAATTTATAAGGGAAGATTTTTTAATTTCCTAGGCTATCATGTCAGCACACATTCAAGTTCATTAGTATCCATACTTTCAAAATTTGGTTCACCAAAATCAAGTTCCAAATAATCATCCTTTTTTCCAAAATAGGTTTAGGTATCATGTTTTAAAAATATTAACTTAGCTCAATAACTTGAGTCATTTTATGATGAAACAGATCAATTTAAATAAATTTCACATGAGTTTGTTCTTCAAAAATATTTGAAAATTAGTTAAAAACTCTATAATCCTTGAAATTATAATAATAAACATGAAAGACTACCCCGTAATCCATTAGATAAAATTTACCAATATTATCCTTGATGTTAAAAATGTATCCTTTGAATGAAAATACTTTTATGCTTCCAACATTTGGATTTCTATTGTTCTATATCTCATAGGTTGTTTTCTTCAAAATGAACATAATTAGAACTCTTTCTATGACCCAACAAGCTACATTTAAAGATATATACCTAATGCTAGTTGGAAGGTTATATTCACATAAAATAGTCCTATCAATTTATTTCAAGGTATAATTCTTCATTCAAAAACACAATTCTATTTAAGTGTCCTAAGAGAAGAAAACTTATGTTTGACTTCAAGTTTTGAACTATAAGAATGGAACTAATGGGTTTCAAATTATCTTCCAGGGTCACATATCAATGAAATAATTATGGAATCATTCTCCTTTTGAAATAATCTACAATACCTTATAAAAATAGAACAAGCTTCACTCTTAATACTCAAAAATAAAACCCAAGATAATATAGAGAAGTCATAAATGAAAACAAAAAGAGAATATTTTCATTTTTGGATTGTTTTTCCAAAAATTAAAAAAAAATCCATGTGGGTAACATATATTGGACTAGATATAGAAACCCATTTAATTGATTTGCAAGATTATATGAATAACATTCCCATTTGGCATGAATCACATAGTTTCTATTTGTTTAATTTAAGTTGAGGTAATTATGGAAATAAATTTCTATTAGAAAATTTTCTCAAATAATAAATATTAAAATGTCCATGTTTTATAATAAAAATCTAATATTAACCAATTTATACAGTTAAACTTTTGTCTTCACAAATAACTGAGATCTAAGGTATAGAAATTATTAGTTATAGGTTCCTTAAAATTAGTAAATTTATCTTTAAAAACATAACAATAACTTTTTTTTGAAAAAAATAAAGAATAATATTCATAAAAACATTTGGAAATACTTATCGGATTTTATTTAAATACTTACACATAAGGAACTTTATGGATGAGGACTGATATTGTATTTTTAACTGATCTAACTCCCATAATTTTTATTTTAGAATTGTCACCAAATGTGACATATACTCCATTCATTTTGGATAAGGAATGGAAATCTAAGAAATATATACTCATATTCCGTGAGAATCAAATATACATATATCATTTTTCATTGATACTATTACATAATTTTCCTTATAAACTGAATCAAACAAGAAATTTTTTTAGTACCCATATTATCTGAAGTCCTGAAATGTTGACAACAAAATATATTGGAATTCAAATCTTCTTGTGCAATCTGAAATTATAGCATTGAATGTTTATTTTTTTTAAAAAAGATTGATTGAACAAATAAACGAATGGGTTTATAAAAAATAACCGTTATAATATTTTTCTTGTTATCCAAAATGAAAACAAATATCATTAGATGATATTTTTTTCTTGTAACTGGCCAAAAAATATTTTTGTATAACTTTTTTTCCCCCTTGATTCATATTCGAAATTTATCTTTTTGAAATTTTTTGTTATGAAGAATTTTATTTAAGTAATTTTCTCCAATTTTAAAAACACCAATGACATCATTAAATTCTTGGGCATCTTTTTTTAAGCATTCAATTTAGTTACTATATTGAACATAAGATGTAGTGGAATTTTTTAGCTTAATTTTCAAATCTAAAATTTGTTTATTTGAGTCATATTTTGCATTGAAAACCAAATTATAATAACTTTTTTGAGATTTATGTTTCTTTTTCAGGATTTCATATTTTTTCCATCATGGTAAAATATTCATTTAGTTCTTCAAAATATAAAATTTCAATTTTATAAACAGACTCATTATTTAAATAATAAAATGATTGTACCTCATATGACTATGCCATAAAGTACATGTTAGCCTTTTGATTAGAAATTTAAGATTATAATTTGGGGGATGTATCATCACTATAATCCTTGTAAGCTCTCTATGCGGTCTCTATAGATATTTTTATCTTCTTCTTGTATTTTTTCTTCTATTTGTACTTTTTTCAGATTTCTTTTTATCTTTATGTTTTTGAAAATAAGGTTTTATATATCCACAATTTTCATTCATTATATATTAGTTATTTAGAACTTATTTAAAATATCATTTACTTGATTTAGTGTTTCCTAAATTGTATTCTATTGTTATAGAATTTATTGAACTACCTTTTAAAATGAGCAGGCTCACTATCTAAAGGAGAAATATTTTTAGTATCTTCATCAAATGAAAAAAAGATTATACTATTTAATCTAGTTATAATATTTTGAACCAATGACTATAAAAGTAGTATTATCCTTTTTAACCTTTATATACTCACCTGATTCATCTTCCATTTCTTCCTCATACATCATAAGTTTACCAATGATAATTTTGATATTGAAATATTTTAAATAAATGGATTTCCAAATGGAAGGTGAGATTAAACTCCACTTAGATGATATAACTATGAATAAATTTATTTCATGATCACATTTTTGAATTGGTTTTCCAAGATAGGAAATACTATTCACAATATCTATTAGTCAAAAATTCATTTAAGTTATGTTTTCTCGGTAAATCATTCGGATTGTGTGAAAATTAAACATGGAAATATTGTATATGAGGTGTATTACAATATAATTACCTCTATAAGCCACTTATATTGTTCTACACATCTAATAAGTTGTTTTACATTATGAAACTATGTTGAAATCATTAAGACCCAGTCCAAATATTATATGATTCATAGATTCTGAGTTCAGATCATATTCTCAATCTACAGTAGTATCCCATTTCTTTGGATATCCTTTAAGAAATATTGATAGCTTAATGTATTTTTATAAAACCTTTATTCCAATGTAATTTAAGAAAATAATCATTCTTTCCTTATAGAAATAGTTTTATCCATTAAAATAGGGAGCTCCTACCATAGAAATCACTTCTATATTATTATCCATAACATCCCTTTGCAGATGATCTTAAGACTTAAACATTTTATACATGTGAACTCTAAATTCACACAATTATTTGCTGGATAATGACTTCACTATGACTCAAGAGGGGGGGGGGTGAATTGAGTTCTTGATATTTTCTTCACATAAAATCACCATTTATTAAGGTAAGATTAATTTTTTATTTTTTCTTATTAGAAGAAAAGGGTAAAAATAAATTAGTAATAAAAAGATCTAACACAAGGGAGTTATAGTGGTTTAGGTAAAAAAATATCATAGTCCACTCCCCCAATTCTCAACTCCAAGAGCTTAGAGATTTCACTAGAATCTGTTATCCTCTAAGGGACTTACAAAATGAGTGCAAGAAAGTATCACTTGGTACAAAACAAGGATATTTTTTGGGATCCTATAATTATTTACAAAAATACCATCCTTAAAAGATCAGTACAAGGAGTTCTCACTTCCTGTAGTAAGAAATAAAAACTAGAGATTGAAAATAAATCACATATTTTCAAGATAAAACTGATAGAAGTGAAGAGTTATTAGGGAGTGAAAATAGGAATATAGTGTTTCTCAAGTATAATATTTAATAAAACAACAAGATTGATCTCTGAAGAAAATTTATAGATAAATTAATTATTATTCTTCTTTTCTTAGCACAAATAAAGAACACCAAAAGCTTCGAGAGTGAGTTTTGTTTCTAAGAGTAAAAGTGATGTTATTGTTACTTCTATCTGTATATTATCATATTTAAAAACTATTTCTCTCATCTTCACTTAAAATTTTATAGAAAAATATCACATAAAAATTGGATTCATAATTAAATTGCATATTTCTTTTAATTGAAAATACATTTTCAATAGGACCGAGTACCAAATTACTATGTATTGTTTTCTTCTCTTAGTACTTAAAACCTTTTTGAAATAAATTTTAACAGAAAAATTTTGTCCAATAATTAATGCATTAATAAAAATATTAATTTCCACCTAAAGTACTCCAACAGTAATAAATTTACAAGTTTCAAAACCACATTAATTATTCTAGATCACCACATTCATGAATTCCACACATTTGAATTCACATAGTCGAATTTATTCATGTAGTCGTACTTCACATAACCGATTTCATCACATATCCATCTTACTCACTAAACTAAATTTCACATAGCCAACTAAACCACGTATTATATTGTAACCACATAGCAAAATATTCCACAGATCCAATTCACATAGCCGATTTCTCAATATATCAAAATCATGTAGCCTTCTTATAGACATATCTCTTTCCACACTTAGGCGATTCATCAACATATGAAATTTTCATGTACAATTTTTTTGACGTAGCTGATTTACATAGGGGATTATTTAATGTAGCTATTTGATGTAACTAAATACTCTACATAGCCAAATTTCTATGTAGAAAAATTCTTCACATAGCTGAATTTTTCAAATATAGGAAAATTTAAGAAAACATCTATTATTGTTAAATTACAATATAATTGACTTAAATATAGATAAAACCTAATAAACACACTAAAAACCCATTAGAAACATATGAAAGACTTTTTAAATCATAGAAACATAAAACACATGGGATATGTTGGAATCACATTAGTTGTCCAAAAATAACTTTAGTACTGATAGAAAAGAAAAGCTACTACAACACAAATTTGGTTTAATCTCAGTCAATGCTTAGAAATATGGAATTAAACTTATATAGCCTTCAAAAAATTGGAGTTACACCAATATTGCTTGAATATTTATCAATGTTCAATTTAACAATGACAAAATACCCTTTATTAGTGCAAAAGTTTACATTGATCAATCACAAAAAGAGAAAAAAATACAACTATAATATATATATATATATGTATAAATTATTAATTATATAAAAGATCATGAATTCTAAACTGTGTTTCAATATAATAAATTACATTTAATAATTATTATTATTTATAAAAATGTCTGATTTTTTACAATATATTATAAAATAAATATAAAAATATTTATATTTAAATACAGAAATGTTAAAAATTAAATTTAAATAAAAGAATTATTTATAAAAATTCATTAATTATAAAAATGTATATATTATTGATTATATATATGTAATATTTTAATAATTATTAATTTAATTTTAATATTTTTACTAATATTTTTTGACAAAAATTTAATTATGTAAATGAATCACTATTTAATTTTTCAAAATTGTATACTTATATTAAAAAAATATTAATAAATATATTTCATCTTACATAGGATTATTTTCAATATATTACTAATTAATATAAAATTTTATATTGAATATATTTCAAATAATACCAAATTATTACTATTTTAAGAAAGTATATATAAATTTAATATGTAATAATATAATAATTATTTTATAAATTACATAAAAAATATCAATGCATAAATTATTTTCACAATATATGTTTAATTGTAATATTGTAAAATCAAAAGTAATTTTTTTAATATTATATATAAAAAAATTTAAAATTGCCAATACACGCACACAAACACACATATATATATGTGTGTGTGTGTGCGTTTGTCTGTATTACTAATTATATAGATGTATACATTATATTGATTGTATATAAAAAGTATAATTAATTATTAAATACATTTAAGAATTATTAATTATATTTAAAAATATTACAATCTATATAAGAGAAAAAATATTTTTTAAAAAATATTTTTAAATATATAAATTAATACTTATATTAAAAAACTATTATATTTATACATATAAAAGGATAAAACCTAAAGGATAAAAAATTCACGAATAATTAAAATATGTATATTTTTTCAATTACATAAAAAAATTTAATAAAAAAATTAAATTTTAGGGTAGCTAATTTTGTAAGAAATATTATTAATTATATAAATGTGTAAATATTTTTAATATATATTATTAATTATTTAAATTTATAAATAAATATAAAAATATTAAAAATCATATTTATATACAAAAGATTTATAATAAATTACTAATTATATAAATTTATATAATATTAATTATATAAATAAAATAATAATAATTAATAATTGTATTTCATTATTTTTACTAATATTTTAACATTTTTATTAATTATATAAATATATAAATAATTAATGTTATAAAATTGTATACTTATATTTGAAAATATTAATAACTATTTTTCAATTTTTAGAATATTATTTTCAATATATTACTTATAAACATTAAATTTACTATCAACTATATTTAAAACAATACTAAAGTATTATTATACTATGAATATATATAGAAATTTAACGTATAATAAAATTATATTTTTTTCCAACTACATGAAAAATAAAAATGTATAATTTTTTTACAATATATTTTTAATTATAAAACAATAAAATTAAGGGTAAAAATTCTAATAATTATATTCAAATATATTTTCAATTGTTAATATATAGATATATTATTATTACTAATTATATATGTGTATATATTATATTTGAATTTGGCTGGGGTCTGAACCCATTTATTAAAAATAAAAGACAAAACAAAAGAGAGAAGGAAGAAAGGGGTAGGGAATATGACAAACAAAGAAAGAATGCACTCATCATAAATGACATGATACTGAGAGTCACAAACTGAGATTTTTTATGACCTCAGTCTGTAAGTGGATACTCTCATTATGATGAGCTACCCAATTAATCCATCCATGTCCACATCCTTGACCCTTGAGATGCCTACCATGTCTTTAAGTCTTCACATGTTTTCAAGATCCATTGATGCTACTTGAATCATCTACATCATATTTCCTTCATAAATGGACTTTTCCTTATCCCTAGAGTTATCTTCCTGAACTAATTTTGAATCAACCTCGTTGAAGGAATTTTAAGGAACCATGTTCTATTTGAGAACATTTGTGTTCCACTCCTCATGAGTATTAAATAATGCAATGGTGTTTGTGATGGATTTTCTATGATTATCATATGATCATATGCAGTAGAAGATCACCCAAACATAGATAGATATCTCTTCAATAATAAACATGTTAATAGTACTATATAAAAAAGAGTTCTTGGAAAATGCCAATAACAGTAGTCTTCTTCTTCCACAGTGAATGAGAATGGTCGATGAAGATCATGAAGTAGGGAACAAAATCACCCTACCCCCGAAGGGGGAAACACCAACCATTGGATTCAAGATAATATAATGAGGATACCCAAATGATAAAGTGGTGATATCACCTTTATCTCAAATGATTAAAAATATTATGGTAGGAAGATATAATTGATAGGCTTTCTCACAATTATCTTATCTCAATAGGAGGGATAACATCTCTTTATATTGCCTTCTAGGACGTGTTTCATTAAATTAAAAACATGGACAATATTTATGTATCCATATACATTTAGTCCCATTTAAATTAATTCATTGAATCATATTCAATGAATATTCAATCCATTTAATCTATTCATAATGTATTGATAATAATTTTTTTTTGGGGGAAATAAATAACTAAATATAAATATATCATATACATATATTTATTATCTCATGTAATTAATACACACCTAATAATACATGCATTGAATGCATATTATTAAATATACACTTATATATATACAATGTAATATATATATATATATATATATTAGTTCATATTAAAAATTTCCCACTTTTACTAAAATTACATAAGGACATTATTCATAATTTCAAAACTCTTTTTGTATCCATGGAAAATATTTTTGATACAGTTTTGTATCAATCTCTATTAATTTTTGAAAAAAATTACCCAAATTTTTATCCTTATCCAAGGGTATACCTGTGTGACCCTACATTCCTTAAAAATACTGCTAATAACCATTAAATAACTATTTTATAGATGTATGCAAAGGGTGACATCTTGAAAAACATTAGGGCTACTCAAGCTACCACTGGGTATGTTATGATCTTCATCAAAATACACATATCTCTATATGAAAATGTCCATTAAAATATGTATAATATACATAATATGTACCTTATATAATCCATTTTTCCATAACATCGAGTGACCAATAGACATGGAACATGTCAGTCTAGAAGAGGCCTCTCATCATTTTCTTGATTCCCTAAAAAAGACTATTTAGATGAATACGTCACATGCCATTCATATAACAGAGAATTACATCCAATATAATTATCCTTGTAGTTGAATAAATTATATTTAAAGTAGATAAACATTTCCATGAATTTACTCATTCTAATTAAATTAAGGTACAATTGTCTTTTCTTATCGTATAAGTGGATAAATCTCATCTTGGTTGCACTCTAAGTGATGAAATGATCAACAACATACCCAACAACACCCATATTATCTATGAGAAAACCTAAAACTATAAGAGACTCCTGGATAGAGGATGTCCAAGTGTGATGAACCCAATATCATATCTAATAGTCTAACGGTCGATGACATGTGTCGAGAAGGAATAAATGAAATGGGAGGCCTTAGTGTAAGTCCCTGTACCCACACACACAAAAATCTCAAAGAAAAAGTTAAAAGGAATAATATAGACTGAAACATATAGAGTATAACCATACATGAAATGAACTATAGGAATAGCATCATTGTGTGATAGTATATACCAAAGAGTAAAGAGGAAAAATACTTACCCACTGAGAAATGAAGTCTCAGCCTAACAAATACCGAAAAAGAGGAAAAACTGAGAGAGCCCAACTCATAATATCTATATCCAACCACCATACATAGTGAATGCACTAAATTATCACTAAGCTCTCCCAATTTCACTAATGATTTGATTATCATCTGCATAAGATGCAACATGTGTAGGAAAATCCCGTACAGGGGTGAGTATATACATACCCAGTAGGATTCCTTGAAAACTAGAAAGGGAGTAATAGAGGGGTACAATAAAATTCATCTCCAGCCATATGAATAAGGAAACAAAAACCCAATATATATATATATATATATATGATCCTAAGGAAAAATTGTAGAGAGATAAAGGGGATCTTCATTTCACAACCCCAATAAAATTTGATGATTTTTCCTGTAGCTCTAATAATTCATCTCTAACTCCCATCATTACACTAAATCATGCATCAATATGTGTAGAGGGTCCCACCCCTCATCACTATTCTTTATGGAAAAGGGATCCAAAACTACTATAGAGGACCCACTTCAAGCTGGAGCTCTATGGTGGGAGAATACCATCCCATTGATAGAGGAAACACAACCCGATTTGGCGGAGTACAGACTCTACATATGTATATAGTACGGGTCCCCTACACCCTAGTGTAATAGGGGAGTACTGAACCCAACATCAATTTTATTGTCTTATCCTGATCAATCACATCATCCAACATCACCTGAATAAGTGGAACACTCATAAAACCTTGCATAATATATTTTATACCACAACGAATGCCACCACTACATTCCAAATGGGAAAATAATCTAGATATGCTACTCACGAGCCAAAATATGAGCCCTTAAGAAAGAGATATCAAAGGTAGTAATTACTAGGGGAAGTACACGACATCCATGGGGGTCTATATAGCATATTAAGTCACCTCAAAACCTGTTTTTGTTCTCTTCTAGATATGTATTGGGAATCCATGTCACACTACATGGTGTGTACTAGTAATAAACCCTGTATCTCAGCCAACATAGGCCTTCCCAGGCTCTTTTGGTTGTGCCCATGTGCATCGACCCATGCATGTATACATGACTATGTCTAGGTATCCATATCATGTCTGAGTACGTGGCTGTTTCCATGTATGTTGGCCGTGCTCGTGTGCCTGGATGTGTTTGTGACCGTGTAATCCTAGATTATATACTGATCCTCCGTTACAAGGTCACATGGTGTGTGGTGGGTCCATTTTTTTGTGATATTTATCTCCACTCGATACCCTAGTTATTGTAGCCATGGGACTACACAACATGTGTTCTTCACAGTACATACCATGTAGTTGGGTTTTTCATAGAAACATATGAAAGCTCTACATGTTTCTTCCACACCACAATCACCACCATTTATACCCAGATCCACACTAAGAGTATTGTATTATGATCCATCCATGATTAATTTTTTGTAGTTGGCCGAATTTGGGCCACGTGAACCTTACATGAAACATCCTATAATGCAACTCCATTGACATGGCCAAAGGATGAAGAATCTATACTCCAATCCACTATTCTTTCACCTGATCCCATAAGTCATCTAAATCTTCCATAAAATCATCACCCCACTCATCTTTGTCACAAACACCATGAATCTGGGGTTTTGATCACGCTCAAACCTAGCCTGAAAATGTTGAATCACAACCATATGTGCCAATGGTGAAGAACACAAAGAACGGTGTAGATAAATACACAAGAACATGGTAAATCCATAATTTTTCAAGCATTATAAAAAACATATAATAAGATATAATAAAGGGTGACAAGGATTTATCGGATAAATAATATCAAAAAAATTATGCCAGGACTCAGGTGAGGATCAATAAATCAAAGATCAAAAAGAAAATAATTAAATCAATTATGGATGAATAAAATAGAGTAGAAATTCATAAATATCATAACCTACCTCAATTTAGGATAAATCATTTGTGAATAATTTATTTTACAATTATGTATAAGATCAATTGTGGATGATTCTTCTTGATCTACCTCGATATGATTGATGTTCATTATTCGATACCACTCCACTAATGAATAATGCAAGTTTTATCCTCTCAAATCCTCCCAAGGTCTTGTAGCATACCCTAAAAAATTAAATAGTGACATATTTATAGAGTTTTAGTCTAGGTTAGAGTTATTTAATTAAAATAAAAATATTAATAATTTATTCTATTAAACACACCCACCAATGGATACCTCAACCAAACATCCAACAATGTCCAACCTTAGGTCATGCCTAGGATAAAACCCTTATTTTGGAATCAACCATCGTCTCAAAATTTTTATCTGTGGTACCAAACAATGAAAAATACCAAAACACATAAAAAATTCATGTTCTTGCATTTGAATATATTAATATTTTTAATATATTAATTTTGGGGTCCCAAGACACCAAGACACCACACCAACATTGAGGATAAATCCAGATATATAAATAAAAATATTCAATGGATAAACCCATCAAACCCAAAGTGGCTACATTCTACCATACATCAGGTCTTTTCACGCAAAAAGAAAAATAAAATCGAAAAGGTGGTGGTACTGAGTCTGCATCTGACTCTCATTGTACCAGGGTCTCTCTTGCATGCTCATGTACATATGAAGGAACCATATGAATGGTATTTCTATAAAGGATCATATCCTATTGATCCTTGATTATCACTAGTTACTTTAAGAATGTAATTCTATCCCTAATTTCCATCTCACCCCAGTCAATAATATGCATAGGATTGTGCATGTATCTCCTCGACTGCGACACATGGAAGATGTCATGAACCCAATCTAACTGTGTGGGAAAGGCTAGGTGGTATGTAACATTTCCATCCCTCCATAGGATATTAAATGTCATGATGAACCATTTGGATAACTTTCCTCCTTGTCCTAACTTCCTTAATAATCATCATGGGGAGATTCTTAGGAAAACATGTCCTCCCTCCTCAAACTCCAATGGAATTTGATGTCAATCCGCGTAAGTTTTCTGTTTGATTCGGTCTATCCTCACACGCTCATGGATCACTCGATCCTTCTTCATCATCTACTACACCATATCTATCATAAAAATAGAAGTATCACTAATATCAATCTAGCATAAGGGATAACTATATGGTGTCCCATAAAGGGACTCGAAAGGTGACATGTTGATTGTAGAGTGATAGGTATTATTATAAGTATAATATACTAATGGAAAGTGGTCTTCCCCGCTTCGGCTAAAGTAAAACATAAAATCCATCAACTTAACCTCTAAAACCTAGATAGTACACTCATTATGGTCATCCATCCATAGGTGACACACTGTACTCATCTGAAAATGGGTCTTAAAATCCTCCCACATACCTCTCCAAAACCATGTTGCTGACTGAGAATTATGAGATGATACAATCACCAATGGCAACCCATTAATCAAGATGATCTACCTCACATACAACTACCCCAAACTCTCAAATAAACTATATTCTTTGATGGAAAAGAAGTATTCCAACTTCATAAGTTGATCAAAAATCTCACAGATAACATAATGGCCTCTTACTGTCTGTGGAATCACCATCGCTAACTCCATGGATATTCCATCTCATTTTTACTCTGGGATCTCAAGGGGCTATGTCAAACCAATAGGAACATATTGTTTATACTTTACATGTAGACATGTGAGACACTGAGTGATGAACTCGACAATGCTCTACCTCATGTTATCGCACCAAAACTACCACATAAGTTCCTTGTGTATCTTTTCCACACCGGGATGTAAATCCATGGGGTAAGTGTGAGACTCCACCATCACCTCTTCAAGCAATCTGACTTGAACCAATATCAATATATGGTAACATATTATGTGCTATCCTCCTTTAAAAAAACCATATGGGGAATCTCTTGAGGATACCTGATCACACGAAAACTCATTGTTGATGTCTCCCATCCAAGACTCTCTCACATACTGAAGAAGTGGAAAAGTAGCCACCATGGAATAAAGAAAAATTGAATCCCTCTCCTCCATTAGGGCCAACTACAATGAAGAAAATTCTCAGATGACACCCCCATCAATAAATATTAGGACTTCCTACTGAGGGAATTTTCCACTATGTTTCTATTCCTATAAGTATAGAATATCACAAATTCATAGTCTTGAAAAACTCTAAAAAACATCTATATCCCAAGTTAATATATCTCTGAGTAAATATGTACCTATGACTCTAGTGGTCTAAGTAAACAACAAAATGCATTCCCAGAATATAGTTCCACTAAATCTTCAGAGTGAAGACAACCACTGCCAACTCTAGGCCATGTGTCCTGTAGTTTTGATCATGGGGTAACAGCTACCTTGAACCATATGAAATTACCAATTTACTCTATATCAATATGAAGTCAATCCCATCTATATAGTCATCAAGAAATAAATAAAAAATCCACACCCACCTTCAGTAGTCTCAACTCCAGAGCACCGGTCAACCTTACCCTAAACTGCTCGAAAGATCCCTAACACTACTTAGTCTTGATAAATGGACCCCCTTTTGAGCTTGTGTGGTCAGAGGGGATACTATCCTAGAAAATTAAGGAATGGAGATCTAGAAACACCCCCAAAAAACATGAAAAATATACACCTATAAAACACTCTTGGTTAGATTCAAAGAAAATACCATATCAATCTTCATTGGGTCCACATATAAACAATTCTTAGAGATGACATGACCTAAAATTTGAACCTGAAAAATAAAAAATTGGAACTTTGACAGATTACCAAAAAATTGGTGGTCCCAAAGTAAGTCTAGGACCGTCCTAAAATTTCTTATTTTCTCATCATATGACACATAGTAAAATAGTATGTTATAAATGAAGTAAAAAAACATATGTTTCCATGTATGGATGGAAATTCTGATTCATAAAGGCCATTAACACAATGTGGTAATTCCTAATGATTAAAGGAGTTACAAAAAATTTGTTTCTATAGAAACATCAGAATGTAATTTTCAGAATACCAGCCATAGAAACCCTCAACTAGTGGTAACCAATCATGAGAATGATTTTCGAGAACCAACTTATGCCTTTTCACACATTCCTACCATAAGGTGTGATAAAAAAAATATTTACTAATTAAAAAATATAGTAATGTTGTTAACCCAGGTTGTCTTTAGAGAAGTGTGATCAAAAATAAAAAAGCCACCTTTAATTAGAGGGAAAATGGGATGCTTTTGAAATTGATTGATTTTGAGAAGAAAATAAAGCATCTAAAAAATGAAAAATAAATTAAGCAGAATATTGAAATTTTTTTGATTTAAAATAGTGATTTGAATTGGGTAATCAGGTCGGGTTCAATTTTCCAAATATAATGATATCATAGTTCCAATTTATCTTATCCTATTCTACTAATCTGATTAAAGCGAGATTCCCTGATTTATTTCTCTCACTCCCTCGGTCAAATGGTGATGGTGAGAGTTAAAATTTACAAGATATCACATCTATCTAATTTCCTTAATTTGAGTAATAGATTTATAGATAATACCATCAATTGACTTGGGAAATACCTGTCCTAGTCTTGTTTGTCCCAAATAATTGAAAATATCCACTACCTCTCCTACACGTACTAATGATCACCGAGTTCTTCACCATTAAGAAATTGTCTATTCCATAATATATAAACCATAACCAAATAGAGGAATAAAATGATATTTTTTTCAAATTAAAAACAAATATATAATTGAAAACAAACTAAGATCATCCTTGATAATAAAAACCACTATTAGAAATTTAAACCAATTTTAAAAAAGAGATAATGGATTTTATACCATTAATTAAAAGAACTAAAACATTAAAAAAGGGGAAAAATTCTTTACCAGATCACTCACAATATTACAACTCCATGAACATGGTATCCAAAAAAAAGGGGGAAGAAGAAGACATTACAAAACTAAAACAAAAGAAAATATGGGAAATTAAGAACACAAAATTTCTATTTGTGAATAAATATACCAAATGTTTGCTTCTGTATGCCCAGCAGCTAGAAAAAAATAGAAAAGTTACCTTATTAAAATATGTTTTTAATTGAGTTGGATATCTAAAATTGATGTTTTAAAGCTATTGGTGATGTGTGTAAGATGTTATGGGTGGATAAATGAGGTTGAATTTTTATTGTTGCATAATTCTATTCCAACTATCCCATTTCCACCCATTTAAAGGATAAATTAAGGAATAATGTTATCCATGTAATTTAATGTAAATATTATCCATTGAGTAATATCTGTAACCCAAGTAGAATCACATCATTTGGAGGTCAGTATCTCAAGATATTATTCAATTAATGTGGTATGGTCCATTCTGCAGACTAGAATATGTTTTCAACTTGATTGGTTTTTTGGGCTAGTTGGAGTTGGAATGGAATTGTGGCTGAGAAGAAATTTTTTAGAACACAAACAATATAATCCTAAAAATATCACTTCAATTGGATAAAAATTTTAATGTTATGGCCAAAATAAATAAGTGACATACAACCGTATATTTTCCAAAATTAACCAATTTCACATTTATGCTCAAAACTCACAAAAAATACAAAAAATGATTCAAAGTAGTTCTAATTGATTAATTGTTAGTGATTAAATATTTTATGAAATAATTATTATTATGAAAATTCTTTCTCTATCAATCCACCCACACTTAGCTCTTGGAATACTGGACAACTATGCACCAAAATTAAATCAAAGAAAATTTAAAACACATACCCATGAGATCCACCAGTCTAACACCAAGAAATAATTGATATCATGCCTCCTCAAATATTATTTTTTCAAGTAATACATTCATATCATTCAATATATTTTCACTTCATTTCTACTAACAAACACAAAAAACACTTACCTTACTTTCATTTTCTATTATCACACAAATGTCAATTTTCATCAATGCCTTTCTCATCCAAACTCATGTATGGGTCACCATAGTCTTGATAAATTCCTATATCTCCACCTGATATGAGTCTAGGATATGTGTTTTTCATGAGGAATTTTCAAGGTTGTTCTGTTGATTTTGGTTGGTAGGATTTAGATTTGAAAAATTCTAATGTAGAATGAGGAGGGGTTGCCTATTTTTGAAGTAAAATTACAAGATTCTAATTTTCACTCTAGTATGGTCTCCTACTCACTATAATTATAATAATATCACATCCATAATCATGAAAAATCAAGTAAATTTTACACCATTCAGAATTTCAGTATAAAAAAATTCATTCTTCTCGAATGTAGTTTTTTTCTAAAAGCTCCAAAAAGGCACAACATTCTTTCTCTAATGGAAGCTCGAGAAGGGCTGAAATTATTTTATCATGAAACATATATAAAGGAATAGATTTCAATAGAATAATTTATTTTATTATAAAACAAATCTTCTAAACATTTTATTTTCCACCCAAAGTATCTCTAAATGAGGTATCACAACACAAGATAACTACCCTCCACACTTATGTTAAACTAGATCATGCAATTTCACTTCAAGATCAGGTTTAATTGGAAAAGTCAGCTTATAATGTGTCTAAAATAAGAGGTTGTTCATGTATTATAATGTATATAAAGATTAAATGTGAAAATTATTCTATAATAAAAAGGATTCTATTGAAAAAAGGTTTAAAAACCAAATAAATTTTCAATAATTTAAAACCCATGTACCTCAAACCCTCACACTTTCAGAGGAGTAAATAAAATTATGGTTAAATCAAGAATGGTATGGTTCCATCAAGAAGTGTGGAAAATGAAAATAATATGAAAATAGGGTCATAAGACTCCGATGAAAGTTATTTCAATAATAAAGACAATGAGATGCGTCACGGGATTAAAATATTATATGATTTTTCATAAATTTTCAAAATATTTGAACTAAAGAAAAGTCATTTTCAATATGCATTTTAACCCAATTTCATAGAATAAATTAATTAAATAATTGAGAAGAGTTATAAAAATAGAAATTATAATCAATTTAGCCCAAATGTTTAAGAAACACACATAAATTGAAAAAGAAACAAAAAAAAATTTAAAAAACACACATTTTTTATTTTTTATAGGAATAAAGATAAATAAAAATTTGAAATTCCAAACCAACAAAGGTCCCCCTCCCACACTTAAATGATGTAGTTTCTTAAAATCAATCAACTAGATTTTACATGTAATTTGATTAGAAAATTAATCAGGATAATCATGAAAGTGTAAAGGAGAGGTACAACCTGACTTATTGGCAGTGCAATGTTGAGTTAAGCTCTTAAGTGTTTCTCTCTGAAAACCTAAAATAAAAAGTAGAGAAAATAACATAAAACATTTCATTGAAAAAAATTAAAATAGAAATAGAATGATAATAGAAGGATAAATCTTATTTTAATCCCCCCATGTGGGCCCTTGATTTTGACTACCTTAAGATGGGCAGTTCGTGTGGGTTATCCCAAATCTGATGGAGGTTGGAGTTTCTTTGTACTGAACCACTTTTTTCTTGAATAAAATTATTATTTTTTTAGGAATACATAGATAGAGTATATAAAATCCACCCCCATGAAAATGAGATGTTTCTAACATTGTGGGGGTATGAAAAATAATTCTTCCTCATCTTTCTAAGTTTCTAGTTACACAACCTCCTCTTCACTCTATAGTTGTTGCTAAAGGTATGATACATAAAAATAATATTCAAAGAGAAAGTCATAGTGTAATTATATTTGAATAAAATGAAAATTTGAAGTATCCATATCAAATTCTTACCCTTTAATGTAAGTAGCTTATATATTATTTCCATATAGAAAAGGCACTCTAATCTCCTCTTGCACTCCATCCAATAAATGTTCAACAAGTTAAGGGAGATCTAGATGTTCCTCATTGTCACGACCCGTCCCAGTGGGGCCCACTCTGTAACTCCCCATGCCTGCCTCCAATAGGCCAGGGGCTGGTGACTAGCACCGAGTAGTCATATTACTAACAGGGGAGGCATTTCCTATGAACATGTACACACACACACATCTCTAAGCCCAAAAATGATGAAATGTAAAATACACTAAGGAAAAAGAATGCATGCATACAACTAAACCCAACCAATAGAGTATGACGAAAGGTGGAGTACTGTAAAAGTAAACTGGGCCAGAATACAAGCCCAACAAAAAACAAGAGTCTGAAAACTGCAAAGTCCAACCTCTAAACACAAAAAGGTACTGGGACTGCCGCTCATAGTCGTAGGAACACATCGACCTTTAAGGAACTCAGAAATCTCGATCCTGTCCTAGTCTGCCCATGAATTTGTCAAAAGGCTGCTCATCTGCACAAGACCCAGATGTGCGGGCAAAGCTCGTGTAGGGGTGAGTATAACAATACTCAGTAAAGGACCCCAAAAACCACAAAGCAGTACACAAAGTAAAGGTACAATCAGCTAAACACAGTATATGTCTATAGAACATATAGAACAAACCAGATATATTCAAATCCTAGACCCGTGGTCTAGAGAAAAGTCACACAACTGCATACCCCTGTTATTGATTCGGTTTGATGATTCCTTGACACACTCGTTCCAGGAGAAAACACTCTACGAGTCTTATAGCTCTGATGACGTCCGTATGAGAAGTGTTGTTCGCTGGGAACCATCACAAGAGGTAGCGACACTCATTACAGGAGACACACTCCTAATTGGAAAGGTTATGGTAGATAGAAAGTACTCATTAAGGGAGACACACTCCTGAGTGGAAAAGATCACGATACACAGATGATGATCACTGCCAGGGCCATGGTGGATACTGTGACTCAACCGGATTCACCAGTTAGGTGATACACCAGCTAGGTAGAGGATCAAAGCCCGTTAGAGTTGTTCACATCAATGCCTAAATCTACCTAGGGTTTATAATGGATATAGGATCTTGATCCGGGCCTCTCGGATGGATGCCTGACTCTATCACAGAAAGTCCTGCTGAAGGGATCATACTCATGATTGGGAAAAGATGCCTTAACTTTAGGGGAACGAGAAAAGAGGAACTAACCCAAACAAAAGATTTCCAAGGCATGGTGAAAAAGAGTACCATGCCATTTTCCAAAAAGTACATGACGTGTAGAAAAGATACACTGCGTGTTGTCTGACCCCATGTACTGCCCATGTACAATGGCCCGTGTCAAAGGCTGGTCCTGAAGAAAAACTTAGTACATGGTGTGTAGTACTATGTACACGCCGTGTCCGAGTGACTGGGGTTGGCCCCGTGTCACTGGCCATGTGGCCGTACACGGCTATCAACCCGTGTACTCTAACCTGTGTCCGTGTATCCCCTGGATACACGCCGAGTTTCACATAGCCGCCTCTGCCAAGATGTACACGATGTGTCTCCTAAATCCATGTAGATCATCCTGTGTCCGTGTACTACCCAATGTACACGCCAAGCATTGGGGAAAGTCCAACACGCCATGTGATCAGGGTCACACCCCATGTAATTCCTCTCTGACCCCGAAACCCTAGCCGCTGCCGCTAATACTACACGACGTGTTCTTCGGAAGTACATGCCGTGTATTCTGGAAATTTACAAAAACGCGGACCTTCACCATCGTGCCTCTGGTGATGATCCATTCATTGATTTGGTCGCCCGATCGCCATGAAACCATCAGGTTTCTTTCTCCCCATCACCGCGAAGCCTCTTTCGGTGTTTTTGGACCTCCGATCGGCTCTGAAAACATGTCTTGATCTTCCAGCGGGCAGAACACTTGAAGAAATACCTTTACTGATCTGGTCCGATTCGTCATCCACCATCATCTTCTCACCTTTACTAGGTCGTTGTGGTGCCGAACCTTCGATTTGAGATCATTTCATCGTAGATCACATGCGCAATGATCCATTGTTTATCACCCCATGACGAACACGAAGAACGCGCGAGAAAAGAAGGGGGAAGAAATCCAATAAACAAATCAAGGAACGAACCTCTGTTGTTGTTCGTCACGGTGTTGATACACTCCAGTTAATAGGATTAAATGGATCATAAATAAACATCAATAAATAACATGGATAAATTCACCATAATCATCCCAAAGAAAATACCTCTTGCAAGAACGTACGAATCCGCGGATTAACTTGTTTGTGGTTGATCCGTGTTCATCATTTAAACTCAAAAACGTGGAAATAGGAATGAAATAACACCCCCTACCTTTTTAAAGGATTGATCGTTGACAAAGGCGTCGTGCTGCCGTTGTCGTCGAGATCCTTCAACGTCAGTGCCGCGATTCTCGATTTCGATCTGTCATCGTTCCTTACTGAGAGGTTTCTCCAACGATCTGCGGATTCTGAATAGGTTCCTCTCAGTCGTTTCCAAAGATCAACAATTGTTCAACCCATTAAAAAGGGAAAAAAGATTGGCACTTAATTACGTGGTAGTATTAATGATGTCAACTTGCCATTTTAAAGTCATTATAACGCGCCATTAGTTTAAGAAACAGCTGCGCCGTTGTCACGCTGCAGTGGATGTTTCCTTAAATAAAATAAACTTGTGAATTTATTTTATTTTATTTTACTTTAAACGTTTGAAAATAAACTTTTTCCCTCAACTTGCACTGGTCGAGGTTAAGCACGTTTTTAGGTAAATTCGTCATCCTAGATGCAATGGTGCCCTCAGATTTTTAATCCTAGCATTTGTTTTGAAATTTCCACAACCACACACAAGTGAAGACTCAGGTAACTTAAGAAAGTTCTAACCACCATTCTGGGCCCACTGGACCTTGGAATGATGAGCCGTCTTCGTGCCCGGTCTTGAAAAATTCTATATAATATAAAAAAATAATAAATAGAAAAATCCAAGACATTACATTCTCCCCACCTTGGGGATTTACGTCCTCGAAAACCCAAAACAAAGTCTATTCAAAAAGATGTGGGTACTGGGCATGAATCTGGGCCTCCATCTCCCAAGTGCTCTCCTGAAGATTTCTGTGCTGCCACCGGATGCACACCAAGGGAATCGATCTCCCATGAAGGATCCTCTCCTACCGATCCTTGATCTCCACTGGGTACTCAGCAAAGGTCACTCCATCCTCGATGTCCAGCTCTCCCCAGTCGATGAAGTGTGATGGGTCATGCACGTACCTCCACAGCTGCAACACGTGGAAGGCATCATGTACCCGATGCAACTGTGGCGATAGAGCTAGGTGATATGCCACCTCACCAACTCTTCCCAGAATCTGTAAAGGTACGATAAACCTCGGAGATAGCTTGCCGCCTCAGCCAAATCTCCCCAACACTCGTCGAGGTGAGACCCAAAGAAAGACGTGGTCTCCCTCTTTGAACTCCAGAGGTGTCTGTCTTCTATCAACATAAGACTTATGCCAGCTCTGTGTAGTCTTCATCCACTCCCGGATGATCTGAACCTTCTCTGTGGTGGCTCGCACTAACTTTGGACCCATGAGAGCTGACTCTCCGGGGTCGGTCTAGAAAAGTGGTGACCGAAAGGGTCTCCCATACAAGGCCCCGAACAGTTCCATACCAATGGTGGAGTGGTATCTTTTGTTGTACGCAGAGTCCACCAGTGGTAGGTGGTCCTCCCAACTACAACCAAAGTCCAAGATACAAGCTTGCAACATATCCTCCAGAACCTGAATGGTCCTCTCCTTCTGACCATTTGTCTTGGGATGAAATGCTGTGCTAAAGCGTAGCTGGGTCCCAAAAGCCTCCTGCAATCCCTTCCACAAATGAGATGTGAAGTGGGCATCATAATCCAAGACTATAGTTGAGGGGACGCCATGAAGCCGAACTATCTCCTGCATGTAGAGGCGTCCCAATCTCTCTACATAACTCTTATCCCTAATAGATAAGAAGTGGGCCGACTTGGTGAGTCGATCAATGATCACCCAGATGGAATCATGCCCCTTGGACATCCATGGTAAGCCTATCACGAAGTCCATCGATATTCCATCCCAATTCCACTCTAGGAATTCCATGGGATGAGCTAATCCCGCTGGAACATGGTGCTCAGCCTTCACCTACTGGCATGTGAGGCATCGAGAAATGAACTCTTCTACTTCCTTCTTCATGTCTGACCACCAAAACTGTCGTCGGATGTCCTGGTACATATTTTCCACCCCAGGATGTACCACCAAAGGGGATGTATGAAACTCCCTCAAGACCTCCTCCTGCAACACCACTAGTACAACAGTACGTCCTCTGAAAAGAAGTATGTGCTCCCCACCATGTGAATATCCATCAGGAGTATGTCTTATGGATAAATGAGCACGTAAAGCCACATAGTCGACATCCCCAAGCTGTGCCTCCCTAACTCGCTGTAAGAGTGGAGGGGTAAAAACCATCGACTGTAGGTAAGCTGTATCCTCTCTATCCATGAAGGATAACTGTAACGCATCTAATTGATGTGTCGCCTCACTCAACAGTTGTGAGCTCAACCTTTTTCTAAGAGCATCCTCCACCATGTTCCCCTTTACAGGAGTATATATGATCTCGAAATCATAGTCCTAGAGGAACTCTAGCCAACGCCTCTACCTCTGATTCAGATCCTTCTGTGAGAAGATGTATTTGAGGCTCTTGTGGTTGAGTAGAAAATAAACCGCTTGCCCATAAGGTAGTGTCGCAACATCTTTAAGGCGAAGACTACCGCTGTTAACTTAAGATCATGGGTTGCATAGTTCTGCTCATGTGTCCTAAGCTAGCGCTAATCATAAGAAATCACTGCATGCCGCTGCATCAGGATATATCCAAGCCCGGTCCTTAATGCGTCGCAGAGAACTACGTACTCGACACCCTCCTCCGGCAATCTCAAGACTGGGGCGCTATTCAAACTCTGCCTCAACTACTCGAAAGCCTACTGGAACTTCTCCGTCCACACAAAGGGTTGCCCCTTCCTGACCAAGGCCATCATTGGCGCTGATATCTGGGAGAAATCAGGAATGAATTTCTGATAATATCCTACCAACCCAAGGAAGCTCTGCACCTCTGTCACCCTCCGAGGTGGCTCCCATGCTAACACAGCCTCCAACTTGGCGGGATCTACAACTACTCCATCTACTGAGGTGGAATGTCCCAGAAAGTGGACCTCCTAAATCCAAAACTAGCACTTTGATAGCTTCCCATAAAGCTTGTGCTCTCGAAGTATGTATAGAACCATCCGAAGGTGTCTCACATGCTCCTATTCTGATGCCGAGTACACGAGGATTTCATCAATGAAGATCACTACGAACCAATCCATGTTCGGGTGGAAGATCCGGTTCATCAGCCCCATGAACACTATGGGGGCATTCATCATGCCAAGAGGAATCACCATGTACTCATAGTGACCATAGCGGCATCTAAAATCCATATTTGGTATTTCCTCATCCGGAACTCGTATCTGGTGATAGCCTGATCGAAGGTCAACCTTCGAGAACCACTGTACCCCTCTTACTTGATCGAAGAGGTCGTAGATTCATGGAAGTGGATACTTGTTCTTCACCGTCACCTGGTTCAAGAACCGGTAATCCATGCACAACCTTAGACTTCCGTCTGCCTTCTTGGAAAACTAGACTGGGGCCACCCAGGGTGAAACGTTGGGTCTCACGAAACCCTTGCTCTGTAAATCCTCCAACTGCACCCTCATCTCACAATGTTATGCGAGAGCCATCCGATATGCCAATGAGGAAATCGGTGTCGTCCTATGTTGTAAGTCGATGAAAAAGTCAATTTCCCGTTGGGGAGGTAATCCCAGAACATCTTCAGGAAAGACATCCTCATACTCCACCACCACTGCTGGGAACTGAGAGCTGACAACATCTACTGCTCTGAGGGTAAGGCTAGCCAACTCATGTGTGATCGACTGCACCCTCCTATGCATGAGCCCATTTTGTGCTGCCTGGGTTTCCTTTTCTCTAACAAAGGAAACCCTTGTTCCATCACGGCAGACACACCACACCCTTCTCCTAAAACAGTCAATCTGGGCATGGACTGAAGATAACCAATCCATACTGAGAATGATGTCGTAAGGCCTTGACACTACCACCAAGAGGTTACAACTGAAACTCTCACCTCCAAGGGTAAGATCACACTGTCTGCAAAGGTGTGTGATCGTCGAGTCTCCTCCCGTAAGTGTCTCCAAGCGTAAGGATCGAGTCAATGGTTCTACCGAAATCTCGAGGTTTTGTACAAGACATGTGGCTATAAGGGAATGAATGGAACTTGTGTCTATGAGTACGGAAGATGAGGTAGAAAAGACACAGATCATACCTCGAATCATCCCTGGATTCCCTGGGTCGTATGCCTCAACCGCATGCAGCTGTCCCCGTCCCTGCCCCCCAGCTCCCTGAGCCTCGTGCGGACCTCCTGGGGGTGGTGGTGGAAGTAAGTTGAAGCGTCTGCCACCACCTGCATCCCTCCCTGCTCCTCTAACACATCCTCTGCCTGGAGGGTCTGCCTGTTTTGTTCTCTGCCTCTACCTCAGTTGTCCATCCACCTCTTCCCTATCAACAGCTCGACGGGTCGGGCAATCTCTAGAGAGATGTCCCCTACCGTCATATGTGTAGCAACACTTCTCCCTAGGCTTTCTGGATCCAGCCTGAGAGCCCTAGACTATCGATCCCCTATACTGGGTCCTCCTATGACGTTTCCCATGTCCAGATCCCTATGCCTGATGTTGGATCCCTACTGCCTAGGTCTCCACACCTGTCTGCCTGCTGCTGACTGTCGTCGACTGCCTCTGCTCTGCCAAGAAACTCTCGATCACCAAGGACCGCTCGAGCACTCCAGCATAATTAAATATGCATAGAGACACGACACTAGCTCAGATTTCTCATCGTAGACCTTGCTCAATGGTACGAGCTCTGAAGTACTGATCCATGACCATATCCATAAAGTACCGGGCGAGATTGGTGAACCTTGATGAATAGTCATCTACTGTCATACTGCCCTGTTGAAGCTGAAGAAGCTCCTGGATGTGTACAACTCTCACCGTAACCAGAGAAAACTCCTCCTAGAAGAGTCGCTCAAACTCTGTCCATGAAAGAGTCTCCTCATCGTGAGTCTGTGTGGTCAGACACCACCATCGTCCTGCCGAACCCTGAAGAAGGCTCGATCCTAGGACCACCATCTGGTTTTCTGGTGTCCTCACTAGACATAAAACTATGGTCACCGCCTCAAGCCAGTCCTCAGCCGCCTGAGGGTCGGGCTCGCCTCGAAACCTGAGGGGTCTCTGTCTCTGGAACTCATGGAGCGCGCTGAGCCTGCGCTCCACGCCGGTCGGTACTGCAGGTACCACTGGCTGCTTCACTGGTGGTGGTACAGCGGGTGCTCCACCTGGTGGAAACACATGGGGGATTGGTCCCTGTATCGAAGCCTCGTCACTGAGGGGGTCATCCTCATGATCGTGCTGCTGAATCCTAGCAGGTATGCGTCACAAAGGAATCCTTTATGGAAACAAGATGTACCATGGTCAGTGAGTATATCTGGATAGCTGACACAAGGTCATGGAAAACAAAACCCATTCCTATATGATGCATGTACCTTTTATTTCCCCGCAACCAGTGTATTCATGTACTGAGTCGAAAAAAAGGTTATCAGAGTCCTGGTGTATGGATACATCAGCCGCCGCACCAACACTAGAGTCTCTGGCCTGAAAGCCAAACCCGAAACACATAACACTGTTGACCCAAACCAAACTCACAGACTCTTGGTCCTAAGGTAGAACAAACCAGCTCCGATACAACTCTGTCACGACCCATCCCAGTCGGGCCCACGCCGTAACTCCCCAAGCCCACCGCCAATAGGCCAGGGCTGATGACTAGCACCGAGTAAGAATATTACTAATATGGGAGGAATTTCCTATGAACCTGTACACACACACACACATCTCTAAGCCCACAAAGGCTGAAATGTAAAATCCACTACGGAAAAAGAATGCATGCATACAACTAAACCCAACCAAAAGAGTACAATGAAAGGTAGAGTACTATAAAAGTAAATTGGGCTAGAATACAAGCCCAGAAAAAACAAGAGTCTGAAAACTGCAAAGTCCAACCTGTAAACACAAAAAGGTACTGGGTCTGCCGCTCGTAGCCATCGGAATGCCGCGGACTATAGAGAACTCAAGAAAGCTCGATCCTGTCCTAGTCCTCCCTAGAATCTGTCAAAAGGATGCTCGTCTGCACCAGACACCATACGTACGGGAAAATCCAGTTCAAGGGTGAGTATAACAATACTCAGAAGAGGACCTCAAAATCCACAAAGCAGTACACAAAGTAAAGGTACAGTCAGCTATACACAGTATATGTCTATAGAACATATTGAACAAACCAGATATACTCAAAACCCAGACCCATGGTCTATAGACAAGTCAAACAACTGCATACCCCCGTTAGGGATTCTGTTCAAAGATTCCGTGATGCAATCATTCCGGGAGAACACCCTCCACGAGTCTTATAGCTCTGATGACATCCATCCGAGAAGTGATGTTCATCGGGAACTGTCACAAGAGGTAGCTACACTCATTACGGGAGACAAAAAACTGGGTGGAAAGGTTACGGTAGATAGAAAGCAACCCTTACGGGAGACACACTCTTGGGTGGGAAAGATCATGATACACATATGAGGATCACTGCCAGGGCCATGGCGAATACCTTGACTCATCCAGATTCACCAGTTTGGTGATACACCTGCTAGGTAGAGGATCAACACCCGGTAGAGTTGGTCACATCGGTGCCTAACTCTACCTAGCGTCAAGAATGGATAGAGGATCTCGATCTGGGCCTCTCAGATGGATGCTTAACTCTATCACAGAAAGTCATTCTTATGTGATCATACTCATGAGTGGGAAAAGATGCCTGACCTACAGGGGAATGAGAAGAAGAGGAACTAACCGAAATGAAAGATTTCCAGGGCACGGTGAACAAGAGGACCATGCTATTTTCCAAAAAGTATAGGGAATATAAAAAAGATACACACCGTGTTGTCTCACCCCGGGTACTGCCCATGTACAATAGCCCATGTCAAAGGTTGGTCATGTAGAGAAACTTAGTACATAGCGTGTAGTAGGATGTACACGCCATGTCCGAGTGACTGGGGTTAGCCCCGTGTCACTGGCCATGTGGTCGTACACGACTATCAACCCGTGTACTCTAACCCATGTCCGTGTATCCCCTGGATACACGCCGGGTTTCGTGTATCCACCTCTGCTAAGCTATACATGCCGTGTCGCCTGAAGCCATGTAGATAATCCCGTGTCCGTGTACTACCCAAAGTACATGTTGAGCTTTAGGGAAAGTCCAACACGCCATGTGACTGGGGTCACATGCCGTGTTATTCCTCTATGACCCCGAAAACCTATCCACCACCACCAATACTACATGGCGTGTTCTTCGGAAGTACATGCCTTGTATTTTGGAAATTTCTAGAAATATGGACCTCCACCGTCGCACCTCTGGTGATGATCCATTCGTCGATCCAGCTGCCCGATCACCACAAAACCTTCAGGTTTTGGTCTCCCCATCACCAAGAAGCCGTTTCTGGTGTTTTCAGACCTCCGATCAGCTCCGAAAAAGTGTCTTGATCTTCCCGCATGAAAAACGCTCGAAGAACTCCCTTTACCGATCTAGTCTGATTCATCGTCTGCCATCATCGTCGCACCTCTACTAGGTCGCTGTGGTGCTGAACCTTCGATTTGGGATCGTTACATCCCAGAACGGATGCACAACAATCGATTGTTCATCGCCACATGAAGAACGTGAAGAACGCGTGAGAAAAGAAGGGGGAAGAAATCCAATAAACAAATCGAGGAATGAACCTCCGCCGTCATTTGTCACGGTGTTGATCCACTCCCATTAATAGGCTTAAATGGAGCAGAAATCAAAATCAACATATAACATGGATAAATTCCCCATAATCATCCCAAGAAAAATCCCTCCTGCAAGAACGTAAGAATCTGTGGATCAACTTGTTCGTGGTTGATCCGTGTTCGTCATTTAAACTCAAAAATGGGGAAAGAGGAATGAAATAACAAGCCCTACCTTTCAAAAGGATCGATCGTTGACGAAGGCGCCACACTGCCATTTTCATCAAGATCCTTCAACATCGGCGCATCGATTCTCGATTTCGATCTGTCATCATTCGTTGCCGAGAGGTTGCTCCAATGCCCTGTGGATTCTGTATAGGTTCCTCTCAATCATCGCCAATGATCAACAATTGTTCAACCCATTAAAAAGGTAAAAATATTGGAACATAATTACGCGACAATATTAATGACGTCAACTTTCCATTTTGATGTCATTATGACACGTCGTTAGTTTAAGAAATAGTTGCGTCCTTGCCGTGCTGCAACAGATGTTTCCATAAACAAAATAAACTTCTGAATTTATTTTATTTTATTTTACTTTAAATGTCCGAAAATAAACTTTTTCCCACGACCTGCACCGGTCGAGGTTAAGATTGTTCTTAGTTAAAGTCATCGTCCCGGACAGAACTGTAACCTTAGATTTTTAATTTGGGCATCCATTTGGAAACTTCCACAACTGCACACAAGTGCCGACTCATGTAACTTAAGAAAGTTCTAACCACTGTTCTAGGCCCACTGGACCTCGGAATGATGTGTCGTCTTCGCGACCAATCTCAAAAAATTCCATATAAAAAAAAATAAACGTAAAAATCCAAGACATGACACTAATAAAATTCATATTTTTTTCTTCTTATTCCATAAAGGAAAAACATAAGTTGGATAAATCTAAAAATTTCAATCAAGGGGAGTTAATACTCAAATTAGCTTCAATAAAATCAGAATGAAAAGAGTCCAAAAAAAGATGATGTCCTTATATTTGTTTGTCTTAATTTTTTTTCCTGTGGGAATTGTCTATTTTATTAGAGTGGTGGTATATGGAGGAAGATAGTTAGTCTCCTTTATTTGAAAGATGAGTGATAAAATCACATCCACCACTGGTTTGGATTTTGGTTTTGGTTGAAGTCCCCCATCCAATAAAACTTCCCCATTTAAATTCAATATTTGATAGTTATTTTTGACTTTATTAAGCTGTCTAAAAGTTCTTGAAAATAGAGTCCTATAATATGGCCATTCAAAATTTTCTGGGACAAATTTAAAAGATCATCAACCTTTTGTAATAGGTCCATCTCATCATTATCTACCAATTCTCCTTGCAAAAAATGTCAAAAATAGATTTTTGGAACTACCTCCCTGAAAATGGTGTTATGTTTTGACACATGATTGTCAGTGAGTGTGCCAAAAACATTTTTTTTACAAATTTAAAAATGCAGTAAATGGGTTAACCTAGGTTTTCTTCAAATAGGAGTACACTAGAATCAAGCAGCCACCTTTAATTAGAGGGTAAATGACATGTTTTTAAAATTGTTTGATTTTGAAAATAAAAGAAAGCAACTAAAAAAATCCAAGAAATTAAAGTAAAATTCCATGATCACTTACTCTCACTCCATTGGTCAAATGGTGATGGTGAGAGTAAAACTTTACAAGATATGAAATTGATCTACTCTTCTTCCTTTGTGTGAAATAGTTATAGATAAAACCCTCAATTGACTTGGGAAATACCTGATCAGATCTTGTTTATCCCAAACAATAAAAAATATCCACTTCCTCTACCACACATACTAACGATTGCCGAGTACTTCGCCATTAATCCCTAGTCTATTCGATCATATATAAATTGTAACTTAATGGAGGGATAAAATTATTATTTACCAAAGCAATAACAACAATATAATTTAAAACCAAATACGATCGTACATGATAATAAAAACAAGTATTATAAATTGAAACCAATTTTACAAAAGAGATAAAGAATTTTATACCACAAATTAAAAGAACTCAAACATTAAAAAAGGGAAAAAACATCCTTCCCCAAAAAATCAGAATATTATCCTTCCAAGTGAAGGGTATACATTAAAAAGTGGTATGAAGAAGACAATACAAAACTAAAAAAAAAATAAAAGAGGGACAAGGAAGAATATACAATTTTTAATCTAGAATGTACCCACTAAATTCTTTCTTTTGTTCTACCCACCAGATAGATGTAAATATCCAAGTTACCTCCTAGAAATACATTCATAATTTATTTGGATATCTACACTTTCAATTCCAAAGATTTTGGGAATGTTTACAAGATGTTATGGCCTAATTAATAAAGATGAATTTTTCTAGCTACCAAAAACTATTCCAACTACCCCATTTTGACTCATTATAAGGCTGCCTTAATAAAATAATTTCTATATGAAATTTAACGTGAGTTTAAGACTTTGAGAAATATTTATAACTCATCTATATTAACCTCATTTGGAGGTCAGTATCCTGAGATATTCTTTATTTACTAAGGTAGGGTCTATTATGACTAGAATAAGTTTTCAAATTGATTGATTTATTTGGGATTTTGGGAGTTTGAATGATCTATGGGTCTAGAAGAAGAATTTTTATCCCCTAAAAAATGGAATCCTAGAAAAATAGAATCATTCCAATTGGATAGAATTCTTAAATGTTATCCTCAAAATTCCAAGGTGATAGAAAACTATTAAATTTCTAGAATTAACGAATTTTCACATTTAAGATCAAAACTCACAAAAAATATAAAAATTATGAAAATAAGTTCAAATTGATTAATATTAAGTGATAAAATATTTAATAAACCTATGAAGTATTATAAAAGTATTATCTCTATAAAATCCCCCACACATAGCACTTAGACTCCTAGAGAAGTAAACATCGAAATTAATTCAAAGAAAATTTAAAACACATACCCATGGGATCCATCAATTTAATACAAATAAATAATAAATATCATGCCTCCACAATGAAAATTATTCCATGTTATCAATTCATATAATTTATTATATTTCATCTTCATTTCTACTACCATACACTAAACACTTTCCTAATTTTTATTTTCTCTTATCACACAAATGTCATTTTTCAACAGTGTCATTCTCATCCAAACTCATGAAACAATCAATATTGTCTTGATAAATTCATAAATATCCACTTTATGCGAGTTAAGAATATTTTTTTTATCATGAGGACTTTTAAGGGTTGTTATGTGTCATTTCTTGGGTAGGATTTAGATGTGAAAAATTATGAGGTAGAATGAGGAAGGCTTGGCTCTTTTTGAAGAAAAATTGTAAGATTTTACTTTTCCCTCAAGTATGGTCTTCTCCTCACTGCTTGAGAAAAAAATCACCTTTATCATCCTATAAAATCAAGGAAAGTGCACACCATTCAGAATTTCAGCAGAAAAATGTCAGTATTCTTAAACATAACTTTTCTTGAAAGCTCTAGATAGGCATAAATATTTTTCTCCATTGGAAGCTCCAGAATGGAAAAACTTTTTTTAATCATGAAATATACAAAAAGGAACAAAATTTGATTGAATAATTATTTTTCATTAGAAAAAACCTCTTTAGACATTTTATTTTCCACCCAAAGTATCTCTAAATGAGGTATCACAACAAAAGATAGCTTCCTACCACACTTAAGTTGAACTAGATCCTACAATTTGAGTTCAAAAATAGGATGGATTGGGAAATTTTGTTTTAATGTGGCAAACCTAATGAGTTTTTCATGTATTATAAGGTATTAAAGGATTATATGTGCAAGTTATACCATAATAAAAATAATTATCTTGAAAAGGGGGATTAAAAAACAAAGAAATTCCCCAATAATTAAAAAATCAAGTACATAAAACCCTCATGTTTTGATATTAATAAATCAAATTTTGGTTAAAAAAATAATGGTAAGATTCATTGAATAGGATAGGTGAATGAAAATAATATTAAATATTTTTCAAATCATCACGGAAAAGTAATTTCAATGATAAGGAAAGTCAGATGTGGCATGGGATTCAAAAATCATAGGTTTTTTCATGAAATTCCCAAAGATTTGAATTTGAAACAAAGTCATTTTCAACATTAATTTAAGCTGAAATTCATAGAATAAATTTTTTCACTCATTGATATGGTTTCAAAAAATGAAAGTAATAATCATTTCAACTCAAAAGTATAAAAAATAGAGAAAAATTTGAAAAAGAAACTTTTTTTTGTTTTATTGGAAAACAAAAAAAATGAAAAATTCCTAAACAAAAATGGTTTCCTACCCCACACATAAATTATTGAGTTTTTGTAATTAATTTAACTATATTTAGCATATAAGAATATTTGAAAATTAATCACTACTGGAAAGAAAGTACAAAGGATAGGTACAACTTAGCTTATTGGCGGTGCAATATTGAGTTAAGATCTTATGTGTTTATATTTAAAAACTTATAATAAAATTTAGAGAAAATAAAATAAAAATTATATTATAATAAATTAAAATAGAAATAGAATGAGCATAGAAGGAGGGACCTGGGTTTTGATTGCATCCAGATGGGGATTTACATTGTGTTATCCCCAATCTTATGGTGGGTGGAGTTTCATTGTGATGAACCACTAGTAATTGTTCTTTCCAGCATACACTTCTTCTTTTTTGTTTATTACTCCATATATAGAGTATAAAAAATCCACCCCCATGAAAATTAGATGCATCTTATATTATGGGGGTAGGATGAATGACGTTCCCTCTTCTTTCTTGGTTTCGAGTATCACAACCTCCTCTTAATTATTTAGGGGTTTATCAAGTTATTCTACATCAAATTAATAGTCATAAGTGAAGATAGAGTGATATTTTATATGAATAAAATTTAAACCTGAAGTATACATATCAAATTGTTCCACATTAAAGTAATCATCTTGGGTCTCATTTACCTCCAACAAATGCACTTTGATCTCCTCTCTCACTCTATCCAACAAATGTTTAACAAGTTCAGGGAGCTCTAGATGTTCCTCATCATGTGAATCTTTATTTTCTTCTTCTTCCTCCAAGGAAAAACACATGTTTTCCAAATATAAGAATTTAAATCTAAGGGAGTTAATACTCAAATAAGATTCAATGAAATGAGAATGAAAAGTGTTAAAAAAATATTATCTCCATATGATTGTTAGGATTCAATTTATATTTCATTGGTAAGTGCCTCTTGGAGTAGAGTGGTCATAGATGGATGTGGGTAGTCAGGATCTTTTATTTGAAATATTAGTGGGGAAATCACCTCCACCACTGGTTTGGATTCTGGTTCTGGTTGAGGTCCCTTATCCACTTGAACTTCCTATTTGACTTGAATATTTGATAATTTGTTTTGAATTGATTAACTATGTATAAAAATTCTTGAAAATAGATACTTGTAACAGGGAAACTGAACATTTTCTTGGCCAAAATAGTGAATTCATTAACCTTTTGTAATAGGTCCATCTCATCATTATCTACCATTTCTCCTTGTACAAAATGTCAGAATTAGGTTGTTTGCACTGAATCTTAAGAAACGACCCCAAGTTTTGACATGTTTCTGTCATGGGGTGTGACAAAACAAATGAATTAAAAGGTTAATTTTTTTAAAGTACTTAACCTCTATTTTCTCTATATTGGATTGCACAACAATTAAGCTGTCACCATTAATTAGAGGGAACATTGGGTGTTTTTGAATTTTTTTGATTTTGAAAAGAAAAGAAAGAAACAAAAAAAGTAATTAAGAAGGATATTTAGAAAAAATTGACAAAAAATTTGCTCAATATAGTGATATTGATTGAGTGATCAAGTAAGGTTCAATTTCCCATAATCAATGCTATCATAGTTCCAATTTACCCAATCCTCTTCCACATAGATGAATAAAGTGAGATTCTATGATCACTTCCACTCACTCCCTTGGTCAAATGGTGATAGTGAGAGTAAACCTTTCCAATATTTGAGCTTGGTTGAAACTCCATCCTTTATGTGAGTGAGTTGTAGAGAATACCCAAAATTTACTTGTGAAAAACCCAACCAGGTATTCTTTATCCCAAACAATAGAAAATATCCACTACTTCTCCCACATATACTGACGATCATTGAGTACTTCACAATTTACCCCTTGTATATTCAATTATATATAAACTTTAAAATAATGGAGGGTAAAAATGATCATATATCAAAATGATAAAAACAGCATAATTTAAAACAAAATAAGATCATACTTGATAATAAAACCACAATTATAAATTGAAACCAGTTTTTTCAAATGACGTAAAGGATTTTATACCACTAAGTGAAAAAACTAAAAAATTACCAAAGACAAAACATATCATTCCAGAATCACTCAAAATATTATCCATCCATGTAAAGGGTATCCATGAAGTAGTGGTAATAAGAAGACATTATAAAACTAAAAAGAAAGAAAACAGGGAACAAAAGAACATAAAACTTCTATTTGAGAATCTGTCCAATGAATGTCATCTTCTTCTATGCCAACCTAAAGGTGGAAAATAGTCATTGAGACTTATTAAAATATGTTAGTAATTGAGTTTTATATATAAAACTCTAATTTTCAAACATTTTGGAGATTTTTAGAAGAATTTATTGTTAGATTAATGAACCATATTTTTTTGAATGCGAGATACTATTCCACATACCACATATTGACTCATTCAAAGGATAACATAATGAAAGAATTTCTCCATTAAATTTAATATCAATATTACCGTTTAATTAAATTTTATAATTGATCTAGATTCATCTCATTTTGATGTTGGTAGCCCAAGATTATCCTTATTAAATGAGGTAGGGTCCATTCTTCCAACCATAATATGTTTTCAACTTCATCGTTTTTTTGGGCTTGTGGGATTTTGAATGGTCTTTGCGTACATAAGAAGAATTTGTATCCCAAAACAATGGAATCTTAAAAAAAGTAATCAATGAAATTTTATAGATATTTTAAATGTTATACCCAAAATACATAAGTGAAAAAAACTATTAAATTCTCAAAATTAACATGTTTTCACATTCAAGCACAAAACTCACCAAAAATCCCAAAATGATGAAAATTAGTTCAAATTGATTACTTGAAAGCAATATAATCATTTATGAACATTTGAAAATTATTAAAAACTTATCTTTACTAATTCCCCCACACATAACAATTGGACCCTAGGATAAGTAAGCATCAAAACTAAATGAAAGAAAATTTAAAAAACAAACCCATGTGATCCACCAAATTAACACCAAGTAATAAAATACATCATACCCCCTAAAATAATTTTTTTTCAAGTTCACCATTCATATCATTTAATATATTTCCACTTCATTTCTCCTAAAATATGGACCAAAAAATTACCCCACTTACATTTTTTCTTATCACACAAATGTAAATTTTCAACAATACCTTTATCATACAAACTCATTCATGGGTCACTATAAGATTGATAAATTCATACATATCCAACCCATACGAGTCAAGGATATGTGTTTATCATGAGGAATTTTTGGTTTGTTCTATTCTTTTTGGTTGATAGTATTTAAATGTTAAAAAATCTGAGGCAGAGTGAGGAGGGCTTGGCTCTTTTGAAGAAAAATTGCAAGATTCTAATTTTCACTCAAGTATGGTCTCCTACTGACTCACCATAGTATAAAATCACCTCCATCATCATTTAAAATCAAGTAAATTGTACAAAATTCATCATTTCATCATAAAAAATGTCAATCTTCTCAAACATAAGTTTTCATAAAAGCTCTTGATAGGAAATTTTTTTTCTCTATTGGAAGCTCGAGTAAAGAAAAACTACTTTTATCATGAAAGATATAGAAAGGCACAAATTTATATAGAATATTTTATTTCATTAGAAAATACATCTCTTATGTAACACCCAAGATTCCACGGTACACTTCTTTTCGAATAATAGAGTAGCATGTGTTGTATGCAACTTCGAGTTCAAACACACCACAACCAATAAAAATCGTCGTTTTGAATTGTAATACCCATTTTTGGAAATTTTATAAATTTTATCTCTCAAAATGGACTTCATTTTTGGATTAATAATATCAAAAATAGCCTAAGATGAATTTTTGGAATTTTTCTGAAAACTTTCAATTTTTAGTGAATAGTGAAAGCACTTAGTTATATTTTAAAACCGAATTTTTATTTAAATAATTATTTATTTTATTTAAATTTATTTTAGGTCAAAATAAATACATAATACCTATATAATTTCAATGTAATTCATTGTAATCTTAATAATTTTAGATATATAAATATTTTATTGAACTTTTCACTGTCTTTTACCCACCTCCTAGGAGACTTTGCAAATTCACATAAAACATAATCTTACCGCTTCTGTGAGTGGAATTTCAAACATCTGAGAGACACAGTTGTTATCATTAAGTAAAATTTGGTTCAATAAGATGAAAATAATTTTTGGTGAATAGTAACTTTTCACTTTTATTTACCACGATTTAAAGTAAATAGGGTAATTAAGGGTAAAAATGATATTATTATTACCCTAAAACATGTCCTAATTCAATTGGATAAGTATAATTCTACCAAAAAAACCTTATAAATAAAATATGAACCTCTTTGGTCCAGTTGGATTAGATTATGACACTTATTATTATTTTATTTAAAGAAGAGTTAAAAGAGTTAAAATCAATGTTTAATAACTAGAATTTTTTTAATATAGGGTTATACACAAGATAAATTCGACTATAAATATTAATTATAAAGATAAAAAGGTTTCCTACATAATGGTATTTTATTTATAATTTATAGACATTAAATAATTTAATTTATTTATGACACAATGATGATGCAGTAAATACTTAATTAATGAAATATTAAAATAATTGATATTATAAATATCCAAATAAATGTAATTTGATACTTTTTATTAATTACACAAATTTTATAGATTAATATGACATATTTCGGTTGGTTATATGAATTGTTTTCAAAGTAATAATGCTATTATGAATTTAGGAAAAACAAAATACCAAATAGTGTCAAAATTGACATAAAAGGGGTTCTAAGACAAATATTATATTCATAAAAATATATGGTTCGTCCAAAGGAATTATATAATGACAGGTGTATCATTAATGAACCACTTGAGGTTTTATTGGAAGTATATAGTAATTTAATTAACCATATAATATAAAAATACAAAGGGACATGGTAAATGTCAAACTACTTAGCTAAGAGTTAAATCTAAAAGATGAAGTTAATATAATGACCTAAACCTACCTAAAACCTATTAGTTGAGTGGTTTTCGACCCATACCCACCATAGCCTTTAAATAATCCATTTTGGTTCCATTATAAACCGAAAATGATTTTATTATAAAATAATATTTCAAGCTTTTCCTAAGGTTCCCCTAACCTCTCTTATAAAAGGGCACTCCCCCTTCTCACTAATTCACACCTTCAAAGCCATTTTGCTTGGCCAAAACCTTCCCAAATACCCTCTAAAATTTCCTCCCTTTATCCTATATTCCTTACTATAGTCATAAAGCCATCCTACGGAGCCCTTTTGATCAAATCAAAAAGAATAACCCGGAGAAGAGGTAAATATATCACCACCTCTTTCAAGTTCCTTTCTTCTTCCACTTCCTTTTTCTTTGTTGTTTCAATTATAAAATAATAACTCCAGTATCATATATATACTGTGATGTTATTATAAATACGTTACAACCAAATTCATTATTATATCCATCCATTCAATGAAATGTCACCATACGTGCGTACGTACGACTTACCCTCTCCACGTCGTGGTGTAATTGTTATTCAATACATTATTATTTTGATGGGTATAATAATGATGAGTAATTGATGAAAATAATAAATATAACATTATAATTATTCAGTATATATGATATACCATCCAATTATATATTATTTGAATATCAAAATAATGATATTGTCTCTCGTCCGTATGTAAGAATTACCATCTCCATGAACACGATGAGATTCATTCCCCATCGTATCCATTCAAGAAAAATTTTCATTAGATGACTAAAAATAAGGTTTAAAGACTTAACATAATTCTGAATATGAATAAGATACATCCTATCCATAAAAAAAATTACATACGTAACAAATCATATAAAGGAAAACGAATCAGTTAACACCCGAAATGATGATAATACTAAGATATTATTAACAAAGCAATATTAAAAGATCGTATATGATATCATATTAATTTATATGATTCTTGTATAATTTAATAAAAATTATTTCACTGTTATATAGGAGTTCAACCTTCCATCAACCATGGAAAAGTACAAGTTAATGGTTAATTTCACGATCTCTTTATTATCCGAGGTTGTTTATACGTAATTATCTACTGGGACCTTTTTATCATCCACATCCATCTTTCTTAAAAAAGAATTTCAAAACATTATTAATATTTTATAGACTATAGGTTAAAGTCATTTATACCCTTGTTTTACTTTTATAATATGTTTCTAAAGGTATATTTCTGTCATTTTCCAAACATGGTACTTTATGACCTTTTCGACAAAATTAAGGTAAGAATTTATTAACTTATACAGTGGGTTCGGCTATATTACGTCGTTATAACTCGTCAAAGCTTCCCTTACAATCTTATAAGAATATTTTCAAAATAAATGTTTTCTTTATTGTTATGTGACTCTTAAATGATTTCAAAATAGAAATAGATATTTCACTAAAAAAGGATTTGATTTCATCTATGTCAACATCATTTGATGGATTTTAAGTTTATTTGAAGTTGATTTATTATGATTCAAAACTTCCATGTTGTATTGAAGATTTTATGATATGTTTGACTATGGATTTGATATTTGTATACCATTCATGGTTTATGGTTAAAGTATTGAAATTTTTTATGCTATTTTTAAATAAAATGTTTATGTTATATTTCATCCTTTTCATATGAGGAATGTATTGGATGTAGTAAGTGACGGGTGGAGCCTGCTATAGCTCCTCGATTCACCAGTAGGTATCATGAGAAAACTAGATGTGGAATTGGCTGAGGCATTTCTCAATTTTATATATGGTTTTGGCTGAGGCCCTAATATTTTATAGACATCTTGGCCGAGGCCTTGAAAAAATGTTTCAGAATGTATGACATCATACATTCCCTCATTATGAAAATAATATTGATGGTTCATGTGGTCATTCGACTAGTATAATACCCATGATTATGTTTTATTATGGAATTATTTATTTAGCTAATATTCCTTCCATAAAAGTATTCATGTTTATTATTGGTAAAGGCATGTGGTTTCAATTAGTCACCATGCTTAATATTTATGTTATCTTCCACTGTATTGCTTACCCTTACTAGGCATTTGAGCTCACCCCTTTCTTATGCTTCATTTTTCTATGATATGGAGAAGTTAGTTATGAGTGATTTGGAAGCATACTCTAGGAGGATTGGATGTTTTAATAGAAGAAATGTATTGAGTATTTATTTTCATGTTGTAAATTTGAACTTATGTATGAATCTTGTTTCTAATAATACTAAACTGATCGGTCTTTCGAGACATGATTTCCTTGTGATAATGAAAATGTTATGTAATAATGATCTGACTTTGGGAAACTTGGGTCGGGGCGTTACAGTTGGTATCATAGGAAGTTTAGTACAAACCTTGGAAACTAGATTTAGATAAAATCTGATTAGAGCACATTACCCTAAGATAGACTTTGAGGATTAGTATATAAGGACTTTCTAAAATTTTGGTATTATAGATATTTTATTAGTTTTGAAAGAAATAAATCCGTTTCTGGATATGATCAGGTAGAGGCGGATCTGGCACAGATGTACCTAGATGTAAAACTCGAAAACACCTCTTTGAGCTAGACTTGAACGAGAGATGGTGCATGACAATGAGCCTTGCTGCACTCTTGGTTACGACACTCCCGGGGAATATGATTAGGATAATTATCATTTAATTTACAAACCATTATGAAGGGTTTATGAGTATAAACTTCCTAAAATAATTTTTTATGATTATGGATTATATCCATAAACTGTTCAATTTATGTTAAGTGTTTTACAAGTTTGCATTTATGTATTGAGATTCATAGACTAATATAGTGTATGCCATTGTTTAGAAATGGATCCTAGTGGAAGGAATGGAAACTGTATCAATGCATGCACTCCATGTAGGGATTTCCCTCCATTTCATGATAATTATAGTGGAGCTGGTGATACAACTTGTGCTGATCAGCTTATCACCATACTGAAAAAATTCACACAGGTTATGAATAATAACCTTACCCGTATGGAGAACCCTGATCCACATCACAGAGGATCAATGTTAGACCACTTCATGAGGAAAAAACCACAAAAAATCAATGGGGGTACAAATCCATTAGTAGCTGAGAAATGGATAAATTTCTTAGAGAATATATTCCATGCCTTAGGGAGTAGCGAAAGGGAAAAAGATGTCATGGAAGTTTTCCACCTCACTGGAGATGATGATCAATGGTGGCCATTGATTCAAAACACAAAGGAAGATGATGAAGTATCAAATATGTAATAGAGGGAGTTTAAAGAAATTTTCTTAGAAAAATACATTCCTCATGACTATCGAGAAGAAATAGAAATTAAATTTCTGAGTCTAAAGAAAAAGGAGGATGGGAATGTCGCAAAGCATGAAGTTAACATTACTAGGTTAGCGAGGCATGCCGAAGATTATATACGTAACCCAAGAAGTAGTATTGACCGTTTCTTTGATGGTTTAAAACCATTTATCCAACGATCATTAGTATTACAATCCTTCTCATCATATGAAGACATTGTATCGTGTGCTATCAAGATTGAAAAGAAATTCTCTATGTCTTATGACTTTAAATAAAATCAAGAGAAGAATAGATCTATTGAACACTCTAGGAATGGAAATAATGAAACAGGGAAGAAGGGAAGAATTGAATTTCCACCCTCTGATAATTTCAGAAGGAAACACCCTGGTGCCTGTCTAAAAGGAAATGTAGTATGCTACAAATGTGGACAGAAAGGCCACCTTACTGGTGATTGTAAGGGAAAGAAAGACACTACCAATGTTCAATGCTACAATTTCAGAGATATGGGACATTATGCAAACGAATTTCCTAAGCGTCAGGAAAACATACCTCAGAAAAGGCCAAGGGATCAAGGCCAGGCTTATGCGATCACTAGTACTGTGGTTGAAGCCCCAAAAAACATGGTGGTAGGTGATTTAATGGTTTCCTCAAGTTTAGCCAATGCATTATTTGATTCTGGATCATTGCATTGTTTCATATCTTCCCAGTTTTTTTATGAAAATTAGATATTTCCAATTTGATTTAACAAGGGAGTTGTCCGTCAAAACTCCTAAGGGAAGTATCATTGCAAAAAACGTTTTTTGAATCTGTCCCCATTAGGGCATATAAATGTTTTTATCTACTGATCTCATCATCATACCCATGATTGAATTTGATTAATCATCGGTATGGATTGGATTTCAGACCACGATGCAAAAAATTATTGTTAGAAGAAGGAGGTTACTATTTTTATGATGATGATAAAGAACAACTTATCTTTAGAGTAGAATCATCACCACCTAATTCTTCTTTAGATCCACCCCCAGTAGCTCAATTAAATTCAATTATTGGGGAGGAATAGAATGAAATAACTGTGGGTGAGGAAAGGAATGTTCAAATAGATGATGTACCTATTGTGAAAGAATATTTTGGTGTGTTTCTAGAAGATTTATTTGGATGTCCTCCAAAATGAGAAATTGAGTTTTCCATTGATTTAATTCCCTGTTCAAGGCCCATATAGAAGACCCCTTATAGAATGGACACTATGGAATTAGTGGAACTAAAGAAACAACTAGAGGAATTGAGTAATAATGGATTTATTTTCCCATGTGTTTCTCTATTGGGAGCCCATGTTATTTTTTTTAAGAAGAAAGATGGATCTATGAGGATGTGCATTGACTACAGAGAGATCAATGTTATAACAATAAAGAACAAATATCCATGACCTCGCATTGATGATTTATTCTACCAAATTCATGGAGCTCAATACTTTTCAAAGATTGACCTTTAATCTGGATATCATCAGTTGTTTGTGAAGAAGGAATACATTTTGAAAACAGCATTTCAAACCAGGTACGGGCATTATGAGTTTATAGTAATGCCTTTTGGATTGACTAGTGCAGCCTATGTCTTCGTGGATATAATGAATAGGGTTTTCAAAAAAATATCTTGATGAATTTGTAGTGGTATTTATTGATGATATTTTTGTATACTCCTAAATATATGAATATCATGAAAATCACATGCGAATTATCCTGAAGACTCTTAGAAGACATGAATTATATGGGAATTTTAGCAAGTGAGAATTCTGGAATTAGGAGAATTCTTTTCTTGGCCATAATGTATCCAAGGATGGAATCTCTGTTGATCCTTCTAAGACCAAGGAAATCCAAGAATGGCCAGCACCGACAAGTATAACTAAGGAACACAGTTTTATTGGTTTAGCAGGTTATTATATACATTTCGTATAGAATTTTTCTTGGTTGGCTAACCCATTAACAAAGATCACATGAAAAGGGGTTAAATTTGTTTGGAAGAAAGAGTGTGAAGAATGTTTTGAAGAACTAAAGAGAATATTAGTCAATGATCCTATCTTGACTCTACCATCAGAGAATGATAAGTTTGTTATTTATAGTGATGTATTGAAGAAAGGACTTGGTTGTGTCCTTATGTAGATTGATAGTGTTATTGCCTATTCATCACGACAGCTGAAAATTCAGGAGATAAACTATCCTAATCATTATCTTGAGTTAGAAGCTATAATCGTTTCTTTGAAGATTTTGAGACACTATCTCTATGGTGAAAAATGTGAGATTTATACTGATCACAAGAGTTTGAAGTATATTTTCTCACAGAAAGAAATCAACATGAGGAAAAGGAGAAGGATTGAACTAATCAAAGATTATGATTGCACGATACACTACAAGCTGGGGAAGGCAAATAAGGTGGCAGATGCTTTGACAAAAAAGGATAATGGATTTTTGAACAAAATGAGAGTTGAAAATGATCCTATATACATGGATCTAGTAAATATGGATATGAGAATCACCATGGCAGGTGAAACATCATACCTTTTCAAATTGTTGCCAAACCATCTTTACTAGAGCAGATAAAGAGTTCTCAGACCAATGATGGAGATTTTCAAAAGAAGATTGAAGCTATGAATGCTGGGAGATTGGGTGAATTTGTGTACGAAGATGAAATTTTGAAATTTGGGAAGAGACTTTGTGTTCCCAATATACCTAATCTAAAAAAATAATTGTTGGATGATGCTCATAGATAAAATTTCTCTATACACCCAGGTAGCACCAAAATGTTTAGAGATTTGAAGGAACATTTTTAGTGGGACAACATGAAGAGGGAGATTGAAGATTTTGTGTCAAGATGTATGGTTTGTCAACAAGTGAAAGCTGTAAGGCAACATCCTGGAGGAGTCTTGCAACCTATTCCCATACCTGAGTGGAAATGGGATAATATTATGATGGGATTTTTCATGAGACTACCAAATAATCCTAGATGGAACGATGTAATATGGGTCATTCTTGATCGTCTTACCAAGTCGGCAAATTTTCTTATTATAAGAGAAGATTTACCACTTAAATGATTAGCAAGAATATATATTAATGACGTTGTAAGATTTTATATAGTACAACTACCGATTGTTTCTGATCGTGATCCTCGTTTTACATCAAAATTCTGGAAAAGTATTCAGAAAGCCTTGGATACTGAGCTTCGTTTGAGCACTACCTACCACCCCCAAACTGATGTAAAATCAGAATGGACTATTCAAAACTTATAAGACGTGTTGATATCATGATCACTTGACTTTCAAGGTATGTGGGATCAATATTTACCTCTGGTAGAATTATCCTATAATAATAGCTTCCATTCATGTATTTAGATGGCACCAAATGAAGCATTATACAGAGAGAGATGTCGCAGACCAACCTTTTGGTATGATGTTGGCAAAAGAAAACTCGTAGACCCAAAACTTGTGGAGGAAATGATGGGAAAGGTGCAGGTAATCCAAAACCACATCAAAGCAGCTCAAAGTAGGCAGAAGAGATATGCTGATAGCCGAAGGAATGATTTGGAATTTCAGGTTGGAGATCATGTTTTCCTAAAGGTATCTCAATGGAAGGGTGTTATACATTTTAGTAATAAGGGAAAATAAAGTCCCAGGTACATCAGACCTTTCAAAATTCTAGAACAAATTGGGGCTATAGCTTACCATTTGAAAATTCCACCAAGTCTCCCCAAAGTTCATAATGTGTTCCACGTATCACTGTTGAGAAAATACATTCCTGACCTAATGAATGTACTCACCTATGAGGAATTAGAATTGGAACCCGATCTGTCTTATTGCAAAGAGCATGTCAATATTTTTCATATAGGAGAACAAGTGCTGAGAAATCGGATGACTCGTCTGGTAAATGTTATATAGAGAAACCAAAATATGGAAGAGGCAACGTGGGAACCCGAGGAACTTATGATGAAGAACCACCTGAGTCTTTTTATGCAGTAATATTCTAGAAATTTCATGGACATAATTATTTGAAGGATGGGAGAATATAACACCCCAAGCTTCCATGGTACGCTTCTCTTTGAATAATAGAGTAGCGTGTGTTGTACGCAACTTCGAGTTCAAACACACCACAACCAATCAAACTAGCTGTTATGAATAGTAATACCCACTTTTTAAAATTTTATAAATTTTATCTTTCAAAATGGACTTCATTTTTGGATTAAGAATATAGAAATTATCATAAAGTGAATTGTTGGTATTTTTTGAAAACTTTCAAATTTTGTTGAATTGTGAAAAACACTGAGTTATAGTTTAAAACCGAATTTTTATTTAAATAATCATTTACTTTATTAAAATTTATTTTAGGTTAAAATAGATACATAATACCTATATAAGTTCAATGTAATTCATTGTAATCCATTTATAATAATATTATATATATAAAAATTTTATTGATCTTTTCACCGTCTCTTACCCACCTCCTAGGAGAATTTGCAAATTCACATAAAACATATTTTTACCACTTCTGTGAGTGGGATTTCAAAAATATGAGAGACACTGTTGATATCAGTAAGTAAAATTATGTTCAATAAGATGAAAATAATTTTTGGTGAATAGTAACTTTTTACTTCTATTTACCATGATTAAAAGTAAATAGGGTAATTAAGGGTAAAAATGAGATTATTATTACCCCAAAACATGTCCTAATTATATTGGATAAGTGTAATTCGACCAAAAAACAACCTTAGGAATAAAATATGACCCTTTTGGTCCACTTGGATTAGATTAGTACATTTATTATTATTTTATTTAAGGAAGAGTTAAAAGAGATAAAATCAATGTTTAATAACTAAAACATTTTTAATATTGAGTTATACACTAGATAAATTACACTATAAATATTAACTAGAAAGATAAAAAGTTTTTCTACATAATTTTATTTTATTTATAACTTTTAGACATTAAATAATTTAATTTATTTAAGACACAATGATGATGCAGTAATTATCTAATTAATGAGATATTAAAATAATTGATATTATAAATATCCAAATAAATGTAATTTGAGACTTTTTATGAATTACACAAATTTTATAGGTTAATATGACATATTAGGGTTGGTTAGAGGTATTTTTTTCGAAGTAATTATTCTGTTATGAATTTAATAAAAACAAAATACCAAATAGTGTCAATATTGACATAAAAGAGTTTTTAAAACTAATATTATATTATTAATCGATATTCTAATCCTAAAAATCTAATATCTAGAAAAAGGAATTATATAATGATAGGTGTATCATTAATGAACCACTTTAGGTTCTCTTGGAAGTATATATTAAGTTTATTAAACATATAATATAAAAATACAAAGAGACATGGTAAATGTAAAACTATTTAACTATGAGTAAAATCTATATGATAAAGTTAATATAATGAACCAAACCTATATAAAACCTATTGGTTGAGTGGTTTTTGACCCATACCCACCATATCCTTTAAATAATCTATTTTGGATCCATTAGAAATCTAAAATGATTTTATTATAAAATAATATTTCTAGCTTTTCCTATGGTTCCCCTCACCCCTATTATAAAAGGTCACTCCCCCTTCTCTCTAATTCACGCAATAAAAGACATTTTTATTGGACAAACCCTACCAAATGCCCTCTCATAAATCCTCCCTTCATCCTAGAGGCCTTAATTTAGACAAAAATCCAACCTAAGGAGCTCTTTAGATCAAATCAAATGGAAGAACCCGAAGAAGAGGTAAATATCTCACCACCTCCTTCAGGTTCCTTTCTTCTTACACTTACCTTTTCTTTGTTGTTTCCATTATAAAATATTAACTCTAGTAACTTCTATATACTGGGATTTCATTATAGATATGGTACAACCAAGTTCATTATTCTATCCATCCTTTGAATGTCATGTCACCATACGTGCGTACGTACGACTAACTATGTCCATGTCGTGGTGTAATTGTTATTCAATACATTATTATTTAGATGGGTAAAATAATGACGTGTAATTGATGTAAATAATAAATATAAAATGATAATGACTCTGTATATATGATATACCATCCAATTATATATTATTTAAATATCAAAAGAATGATATTGTCACTTGTGCGTACGTATGGATTACCATCTCCACAAACACGATGAGATTCATTCCCCATCGTATCCATTCAAGAGAAATTTTCATTAGATGATTAAAAATATTTTTTAGAGACTTAATATCATTCTGAATATAAATAAGATACATCCTATCCATAAAAAACATTACTTACATAACAAATCATATAAAGGAAAATGAATTAGTTAACACCTGAAATGATGATAATACTAAGATATTGTTAATAAAGCAATATCAAAAGATCATATATGATATCATATTAATGTATTTGATTCTTGTACAATTTAATAACAATTATGTCACCATTATACAGGAGGTTAACCTACCCTTGACCAAGGAAAAGTACAAGGTAAGGGTTAATTTCACAATCTCTTTATTATCCGAGGTTGTTTATACGTAATAATCTATTGGGACCTCTTTATCATCCACATTCATGTTTCTTAAAAACATATTACAAAAGATTATTACTATTTTATAGACTATGGGTTAAAGTAATTTATACCCTTGTTTGAATTTTATAAGATTTTTATAAAAGAATCATTCCATTGTTTTCCAAACAAGGTACTTTATGACCTTTTTGACAGAATTAAGGTAAAAATGTTTTTACTTATACATCCGGTGCAGCTATATTATGTCGTTATAGCATTGTTGAAGCTTCCCATACAATATTATAAGAATATTTTCAAAATAAATATTCTCTTTAAAATTATGTAAATATTAAATGATTTTAAAATAGAAATAGATATTTCTCTAAAAAAGGTTTTGATTTCATATATTTCAACGTCCTTTGATAGATTTTAAGTTTATCTAAAGTTGATTTATTATGATACAAAACTTCCATATTTTATTGACGGTTTTGTGGTATGTTTGACTATGGATGTTCTATTTTTATACCATTCATGGTTTATGGTTAAAGTATTTAAATTTCGTATTGTAGTTTTAATACGAATGTTTATGTTATATTTCAACCTTGTCATATGAGGAATGTATTGGACTTAGTAAATGACGGGTGGAGCCCGTTATAGCTCCTCGATGCATCAGTAGGTCTCACGAGACAACTAGACAAGGAATTGGATGAGGCCTTTACCAATTTGATATATGGTTTTCGCCGAGGCCCTAATAATTTTTAGATGTCTTTACCGAAGCCCTAAAAAAATGTTTCAGAATGTTCGACATTATATATTCCCTCATTATGAAAATAATATTTATGGTTCATGTGGTCATTCAACTAGTAGAATACCCATGATTATGTTTTATTATGGCATTATTTGTTTATCTCATATTCCTGTTATAAAAGTATTCATGTTTATTATTGGTAAAGGAATGTGGTTTCAATTATTCAACATGCTTAATATTTATGTTATCTTCGGCTGTATTTCTTACCCTTACTGAGCATTTGATCTTACCCCTTTCTTTTGTTTCATTTTCCCAGGATATGAATAAGTTAGTTATAAGTGATTTGCATGCATACTCTAGGAGGCTTGGATGTTTTAATGGAATAAATTCGTTTTGTATTTATTTTCAAGTTGTAAAGTTGAACTTATGTATGAATCTTGATTCCAATAATACTATACTGATCGGTCTTTCGGGATATGATTTCCTTGTGATCATGCCAATGTTATGTAATAATTCACCAACTCCGAGTAACTAGGGTCAAGGCGTTACATCTTAAACATATGATTTTCCACCCAAAGTATCTCCAAATGAGGTATCACAAAACAAGATAGCTTCCCCCCACACTTAAGTTCAACTAGATCATGAAATTTCACTTCAAGAGTAGGTTGGATTAAGAAAATTGGCTTATAATGTGACTAAAATAATAATTTTTTCATGTATTATAATGGATAAAAGGATTAAATGTTCAAGGTATTCCATAATAAACATGATTATGTTGAAAATGGGGCTTAAATAACAAATAAATGCCTTAATAATTTAAAACAAAAGTACATCAAACCCTAATGTTTTGATAGAAATAAATCATATTGTTCTTAAATCAAGCATGGTATGGTTCTCTCAATAAGTGAGTTTAAAGAAACTAATACGAAAAATATACTGATAATCCTCATGGGAAAGTTATTTCAATGATAAAGACTGTGATATGTGGCATGGGATTCAAAATTCATTAGATTTTTCATGAAATCCCCAAATATTTGAACATGAAAAAAATCATTTTCAGCATTCATTTAAACTCAATTTCATTAAAATATATAAGTTCACTCATTGAAATTAACTCAAAAAATTTAAATGATAATAATTAAATCTCAAACTATTAAAAAACTTACAAAAATTTAAAAAGAAACACAAAAAATTAAAAAACACGCATTTTTTTATTTTTTATTGGAAAACAGAAAAATAGATATTTAAATTTCCTAAACTACAAAGGATTCATCCCCCAATAATAAATTATGTAGTGTCTATGAAATATTCCACTATATTTAACATGTATGTATATTTGAAAATAAATCACAACATGCAAGCAAGTGTAAAGGAGAAGTACAACATGACTTATTGGAAGTGCAATGTTGAGTGAAGATCTTAAGTGTTTCCCTAAAAAAATCTACATGGAAAAGTAGAGTAAATGAAATACATATTTTATTAAAATAAATTAAAATTAAAATATAATTATAATAGAAGGATAAATATTTTTTTAATCCTTTAATTGGGTCCTAGGTTTTGACTGCCTCTAAATGAACAGTTCTAGTGTGTTATCCCCAATCGGATGGTGGGTGGAGTTTCATAGTGATGAACCACTTGTATTTATTCTTTAAATCATAAACTTATTTTATGAGTCCATAGGTATATAATAGAAAATCCACCCCATGAAAATGAGATGAATCTTACATTATGGGGGTAGGAAAAATGGTGTGTCCTCATATTTCTTGGTTTCCAGTTGCACAACCACCTCTTCATTATATAGTGGTTTCTTAATGTAAGCTACAAAAAAATAATAGTCAAAGGGAAAGTTAGAGTGTAATAATATTTGAATAAAATTAAAACTTGAAGTATCTATATCAAATTCATTCCCTTTAATGCAAGTATCTTGTGTCTCATTTATCTCTAGCAAAGACACTTTGATATTCTCTTGCACTACCTCCTATAAATGTTCAACAAGTTCAGGGAGCTCTAAATGTTTCTCAATAGGTTCATAATCATTTTCTTAATTTTTTTCCTCTAAGTATAATTATAATTTGGAAGAATCTAAGAAATTCAAGAAAGGGGAGTTAGTACTCAAATTATCATTATTAATATCAAAATGAAAAGTGTCCAGAAAAATATTATCTCCCTATGTTTGTTCAGATAAAATTTTTTTTTTAGTGGGAAGTGCTTCATGGAGTAGATTAGTGGTAGATGAAGGTGGGAAGTTAGGCTCCATTATTTGAAATATGAGTGGGGAAATCACCTCCACCACTTGTTTGAATGGGTGTTCCAGTTGAAGTTGATTATCCAATATAACTTCTCATTTTAGTTTAATCTTTGATAATTCACTACTAGAATTCAAGGTATCGGTGACGGGTTCCCATCGCAAATGGGCTTTAGCGACGGGGACCCATCACAAATTTCCCGTTGCAGAAAATGCCGTCGCAAAAAATATTTTTTGGGTTGGGAAACTTCACCATCGCAAATAAGTCCCCGATTATATACTTTATATATATATAATCTCTTTTGTGATGAGACCGTCACAAATAATTTTTTTTTCGACGGGCCCGTATTCCCGTCGCAATTGTTTTTTGAAAATATTTTTTTAGACTATTTGCGACAGGCCCGTCACAAATAGTATTTGCGACGGGCCCGCAATCCCGTCGCAAATAGCTTTTTTAAGAAAAAATTATTTAGACTATTTGAGAAGGGATCCCATTGTAACAGTTCTCGTCGCAAATAATAAATAACTTAAAAAAATAAATTTAATAAAATTATGGTTATTGAAAAAGCAATTTTAATATTATTAAAATAATAACAAAAATAAAAAATAATAAAATTCTCAATATTCATGAAAAAAATATAAAAAAAATCATAAAATATTATTATAATTAGTGAAAAATTAATTTTAATATTATTAAAATAATAAAAAAATAAAAAAAATTAAAATTCTCAATATTCACAAAAAAATATAAAAAAAGTCATAAAATATTATTATTATTATTATTATTATTATTATTTTTTTTTTATTAGTAACATAAAAAAATATTAAAAAATATAATACCAAAAAAATATATTTAATAAAATTCTAATTAATGAAACAATAATATTAATATTATTAAAATAATAAAAAATTAAAAAAATTAAAATTATCAATATTCAAAAAAAAACAAATCATAAAATATTAAAAATTTAATTCTGTAATAATCACACCGATATAAAAGACAGAAATTATAAATAGTTTATATTATAACAAATTTAAATTCAAATGATTTTGACATAAAAAAATCACTGGGGGGGTCATCTTTTGGAGGAGGTGGAGGAGCTGAAGGAGCTGGTGGAGGAAACTCAATCCCTAAACTACGAGTCAATAGACAAATTCACTCCATCTGCTCATGATGCTACTGCTAGCATCGATGCATTTCCTCCTCATGTTGTTGCTGCTGCTGCCATCGACGCATCTCCTCCTCATGTTGCTGCTGCGGACGTATCTCTTCTGGCTACTTCTACAAACTCTCTATAAGGTCATTCTGAGCTCGGAACTACTCTGGATACTTTGAGCCAGAAGATGTTGCCTCTCCATGAGCTCCTCTCGAGCAGGACGCCGACATCGCAGAAGTACCATAATAAGTACCAGGAGTCACATGAGAGCTGATACCAACTACTCAGCCCTTCTCAAAGCCATACTGAGTCACCTGCATCCTTGCCGCCTCTTCGAAATGGTGGGCACTAGTCTAATCAGTCACCTCGTCCTGACCCTCAGCCTGTGTCTGAGAAGTCGCAACCTCATATGATTCCTTCAATTCCAATTTAAAATTAAAATTGTGAAAATATTATATGCAGTTAGTTGTCAAACTGAAAAAATAAGACTAACCACAATCTTACACTGGCGATCACCTCTAATCTCTCCAGTGGCTGGATAACTGTACATCCTCCGATAAACATCGTACTCTGTAATGTCGGGATACTCGACTGCCTATATGAATATAAAATAAACTGTTTATATTTGAAGTTATATAAAATATTTAAAAAAATACTTACCAAATGCTCTCTATGCATATTGAATGTACGACTACCAGCTCGATGCGTCACCTCCTGTCTCCCCTAGTTCTGCCGACCCAATGAAGACCTCCTCTGAAATCCACCACCCAACCAGTGTGCACATAATCCATCACAAACCTAAGATGAAATGTACTCTGGTTGGTGGGCTCTACATGACTCATCAAATACTATCGCGCCTGCTTTCTTAATGACCGTATTTCTCAAATTGTGCAAAAACTGACACAAATGATCATGCAAAGCCACCTTCCATGCTGCATGGATGTCGTCATGCATGCTATCATCGATGAGATACCATAAACCCTACAAGGAATTTATAATATCAAGTTATTAATAAAATAAATTTCAAAATAAATATTATTTATTTACGTACCATCCAATGATTGTACATGCCTTTCTGCACATCAACGAGAATCTGTTCCCATGTGGTCCATGGCTGAGAAAAATAGTTGCGCTAGATAGTGCTCCACTGTCCAATAGCTACATGTGAAAAACTGTTAAAACAGAATAAATAATCAAACAATTAGTATATATATAAATAAATTAATGAAATCTAACTAAAATATATAGTTTACCATACCTCCGTGTGCGTGGATCGAAGACAAGATGTGTACGTCACTCGAGGATAGGGTCATGAATCATCAGTCGCGCAAGACCGCACCCCCTCCGCGTACCTCCTGAACCCCCAGTGGGATGAGGGTCAGATGATCCCACATCCTCCTCATCTAAAGGTAGCTCAGCCTCCTCTAACTCACGCAATAGATCATAGTCTATCTGAAACACAAAATGATGGTTTTTAGCAGATAGTTGAAAATAACTATTATATATATATATATATCTTAGTTTGGATCATAACCAGCATTTAACTGTGCCAATGTTCACCTTCATCATCATCTTCATATCTAAAGATGTCAATGTCTTCATATTACTCCTTTTCATCATCAATATCCACATGAGTTTCACCTTCATAATCCCTTGTCATTTCAATTTCATTTATAACATAATTAACATTTTAGTCACCATGGACCCTTAATTGTGGGGTGTTTTCATTGATATTCACGTTTCTTTGTGAAAAAGATGGATTTTGAGTAGTCTCTTGAAAAATTTAAATTTCTTCCACTTCAGCGGAACCACATTCAGTTTGAGTAAATTGATTTTGCTGAGATTTCGTTTTTATTATGCTCCACCAATCACCCAGGTCTCTTGAAGTATCACAATATATTGCGTAAGAAATTTGATGTGCTAGTTAATCTAGTAAAATTGGTTCATTTACTGCAAGAAGACTTTTATATTTAATATTGACGATTACTTGAGTCGGATGAACACACAAGCCTCTCTAAGTATCCAACCACCGACATTTAAAAATCATTATGTAATTTTTTCCAAGATAACATAGCTCAATAATTTCATCTAGAATGCCGTAAAAGTCAACTTCAGTTTCTCTATGATGTGATACTCTCAAACAAAATCCACTGTTCATTGGTTTTGTTGATTCCCCATATGCACGTGTATGAAATTGAAAACCATTCACCACATATGCATTATAAGATTTAACCATTTTGGATGGTGGGTTACTCAATATACACAGTCACTTATCAATTTTATCAGCATGTTGAGACACCTGAAAATTTCTAAAACAATTATAAATATAATAAATATTAATCCAAATTGATATTAAACCATCAATAATTTATGTTACAAGCTTTTGAAACCATTTGAGAATTTTTTTTTGTCTGTGTTCTTCAAGAGCAGCTGCTATAATTTTTGGAACTTGTTTCATGATATGATTATCATATAACCTACAAAGTAAATAATTTTACATACTGTAATAGAAATTATATAATAAGTGATAGAAGCACTCATAGTAAAAATGTTTTCATTTCGTTACAGTTGAAAAGAACATATGTATGAGATCTGTTATGTTCATCATCTGAAAGCCATCGTTCTTGAACTCCACCGAAGCAAATATTCGGCTGATTAAAAACTGATAAATGATTTTCCATTGCATTATTAAAATTTCCCCCATTCTGTACCATGCAGTTTTGTTTTGAGGTATATTCAGATTCAAAATAGTGAGAGCAGAAAAAAGCAATTTCCTCTTGAAAATAAGCTTCAACAATTGAGCCTTCAATTGATGCTTTGTTACGAACTTTTTTCTTCAATTTCTGCATGCATCTCTTGAATAGGTACATCCATCGAAACTGTACTGGACCTCCATATTTAGCTTTATGTGGAAAATGTAATATCAGATGTTCCATTGAGTCAAGGAAAGTAGGTGTAAATATTCTTTCCAGTTTACATATAATTACAACAACATCTTCTTCCAGTTTTCTTAGCACATCATAGTCCGTTGTCACTACACAAATGTCTCAAAAAAAATGATATGTCTATTATCAAATCCCAAATCATAGAATTCAACAATCCTCGGAATCCAATCGGCATAAGTCTTTCAATTATAACATGACAATCATGACTTTTTAATCTGGTAATATGACCATTCTTAACACATCTACCCAAATTGGAAGAATAGCCATCTGGAAGTCTCAAATATACAATCCACTAACAAAATAATAAACGAATCTCTTTGGACAGTGTATAAGCTGCTTTTGTCTTCATTAAACTTTGTGATCTGACATTTTCAAATAGTTCAAGTTCTGGTCACCTGAAAATTTGGGCAAGATCTAATCGTGCTTTTACAGTATCCTTGGTCTTAACAGGTGTATCCAAAACTGTATGAAATAAATTAGCAAAACAGTTCTTCTCAATGTTCATGACATCCAACATGTGGTGGAACAAAAAATCAAACCAATATGGGAGATCCGCAAAAATGTTTCATTTAATACAATTATGTTCTTTCCCAAAGTCATGAATTTTATGTCGGTTTATTGTTAGACCAAATGTGATGGGAGGTAATGAAAATACAACTAATTTTAACTCTGTACCAGAGATCATTTTTTGAGGTTCATCCCTTTCTATTGTGCCTTTTCTAAAATGAGATTTGTTCTTTTGAAAAGGATAATCGGTTGGAAGAAATCTGCGATGACAGTCAAAATATCAATGTTTTTTTCCATTGACGATCATAAAAGCTTTGTTGTCTTTCATACAGTAAGGACATGATTTTGGAACATGGGTACTCCAGCTAGATAACATGTCATTTACCATAAATTCACTAATTGTCCACATCAATGCGCCTTTTAATGTGAAATTTTGTTTCACAGCAACATCATATGTACTAACACCATTATTCCACAATGCATTTAACTCAACAATAAATGGTTTAAAATAAACATCAATATTCTTTTTCAGATGTCCTGGGATTAATAAGGTCAAAAAGATATAGGGCTCCTTCATCAACATCCATGGAGGTAGATTGTATGGAGTTATAAAGACAGGCCAACATGAATACTAAATTCCATAAGAATCAAACTGACAGAAACCGTTAGTAGAAAGACCCAATCGCACGTTTCGGGCTTCTAAAGCAAAAGGTGGATGCAGAAAATCAAAATGTTTCCATCAATCATCATCAGATGGATGATTCAAGATTTTACCGGTTGAAATATTGGTTTTGTGCCATGAAATCATTGATGTTGTGTTATGAGACAAAAATAAATGTTGCAGCCCAGGTGTAAGGGGGAAATATCTCAACTATTTTACAGGAATCAATCCAGACTTCCCTAGTTGAGATTTGTTATAATTCGATTTTCCACATGTTGGGAAACTATCCAACGACTCATTTTCACCAAAATATAAGATGAAATCATTTTCACATGCATGAATCTTCCGACAACTAAGTCCTAGATTACGAACCAACCACTTTCTCTCATAGTAATTTGCAGGCAACACATTTCCTTCAGGTAACAGTGTTTTATCCAAAGAAAATATCAGATCAAAACAGTTGTTTGACATTGCATTATCTGATTTAAAAGCCATAAATCTTGAAACTGATTCTAATTTTCTTATATTGCAACAAGGATATAATGAATTCTCAGCAGACCTCAAAAACACATAAAATTCAAATGGTGCCAACTCAGGAGTTGAATCAATATCATTGTGAGTTTTAGTTTGTTGAACAAATAGACCTGCAACATCATTTACTAAATTTTGGAACTGTGATGGATTCAGAATCAAGTTATTAGTATGTTCTTTGGAACTGTGTTCACCATGTTGATACCAAAAAATATAATCTGGTTGAAAAATAAACCGCAAGAGATGTCCCCCATCCTTTTCAAATGTGTCAAACATTCTTAGAGCACATTTTTTACAAGGATACTTAATTGTGACTTCTGAAACATAATCTGGTTTTTATGATGAAAATGCTAAGAAATCTTCAATACTCTCAATATATACAGTATTTAAACCAGAACCATTTGGATTTCTATACTGATTTGTCCAAGAACGATCATCTAATAATGATTGATATCAACTTCCTTGTTCCATATTTTTTCTACAAAATATAAGATATTCACTATTTCTGAATAATTTAAAATTATAAAAATACTATCTAAAAAAAGAAGATAAATAATTACTAATACTTATTAATAATTACCATTAATTAAAGGTGACAAAATTTCCAGTGGATTGACGACTACTCTTTTGTTGAGGTCTAGAATTTACTATTTTTCACATTTAAGATCAAAACTCACCAAAAATCATAATATGATAAAAATTTGTTAAAATTGATTAATTTAAGTGATTAAATATTTAAATAAAATATTAAGAATTATGAAAATATTATCTCTATAAATTCCCCCAAACTCATCTCTTGGACATCTATACAATTAAACATCAAAATTAAATCAAAGAAAATTTAAAACACAAACACATGAGATCAAACAATTTAACACCAACAAATAAATGATATCCTGCCTCCTCAAAGAAAATTTTTCAATTTATCCCTTTATATAATTAAAAATACTTTCAATTCATTTCTATTAATTTTCACACAAAACACTTACCTCACTTTCATTTTCTCTTATCACAAAAATGTCAATTTTCAACAATGCCTTTCACATCCAAACTCATGAAAGGATCCCCAGAGTATTGATAAATTAATAAATATGCACTAGATGTTATTCAAGGATATGTGATTATCACGATGTCTTTTTAGGGTTGTTCTATGGTTTTTTTAGGATTTAGATGTGTAAAATTTTGAGGTAGAATGAGGTGGGTTTGGATTTTTGAAGCAAAATTGTAATATTCCAGTTTTTACTCAAGTATAGTCTCTTCCAAAATCCCCTTAGTAGAAAATCACCTCCATCATCACCAAATATCAAGGAATTTTTACACAATTCATCATTCCATTAAAAATTTAAATCTTCTCAAACATATTTTTTCTTAAAAGATCTATATAGGGACAACATTCCTTATCCATTGGAAGCTCTAGAAGGGTACAAATTCTTTTATGATAAAATCTTCAGAAAGGAATAGATTTAAAAAAAAATATTTTTTAGTAGAAAACAGATCTCTTAGACATTTTATTTTTCCCCAAAAGTATCTTTAAATGAAGTATAACAACACAAGACAACTTCCCCCAAACACTGAAGTTCAACTAGATCATGAAATTTCACTTCAAGAGTAGGTCGGATTGGGAAAATTTGATTGTAAATGTGGTTAAAATAATTGGTTGTTCATGTATTATAAGTTATAAAAGGAATATATGGGCATGGAAAACCATAATAAAAAGGATTATCTTAAAAAAGGCGCTCAAAAACCAAAGAAACACCTCAGTAATTTAAAACAAAAGTACCTAAAACCCTAATATTTTGGTAGAAATAAATTTAATTTTGGTTAAATAAAGTATGGTATGGTTTTCTCAGGAAGTGATGGGAATTAATGTAAAGACCCGTAAATTTCAAGGAATTTTTTTTTCGTAAATTCTTAGGGATTTTACGAGTACGAAGTTTCTGACGGCACCTGATTCCAAGGCCCGGTGTGTCCGAAATCAATTTCTGAAGTTAAGCTCTAGTAAGATCAATGAACGAACGAGCATGTTTTTCTAACTTTTGAACCGGTGCTCGGAATAGAAATCCAAGGGCACCAATGAAAACACATCACCATTAATTGCTTATGAAGACCATTACTGGGGTTGCGTTTGCTCGAGAGGAGTTGTAAAAAAATTGGGGATGAAATGATAAGTAAAATAAAATTGTGTGTAATTTTATTTTATCCTTGGTAGTTAAACTCTCTCAGGGGAATTTGTAGGTGGGGATCACGACCACCCAACTTCCCATGTGTGGTTATGAGGGATGTGGGGCCCACACGAGCCTACACCTTTTCACATTCCCCATAACCCCTTAAACTCCTTTTAAACCTCCCTTGTTTTTAATGGTGTGCCTTCTCCTCTTCCACATTAATATTGCCAACTTAACACCCGATTCATTTTGACAACTCAAGATTAATTAAGTGAATTTAACTTTTGAAGTTTTGAAATGTTGGCATAAGTAAATAAAATAAGGCAAGAGCCTTATTTTATTTTGGTTGTTTCGTTGTGTGGAGACTTTGGGGAGAAAACTCTAATCCTTAAAGAACTCCATCACCTTCGTTGAAGAAAGTCAAGACTTCGACGAAGAACCCCGTCACCGCAAGGAGAGATCGACGTGTCATTCCTTCTCCTCTCCACAGCTGGAGTGTGATGTCATCCCCTTCTTTGGCGCACATCAACACTGTCATTGAAACCACCCCTGCGATGCTAGCTTCTAGGAATTTCTTTGTGGAAGGGGTTGATTTTACGTTCAAGATTAATTTGATGTCAATCGTTAATTATTGGACGCTTGTTATCAACATAAAGGGAGGAGGTTGGACCGCACAAACACAGCCGATCGTCCTCCCCTTTTATTGTAGATCTTCTTCATGGCTTGAAACAGAGGTGACGCGGTGCCGTTGCACCGTGCAGAAACAAGAGAACCACACCAGAGCGGGCCGCGCGGCGCCGTTGTTCCATGCCGGTGAAGCCAAAGGAGGCCATGACCAAGAGCGGGTGGCAGCCATTGGCCGCGGTGGTTCGGTGAGGGGGCGGTCGAACTCTACCAGCCACCAACGCATCAAGAGGCGGGACCCGCGGGGGTCCCACAGTAGCTCACCGGCAGGACAAAATGGTCGGCCATTCCCAAGAAGTCCGGGGGTTTGAAACCCCCGGCAGCCAACAAGAGCGGACCTCACAGGTCCGCCGTTTCGGGAAAACAGGGGGGCGGCGCCCCCTCCCCCCTTCTGTGTCTGCTCAGCGCATGGGCACCCGCACCGGGCCGGGCCGCCCACGCCGGGCCGAGCCGCACACACCGGGCCGGGCCGTGCCGTCCGGGCTGGGCTACTCCAAAATGGGCTGGACTCGGAACCGGGTCGGGTCGACCCAGGGGGTATTGGGCCGGGTTGGACCGGGCCCAAACCCCCTGTTTTCGGACAGATCCATTCAAACGCCCATAACGTGGGATACATACCTCTGATCGACGCACCGTCACCTGTGATAGGATCCTTTGATCGAGACGGTCGTTTTGGTATATTACAGTCAAGGTTTCAGAGAACATTGGGTATGGCGAGGTTGGTTCGAACACGAAACTAACCAGGCCGTCGGAGCGGAAACACTTATAACTTGAGCTCCGGACGTCCAATTGACGCGTCGTCGACTTTGTTGGATTCCTCTTAGCGAGACGGTTCTTTAGACTTACTCCAATCGAGGTTTGGATGTAGCTGGAGTACGGTTGGGTTGGTTTTAGCTTAAAAACCAACTGGGCCCCCAGGACGAAAAGACCAATAACTCTCAGACCGGGTGTCCAATTGACACGCCATCTGTCGCGTTGAGTTCCTTTTGAGGAGACAGAACTTTGTGATAAATCAAATCTGGACTTCGTGACAGTTTATGTATCGACCCACTTGGCTCGTGGAGTGGACCCTCCTGGAATTGAGCATGCTGTGTGTGGGAACTATAGAGCTGGCTACGACTACGACGATGATGACGACTGTACTTGGATATTATGTGGGTTCGGCAGTGAGGACGACTGTACTTGGATCCTCAGTGGGTTCGGCAGCGATGCTGACTATACTTGGATCCTACGTGGGTTCGACAATGATAGTTACTGTACTCGGATCCTACGTGGGTTCAGTAGCGACGACATCTGTACTTGGATCCAATGTGTGTTCGGTAGAGGAGATGATTTAGAGGCTACATCAATCATCCCCACCCCTATTAGTGAATAGTTTACCTGTGTGAGCTGAGTCTTGACTTTAAATCTTTATCTTCGATAAGATTAACTTGCTTTCCTATGTGGATTGGGATGTACCTTCCTGTGTGGATTTAGTTATACTTTCCTGTGTGAACTGGGTGGTACTTGAGCTTGTGAGTTGGAGCAGAACTGGAATTGATGACTTAGGTATATGTATGGGAATATACCTAAGTAGTGTTGGTTGATACTTTTGATCGTATCTTTCCATTGTGGTTTATCCTTTGTGGATTCTGGGAGACCTATGGGAGTCTCGGGGTCCCTACTGAGTATCGTATACTCACCCCTTCACGGGCTACACCCGCACTATGTTGTGTTGGTTACAGATGACAGACAGCGCTGATCGTGGTTGTGGATTGAGGAGTGGGACGGTACCTGGAGGTGGTCTATCAGGTGGGACGAACACAAAAAGGATGGCTGTACTCGAGGAGCTGATGAGACTGTCTATACTCACCCTTCAGGTGGGAGTTCCAGAGGACGACTTGGTGGTTGCTGCTTACTTTTCAGTTGTTGTACTTTCTTTTCAGTTGTAATGCACTTTCAGTTGGGTTTGTATACTGGCCCATTTACATTCAAGTACTTACTTGTTTTTTCAGTTTACTTATTGTTTACTTAAGTTTTCATACTCTATGGTGTTGTTTTCTTTTATAAAGGCATTTCCTTCCCTTTTTTTGGGATTTACGCCTTTGGTTCTAGTCGCCAGCCCCTGGCCTATGGGAGGCGGGCTTGGGGTAGTCACGACACGGGTCCCTAGGACGGGTCATGAAAAATTAGTATCAGAGGTGTTCGGTTCTATCACATAACTCAGGACTCTGATCTCTCTTCTACGTGAAGCAATAGTGTTAATGGTATTGAGTGTGGATATTAGTCTAGGGAGTCCAATGTTGGTGCGGCGGCCGACGTATCCATACACCAGGACACTGACTTCTGATTTCTGACTCAGTGCACAAAAAAATTGATTGCATGTGTGTCTTAATGTTTTCTTTGTGATTACTTTGTTTCAACTCACCAGGTATACTTTATTGACCATAGTGCACCTGTTTTTTTTCTGTATGGCCCCACGATAGCAGCCAGCTAGGGTTCTGAGATTTGTGCGAGATGGCAGCCCACCGAGTGACGAGGCCTCGGTGCAGGGCCCCATTACAGCGGAGGCACCAACGGTACCTCTACCCGTCGAGCCATCGATTCCACCAACCCCAGCAGCTGAGAGTGCACGTCACCTTATTGAATTACACTAGTTTCAGCATCAGTGACCACCTAGGTTCCGCGGGGAGATATTATAGCATCCTGCCTTTTTATCACATAAACATTCATTAAATTAAACAAAACTGAGGATCTTTAAGGTTTAGTGTCTTGGAAACTAGGAACTCAAAACATGAAAACATAAAACATTCTTCTTCAACACTTGAAAGGCTTCTCCTTAGGTTTGTCCTAGGTTCAATACTGCATCTCATAACCTGGGGACATACATCAAAAGAAAGGGTGAGCAGAAGGCCCAGTAAGGGAAACAAGAGAAACATTTTACATGTGAACTTTATATACATCAACAATGTCATGAAAAAGAACTTTAAGGAATGACAAAGAAATCATGAGGGATATGATAATAAAAACAACATTTTTCATAACTTGAAGATGTGGCTGCAATATTTAATATTGGCAATCATTTCGTTTCACCAAGGTCCATCCCCAAGGTGTCATTAAAAATTACCAAGGTTATTCACCAAGGTATCAGTCTAAAAAGTCATCTCTAGAGAGTAAGTCTTTACCCAATGCATTGGAGCGCTATCTGGGCACACCCATAACATGTCTTTATTATCATTTGAGCCACATATATCATCATCAATCATTTCATAAACAACACATATAGAATAAAAGAAACGGGTTTCATTTCATAATCATAAAATTTTAAAAACTACTTTAATGACATGATCTTTTTGTCACTTTAAACCCACGGAAAGGGAAAGCGGGTTTCATGTATGTAAATCCAAGAATTTAAAATATAAAACTTTGATATATATGTGAATACCCCTTTAGAAATAAGATCTTTGTGTATTCACTTAATAACATTAAATAATTTTGAGATAAAGAGGGAGGCATTTTGAGATGAAACTATGCAGCATAACGTCTATGATACATGGTTTTAGAAAAAGATGGAAAGAGAGGGGACATGGGTCACCCACTCAAAAATGATACATAAAACAATTGGGGAACAAAATAGAAAGTATTTAAGAACATGGTAATGAAATTTGAATCATAAACCATTTGAAAAGAAGAACTTGAAAGGAAGACAAAAAATAAGATTTCTCTTATGAGAATTCGGCAGCCTAACAGCGTCACTTAAAACTTCCAAAAATGGATTGATGAGATCAAATAGGGTCTCTCATCATATGAACATAAATGATAAGTATGATAGATATAGAGATCATACCCCAAAATAATAAAAAGGAACTTGAAATACTTGGCATGAAAATAGATCTTGAAAATGAGAAGGGTGAAAGAATCCGTTACAAAAATTTCGGCAGCCTAACGGCGCCACATAAAACTTCAAAATACTGAATTGAAGAGATAAAATGGGGTCTCTCATCATATGATCATAAAAGATCAGTATGATAAATTTATAGATCATACCCCAACATAATAAAAAGGAACTTGAAATACTTTACATGAAAATAGATCTTGAAAAATGAGAAGGGAGAAAGAATCCGTTACAAAAATTTCGGCAGCCTAACGGCGCAACTTAAAACTTCATAAAAAGAAATAATGAGAGTAAGAGGGGATCTCTCATTATGTGAACATGAAAAGGGCAGTAATAGGAGTATAAAAGAAAACCCTTTAACATAAGAACATGGAGCATAAAATAAATTACATAAAAAAGATTTCTTGAAAAGAAAGAGAGAGATCGGATCCCTTACCTGAAAACGTAACTCTTAAAACTCAAAGGTTTGGACCTTGAGGGCTTGGGGGCACCTTGGGAGGACTCAATGGGAGGTAAGGAGACCAAAAAAATCGTTGGGGGAGAGTGGGGAGTCGAAATGGATGAGAGGATGGCTTGGTATTTATAGGGAAAGTGAGGGGACAAGGCATTAATGGCCAAGGGACACCCCATTAGTGGTTTTGGAAAAACAATGGGCTTGCCCATGGTATTTGCCCATGGTATTGGACACTTGGGACACCTCACACAATAATTCATCCCCTTTAGTCGACCATCCCTTAAAATATCTCATGAAATCATCATGACACAATTATGATGTCATTAAACATACCGAAACCCTAAAACTGTATTTTTACTATTCACTGAAAATTCAGCTTTCCCAAAAAAATCCCAAAATTTCACCTTAACCAAATATCAATGCTCTGATTTCAAAAATGAGCTCCATTTTATAAAAATAATTTTCTAAATATTTTTATTTTATTATTTAAATAAATACACTATTCACCGAAAATTCATTTTTTCAGAAAAATCCCCAAAAATTACCATAACATAATATCGATGCTCTGAGTTCAAAAATAAAGTCCATTTTATAAAAAATAATTTTTTAATTATTTTTAATTTAATTTTTAATTATAAAACACTATTCACCTGAAAAAACTAATACTTGAATAATAATTTATGAAACCGTTATTTAACCATTTTATTGAATCACATTACTTAATCAAGGTGCCTAGATTATATTAATACTTTCTTTAAGTGAGATTACTAATCCATTTGGACACATTACTAATCCTAATCATAAAATCACTATTCATAATTTACTATTCATCTAAAATCATGTTGATCTTATTAGACTATAAATTTCGTACTAGACATAATTGTAGAAGACCATTGTTTGAAAATCATTACACATTTTTAATTATTTAAGGTTTACATAAAACATTTTTAAAATATCCTTTTTCTAAAATTCACCAAAAATATGCATACTATATTTATCCAGACATTTGAAAATTCATAAACTTCATCATAAGAAAAAATCCCAATTTTTATTTAAAACAAAGGTTTACACAAGGTAGTTACGGTCTCCTTACATAGCCCCTTATCACACCAGCATAGGACCTAAGTATAAGGTGTGCTAAGGAGAGAGAATATGAGGGAGGCTTGGCCAACATCACACGAGTAGTAATTTCTATCAGTTTGAACTTCTCACAAAGGCGATTCCGTTCTAGCTTCACACGATGAAGTTCGGCTTGGGTTTGGTCCAGAGCAAAGCCCAATGGTGCTACCTCCTTCCCAAGTTCTATTAGATGGGCTTCGATCGGTCCAAGACTACTGGGTGAGGCCATTTAATCTTCTTTCTATAACAATTAACCATGATTACTTGTATTTAGAGACAATAATCAAAACATTTAGTTTCGAGGGGTCATATTGACCAATGGTCATATAACAGTCAAAACCTAGTGGTCTCATTTTAATTATACTCATGTTATGAAATGAAACATTTTTGTTGAGTATAAAAATAAAATAAAATAACACATAAAATTAGGAAACAAGATTTATTCGAAATTTCAGGTCGTTACAGATAGACCCTCAGGCAGACGAGGACTGGCAAAAGGCTGTTGTTCAAGTCTTCAAATTAGTAGGAACACCAGCTGACCTCATGGTGATCCTTACGGCGAATCTCATGCACGCGGCATCTGGTTGATGGTGGAGCCTGATGCTCCAGGTGCACGATGAGGTATCACTACTTTGGACGAACTTCAAGAGCCTCTTCCACTCGGAGTTCATTCCATCCACCCTCCGTGCGGTGCTCATCCAGGAGCTATTACAACAGCGGCAGGGCAGTATGAGAGTAGCCCAGTACTCGGTGAGGTTTACTTATCTCTAATGCTACTCCATGGACATGGTACGGGACCAATTTTTTCGGGCCCGGACCTTCGAGCAGGGACTGAGGCATGAGATCAGGGCTTCGATAATCTCCCTCAGCATATCGATGCAGGCAGGAGTACTGGAGCGAGCCCTTCTTGTAGAGAACTTTTTTTACAGAGCCTCCACTAGTAGCGAGACCTATTGCAGGGCGGCACGTAGCGGAGTCTTCTGCAGCTGGCAGTCGACGGATGTCACAGGGGTCCAAGCGGACCAGACCATCAGGCAGACGACCTCAAGATACTGGCTCGGAGTTGCGGGGCACATGCAGCAGAGTCAGTCATACGAGAGGTAGACAGTTCTACGCATCCGGCGAGAAGGGCCACATGGATCGTGACTGCCCGAACCGCCATGTAGAGGAGCATAAGATGGTTGAGGGACCACCCAGGAAGAGGCAGAGGTTCGTCTATGGCGGTCCACGGGGAGCAGGTGGACAAGGCAAAGGAGCGGGCTGAGCGGCAGGTGGTGGATGACATTTTGAGGCTCTACCACCACTACATCTAGGAGTTCCACCCTGACCACATGGAGCTGGAGGACAGAGGCAGGCTCTGCTCCTGGCAGTGGAGCCCTATGACCATGGTGCACCAGAGATGATTTGAGGTACTATCTGTGTCTACTCCACCCTTGCTACAGTTCTTATAGACACAGGAGCGAGTCATTTTTTTATTGCCACTTCCTTTGTTCGGAGCTCGGAGATTCGGACGGAGCCATTGGCTCGATCCTTATGGCTAGAGACTCCTACAGGACCAGACATGACGATTACGTATTGGTACTGGCAGTGTGAGATTACTTTAGGAGGGGAGAGCTTCGGCTGGGATTTTCTTGTAGTGGCGTCGAGGCCTTACGAAGTCATCATGGGCATGGATTGGTTATCTACAGTTCATGCTCAGATCGACTGTATTAGGCGCAAGGTGTGGTGTGTTTGCACTGATGGCAGCAGGTTCACCCTCAACGGAGAGAAGGGAGCCTTTGCAGCGTAGGATGGACTCACTCAGAGGAGAGGACAACCGATCACTCATCAGTTGGGTAGTCTTCTCCTAGGATCAGTTGATGTGAGGAATCCGAGCTTTCCTGTTGTGGTGGATCAGTATGCGGATGTTTTTCCTAACGACGTTCCAGGACTACCTCCTCATAGAGAGGTATACTTCTACATTGACCTGTACCCCGGGACAGCCCCGATATCTACTCCAGCATATCAGATGGCTCCCACTGAGCTTCGAGAGCTACGGGTACAGCTAGAGGAGTTGCAGGGCAAGGGATTCATTCGACCCAGTGCTACACCCTAGGCTTCCCCGATTTTGTTCACCAAGAAGGCAGACGGGAGCTTGCGACTATGTGTCTATTACCATCGCCTGAACCAGGTGACCATGAAGAAAATTTATCCACTTCCGAGGATTGACGACCTCTTCGATCAGCTCAAGGGAGCACGGTAGTTCTCGAAGATAGACCTCAGGTCCGACTATCATCAGCTCAGAGTTCGAGACGAGGATGTGCAGAAGATGTCTTTCTAGTGTCGGTATGGCCACTATGAGGTCTTGGTTATGCCTTTCGGTGTAAGAAACACTCCAGCAGTGTTCATGAGTCTCATGAACAGGATCTTCTAGCCCTACCTCAATCGATTTGTCATTGTCTTCATTGACGACATATTGATTTACTCGACCACTGGGGAGGAGCACGCGTACCACTTGCGGGTTGTACTGGACACACTCCGAGAGCACTAGATATATGGTAAGATCTCGAAGTGCCAGTTCTGGATTCGAGAGGTACACTTTTTGGGGCACGTCATCTCTAAGGCGGGAGTTGCGGTGAATCCTGTGAAGATCGAGGCATTGCTAGCTTGAGAGCCACCCAGGAGTGTGACAGAGGTGCAAAGTTTCCTAGATTTGGCTGGGTACTATCGAAGGTTTGTGCCAGACTTCTCCAGAGTTACATCACCACTTTCAGATTTGACGAAGAAGGGGAAAACCTTCTTGTGGTAAGATAGATGTCAGCAGATCTTCCAGGAGACGAGATAGAGATTGACCAGTGCACCCATCTTGAGGATACCAAAGGAGGGAGTAGGGTATGTAGTCTACTGCGATGCATCATGGACTAGACTTGGGTGTGTCCTGATGCAGGAGCAGGCAGTGATCGCATATGGATCACGACAGGTGAGGCAACACCAGCAAAACTAAAGTACCCATGACCTGGAGTTAGTAGCAGTGGTCTTCGCCCTGAATATTGGTGGCACTATCTGATGGGAGATTGATTTATCGTCTACTGTGACCACCAGAGTCTCATGTACATCTTCTCGCAGAAGGACCTGAACCTGAGACAGCAGCAATGGCTCGAGTTCCTCCAGGACTATGACTTTGAGATAGTCTATACTCCTGGAAAGGGGAACATAGTAGCTGATGCTCTCAGTAGGAGGATGGGAATTCAGCTACTTGGAGAGGCGACAGAGAATTTAGCCACTTTTCAGATATCCTTCATGGATAGGGATGGAGCAGCCTTTCTTCAGTCACTCATAGTTACTCCTCCACTACTTCAGCGGGTTAGTGAGGCACATCATGGGGACGTTGACTATGAGACATGACGTGCACATATTTCTATAGGACAGACACCTGATGGATTTTTTGTAGGAGGAGAGCACATCATCCTTTTCAGAGGACGTACTATGGTACCATCTGTTTTACAGGAGGAGGTGCTGAGAGAGTTTTACACTTCCCCATTAGTGGTACATCCAGGGGTAGCGAAGATGTACCAGGATCTCAAATGTCAGCACTGGTGGTCTGGTATGAAGAAGGCAGTGGCAGAGTTCGTTTCACGATGCCTCACCTGCCAGCAGTTGAAGGCGGACAACCAGGTACCAGCAGGCTTGGTACAACCTTTGGAGGTCCCGTAGTGGAAGTGGGACGGGATATCTATGGATTTCAGGACTGGACTTCCATGTACTTCTAGAGGACACAACTCCATTTGGGTGATCATCGACCGACTCACCATGTCAGCCCCCTTCTTACCCCTCAGAGATCAGGGCTCACTAGAGAGCTTGAGATGCCTCTACGTTCAACAGATCGTACGACTTCATGGTGTGCCATCATCTATCATATCCGATTGAGATGCTCACTTTACTTCCCGACTTTGGAAGGGGTTGTAGGATGCATTTGGGACACAACAACACCTGAGCACCGCCTTTCACCCTCAGACGGATGGTCAGACGGATATGACCATTCAGACTCTCGAGGACATGCTCCGTGCATGTGTCCTTGACTTTGATCACACCTCGGAGGATCACCTACCATTGGTGGTGTTTGTGTATAACAATAGCAACCACTCCACCATCGGGATGGAACCATACGAGGCATTGTACAACCGACCTTGCAGATCACCTCTGTGCTGTACAAACCCTAGGGGGTCCGCACTTGTGGGACCAGAGATGGTCCAGGCCACCACATAGAAGGTTTAGGTCATCCAGGAGTAGATGAGGACATCTCATAGCCGACATAAGTCTTATGCTGACAGGAGTCGGAGACCACTAGAGTTCGAGGATGGAGACCACATTTTATTAAGGGTCTCACCTCGACGTGGATTAAAGAGATTTGGCTAAGGCAGTAAGTTATCTCCGCGCTTCATCGGACCATTTCAGGTTCTCAGCAGGACAGGCGAGGTGTCTTATCGCCTGGCTCTTCCACCTCAGTTTCACCAAGTGCACACCGTCTTCCACGTATCTCAGCTGAGGAGAAATGTGCACGACCCAACGCATGTCATCGACCATGGGGAGAAGGACATCGATGACGAGGTGACTTCAGCGGAGGTACCAGTGGAGATCGAGGATCGACAGGAGCGAGTCCTATGTGGGCGGTCGATTCCTCTGGTGCGCATCAGGTGGCAGCATGGGAACCTCAAGGAGAGAACATGGGAGTGGGAGGCTCAGATGCATGGTCAGTACCCTCATTTGTTTCCCTAGTTTATGTTGTATCTTTATGGGGACGTAAAGTCTTGAGGTGGGAGTAATTTAAAGACCCGTAAATTTGAAGGAAATTTTTTTTCATAAATTATCTGGGATTTTACGAGTACACAGTTTCTAATGGCACCTGATTCCGAGCCCCGGTGTGTCCAGAATCAATTTCCGAAGTTTATCTCGGGTACGTTCAATGAACGAATGAGCGGGTTTTTATAACATTTGAACCGGTGCTCAGAATCAAAATCTGAGGTCACCGATGAAACCACAACGCCAGTAATTGATTAAAAAGTCCTTTACTGGGGTTGCATTTTCTCAGGAGGAGTTGTAAAAAATTTTGGGATTAAATGCTAAGTAAAAAAAATTGTGTGCAGTTTTATTTTATCCATGGTAGATAAACTCTCTCATGGGAAGTTGTAGGTGGGGCCCACGACCACCAAACTTCCCATGTGTGGTTATGAGGGAGGTGGGGCCCACATGAGCCCCCACCTTTTCACATTCTCCATAACACCTTAAACTCATTTTAAACCTCCCTTGTTTTTAATGTTGTGTCTTCTCCTCTTCCACATTAATGTTGCCAACTTAACACCCCATTCATTTTGACGACTCAAGAATAATTAAGTGAATTAAACTTTTGAAGTTTTGAAATGTTGGCATAAGAAAATAAAATAAGGCAAGAGCCTTATTTTATTTTGGTTGTTTCGTTGTGTGGAGACTTTGGGGAGAAAACTCTAAGACATGAAGAACTACATCACCTTCGTTGAAGAACATGAGGACTTTGAAGAAGAACGCCGTCACTGCAAGGATAGATCGACATTTCGTTCCTTCTCCTATCCGCAGCCGGTGTGTGGTGTCATCCCCTTCTTGGCCGCACGTCAACGACGTCATCGAAACCACCCTCGGGACACTAGCTTCCGTGAATTTCTTTGAGGTAGGGGTTGATTTTATGTTCAAGATTAATTTGAAGTTCTTCGTTAATTATTGGCCTCTTGTTATCAATATAATGGTAGGAGGTTGGACCACACAAACACAACCGATCCTCCCCCCCTTTTGTTGTTGATCTTCTTCATGGCTTGAAACGGAGGTGATGCGGTGCCGTTGCACCGCACGGGAACAAGAGAACTGCGGCTGGAGCGGGCCGTGGTGAAGGAGCGCCGTGCCGGTGCACCACGCCGGTGAAGCCAAAGGAGGCCGCAGCCAAGAGCGGGCCGCGACGCCGTTGTGCCGCACCGGAGCACCATGGAGAGCCGCGGCCGGGGTGGGCCGCAGCGGAGGGGCGCGACGCCATCGTGCCGCGCCGGATGGGCAAGAGCTGTGGCCTTTGGCCTCAGCGGTTCGGCAAGGGGGCGGTCCGACTCCTCCAGCCACCGGCGCGTCAGGAGGCGGGACCCGAGGGGGTCCCACACAGCTCATCGGCCAACCAAAACGGCTGGCCATTCCCAAGAAGACCGGGGGTTTGAAACCCCTGGCAGCCAACTAGGGTGAACCCCACGGGTCTGCCGTTTTAGAAAAATAGGGGGGCGGCGCCCCCCCCCTTCCACGTCCGCTCAGCACACAAGCGCCCACACAGGGCCGGTTTCCCCGTGCCGGGCCGGACCGCCCGCACCGGGCCGGGCCGCCCGCGCCACACCGGCTGGGCCAGGCCACACCACCCGGGTCGGGCCGTTCCCAAATGGGCCGGATCCAAACCCGGATCGGGTCGACCTGGTCTGGGCTGACCCAGGGGGTATTGGGCTGGGTCAGACCGGGCCCAAATCCCCTATTTTCGGATAGATCCGTTCAAAAGCCCATAACATGGGCTACGGACCTCCGATCGACGCACCATCAGTTGGGATGAGATACTTGGATCGAGACTGTCGTTTTGGTTTATTACAATGATGGTCTCAGAGAACATTGGGTACGACTAGGTTGGTTCGAACACAAAACCAACCGGGCCCTCAGAACGGAAACACTTATAAATTGAGCTCCGGACATCCGATTGGCATGTCGTTGACTTTGTTGGATTCCTCTTAGTGAGATGGTTCTTTCGACATTCTTCACTCGAGGTTTGGATGCATCTCGAGTACGGTTGGGTTGGTTTTAGCTTAAAAACCAACCGGGCCCCTCGGACGAAAAAGAAAATAACTCTTAGACCGTGCGTCAAATTGACCTGCCGTCTGTCGCGTTGAGTTCCTTTTGACGAGACGGATCTTTGTGATACATAAACTATGTAATTTGTGATAGTTGATGTATCAACCCCCTTGGCTCGTGCAGCAGACCCTCCTGGAATCAAGCGTGCTGTGTGTGGGAACCCTAGAGCCAGCTGTGACTGCAACAACGATGATGGCCGTACTTAGATCCTACGTGGGTTCAGCAGTGAGGATGACTGTACATGGATCCTCCGTGGGTTTGGCAGCAATGACGACTGTACTTGGATCCTCCGTGGGTTTGGCAGCGACAATTACTGTACTTGGTTCCTACGTGGGTTCGGCAGCGACAACATCTGTACTTGGATCCTACGTGGGTTCGGCAGAGGGGATGATTCAGAGGCTACATCAATCATCTCCACCCTTATTCGTGAATAGTATACCTATGTGAGATGAGTCTTGACTTTCAATCTTTATCTTTGATAAGATTGACTTGCTTTCGTATGTGGATTGGGACGTACCTTCCGGTGTGGATTGAGTTATACTTTCCTGTGTGGACTGGGTTGTACTTGAGCTCGTGAGTTAGAGCAGAACTGGAATTGATGACTTAGGTATATGTATGGGAATATAACTAAGTGGTGTTGTTTGATACTTGTGTTCGTATCTTTCCTTTGTGGTTTATCCTTTGTGGATTCTTGGAGACCTACGGGAGTCTCAGGATCCCTACTGAGTATCATATACTCACCCTTGCATGGGCTACGCCCGCACTACGTTGTGTTAGTTGCAGACGACGGACAACACTGATCGTGGTTGAGGATTGAGGAGAGAGACAGTACCCAGAGGTGGTCTATCAGGTGGGACGAACATGAAGATGACAGCTGGACTCGAGGAGCTGACGAGACTATCTGTACTCACCCTTCAGCTGGGAGTTCCGGAGGACGTCTTGGTGGTTGCTGCTTACTTTTCAGTTGTTGTACTTTCTTTCTAGTTGTACTGCACTTTCAGTTGGGTTTGTATACTGGCCCATTTACTTTCCATTACTTACTTGTGTTTTCAGTTTACTTAGTGTTTACTTCAGTTTGCATACTTCGTGCTGTTGTTTTCTTTTATAAAGGCAATGCCTTCCCTTTTTTTGGGATTTACGCCTTTGGTGCTAGTCTCCAGCCCCTGGCCTATGGGAGGCAGGCTTGGGGTTATCACGACACGGGCCCCAAGGACGGGTCGTGACAATGAAAGTAATTTTAAAAATTGGATTAGAAGCCTCATGGAAAATACATTTTAATGATAATGAAATGAGAAGTTTCATGGGATAAAAAAATCATAAAATTGTTCACGAAATTCACGAAGATTAAAAAATGAAACAATTTCATTTTTACCATTAACTCAATCTTAGTTTTATAGAATAAATTGGTTTAGTCATTAAAATGGGTTTAAAAATAGTAATGACAATCATTTTATCTTTTTATTAAAACAAAAATAATTGACAAAGAAACAATTTTTTTGAAAAACAAATTTTTCATTGGAAAACCTGAAAAAATAAAATTTAAATTCATAAACTACAAAAGTTCCCTCCACCACACTTAAATGATGTAGTTTCCTTAAGGCATTACATTGTATTTAAAATGTATGGATATTTGAAAATTAATCAGAACAGACAATAAAGTGTAAAGGATAGGTACAACCTGACTTATTTATAGTTCAATGTTTTGTTAAGATCTTAAGTGTTACTCTCTAAAATAACAAGGAAAAGTATAAAAAAAATTAGAATTTTATTAAAAAGAAATTAAAATAGAAATAGAATGTGATTAGAAGGATAAATCTTGTTTTAATCCCCCGAGTGGTCCCTATGCTTTGACTGCCTCTAATGGTCATTTCTAGTGGGTTATCCCCAATTTGACGGTGAGTAGAGTTTCATTATGATGTACTACTCATACTTATTTACATTTTACACCTTTTTATTTTTAGGACTCCACAGATAGAGTATAGAAAATATACCCCCATAATAATTAGATACATCTTACATTGCAGGTGTAGGACAGATGATGTTCCCTCCCCTTTCTTGGTTTCCAGCTGCACAACCTCCTCTTCATTCTATAGTGGTTGCTCAAGGTGTGATGCATTAGAATTATATTAAATGGGAAGATATATGGAAGGTAGATGTTCTATGTGGAAAAATATTAGTATAGGATACTCACAAGACAATATCTGATTCCTGATTGAAGATATATGGAAGGTAGATGTTACCTGGAGAAGTAAAAAACATGTACGGGGGTCCACATGGCACATAAACTAACCTACCTACTAGGACATGTTCTGCTACATAAATTGATTGGAAATCCATGTCATAGTACACAGTGTTTACTACTTGTAAACGACATGTCTCAGTAACTCAGGGCCTGCACATGCTCTTCCTTCCATTCCAATGTACATCATTTCATTCCTATGTACATAGACATGTCTAGGTATCCTAGTCATTTATAAGTATATGGTTGTGACCATGTAATCTGGTTGTACAAGTGTGTAAGGACATTTATTTTCCCATGTACTCATGGAGTATAGGACAAGACCTCAACACAGGGCCACAAGGAATGTGTTGGGTTCACACAATGTGTGATATTAATCTCTTCTTGAAAACCTATCCATCACTACTAGGGGAATACATAGCTTGTGTTCTTCAAAATACACATTGTGTGGTCAAGTTTCTTATAGAAACCCTAGAAAGATCTTTGTACTTTGTTTGTGCCACCATTACCTTCATTTCATCTATGATACAGACTGGGGGGATCAGATCTAGGGCCATATATTCTCAATCCATCATCAGTGGACTAATTCCAGCCATCCCAAACTCCATAAGACCCATCCTACCACACCACAACACTACCATAACTATAGGATCAAGAATATAACCATTGATCCATGTATCAATCACCTACATCACTTAAATCATCTTAATCCACCCCTAAATCGTGATGCTGATTTTCTTTCACACAACCACCACAAATCCAAGGGTTCGATCACACTCAAACCAACTCCGACAATGTCAAACCATGACCCATGGGTCAATGATGAAGAAAAATAAGAACGATGAAGAGACATGATAAAGAAAAAGGTAAATCCATAATTGTATAGGATTCTTAGTCAAAAATCATATAGTATTCAATATGTAAGGGTGAAAATGATTTATCAGATAAATATAATCAAAATAATTGCAGTAGGGATCATGTGAGGATCAATAAATCCCTGATCAAAAGGAACATAGTGAAATCAAATCTTGAAGAATCAAATAATGAATAAATATATGAATAACATTCTCTAAATTGATTTAAGATAGATCATTGGTGAAGAATTTATTCCCCAATGATGAATAAGATCTATCATGTTCACTGCCTCTTGAACCACCTTGATTCGATCTGAGTTCGTCATCCAATCCTGATCCACCAATGAAGAACACATGTTTTCGTCATCTAAATCCTCCCAGGGTTATGTGTCTAACCCTATCAAAACTTCATAAAAAATATTTATAGAGGATTTGTCTAGGTTAGTTTTATTTAATTAAAATAAATAAATAAATAATTTATTTTATTAAACACACCTTCCAATGACTGCCTTAATTGAACGTCTGACATCGACCAACCTTAGGTCGCACCACGGTTAAACCCTGAATTCCTGAATTAACCATGGTCTAAGATTTTTAATTCAAGTTCTAGAATAATTGTAAAACCCAAAACACTAAAAAAATTCACCGAATGAATTAAAATATATTAATATATTTAATATATTAATTTTGTGGTCCTGAGACACTCAAACACCGCACAAATAATAAGGATAAATCCACATTTATACTTAGAATTATCGAAAGGAAAAATACATCAAAACCAAATTAACTAGAATATAAGTTTTTATGTTGAATTTAGTAAGTAGGGTATTAAATTATGATGGTTCTCATACTTGGTATCTTGCCAAACTTTGGTAATAAGGATTGATAATATCAATACATACCTATGTATATCCATGACCATATGACATTCCATGAGGTATAATTTATTGGAACAGTCCAAGTAATAAGACTTTACTTATTAGCTCAAAAATATATTCTTCAATATCACATAAATCAACCTTTTTAATGGATATAAGAATCTATTCCAGCCAACCTTTACATATCATTACAATCAATTATACTTCATGATGATCATCAGTTAGGTAGAACTCAATGTTTCTACTTTTGAGGTTATATTTATCATTCAAACATTCAGATAATGTAAATTAAGTAACTCATTAATTAATGATAAATAGAGGTTTCATTTATTATAATTACATAAAGTGTTTACAACAATTACAACCAATCTCTTATAGTGATATAACATGGCCCTCAAGAGGTTGATGTAGTAGTGGATTCATTTTCTAAATATTAAATACATATATAATTTCAACTACATCCCTATGTGAACATATTATTAAATAATACCTCTATCCTCTTAGTGGGTAACATTTATAAAGAATGAAAGTCTCAATAATGGAGAGTCATAGGAATCATATTTCTTATGTAAAAATATTTGAACTTATATTCAAACTCCTTACATTTATAACATAAAATGTTATAATGTTATTTTTAGTTGACTGCTTAGAACTCTTTTTATGTATATCATCATCATACTTGGAATCATTGAAGGTTTTGAATGTAGTAAAATAATGTGGTGCTGGTAAATATATTAAAAATTAGTTCAAAATTCTGTTTCTCAAAAACCTGAGAGAGGATATTTCGTGTTAAATTTATAAATAATAGATTTAAATATGAAGAAAATAAATACATTATCTTAGGATTCCTTATTTGAAAATGATTTTGATCTTATTCGAGACACATTTTGGATTTTCTTCATTATGATGTGAGGATACAAGGGTAGAATTCCTCTAGTGGTGGTCCACACTCAGTCCTTTGATCTCTGAGCAACACCAATTTTTTGGGTGCTAGTAAAGAGAATCAATTGTCTTTCATCATTATTCTTGATTACTCTTCTTTCTATCTTGAAGGAATATCTCTTATGTTTATTTTTTATGAGAGTGATATAGAAAAATTAATTCAAGTTATAATTATTTGTGTGCAAAAATTCTCCATATATCGATTAAACCTACAAAATAGACATTAACAACTATTTATAGAGTTAGGGTATAGGTTAAAATATTATTTTATTATTTAATGACCATTAAATAAAATAATAATAATTATAAAACCCTTTTCCATAAGATAATAATAATATTATTATTATTTTTGGCATGCACTAACTTTCACATTGATGTATATTATTTACAAGTATATAAACAAATGTTTGTCACTATAAATGGTCTTGACCCATTGATAATTTTTATAATTTATTGAATACCCAAATAAAATATTTTATTCTCTTAAATAAATATTTTATTCACAAACTAGAAAATAAAAATTTATTAAAAATTTATGAAAATAAATAAATAAGTTTTATTTATAATCCGGTGAACAAATAATTATTTAATTTATACGTCCAATGAAACATGAATAAAAGTATTCATCATACTTGAGAGTAATATTTATTCTATTGACTTATATAAAATTGAATTTAATTGAGATAAATGGAAACAATTTGTGTGTGAACACTCACTATGTAATACAATCCCTTTACCACAATATATCATCAAACATGTTTCACATTTGTGTCATCAACCCACGTGTTCAATATTTCATTCTTTGACTAACTGAAATAATCATCATTACACCATGGAAATGGAATTTATTTTGACAATTATATTTCAACCAATGGGATGAGATATCAACATCCATAACTATGGAAGATACAAATCTATACTCAACTTATTAATTAACAACAAGAAATTTGTGCCACCCCAAATGTATCCACCTTCACCATGAACTATTATCATCACGGTTTACAAATAAAATCTATGAGCATGATTCATAATGTTCATTAATAATAATTTTAAATTATAAGCACCCTTAAACATTCTCACAGATAGGAATATATGATGAAAAAAACACATAATTAATTTCAACTAATGGGACTATTCCCAAAATCTCTCTTTGAGGAGATTACAAAATGTAAACTTCATGAGAAAAATCCTCGTCCACTTAAAAAAACTCTCACCTGAAAGTCTATTTACTATGTTCCCTATCACAGTATATTATATGACTGTAGAACTATATTAAAGATATGTTATCATAGTATATAAAGGTTCCAATCATAGTGGGGAACATTAATGACCATATCAATGTGGCATATACTCTGAGACATTATTACATAAATGTTATGAAGAAGAAAAATCAATATGTGATAAGATATTCAAATTAATACCCACTTATTTTAATATACATGTAATCCAAAGTAAAAAATAATTAGTTTTATGGCACCAACTCTAACAAAATCTCACTTGAACTAGAGACAACTGTTAATGATTGGTTAGTCCTCATATGTTAATTATGCTTCTACTTAGTATGGATATAGCTTCTAGGACTACCATGTTTATGTGGCTAGGGTTATAAAATTCACATGTATGTGTGGTGAATCTGTTCACTGCAACATTACTATCTTCAGAAAATTCCACAAGTAGTCATATAACCACATATCAAACTCTAGTTCCCTTGCTAAAATCCTGACAACCTGATTAAATACATATTCAAATATTATCCTAAAATGATAAATCTATTTCTTATAGTATAACCGCAATGTGGAATAGGATGTCACAAAGATACCTATTAATCTTTATCAGAGTCCACAAGGAATTCAAGTATGGTTGATATAGAAACCACTGGCTATAATAAGTTTTTCTTGAATATTAAATTTTCCTTTTTATGATACTATATCAACTTGAACTAAGTTTACAGATGAATTCAATTCCCTTGATCACTAGTATTCCCACTTCTCTAGATACCATATACTCATCTAGTTTTACCTTTCCAAGTACTTTTGTATACTTATAACTACAAGTCTATAAAATTATGTTGTATCTATTGTTTATTCACCTTTTATTATTTATAAAACATTAATATTAAACATTATTACATATCATAGAACATGATACAAATTTCTATAACTTAATCTTGTTAAATTATTTTAATCTCTATAATTTATTTTTATACCCATGTATGTTATGCTAGAAGGATTATATGCCAATAACAATTCTATATTGGATTTTTTTAACTTTAATTTTTGAATACATTGTTAATATATTTATTAATACTAGATTCGACCAACTCATAGATCCATTTTGTTGATCTTGTTCCCCAAAATCTAGTTTCTATGTTAATCCATACTTTGAGAAATATCATTCCTTAGTCTTTAAAAACTAGTAAGACTTTCATTTTCCCATATGTTGTCAAAAAATTTACCTTGAATACTAATAGCACTCCCACTAACCAGTTAGATACACATTCCACTCTTCTGTTTCCAAAATAAAATTATATGAACACTATTCATGATTTTTTCATAAATGAATGTATGCAATATTCATATCTTGTTTGAATTTATTTATTTCACCAAACCTTTTTGTTATTACTAGTAGAAATATACCATATGGTCCCCTTTTTTGGCTATGTCATATAGAAATCTTATATAAGGAATCCCCTAAATGAGGTGGCCTTGAAAACCAGTTTCTCAATATTATAATTGTTTAAATATGCATTGATAAGTGGGATTTAAAAATGATTTTAGTAATGATGAGTTATGAATATGTTTTTTCTTATACTAAATATTTTCATAATCAATCATGGTTTACAGGTACCATCTTGTACCATCAATATCTAGATTCTTTTGAATACATACAATCAATATTAAGTCTCTAAAACATTCAAAATATAGAGTCCCTAAATCTTGATACATGAAGTCTACTACTTGAATTTATATATATACATTTCAACCTTAGCATATTACCATTTACTTATTCATTGTATGAATTTTTATTCTAAAAAATTATACATGAATCACTATTTATAGTGAATATGAACCACCTGTTTGGTTATAAATTCGCATGCATTATGTGTCTCTTGAACTACTCCCACCAAACGCAGTGGGGTGCAATATTTATATACCAACTTATGTGCATCAAGTGAATTAACTTATAGAAGTAATGTATTCTCCCATTATCATAAAAGAGACATGATTAATTTATATAAATATAATCAATATTGACTAGTATATAATATGATTCATGTTTATAGGATCTTTAAATCAGATTTAACTTAGTGTTTTGATGTTCGGTTGTAGCTAAGGATAACTTTTAACTATAAATTTTCCACAAAAACCCAAGGTAGTATCCTAATAGACTATTATCATATCACAATTTTTATGATATCCATTAGAAAATACAGTTATAATATGGTTTAGTTGTTTCAATTATATTTGAAAAATATTTCATAGAATGGATAATGGATGATTTGAAATATATATATGACTTATCATTGATCTTCCTTTGGCTGCCATCATGAAATTTATGTATATAATAAAATGTTGGTTAGGAAAAAAATTTACTCTACACTTATGATCAATGATTACTTGGATAAGATATAATTCAAAAATCCAAACTGTATATTCTTCTTACCAAGTACACTCATGTACTTCAATGAGAATTTCTAAAATTTCTCATGAATTATATGAAGATACCTTTAGCATTAGAATAGTCCACATGGATATATAAAAGTAACTCTGAAAATATTATGAAAAACAATTATTAAAAAAATGATTATTATCTAAAACATGATAAATAGTTTGTTTGTATATCCATTATCATAGATTAACAAAGAAAAAAAATACTTTAATGTAAATAAAGAAGTCAATTACTTCTTGTTTTATTTGTAAAATAATTATCATTCCATAATTGTGAAAGATTCTTATTTCACATTCATCATTCATTGTGATGTATATTTATGATCCAAGAGTTATTAAACCATTAGTTTATTATTAAATTACAATAAAAACATTTATTACAAAATGAAATAACATCTCGTTGTGTCTATCTGGAAACTTAGAAGAATGTTTTTGTAACAATTATTATAAATGTGAATCAATATAAAATGGCAATAAAAAATAGTGATCTCCCCTTGGATGACATTGGTATCACCCTTTCTTATCTCTTTTTGAGTTCAATCAACAACCTTTATATTCTTTATCTTTTCTTGTAATTATATATATATATATATATATGTTGAGATCATATTGTATTTAATACAAAATAATAGAATATTAACTTGATGAATATATCTTAATTTGTTGAAACTTCTTGCTGCTTAAATACATTGTATTTTCTTTTACAGTGTCCATTATTTCTATATAAGATGAAATTATCCTTCGATTCATTCTTCCCCCTTTGAATTTTTTTCCTCTTTGAAGGACAATATAAAGGATATTTTGGATTCACATTATTCGTGGGATATTTAGCCTTGACTTTCCAAATTTTCACTATAAGGGGTAGAGAAATAGTATTCAAAAACTAATTATCAGCTTTGTAAATTATGAAAAAAATTTCATGAGTGATATATCTATTTCATTTATTTGGGATTGAAAAAATGAGTATAATTTTGGTGGTAAAGGTAATAAGATAAGATTAATGGATAATTTCGTATCCAAGTGGAAGCCTAATTTTTCAAACTGATCAATTTACCCTAGTATTTTGAAAGCATGACCATCAACTAGATTTAATTATAAAAGCTTAAATTGATATAGTGATTTGGAGATCTTATTTATTTTAATTATTTCCTTATCTTTTTGAAGACAAATAAGATAAGATATTATGGTTTACACAACCATGTATTTATTTTTTATCATAAGCTCTTGAGATATAGTTGATAATATAATACAATAGATATAAGAAGAACACTCAACATATCTCTATTAGAAATCCTTTTGACCTTTCCTCACCTTCTAGGGTGAAAAAACACGATTAGGGGATTCTCATACATAATAAAAACATTCTAATAATAATGCGTCATATAAAAGATTGTACCATATCCGGAATTTTTATTTTTAATGACATAACCTGAGTTAAAGAATGATGACATAATTTTTTTTTGGTTTTTCGTTCGATTTAAAATAGATTATTATTACTTTACATGATTAAAAATTATGTGAGAATTAATAATAATTTTAATTTTATTAAATCTCATAATATTTTATCATGTCCCAATAGCCCTCGCCATTGAACTTAAAATATCTAGTTTCTATAAAATTCAAGTGGATAGGATCCATATGCCCCTTTTTACAACCATAGAAAGGGTTGGTCAAGCTACTTTATGGTATTTAGGTAGAAAAACCTTTTCCAACTGAGGGATTTCATCTCCTTGATCCATTTAATGGACATCCCAACATAGATTTCCTAAAACATAGCATCCAAATTATACTATGTCTAGAAAGGGATAATCATCTTGATGTAAAATGGTTAGTTCAACCCAAAATCGTTATAATAAGACCCCATAATAAAATTAAGTGACCTAATAAGGGTTGGTCAAACACTTAGTTCCATTTATTTTCATTTATAATCCGGTTATGAAGGCCATGTCTGGCATAATATTTAGTTGAGGTATTTTATTATTTTATGAACAAATTTTATCGTGTTTTATCCGATACATCAATTGTTAATTTTATGTTGATTTTACTAAATTCGTTATCAATTTTAGAAAAAATATTTACACATAATCCATTTATTAAAATTATGTCTTTGTACATTAATTCATTTATTTATGTGATCATAGTCTTATATACATAAAATAAATCATGAATAAACAGAAATAAAAAATAATTAATGACCATTTCATGATATTATCTAATTTTTTATTTCATGAGAAGACATTAAATCAACCTTTTAGTTAGGGTAAAATTCTTTTTGACCCTCTTGGAACAAGTTACAACATTACACCTGTAAAACCGTGTATCACTTAGGTTGGTATCATTGTAGTTATGTCTTGAACTACCTCTTTGTGCCTTAGGATACTCCATTAATTAAAGGTTTTTATAACTCACATGTTGGTGAGGGGAACCAAAATATTGGTTAATGGGGATTATATAAATAACCATGAACATGTAGGTAATACATAATAGTATAGGGAGGTATGTCTCGGAGATAATAAAATTTAATAATTAATATTGTAAGCTCATATAATAAATTAAAATAAATAAATTTGAACACATACAATGGTCTTGGTCAAGCTCGTGAATGGTCATACGTACAACAAATACAAAAAAGTGAGCTGGTTAACATTTATTTCTTATTAATTCATTATTATTAAGATAAATGCACTTCATTAAATAATTAATTCTATTTCATCTTAATGACCATCCGAATCCTATTGGAGATAACCCTTGTTAATTCATTACTGATAAATAATGGAAGAAAAAATTATTATGATTTATTATAATAAAATAATTAATCATCTAGAATTATTTAAAACCATTATTAAATTGTTAAAGACAGCTCCAATCAATAAAAAAGGTTTTAATGTTGCAAATATTAATTTAATTTAATTTAATTCAATAATTAATTGGGAGACTACATAGTTTTCATTATATAGATACATGCGGTGTACCACAGTTTCCATGTATCTACATCACATGCATGAGGATTTGGTGTGTTAAATTGGTCATATTATATGGAATGAACATTCTAGTTACATTCCATGTATCTAGTTATGGTGTGTATGGGATAAATATTGGGCTTAGGTGTGTATCTCAACAAGACTACATAGCATGTACAAGACAACTATACACAATGTATCCCTTATGTTGTGTGTCATTTTTTCTCACTAAGTGGATCGTTGTGTGCTTTAGATGTAAGAAATGATGAACTACACAATGTGAACACCACATAAATGTCATGTATATCATAAATTATCTAGACCGCTAGTCTCCTGTGGGTTGACTATGTCTAATGACCTCACAAATTGTATGACTTACACTACTAATCTGTGAAGACTATAAAGCATGTATACCGGTTACACACAATGTAGTTCAACATCCTGTGTTCCAGGTCGGCCCGATCTACATGCAGTGCGAAAAAATGCACTATGATTAATAAATTCCTCAGCTTGTCTTGCATCTCATGACACATTCAAGTGTAGTGAACATGGGTACGTAATGTGTACTCCAAATATACGCTGTGTAACCCAGTTATTTCAGAAATTGTTTTGGCACTTCTTGATAAAATATCTAGTTATTATTATTCTGTTCGTGGACCTTTAAGGAAATGAAACATAGAATTAACATGATTAATATATCGATATCATTTTAATTAAAAGTGGATTAAAGAACTTATAATTTGAAATGAAAAAAATTTAAACATGATTGAATATATATCCACAATCAAATGAATAATTATAAATTTAAAATGTGACCCCTTGGATTCCACTTCAAGATTCCAGGTGAATTAGTAGCATGTAGTGGTGGGTGATATATTATAATTTTATTTAATATTTATTTTCCCAAAACCATCAGTGAGGATATTTCATGTTAAATTTATAATTAATTTATTTAGATTTGAAGAAAATAAATACCTTATCTTAGGATCATTTCTTTGATGGAATTACAGATATTTTAAAAGACCCTTTTTAGATTTCCTTCATTGTGATATTATGATCCAAGTGTATAATCCTTCTAGCAGTAATCCACACATTCTCCTTTGAACTCTGCGTAACACAAATTGATTTCTGAGTTCTAGTGTAGTGAATCAATTGTCCTGCATCATTTATATTGATAACTCTTTCTATGATCTTGATGGAATCTCTTTGGTGTTTCTCATTCTTTATAGGGAGATAGAAAAAAGAATTCAATATAAAATATGTTGTGTGAAACTATTCTCTATATCTTGATTAACCCTATAAAATAGACATAAAATCTATTAATAGAGTTTGTGTTTTTGTAAAAATATTATTTAACTGTGTACCGATCATTAAATAATATAATTTCTATTATAAAACACTATTCCATGAAATAATATTAATAATAATAATAATAATATTTTTTACAGCAAGCGCTAACTTGCGCAGTGATAAATATTATTTATCAGCTTGCAAATAAATATTTATCACTTGATGAGGTATTGGCCCATTTGAACTCCTCCGAATTTATTAAATACCAGAATAAAATATTTTATTCTTTTAAATAAATATTTCTTTCAAAAACTAGTGAATAAAAATTTATTTAATATTCAATAAAAGAAACATATATATTTTCTTAACAATATAGTGAATACAAATTCATTTAATTATTGAGATCATTAAAACTTGAATAAAATTATTCATCTCTCTTGAGAATAATATTTATTCTATTAATTAAATTCCAAAATGAATTTAATCAAGGTCAATGGAAACCCTTAGAGTATAAATCTCTATGAATATTTCTTATTGGAATTAAGTACGCTTACCTAAATTCCAAGATTACTCTCTATTAATGGGTTAAGGAACCCAAGAAAAATAACATAACGACATAATAAAAAAAACCACATATGAATTCTCATTGTGTAATATAATCCCATTTTCAGAATATAACTTCTAGAAGGTTTCACATATATGTCATCAACCTGTGTACTTGATACATCATTATTTGAATATCTGAAAAAAATTCCATTTCACCATATCCGTGGAATTTAATGTGATAATTATAATTCAAACAATGGTATGAGACATAAACATTCATAAATATTTAATAGAAAAATCCTTCCCTAACTTTTTAATTAAAAACATGTTATCCATGATGCACCCAACATATCCAGCTTCATAATGAACTGTTATTATCATGGTTTATCAAATACATGTAAGTGTGTGTGTCATAACATGAATTAATAATAAAATTTATGTCTAAGGGACATTACCCATTCTTTTATATAGGAATATATGATAACACCAAAACATGTAGAATTTCTACTGGTGGTTCTGTTATCATAATGTCCCATCATGAAGATTACGAAATGTGATATTCATGAGAATACTCCTCATCTAATTAAGAGTAATCACACATGACAGTCTATGTACCATGTTCCATGTCATAATATGTTATCCTAATATAGAAGTATATCTAGGAAATATCATTATATCATCCAAAGGTTATCATAATAGCAGAGAACTACTAAGAACATATCAATATAAAAAATGCTATAGGAAATTATCACATCAATGTTATATAGAAGAATGATCAATATGTTATAAGATATTTAAATTAATATCCATTTTTTAATATACATATAATCTAGAGTAAAAATTAGTTGGTTCTAGGGCACCAACGACAAAAACATTTTCCATCAAACTTTTTCTTGTAATATTTTGTAAATAATGTTACTATTTAGATTATCACATTACCATCACATCCTAAACTATTTTAGGTTAAAGTGATATCAAATTTTTTTTGGTAAATAATGTAACTATTTATATTTTATTTTACCTCCACACCTTAAAATATTTAAGGATATATTAATATCATATTGTTATGGTAACTGATGTAACTTTTTACATTTTTGTTTACTGCTATACCCTCAATTTTTTAAGATACAATGTTTAATAATTTTGATTATTAACTGGTATAATCATTTAGGGAATAAATATTTTTACTTGTTAAATTTAAATCTTTACATTTTTATTTACAATTATATCATAGAATCTTAATATATCTAGCGAATATCATTTTCACGCAGTAACTAATGTAACTATTTCAATTTTTTATTTCTGTCATATTATTAATATTCTTTTCAGATATCAAGTACAATTAAATATTTTTTTGATAACTAAATATAAATATAAATATTTATTTATTATTATATATGTAAACATTTTAGTATAATGTCACGACCGACCCTACCCAGGCTTGAGCTGCAACTACCCCAAGCTCGTCTCCATAGGCCAGGGGCTGGCGACCAGCGCCGAAGGCACAACAAGTTGGGGAGGCCTTTGCCTAAGTACCTGTACACACACACGCAACACACTCAATGTAGAAGTGCAGAGTAAAAAGAAAAGAAAAGTACCAAATAATATAAATAACTACAAGAGTGCATCGACCTCTAAACAGTACAAAGTAAAAGATGAAAAGGAAAGGGGCAAAACACATGCCCAACCAGAAAAGTGCCACAACCCGGCAACATGTAAAACAACAGAAAATAGCTGGAAGGGTCCCCCACCTGGAACCCGACTCGGACCACCACACGCGGTCCAAGCTCCCAAGCTCCTAAGCTCCTCTGACGTCACGACCAACCTGTCTGTCGTCTGCAAGGGCACACCAATTGTGGGCAATGCCCAAGCAAGGGTGAGTATAAAAATACTCATTAGGATACCCTGAAGGCTCGAGGGAGCAACAAAGGAGGTACCGAAGGGTGATCAGTAGAGCGAACATGGAAAAGTAAAGGAGTAAAACTGAAAGTGCAGTAAATAGTACAGTAAAGAGCCCAACTCAACCCAACAAGAGAAAGGAGATAGACTCATCCAAACATAAGGAGTTGGAAACGGTGAGAAGATGAACTTATCGTCGAGTCTTCACTACCTATAGTAGGAGAGTAGACTCATCCAACCACTAGAAGCTAGACACGGAAAGCATGTGGCATACCCCACGCGTCTTCACCTCTCCTGGAAGGAGAGTAACCAAACCCAAGAAGTGGGTACTAGAACAAGGTATATACAAGTCCATATGCTCAATCAAGAAGCCCAAACAAGATCGTATGGGGATCTACATCCCGTAGCTCAGCCCAAGAAAAGATTAGCCAATAGTCCCAGAAGAAAACACCATCGATGCCCAGTATCCTGCACGTCTGCCCCGAACTACAAGTCAAGGGGCTCAAAGCACCACACCTCGACACTATCCGCTTTGGGAGGCACTGAATCGCCCGTACGGTTTTAGGTCGCCAGATAAGGATGCATCTCGGTGGGGGAAAATCACCCCTTGTACTTGAGAGTTCTGGGGGAACGTCAAACCACACCACGTCACTGCCCAACAGTCGAGAGGCCCCATCAAAGTCGACAGGCGACCCCCTGCCCAGCCCCCCTAGAGGGTCCCTAGAAGTCAATGGGTTCCCACTACAGGGAGACCTGGAAAGTTGACGGGTGCACACTGTCCTGTCCAATAACAGGGTAATCCACTAGAGGGCGATCAGGATAAAGTCGGCGACATGACCACTGCCCAGCCCAGCTGGAGGTAACCCGACATCGGGGACCACTGTCCAGCCCAGCTGGAGGTAAGCCCGGCATCAGCGACCACTGCCCAACCCAGCTGGAGGTAACCCCGACATATGGGACCACTGCCCAGCCCCATTGGAGGTAAACTTGGCATCGGAGACCACTGCCTAGCCCCACTGGAGGTAAGCCCGGAACTGCTCTGGCTATCCCTCGTGGATGGTACTGCTCGGTGAACACTACTGTACTGGCCATCCCTGCTGGATGGTAAACCACTAGTGAGCCCTGCTCGAAACAACCTCATCCCTACTGGAAAGAACTTCAGCCCTACTGGGAACAACCTCCTGGGTAGAGGATCGGTACCCGCATAAATTGTTGGTCACAACGAATCCACAAGAACTCTACCAGGGAACAGAAAGCAACAGGAGAAACTCCCCAGGCCTCTCAAGGCGATCACGCTTCAAGCCGCTGAGTCACCGTCGAAGCAGACCGAGTCAACTCAACCTAGAAAGTGGGGAAACACCCACATTGTATGAGCACATGTAGTCTTAAATGGTGCCACAGTCCAGTGGAAGGGGCACATTACTGAAACCCCTCACAGCTGAAGAAACAGAGGAACCAAACCATCTCTATTAGCCAAAAGAGAATAGAACCAGGGGAAAACTCAACCTTGCTGGTCAACAAACAATAATAGGACCATGGGAAAACTCATCCCTGGTGCTCAAAAAAAATGAACAGAGGAACCCTCTATGTCGTGAGAGGTCAAAGTATGTAAAGCAGAGCATAACATGCACATGGGGCCCACACGACGTGTGACCCCAAGTCAACCCCAACCGAACGTACAAATGTTCTCAGGTACAAACAACCACATGTACCTCCAAGCATTCCCATATACTCCCAGAGTATACCATGTTCCAGCCCAAAGGCTATCATGCACATGGAACCCAACGTCAACGCGAAGGCGTTCACGTAACAACTCCACCTCAAAGGCCCAGGCATGACCAACCACATCTTATGAACCATTTACATCACTCTCCCAAGAGTTCGTAATCACACACCAAGGGTCCGCTACAAACAAGGTAGGACAAACCACCACCGGAGCACCTTTCATGCTTCTTTATTTAATAAGATTGCGTATGAGGATCTACTCAACCAAACAGATCGCACCGTTGTAATCATCATAGAAAAACATGTGAGATCGACTACTTACTTGCCTCAAACGGATATCCTATGAAAAAGTCACCAACACCACCTCACGCCCGAACGACGTCTCGTGATACGGAGCCTCATCCTCGAAAATAGTTGGGTGCATTGCACCATTGCGATCCCCTCGGGAAAACACATCAAAAAGATTGCTCACTTGAGCGCAACAGATATCCGAAGAAAAAGATGTATTTTGGTGCACCGTGCACGTGCGGTGCTACGTGGGAACTGCATCCTGGTCCTGAAACACAATGAACAAATCACACCGTTGCGATCCTCTCGAAAAAGTACACAAGATGGAAAATTCACTTGTCCAAAACGGTCGCCCGGTGATAGAGATGGAAAATCACCGTCAACGCCCAAACTGCACTCGCGGGGCCCGAACCATCATGCAGAATTTCAGCGGGAAGACTGCGCCGACGTGATGCCCATGGAAAAACACCCATCATCGACTGCTCACATGCTCCGAATGGATGTCTGATGAAAAAGTTACAAAACGCTGCACGCAGCTCAAAAGACGGGCCATGGGGCCCGCGCCTCAGCTCCAGCTTCAACGCCCGAAACAACCCTGGAAAGCTTCACCCTGGTGCCAGGGTCCCAATGCCACTGGCGGTGCTCAAAACGGATGTCGGATGCGTCCGCGCCATCCAAACCATTATCCTTGGAAAATCTCCAATTCACTTAATGTACACGTCGCGCCACCGAGGCCCCTCATTTTGGGAATTAAAAATTCCTGAAACCATCTCAAAACATTCGTCTCAAAGCCAAGAACGTGTTTCCATAGACAACCCGTAAATATGACCTCTATTTTGTGATTTAGGGTGCTTTAAAATTTTAACGGGCTGAAACAGGGTGGGCAAGGCTGGTTCGGCCATCCCACCACTCCCTGAACCGGCGGTCTGCGGTTCACCGTGCGGACCTCCCGTCCACACCCAGACCGGCTCGGTGGGTCCAGATTTTCCGAGTGGACCCGCGAGTTGTGGGTCCTTGCCGCCCCAGGGGTCACGACGGCCCCGGTTTCGTCCCGACGACCGGCCGAGCGGCGAGTCCCGTGTCGCCCGAACGAGCCCCTTGCCCCGCCGACGCCTGCTGCCGCGCCCACAGCCGCCTCGGCGGCCGCTCGGCCTCAACACCAGCCACCGGCCGCCCGCGCTGCCCCGCTGCCGAGATGCGCCCTCCGCCTGGAGCCGCTCCGCTGCCGTCTGTCTCACCGCGCCGCTGCCGTCCGGCTCACCACGCCGCCACCGTCCGGCTCACCGCGCTGCCGCCTGGGATGGCCGGCCGCCACGCCTACCTGCCAGAAACACTGAGAAATTCCAGAATTTCCCACAACCTTCACCGGACCGCTGCGGGCAGCTCGAGACTCGGAATTCGAATCCGAAGGATGCGTCAGAAAGAGAATAAAAATACTGCGTGGTCATGGGATTTGATTTGATGGTCAAACAACAATCGATGCATATAATTGTGGTTGAAATAACATTCGTAAATTAAAACCCAACCAAAACCTCCTACCTTTTGGGCGTTACCCGGAGCTTGACGGAGGATCCACCGCCGCGCCGTCACCTTTCCAGAGCTGCCTCGCCAGAGAGGAGGAGGAGAGGGAGATTGAGGGTTTCTATAGGGGTGTTCAATGGAGAGGAAGGGGAGAAGGGGGTGAGTTTAAATAAATAAACTCTTTAATAAAAAATCCCGACCCCCAAAACACCCGTGTCCAAAACCTCAAATGCAGTCAAGATTAAGCTCCCCCTAGAGTAAAAACCACCTATCGAGCACAAAGGTGGTCTCTGAATTTTATTCTGAGCTTCCGTTTGAAAGTGATAAAGTTGAATGCCCCAAGCATCCAAATTACGAAAATGCCCCTGGGGCCATTTCTCACAAACGGCCCGCGCTCGCAATTATTACACCCCTCCTAGGGTAAACGGAACATTCTAAACTCAACGGTGCCATTAGTTTTCCAATACAATCCACCGTTTATGAGATACTTGAGTTAAGCCGTTAAACGAATTAATTAATTAATTTAATTATCCGTTTAACTTTCCGAAAGCGAGCGAGGTGTCCAAACATCCCGCACCGACGAGTTTTATGTCATTCATAGGGTAAAAACCCCATTACAGACCCATCTGTACACTCAAGTCTCTGATCCGGATCACTGTTTAGGAGTTATCCCATTTATTTGGCATGTCCAGTGTGAACACACTGAAAATTTAATTCCGGCCACTCCGGGGATCGGAACCGCACACCGTTTGAGGGCACTGCTCTAGAATAACAAAATGAATATTCAAAAGTGCATTTTAGCCAAAAAAAAAATGGTTCTTGCATCATTCCCACCTTCATGATTTTCGTCCCCAAAAATCCAAACCAGGGAACAACTTAGGGTACTATGCCCGCACCTGGCTCTCCCGTACCCAGAAGAATTCACACACAGCTCTGCGCCACCGCACACAGACTAAAGGATTTGATCTGTTCAAGTGATTTCTGCCCTCTCCGATGTCGTGCATAAGAGCACGCACACCTCTTCTTGGGTGAGTCACGTGGGAGACGTCAGGCACCCAAACTAGCCTTTGGGGTTAGTGCAAGGCGGTAGGGAACCTCGCCATCCCTTTTCACGGTCTCAAATGGCCCGAAGGCTCTTGGGGGTATCTCACCTCCCCGACCAAACCCTTACGTCGCACGCCGCGACTGAAATCACCGCCCGCACCTGGAATAAGGCCCGATGATTCCCTGCATCAGAACATCTATATGGTGAAACACCCAAGGATATCTGGTCACGTAAGGTTCCACAGTTTATGTCTCTCAACCAAGATTCTATTACACGTTTGGGGAGTGATGGAGTCGATTCCATCGACTAAAGAGGAAGGTTACACACCTTCTACTCTACCAACACATGGTTACACCCGACGCCCTGCGTCACCCTGGTAACAACCCAAGCAAGGAGCAGGGAGAAATTCATTTCACAGGCAGAGTCTAACAATTCTGCTGCAAAAAGTAGAAGAGCTGTAGAGTGTACCTCTTATCAACTCATGATCTACAGGATCGTAGACATCCAAAGCTCACGGCTGTCCGCGGCCCCAACTATTAGCTCCTGGAGCCTATCGTGAACCGCCTAGTGGTGAGGGGAAGACCTTGTAAAGCCGTCCCCCACTACCAGCTCCTCTCCCTCCACTACTAGCACCACCTCTCAGGGTCCTACTCCGATCATGATGCTGACTCTGTCGTGGCGGTGCACCGGCTGCCCGCCCGAATCTCTATACATGTCTGGTCGGGCAGTCTCGTGCCAGGTGACCTCACCCATCACAAGAATAGCACCAACTCTCTCTGGGCTGCACTGGTGCCCTCTGGCACCACTGTGGTGTACGACCATGCCCTTGAGCCTGGTTTTCAGAAAGCCACCTGCGTATAGGTTCATCTTGCCGACACCCGCTAGCTGCGAAAGACGTCTCGGTTCGGACATTCCTTCTACCACCACCAACTCTAGAACGTGACAGGAATCCCTCTGTCACCAGCGCCTTATCTAGCACCCCGACATATGTGTAAATTCTCAATGGTACTATGACAACACGAATCTCTCGACGGAGACCCTGCACAAACTTCCGTGCTCGGGTGTTGTCATCATGGACCATGTCCGGGTAAAAGCGTGCACGGTCTGTGAAACTAGCCGTGTACTTGGCCACTGCCATCCCTCACTGCTGAAACTGAAGGAGCTCCTGAATCCTAAAGGAGCATAAGCAGGAGGGGAAAAACTCTTCACGAAACAAAAACTAAAAGTCTCCCCAAGAAAGCGACGACTCGTCAAAAAACTAAGTCACCAGACTCCACCAATGCCAAGCTTCTCCGCGGAAAATGGTGGCTGCCAAAGCCACTCTCTGATCTTTCGGTGTTCGCACAAGCCTGAAAAGGCTATCCACTGCCTCTAGCCAAACATCTGCTGCCTGAGGGTCTGGCTCAACACTGAACCTCAGCGGTCTCTGCCGCTGGAACTCACGGAGCATGCTCAACCTACGCTCAAGCCCCACCTACTCTGCTGATGCTATCTATTGCTCAACAGGTGGGGGTGCTGCTATCAGCCCACCCGGAGAAAGGGGCTCGCATGATGGTTCCTGGACTGTTGCCTCGTAGCTCACAGGGTCGTCGTCACGAACCAAAGCTGGTATCCTGGCTGGATGTCTTCGCGGAGACATCCTGAATATTATCAAGGAGTGTCGCGGTCAGATGAGAATATATGTATATACCAATAACAACAATGATGGGGAGCTTACTTAAGAAGGGCAGTCAAAGACTCAATCTTATGTGATGAAAAAACCAATTTTTTCCCCTGCAACAAGTGTCTTAGCATGCCAAGTTGACAAACAGGTTATCAAGGTCCTGGTGAATGGATACGTCGGCCGCCACACCATTACTAGACTCCCTGGCCTGAGATACACTCTCGAGACACGTTAACACTATTTCCCTAAATCTCAACCAATTCCTTTTATTTTAGGGATGTTTGAACATCATCCCAAGGAATGAACCACCCCCTATACCACTTTGTCACAACCCGACCCTACCTGGGCTCGAGCCGCAACTACCCAAAGCCCACCTCCATAGGCCAGGGATGGAGACCAGTGCCGAAGGCACAACAACTTGGGGAGGACTTTCCCTAAGTACCTGTACACACACACACAAGACACTCAATGAAAAAGTGCAGAGTAAAAAAGAAAAGCAAATTACCAACTGCTATAAATAACCACAAGAGTGCATCGACCTCTAAACAGTACAAAGTAAAAGCTGAAAAGAAAAGGGGAAAAACACATGCCCAGCCAGAAAAGTGCCACAACTCAGCAACAGGTAAAACTACAGAAAATGGCTGGAAGAGTCCCCCACCAGGAACCCGACTCCGACCACTGCACGTAGTCCAAGCTCCCAAGCTCCTAAGCTCCTCTGACGTCCGGACGAACCTGTTTGTCATCTGCAAGGGCACACCAAGTGCGGGCAAAGCCCAAGTAGTGGTGAGTATAAAAATAATTAGTAGGATGCCCCGAAGGCTCGAGGGGGCAACAAAGGAGGTACCGAAGGGTGAGTAGTAGAACGAACAGGGAAAAGTAAAGGAGTACAACTGAAAGTGCAGTAAATAGTACAGTAAAGAGTCCAGCTCAACCCAACAAGAAAAAAGAGATAGACTCATCCAGACACAAGGAGCTGAAAATGGTGAGAATATGAACTTCTCTTCGAGTCTTCGCTACCTATAGCAGGAGAGTAGACTTGCCCAACCACGAGAAGCTAGACACGTAAAGCACGTGGCATACCATGCACATCTTCACCTCTCATGGAAGGAGAGGAACCAAACCCAAGAAGTGGGTACTAGAACAAGGTATATACAAGTCCATATGCTCAATCAAGAAGCCCAAAAAAGATCGTAAGGGGATCTTCACCCCGTAGCTCCGCCCAAGAAAAGAGTAGCCAATAGTCCCAAAAGAAAACACCATCGATGGCCAGCATCCCACACGTCTTCCCTAAAATACAAGTGAAGGGGCTCAAACCACCACACCTCGACACTATCCGATTTGGGTGGCACTAACTCGCATGCACGGTTTTAGGTCGCGTCACAAGGGCACATCTTGGTGGGGGAAAAGCACCCCTCATACTTGAGAGTTCTAGGGGAATGTCAAACCACACCACGTCACCACCCCGCAGTCGATAGGTATCTCCAATGTCGAGAGGTGACCCCTGCCCAGCCCCGCTAGAGGGTCCCTGGAAGTCAACGGGTTCCCACTACAAGGAGACCCAGAAAGTCGACAGGTGCCACACTGCCCAGTCCCGTAACAGGGTAATCCATTAGAGGGAGACTCGGATAAAGTCAGTGACGAGACCACTGCCCAGCCCAGCTGGAGGTAACTTGACATCGGGGACCACTACCCAGCCCAGCTAGAGGTAAGCCCGGCATCGGGGACCACTTCCCAGCCCAGTTGGAGGTAATCCCTGCATCGGGGGCCACTGCCCAGCCCCACTGGAGGTAAAACGGGCATCGGGGACCACTACCCATCCCCGCTGGAGGTAAGCCCGGAACTTTTCTGGCCATCCCTACTGGATGGTACTGCTCGGTGAACACCCCTGTACTGGCTATCCCTACAGGATGGTAACCCACTGGCGAACCCTGCTCGAAACAACCTAAGCCCTGCTGGAAACAACCACAACCCTGCTGGGAACAACCTCCTGGGTAGAGGATCAGTGCCCATGTAAAGTGTTGGTCACACCGAATACACACGAACTATACCAAGGAACAAAAATTAATGGGAGAAACTCCCGAGGCCTCTCAAGGCGATCATGCTCCAAGCCGCTGAGTCACTGTCAAAGCAGACCAAGTCAACTGAAGCCACAAAGTGGGGAACCACCCACGCCGTACGTGCACATATAGTCGTAAACGGTGCCACAGTCCGGTGGAAGGGGAACGGTACTGAAACCCGTCACATTTGAAGAAATAGAGGAACCAAAGCATCTCTGTTGGCAAAATGAGAATGGAACCAGGGGAAAACTCAACCCTGCTGGTCAACAAATGAGAACAGGACCAGGGGAAAACTCAACCCTGCTGGTCAACAAACAAGAACAGAGGAACCCTCTATGTCGCGATAGGTCAAAGTACGTAAGGAAGAGCATGACACGCACATGGGGCCCACACGACGTGTGACCCCAAGTCAACCCCAAACGAATGCACAAACATTATCAGGTACAAACAACCACATGTACCTCCAAGCATTCCCGTATACTCCGAGAGTATACCACGTTCTAGCCCAAAGGCTATCGTGCACACGACACCCAACGTCAACGCGAAGGAATTCATGTAACAACTCCACCTCAAAGGCCCATGCATGGCCAACCACATATTATGAACCATTTAAATCACTCTCACAAGAGTGCGCGATCACATGCCAAGGGTCCGCTACAAAAAAGGTAGGACGAACCACCAATGGAGCACCTTTCATGCTTATTTATTTAATAAGATTGCATATGAGGCTCCTCTCAACCAAACGGATCGCACCGTTGTAATCCTTACGGAAAAAAATGAGAGAACGACTACTTAATCATTTTAAATAGATATCCTACGAAAAACTCACCAACACCGCATCACGCCCGAACGACGTCCCGTGATCCCGAGCCTCAGCCCTGAAAACAGTCAGGCGCATCACACCATTGCGATCCCCTCGGGAAGACATGTCAAAAAGACTGCTTACTTGAGTGTAACAGATATCCAGAAAAAAAGATGTATTCCGGCACACCGCGCATGAGCGGTGCTATGTGGGACCTACATCCCCGTCTTGAAACACAACAAACGGATCACACCATTGCGATCCTCTCGAAAAGTACACAAGATGAACTATTCACTTGTCCAAAACGGTTTCCTGGTGATAGAGATGGAAAATCACCCTCAACACCCAAACAGACCTAGCGGGGCCCGCACCATCGTGCGGAATTTCACCGGGCAGACTATGCCAATACGATGCCCTCGGAAAAACACACAACATCGACTGCTCGCACACACCGAATGCATGTCCAATGAAAAAGTTACAAAACGCTACACACAACTCAAAAGACGGGCTATGGGGCCTGCGCCTCAACTCTGGATTGAATGCCTGAAACCACCTTGGAAAGCTTCGCCCCGGCGCCAGCATCTCAACTCCACTGATAGTGCTCAAAACGGACGTCGGACGCATCCACGCGGTCCAAAACATGATCCCCAGAAAATCTCCAATTCAATTAAAGTGCACGTCGCGCCACCGAGGCCCCTCGTTTCGGGTATTCAAAATTCCCGAAACCATCTCAAACCATTTGTCTCAAAGCAAGGAACACGTTACCGTAGACGACACGCAAATCTGACCCCTGGTTTGTGATTTAGGGTACTTTTAAATTTTAATGGGCCAAAATGGGATGGGCCAGGGTGGTTCGGCCGGCCCACCACTCCCTAAACCAGCGGTCCGCGGTTCAGTGTGCGGACCGCCCGTCCATGCCCGGACCGGCTCCGCTGGTCAGGCTTTTCCCAGTGGTCCCATGAGTCGCAGGTCCTTACCGCTCCCAGGGTCATGACGACCCTGGTTTCGTCGCGATGACCGGCCGAGCGGCTGGTCTCGTGTCGCCCGAAGGAGCCCCCTGCCCTGCCGACGCCCGCCGTCGCGCCCACAGCCGCCTCCGCGGCCGCTCCGCCTCAACACCAGTCACCAAACGCCCGCGTTGCCCCGCTTCCGAGACGCCGCCTCTTCCTGGTGCCACTCCGCCACTGTCCGGCTCACCGCTCCGCCGCCTGGGATGGCCGGCCGCCGCGCCTACCCACTGGAAACACCCAGAATCTCCTGAATTTCCTGCAACGCCGTACCGCTGCGGGAAGCTCGGGACTCAGAATTCAAATTCGAAGGATGCGTCAGAAAGAGCATAAAAACTAATACGTGATAATGGGTTTTGATTCGACGATCAAACAAAAATCTACTCATATAATTGAGGTTGAAATAAGGTTTAGAAATTAAAACGCAACAAAAACCTCCTACCTCTTAGGTGTTGCCTGGAGCTTCACGGAGGATCCGCCGCCGCGTCGTCGCCTTGCCGGAGCTGCCTCGCTGGAGTGGAGGAGGAGAGGGATCTTGAGGGTCTCACCAAGGGGGTGGGTGGGGTTCAATGGGGAGGAAAGGGGAGAAGGGGGAGAGTTTAAATAAATAAACTCTTTAATTAAAAGTCCCGACCCCCAAAACACCCACATCCAAAACCTCCAGCGTGGTCAAGATTATGCTCCCCCTAGGGTAAACAACACCTCCCAAGCACAACAGTGGTCTCAGAATTTGATTCCGAGCTTCTGTTTGAAATTTATAAAGCTGAAAGACCAAGCCGCAAAATTACAAAAATGCCCCTGGGGCCATTTTTCACAGACGGCCCGCGCCTGCAATGATTACACCCCTCCTAGGGTAAACGACACTTTTTGAACTGAACGGTGCCCTTGGTTTTCCAATCCGATCAACCTTTTAATAGATAATTGAGTTAAGACGTTAAATGCGTAAATTAATTAATTTAATTATCTGTTTAACGTTCCGAAAGTGAGGAAGTGGTCCAAACATCCCGTTCCGACAAGTTTTATGTCATTCCTAGTGTAAAAACCCCATTCCAGACCCATCTGTACACTCAGGTCTCTGATCCGAATCACCATTTAGGAGTTATCCCATTTATTTGGCGTGTCTAGTGTGAACACACTGAAAATTTAATTCCGGACACTCCATGGCTTGGAACCGGACGCCGTCTAAGGGCGCTGCTCTGGAATAACATCAAGAATATTCCAAAGTCCTTTGTAGCCAAAAAGGGTTCTTACATACAATATTTAAAGAATCATTATAGTCTTAGACTGGTCTAATCCTTTAGTTGATATTAATATCCACTTTATTGCCGTAACTGAATGTAATTATTCATTTTTATTTACTGTCACATACCCTATATATATAGGATATTTAAAAAAAGTCACTCAAAATAACATTGGTACAATATTTTATTTGTTAACTTTGGACTTCTCAAGTCCATACATTCTCCCACTAGCCTCTTTGATAATATATTTTATTTAAAATATAATTAAAAGATTCAGCACAAACTAATTTTTAGTTTAGGAAATAACATTTATTTACTTTTAGTATAAATGTTTAACAAATAAAAATATTTTTTCCATATCATATATTGTAATCTATGTGTTTGGAAAATTATTACTTGAAAATAATAATTCATTAAAATATTCCACTGATGGGTGAAAGGAACACCTTTCTTCATATTAAAAAATGGATAAGTGATTTTATCCTGAATAAACACTTATCGAAATATTCTTCTCAAAATATGTTATAGATTTTAATGAATCATAAACCATGTGTATATATTTAATCATCTCATAAAAACTTTTTTTTATCTAACATACTATTATCATATAAGATAAGTAAGACAAAGATACACTATATTTAATTAGATTCATTTGATCATGTAAAAATCATTTACATTTAAATTATTCATGTAGTAAATATTTACTTAATATCATGAATATAATCTATAATATCAATCAATTATTCCTTTTATTTTGAACATATGTATATTTAAAAAACTTTAGAAAATATACATTATATATCAGATACCCCTTAAAAATCAAAGAATTAATATTTATAACATCTTTACCTGATATGCAAATTCCATGGAGTTTCACAATATCTATCAGTTATATCTTTGATAATCTATTCATATAAAATTACTATTATTCCTTTCTGATAGTCCTATATTTCAATAACCTTGATTTTTTCTTTAATAAACTTTGTTAAACTTTTCAACTAGCTTTTATTTTTATGATTTAATATTTTACGCACTTTTACTATATATATAGTACCATAATCCATAAATCATATTCCCAAATTGTCCATTCTCAAAATTTTTAGAATAAAAAGAAATTTCATTTTCATTTAATTCAATAATATTGTTGTAACATTTCTTTAAGTGAAAATAAGATAAATTATCTAACCAAAACTATTTTTTAGTCTCCCCTTTAAAGTTAGTTATACATTCATACTAATCATAAACCATTTTTTAAACCACCAATCTCATTTAATTTAAACAAAAATTGTTTTTATTATCTTCCAAAGAGATAAATGAGATAAAATTCACATCTTGTGATGAGTTTATCCCAGATTAAATAATCCAAGTTATCACTATAGTAAATATTTTTCTCCATCAATTTAAAGAAAACTTGAAGATTTAATTTTTTAAAAAAATTATAGCCTTCTATATATTTACAACACTTTGTAAAACATAAAAATAATATCATATGTCTATAAGATAAATATAATAGATTTATATAACCAATAAAGATAAAAGGAAACTATTATTATCACAAATTCATTAATATATTCAATCATATTGAATATGATTTGTTGTACCCAATTATATTGATTACATGAGACTAATATTATTGATGTACTGAATCATATTGAGTATATGTGTGGATAATAAGGTTCCTTTAGTCATTTTGAATATAATTACATTGAAACCTTATATGAATCCATGTATGCTTCCACAAGCACCTTTTTTCACTTAGTGAACAATTTAAAAACATTGTTACTGTGGAAGGAATTGTTCTAAGACATATAATATTTCCCTTACTCATGAAATTTTCTTAAGATACTTGTATTAGAAGCTAATTACATTAATATCATCATTTTAAGGACTAATATAATGTTTAGTTTCATGATGACGATTCATTTATATACAACATAAATTTTAATCAAATTAATATAATGTCTTATGCCCTTTAATCAAGAAATTTTAATGAATGTTCTCCAACTAAAAATTGATGACCCCAATCGTGATATCTATTTAGCAGCCCAAGATCTATATTTCACTAAACAATGAGTTTTCCAGGACATTTCTCTCACAAATTAGTTATTTAGGTAGGGAATCATTAAAATCACAATAGTTGTGACTATTGGATAGTTGAGTGGATAACCCTTTATTTAAATCCATCATATGGATTCAATCAACTCAAATCATATAGTATATTAACTATTAAGGATTCCCAAATAGTGTAACTTGATGAAAACACAAAAAACAGGCTAACCAAGGACAATCAAAGGGAACTCGAATATGGAATGAAACTACCTGACCAATAAATACAGAGTTATTTATTAATATCATTCCTTATACAAGACAAACTAAGGGAACTAGAATATTTCAAAAAACTAACCATTTGGAAGATTGAGGTCTTGAAAAGTGTTTCTTTGTATGAAATGTCACACTTAGTATTTGGGGGGTTTTATTTTAAGGTCTCAACAAATTAATATACATCATATGAATACTAAATTAATAACTATTATATCATAGGTAAAAATTTTCTTCTAATTTTTTATTACCTTTCTGTATATGAATTCTTCTAATGATTTAGTTTTTGAATCCCCATTCCAAATACAAAATTAATTTTTTCACACCGAATTAATATATAACTCTTTACAAAACCCACAAGTCAGTATTAATCACTAAAAAAAATTCAAGCATATCTGTACATATCCAAATACATCCCATGCATAAGGTAGATGAACACTTTAAAAAAATCATAGATTTATATGATTTTTGAAAACTCTACATGAGTTTGATTAGAGTAGCCAACCCCATTCACTTTCATAGATAAAGAAACCCTCTGTGAAATTAGGTGTTTAGACTCCAAGTCCCTCTTCCTAAGGAGACTTTACTCAAGTGAGAATTCAATTCATGAAACCTCTAACACCTAACATGCACAAGATATGGCCAACAACTACTCTTGAGATCATAAATAATATTATAAACCAATGTCAAGGTAGGTTTAAAATACATTTTATGATACCAATCCTATAATGGTATGTAACGATCAATCCTATAAGAAATTCATCATAATTTTTTTGGAATACAATCATAGATAATACAAACAATTTAAAACTATGAATAATAACTGATAATTGATTTTAAATAAATGAAAAATTAAAATATATAAACATGAAATAAACATATATGAACAATTTTATAAATAAAATATAATTATATAACCTTTTATAAATTTTCTCTTCAACATTATCATCATTTAATAATTATGACTATAAACCCTTTGTAATTCAGAAAATCTTTTTAAACCACCTTTTTTTATTTCCAGAATAAACCATTTATTTATTTATTCCATGTGTACTCTCTTTATGGGCTTTATAGCTCACCCTTTTCTTATGCATGTCCTCAGGTTATCCCATGCAATGCTAAGTACGAGGGAATGTAGTGGTCATGTAAAGGAAGTTTTCAATAAAATGTTGTATTTCATGTTTTAAGTTTTTATTTAATGGTACTAAGACCCAAATTAAATAAACCTCTTGATCTTATTTGTTGTATCAAATGATGTTTTATGTAATAAATCATGTTTAAGTTTGTAATAAAAGCAGGGTTGTCATAGAAGGTATTTGAAATTTCCATGCTAGGGGAAATGAAATACTTTCTTGGGTTACAAATATTTCAAAAGAAAGAATAAAATTTTCATTCATAAGATAAGTATGATATGTAATTTCGTAAGAGGTCTGGAAAGAAAAACACAAAATCTATTTCCACACCTATTTCAGTGGGATAAAAGGTGAGTAAAGATGGAGATGGAAAAAAATATATCAAAAAGAGTATCAAAAACTAATCGGAAGCCTATTCGATTTGACTTCCTCAAGACCCAAAATTGTTTATGATGGTACATTCTAAGTCAGATTTCAAGGTTCTCTATAATAATCACATATTATTTCTAGAAAAATAATTCTTAGATACATCAAAGGAACAATTGAATTTATAATTAGGAATTTCATCTCAGAAAGTACTGAATTGTTTTGGGTATTTAGATTTAGATTTGGTAGGAAATGTTGATGATAGAATATCCCCATCTGGTGGAATATTTATTTGGGGGAATAATTGTGTTAGATGGAATTCAATGAAATATAAATCAATAAATCATAGTACGTATGAAGATTAATATGTTCCTACCACTCAATCAGCTACACAACTCTTGTGTATAAAAACTCAATTAGAAGATATATTTGTTGATATGAAGTTACCCATGATCTTGGGTTGTGATAATAAAATAGAAATAAATATTAATAGGAATAAATTTAAATATTCTCATTTAAAACATATTGATATCAAATATCATTTCGTTAAAGATCATGTGGAGAATAATTTATTGAATCTCCAGTATGTTCCAACATCAAATCAAGTGGATTAAATTTTCACAAAACCTTTGCTGGAGGAATAATTTTTTAGATTGTGGTTGAACATTGGTGTCTAAACTATTTATCTTCAAGGATGAGGTAATTTTTATATCCTCTCTCTCATATTACCTTTGGATTGTACTTTCAAGGGGGATAATTGTTTCATAAATCTATTACATAAAAGACTGAGTTGTGGGTATGCTATGAATGAAGAATTGTTTAGTGAGTGAACTATTCTAACTATTTTTTGTAGTGGATATATGAAATAAATTGTTTTTTATTATATAAAGGATTAAGAAAAGATATGGATTATGAAGATATGATGAAGAAATATTAATATATTGTCATAATCACTAATTTTGGATGGTATAGATTTATTTTCAATGATTATTGTTTCCTATAATAAGTTAGCACATGTAGGCTTATAATTATTGATATGTAATCCATTTATTGAGGATACAAAGTTCAATGATTTATGAAACTTAGTTGACCACAAAATCTAATGGCGAAGATTGTTAGGACCAAGTTGGTGATTAAGGTGATTATTTTCAAGTGTTGTATTTTGTTATCAGGGAACGTTTTTGAAAATCACCTGACTCTATTTTGGGAAACAATAATGCTGACCTTTGTATTGAAAATAATTGGCCTTGTGTTTTGAAAAAATAGGAATATGTTTTCAAAAGAATCATACTCACTTTGAAAGTCCAACAAAATTTGAAGAAGTTTTTTTGGATGAAATGGTTTTTATCGGACTTGACTCTCGTCTAGAAGGAAAGTGAATACATATTTTTGAATGACAATGTCATCATATTCAATATGGAAAAGATGTGAATGAAGTGTTTGTTTTGCCGTATAATTGGAGACATAGTGACTACGATGTTTTAAATGTGATAATTCTTTTCTGTTGAGGAATTATCATGAATGATGAGGTGAATTTAGAACTTATAATGAAAGCTTGATGGAAGAAAGGGGGAGTGAAAGGAAATGTGGTGCCAATTGAAAAGTGGTACCGATTGAAAAAGTGATTCTAATTAAATAGGTGGTGCTGATTTACTGAAGCATCATGTTCTTCATAGGATGATATAAAAAGTTTTCTTACCCAGAAGATCATACCCAATAGACCAGCAATAAACTAATGGTACCTAGAGAATTATTATACTTAGAAACATCGTATTTTGGAAAATCTTACCTAGTCTAATCATACTCAAAATGATTGTATCCAAAATGATCATAACCAAGATAATCCTATCTAGAATAGTTTTATTTAGAGAAGATCATACTTAGGTTGAGATGAAAATAAAGAATTAGGAATGAATGGAATGTTATGATACTTTCAAATCAAATTCTAGTTCATTATAAGAATTTAATGTCATGAAGGAAGTCATGATTCAAGGACAGGTTTCTAAACATAGAGATGTTTTCAACTGGGTCCAGAGAATAGGATAAGAATATACTTTTAATTTTAAGTGGGTCAAGATTTTTGTGGAGATAAGATATTACTAAATGATTTTTGAGAGGGATATTAACATTAAAATACTTGATTTTGATTGAAATTGGGTCTGTGAATCTTTTTCAACAATCTGATTATGAAAATCAGACCCAGATGATTAGCCCCATTTATTACTAATCAATTTCAATCATATTGAATATTGAAATTCAAGTTTATAGAATAATAGTAGATGATTTTAGAGCTTTTGAGAAGAATCAAGAAGCATTGATGAAGTCAAAAGGCATTCTAAGATTTCAAGTGAAATTAAGATTTGGGTGAAATTTGGTGAGTGGGAAAGATTTTGGGATTCCTGATCAAACCTATTTTTTGTCACCTATAAAAGGATAAAAGTACACTGTACTTTACTGATGATGAAGAGATATTCACCATAATAGAGAGAGAATCTCTGAGTTTTAAATTAGATGAAGTGATACTGTTTTGGTCCTACATTACATAAGTTTTGACAGATAAGTGAAAGAGAAGAGGAAAGATTCAACATTATATTCAGATGATCATCATACTCAAAATTTATTGTGATCAGTAGTTAATCATATTAATATTTTTATTTATATTCGTCTGATCATCTTATCTAGATGGATTAAACAACTTTAGGATTTCCATATCGAGTTTTTCAGACTGAGGAAGAATCGTACAGGGTTAATCGTAATTAGGAAGTGAAGTGGTGATGATTTATTTCCATTGTAATCTAAAATAAAATCGGACTGGTAGAATTGTACTCAGAGGAATCAGAATGAGAAAATTGGTGTAAGAAAAAATGGGCTGAGTTTTCAACAACAATTTCTAGGAGGTTCTTACCTTTCTTCTAGGTTTGGAATTGAAGAATTTTATTTCAATTGAATACATTTGTTGAATTGAAAAGTTGTGTAGGTAGCATGTTTTTTCACATGACAATTGTATTAACTTATTTGTGGTAAGAGGGTACACATGAACTAGTGGGATTGTTTCATTGTGCTACATGAGTGGAAGGGTATATCCTCCTATTCATAATCAAAGGATTGATTTCTAGTGGATTGTACGGTATTGGATCATTTTTAAACCATACGAAGGATTTAGAAATTAATATTGAATAGTGAACTTTGTAAATCTTTATTTTCTTGTCAATGTGTGTCGGATTTATTTTCACTAGGCATTTGGAATCTATAACAGAAGGCTAAGGTTGTTTCAATTGAAAAGTAACATAATAGAAAAATTGTATCACTGAATCACCCCTCCCACTCTCAGTGATACAAATACACTAACTAGGAACTTACAATAAATTTCAAAAATCATCTATTAATACCTATAGAAACCCTCTAAACATGGGAGTTTGATCACTCTTATAACAATCATTATTGATCTCTAGAATAAGATATGATACTTTGCACAATACCTTGCATACTTTGGAGAGTTGAGGTCCCACCCTACTAGATCGCGGTTTCTATTTCTTTGGAATAGATGCACACATCCATTAGAAAAAGTGATGGATACCCTTCAGTGATAAATATTTATCTAATATATAAAATAAATAATCCATCCCTTCCTAAATACTATATCAAAATGAAACATTTTTAGGAATAGAAAATTCTATATCAATTCCACCTTAGATATGGAAATATTATAAGAGGAACATCGAAGGCCACATTATTTTCTTACATAAAGGGGCATTGATATCTCCATGTCACATGGAATAATATTATGGAAAGATTGAAAATATCTAAATTAAAAGAAGATATAAATTATTGATAAAATCAGTATCAAATAATGAAAAATCCATATATGATTCAATAAGAACAATACCTATCACAGTCACTTGTCACACCTTGGAGCCCACACGAGCTTTCCTCATGTAATTCAAAAAACTATTCTTAGTCTAAGCTTAGGGACTAATGCTAGCTTGGGGATCACTTATTAATTTAGTTTTCCCATATTGTTTACCATCTTTTTCCTATAAACCCATGATACTGAGACCATGTAGCTTTTAATGAAAAAACAATACTTGGGATCTTTTAGGGGATGAGTCATAGACGCCACTCCTCATGAAAATAATAATTATAATAAATATACAGAGGTTACCCAAACACATTAATGATTGGAATGTATTTAAAATATTTATAAAAGTGGGATTTATGTGATCAAAATTACTATATTAGTGGCATATATGTTACCACCTCCCCATAGGGGAAGAAAATTATAGCTATCAAATAGGTCATAAACCACAACCTCTTCTAGTTTCATAAAAATTCCTCTTCCCCTCATGAAATCACTCTCACTACCACTAAACATGTTAGTTGATTCAAGAAACCCAAAAATAAAAGTTTTATAAATATCCCCAAAAAATGATTGATCTACCATTTTTCATAAGTTTTAAGATTCAATAGGAATATTTATGATAAAATCCCTGTTCGAAGACCCATTTCAAATTGATGATCCTTTAATATATATTTTAACACAATAAAAAGTGAAAAATTAACCAATTATGAAAAATAATTAGAATATTTATTGATAGTAATGTTACCCTACAAGTGGCATTCAAAGTCCCAAGAATTCTCAAGTTCCTTAATGTTTAACAGAAATTATTGATTAAACTTTACATTGAAGTCTTTCCTTCCTAGTTTTCCATTCATACTATCAAGGATTATTAAGTCCCACTAATTTCAAATAGTTCAATTAATTATAAAGGTAGCTCATTTTTAATTTATTTAGAAGTATCAAAGAATCAAAAGATCCTCAATTTCTTTTTTAACCAATATTCTACCTCATGAGGATCATTTCTACATTGGAAGGTAAACAAATAGTGATGAATAAATTATTAGGATCAATCCATGTCCTAATATAGACTTGTAATTTCATATAATGGATAAATTATACTATTTCCATTTCCTTACTCCAGGTATTGAAATTTCCTCACTACCACCTCAATGAGACATTGATTGATAGGGGTGTTTTCACATGGAATATTATCCATATCTGCCTCTAGAGGATTTACTAGGGGTCTTAGTGGGTGAATGATACTATATAAAAATAAATAAATATAATGAAATACTATTAAATTTTTTTAGTAAAATTAATTTAAATCACAAAAATTCATTAAATTTTTATAAGAATCATAAAATATATTTTAGAATAGTAACGATGCATATATACAGAAAAGTACCACCTCACATGGGTTGACCACCTGGTTCTCCAAACCGTGAACCAACCATGAAGGGATCTACGAAATTAGTATATAGTAAGGGTCATCTGGTAATTAGATGGTCTATAATAAGGAATATCCAGTTTTTCTAAACCGTGATGCCCCATAAATGCATTAGTGATTTCATTTTTCGGCCAAAAAATTCTCAAAATCCCATATGAAATCAAAATAATTCTAATAATACATATTTATCAACATCCATTAATTAAATATAGATCATTATAATGATTTATGGCCAAAAATCACTTTCAACCTACACCTCTGCCCTAACAATTCTTTCTCCTACCTACTAGGACTCCCAAATAAAAAACAAAATTGGGCTATAATATCATTTTTTCACAAACCACCTATGGCTACCCAAACCCAATCACCTGAGATAGCCCATGAAATTGATAAAAGGGTGTTTCCATTCCCCATGGGATATTTAATTGTTCCTAAGTATCAAGAGTTTTAATTTTGCGAATGGTTTCATGAAGATTAATGATTTAATATTCAAGGGTCCTAAATATGGTCTTTACATGAACTTTCTATACATTGGTGAGTTTTGTGATCAATATATATATATAAAAATATTTAAAAACAAAAACCACATAAAATAACATAAAATAAATCAAAATAATAACAAGAGGATATTAAACTAGAATATATCATTACACATAGAAAAAAATGTAAAGATATGGGATGGAAAACCCCATACATGATACAAAACATTAAAAAACATTCTATAATATGGGCCCAAAATAAAAATAAAATATTCTACCCATATTCATACGACATTGAGTATCATACCCAAAATGTCACCTAGACAAAACCAATATAATCTTACCCGAATAACTCCCTCTTCTAATGGTGCCTTTCCTTTTATAATATTAGGATAAACATGTTCTATATAAACCCATTTGGTGTATATAGGTTGAGATCATAATAATCCCTATAGGATCCAACTATGTGTTCCGCCCATATTTTTTTGGGAAAACCAAAACAAGATAGATTAGAAGTAATTACATAAAATTAAATTTTAGACATTAAAAAAAACATGTAACATAAAACTATCAATTTATTTATGAAATCAATTATTATAAAAAATAAAGAATCATTACCAAATTGTGAGACATGGGACATAATCTACAGATAATGGGTCTGAGGTTTTCTATGATCCTCACTGATCATATACGTAATCATATTTTACTAACATATATTTTACATCAGAAATACTATAATCATATCCAATAGTACTACTTCACAAGATATAAAGGTATAACCAATTAGTGGAATAAATCACAAAAATCATGTCCTTGATCCATCTCCAAACACCTGGGGTATCCCATGAAGTTTAACTGATCAAAAAACCATTATAAAAAGTTCATTTAATCATGAAATATAAAAAATATTATTTTTTCATAAAAACGTGCATCAAAACCATTTAAGGTTTCCAAATAAGGTAAGAGTTCAAGAAGTTATTTTCACATATAATGTGGTCCTCAATGAAAGTACCTCATATTCATAGAAAATCTAAAAATTTAATTTTAATGGTTAAGGAATATAATTTTAACTTATAAAGGGAGAAGAAAAAATCATGTACCACAATTAGTGAAAATAATTCTTCAAATATTGAATCCTCATGGAAAAGGAAGTGAGTATTCTTATATGGAAAGAGGAACCTAAAAAATTTAAATCCTACACTCAATATTTCTGGCAACATAATACTTATGTCATAATGGCCTTTGGAAAGAATGAATACCATGAAAAAGGCCGGAATAAATATTAAGAAATTGGAAGAAACAACTTACCAAGTGTTTTAATGAAAAGAATTTTAAAGAGGCTTTAAAAAACATAACTTGTAAGATAGTGGGATAAAGTTTTCATCAAAAAATAGGTATTGAGATTCCAAAATATGAGAGGATAGTGTATTGTGTGATTCTAGGAACACACTGTAACAGCCCGAGATTTTATGAAAAATATTCTTTTTAATTTTATTAATGTCTTGTGTTGTACGCTACACCAAAAGGAGCTTTCACAACACACATCATTGACTTGCCTTGCATTACACGCAATTGCGACCTTCCTTGATAGCGTGTGTAGTACGAAATACTGAGTTTCACTAAACAACGATATGCTATTAAAATATTATTATAACTATCCGTTATGAATAGTAATAACCACTTTTTAAAATTTTATAAATTTTAGATCTCAAAATGGACTTCATTTTTGGATTCGTACTATCGAATATATCCTAAGGTGAAATTTTGGTACTTTTCGGATAACTTTCATATTTTGATGAATAGTGAAAATTACTAAATTTTAGTTAAAACAACTTTTTCAATCGAAATAATTAATAGTGTTAAATTATTAATTTGAGTGGTTTTAAAGTATATTTAGAATATATTTTTACAATTTAATACAATATTGGTCATTGGATGTAATTTCACATTTAAACCAGACATAAACAAGTGTCAATCTTTTGATAGATATTGTTTCTTAAAAACACGCTATTTATTTTAACACCGGGATTTAATTATAAATTTAATTAATGCAACTACTATGATATGAATTTGGTAAAATAGACTTCATTTTTGAATTCGGAATATGAAATTTAGCTTAGGATGAAATTTTGGCATTGTTCTGAAAAACATCAATTTCTGATGAATAGTGAAACTACTAAGTGGTAGTTAAAAAAACTGAATTTTTCATAAAACATAATTTTACCGCTTTTGTGAATGGAATTTCAAAAATACTAGAGACACGGTTGATGTCGGTAAGTAAAATGTGGTTCAATGAGATGAAAATAATTTTTGGTGAATAGTAACTTTTTACTTTTATTTACCACGGTTAAAAGTAAATAGGGTAATTAAGGGTAGGAATGATATTAATATTACCCTAACACATGTCCTAATTCTATTGGAAAAGTGTATATTGACCCAAAACAACCTTAAGTGTAAAATATTATCATTTAGGCCCACTTGGATTAGATTAGGACATTTATTATTATTTAATTCAAAGAAGAGATAAAAGAGTTAAAATCAATGTTTATTTACTAAAACATTTTTAATATGGGGTTATACATAAGATAAATTCGACTATAAATATTCATTATAAATATAAAAATATTTCCTACATAATGGTAATTTATTTGTAATTTTTAGACTTTAAATAATTTAATTTATTTATGACACAACAATGATGCAGTAATTACCTTTTTAAGGAATATTAACATAATTGATGTTATAAATGCCCAAATAAATGTAATTTGAGACTTTTTATGACTTAAAATAATTTTATATTTTAATATGACATGTTATTGTGGATTTAAGTAACTTGGTTAGAACTTATCATTCTGTTATGAATTTGATAAAAATCATGTACCAAATAGTGTCAAAATTGACATAAATTAGTTTTTAAAAAAAATATTATATTATCAATTTTTATTTAATTCCTAAAAATATAATGTTCAGCCAAATGACTTAGAAAAGGATATATATATTAATAATAAACAACTTGGGGTTATTTTGGCTTGTTATGGTAAGTTTATTAACCATATAGTTTAAGAAAACAAAAAGACACGGTAAAAGTTAAATTTTTTAACTTAGAGTTAAATCTAATTGATAAGGTTAAAATAATAACCTAAACTTGTCTAAATCCTATTGTATGATATGATTTCGACCCATACCCACCTTAGACTCGAAATAAATCAAGTTGGATCTATTTAAAACCGAAATTGACTTTATAATAAAATAATATTTTTAGTTATTCCAAAAGTGACCCTCTCCTCCCTTATAAAAGGGCACCACCTCCCTCTCTTCCTCACACAACTTTGAGCCTTCAAGATCGGCCAACCCCTGACAAAATCTCTTCTCCACTTCCCTAGTATCATCCTAGATGTCCTGGTCTTCTTCAAAGATCATCCTTAGTTCTTTAAGTGGAGGTTAAGAAAAGGTACGCCAAAAAGAGGTAATATCCATTACAGATCTTTTTCAATTTCTTTCTTCTTAAACTACTTCTTCTTTAGTTGTTTCATGATAAAGTAATAACATCAGTATTTATTATATACTTATATGTCATTATAAATATTAAAAAACTCTAATTAACCTTCTATCCATCCTACGGAAAAAGGAAATCACCGCGCGTGCGTACGTACGGAATACCGTCTCCACGCCGTGGTGTAATCTATTTTCCGCCACCACATTAATTGGATGGGTATAATGGTGTAATGAGTAACTATATATGATTATTATAAAGTTATATTGATACTGAAATAGTATACATACACTTCAACACAATTCCACGACCATGGGAACGATATCATCGCTCGTGCGTACGTACGGACTACCGTCTCCACGACGCGATGAGATTCATTCTCAATGATTAACCATTCATGAATGATTATAAAGTATATATAGTAAGTAATAATGAAATATATGACATAATAATGATACTGGATTTATTTATATTTATTTCATCTACTTAATTCCATTCAATTCAATAAGGAAATGAAAACAGCGTTCATGCGTACGTACGGACTACCGTCTCCATGAACGGTGTATTTCTTTCCATTTACTGATTTATTATATATATGTATATTCTGAATATATATATATATATATAAATCATGTTTTATATTCTGGAATTAAGTAATCATGATCTAAGTAATCATATGAATAACTACAAGTTAAAAACACGAACGACAAATGAGACGATTTTACCCAAAACGCTACTTTAACATGAATTTACAAAAGAACGGGTAATATAAAGTCATAAGTGGACCATATATGATATAATAAAAATGAATATGATTCTGGAATAAGTCAATAACATGATTTAAATCATTAAACAGGAGGTTGGGACACTTACAAAGCAAGTCGGACCTAAGGTAAGGGAAAATATCACAATCTCATTTTTATCCGAGATTGTTTATACTTTGGTATTTACTAGGGTTTATTTTATCATCCACATCCATGTTTCCTCAATATGTAATATTTATATCCTTATACAATAGTTTATATCCAATTTTACCCTTCGGTGAGTTTTAAGTAAAAGATATGAAAGGAATCTTTTGTCATTTTTCGTACGAGGTACTTTTTGACTTTTCTGAAAAAAGTACAAAGAATGTTTTTTTAACTTATAAGGCATGAATGGATTTTTAAAACATTATTTCCAAGAAGCTTCCTTTACACGTTTTCAAGTTTATTTTTAATCAACCTCTTTTAGTTTAAAGTCATATGACATGTTAAGAAAGGAAAAATGTTTTTGAAGTTGAAAGGATATTTTCCTCAAGAATGGAGTTCAAGTGTTTTATCAAAATTATTTTCCATATAAGATAATAAAGGGTTATGTTTTTATCCCTATTATTACATTGATTTGATTATGTTGTGATGGAATTATGTTTATGAATTCCTTTATCTTATATGAATTGTTTTTTGATGTCACGATGTTTAAGATTCCCATTTTATTACATGGGTTATGTAATGATGTATGGTTTATGATTTTGTGGCACACATAAGAATGATATCATCATGAGATGGGTGGGACCTATATCTCCCTCCAATGCATTGGGTAATGATTTTATATCTCATGAGATAGTCATGGCTGGAATGGTAGGTTATATCAGTTCAGTGAAACAGGACTGAAACGAGGGTGACTCGGTTCAGAAAGGGACTTTGTCCACTAAGATAGTCTTGGAAATGAGTCTTGACTAACAAGAAATGATTCTATATGATTATGTGTGCATGCCACAAAGTTTAATGTTTTATGTTATGATTGTTGGGATTAAATTTCACTTCTATGATTTATCCCATGTTATGATATTATGAGCTCTTTTGCAGGTTATGATTTCCAAAAGCTATGTTCTTATGTATATGATGTGATTGATATATCTTTTGTTTACCCTTACAGAGCATTTGAGCTCACCCTTTTATGTTTTCTTTTCCCTAGGATATAAAGAAAGGTTTTAGGTATAAAAAAAAGGAAGATCTTTATGGGAGATGTTGAATATCATTCACCACGATTAAAAGATTATATTCTGAGTTTCCAAAGACACTAAACTATTACGGTCCTTGTGTGTGTGTTTTGTTATGTACTAAGTATTCTGCAAAAGTAATGTAATGTCCATATACGTCAAGATTTGGGTCTCTACAGTTGGTATCAGAGGCAAAAGAGGTAGGAATGTATCCGATCCTTGGGAACTCTCATATGTGAGCGTTGGACGAAGCATGGATCTCCGCCCAAGGGCTTCATGCGGAAATGGCTGCCACTAGGGATGGTGGTGTGTCCCGCCCAGGGGGTGTAGCCGCCCATGGAGTGCCCTGATAGGTATCAATTATAGTCCACTGGAAGTAATTCCAGACCGCTACAGTTGGTATCAGAGGAAAGTTTTAATCAACCTTTGGAAACTAGGATGCGAAAACGTTAGTGAGATCCCTAGAGATATTTCTAAGGTATGTCTAGGGATGTCCCTAAGGTTAAGTATACGTATAGGTTATAGTACTAGAATTATGCTAACGATCATAGAATTAAACATAATATGTTAGATATTGAAGGTACTCCCCCTTTATTATGTTGTTTTCCCTAGCATGATTTTTGCCTCTCACACTATTCTTTTTGGGTTTTAGACGATGGCTGGAACCCAAAGGAACCGTGTTGATAAATGAAATGGACAATGCAATGATTGTCCTCTTGAACAAACAAATGTTATGGGAGATGGAGTGAAAAATCTTATTGCTATACTTACTCAGGCTATGAATCATTCTGGACTTCCAAATGAGCAGAGAAGGGAACAATATTCTATTGAGTCCTTCATGAGGCAACGTCCACCTTCTTTCAGTGGGTCTTCTGATCGACTTGTTGCTGAACAATGGATCAGTACCACTGAAAAGATATTTTCAGTTCTTCAATGTTCTGAACATGATAAAGTCATCTTAGTAGTGTATCTTTTGGAAGGTGAAGCTGATCAATGGTGGAATCTTATCAAGAATACGAGGCCAAGAGATGAAATTGAGTCCATGGAATGGGACGAGTTCAAGAACTTATTTTTCAATAAGTACTTCCCTCGTATTCTTCGAACAAAGATGGAAAAGGAGTTTCTTAAGCTAAAGAAGAAGGATGATGAATCTGTTGGTATATACGAAGCAAATTTTACAATACTTGTAAGGTATGCATCTGGCATTATCATCCAACCTGAAAGTAAAGTTGATCGATTTTGCAGTGGCTTAAAACCAAGTCTTCCAAGGGCATTAGCTATAAGAGACTTCAGTAGCTATGAAGAAATTGTGCGTTGTGCTATCAAGGTAGAAATGCAAGTTGGTGTTACATATCCATCTCATGGTTTTGACAAGAAACGAAAGATGGAGTTCAAGGAGAAATCTCAGAATAATGGTGAAAAGAAGATGAATGTTTCCTTATGCTCAAAGTGTGGAACGAAGCATGGTGGAGATTGTATTAAAGGGACTAGAAAATGTTTTAAGTGTGGAAAAGAAGGTCATCGAGCAGCTGAGTGTCGAGGTAATGGAAAAAGGGTTTCTAATGATGTGAATAAAGCAAACACTGCAGAGAACGCACCACCAACACTTCAATGATTCAAGTGCAAGGAAATGGGGCATTATGCTAATAAATGCCCTAATCCAAGGGTTAGTGATGATCAACATGAGCAACCACTGAAGGCAAAGGACAAAGGGAAGTCACATGAGATCACTATTGGCGATGTTGAATATGACAACGATGTGGTGGAATGATTAAGTGTTTATGTATTGGGATTCCAAAATAATGTGGTATCATAACGTATTGGAATATTTATGTGTTGGTCTAATGTAGTATTCAAAGTGATTGAGATATTTTTGGAAATAAGATGATATGTGAATAATGAAGGGAAAACGAGAAAATGAAATGTTTAACAGTATTCATGAGCTCATGATTGATATAAGGACTAAGTGATATCATGGTTTGAGTATATAGAATTTTGAGGATTTTGGTATGTGGAAAGTGTTAACTTTTAACTGAATTCATGTTTTCACTAAGGTTCAATGGGTATTCATTCTTTAAGAGAATACATGATTAAGGTATTCACATGTTTGTAATTTGACCAACAAGATATACCTTATGATATATGGGGGATAAATGATGGCATTCACGTGATTATTTTCTTTATACTATGAGCTTAGACCGAAGTATTTTAGATAAGCCTAAAGATTAGAATGGATTATGTTGGACATAAGTTAGGATAAAACGTTTTTCGATATTATTGATGGGATGTTATCGTAATATAGCTTTAGCAAAAGGACAACCTGCAGGACGGGCGACAACCCATCGCGTCGGACAAAGGCTATGGAAATCGAACCCACAACCGAAGTGCGACTGGCCTTTATCGCCTACCAATGGCCTACAGGAAGTCCCTGTTTAGTAGAAACTAGTTTTATTATATTAATAAATATGATATATGAAGTATAATGTCCATTTTAGGAACCATATATGATTAATCTCACTATAGATCGACTTATGTATATAACTTTTGCTAACCTTTTGTTTGAGATAGATGGAATGACCCATCATTCTATCACATGATCTGCTAACACTTCACGAATAACAAATTCAACTTCATTTATTTAAGAGATGAAGTAGAGATTGTTCAAGGCACGAACAACAGTGAGATTGTACCAAAATAAAGTAAGTATTTATTCTAATTCAAATTATTCGACTTTAGGGAAACGATCTTGAAAACCAAAAATGTTGTCCTAGTGCTCTTATATCTGATTAATCATATGGTACCTTAGATCGTCACAAATTTATGGATTTATGATTGTTGGATTTTCCATATCCATGTTCTCTACCACTCTCCATCAGAACATGATGGTTAGATTTTTCATCCATATCCATATTTTCACCTCTGTGGAAACCCAGTGATTAGTTTATTTGGGTAACCATTATGTTTCATACTTTTGTTTTTCAAGATTGGTTTTGGTATTCCTTTTTACGATGTGGGTTTCTATTAAAGAAACTTTCAAGTAGTAAACCATTTATAACCCCGATGAATTTCGAGGGCGAAATTCATTTTAAGGGGGGTAGAATGTAACAGCCCGAGATTTTATGAAAAATATTTTTTCTAATTTTATTAATGTCTTGTGTTGTACGCTACACCAAAAGGAGCTTGCACAACACACATCCTTGACTTGCCTTGCATTACATGCAATCACGACCTTCCTCGATAGCGTGTGTAGTACGCAATACCGAGTTTCAGTAAACAACGATATGCTATTAAAATATTATTATAACTAGCCGTTATGAATAGTAATAACCACTTTTTAAAATTTTAGAAATTTTACCTCTCAAAATGGACTTCATTTTTGGATTTTTAGTATCGAATTTAGCCCAAGGTGAAATTTTGGTACTTTTCGGATAACTTTCATATTTTGATGAATAGTGAAAATTACTAAATTTTAGTTAAAAACAACTTTTTCAATTGAAATAATTAATAGTGATAAATTATTAATTTGAGTGGTTTTAAAGTATATTTAGAATATATTTTTACAATTTAATACAATTTTGGTCATTGGATCTAATTTCACATTTAAACCCGACATAAACAAGTGTCAATCTTTTGATAGATATTGTTTCTTAAAAACACGCTATTTATTTTAACAGCGGGATTTAATTATAAAATTAATTAATGCAACTTATATGATATGAATTTGGTAAAATAGACTTCATTTGTGAATTCGGAATATGAAATATAGCTTAGGATGAAATTTTGGCATTGTTCTGAAAAACATCAATTTTTGATGAATAGTGAAACTACTAAGTGGTAGTTAAAAAAAATTAATTTTTCAGAAAACATAATTTTACCACTTCTGTGAATCGAATTTCAAAAATCCAAGAGACACGGTTGATGTCAGTAAGTAAAATGTGGTTCAATGAGGTGAAAATAATTTTTGGTGAATAGTAACTTTTTACTTTTATTTACCACGGTTAAAAGTAAATAGGGTAATTAAGGGTAAGAATGATATTAATATTACCCTAACACTTGTCCTAATTCTATTGGACAAGTTTATCTCGACCCAAAACAACCTTAAGTGTAAAATATTATCATTTAGGCCCGCTTGGATTAGATTAGGACATTTATTATTATTTAATTCAAAGAAGAGATAAAAGAGTTAAAATCAAAGTTTATTTACTAAAACATTTTTACTATGGGGTTATACATAAGATAAATTCGACTATAAATATTCATTAGAAAGCTAAAAAGCTTTCCTACCTAATGGTAGTTTATTTGTAATTTTTATACTTTAGATAAGTTAATTTATTTATGACACAACAATGATGCAGTAATTACCTTTTTAAGAAAAATTAACATAATTGATGTTATAAATGCCCAAATAAATGTAATTTGAGACTTTTTATGACTTAAACTAATTTTATATGTTACTATGACATGTTATTGTAGATTTAATTAACTTTGTTCGAACTTATCATTCTGTTATGAATTTCATAAAAATCATGTACCAAATAGTGTCAAAATTGACATAAATTAGTTTTTAAAACAAATATTATATTATCAATTGTTATTTAATTCCTAAAAATTTAAGGTTCGGCCAAATGACTTAGATAAGGATATATATATTAATAATAAACAACTTGGGGTTCTTTTGGCTTGTTATGGTAAGCTTATTAACCATATAGTGTAAGAAAACAAAAAGACCAGGTAAAAGTTAAATTATTTAACATAGAGTTAAATCTAATTGATAAGGTTAAAATAATAACCTAAACTTGTCTAAATCCTATTGGATGAAAGGATTTCGACCCATCCCAACCTTATCATAGAAGTAAATCAATTTGGAGCTATTTAAAACCGAAAATGACTTTATAATAAAATAATATTTTTAGTTATTCCAAAAGTGACCCTCTCCTCCCTTATAAAAGGGCACCTCCTCCCTCTCTTCCTCACACAACTTTGAGCCTTAAAGCTCAGCCAAACCCTGCCAAAATATCTTCTCCACTTCCCTAGTATCATCCTAGAGGTCCTGGTCTTCTTCAAAGACCATCCTTAGTTCTTTAAGTGGAGGTTAAGAAAAGGCGCGTCAAAAAGAGGTAATATCCATTACCGATCTTTTTCAATTTCTTTCTTCTTCAACTTCTTCTTCTTTAGTTGTTTAATGATAAAGTAATAACATAAGTATTTCTTATATACTGATATGTTATTATAAATATGAAACAACTCTAATTAACCTTCTATCCATCCTAGGGAAAAAGGAACTCACCGCGCGTGCGTACGTACTGAATACCATCTCCACGCCGTGGTGTAATCTATTTTCCGCCACCACCTTAATTGGATGGGTATAATGGTGTAATGAGTAACTATATATGATTATTATAAAGTGATATTGATACGTAAATAGTACACATACACTTCAACACAATTCCACGACCATGGGAATGATATCATCGCTCGTGCGTACGTACGGACTACCGTGTCCACGACGTGATGAGATTCATTCTCAATGATTAACCATTAATGAATGATTATAAAGTATATATAGTAAGTACTAATTAAATATATGACATAATAATGATACTGGATTTATTTATATTTATATCATCTACTTAATTCCATTCAATTTCATAAGGAAACGAAAACAGCGTTCATGCGTACGTACGGACTACCGTCTCCATGAACGGTGTATTTCATTCCATTTAATGATTTATTATATATATGTATATTCTGAATATATATATATATAAATAATGTTTTATATTCTGTAATTAAGTAATCATGATCTAAGTAATCATATGAACAACTACAAGTTAAAAACACGAACGACAAATGAGACGATTTTACCCAAAACGCTACTTTAACATGAATTTACAAAAGAATGGGTAATATAAAGTCATAAGTGGACCATATATGATATAATAACAATGAATATGATTCTGGAATAACTCAATAACATGATTTAAATCATTATACAGGAGGTTGGGACACTTACAAAGCAAGTCGGACCTAAGATAAGGGAAAATATCACAATCTCATTTTTATCCGAGATTGTTTATACTTTGGTATTTAATAGGGTGTATTTTATCATCCACATCCATGTTTACTCAATATGTAATATTTATATCCTTATACAATAGTTTATATCCAATTTTACCCTTCGATGAGTTTTAAGTAAAAGATATGAAAGGAATCTTTTGTCATTTTTAGTACGAGGTACTTTTTAACTTTTCCGACAAAAGTACGAAGAATGGTTTTTTTAACTTATAAGTCATGAATGGATTTTTAAAACATTATTTCCAAGAATCTTCCTTTAAAAGTTTTCAAGTTTATTTTTAACCAACCTCTTTTAGTTTAAAGTCGTGTGACATGTTAAGAAAGGAAAAATGTTTTTGAATTTGAAAGGATATTTTCCTCAAGAATGGAGTTCAAGTGTTTTATCAAAATTATTTTCCATCTAAGATAATAAAGGGTTCTGTTTTTATCCCTATTATTACATTGATTTGATTAGGTTGTTATGGAATTATGTTTATGAATTCCTTTATCTTATATGAATTGTTTTATGATGTCACAATGTTTAAGATTCCCATTTTATTACATGGGTTATGTAATGATGTATGGTTTATGATTTTGTGGCACACATAAGAATGGTATCATTATGAGATGGGTGGGAACTATATCTCCCTCCAATGCATTGGGTAATGATTTTATATCTCATGAGATAGACATGGCTGGATTGGTAGGTTATACCGGTTCAGTGAAACAGGACTGAAATGAGGGTGACTCAGTTCAGAAAGGGACTTTGTCCACTAATATAGTCTTGGCAATGAGTCTTGACTAACAAGAAATGATTCTCTATGATTATGTGCGCATGACACAAAGTTTAATGTTTTAAGTTATCATTATTGGGATTACATTTCACTTCTATGATTTATCCCATGTTATGATATTATGAGCTCTTTTGCAGGTTAAGATTTCAAAAAGCTATGTTCTTATGTATATGATGTGATTGGTATTTCTTTTGTTTACCCTTACTGAGCATTTGAGCTCACACTTTTATGTTTTATTTTCCCCACGATATAAAGAAAGGTTTTAGGTATAAAAAAAAGGAAGATCTTTATGGGATATGTTGAAGATCTTTCACCACAATTAGAAGATTATATTCTGAGTTTCCAAAGACACTAAACTATAACGGTCCTTGTGTGTGTGTTTTGTTATGTACTAAGTATTCCGCAAAAGTAATGTAATGTCCATATATGTCAAGCTTTGGGTCTCTACACACACACTCCCAGATCTGGTGTCCAAAATAGATACATCATATATGGGATTTGATACCAACCATAGATTCCCATACATAACTATCCAATAGTTACATGACATAAATAGAATAATTCATTATATAAAATCTTAAGACCTTTTAGGTTTAGATATTTAGAGAATTAGGGAAAACATAAACTAACACAGATCCATGAATTTATCAAATAATGAACAATTTTCCCCACTGTATAAGAAAATACATAATCTATAATAATTCATAAACATCCCCCATAATCCCCCCACACATTCTATTATTCAAGTCATATAATGTGTAAAAATTTTCTTTATCACCTTGGAAAATGAAATATAAAAAGGGGTGATCTCAAATACTCAGTAATGGAAAATTTATAACTTTAGAAATAATGGCATAAACATAGAATAAATATTATAATAGGAATGAATAAACAACATGAAGCCATAATGTACTGAAACTGAGAGAATAATATATCCCTCAATATGAATTAAAATAATAAGATCACGTGTATAATAATAACTGAATTTTTAGGGATGAAATGTTTAATGTTGTATATCCAGATCATTCTATCTAGGCCTTATAAAACACATTACACATTCCACAAATGTCCTACAAAAGATATCATTCTTTTCATCAAGACCAAAATCAATACATTTTTATGAATTGGGAAGGAAGACACTAAATACCCAAAAATGTTTCCCTCATGAGACCCATTGATTCATTATGGGGGTATTAAAAGTTTAAAACCACCTAATACTTATTTAATTATAATGAATTTATAATATGAGATAATGAGTTAACAATAAAAAATCACCTTTTCTAATAATCATCTATGCTAGAACAATAACACAAAAAATGGAAATACCTTTCCCCATGTCAATAAAAGGGAAAACATGATAATAAACCATTTAAAAAATTAATTATACGGTTAAACATTTCATATTCAACTTTCCTGTGTAATCAATAAACATGAAAAATAAAAAATATACAGATTTTCAATAATTATGCAATAAATAAATGAAATATATTTCTTTATAATAATACCTCAAGCTAAAACCATATAGATTAATGGTATATGGTTAAGTGAATAATTTCACCAATAAATTGATTTATAGAATCTTGGTGGAAACCCTTCAATATAAGAAATGGAAAATATATTTTCTCCAAAAGAAGGATATTGAAAAAAAATTATTCATATTTATACTAGATCTTTAGGAAACAAAAATGAAGTCATGGATCATATTGTTTTTGGAGAAGACCTTTAGAAATTAAATCTAGACAAATAAGGTATATGAATGTGAAAGAAAATATCCCCAATTTTAAAAAACAAACTTAGAAGGATTTTGACACAGATAAAAAACATCTTTGAAAAATAATTCTTTGAACAATATCAAAAATACAGAATCAAAAATTAAATTATTTGATACCATGAATTGATTCCAAAAAATTATATATAAAAATTTAAATTTTTATTATAAAATAAATCATGTAAAATAAATCCAATTAATTTAAATCCCATTTAATACGAAAAGATAAATTGATATAAAAACATAAAAAATATTTTAGAAACATTTCTTACATTGACATAAAATATAAAAATGTTTTCACTTTAAAAAGTGACTTTTGAAAAGTTAAAGTGGAATATTTTAAAAAAATTTACATTAAAAAATAATCTACACAAATGGATCCTTTAAAATTACATAATTCATTCAATAGGAAATGTGGATCCATTTGATAAAACATTGGATAATTAAAGGAAAATCTTTAATAATTTGAAATTACCTTTGTTAAAAACCGAGTTAGTAAAAAGAGTAATAAAAAATATTTTCATAAAAAAATAATTTTTTCAAATACTATTAGAAAATAATATAAAAAAAATATGGGGTAAGGGGAACCCATGAATGGAAGAACAAATATCACTATAAAACTTAATTACTCAAAGAATGAATATTTGAGTCAATAATATCCTTTACAGGAAACAAACTCTATGAAACATGAAACATTTAAAAATGGATTTATGTGGTGAAAATGTAAAACATTATAGAATACTACATAATAAAATCAGATGGTATAATTTAGCTAATTTATATGTTATATGTTCCAGATCATGATCACAACTAAATGAAGGATAACTGAGTTACCAAATAATCTTATGATATGGGTAACAATTGAGAAATAATAAATTTTAGAAAACAAACATGATTTTTCTTACTATATCACATGAGTTATAATGAAATAAAGTATCAAATATTCATGGGATAGTAAATCAATAAAAAAATTTACAAAGAAAACATGATGCATAACATGTGACATATCTTAAAGAATCAAAATTGAGACCTAGAAAACCCGTGATACTTTAGAAATTTTCAAATCAAGACCCATAAAAGGATAAAATATAAAATCAAACATTAAATACCATGAATAATAAGATAATAAATATTTAAATATTAAATTTTCAGTAATTAAACCATTTAATAGAAATCATGGTGTATAATATAAACATCTCTCAATGAATTGAAATTTCAAACAATGTACTGTTACCTATTATCCTGAAATCAATAAAAATATTTTAACATCGTGTATAAAAATCATATCTATATTTATAAACTAATTTAAATTCATTATAATATCTATTTTTATTTATAATCTTCCTCTATAGTAAATATATATATGAATTCAAATTATACTTTTACGTATTTTCCCACATCAGGAGTATACAATTTGGTCATTTGTAATAGTAAAAAAAATGCTGTTAGTATTATTTATTATTTAAAATAACATAATTTAAATATAATTAATGTTAATGGAATAGATGTTCCATGATATTTATTAAGTTATAATTTCATTATATGATTTTTTTCATTACAAACCCTGAATATGAAATCGACGATGATCATGTTTTAGTAATTCTTAATGAATGAAAATTGTTTTTAAATTAATGAGTTTAATAATAATGTTACCATTACCTAAAATAAATATCATTATTTACATATATATATATATATATTTCATATTATAGAATTAATTAGGTTTCCATAGTCATCAATGATAGAAATTCAATTTTTTTAAGTCGGTGGTTAAACTAAACCAAACAAGAACATATAATGATTAAGGGATGGTAATGTGGTAGTTTAGTTGTAATATCATTATAAAAATAATAATTAACATATTGAGTGTGTCCTAGTTCCATATATCATAATTATAATGAATTATAATAAGAATTAGATATGAAAACATTACTTAATATGAATAAAAATATTTTTCACTTTGTAAGTTTGTTTTAATAATTAAATTAGCGATGATCATTTTTTGATCATATCATTAGTATGTTCTCCAACCTGTCATACCTTAACATTAATGATATTATAAAATTTATAAAATTCATATCTATCTATTAAACCCATTCGCTGGACCATCCAGGTAGGGTGGTGAGGAAATAAAAAATGTAAATCAATTATTCTATGGAGCAGGTAATCCAAACATATGCATGGGTGATGATTTATTTTCCATAAAATGAGGGAAAGGATTAACTTGGTTTGTAATTTTGGAATCAAAAATATATTATAAATATCATTTTTATATATTAAATTCCAAAATGAGACAATCTCGTCATATGGAGAAGTAAAATGAAATGTGTTGCATCATGGAGTAAGCTATTGAACACATTGAAATATCTAAAGGTAATAATATATTAAAATTATTTCGTGTTATATTTACCAACTTAAATTAATTTATCCTCTCAATTTTAATTATCAATCACTAATGAAATCAGATTAGGGTATTCATAACATATTTATCATTTGGGATATTAATTCTAATATGAAATATACCTTACTCTCTTAAGAAATAATAAGGTACTTATCTTTCTTCAATCAATAATAATGTTTCATAAAATCATATACTCATGTATGAATATAGAATAATCATATATTCTACAAAATATACCTTTCTCAAAACCATATGAATATTTAAGACATTAAATTATAGTGACGCCAAATATTCTTTGTGAAATTAAAAATATATTTAACACTCAAATGATATTAACCACAATTTTATAAGGCCGCATAATATGAAATATATAATATAATATTAAAAATGAGATTACCCTCCCAAATATATCATGGACCACTTTTCTGTTAAATAAATAACCAATTCCCATGCTACGAGCACTATCTTTCTCACTTTTCTCAAAATCAATCAACCGTTTATAACCATAACGTCAAAAATATTATAATACTAGGAGTTATACATCCATGAATCATGAGTTATCCAATAATTATCCAAAAAACAATAATCTTATCATAAAATCACTCTTCAAGGTTGTTGGTACAATTAAATATATATTTCACACAATCCAAATAAATTTTAGAATATACAAGAATATCATTGATAAATATCATTCACTAATTAAAATAGATAATAGATTCATGATTAATTTTTTATTAAAATATTAATATCACAACCTTAGGTAAGACCATAAAAATCATATATTACATCAAAATATGAATATACTAATATTCTTAATCATATAAGTATGCTCACTTATTTGATTATAAGACATAATGGTTTCTTGATACATACCATTCTCAGATTTATCTTTGTGATCATATTTCTTCCAAATTATAAAACCAAAATGTTCATCATAACATAAAAAAATGGAATATGAAAACATCAAATTGATGATTTCTTCTCCTATGACACCTTAATGTTTAACATGTGATACTTTAGATTCAACCTATGAGTATATTTATTGAATCCTTGGTTACCCAGGGTCATTTTCATATTATATTCTCTAACCTAATTAGTTAATATCATAATCAAGTACTTAATAATGGTTCATTAGAGAGAATATGAATTAAATATATAATACACCCTGGGAGTTTCAAACTCGGCATGTAGTTAGGTCTCATTATCATTCACCAAGTAATGATTGAGTTAATATCTAATCTTCCCTTTTCAGTGTTATTATCCCTAGGTACATCTATTCTAGAGCCACCATTCACTTATAGTATCCATATAGGGATATAATTTATAAAATAACCAAATTATATATTATTTTCCCAAACATTAGATCCTATAATTAGAATTATTCATGGGTTTTTCACTAAAGTTTTCTTATCCTAATATCCAAATAAAATATTAATTATCAATGAAACATTAAATAATATACTATCAAAAAGGGTTATAAACACATTTGAAATTATGATATAACTTAACTTATAAATCCTCAATGTATCCTCAATAAGAATCATAATCTCTGATGTTATTTAGACCCTTTGTTGATACAAGATATGATTCGCCTATCTCTTACTGCCAAATCTGGGGCAAAAAACAATTAATTCACAAATTGGAGTTGATACCAACTATAGATTCCAAAACAAAATATACGATTATTATATGACATAAATAAAATATTTTATTATATATGATCCCTAGAAATTTTAGGTTTAAAGATTTAGATAATTTTGACACAATATAAATTAAAAAAATCATTATCTTTCTTAACTAATGGATTTTTTTTCTAACTATATAAGAAACTACTTAATTCATAATAATTCTTCAACATATCCCTGGAATCTCGCATACATTCTATTATTCTATCTATATAATGTGTAATGGTTTTCTTAATAAATCAAAGAAATTGAAGAATTATTAGGGGTGGGATCAAATGATCATCATGGTAAAACTTATAAATTAGGAAATCATGGAATAAAACATTACATAAATATTAGGGTCGGAATAAATAAATAACAATTAATCCATAATAAATTGAAACTGAGAGAATAAAATATCAATGGACAACAATTAAAGTTAACTAATCACATGGATAACAATAACAAAATTCATGGGGATGGAATGCATAATTATAGGCATCCCTTTCTTACCATCAAGGCCTTATCCAAAATATCATTCATGCCATCAAGGTTGTTGATAAAATAATTATTGTCATCAAGACCAAAATTAATAAATCATAAATAATTGGGTAGGTATACATGAAGTATCCAAACATTTTTGTCTAATGAGACCTAGCGATGCATCAAGGGGATATATAATGATGGGCCCCACATATCACTTGTATATGTCAAATTCATTCAATATATGATATATTGAGTAAATGATACATAATAAACTTTGAAAATAATTATCAATATCAGAATAATCATATACATAATGGAAAACTTTCACCTATAAATAAAATAGATAACATGATCATAACCTTTCCAAATAAATATGGAGGATAGTTAAACAATACATAGTTAAGTTGCATGAGTAATCAATGAACACCCTTATTAGAATAAAAAAAATATAAATTCTCAATATTTTCCCAATAAATGAAAGGAATAACATTATACGTTATCATACATCAAGATAAAACTTTATGGTTTAATGGTATACCATTATGTTAATAATTTCCCTAATTAATTGATGTGTGACTTTGAGGTGGAAACTCTTTAGTCAACGAAATGGTAAACATGGAATTCAAAAAGTAAAATCATTTGAAATAATTATAAATATTCATGATGGATGGTTATTAAAGGAAGTGATAGTGATGCTAATATCATTGACAGGGAAGAAAAATATATAATAGATATGGAGAAATAATTTAGGTCGTGGAAAAAGAACATATTCCCAGTGAAACAATGGAAACTTTGAAGGATGCTCACATAAATGGAAAAAATCCCATCGGAACAATTATTTGAACAATATCAAATAAAAATATATCCTGAATACAAATGTTTTATACAATGATTTCAATCCCAATATATATATATATATATATATATATATTAGAGAATAAATTATGTAGAATAAATTCCACGTGTGAAAATTATTATTGAATATTAAAATGAAAATGAAGGTGAAAACATAAAATAGATTTAATATTTTTTTAACATTGATGTAAAATAAAAACATACACTTCCTTTAAAAATTATATTTTTAAAATAATAATTTAATGATTTTGAAAATTTTAATTTTTAAAATAATCTCTAATAACTTATAACTAAAAATGACATAATATTTTCTATAAAAAATTTGGATCCTTAAGAAAAACCATTTAATTATAAAAGTAATGTTTTTAATACTTTGAAATTACCTTTTTTGAAAACAAAAAATTTAAGAATATTAATAAAACCTTAGTTCTACTAAAAATTAATTTTCACAAATAAGGATTTAAATTAATATATAATAAAATATTAGGGTGGGAGAACCCAATACTGGAAGAAAAATGTTCTGGATAAAAACATATAATTGAACGAAAAGTGATTTGAATCATCAATATCCCTTATGGGAACCATACTTCATGAATAATTCAACATTTTAAAAGGGGTTTATGTGGTAAAAATGTAAACAATGAGTGAATACCACATAATACAATCAAATGGAAGAATAGTCCCATGTTATATAAAATAATTTCAAGAGAACAATCATTAATTAATAAACTATATTTGGGTTACAAAAACTCTTATGAATGGGGATACATTTGAGTGAAATGAGATTTGAATAAAATAACATTATTTGGATTAGAATATCCCCTGAATTATAATAAAATAAAGCATAGAACATTCATTGAATTTTAATTCATTAGAACAACATACAAATGAAACATGGTTCATAAAATGTAACATGTATCAAATAAATATAATTGAAACCATGAAAACCCTTACAACATTAGAGACTTGTGACACAAAACACCTAAAAGGATAAAATTTAAAATAGAACAATAAATATCATGAATAATGATAGTATATTTACATAACATATTTAAGGGGATGTAAGTGCACTATTCAGTTGAAAACATGGTTGTTAACATAAACATGTCTCATGGAATTGAAATTTGAGACATAGAACCCTTACACATTGTCCTGATGGAACACCCATTTTTCCTGAATACTTTTAAGTGTTGTTTTAATGATTTTTAATGGAAATGAATATATAATTAATTATTTATATGAAATGTAAAAATTTAACAATAAAGAATTAAAATAGATTAATAATAATAATAATGTAATTTTTTAATATTTAAGTATGTTTCATGGAATTGAACAAATGATGTTTAATGTATTTTAGGTAAATAATTTTCCAAATAGTCTATACCTAAACATGAAGCGATAGAAAGACACTTATCCAGACCTAATTTGTCCCAACGGACCACGGATATCTTAAGGTAGGGAGAGCCCATAGAAAGGTCTAAAGGAACCCTAAAGGGAGGAGCCCATTCATAGTTGGGCCCATGTTTTCAAAGGCCACAGAGGTGAGTGCGACCAATTTGTTTTTGTGATATTTATTGGGAGCCAATACTCAGAGTAGACATATGATCTGAGGATGTGGCTCTTTGATTATTAAATAATCATGACCACATTCTCAAATTTGATGTGGTATAGGTGTTACATGGGAATGTTCAAAACTTACCAAAGTGCTTCCATCCCACCTCAAGAACTTTTCCCCCACAGCCGAACACACCCATTCCACCGTTCATTGTCACCTAATACCACCCAAGACTATCATTGCCATCTAAAATAACCAAAATACACCATGGATTACCCTTGAAAAGATCATACATGAGCTAATAAATTCCACTGTAACTAGAGACCACCCCGGATCCCCTTAGAAGACCCAACAAACACTATTGACACACTATTTATTTATGAAAAATGACTTTATTGAAAACATAAATCCCTACTTCCCCTATACAGGTGGAAGGGGTGTATTATAAGGCTATATTAAACTAAGGATTAATTCTTACTTAATTTCAAACAACCACTACCCCAAAGGATTGAGAATAAAGTGATGCACCACAATGATTCTCTAAACAACCATAGAAAAAATTTAGATACATAATTCCATGGGATCATAAGGATTTATACCATGTATTGTTATGAGAATCCTAATCTGGACATTTCTAATACTGGATTATGGAGGACGAAAAAGATGTGGATGGATTATTAAATTATTAATGATGGGTTCTACCATTAATAATGACAGTAGACAAGTAATTTATATTGAGGAATGGTAGATGTGATCTACCAGCACTAAAAATTTAGATAGGATCTACCATAATGATAATAGTAGATGTGCCACAATGATAGATCATTGATCTAATGGTGGATGTTTGTAATGGTGGATCATGAAGAAATGGTTAATGATGGTGTAATGTGAAAATTAATTCATTTGTGAATGTGCAGCAGAGGATAATTCATAAAGGTTCATGAAGAATATGAGTTATAAGATAGGATAGTATGACATATTGTGATACTATTAATAAAAAATGATAAATCATAGAAGTGATAGTACTATCACTAGATGGTGGATTTCATGATTTGTTCTATGAACTGATAGATGAAGAACCAATATTTGGTGTAATCTACCATTTGTTAAAATATAGATGCGATATACCATTAAGGAAATGGTATATATGTATTAATCACCCACTTTTGTTCATTCTAACAAGGAGGAGGCTGAGGTCATGGATTATTTTCATGAGAAAGTATAGATACTGCCATTGTTGTGGGTGGAAGGGGATGACAACACACACTTTCAAAGGGAGGATGAGATACTATATTATATCTACATGTTATGATACCATTATCATAGGACCTAGCATCGAGAAACCTATCATTGGGATGACCAAATTTCAGACAAGATAATTTGGAGGAGGTCAGAACAGTCAACTTGTACTACTATTGTGTACAGTAATGGTAGATGATACTAACATAATTGTGGCATATGAGTCAATACTAAAATTGGTAAACACTTAAGAATTTTAAGGATTAAATGGGGAATATATTTAAAAAAATTTATTCATTTTTTTAATATATATAAATATATAAAGAAGGAAAAAAATATGTTTCCAACCTATACAAATACAAGGATATTGCGCCACTATTAATGATCATGGGATTGCATCAGGACTCACCTTTTTTACTATGTTTTCTATTTTCTTTTATTCTATACTTTATAATTTTTTATATATTTATCTTTATCTATTTTAATTCAAAGTTACTGATTCTCTATATTCTTCTAGTTTTTCACTTTATTCCTATTCTTTTCATCCTCTTTCTCCCTTCTCTCCCACTGTGAACTCTTTCACTTGGCAATGAGTGACTAATCCAAGGATTGGTCTCAGGGGAGGATTGGGTGTACCTGAATATTTTTCTTCAATTCATATTTTCTATTTAAATTTTTATTAAGAAATATTGAAGTGTACGAGTGTGGGTATTTGCCACCACGACATGGAACACAAACTCACATCTATTAATTTATTTAGTTTTTCCCTTAATTCGTTTGAATACACAATCTTCACATAAAGAAGTTGATCCATTGAAGGGATGAAACAAAATAATATGGAGGGAAGTCCTAGAAGGTGTCACACTCTCAATTGAGGTGTTCCATCAACCTTGATTATAAGAGAAGGTGGAATTAAGTTTTTTGGGCATTGAAGGTGTTAGAATCACTAAATAAAATAATAGTAATTCAAGAGGGAGAATTCATAATTGAGTTATAAAAATAAATCAAATTAGTTAGCATTAATAATTTAAGGAACCCTAATCCCAAAAAAAATTCCAATTACTTTCTCCTTTCTATTATGCGCTATATGAAAATTTAGATTTCAATTCATTTATCTATTAAAAAAATATACAACGTTTTCATAGATTAATAAAAATTATTAAAAAAATTAGTATACATGAATTAGAATAAGTAGGTTGATAGTTATGATTCTAATCAAGTGATATGAATATGGTCAACCTCTATACTAAACTAAAGAAAATTAGAAAAAAAATTCCACACATCGCAACATGGGTGATGTAAAAATTGGCACTATTGATGGGGAGATGGCCAATTATCCCCTTATATTTTTATTTTTATTCATATAATTGATATTTTTACATTGTTTCATAAAAAACCAGATATATATATATATATATATACTTTTTTCTATGTTGTTTGAAAATGATTATTTCTATAATTCCTTGAATAATTACTGACAGGTGAAGGATCAAGATAAAGTGGTTAACAATACTATAGAGTCCCTTTTACATAAAATGATTAAGTAACTAACTAACTTGGAAAATAATATTCTAAATGAGAATGAAACAAAATTCACACTTTAATGACTAGTGGTCATGTTAAATCAAGTCATGGATGATATTCAATGACAGAAATACAAGGTGGAAACAACACTAGAGCATCCTAATTTTTCTTAAGTGATCCAAGAATTTGAGGATGAACTAGAACAGTATTTTCATCAATGGGTTCATAAGTGGAACAATTGGATTTAAATTCAAATAAATATGGCTATTTAAAAGATTACATTCCTTGAACCATGACTTGTTAAATGGTTTATCCTTTCATTCCTCCCCCTATCTTTCTCAATCCAGAATAAACCACCATGACTTCTAATTGGTTTCATGGTCTAAAAAATAAATGGTAAATGATTTTAAAATGATGTTTTGTGTTGTGGCATATCAAGAACTTTGAGAAAATGATTCATATCTAAATTATATAAGAGACTGTTTGGAACCTAGTACAGGTTGATGTTTTCAATTTGGATTGAAGTTGATTTTTGAATCATTTTTGAAATGCTTGTGAATGTATATAATATTAATATGTTTTGAAATTATAAATTCCCAGGTCGAGAACTTCTATATTTTGTGGAATGATTCAAAAGTCTGTGTGAAAAATTTTGAAGTTCAAATTGACATTCTATAATGATTTTGACAAATTATTTCTAAGTTGATATGATGTGGTGGCCTATTTGGCACCTTTGATAATGTATATATAGTTGGAACCCCTATAGTTTGATTTCCCTATATTGGTTATCATATAGTTATTGACCATGTTTCGTGTATGCAAGTGCATTGAAAAAAGGTAAGGTTACTCACATGTGAGTGGGAATCCTACATAGATAATATACTTTTATCATGTGTTTCCTGGGTAAATTTTAGAGGGTCAAGTGATGATTACTAATATACCCCTATTAGACAAGTGGGTACCCCTTGATTAGCTAATATACCATGTTGGATGTGCCACTGGATTTCTCAGTTGAGGGTAGCCAGTTGGTTATTTACTAGGGAGATTCTCAATATGCCGATTGGGGGTTCTAAACCGAGTGTGGCCAGGGTTCTCTCTAAGGATGTTTAAGAAAATCCCATGGTTACTAAATTGTTTGTGCTTGATTATTTTCATTTATATTTTAATCACATCTTAAACTACTCATTTATTTGCAACACAACATGCTATTTTTTTCATTGGTTTTTTGTTTGTGATTAATTTCTACAAAATAGCCTCTTTGAAAATAATGGGTGTTGTGCATCGTTTAGAAAAAGCAGGAAAGTGTTTTTTTTTATTAAAATTTGAAAAATGTATTTTGTAAATGTATTTCAAACTAGTGTAATTGGAATATTTTTTGGAAATAAAACATATGGATTATTTGGTGGTTTCTTTCTAAGTTGTGAATGAAAATCACATCCAACTTGTACCATTTGGTGATGGTAGAGTTGAGTTGTTTTAAAGGTTCAATGTCTTGTCCAGGATTTATGGTTTGATTTGGATCTAGGAGCGGTTTGGACTTATGGATGAGGGGTGAAATTGAGGTCACATGGAGATTTCATTTGTAGCAGTTTGGTATTTTCTTTTTTTTTTCATTTTTCTCTATATGTAACTTATAAATGAATCGGTTTTTTATTTATTTTATCTTTGTTTTTGGGTGTATATTATTCCCAGTTGTATTTTTCTTGATGCTTGAAACTAGTTTCCATCCCATGAGGATAAAAACACCCTTCATACCCTGCTACAGACTGGGTTGGGTGTCGGGTTAGATGGTATCCCAACCCAGTCTGTGATAGTTAGAAACCTAAGATTTGGTAATACAAATATACCTATGATGTCCAAAAATTTCAGCATAAACTTTTGATATTTATTTAATAAAAGTTTTCTTAACCCAACAAAATTGAGGATTCTTAATCTATCACCGTTATAATAGTGTCTATTTTTTCTAAAATAAAAAAATTTGTTGAATAATTAGTTATTGGAACTGGGCACATAATAATTTTATATAAATTTTTTTCATCCTTTATTCTAATTAAAAATTATCTTTTTAGACTTTAATGTTACCAATAATATGATCTAAGTAATTTTATCATTTTTATAGTAAACTAGGACTTTTTTTAAGTCATGAACTACTTTTTTTACAAATTCAATTTTTTACTATGTTCAACAAAATATGCAGAAGAATTTTCTAGCTTAATTTAGTTGTACAAAAATTGTCTATTTGAGTCATATTTTTACCTAAAAACCACATTAGAATAAGTTTTCAAAGATTTGTTTTTCTTTTTCAGGATTTCATTTTTTTCAATAAAGGTAAAATATTCATTTAGTTCATTAAAATAGAAACTTTGGGTTTTATAATTAGACTCATTCTTAGAAGAATAAAATGTGTGTACCTCATCAGACTATTCCAAAAAACACATGATATCCTTTTCATTATAAGTTTTAGCTACTAATTAGGAAAATGTATCATCATTAGAATACTTAGGGGCATTCCAAATTTAATTTATAGCTTGTTTTTTATTCTTCATTCACTCTAGATTCAATTTTAAATTTTTAAAATTTATTTTAGTTTTGAAATTATGTATCATCTGGTTTGATGTGTCCATGATTTTATAATTCATAACATATTACTTTTTTATAAAATATATCATATTTTTTATACATGTTGGAGTGATTAATAAATCCTTTTCCCTTACTATATAATTTCTTATCCTTCCTTGAAAAATGTGCAATATCACTATCGGAAGAAGAAACATTTGTTGTAATTTCATCATTATAATCAAAAATTTATATTACATTACTATTCGAGGCATATTTTGAAGTAAATAATTTCAAATTAGTGTTCTTCATTTTAATCATTCCATGATCACCTAATCAAGATTATATTTCTTCCTGACACATTAGTAGTTTTCCAATAATCTTTTTTTTTTATTTCTAAATTCTTCACATCAGTGGATTTCCAAATGGAATTTCAGATTCATATCCACTTGATGATAAAACTATGAGAACCTTTAGATCATGATCATATTTGTGAATTTTTACTTTCGTAGAAGCAACATTATTCAAAATATATATTATCCTAACATTAATTTATGATATGGTTTCTCGATAAATCATATATATTGTATCAAACATAATATTGAGAATGTTATATATATGTTTTCTTATATTATCAGTACCTTCACAATACACTAATATTATGGTCCACATCTCATAAGTTGTTGAAAATTATGAAAGTTTTTTTAACTCATCCAGACCTAGTCCATATATTACACCATTCATATCTTTTAAGTTCATATTATTTTCTATTTCTATAGTAGTATCCCATTCATTGGGATCTTTTTTAGGAATTGTGTATAGATTAAAGGTTTTTATTTAAACATTTAGGCAAATGTTCATCATGTAAATAATCATTTGGGCCTTTCATCCATAATTGTTTACATTGAATTAGGGATATCTTACCATAGGATTATCTTCTCTATTATTATATATAGTATCCTTCTAAATATGATCATAAGGCTTCACCCTTTTATAGATGAGAACTATAAATTAATGAAATTTTTGGTCGAAGAATAACCAAATTAAGACTCAAGAGGGGGAGGGGGTTGGGGACGATTCAGTTCTTGAAATTTTGTTCACTTATAACAGCCTAATTTAGAGGTATAATTATTTTCCTATATTTTTTCTTATTAGTTGAATATATTGGAAATAAAGAAGAAAGAAAAATATCAAACACATGGGATTTATAGTAGTTTGAGAAAACAAAATCCCCCCGTCCACTCCACCAATACTTGCTTCATAGAGTTTGGTGATTTCACTAAAAACAGTCCTTTTTTGAGGCATTTCCTGACTAAGTGAAAGTATTCATCACTTCGTACAAAACAATAAGATTTTATCCGGATCCAACATGGCTTTAAAAACATCAGACTTCCACACTCACAATAAAGAGTTATCACTTCCTATAGTAGGAAAGAATAAATGAGAGATTACAAATTAAGAACACAGTTACAAGTATAAACTAGAATGAGTGAAGAGTTATCCTAGTGGTAAAATAAGAATGAAGCATTTCTTTAGGAGAATATTTGATAATAGAACAAGATTGATCATTGAAGCACATATTTAGAAAACTTTATTCTTCTTCTTATTTTCATATCATAGAGAAGAAACACCAAAATATTCAAGAGAGAGTTTTCATTATAGGAGTGAATATGATGTTCTTGTTACTTATATTTTTATATTCACATATTGAAAAAAAAAATTCTAATATTATACCTTTGTATTGTATAGAAAAATATCACCAAAGTTTTTATTTAAAACTAACTTCCAAATTTCCTTTTCTTAAAAATACATCGGCAACAAGACTGAGTAATCTTAATACATAAAACCTTTTCTAAATTGATTTTACAATAAACAGTTATTTAAATATTTTATGAATTGATGACAAAATTAATTTTCACTTAATGTATTACCATGGTAATAAATTTTCAGGTTTCAGAACCAAATAACTGTTTCTAGATTACCACATACCCAAATTCCATGTATTTAAATTCACATAGTTTAATTGATCCATGTATACATTTTTCATGTAGATGATTTTTTCACATGTACATATTACCCACATAGTTGAATTTCAAACTGTTGATTTAATCCCATTGTCGATTGTAACCACATATCCAAATATGGCACAAATCAAATTTATGTGGCAGATTTCTCAATATAGTGAAATCACACTGCCATCTCATCAAAATATCAATTTTTTAATATAGGTGACTCATCAACTTATGTGATATTTAGATAGTAGATTTTGTGACAATGACGATTTAAGTTGGTGATTCATTAATGTACCTGATTTCTCAACATTTCCAAATTTACACATTGGAAAATTCATCATGTTGTAAAATTTTCTAGACTTTGGAAAATTTCAGAAAAGTACCAGAAGTAAATAATTATGGAAACTAAAGTTAAAAAAATATAAAAACAATTAGATACACATAAAAACAAAATCATTATAAACTTATGAATGAATTATGAGATAATTAGAGCATAAAGAACATGAGAAATGTTGGAAGTACATTAGTATTGCAATAATAACATTAGCATAATAGAAAACTAGAGCTACTTCTACACAACTTTTGTCGATTAAAACTAAATGATTATAGATATGTAATTTCACTTACATAGCCTTAAAAAGTAAGATTTTTAGATACATTTCCTAAAGATTTACCATAATTAAATTTAGCACTCCTAAAATACCCTTTATCGATGCTAAATTTTACATTGGAAATGCTCTAAAAATGTAAAATATATTTATAATTAATATACATTATTAATTATATAAAAAACTTTCTAATTATAAACTATATGTTAATATATTTAATTACATTTAAAAAATATTAATAATTATAAAAATGTATAAACAAATTCAAAATATATTATTAAATATATATATTCATATTTTAATATAGACATATTAAAAGATAAATTTAAATAAAAAAATATTTACATTAAATTACTTATGAGATAGATGTTTGTAATATTAATTATTTACATACGTGTATAAAATATTAATTATTAATTATTATGTTTTAATATCATTACGAGTTTTTTTTAAAATTATTCATTTAAATGAATCAATATTCAATTTTATAAAAGTTTATACTTATATTTAAAAATATTAACGATAATATTTCAATTTATAGGGTATTATTTTCAATATATAACTAATTAATATTAAATTTATTATATACTATATTTCAAATAAATCTATTTTTTTATTTTTGGAAAGTATATATAAACTCCATATGTTATAATACAATATTTTTTATTAATTACATACAAAATATCAATGAATAAATATTTACCAAAATATATGAAAAATTATAAAATTGTAATATTAAAAGTAAAAATTTCATAATTTATATTAAAATAAATTTATAGTTTTTAATATGTATATATATGTATGTAGGTATATAGGTATGTGTGTGTGTGTGTGTGTATATTTGTAATTATATGGATTTATACATTATATTTATTTTATAAAATTATATAATTAAGTATTAATTACGTTTACAAATTATTGATTACATTTAAAAATATTATTACTTATATAAATGAATAAATATTTTTTAAAAATATATCATTAAATATATAAATGTATAAATTGATTAAAAAATAAATATATGTATACATACTAAAAGATAAATCCCAAAAGATGCAAAAAAAATACAAGAATAATTGATATATATTATTAATTATATAAACTATTATAATTAATAACTATATTTTAGTGTAACTATTTTTTTAATAAATTTTACTATTTATAAAAATGTGTAAATATTTTTTAATATTCATTATTAATAATTTAAATGTATAAATTAATAAAAAATATAATTTTTTATGAATTCAAAGGATTTATAATAAATCACTAATTATATAAATTTATATATCATTAAGTATATATATATAATATCAATAATTATTAATTGAATTTTAATATTTTTTCAATTATTTTAAATCATTTATTAATTATTTAAATGTTAAAATATTTAACATTACAAAAATGTACACTTATATTTAAAAATATTAATAAATATATTTCAATTAATAGAAGATTATTTTCAATATATTAGTAATTAATATTAATTTTACTATGAACTATATTTCAAACAATAAAAAAGTAATATAATATCAAGATAATATATATAAATTACATATGTAATAGTATAATATTTTTCCAACTGCATGAAAAATATAAATGTATGATTTCTTTCACAATATATTATTAATTATAAATTAGTAAAATGAAGAGTAATTTTTTAGTAATTATATATAAATATAGAGATATATTTTTATTAATAATAACATAGATGTATATAATATATTAGAAAGGGGTTAGGGTCAGATCCTATTTATGAAAAATAAACGCCAGAAAAAAAGAAAAAAGGAAGAAAGCAGGAGTGATTATGTCAAACCAAGAAATAAAATAATTCCCTCATCAAATAAGAGATGATATCAAGAGTCAAAAAACAAGATTTCTTATAACCTCAGACTGCATGGAGAGACTCTCACTTTGATGAGCTCCCTAATTAATCCTACAACATCCACATCCTCATCCCTTAGGATTCCTACCACACCTTCACGTCTTTAGATGTTTCTATGCTCTATCAATGCTACTTGAATCAATTGCATCATCCTCTCCTTCATCAAGGGATTTTCACTTCCCCCCTAGAGTTCCCTTTCAGAATGTTTTTTAACTCAACATCCTTTAAGGAATTTTGCGGAACCTTGTTCTCGTTGAGAACACCAATGCTCACCTCTTCATGATTTTTGAGTGATGAAAAGGTGTTAGTGATTTGTTTCATATGAATATAATATGATCATATACAACAGAATATAACCCATACCTATAAAAATATATCTTTAAAAATCAATGGGTAAATAATACTATATAAAATAGTGTACCTTGAAAATGATAATAATAACAGTATTATTCTTCCTCGATGAAGGAGAATTCTCGATGAAGACCACGATGTAGTGAAAAAATCAACCTTCCTCTGATAGAGAACATCGACCAATGGATCTGTGATCATACAACGAGGGTACTCTAATGATGATGGGGTGATATCACCTTTACCTTAGATGATGAACAACAATGTGGTTGGAATATATAATTGATATTCTTTCTTACAATCAGTAGTTCTCAATTGAAAGGATCAAATCCCTTCATATATACATCCATGACGTATTTTATTTAATGAAACACATCAAACATATTTATGTATCTATATAAATTTATCCCAATTTAAATTATTTCATTACATCATATTCAATGAATATTCAAGGAATTTAGTCCATTAAAAATGGATTCATAATAAAAAATATGTTGGGGAAATAAATATATATAGAAAATATATATATTTATTATTGCATGTATTTAATACATGCATAATAATACATTCATCTAATTCATATTATTAAACATACACTTATGTATATATATTATTTCATATTCAACAATCTATAATTTGATCTAAAATCCCATAAGGACTTTATGCATAATTTTACAACTATTTATGTGTCTATCCAAACCCATTTGGATACAAATTTTCATCAATATCTCTTCATTTTGAATAAAATGTTTATCCAAAAATTTTTCCTTACTCAAGGGATTAACTTTTAGACCACCCCCAGACTTAACTGATTTGAGAACAACCATGAAATCTATATTTCATAAATGTAAGAAAAGAAAAAACTCTAGAAAAACATCAGTGTCACTCAAGCTACTATATGGTATTGTGTGATCCTTGTCAAACATAATCATATATCTATATGAACACATACACTACAAGATATTCATATATATATCTTATATATCTTATATAATCCCTTTTTTCTATGACATTGAGTAACCAATAGACATGGAACACACAATCAAGTATATTCCGCCCATCATTTTCTTTGTTCTCCAAAAATACTACGTGGATGAATACATCACAATTTATTTATCTATATGATAAGTGCATCACATGTATTTATATATTTAGTTGGATACATTATATTTGAAATAACTAACCATTGACACACATTTACTCATTACAATTCAATCAAGGGTTAAATGTCGTTTCTTTTTATAAAAGTATATATATATCATATTGGTTATACTCTAACTGATGACATGATTAATAACATAATGAACTAACCTTGTATTAGTTATGTCATGACCCAACCCTTTTGGGGATTCATAGCCATATGAAGGTTTTTTTATGGTAACCCCAAGTCCATATCTAATTGATCAGGAGCCAAAGACAAGCATCCAGAAGAAATAAATAAAATTAGAGGCCTTAGAAATAGTTCCTTTACGCTTGTACACAACCATATCCGAGAAAAAGTAAAGTGGAATAATATAAATACTAAAACAAATATATTATAAGCTTGCATGATATAATTTTTAGGGATTACATCCGAGTACGATAATATAAACCAAAGTGTAAAGGGGAAAACAAATGTCCAACTAGTAATGATGTCCCAACCTAAAAAAAATTGGAAATGAGAAAAAATAGAGAGAGACCAACTACTGATCTCTAAGTGTGAACACCATATATGGTCAATGTACCCCAATATCACTATTCTCAAAATATATAATTTTCTATCTGTCGGTCATTTACATAAGACACACCATGTGCAGGAATAGCCCATACAGGGGTGATTATATACTTATAAAGAAAGATTCCCTAAAAATGAAGGGAGAAATAGAGGAATACAAAAATTTTATCTCATCAAATAACTAGAGGGAAAAAAGAATATATATATATATATGCTCAAAAATAAATCTAGTTTAGTGAAAAAGGTGATATATGTATCACAACCCAACCAAAGATGGTGATTCTTCTTATAGAATCAATAGTAAATCTCCAATTCCCATCATCACAGTCAACCTCTAAAGAATATATAGGGAGGGGACTATCCATCATCAATGATATCCACTACCAATGGGGCCTAAAATCTAGTGGAGGACCCACTCTCCAAAAGAGCTCGAAGACATGAGATTAACACCATATAGATAGAGTACCCACACACTTCTATGGAGTGTAACGGCTCTACCTATGTAAAGAGTATGGGAGACCTATTCTCAAGTGTGATATGGGAGTACCAATACGAACATAAATCTAATGATACATCCCTGATCACTTCCATCATTAAGCATCTTCTAAAGAAGCATGACATTCATAAAACCTCAAATCACATCTCAAATTTAAAATTGAAGGACTCTATTGAATTGTACATGGAAATTAACTCAAGAAATGTCCAAAATATGATTTTTGAAGAAAGCGATACTGAAGGTAGAAGTTATTGGGATAAGTACAAATCATGTACAGGGGTCCACAATATGAGAACTCTCATCTCCATCTAGAATTATTATTCTATATACATGGATTTGGAAGCCATTTCACACTAAACAATGTGTATTGTTTTTAAATGACATGAATAAGACACTAGGGGCCTGCCCGTGCTTTTTTGGTTATGCCCATGTACGTCATACTATATCCGTTTACATGGTCATGTCTGAGTATCATGAACATGTTTGAGTACATGGCTATGCCTCTGTACTGTGGTCCTTACCATTTTTTTGGATGTTTTTATACTCATGTATTCCTATAGTACATGTCAATCCAGAAACATAGGTTCACATAGTGTGTGGTGGGTCCACAAAGTGTGTGGTATTTATCTCAATCTGAAACCCTAGCTATCGCATCCAAGGTACTACACGATGTGCATTCTTCACTATGCATTACATTTAGACTATTTTTTCTTAGAAAAACAGGAAATATCTATCTGTTTCATGTACTCCATTATCACCACTTTTTTTCATTGATCCACACAGTGGGTCATGTATATTGGGCTGCTGATTCCCGATTCATCACTTGTGACTGGATTCCACCCACTCGGACCCTATATCACCTATTCCATTGTACCACCACTGAAATGAATGAAAGATAGAGAATATAGCCTCTTATCCAAGTCACTATCACCCTCATCCTAAAAAATATCTTGATTTGTCTGAAAGTCACCATCCAACTCACCTTTCTCACAACCAACTTGGATCCTGGGGTTTGATCATTCTTGAACCCACATCGATAATGTCGAACCGTGACCTTGTGGACTGATGACGAACATGAAGAACATTGCAGATAAATTTCAAATAAGAGGGTAAATCCATCATTTTTTAAGAAATATCATCCAATGTTCAGATAATGTATAAGAAAGAATTTCAAGTATTTATTAGATAGATAATATCAAAAACATTATGTCAGGAATCATGCGAGGATCAAAAAATCACCAATAAAAAATAAGGTAATTAAATCCATTCATGATGAATCAAATTGGGAGGAAATAAAAAAACATGACCTACCATCATTTAGGACCAATCATTGGCGATGAATATATTCTCATGTGATGAAGAAGATATACCACATTTTCTACCTAGATATTACCAGCATTCCTAATCCAATCCTAATCCGCTAATGAAGAACAATAGTTTTCATCCTCTCAAATCATTATGGTGTTATTCATATAACCCTAGAAAAATATCATAATTATGTATTTATAGATGATTAGACTGATTTAGGGTTTTTAATTAAAATAAATAAATATATTATTTATTTTATTTAAAGAACCCAATGATGACTAGATCAACTGGAAATCCAATGCTGACAAACCTTAGGTCCTACCCTGTGTAAACCCCACATTCCAGAATCAACCATTGTATCATATTTCTTATATAAGGCCCCAAACAATGGGAAAACCAATACACTAAAACGATGCATGTGCATGAATTAAAATAAATTAATATTTTTAATATATTAATTCAAGGGTCCCATGATACCCAAACACCACCCTGACTTTGTGGATAAATCTAGATATAGACATTGAAATATTCCAAGGAAAAATACATCCAAAATAAAGTCATTTTATTCTCCCCCTTGTAAGATTTCACCCCTAAAAAGAACAATCTACTCAGAAAGGTGGTGGAACTAATTCGACATCTGAATCTCTAACCCCTAGAAGCTCTGCTGCATTCCCATGTGCCTCCAAAGCACATGAACCAAAGGGATTATCTATCCCTGAAGAAACCTTTCATATCAATACTCTATCTCCAACAGGATCTACATGATGTAAATACCATCATTTATATATATAGAACTCCATTAATTAATTTTAATATAATCATGCACATATCTACTCAAATGCAACACATGGAAGACATCATGACCCCACTCTAACTTCGCGGGAAAGGCCAGGATGTATGTAATCTCACCAACCCTCCGTTGAATAATGAATATCCAGATGAACCTAAGGGATAACGTTACCCCAGGTCCATATTTCCATTATCCTTATCATAGGGATACTCTTTGGGAAACATTGAATCACAAATGGAACTCCAAGAAACTATGATATCAATCTACGTAAGATTTATGTATTCTTTGGGATGTCCTCATATGCTCGTGGATCAACTGAACCATCTTCTTCATCGCCAGCACCATATCTGGACCAAAAGGAGATTTATTTTCAATATTAATACATTATATGGGTTAACTAGAAGTTGTCCCATATAGTGAATCAAAAGGTCACATGATGATAGTAGAGTGACAGGTGTTATTATAATCAAATTCTACCAATGTAATGTGATCTTGGAAACTCTTGCCGAAGTGTAACATAAATGTTCTCAACATATCCTCTAATTTGTGTATAGTCCACATAGTGTGGTCATCCATCTGTAAGTGAAACGTTGTACCCATCTGCGATTAGGTCCAAAAAGGGTCCTACACACCTCTCCAGAACCATGATGTAGACTGAGCATCATGGTCACATACAATCATTCATGGTACCCCACTAATCCATACAATCTCCCTTATGTAAATCTGCCCCAATCTCTCAACCAATCAATATTATTTGATAGAAAGGAAATGTGAAAACATCACAAGTCGATCAATAATAACCTAGATAGAAATATGTCCTCTCGCTATCTGCGAATGCCCTATGAAAAACTCAAGGAATATTATATCTCATTTCTACTCTAATATCTCAAGAGGCTATGTCAAAACTTATAGAACATGGTGTTCATCATTCAATTTCTGATATGTGATACATCGATAGGTAAACATGAAAATAATACACCTCATACCATCCCACCAAAATTTCCACTAATGTTACCTATTCATATAGACCACACCAGGATACAAAATAAAGGGGGAAGTGTAAAAATACACCATCACCACCTCATCCAATTTGATAAGAACAATTATCCATCCGTTGTGGTGGGTGACGTGCTCCAACCATCAAAAAAACCATATGGTGAATCTCCTATAGATATTTGTGAACAGAGAACCTCATAGTTGATGTATCCCAACCGAGAATCTCTCACACGATAAATAAGTGGAGGTGTCACCTCAATTTACATAAGAAAAACAACAACCCTACCCTCCATCAAGGTGAGATGCAATGATGAAAGTTCTCAGACAACTCCTCCATCAAGTGAGAAAATGACTTCATGCTATGAGAATCTTCCACTATGTTTCTGTTACAATAATTATAGGCAATATGAAATTCATATTTCTTTAGAAACTCCAAAAAACACCTCCATCGCTGGTTAAGATATCTAAGAGTGCTGAAGTACACAAGACTCTGGTGGTCTGAGTAAAATAAAGTTGTTTAAGAGAAGATTGTTTCTCCACATATTCATAATGAATAATTCCACTACCGACTCCATGTCATGATACATGTAGTTCTACTCATTGGGTCTCATCTACCTTGACCCGTATGCGATAACTTCCTACCTCTTAATCAACATGAAACCATGTCAATCTCTAGAGTAATTTTAAAGCAATACATTATTCATTCCCTCCTCTGGTAGTCTCAACAAAAGAACACTGGTCAACCTCATTCTCAATTTATGGAAGGCTCCTTGAAACAACTTATTTTAGATAAATAAACTCCATTTCTACACCTGGATTGTCATAAGAGATTCAATCCTAGAAAACTCTATAACATACCATTGGTAATACCCCACCAACATAATAAAACTATGACCCTATGAAATTATATTAGGTGACTCCCAAGAAAGAACTGTATTAATCTTCAATGGGTCCACAGCTAAACCATGCTCATAGATGGCATGCCCTAAAAAGTGAACCTCATAGATCCAAAATTGGAACTTCGAGAGATTACTAAAAATATGGATCTCCAAAAGATAGTCTAGCACCATCCTTAGATTATCTATATGATCATATTCTATCATAGAGTAAATTAGTAAGTCATCAGTGAAATCAAACACAAATCAATAGAGGTATCACTAGATAAACCTATTTATAAGGGCCATAAACACACTAGGGGAATTCATCTCGTCAAAATGAATTACAAGAAATTCATAGTCTCTATGACATCATTATAATTCCATATTCAAAATATAATCCTTTCAAACACATAACTTGTGGTAGATGTAACTAATATTGATCTTTAAGAGCTAACTTAAGCCTCACAATTGGTTGAAGAGGTAATCAATACTCAAATTGGTACTTGTTCTTTATTTTTACATGGTTCCATTGATGATAATCAACACAAATATTCAATCTCTAATCTATCTTTTCCATGAACAATACAAGATAATCTAAGGGGGGAAGAATAGGTCAGGTGAAACCCTTCTCTACAAGTTCCTCTAACTGTACTCTCAGATCTCGAAGCTTGGTAAGGTCATTATATATATTTTAAAAGATATTGGTGTGTTTGAGTGGTTCGATTAAATATTGAAGTCCATCTAATTACTCATAGGTATTCCAAGAATATCATTGGGAAGAATTCCATAAATTAATCCACAAGGGGAGGAAAATAGATTCTCAAAGATCACACTGTACCATGTTATAAACTCACCATCTAATGGGAGATGGGTCTCAACATTCTACACATAGGACCCAATCACTCAAACTTGAGTTCTCTATAACCCTTAAAAAAAATATTGTCTTGTATGTTCAAATAATCAAACTCATCTGTGATGATATTAAATTTGGGCCATAATTGTATAAGAACAATTTATTCCCATGATGATTTTATAATATTTCATCATAAAGTCCAAGAGAGACCATTATAAGCTCTCTCCATTAATTTAAATCTCTTACTATCAGTATATATGAGATAATGATGAATCAAACCACATAAGAACCTCTAGCCATAATTACTGGGTAAATTCTAAACTAGAATCTACATCTGTTTCCCAAGGGATATCGTGATAAATGATAGAATCCTGCCTATATAGAATAGTATTGGTTGATGTTTAGAAAAGAAACAAATCCTTCTTCAAATAATCTCTTGTGTATCCTAGTCATATCCCTCCATAACATGAATATATATATGGACATGATCTTTATCTCTCTGAGGATGATGTGGGCCACCTAGTGGTAGTGGTAGAAGTAGATAATAACATCACCATCCACCTGTATATCCTCCCTTTGGAGCACCACATGTTGTTCTGTTTTCACTAAATCCCTAGGGTCCTCCCTGACCACACCATGGAGATCCTTAATCACAAAATAATATCATCCTTAGTGGTCTATCCACTATCCAACTATCCTACACAGAATTATGGGTAAGGAAATATTGTTCCATCTGACCCTTGTTATCATAAGAACAACATCGACGCTCACCAATCCATCTAGATCATCTACGTGATCTCTTAGCCTTAGATCCTCTTGTCTGATTCCAAGAATGATAATGCCTCATCCGAAGAGTCCATACAATTTTATTTATGCATGATACTACATATTTCGTAGACAAATTATGGTCACTACAAGCTCCTTATACATATAATTTCTCTTGTAGGAAATTATTAGTCCCCAGAGTTCACTCTATTAGTCTAGCTTAGGTTGAAAGTCACATAGAGGCTAATGTAGCTTGAATGTTTCTATGGATACCCAGATCAAAATTTCATGTCTAGAACAAACCATATCACAAAATATTCACGGAGTATCTTATGAGTTCAGTGAACATCATAGTGTACTATGTAATTAACTTGTCACCTAGATAAATCATGAGAACCTCCTAAATGTATACATAGCGTAATCATAAAGGGTAATACTCCTCTTGATGAAAATTCATGAAGTTTGACACTAAGAGAAACATATCATCATGGGTTTTCAGCATCAGACCCAACCTATGCCCTATGAGGCATATAGAAAACTGGATACTAGTGAATCCATTTTTGCCTTTTGTGTCTGAAAAAGCTAGATATCTCAAAACACTGACTCAAGATAATCCTCCACAACCCAATGATCTGGATCACTGTGGAAACATAGTGGTCTTTGATTCTAGAATACACAGAGCATGCTAAGATTCCCTGCATCATTATATTTACTTTCTAGCACTAATTTCTATTCCATAGTCAAGTCACCTCTCCTTTCCCTCATGGATTAAATACCTCACGAGATAGCCCTTGAATGGAGGCCTCATAACTCAAGGTATTTTTTTTACAATCCTTTATTATTAACATGGATGGATGTATTCATGGAGGCATCCTAAAAGAGATCAAGAATGACCCTGGTTAGATAAGAATATAAATATGGATAGATGATTCAAGAAGGGATGTCAAAGTACTAAATCCCTTATGATGCATGTACCAACAGTTCCCTGTAACAGCTGTCTCGGTACTATGAGTTGACGAGAAGGTATTTAGAGTCTTTGTGTTTGGATAAATTTTTAGACACACTAACTCTGGGTTCCCTAGCTTGGAATCTATACTCAAGACAGTCCAAATTTTGTACAATATGTTCTAAAAAACTCCTCACTATGGGTCCATATATATACTAACTTGAGGAAGAACCACATCTGATACAAATCTATCATGACCTGTCCCACCACATACCTCTTGATTAATATAAGGATGAGAGAGATGACCCCAAGACTACCTTTAATAAGCTAGTGTATGGTGAGAAGTAACAAGAAGGAATGAATGAAATATGGGGCCTTATACTAAATACCTTTACAAATTCACACAACCATATCCGTAAAAATGTGAAGAAGAATTACATAATTTCTATGAAATATATATTACAACCATACTTGACATAAAATAAAAGGAAAATATTATATTACGATAGTATAAACCAAAGAATAAAGGGTAAAAATATATTCCCTACCAGAAATGAAGTCTAGACCTAAAAACCACTAGAAAAGAAGAAATAAAATAAGAGATCCTGACTCTTGATCTCTATGTCTGACCACCACACATGGTCAATGCACCAACGAATTACTAAGCTCCACTTATGTCATCTCCAATCTGTCTGTCATTTGTATAATACCGAACATGTTTTGGAAAACACCATGTAGAGGTTATTATATGAATACATAGTAGGAAAACACAAAAAAAGAGTAATAGAGGGATAAAATAAGAATAATATCATCCTATATCATGAGGGAAACAAAAACCAGATATATATAAATATTCTAAAAATGAAACCTAGTAAATAGATAAATAGGATTTCCATCTTATATCCCGACCAAATTTGCTGAGTTTTTCTATATATCCAATAGTCCATATCTAACTCCTAGCATAATGTGAAACCTTTTAAGAATATAGTGGAGGGTCTTCCCATAATCTCTACACTCCATAGCTAAGGTATCCTTAACTCATGTAGAGGACCTAATCTACATTAGAGTTAAGAAGATGGAGGGAGTACCACTCCATATATAGAGGACCTGCACCCTACTTTGGGGGAGTTCCAACTCTACCAATCTAAATAGTTTAGGGGACCTACACCCTGATGCGGCATGGGAGTACCGACCCTGATATCACTCTAATGATCCTTACTTGACCACTTCTATCATCATGCATCGCCTATAGAATTTCCACACCCAAGATACCTAAAATAGTATCTCATATTCCCCAATAAATGGAAAACAAGTCTTCTATGTGAAAACACACTTTGGATATACTACTTATGGGCCAAAATATAAGTTCATATGGAATAGATATAGATGGTAGATGTTACAGGGTGAAGTACACAACAAGTATGGGAATCCACATGATGTGTGAACTAACCTTGACACATGAACATGTTCTTCTGTAGACATGGGTTGGGAATCCATGTAACACTAAATGTTGTGTAATGGTGGTAAACGTGTTTCTCAGACACCTAGGGCTGCACACTCCATACGTATGTTCATCAGATCATTCTCATGTACATGTCCATGTTCGGGTATGCATACTATGACAGAATACAGGACCATGCCTGTATACACTGGTCATGCCTATGTGTCTAGCTGGGTCCACTCCCCTATACATCAGTAGTACATGTCGATATTCCCACACAGGTTCACACAACATTTGGTGTGTCCAAATGAACTGTGATATTTATCTCCACTTGAAACCCAAGCTCTCAAAGCCATGGAACTATACAGTGTATGTTCTTTAAAATATATGGAGTGTAGTTAGGTTTTTAATAGAAACCACAAAATGAAATATGTACTTAATCTATACCACAGATACCATAATTTTATCTATGATCCACACTAGGGGTCATAGATCTAGGCCTTCCCATTCCAAATCTATCTTCAATGGCTAAATTGCAGCAATTCCAACCCAACTCGACCCATATTATCATGCCACACCACTACCAAAATCAAATGATAAAGCATGTGTCCTTTTATATGTGTTTTAATAACCTATATCCTAAAACTCATTGAAACCCAACTATAAATAAACATATTGATCATACTTTAGACAACCACCTTGAATAAAAGGGTTTGATCACACTTGAACAGGCCAGGTATGGTCAAATGGTGACCCCATGGGAAAAAAGAGAGGTAGAATTCTTCATGGCCATAGAAAACATGTATTATAGGATGATATAATTCTTTAGTAGGTGATTCAACTGTTTTGATAGTTAGTGTTTGTGTCATTTAGCTAACTAGAAATGGAATACAAGATGGGCCTGTGTGGTAGGTGGGAGCTCCGGCATGATACGGTTCTGGAGGGTCTGAAGAGGTGAGATTGTTGGGACCACTGGACCTGAACATTTTCATTTCAAAATAACCATTCTAATCAATGGCTATGTATTCCAGTATACAGGATGGCCTTATGGAAGGTCTAAAATAGATTATCTCTAATAATCGGTTTGCTATTTTGGGTAGGGGGAGTAATGCACTTGATGATTGGGAAGTGGAGGTAGCTCAAGATGAGGTCCCTCCTAGGTGTCTAGAGCACTATGTGGAGGACAATGATTCTTCCTTGGAGTCTTTAGGGTCCAAGGAAGCACACATTGAGGAGGATTATTTGAAGTACTCCCCTAAGAAAGGAATGAACACTATCACATATTTAGATGGATTTATCCAACACTCTCAGAGTATGTGAAGACATAAGGACTATTTTAATTTACCTAGCCCCATGTTACAAGATATTACAGTGAAGGATAATTGCCTTTAGAATGTAGGGAAATCAACATGCGGAGAAATAATAAAGGCTCTGAAAAGCCTGTGGAGTCGGGGACTCACAAGGAGAAACAAGGTCATGCAGGTGATGCATCAGTAACAGATCAGGTGCATGCAGAAAAAGGAGATTGTGAGGATATATTTCACCCCGAGATGTAATGAACTAGTAGAGTGTGATTATTTCAATATTATTATCAGTTTAAATGAATAACCCTTAGAAAATGAGTTAGAGGCCAACACATCATAGGAGGATCTGAGAAACTATAGAACGAAGTCCTCTATGGAGGAGTTTATTCCAACATGGGACAAAGTGGATGATAATATCAAAGAAATCATCCAATAATATCTGGATGCAATTGTAAATGATTTAGAATGAAGTCTCTACAAAGGTAAGGTTTCTAAAAGACTTAACCTATATTTCAAAGATTCTTCCATTACTTATGATGTTGGATGACTTCCAGTTTATGAACCTGGATATTTTCCCACTTTTTCCTTAAAATTAATTTAATAAAAACATTATATGTTGGAAGGTAAGTCCATTATTTGAAAATATTTCTCATAAAAATATCTTATAATTTTATATAATCATCAATGATAAGGATTTATCATATCAATAATATTAAAAGAGTTTTGGCAGGGCTGTGCAAGGATCGATGAATCAACAATAAAAAGATAGATAGTAAAATCAATGCTTGATGAATAAAATATGATAGAAATACATAAATAACATGCCTTACCTTGATTTGGAATTGACCATTGGCTAAGAGGGAGTTTTCCTCTGATGATGAATATATTTGCTATTCACTACCTCTCAATTCACATTGGTCTAACATCCATTGGTGATCTGAACTTGATCTACCAAAGAAGAACACATATTTTCCTCCTCTAAAATATTCTAAGGGTTATGTAGATTACCCAAGAAAAATTTCATAGAAACATATTTATAGAGGATTAGACGAGGTTAGGGTTATTTAATTGAAATAAAAAAAAATTATTTATTTTATCAAACACACCTCCCAATGGTTTTCTCAACTGACCATTTGGCGCCAACCAACCATTGGTATCTCCTAGGGTAAACTCCATATTATAGAATAAAACATTGGCCCATATCAATCATTTTAGGTCCTAAACAATTAGAAAACCCTAAATGCTAAAACATTGTGTGCATATGCATTAAAATATATTAATATCATTAATATATTATTTACGGGGTCCTGAGACACCCATAGACTACGCTGACTCCAAGGATAATTCCAGATATATACATATAAATATTCAGAGGAAAATCCATTAAAACTAATGTACCTAGAAGATAATATTATATGTTGTCTTTAATAAGTAAGGTATAAAAGTAAGATGATTCTCGTCCTAGGTATCTCACCTAACTCAGGTAAGAATGATTGATAATAAGCATATATCCCTATATATATCAATTACCAAATGACATTACCTGAGATATAATTTAGAGGATCAGTACATGTAGTAAGTCTTTTTTAATTACCTCAAAAATCTATTCATCAATATCTCATAAACAACCCTTTTTAATGGATATAAGAATCTATTAAATTTAACTCTTACATATTATAATAACTTAATTTACTTCATGATGATCATTGGTTATGTAAAACTCAATGTTTCTATATTTTAGGGGATATTTATCATTCAACCATTCATATAAAATAAATCATAGAACTCATGAATGAATGATAAATTGATTTTTTTCATTACTATAAAAACATTATATGTTTACAACAAATTTTACCAATGTCTTATAAGGATATAACATGGCCCTCATGTGGTTCTATAGTAATGGATTAATTTTCTAAAAATTACATCCATAATTAATTTCCATAACATACCTATATGATCATCTACTAAAATAATCCCACCTAACTCTTAGTGGGTATAACTTATGATGAAATTAATTTGGAATAATGATGATACATAGGAATCATATTAAAAAAGTCGACCTCTTTGAACTTATATTTAAAATCATTGACTACACAACATCAAATTTTATAATGTTATATTCTGCTATTTACTTAGATATCTTTTTAAGTATAACATCATCATCCTTGGATCTTTTTAAGGTTCTGGGAACATTGGAAGTGTGTGGAATTGGGTGATATATTAAAATATCTTTTAATATGTAGTTTACTAAAACCTTGAGAGGGGTTTTTTCACATTAAATTTATACTTAATTTATTTAGATATAATGAAAATAAATACAATCTATTTGGATCCATTCTTATATGATGTTGTTGATATTTTTAAATACCCATTTTGGATTTCCTTCTTAATGATGTGGATCCAAGGGTAGAATCCATCTAGTGTTGATTAGCACATTCTCTTTTGATCTATGAGAAATGTCATAAAATTTCTGGGTTCTAGCATAGTGAATAAATTTTCTTTCATCATTAGTGTTGATCACTCATCCTTCCATATAGAGGAAATATTTCTTTAATTTATTATTCTGGAGGGGGAGAGTGAAAAATGAATTCAAGATAGAATTCATTGCCCTCAATAGTTCTCTATATATCAATTAACCCTCCACAGTATACATCAATATATATTTATTGAGATAGGGTTTAGGTTAAAATATTATTTAATATTATACCAACCCTTTAATAATTCAATAACTGATATAAAAACCTATTATTTAAAATAATAAAAAAAATATGTTTTTGGTTGTGCTCTAACATTCATATTGATGGATATTATTTACCTGCTTGAAAATAAATATTTATCATCAGAAAAAGTCTTAGTCCATTAGATCTCTTCATCATTTATTAAATGCCAAAGTAAAATATTTTATTATCTTAAATAAATATTTTATTCCCAAACAAGTAAATAAATATTTATTAAATATTCATTAAAAAAATAAATATATTTGATTCATATCAAGTGAATAAATATTTATTTAATTCATCCGATTAATAGAACATGAATTAAATTATTTCTCATTATAGAGAATAATTTTATTCCATTAATTAAATTAAAATAAACTTTAATCAAGATCAATGTAAACACATAGTGTGTGACTATATAGGATTCATTCTAATTGGTATTATGTGGACTTGCTTAATGTCTATGATTACTGTATAGAAATGGTTCATGGAACCCTTGATAAATAATATAATGAAATCATGAAAAAAACCATATACTAAAATTTACTAAGTATTATAATCCCTTTGTCACAATATCTCATCAATCAATTATGACATCAGTTTCATCAACCTATGTGCTCGATACATCATCATTGATTATCTGAAATAAACATCATTTCACAATGGATAGATAATTCATTGCAGCAATTTTATTTCAACCAATGGTCAGAGATATCAACATCCATAAAGTTTGAAGAGACAAATCAGGCCTAGAATAATTAATTAACAACATGTCATTCATGATGCACCCACTGCATCCAGCTTCAATATGAACATTTATTGCTATAGTTTAAGAAATATATTTATGTTCATGATTCATAAAATCCATTAATAATAATCAAAATCTCTAAGGACCATTACACATACTCGTAGATCGGAATATCCTATTTCACCAAAACATGTGGAATTCATTATGGTAGGTATCTTCTCATAATCTTCGATCATGGAGAGTACCAAATGCGAGTTTCATGAGAAGAATCCTCATCTTCCGACAAGTACTCACACTTGATAGTGTCTGTAATAAACTCCCTATCATAGTAAATTATCTGATTATAAAACTACATTTAAGAGATATCATCATAGAATCTAAAGGTTCACCACATATAGGGGAACTGTTATGTTCCAATCAATGTGAATAATATTTTGATATATTATCACATCAATGTTATGTAGAATAAAAATCAATATTTGATAAGATATTTAAATTACCATTAAATTCTTTCATTATACATGTAATAAAAAGTAAAATGTAGTTGGTTATTGGGAAACAACTCTATCAAAATATCCCCTCCAATAGGGACAACATCTAATGACTAGTTAGTCCTCAAATATTATACATGATTATAATAGGTATGGATGAAGCTATTAGGCATAGCACATTTTCATGGCGAGGGTTGGAAAATCCACATGTCTATACAATGAATCTGTTTACTACAATATTATAATCTCTAGAAAATATTTCAAGCAGGGATAGAACCGATTATCCACCTCTAGTTCCAATGTTAGAATCCTAACATCTTCACTAAATCCGTAGTCAAATATTATCATAAAAAGGCAAATATATTTATTTTGGACTAACACAAACTTGGATGAAGTCATTTATATAACACTTCTTAAGATGCATCAGAAGCCAAAACAAACTCAGATATTGTAGACATAAAATCCATTGGATGGAATAAGTTTTAATTTAGTATTACATTATTCATACTTTATGACACTAGATCAAATTGAATAATATATAGAAATGAGTTTAATTCCCTTGATCACATGTATTACCACTTCTACAGATACAATGAACTCATATAGTTATACCTTTCTAAGAATTTTCTGATAGTTCTAACTGCAAGTATATGAAGTTATGTTCGATCTATTTTATATTCACCATTTATGGTTTATGAAAACTTATTATAAAACCACAATACATATCATGGAATATGTTATGAATTCCCCACACTGGTCATAAGAAATTATTTTGATCCCTATAATATCTTTCTGTGACAATGTATGTTATACTGGGAAGATTATATAGAAATATCAATTTTATCAAGAATTTTTAAAACAGTTATTTTTAACATATTTTTAATATATATATTCTAACTATATTGAGAAAAATCATATATCAACTTTTCAAATGTTTTTACCCAAAACACATTTGTTACTTTACGTTGTACATAGAAAAATATAAATCCTTATTCTTAAAAAAAGTTAAGACATATTTCTTTCATATGTTATCTAAATATTTATCTTGAAAAATAATAACACTCCCACTAACCACATAGATACACATATCAGTCATTTGTTTCCAAATGAATATTCTATTATCACTATTTATATTTTATTCATAAATGAATGTCTGCAATCTACATATCCTATTAACATTTATTGATTTCACTAAACCTTTTTGTTATGAAAGAAGATATATACCATAACATCACATTTTGGGTCACATAAAATATATATTGGATAAATAATCCTATAAATAAGGTGGCATAGAAAATCAATTTCCAAATATTAAGATTGAAGAAATATTCCATGATATGTAGAATTTAAAAAGGCTTTTAGTCATGATGAATAATGAATAATTTTTTTCATATATGAAACCTTTCAATAGTCAATAATGATTTATTGAAACCATCTTATAAAATCCATTTAATGTTTCCTTTGAATACTGACTAGCAGTATAAATTATTAGAAACATTCAAAATACAGAGTCCACAAATCTTGATACATGGAATACATTACTTGAATTTATATATATTCTTTTCAACTAAAGCATTTTAGCATCTACTGATTATTTTGAAGAACTATTATTGAAAAAATATAATATATTTATCACTATTAATGGTGAACATAAGACACTAATTTGGTAATAAATCCCAATGCAGTATGTGTCTATAGAACTACTCCTCCCACTTTGATCAATGCAGTGTAGTATTTCTATACCAAATTATATTAATAAAGAGCCTTAAACTATATAAGTTATGTCCAGACCCATTATCTTTTAAGAGATAGGATTCTATTATAGAAATATAGTCGATATTGACTAGTATTTAATATAATTAGTGTCTATAATATAATTAACTCAGATGCACCTTAGTGTTTTGATTTTCATTTTTACACAAGGACAACTTTTAACAAATGATTTTGAAGAAACAGTTATGGTGGTTTCATAATAGATTATTATCATATCACAATTGATAAGATATCCATTAGAAAATATATTTGGAATGTGGGATAGTTGTGAAATTATATATTAAAAGTATTTCTTGGAAGGAATAATTTATGATTTGAAATATATATAATACTCATCACTGACCTTACTCTTACGACCATAAGGACATTGATGTATATAATAAAGTGTGAGTTAGGGGTAGACCTTAGTCCATAAATATGTTCACAAATTACTTAGATATGATATAATTTTATTATCCAACATGGATAATTCTTTTACCAAGTGTACTCATTTTCTATAGTCAGTATTTCTAATACTTCTTAGGAAGTATTTGAAGTGAACTTTAGCTTTAGAATTATTCACATGGACTTGTTAAACTAACTCTAATATTTTTCATAATGTATCTCTTTTTAAAAAAGATTTATTTATCTAAAACATGATAAATAGTTTGTTTTTATATCTAGTATCTTAGCTAAATTGAGATAAAAATAGATTAAATTAAATAAATAAATAAACTAATTTCAGTTTTATTTGAAAAATATTTATCATTCCATAATTAGGTTAGTGTATTATTTTATATTTATCATTCATGGTAGTGGATATTATTGATCCATGAATTACTCAACTGTTAATTAGGTATTAAATAACCGTAATAAAATTTATTCCAAAAAGATATAATGCCCTGTTGTGTCTATCTATACATTAAGATAAATGTTTTCATAAAAATTATTAAAAAATTGAATCAATAAAAACATTAAATGAAAAATAGAGATCTCCCCTTTGCTGACACATCAATCAGCCTTTACCTTATCCTTTTATTTTATATCTAAAAACATTATATTATTTATCATTTCATATATTTAAATAATCTTATGTTGTAGGAATACAATATATAATAAAGTTGAATTGAATATAATCTTAATGAATATATTTGAAGTGGGTGAAAGTACTAGCTTCTTCAATTCATTTCAATTCTATTTCTAGTGTCGATTAATTCCGTATATAATTAAAATAGACTCTCATTCATTCTTATGAAATGGAATATTTTGTATATTATAAGAAAAATATAAAGGATATTTTTGATTTTGAATATCTATGTGATCTTCAACCTTATATTTGAAAATTTTCACCACATGGGGTGGAAAAATAGGTTTCTACAAATCTTTATCATCTTGGTGAACTATGGTAAAGATTTTCCTAAGTGAATTATCCATTTCATTTATCTAGTCTTGGAAAAATAATAAGAATGTTTTTGGTATGGAAATTAAGATTAGCTTAATTGATAATTTCTTATCCAAATTTGAGACCATTTTTTCAAACTGATCAATATACCCTAGCATTTTAAAAGCCGGACCTACAACAATATTTCCTCTTTTGAGTTTACAAAAAATATAGTTCATTGATGATCTTATTTATATCAATATTTTATTTATCCATCTCATAAGATATAACATGAGATATCATAGTGTAATAATCCATGTCTTTATGTTTTATAATCAAATCTACAGACATAGATGACAATAAAATACAGAGTATATAAGAATTATCATCAACATATCTCTTATAGGAATAGTTTTCAACTTTTCTCAACTACTAGGGTGGTTGTAAAAGAGTAAGTGATCCTAAGACATAATAAAATATTATTGATAATAATTACTAAAATAAACTTTTTTACCATATCCAAAAAAATATTTGTAAGGACATACCCAGAGTTAAGGAATTATTACAATATTTTTTTTGGTTTTTATTCCCATATAAAAAAGATAACTATTACTTTATTGGATTAGAAATTTTGTGAGAAATAACAATAATTTTAATTTTATTAAATTTCCAACTATTTTATCAAGTCCCAACATCCCTCACCATTGAAATTAGAATGTCTAGTTACTAGGACATTCTATTTCAAAGGATTAATATACCCATTCTCATAACACCAACAAGGGTTTCCAAGATAATTGAATGTATTTAGGTAGGAAAGACTTTACAAATAGTGGGATTTGAGCTGATTGATCCATTGAGTTCACTCACCATTAATGAAATTCTGATTTTGATTTCATCAACACTTTGCATCCCAATTACACTATGTAAATGAAGGGATACTACACTTGTTGTAAAATGGTAGAGCCAACCCAAAACCATCATTATAACCCCCTTATAAAAGTAAGTGTCCATAAAAGGGTTGGTCAAACACTTAGTTATATCGAGTTCATTCATAATCGAGTATTGGAAGGACAAGTGGGACTTAATATTTTGTTAAGATATTTTATTTTATTAATTATAAATTTTAACATGTTTTATCCTTTATATAACGTGTTAATATTAACTGAATTTTAATTAATTAATGAACAATGTTGGATAAAACATTTACACATGATCCCTTTATCTAAATTCACCCTTTTCACATTAGTTCATTTATTTATGTGAGCATGGTCTTGAATACATAAATAAATAATCTATATATAAAAATAAATAAAAAATTAAATGACATGTTCGTGAGCATATCTATGTTTTCATATAATGAGAGGACATTAAATCAACCTTACCCCTTGGGTAATTTTCATTGTTCCAGTATTGGCATGAGTTAGAAGATTACACTCATGGGTATTAACTAGGTTGAAATAATTATGGTTTAATATTGAACTTCCTCTACACACCTTTGGATGCTCCATTAATTTCTATAATTTATAATTCACACACAGGTGAGGGGAACCGAATGATTGGTTAATGGGGATTATGTAAATTACCATGGACATGCAGACCCTACATAATAATGGATAGAGGGAAGAGTCACATGACATAAATTTAATATAATAATTAATATTGAAATCCTACGAAATAAATTAAATTAACCAAATGTCAACACATACACTTGTCTTGTTCAAGATCGTGAATGGTCATACTTGAAATATATATGAAGAAAGTATGCTGGTTAAAATTCCTTTGTTATTCATTCATTATTAGTAAGATTAACATTCTTGAATTAATTAATTTCCATTCATATTAATGATTATCATTATCAACTTAGAGATAACAATTATTAATGAATTAATGGAAATTAAATTGTAGGATCAATTATTAAATATTTTTACAAAAAAATAAATTGATCATTTAAAATTACATAAAATCATAACTAAATTAATAAATAAATAGGTTTCCATCAATAAAAATTGTTTTTAATTCTATAATTGTAAATTTTATGTAATTTAATTATTTTATTAATTGGGAGACAACTTGGAGTATACTGTCCGGGTACATGCCGTGTACCTCAGTTTCCATGTATTTATGTTACCCGCCTAAGGATTTGTTGGATAACTCATCTAAACGAAATTATTTGTACATTCCAGCTACAAATCATGTATCTACTTTCCATATTCCCAGGATATATGCATGGTATTAGGCATGTATATCATCTTGACTACATGACATGTACATGCTTTCCAAAGGTTGGGTATCGATTATATTTTGTGTCCTCTGTTCTCACTGAATGTATCAGAGTGTATTTAAGACATGTTAAATGATGAATGGAATGATGTCTACACCACATAAACATCATGTATATCATAAATTCTCCACACTTTTAGTATCAAGTGGATTGAAAATGTATAATTACTACACAGGTTTCACGATTTATGCCCTTAACCCATGAAGACAACAAGGCACGTATACAAGCTACACACCATGTAATTTGACATTCCATGTACCCGGTTTTCCTAGTCAACACACACTATGAAATAAATGCACCATGTGTAATTAACAACTCAACATGTTAGGCATCACATGACACTTCCAAATGTAGTGCCAAAGGTTAAATGATGTGTACTCCAACTACACATCGTGTAATCCAGTTTTACTTGAATTTTCTTCCACATCTAGATAGAATCGATGGAAATTATTCATCTATTCTTATATCTTTAGGAAAATGAATCCTTGATTGATGATGATCATTATTTCAATGACATGTTAATTCAAATCATATTCAAGAAAAAATGAAATGAAATTAAAAGATTCAACCATGATTCTTTGTAGATCAAAAATAAAATAAATAATTATAAATTTTAATTGTGACTCATATGATACCAATTGAAGGTTACAATAGAAGGGGAAGCATGTGATTATGGGAGGTATATTAAAATTAATTTTTACATTTTGTTTCCTGAAAACCAGAGTGAGGATATTTTATGTTAAAATAATAATTAATTTTAATTAGATATAAAGAAACTAAATATTATTTATTAAGATAATTTCTTCAATGACATTTTTGATCTTTTGAAATACCCTTTTCTGAATTCCTTCATTATGATATGAGGATCCAAGGGTAAAATCCCTCTAGCGGTGATCCACATATACTCCTTTGATCACTGAGAAACTCCAATTTATTTTTGGGTTCTTGCACAGAAAATCAATTATCTTATGTTGTTCTTAGTAATCACTCTTCCTTTGATCTTGAAGGAATATCTCTTCAATTTTTCATTCTTGAGAGAGAGAGAGAAAAAAAAATTTGATTGATAATTCATTGTGCACACAAATTCTATATATCATGATTAACCCTACAAAATAAGCATATACATCTATTTATAGGTCTAGGGATTGGGGTAAGATGATATTTAATTGTATAACAGTACTTAAATAATATATTAACCATTATAAAACCCCATTACATAAAATAATAATAGCAATTATAATTATACTAATAATATTTCTTACAATGTTCACTAACTTTCACGATGATGGATATTATTTTCCTACTTGTATATAAATATTCCTCATCGAACATAGTTTTGGTCTTTTAGAACTCCATGAAATTTATTGAATACCCAAATAACATATTATTTATATTTAATAAATAATTTAGTCACAAACCATTAAAGAAATATTTATTAAATATTCAATCAAAATAAATAAAAATATTTTATTCAAAATCTGGTGAATAAATACTTATTAAATTTTTGAGTTCAATAAAACCTGAATAAAATTATTACTTGGTCTTGAGAAAAATATTTTTTCCATTAATTAAATTCATATATAATTTAATCAAAATAACCAAAAACACTTAGTGTGTGACCCTTATGTATTTTTTATTTTTTTCATTAAGCATTATTTCCTAAATTCCATGATTACTATCTAGTAACGGGTCAAGTAACCTAAGAGAAATAACTTAATTTTGTAATTATAGAAACCATATACAAATGTTAAATATGCAATATAATCAATGTTTCACAATATATCAACAAGTAGGTTGCACATTCATGTCATCAACCAATGTGCTTGATACATTTTTCTTTTAATAACTTAAATAAACATCATTACACCATAACCATGGAATTTAATGTTATAATTATATTTCAGTCAAAGGGATGATATATGAACATCCAAAAATATGGAAGTGAAAAATAATTCTTATCTTTATTAATTAAAAACATGTCATCCATGCCACACCAAAGGTATCCAACATTATTATGAGTTTTCAGTATCATAGTTTATGAAATATATCTAAGTGCACGAGTCATTACATGCATTAATAACAATATCAATGTCCACGGACCATTATATATTCTCAATGATAGGTATATCTGATGGCACCAAAACATGTATAATTCCTTCTCTAAGGTATATTAGCATAATCTCAAATTTCTGATACTTCCAAATGTGAACATAATTAGAAGAAGCCACATCTTCTTATGAGTATATTACCATGATAGTCTATATAAAATGTTCCCTATCATATTATTTTATTTGACTATAGAACTATATTTAAGATATTTTTTTATAACATCTAAAGGGTATCATCATAGAAAGGAAATAATATGGCCTAATCAATGTGACAAATACTCTGGGACATTGTCAAATCAATGTTATGTAGAATAAAAATCAATATGTGATAAGATATTTAAATTAATATTCATTTACCTGAATTACATGTAATAAATGTACAAATTAGTTGGTTTTGGGAACCCCATCAAAAAACCATTTCCATCAATGTTTGTCCTTGAAATATTTTTTAAATAATGTAAATATTTACATTATAACATTACCAGCACATCCAAAAATATTTTAAGATAATTTGATATCAACTTTATTATGTAAATTATTTTAACTATTTGTATTTCCTTTTACCTTTATACCATAAAATATTTTAGGATGAATTGATAACACATTTTTATCATAACTAATGTAACTTTTTAAATTTTTCATTAAATCTATACACTAATTTTTTTAGGATATAATGTTTAATACTTTTGAGTATTAACTAGTATAATCCTTCATATAATAATGATGTTCACTTGTAAAATGTAACTCTTTACACTTTTATTTACCATTATATACTAAACAATTTTAGAATATCAAGTGAATTTTAGTTTCTCAGTGTAACTAATGTTACTATTTACATTTTTTATTACTGTATTATCTTAAAAAATATTTTATGATATCATGTATTTTTTAATTTCTTTTGATAAATAAATATAAAACTTTTTATTTCTTTATTTTCATATATCCTAAGCATTTTAGGACATTCAGTAAAAAGTAATTATAATAATAGACTGGTTTAATCCTATAGTTGATAGTAATATTCACTTTCTCAAAATAACTAAATGTAACTATTTAATTTTTTCTTTACTATCGTGTTCCAGAAATCTTCTAGATATTATGTACAAAATCACTCAATATCTGATTGGAACAATCTTTTATTTGTAATATTTGAACACCTCTAAGTCTATATAGTAACTCACTATCTTTTTATACATCATATTCTCTTTAGAATAACTTTCTAAGATTCATCACAAACTACCTTTTATTTTACGAAATTACATTTATTTACTTTTACTGATAATTTTAAAAAAATAGACTATTGTTTCTATATCTTATTTGGTATTATATCTGTTTTAACATTATTAATTAAGAATATGACAATATTAAAATATACCACCAAATGGTGGTAGGAACACCTTCCCATATATTTAACAAAAATATTGGATAAACAATTTTATCATGGATAAACTCATTATCCAAATATTATTTTAAACCCATGTTATAGAATTAAATGAATCATAAAACATGTCAATATATTTAATTATCTCATAAAAACTATATTTTATCTAACATCATTTTATCATATAAGTGAAGTGAGATGAAGATACACTTAATTTACTGAGATTCATTTGTGCATGATAAGATCCTTTTCATTCAAATTATGGATCAAGTAACTATTTAATTCATATCATGAACATAATCTACTTGATCCATCAAATTTTCCTTTGATTTTGAACTCATGAATATTTACCAAAACTTGTAAAATATCAATTCAGTATCACATACCCTTGAAAAATTGAGGAATTAATTTAAATGAAATCATTACCTAATAAAGAAATTTAATGGAGTTTCAAAAACTCCATCAATTATATCTTTGATAATCCAATAATATTGAATTATTATTATTCCTATCATAACAGTCATATGTTTTAATGAACTTGATCTATTTATTGAAGAAACATTTTTAATTCTTTTAACTAAATTTCCTTGTTTTGATTGAAACTTTAAATAACTTTTCCTATATATATAGTGGGATAATTTAGAAATCATATTCCTAATTTATCTACTCTCAAAATTTTGATAATATTAGGCAATATGTTTTTATCTGAATTAAATTATACTGTCAGAAAATTTTCATAAATGAACATAAGAAAATTTTTCTAACCAGAATATATTTTTTAGTTACACATTTAAAGCAAGTAAAAAAATTTAACTAATAATAATCCATATCTTAAAGCACCAATATCATTTCATTTAAGAACCCATTTTTTAGTTTCTATTCCAAAGATCTATTTAAGAAACATACACATCTTATAACGAGTCATTGCAAGATTGAAGTATCAATGTTATCAATGTGGAAAACATTTTTCCCCATTAATTGAAAAGAAAACTTTAAGCATTAATTATTTCATAACTTCCGACCATATATATATTTAAGATAATTTTTAAACATACAGCTGAAATCATATATCTTTCAAAACAATATAATATATTTATTTAACTAATAAATCCTTATCTAAACTTTTATTCACAAAAATTCATTAATATATTCAATCATGTTTAATTTTATTTTATGTACCCAACTATATTGAGTATATGAGAAAAAAATTAATTCTCAACACAATCATATTGATTACATATATAGAAACTAAGAATGATTTTCCATTTATCATCTAATTCTATTGAAACTATAAATTAATCACTCAAATCTTATAAAATAACCTAGATTAAATTTTTGAACAATTTCAACACTTGGTTACTATGGAAGGAACTATTCTAAAACATAGAGTATTTCTATTACTCAAGATATTTTCTTTGGATACCAGTTTTAGAAGATAATTCATTTAATCTATTCATATAAATGATTAATATAAAGATATGTTTTATGATGATGATTTATTTATCTATAATAAATTTTTTAATTAGATGAATATCATGTATTATGTATTTTTATTATGGAATTTTATTGGAAGTGCTCCCACTAAAAAATGATGACACATACATGATATCCATTAAGTGAACCAAGATCCACATTTCACTTATTAATGAGTATATTAGGGAATTTCTCTCACAAAGTAGTTATTTAGATAGGCAATCATCACAATACCAATAGTTGCGACTCTTTGATTGTTTAGTGGAAAACCATTTATCCAAATCCATCATATGGATTCACTAAACTCACTTCCTATTATATGTCAACCATTTGGGTTTACCATATATTTTCACTCAAATAAAATGAAAAAAATATTACCAAGAACAATCCATGGGCACCTGGATATGACCTGAAAATACCCGAAAATACAATTTAGAGTCATTTATTACTTTATGGCCTCACACAAGATAATTTGGGGGCACTTGACTATGGCGGGAAACTATCTGTTTGGATGATCGATGTCTTGAAAAGTGGTTCTATGGAAGGAATATCACACATAGTATTTGGGGGGTTTTATTTTAAGGTATCATCAATTTAATATACAACATATGCATATTAAATTCAAAAATTTTATATAAATATAATAATTTTATTCTAATATCTTATTCCCTTTCTGTATATGCATGCATCTTTGAATTTAGTTTTGGAATCCTTATTTCAACCTTCATATTCATGTGTTTACAACACAATAATTTGAAAATCTTTAAACAATACATATGTTAGTGTCAATTACTAAAAAAGGACAAGTATATTCATACATATCAAAATGAATCATTTGCATATGGTAGATGAATACTTCACATAAAAGAATAAAATTTTGGGAGTTTGAAAATGTATACATGAGTAATCCTTGAGTATCAAACCCCATTCACTTTTCTAGCCCTATAAAGCCATTAAAAAGTTAGGTGGTTTGGACCTAAGCATCTCTTCCATGTGAGAGTTTGCTAAAGTTAGATTTCAATTCATGAAAACTTTAACACCCAATATGTATATATAGTGACCAAAAACTACTCTCAAAATCATAACTAAAATTAAAAACTGATTTTAAGATAGATAAAAAAATTTATCAAATAAAATGTAGCATGAATGAATGGATCCATCCAGGAATCAAATCATTATAATTTCTTTGGCATATAGTCATTCAAAATAAAAATAATTTATAACCATGAATAAAACTAATAATAACCATAAAATAAATGAAAAATTCAAATATTTAAACTATAGATAATGATTTATAAACAATTTCATATATAAAAGCTAATTATAAATCGGTTTATAATTTTCGATTTTACATTATGATCATTCGAAATTTTTTAATATAAACACCTTATTTTTTATTCCAATATGAAATATTTTATATTTATCATAATATGGAATTTAATTTTTAAATATATGATGATATATGAAATGTAAACAATTTAGAAATATATTTTCATTATATTAACATTTTATATAATCTAAATATCATATACTAATTTTTTATTTAATCCTTGACTGTAACAATTATAAAAAAATCTTTTCATGTGGCTGAAATAATATCCAAATAAATACACTTTAATTTGAATGGTCTCATATTTATTAATTACGAACTAAATAAGAATATAAAGAAAATTTAATAAAAAAAAATTAATAAATTTTCCAAAATATGACACATTCAAGATCTATAATTAAATTAATGAAAATTATAAACATTTTATAAATAGAATATAAGAATTTTATATACTTTTCAATATGAACCCCTTAATATATGATATTAAATTAAATTATATGATATATCATGAATTATAAATCTTTTATAATTTAATATATATTTTATATATTATTTTATATAATCTCAATATTATATATGTTGTAATTCAAAAACAAATTTATAAATCACCTTTTTGTTTTTTGAATAAAACATTTATTTCTATATCATGAAGTATTCCATTTAATTTTTCAAAAGGTATTTGGAAAAATATTCATTAATTAACGATACTCAGTTAATAGTTAATTAATTTATAAAAACTTTTATAAATTTCTATTAATATTTCAAAATAACTTATCCATTATTTATAAACAATTTATAAATAGTATAGTTCAATTAAAAGTTAAATTATCTTGATTAAAATAAATAAATTACTTATTTTTATAAACAATAGTAATATATATGAATGTTTCGTATTTTTTCTAGGATTGAAAAATATTCTTTACATTGAAAACATATTTTTTTTCAGAAATAATAAACACATTTATTAATTAAAGCAGTATTCCATATGATACTATTGATGAGTTTTATATGATCATCATATTATCGTATGTAACAGAAGATAAACCAAACACATGCAGATATATCTTTAAGAATCTATGTGTATATAATATTGTACAAAGTAAATCACCTATAAAATGATATCAACAATAGTATTCTTCATTCTTGGAAAATGGGAATGTTTGATGAAGATCATGAAGTAGTAAAAAAAATAACAATAACTTTGATGGGAGAACACTGATCAATGGATCCATAATGGTATAAAGAGGATTCCTAAATGACGATGGGGTGCTAGTACCTTCGTCTTAGACAATGAACAACCAAATCGATGGAAGAGATAATTGAGAGGCATTATCACAATTGTTCATTCCAAACATCATGGATCACATCCATTTATATTTTAATTCATGAAACGTTTAATTAAATAAAATAAATTGTCCATATTTTGGTATCTATATAAATATTTATTCTCATTGATAGTAATTCATTAAATCCCATTAAATTAATATTCAATCCATTGAATCCATTTATAATAGATTGATAATAAAAATCATTTGGGATAAATAAATAAATAAATATCACTTACATATGTCTATTATCACATATATTTAATATATTCATAATAATAATTACATATAATGCATATTTTTAAATATAAAATTATATGTATTATCATATTGTATATATATATTAGTGCATATTCAATAGTTGGAAGTTGCGACTAAGCTGAGAACCTTCTATGAGACATGTCCCTCAACCTTGTCTATGCTTAAAGTTTCTTCTCCATGCCATTTAGAGGCATTATTGAAATCCCTATCATAAAATTTCATAGAATGATCAGATTTTTTAGCATGGGAATCAGAAGTTCACTCCTTCTAGACTCGAGTTACTATAAAATAACTCTTAAATGTTATAGAATCATTTATATTCAATTTTAAATTGTGTTTATAGGTAAAAAATAACATATCCTTTTTCCGAAATTGCTAATAAACATCTTCTTAGACATCGAGTTACATAACATTTTGGTCATCCTCATCATTTTCTTGGGGATATTCATCCTTAGTCTAGTTAGCATTTGAATATTTAAAATTAAGATGTATCTCAAATAACCCCTTGGATCTTATAAAATCATGTCCGAAATGCACATCATTATGTATCCCAGATATATACTATTGTAATATTACTGAGCCTTCTACTAAAATATCAGTCATCACTGACCCTTGCCACATAGGTGGTTTTTCAGAACCATTATCAGTATAATAGACCATATTTGTCTTATATTGTGAGAGTTTTCCATCCAACTCTTATTTTGTACCAAATTGAGTTGTACTCCCCTAATCCCAATGAATAATCATAACATTTTCCCCAATCCCCTTTTCCTACAAAAACATATTTTAACTAATGGAATTCTTATGAGATCGTTTCTAATCTTTCGGAGAATGTTTTCCACCCATTACTTTAATATTGGCTTCTTCCCTTACCATAGAATCAAATTGAGAAGTTCCTATCCAAACATACACAATATTAACAATATTAGGATTTATCTCTTAGTTTCTCTCACTTTTTATCCCCTGTAATTTTATTCGTCATTACCATTTGATAAACATAAAAAGGAAACAACATCCCTGGTATAGTTGTCCTAAGTGTTTCAAATGCATTAAAAGATTACAAAAAATGATGTATTTTTTTCAAATTAAATCTATTTTGTTAAGTCATAATCTATAGTGGAGGTAACCACATAAGAATAAGTGTAGAGGAAAGATCAAATTCCACCAGGAACATGAGTATAGTACCTCAAGTCAGTCAATTTAGTAGAATTATCCATTTATTACTAATACCAACCATGGATGCAATATCAAATAGAATGAAATGATTAAAAAAATCTAGTTTAAATCTGTGATTTTAATCCAAATTTTGGGTAATGACCCATATTTCCATGGGCCTTTCATTTGTGAAAATCCGGTGGTCGTGGTGTTCATAGAGATCAAAGTGGATTGATCCTGGAGTTTTCCAAAAGTCCAGTTCCAAGAAATTGGGGGCACTGTCACAGTCGCACCGTTATAGTGACACCATCACAATCTCATTGTTCATAGTGGCACTGCTGTAGTGGAACTATTACGGTCACACCATAATGGTTAGACTGTCACGATCACACCGTTTACGGTGGCATCGTTACGCTGTCGCACCAAATGGTGGCTCACCCCCTTTCCCAGTTTTTTATGTTTTCCCAATTTCGCCCTTTTTACATGTTTTTCACTATTTAAAGTTAATATATCAACTCACAGTGATCTACTGGACTATCTCAAATATTTCTGATGGGAATTATTAAGTACCAATTAATTCCATCACATGAAACCACCAATCCACATGGTCAATCCATGATCCGACTTTCAAGTACTTCGAAATGGTCTCATTGATTTTAGGATTGAGGATCTTCTTAAGAAGATATCCTCTCTTCCTTCTTCCATTTTGTTTCTCTTTGTGTGCCTACAGACTTCCCCCCCAAGATGAGTCGTGCAACTATTCTAGAGCCCCTTTTTCACATCGTTGTAGTTTTTACTGCATGGTGTGCCATCCCATATTCTTGGCGCTAGAAGGAACTTCGATCTTTTGTCATCCAAGTAGGGTTTTTATTTTTATTCTCTATGATTTTTCAACATGCATGGTGGGTATATTAATGGTTCCCTATAAATAATGTCTGGATACTCTTCTTGAACCATGAATTAAACAATAATTTAATATGATCAAAAAACAAATCATGTAAATAAAATAATGGGAAAGGTGTGTTTTGATGATGGTTTCTTGTTTTATTTTGTTATATTTGATCCTTTTATGGATTTTTTTTGTTTTATGACTTCTGAAAATCACAACCGTTTGTTGAATTTTCTTGTGCACTGGTGTTCAGTTTTGTTGTGATGTTTTTTTACAGATGTAACATGAAATCAAGTTAATCACGTACACTATGTTAAATAAATATATGCCCCATGATCAAACAAATCACCCTGGTCAAATTAATCTAAAAATTAATGAACCCCTATCGATTAAATTTGAGCACACTTGGTTTGACAGTTGTGGTTATGTGTTGTGCATTCTGTTCTCAGTAATGTGGGTTTAGTATGTGGGGTGGTATAAGGGGGAGTGTTGGTGTCTCAGTTCGATATATTGATTTATTGCGGAATGGATAAAATTGTAGGTAATGGGGATGTGATTTATGTGTTAGTGTCTCAGTCTGATAGATTTCTTGATTGTGGAATGGATGACTTCTTAGGAAACTGAACAACCATTATGTTTTGTTGTTGTCATGAAGTAACACTAAGTAGTGGTACTATAGTGTGGTTATAGACTCATTATGCAGTGGGACTGCATTGCGGATTTGATTGGGTAGTGGGGCTACATGGCATGTTTGAGAGAGAAGGAATGTGATGTATTAATTTGAAGAATGACAGTTGATAGTAGTTGAATGAGGATTCTAAGTGGGACTATAATTCTAGTTTTGTGCTATTATTTTTTTCTATTGGGTAGTGGGACTACAATTTGGTTTGTTAGTTGCATGGTGTGGTTAGAATTTCTAGTTTACTGATAGTGACACAATAGTTTAAAGTAAATACCCTTAAATTAATAAATTGAAACTAAACAAGAAGGGGTTTGGGTTTATGCTTTGGATGTGGATTTTGTGTGGTTGTGCATGTAGGAGTAGCATAAAAATTGGTGCTGGTGGGGGATTGTTTTTTGTTCATGTGAAAACCATAGGTTTGGGCTGAGTTTTTGTTCACACACACACACAGAGATTTTTATATATATTGTAGTTCATTATTTTTTCTATATTCCCCCATCCTTTTTGTGCACTATATTATAAAAACATCCATTTCATGGGGGGGGTGCCCTTCCCAACATCCTGGTAGGAGGATGGATTGTTGGTTACTGATTTTCTTCCTCGCAAACTCTTCCAAATATTGACACTCGGGCATATCCAGATTGGCTCTAATGGATTGAGTCTTACCATAGTCCAAGATTCTTTGAGAGAAGGTGTGTTTTGGAAGAGGGGATCAGGTGTTTACAGGCTAGGTATTTTTTCCCAAGTGTCTCTAGGATATTGCGGAGGTGTCTTTGGGCGTGGTGTGTGGTTTTTGAGGCCAAGGTGTCTTCAGTCAAGGTGGTGTTTGTTGTGGACCAGGTTCCTGCATGAATAGTTGTGGGTAGTTTTAGTCCTAGGTGTGTGCGAGAAGGTTGTGGCAATGAGACTGCATGTGTGAAGAGTGATATCATCAATACATCAAATCATTAGTAATTAGAAGTTAAACTATGGGAAAGTGGTTCAGGGTACCCAAATATCGTTGTGATTATATTATAACTGTACATGACTTGCGTTACTTCTGTGAGTGTGCCTTGGTGTGGTTGGGTTAGTTAGTATTCCTTGTTAGGTTCTTGAGGTTCTATTATTTTCTCACAGGGGAATTAGTATGTTCCTCCACTTTTGCATGCATAGAATTAGTTTCCATATTGAGTATACTTATTTTCTCACCCTATGTATATAAATTTATTTTTTAGTTTCTAGGAGGACTTTGAGGACCGTTCTAGACTTTACAAGCTCAGCATCGGGATAATTTATGTTTCGGTTTAGTTTCATTTTCATGATACATTATTTGGGAGTTTTTTCTCTCTTTTTATCAATTTTACTTTTCAACATGCATGGGGGAATAGATTCTTGGATTTACTTTTACCTTTTGTCTTGGTGTTGTTGGGATTTACTATCTTATCTCCCAATAATGTTCCAAAAAATGAGTAATGCCTTCCATTTATTTGATATTCCATACCCTTGGTGCTAGTCGTCACTCTAGGTCTGACTGAAGGTGAGACATAGGGGTTAATATATCTTATTCACCTTGAGGAAGGAAGGGCCACACACTTTGTCGTCCATCCACTCATCTTGGAGAAGGAAGTTCATGACAGAATGGTATCAGGTGTGATGGCTGAGAGATCGTATGGAGTTTGGGGTTAGGAACAATGAGGATTGCGTTTTATGGTATGGAAACAGTGTTAATAAATAATGGTAAGTGAAATAGGTTAGGGAAATTCGGCCAGGACATGGTCTTTTAGCCCCCTAGTGATCCGATGCAAGGACTCTAGGCCTGCTGAACGACTAGGTGCAGTTACACTGATTGTTAGGTAGATACCCTAGAAAAGGAACATTCATCATAATGAAATGTGTTCTTATATGTCTTTGGTGTTTTGGGATTTTAAAATAAATAAAAAGTTAAAAAAAAATTAAAAAAAAATTTCCTCACTACCCGGGCCTAGGTGTTTCTTGTTTTCTTTTTCAGTTATGGCACCCAAACATTGTACACAAATGGTATGAGCAGTCAAGGGAGAGTATGTTGATCTAGTTGATCTGTAGAGGGATGATCGAGAGGAGGATTATGACTAGTACCAAAAGATGGTTTGTGCCTTCCAACAACAATCATTGGGAAAGTATGAGTGTAACATCTCGAACATAGTGACATAGAGATGGATCAAGAAGGTGGTGATCGCTTTAAGCTTGATCTGGGATCCGACATAGTACTAGGTTCCTATGGTAGTGAGAAAGATGTGAGGAGAATCATGTCAGTGGTGGAAACCTTACCTTTGGGATAATTAGAAAACTGTGTTTTTGTGGACTGACTCTAAGAAGGATTTCCTGGCCGAAATCCTTTCTTCCACGATTAAGGCCGAGAATAGGATGGAGATGCTATCCCCCCAGCAAGGGAGTATGTCAGTGAGGGATCTGGGGACCATGTTTAAGGATATCCTTCATTTTTTACTAGACCTCTTTCTGGATGAAGAGTCCCGAGAAAGATGCTTTGAGGAGGCACTATGAAATTTTCTTTTGTATGCTATTCGTCCCTTTACACTGCCAACATACCTAGATGTTAAGAAGAATGATTAATTTGTAGAGAGGATTCACACGCTGGGAGGTGTTCCATGAGAGGGGATCCACCCGAGTTTGTCAATGGGCAAGGCCATCAGCAACTGGTCTCTAGTGTCAGAGCCTTCAAGGTTTTATCTAGTGGGGTTTAGGCCTAAGCAGTTCCATTTCTGATCTTTTTTCCCTCTATGAATCACCATGGGCCTAATAACAAGATGATTTATCTATGAATGCCATGGTAATATTCGAAATTAGTTCCCTCTCTGATTATAGTACAGTTGGGGTGGACTGGTTCAGTGCCCACCACAATTGCAACAGTTTCTAGCCAGGCCATTCCAGCATCAATGGCAGTAAGCTCCCGTTTCATCGAGGGAAGATGGTGCCTGAGGAGGCTGACCATAGGGTGATCCTCAGGGACCTCGACTAGAGCATGGTTAGGGTGGCAGCTGATAGCCGAGGGGTAGAGGAGTTGGGCATGAACATTTGCACACCATAGAGGTAGAAATTTGAGTAAGGCTAGAAGTTGTTCAAGAAATGATCTGTCTATTGAATAATCTTGCCTATGATTTGTTTAAATCAAGAGATTATCACTCCTTTGTTTCACCCAGTCAAGACCATTCCCTGAGTCTAGACATAGGTATAATTTCCATGCCCTTGGTGTTGAGTACGCCAGTTGGAGTTCAGACCAGCCTGTTTGATGTTTTTTGAGGATGTAGACTGATGTTGCAGCTGAATCAGTCTGGTTGGGATCTTGTTCTTCTATAAATGAAACCATATGATGTCATCCTAGTCATCAAATGGCTATTTTACATGCATTATGTTATCGACTACATCTGGAGAAGATACATGTTCTCAGATATGGGAGGCTAGAATGTAGCTTTCATTGGTGAGAAGAGTTTCTAGGAGGAAAATTGCCATGTGGATCCCCTTATTTCCTTTTTATCTGATCTATTAGTTAAATTTGATGAATCAAGGATGGTGGAAGTTCTAGGTATTGTTAGTTAGTTCCTAGAAGTTCTCCCCGATTTGGTTTTGACTTTATCCCCTTGAAGTGATATTGAGTTTAGGATATACTTACAACCCAGTGCCTGTCCGATTTCGATAGCTCAATATCGGATGGTGCCTTCTTAGTTGTTAGATTTGTGGATTAAATTTGATGAACTGATTAATATGGGTTTTAACCAACCATGTGAATCTCCATCAGGTTCTCCAGTCACGTTTGCAAAGAAGGAAGACAATGGTCTCAAGATGTGCATAGACTACTCGAGAATGAATCATGTAACGGTTAAGAACCGTTACCCCCTCCTAAGGATCAACACCCTTTTTGACCAGCTGAAGGAAGTATGTTGGTTTATAAGATCGACCTACTAACTGGATATCACTAGTTGAGGGTGAAGGAGGGTGAAACCCCGAAGACTTTTTCAGGTGCATAAATGGGCACTTTGAGTTTGTGGTCACGTCATTCGGCATTACGGACACACTCATCGTGTTCATGGGACTCATGAAATCCATTTTCCGTGAGTATCAGGACAGGTTCACGATCATGTTAATCAACTACATATTGATCTAATCATGGTTAGATGATGATCAAACCAAGATTCTAAGGACATTTTTGGAGGTCCTCCGACACCACCAGCTCTATGGGAATTTGTCCCAGTTCAAGTTATGGGCACAAGAGGTGAACTTCCTTGGACACGTGGCATCCTCATAGGGAATAGCAGTGTACCCATCGAAGTTCAATGTGGTTGTTTCTTAGGAAGCACCCAAGAATGTGGTAGAGGATTGTAGTATTTAGGGTCTGGAAAATTACTACCGGATGTTAGTACCCAACTTCTCATTAGTTGTGGCTATATTGACAGCTTTGAATTAAACATACCAGGATTTTGAATGGAGTGAATAGTGCCAGATATCTTTCACTTATTTGAAAGGGAAGCTGGTTAGTGACCCAATGATGAGGTTTATAGAGGAAGTTGTGATGTTTTAAGTGTTCTGTGATTCCTCTGGTCTAGGATTGTGGTGTGTACTGATGCAAAAGAGGGGAGTAATCTCTTTGGGGTATAGGCAGTTACGTCCTCATGAATATAACTATGCCACCCAGGAACTAGAACTTGCAGCAGTTGTGTTCTTGCTAAAGTTGTGGCCTCATTACCTCATCGGGGAACACTTTCTGGTCATCGCATATCACAAGAGCATAAGGTATATATTCTCCCCACAATGATGGAACATGTGACATCACAGGTGGATGCTGTTTATTCAGGACTACAACTTCAAAATCTTCTACACCTCAGGAAAGGGGACAGTGGTTTCCAATGCCTTGAGCAAAAAGTCACAGAAGGATTTAGTTCATGGGTCCTCTATTTTTTTAAAGGCAATGGTGGAGTTGGATACCTTGCATCTAGGATTGAGGGTGGAGGATGGAAGAGGATGCCTATTTAAGATAATAGTGTAGTCTTCCTTGGTATGACAGGAGGAAGAGTCACAATGGAGAGACTCAGAGGCAGAAGTGATGTGTGATCACGTTAGCTAGAGTGATTTTCTAGTGGAATAGTCAAAGGATAGTCATAATCAGATGTTGTTGCGTGGGAATCTATTTTTCCTGGTAGTGATAGATGAGGGTGTTCTTAGTGAGTTCCATAACACACCCTTAAAGGTATATCCATGAGTCTCCAAGATATACTGGGGCTTGAGAGGTCAGTTTTGGTTGCCCAAAATGAAGCGGGTGGTGGTAGAGTTTGTGGTAAGGATCCTTGTGTGTCAGCAGGAAATGGATGAACATCGTGTTATTGACGGTTTGTTTCAGACCTTGGACATTCCCAAGTGGAGGTGGGATAATGTATCGATGGATTTTTCCACCAGAATACCTAGGGAAAAGGGAGGTTGTGATTCCATCTATGTAGTGGTGGACCGATTGACTAAATTAGCTCACTACTTAGTTGTTAAGGAGACAATCATAGTGGATGCCTTAGCATAGAGGTACATAGGTAAAGTGGTACGACTACATGGAGTTCCAAGATCCATCATTTTGGATCGGGATACATGCTTTACTTTACAAGTCTTGAAGGGATTAAAGCATGATTTCGACACCTAGTTATGCCTTAGCAGTGCTTTCTACCCTATTATGGATGGAAAGATAGAGAGGACCATCCAGACATTGGAGGATATGCTGAGAGAATTTTTTTGGGCTTTAGAGGATAATGGGTACAACAATTTCCCCTGGTGGTGTTTTCCAACAATAATATATATCACTCTTCCATTGGCATGGCTCCATTAGAATCATTGTACCGAAGACAATTTCGTTCACCCGTGTGATGGATAGAGGTTGGGGAGGCATGTGTTCTTGGCCCAGAGGTAGTGTAGAGCACAATGGAGAAGGTTCGACTTCTGCGTAAAAGGATGAAGGTAGACCCGGATAGGTATAAATCATATTTTGATCATCGGAGGAGACCCTTGGAGTTCGATGTTGGGGATACATATTCTTAAATGTCTTCCCTTGGCGTGGACATCAGAGATTTGTAGGGGATTAAACTTTATCCTAGGTTCATCAGACACTTCAAGGCATTGGGACAATTTGGCAAGGTGTCATATCACCAGGAGTTACAACCACTGTTGGAGAGGATCCACAACGTCTCTCATGTCTCTCAACTCCGTCGATATCTACGTGATGACTCCCATGTCCTAGACTAAGGATTGTTGGATATTTATGATGATGCAATGTTTGTGGAGTGACCTATGAGAATCTATGATAGTAAAGAGAGGTTGCTTCCTAGAGAGAAAATTCCCTTGGTTTGTTTGTTATGGAGGCATGGTGGCCTCGAAGAGATTACCTTGGAATAGGAGATCAAGATGCATGCCCAATACCCATAGATGTATTGAGTTTTTCTTTTATGTTTTACTTTTGTGCCTTATTTGTGGTGGATTCTTGACCTTTTTTTTCTATGATCTGAGATTTTCATCTTTTTATCTGAAAGTGTGTGAAAATTCCTGATGTGTACGAAGGGAGAACCTAATCCCAAATCAAGACGCATTAATAAGGATGAAATTAAACCTATGCAAGAAAGTAAATGCCACTCAAAAAGAATAGAATATTGACAAGGGGAAGGAGCTCCCTGATCCATGTGTCTGGATAGTGTGACCTTTGGTGTTTTTACGTTTTCTTGGAGAAGTGGAGCCTTATTTCCCCCCTAATTTTTCAGGAGATAGATGTCAAAGAGACATACCTGGATGTTGGTTTTTCTTATCTAGTTTTCATTGAAGGGTAGTTTATCCTTGAGAGGTATCTAAATAGGTGGTTGTTAAGATCCTCTCTCTTCTGGTTGGGTTTTGGATTCTCAGGGATGAGAATAGTTTAAGAAGTATTTGATGTAATGACCCAGATTTCCCTAGGACATTTGTTTTGTAAAATCCAGTGGTTTTAGTGTCCATAGTGATCAATGTGGATTTATCATGGAGTTTTCCAAAAACTCAGTTCCACTAAACAGTTCCATCAAAATGGTGGCACCGTTATAGTCGCACCGCTATAGCGGAACAAATTACAGTGGCATCGTAATGGTCACACCATCATGGTCACACCATTCATGGTCGCACCATTATAGTGGAACCACTATGTTGGCACCATCATGGCCGCACCGTCCTGGTCTCACTATTTATGGTGGCACAGTTACAATGTCTCACCAAACGATGTCACACTCCCTTTCCCAGTTTTCTGAGATTTCACAGTTTCACCCCTATTACATATTTTTGTCTGTTTTAAGATAATTGATCAACTCATAGTGGTCCACTAGACGATCTGTACCATTTATGAGGGGAATTATTAAATCCAATTTAATTCCAACATGTGAAACCTCCAGACGACATGGTCAAGCCACAATCCAACATTCAAGTACATCAAAATAGTCACCCTAGTTTTAGGACGTGGCCCATTCTTGAGCTGTGATCCTCTCTTACTTATTCATTTTTGTTTCTCTTGGTGTACCTATAGACTTCCTCCCAAGATGAGTCATCCAAACTAGATTCATCCCTTTCTGGTCAGCCTTGGAGTTCTTCTTGCAAGTCACGACATCCCATGTTCTTTGCACAAGAAGTAACATCGATCTTTGATCATCCAGAATGTATTTTATTTTGATTATATTTAATTGTGAATCATGCGGGGTGGGTATATTAATGGTTCCCTATAAGAAATGGATGGATACTCTTCTTGAACCCAGAATTAAAAAATATTTTAATATGATTAAATGATAACACATGTAAATAAAATAATTGGTAGGGTGTGGTTTGATGTTGGGCGACTATTTTATTTTTTTACGATTAGACCTTTTATTGTTGTTGTGGCTATATGACTTTTTAAAAATATGTCCATTAGTTTTCTTTTCTTGTGCACTAGGGTTTAGTTTCATTGTGTTGTTTTGTTGTACAGATGTAACATGAAATCTGGCTAATCACATACACTAAGTTAAATAAACGGATTCCCCTGGATCAAACCTATTCCGTGATCACCCAAGTCATATTAAAGTGAAAATTTAAAAACCCTTGTCAGTTAAATTTTAACATGCCTAGTTTGATGGTTGAGGTTGGGTGTTGTGCGTTTTGGTCTAGGTTATGTGGGATTGGTATGTGGGGTGGTACATGTGGGTGTGTTGACGTCTCAGTCCGAGAGATTGATTTATTACAAAATGGAAAATCTTGAATGTAATGGGTAGGTCCTTTGTGTGTTGTTTTCTCTGTTCGAGAGATAGATTGACTGTGGAATGGATGAACTTATAGGAAATTGAACTGTATTTATGTTGTGTTGTGGTTGCGAATAGACTTCGAGCAGTGGGACTGCAGTATGGTTATGGACTCATTATGTAGTTGGACTGCATTGGGGATTTTTTCAGGAATCCGGGCTACAATTTTGGGTTGTGATAGAAGGAATGAGATATATTACGTTGAATAATTATAGTTGAAAGTAGTTGAACATGGATGTGAAACGGGACTGCATGTCTAGTTTCGTGCCATTGTTTTGTGCGGTTGTGAAGCGGGAATGCAGTTTGGTTATGTTAATTTCTTGCTTTGGTTACAGTTTCTAGTGGCCTAGTAGTGACAAAATATTTTAAAGTGAATCCCTTTCAATAAATAAATTGTATCTGGACAAGAAGGGGGTCTTGATTATGCTTTGGTAGTGGCTATTTTGTGGTTTTACATGTAAGAGTAGCAACAAAAGTGGTTTGGTGAGGGCCTGTTGTCTTTTCATGTGAAACCCATAGGTTGGGGTTGAGTGTTTGTTTACACACACATACACACACAAACACACACACACACACACACACACACACACACATATATATATATATATTAGTTCACATTGTTTTCTTTATGAACCCCTCCCTTGTTGAGAACAATGTATCGAACACCTCTATTTCATGGGGGGGGGGCGCCTTTCCCAATATCCTAGTGGGAGGATGGATGAATGATTACTGATTTTCTTACACACACCGTATTCATGATCTTGATGCTCGAGCCTATTCAGGTAGGATGTAATGGATTGAGGCTTACCATAGTCCACGATTCTTCAGGCGAGGTTTTTTTGGATGAGGGGATCAGGTGTTCTCAGGCCACGAATGTTTTACCAAGTATCTTATGGATGAGGCCCAAGTGTTTTTGGTCATGGTGTGTAGTTGTTGAGGTCAAGGTGTCCCCAGGCGTGGTAGTGGTTATTGTGGACAAGGTGTGTTCGGGCATGTTTGTGTGTGGTTTAAAGCCCAGGTGTGTGCGGGCAGGCTGTGGCAGTGGGACTGCATGTGGGAGGAGTGGTAGTGTCGATACATCAGTTTGTTATGAATGAGTAGTTAATCAATGGGAAAGTGGGGAGGGGTACCCAAATATTGTTGTGCATATATTATTACCTGAAATGACTTGTATTACATGGCTGAGTGTGCCTTGGTGAGGTTGGGCTGTTTAGTATTCCTTGGTAGGTTCTTCAGGTTCTACTATTTTCCTAAAAGAGCATTGGTATATTCCCCCACTTGTGCATGAGTAGCTTTAGTTTCCCTACTAAGTATACTTTTATTCTCATCCTATGTATGCCAAACAATTTTTAGATTTCTAGTTGGACTTTGTGGACCTTGCTGAACATTACTGGCTCAATGTCATGATACTTGTTGTTTCTATTTAGTTTCTTTTCCTTGGTACCTTATTTTTGAGTTATTTCTTTCATTGTATCTATTTTACTTTTGATCATTCATGTAGGAATGGATTCATGGATTTAAATTTACCTCTAGTATTGATGTTTCTTGGATTTTCCATCTTATCTCCTAATCATGTTCTATAAAAAAGGTAATGTCTTCCATTTATGTAAGATTGTTTACCCTTGGTGCTAGTCTCCACTCGAGGGTCTATTAAAGGGGGGACTCAGGGGTCATTATTTCACTTTCCCCTTAAGGAAGGAAGGGTAGGGGACTTTTCCATCCTTTCCATCATCATGGAGAAGGCAGGTCATGACATTTCGACTCTTGAGTTATTAAGATTGAATATATTAAACTGATAATATCATTATAGAATACTAAGTGTACATGATTTTATGTAAAAAGAACCATGTAGCCAAGAACATCACTTAAATTCATCAGAGGGAATGATAATATTGATAAATCCCATATCAATCTGTATACAAGTCCAATTTTTGAAACCCCACACTATTATGAGATTCCATACATGATCATATGACTATGATGGATTAAATCAAATAGAAAGAACCATATGAGCTGTGATATAGAATTTTAATAGGTCAAACCATTCAAGAATAACATATTGATTTGTTAATAAGTGGGCCATAGACCCTAATCTAAAAATTAAAAAAAGACATTCATTCCTTTAAAGAAGCAAAATGTTATTGATTAATATCATGATTGACCAAGATTCCTCCATGGGAAGATGAATAATTATTCATAACCACCTTTGGGGTAACCTATCAAGATGAATCAACTCTCATCAATAGATCAAGACCAATTACATGTGAAAATCTATAACTGAAAGGAATCCCTAGCCATCTCAACCATGATCAACTAGATAGAAGCTTCTAAACCCCATCCTACAAAACATGTGTATGGGTTACACTCAAATATTAATGGGGCCCCTAATGATGCCTAGAGCATGGCTCATGTTACCATCTAGACAATGAGTTTGAATCACATTATACATAATATGTATAATGTCTGATTCGGTCAGGACTTGATCCCACACAGGTTCCCACAAAGAGTGAGGGGTAAAACCAGGAGACACCACTCGACTAACAACCCATGGTCTATATATTATATTAATTTTAAATAAAAAATATAATTAATTAATAATCACATTTAATTTTTTTAATTATATTAAAAAATATTTTTATTTAAAAATTAAATAAATATTTTTTAAATTACATCATAAATTATAATTTTTTTGTTATATTTAACAATAAATAGGTATATATACCAAAATAATTAAAATACATGTTACCCTTTTTTTTGAAAGGAAACCAAAACACCCCCATTAGAATTTTTTATCTTACATTTTTGTAGTCCAACCCCAACAAACTAATTAAAAAGACCAAATATCACGATTTTCAATTTGGTTGATGATGCAGAACACCTACCCTCAATGCATTTCCTCACATTGTCGGGGGTATTAAGATAATGGGAACAAAATAAAAATTTTGATGAAAAAATAGTTGAAATCAAACCCCCGATTTCAAGGAGAAAAAGTGAATGACCCTAACTACCAGGCCACTCTTGAAATGGACTAATATCCATAACATATTTAAATATATATATTAATTAATAATTTTAGTATTAATATTACATAATTTATTTTAATTATAAAATTTACTCTAATTCAAAATGTATGTTAATTTTATAAATTCATCTGTGTATTCTAATTTTCATTTTTAGGGTTATTGGTTTACATATATTTATGTCTTTATTCACATATAAACATTTGTATGTGTGACAGAGGAACCCAACACATACGTGTGTTTATCCAAGTATATACAATGCATGTAATTATATTTTTTTTAATTTATATATTAAAAATATTAATTATATATAAGAAAAGTTAATTATTATTCATATATATATGTATGGAACACTCAAAAACTCACATATATAATTATCCTATAAATATATGAATATTAATATATATTTTTTTTAAATTTTATATGTTCAATTAATTCATTCATTGAAACATTAAGGTTATGAATCTTTCATTACAATCCAAATATATTAATATTTTACCTTAAATTAATATTTAAATATTTTATTATTTTATAATAAATAATTGATAGAAATATAACTTTTATCATGACTAATAATATTTTATTTATAATGATAAATTCAAAAGTCCTCCATTGCATCGAATTTAAAAATTTGGTCAACTATTGTAACTCCCTATAAATTATATCAGGGTGAGTATACAACCCAATAATTTTTATGTGGCTCAGGAAAATAAATAAATAAATAAATAAATAAATATATATATATATATATATATATATATGGGAGTGTAGGGACTAGTGTACATAGTATGGGACCCCATCAATGGGTACTCTATATAATTGCAAGATAACAATACTAAATGAATGAATTATACTTTGTGGGGAATAAGGGTGAGTAGGGGGAATTGGTATTGGGAATAAAATATGAATAAAAAACATATACTAAAGGATATATATATTTTAGGGGTCATTACACCTGAAGTAATACAATATGATCCTAGCCAAATTACAGTCCAAAGGGCATATGGATTAAAGGGAAACATTGATTGGGAAAAGGATCAAGATAAAAAATACATTATGATACAGAGCCTGGATGAATATTGGAAGATTTTACCTTGATATTTCATTTATCATGTTTTGGAAAAAAATATTTTCATTTTTAATGGATGTGATGTTCGAACAAATTTACTAGTAAAGCGATTATTATAAAAAATGTATAGTTAATAAAAAATAAAATTTCATACTTGGTAATACTCCACTACTAAAATAAACTTCCAACATAGAATGGCTCCTTTACCCCATACTATTATTGGAATATCTAAGAAAGAGGGTTTTATTGATATCCTTGATAGGGATTCCAATAAAATCTAGATGTAGTAAAATAAAAGATTTTTTAATGGAATTTGTAAGAACCCACCCATTTATAATGAAATATCGGGTGTGTTTTTAGGTAATTTTGTTTTTGTTATTATCTATCTTTGGGTTGGAGTACGACCTAGGGTGTTTTGGATGATGTTTTAAGGAACATGTAAAGACATGGGATTATGAATGGTTTGTGAATGGTTTTTTCAAACCGTGCACAAGCTAACTATGCAGATAGTGCAGGATGGAACAGTAGGCATACAATTTTCCTAACCATGCGCCTCTACCCCAGAAACTGTGCATCTGGGTTTAATTATCCAAAAAATATTTTTAAAACCACCCGAACCCCCCGAGACACACTTATTTCAACCTATTCTCGATCATAGAAAATTTTAGGTGTTCCCAGATCCTTTTGAAGGGATTCTATAGTTATTCGGACATCATTCATTGAGATCGAAATCCATTATTGAAGATACTCTCTCTTCCTGATAAGTGTATTTTATCTCGTTGCTTCTCCCATTATTTCCCCTATCGTTCCTTGATCTTTTCATTAAATATTTCTACCACTTCCATTGATCTAAACCTATGAGTTGGTATCTAGATCTTAGATTTTGGATCTAGAACTATATTTTCAAGATCTTGATGCCTTTGATCTAAATTTTGTTTTAGGGATTTAGATATGAAGCTTGATCAATGGAGTTGTGCCACTCAGATCTTGGGGATTTCTATTAGGCTAACATCCTTCAAAAAATTGGGGTAGGTGGTCTAAATCAGTTTCCCATTATCATTATTTTGATATGTGTGTGTGAGTTTATGATTTTATAAGTTCCCTTGATAATTGATTTTATAAATTGGACTAATTAGGATAGTGGAATTGCATTGAATTTTCTATGGTGGTTAATTGATAATTGAATCACAGAACAAATGAAGGGGGAGTTTCCCAAATAGACAGTTGTTTTGGAGATTTGTTATGGGATGAGATATTGTAACTAAGATATCAAATTGATTGTGTTAAAATAATTAATTGGGGGGAATTAATTATGAAATTATGTTTGGATATGTAAGATAATTAATTTTGAGAATTAATTATGTGCCATAATGTTAATCAAAGATAATTAATTGTGAGAATTAATAATAAGAATTTGACATTTGATATAGATAATTAATGGTGAATAATTAATAATGGAATGAAAATTGGTTGATGGATTAATTAGTTGATGAATTAATTAATGGGTTACGTTCTTAGTTAATTATTAAGTTAACTAATGGCCTTGTAAATTTTTAACTAATAAATGGATTAGTAATAGAATAGTGTGGTAAATTCTTGTGAATTAAAGAATGATTAAATGGTTGTGATTTTTGTGGTGCTAGACATGGAGTTCTTGACCAACTAGTAGTTCGGACTTGGATATGGCATTGCTCCCCAATTGTTATCCAATATTAATATTATGGGGTTCTAGGCATGATGAATTATGCCTAATGATATATAGAGAGACAAGCCTGGTTACCTACACTTAATGAGGATTGGGGTTCTAGGCATGACGACCAACACCAAATGAATGATAATAATGAATGATGATTCAATTGGGAAACATGAATTGAAACTTGAACTAAGGTGATGAATAATGATTAAATGAAAATTTGATAATTGCTTAATTATGCACTGTATTTCATGATTCAAATAACTGCATGCATTATCTTTGGACTGGTCACATTTTAGACACTGTTGGTAGTGTCCTATTGAGTTGTACTCATACCCAATTCGGGCCATCTAATAATACCTAAGTAGACTTTGTTGTTGTGTGACATGATAATGGAAAGGCCCTACGATAAGTTGTTTTTTGGGATTGGATCATGGGAGAGGGAACCCGACATGGTTCGGGAGCCCCTTGGGAGTCGTTGTGTCCTTACATTTAGTTTCACTGTATAAACAGGACATTTTCATTGTCATAGCATGTTTTACCTTTCATTTGTGTATTTTATTTTTCATGTTTTTGTTAAAAGATGATGTGGATTTGTCCTAGTTATTTATACTCTTATGCACTTAGTTATTGTTATTTTCTCCCTTTGGTGTTTTATTCTGATAAAGGAGGGTATAGTCTCCCGAAGATGGACTTACCAGACCCTCACTGCTAGTAGAAATCCTATGGCATACAAGGAGCCATGCTGTAGGGCATGTGGACAAGTGGCTCGAGGAACCATTTAGTGGCACCCGAGTCGGGACGTCACAAAGTGTTATCAGTTGAGATTACTTTTTTTTCTTCTTATTTTGTCTTACTCTTTTTGGTAAGATAGATAAGATACTAGGAAGATTTGAGGCTTGGAAGTGAGATCATGCATGGGACTTCCAAACCCATGTATGGGGGTACGTATGAGTACTTAGAGTGTGGGATTTTTGTGATTTTTAATTTGTTAATACAGTTGGATATTATTTCACCTTGGGCGATGCACTTGTGGTGTGATGTGATAATTGTTTTGACAGTTATTGAAATTTGATTTGTGTCATAAAGAGGCCTGATAATTGAGTCTACATGAATCATTCTAGACACTCATGGTTTTTATAACATGAATAATTCTAGGAACTCACAGGAAAAATGGTTATGTGTAAGTTGATTATCTTGAACCATTTATCCTTGTTGTGAGATTGATATAATGATGAAGAATGAGAATAAATGGGTGTGAAATGAGAACCTTGATTGATGAAATGACTATGATTTGTTAATTAATTTGAGATAATCTAATTAATTATTGGTTGGATTAATTAATGGGAATGTATATACCCTTGTTATCATGAACTAGGAGTAGGATGGTTAAGGGTACTGACAAGGCCTCAGTGTTGTCCGTGTGGTGAGAAAAAGGGGGAAAAGGAAATGTAGAAAGTTGTTGTGTTAGTTTCTCCTCTTATGTAAATGTGATAAGGTGGAATTATGAGACATAAGATGTGTGTTTGACTTGTAGAGATATGAATCCATGATGCTTGTTGAGGGAGAGACCGAGGGGTATGGCCTGCAACAAACTTCTAGACAAGGAACTGGAGGCACTGTTGGTGCAAGCTGAGGATAATGGAGAATAGTTCGGAGAGAAAATTTCAAGTTTCATGAAATTCATTGAGTGAGACCCAAGGAGGATTCTGAAAATCATGTAGGTGTTTACAAGTGAGTTTAGTTGCAACACCCTCCCTCTTTTACTCGATAGGGTGGACATGTGGGAGATGAATTCTGGATTGAATCCATAGAAAAGATAATTGATAATATAGAGACTTCGGCTGGGAGGAGGGTCATGTTGGATGCTTATATTCTATGGTGTTCAGAGAAGAACTGGTGGGACATTCAGGTATGACATGGATAGGCTTATGATATGTTATGGAAGAAATTTCGGAGAATATCATGGAAAACTTATATCTAAAGGCGTCGAGACAAGAGAAGAATTTAGAGTTTATGCATCTAACCCAAGGAAGCCTGTCCATAATGGAGTACACTAAAAGTTTCTTAGATTTACAGTTTTTTTTCTGCATATTTTGCGGTAGATGAGGCTTGTTTGGAAAAATGATTTTGGATGGACTTAGGTGTGAAATTAACTCCCAGGTAAATATCTTTAGGATGAAGAAATTCATAGAAGTGGTTAATCGGGCTCTCATTTCAGAGGGGAAATTGAAGGAGGCTTCCAGTACTGGACATGTAGCTATCACTATATGATCAGGGAGTGTGCCTTTTGAGGGAAGGATGCATCATTAAGAGATCCTTAGTCAGGATAGTGGGAAGAAAGGTGGACAGTCATGAGGAACATTTTCACCAGATCTTAGTCAAGTGTTTTTTCACTAGTGTGATAGGAAGGGACACTTTCATACACATTGTCATCGACCAGTAGTGGAGTAATGTTTTTTTGGAAATATGGGACACCTACAAAAGTTTTGTAGAAAGTAGAAGCATGATGGTGCTGAGGGAGAAGTAGCTCAAATTCAGAGTGTGGGATGGGGGTCTTCTAAACCATATAGATCTAGTAGTTGGAGTTTTACTGGAAGAGGCAGTAGAGGCGGTGGATGTGGTGCTTCAGGGTATGAGCACCCGTATCAGCAGAGTAGTGATACTCAGGGATGTTATATGACACCACATAGAAGATGTGAAAGACAGTTATATGCAGTGTAGCCTACACTTGTGGAGAGAGAGGCTAGCCCGTTGACAATGAGAGGTATTTTTCTAGTTTCTTCTACATTCGCTAGTGACTTTTTTGGAAATTAGTACCTCTAATTCATATATATCAACAAATCTTGTTAATGTATTTATCATGGAGGTGGGGTATATAAGTGGGGGGGATTAATATTAATACACCATTGGGAACACGGTATGTGTATATCTGTTTACACAGAGGATGTTCAGCAGAGATTAGAGAGTATCATTCAATTTGGGATATCTATGTCCTTGATATAACGGGCTTCAACCTGATTTTGGGTATGGACTGGCTAGTCGAATACCGAGCCAACATATATTGTTACCATAGGAGAGTAGCCTTTATATCTCAAAAGGGTGACTATTATGTTCATTGTGGAGAATGGGATTTCCATGCAGGCCGAGCTGGGTCAGTTACTCAGCAACTGGGAGAGCCCACAACCCATGTTTATTGTCTTTTTCAGAATGATAGGAGTGGTAAGAAAGACATCCTTCCACCAGTATTAGAACTATTTCAGGATGCCTTTCCTGAAAATATTTTAGGGTTACCACTTGAGAGAGTTGTGGAATTAATTATTGATCTAATGTTAGGGGATGAGACAGTATCTATTCCACCTTACAGAATGGAACTGACAAAGCTTCAAGAGATCAAAATGAAGTTGGAGGAGTTAGATTATAAATGGTTTATCCATCTATGTATGTCACCTTTGGGATCACCTTTTTTTGGAAATAAGGATGATAAGATTTTACATTATTTTTTGATTACCATAAGTTAAATAAAATAACCGGGAAGAACTGATATCCTCTTCCACATATTGATGACTTGTTTGACCAGATGAAGGTGGATTGAGTGTTGTCAAAGATCGATCTAAGATCAGGGTATTACTAGGTGTGAGTTCAGACTTCTGATATACCATGAGATACTTTAAGAAGTAGGTATGGCCTTTACTAGTTTTTTGTATTTCCATTTAGGTTAAAAAATGCTCATGTAGTGTTTATGGACTTGATGAACATGATCTTTCATCTGCAGTTACATCAATTTGTGTTGGTGTTTGTGGACGACATCTTTGTGAAATCAAAGACTCATGAATATCATGCAAAAAATATTAACATCTTGTTGAGTACACTGATAGAGCATCATATATATGCCTATCTATCTAAATATCAGTTTTGGACTGACATGGTACACTTTTTGGGGAACATCGTATCAGAAGAAGGTGTGGTAGTGGACCTAGAAAAAGTGAAGGCAATGGTTTATTGGGAGTATCCCAAGAATGATTCTGATATCCCAAGATTTTTTGTATTATCTGATTATTACATATGGTTCATATAGGAAATTTCATGATTGGATGTACCACTTTCATGCTTAAAAAAATAAAGGGATAAAGTTGGATAGGGTCAGAGCACGCAAGAATGACTTCCAGGAGTTGAAGAAGAGCTTGAAATCACCCCCATTTTGATCTTACCTTAGTTTAGTGAGAATTACATGGTGTATTGGGATTCTGCTGGGATTTAAATTAGAGTTGTGTTGATACAAGGGGATGAAGTCCTTACTTATGGGTCTGATAAGCTGAGGCCACTTGAACGGAATTAACCTACGTGTGACCTTGAGTTGGCAACAATGGTATATGCTCTTAAATTTTGGTAAAACTATCTTTTGGGTGAAAAGATTAAAATTTTTATGTATAAAAAATGAATGAAGTATATCTTTTCATAGTGTGACTTGAATCATCCACAACGAAGATGGTTAGAGTATATGCAACCCTTTGATTTGGAACTGTCACATACACCCAAAAAGGGGAACAGAGTGGCAGATTCCATTAGTAGGAAAACTCAGACTCAGTTGGTTCATGAGTCAAGTGCAGAGTGGAAGATTATGACCTTGGTGACGAAATTCATGTGTTAGTTCGAAAGATTTAGGAGAGGATGACTTTGGTTTCTAAAGCAGTGCATTATACACTCTTAAAGTTGATCAGGGATAGGCGGTATGAGGAACCATAGTGTTTAGCCTTAAAATAATGCCATGAAGGTGGGGAGACACCTTCAAATTAGAAAATATATGAGGATGATATCATCTATGTGAAAAATAGGGTTGTTGTTCCTACGAGTATGTGAGAGGAACTCAACAAGAATTTCCTGCCTCAAAACGGGTGGTACATCCCGGGGTGAAACAAATCTACCATGACCTATGATGGTAGTTTTTGGGAGTCAGACATGAAAAAGGAGATAATAGGGTTCATAAAAAGATGTTTCACCTATTAGTAGGTGCAAGAAAAACATCAACAACCTGGAGTCCTATTGCAGCTATTTCCTATTCCCGATTGAATTTCGGATAACATGAATATGGATATCTTGGTAAAACATTGAAATAATCTTAATAAGAATGATTCTATTTGGGTTATTTTGGATTTAATAAAGAATGTAGCACATTTATTTCCTATTAGGGAAACCTTTATAGCAGAGCAGTTGGGAGAGCTATATGTGAGAGAGATAGTTTGTTTGCATGGGGTGAGACAAACAGTATTTTCAGATCACAATTAGAGCATTACTTCACGCTTCTGGGAGGGATTACAATAGGTTCTGGGTACAGAATTTGTGTTATGTACGAGCTTTAAACCATAAAAAGATGGTTAGTTGGAATGAACCATTCAAGTGTTAGAGGATATGCAACACGTGTGTGTGGTAAAATTTGGTGGCTCTTGGGAGAATCAAATGGCTTTTATGGAGTTCGCCTATAACAACAGTTATCATGAAACTATATATATGGCTCCATATGAGTCACCTTATGGTAGAATTTTTAGATAACCTATTCTTTTCGTTAGTGGCAGGTGAGTCAGAGTTGTTGGGACCGAGTCTCATTTAGGATACATCGGAATAGGTACAATTGATTTGGAAACATATGGCTATGGATCAGAGTAGGAATAAGTTGTATGCTGATATACGGAGATGACCCCTAGAGTTTATTGATTGTGATAATGTATTCCTTCGGGTGTCACCTAGATTGGGTCACCACAAGATACATAGGAAGGGAAATTTGGAACCATGTTTGTATGACCGCTTGAGATGCTTGGGAAAATTGGGCCAGTGGAAAACAGATTAACACTTCCACATAAATTCAGTGCTATGCATGATGTTTTCCATGTGTGAAAACTATAGTAGTATCACCCCTACCCTTCTCATGTGATTGATATTTTATAGGTTTACCTTGAGATAGATGCATCCTTTGAGGAGCATCTGATAAGTGTGATGGGTTGTAGTCAGAAAGTGTTTTGGGGAAAGACAATTCTATTAGTTCATATGTTTTGGCAACATGGAAGCGTTCAAGAGGAAAAATGGGACAGGGAATCAGACATGAGGGATCAATGTTCCAATATTGTTTTCTTGTAATAATAGAGAATATCAGGAGTGTAGCATGAGGATGAGATTTTATAAGGTGGAGAGATTATAGGATCATGACTTTTTGTACAACAATATCAAACATGTTTTTAGGTACTTTTCTTTTTGTTATTAAGTACCTTTGGGTTGGGGTATGACCTGGGCTATGTTGAGTTATGTTTTTAAGGAACATGGGATGAAAGGGGACTATGTAAAGTTTGGCCAGACCATGCATAAGAGAACCATGAGTAAAGTGGAGGTCGGCATGGTAGGCACACGATTTACCTAACTATGGGCCATCGATCCTTGTGGGAAGTGGAAGACCGTAACAACCCGATATTTTATGATATGTATTATCTTTTATTTATTTGATGTCTTGTGTTTTATGCTAATACATGATTATCTTGTGCTATAAGCCACACTGTATTAGCTTGAAGTATACACAACACAATTCTTGGATCGTGTTATACACAATTTCAAGATCATTTTATAGAAGTTATTCTACGCAACATTGAGTGTGCATATATATATATATTCAATGTATAAATGAAAAATGGTTGGATTCTATTATAACGAAACAACAAAGGAGTCTTGCATTATACGCAACCCGGACTTGGCTTTCATTACACGCAATCGTGACCTTCTTCGATAGCGTGTGTTGTACGCAATACCGGGTTTTACTAAACAACGATATGTTATTATAATATTATTATGAACTAGCCGTTATGAATATTATTAACTATATTTTGAAATTTATAACATTATTATTCATCTTACACATTTCCTAGAACATGGTATAAGAACAAAATAATTTTTCGGGTAAAATAAGTATTTTTCAAAAAATGAAGTTTTACCGCCTTTTGATGGAGCACCCACTTTAAATCTAGTTTTTGACAAGTTTATAAGTTCAATTTGACAAAATAAAATTCTTCTTTGGAATCAAGAAATAAAAATTTACTTTGGATAAATTCTTCATATTATTCTGGTAATTTTCATATTTTAATGAATCGTAAAAACACGCTATATTTTAATTAAAAACAACTTTTTTCATCGTAATAACTTATGTGGTTAAATTATAATATTGAATGGTTTTAAAGTATAAATATAATATATTTTTACCATTTAATATAATTTATGTCATTATCATTTATTTTACCTTGAATTCATAGGTTAAATCAATTCAATCTTTTGCAATGTTTTAAAGAAAAACCCGTTTTCTTTTGACAATAGGGTTAACTTTAATTTAATATCAGAAACATTTTTGTATTGAATTTGGAAAAATGGATTCCATATTTGGAATCAGTGGGTAGAAATTATGTTAATAAGATACTTTTTATTTTTGGGAATTATGAATAGTAACTACGGTAAATTTTATTTACCATAGTTAAAGGTAAAATAGGTAATTAAGGGTAAATATAGTATTATAAAATTACCCTAACACATGCCAAAATTCTATTGGATGGCTAAAAGTAGACCCATATAACCTAAGGGTCGGATTAGATTCATTTTATGGACTTTTGACCATGAAAATAATTTAATTATTATTAAAACCAAAGAAAGTGACAACATGTCACTCTATTAAATATTATAAGTATAATAATTTTAATTTAGTGATAAACATCATAAAACTTCAAACCTGAATAGTCTCCAGAAATCTAATAACATTATCTACATCATGATAATTTATTTAAAATTTTTAGGGATTAAATAATTGTCATTAATGGTGATACGTTAATGATACATATATTATTTATTAAGTGAAAAATCAGTAATATAGTTTTTATTGAAATAGTAATACCCATAAAAAGGCCCAAAAACCAGAAAAGAACTTATTGGTTCTGTATATATACACCTTAATCATCCAATTACCTAATATATAACCGTTTGGAGACTTATAAAAGTGATTATGACACTTATATTATTTTATTTTAAATGATGCCAAAGTTGTCACCTTCATAATTTAATAAATATAACAATTTACATATTGTGATTTTAAGATGATTAATTCGAGTAAAAGTATTATTGTGAACGGTAATAGTTTTATCTTCATCATAGAATTTTATTTTTAATTTTTATGCATCAAATAAGTATATTAAATAATTATACAAAAATGTTGTAGTAATTATTTTATTAAGAGATAAACAAAATAAATGGTATTACAAATAATAAAATAAATATTATATGAACAATTTAATGTGATCCACTAATTTTATAGATACATATGATGTTTTATGAATCTATTAAAGCTTTTAGTTAGAACATATCTTCTGTATATATTTTATTTAAATTAAAATAAATTAATAGTGTCAAAATTGACACTATTGTTATTTTATAAAAATAACACATTATAAATTTTTTTACAAATCACAAAAATATTTAAAAATAATAAATTTAACTTTATTTGGTCTATAATGTTATAAAGTATCCAAATATGGAAAATTCACAACAAATAAGTAATTGATTTGTTATAATTTAAAATTTTGAATTTTATTACCACAAATAAACTTATATAGATTAAACAAGGATAAATCAAAATGATAAGGTTTAAAATAAGATACAAACATGTCTAAATTTGATTTTTTGATGAAATTACAACCCTATCTCATCTAATATTTTAATATGAGTCATTTTTGGAGGATTTTAAGTGGGGTTAGATTTATTATAAATTAATATTTTTAAGAATTCCAAAGGTTCCCCTCTCCTCCCTTATAAAAGGGCACCTCCTCCCTCTCTTCCAAACACCACTTTTAGCCTTCAATCTCAGCTAACCCCTGCCCAATTATCTTCTCCACTTCCCTAAAACATACTAGAGGTCCTGGTATTCTTCAAAGACCAATTTAGTGCCCTAAGAGGAGGGTCTCAAGAGGCGCTTCAAAGAAGAGGTAATGTTCATTATCGATTCTTTCAACTTTATTTCTTCTTCTAATTCTTCTTATTTAGTTGTATCATTATGAAGTAATAACATCAGTATCACTCATATACTGATATGTTATTATAAGTATGAAACAACCCTATTTCACCATCTATCCATCCTACGGAAAAAGAAATCACCGCGCGTGCGTACGTATGGAATACCATCTCCACGCCGTGGTGTAATCTATTTTCCACCATCACCTTACTTGGATGGGTATAACGGTGTAAATAATGACTATATATGATTATTGTAAAGTGATATGGATTCTGAAATAGTATAAATACACTCCAATACAATTGCACGATCACTGGAATGATATCATCGCTCGCGTGTACGTACGGACTACCGTCTCCACGAACGCGATGAGATTCATTTTCCATGATTAACCATTCAAGAATGATTATAAAGTATATATAATGAATAATAATGAAATATATGGAAAACTAATGCTACTGGATTTATTTATATATATATATCTATGTCATCTATTTAATTTCATTCAACTCAATAAGGAAACGAAAATAGCGTTCATGTGTACGTACGGCCTACCGTCTCCATGAACGGTGCGTTTCTTTCCATTTATCGATCTATTATATATATGTATATTCTGAATATATATTATATATAAATCATGTTTTATATTCTGGAATTAAGTAATCATGATCTAAGTAATCATATGAATAATTACAAGTCAAAACACGGAAGACAAATGAAACGATTTTACCCAAAACACTCTTTAACATGGAATTTACAAAAGAACGGGTAATATAAAGTCATAATGAAACCATATATGATATCATAAAAATGAATATGATTCTGTAATAAGTCAATGACATTATTTAAATCATTATACAAGAGGTTCGGATACATACGAAGCATATCGGACATAAGGTAAGGGAAAATTTGGCAAATCTCATTTTTATCTGAGATTGCTTATCCGTATGTATTTATTGGGGTTATTGCTATCATCCATGTCCATGTTTTATAAAAGTGTTTTCATGTATGTTTAAAGTCCTTTTTACCCATATTTGAATTTTACTATATGGTATGTAAGGAATATTTCTTTTGTTTACATTACGAGGTACTTTTTGACTTTTCCGGCAAAAGTACGGGAAGAATGTTTTTTTAACTTATACGACATGAAATGATTTTTACGGTTTTATAAAGCCTTATTTTCATAAAGCTTACTCCAAAATATTTCATGACTATTTTCAAAAAAATAATTTTCTTTTAAAATTTCATGATTTTTTCTGAAAAGAAATTGATTTTGAAGAAGAAAGAATATTTTCCTCAAGAATTCATTTCAAGTGTTTTATCAAAATCATTTTCCATCTAGGATGACATTATTTCATATGTGTATGTTTCGAGTATAATGTCTCTATGATTCACATGGTTTCACTATTCTTACGATGAAATATATCCATTTTCTTATATGGATTATGTTATAATGAGATGATGTTTATGATACCCATTTTATTCTTTGGGTTTTGATGAATGATTTAAGTTTATGTTGTGGCATAAGTTAGAATGATTTCATTATGAGATGTGTGGGACCTATATCTACCTCCAATGCATTGGGTAAAGATTTTCTATCTCATGAGATAGACATAGCTGGAATGGTAAGTTAATCTGGTTCAGTATTATAGGACTGGAACGAGGAGTGAACTCGATTCCAAAAGGGACTCTGTCCACTAAGATGGTCTTAGTAGAAATGACTTGGCTACTATGGAAATCATTACATGTGCTTAATGTATACCACAATTACATGTTTTATTCCCATGCTATTTTATCATTCTTAATGTTTCTTTATGATCTATGCCTTACGTACTTCCATGTTTTATGTCATTGCTCAAAATTTTGATGTTTAAACATTATGTTCATGTTTTTAAGTTCAAATGTATATGGTATAATTTATTTTATCCATTCTTACCCTTATTGAGCATTTGAGCTCACCCTTTTTATGTTTTCTTTTCCCCAGGATATAAAGAATGTTTTTAGGTAAGAAAAAAATGGGGTATATCTTTATGGGAGATGTTGAAGATCTTTCACCATGATTAGAAGATTACGTTCCAAGTTTCCAAAGACACTAAACTATTATGGTCCTTGTGTGTCTGTTTTTGTTATGTATTAAGTATTCCACTAAAGTAATGTAATGTCAATGTACATCAAGCTTTAGGTCTCTACCGTTGGTATCAGAGGAAAGGTTTAGTCAACCTTTGGAAACTAGGATGCGAAAATGTTAGTGAGATCCCTATAGATATTTCTAAAGCATGTCTAGGGATGTCCCTAAGGATAATTATACGTATATGATATAGTCCTAAAACCACGGTAATGATCTTAGAATTTATCCTAATATGTTAGATATTGAAGGTACTCCCCCTTTATTATGTTGTTTTCCCTAGCATGATTTTTGCCTCTCACTCTATTCTTTTTGGATTTTAGAAAATGGCTGGAAACAGGAAGATTCACGATAGTGGAGGATATGTCAGACAATGGAATGATATTCTTCATGAGCAACCAAATGAAACAGGATTTGGAAGTCCAAACATCGCTATTATACCTAATCATAAATCTCATAATATGGTCAATAATCTCAACTTTGGTAAGTTTCCCGAAATAGATAATAAGAGAAAGATAGAGTTTCATGATGATCATAGAGGAAAGATATTTCAATATCCCCTATGTAAATCATGTGGGAAGAGGCATCAAGGAGATTGTTTCAAAGGAACTGGAATATGCTTTGGGTGTGGGAAAAAAGGACACAAATCCAGTAAGTCCAAAGGAAAAGGTTCAGTTAATACCATGAACAAGGATAATGGTATTGCTACGACATCAACAATGATTAGATGTTTTAAATGTGGAATGTATGGGCGTTATGCAAACCAATTCCCTAAGGGAAAATCTCATGAAGAGAATAAGCATGGTCATATGAGCAGTATTTATGTGGATGATGATGAGGAGACTACAAATGAAATATGAGATGAAAGAAATGATGAAGCTCAGTCAGTTGTTTAAGAAGGTAGTGGAATGATTGTATGTTTATAATGAATAATGTATGGTACTATGGAATAAAGGATCATCTAAGGATTGTTTGATTATTGTCTTTCCTAAAGTATTTGAATGTATATGTTGAATTGTACCAGTAACCATGTAAGGTTATTCAGATATTTTTGGAAAGTAGATGATATGCGCATAATGAAGGAATAAGAAGATAATGAGATGGTTGATTGTATTCATGAGCTCATGATTGATATAAGGACTAAGTGATATCATGGGTTGAGTATATAAAATTTTGAGGATTTTGGTATGTGGAAAGTGTTAACTTTTAACTGCATTCATGTTTTCACTAAGGTTGAATGGGTATTTATTTTTCAATAGAATACATGATTAAGGCCTTCGAATGTTTGGAATGTGATCAACAAGACATATCTTATGATATATGGGGATCAACGATGGTATTAAATCTCTGGTAATCGTTTTCACTATATTATGAGAGTGGACTGTAGTATTATGGATAATCCTAAAGATTGGAATGGATTATTTTGGACATAAGTTAGTATTGTTTAAGGATAGAGGTTTTTTCGATATTATTGATGGGATGTTATAGTAATATAGTTTTAGAAAAAGGACAACCTGTAGGACGGGCGACAACCCATCGCGTCGGACAAGGTTGTGGGAATCAAACCCACAATCGAAGTGCGACTGGCCTTTATCGCCTACCAATGTCCTACAGGAAGTCCTTGGTTAGTAGAAACTAGTTTTATTATATTAAGAAGTATGATATATGAAGTATAAGTCCATTTAAGAACCATATATGATTAATCTCACTATAGATGGACTTATGTATTTTGGATAACTTTTATAACCTTCTGTTTGAGATAGATGGAATGAACCATAATTCTAACACATGAGTTGCTAACACTTCACGAAAGACAAATTGAACTTCATTTCTTTAAGAGATGAAGTGGAAATTGTCCAAAGAACGAACAACGGTGAGACTGTACCAAAATCACAAAAGTATTTCTTCTATTTCCAATTTCATCAACTTTAGGGAAATGATCTTGAAAACCAAAAATGTTTTCCTAGTGCCCATATATCTGTTGAATCAGATTGTACCTTATATCATCACAAATCTATGGCTTTGTGATTGATGGCTTTTTCATAGCCATGTTCTCTACCACTCTCCATCAGAACTTGATGGTTAGATTTTTCTTCTATATCCATATTTTCACCTATATTATCCTACGTGGAAACCCGGTGATTAGTTAATTTGGGTAACCGTTACATTTCATACTTTAGTTTTTAATGCCAAGTTTTTTTATTCCTTTATACGATGTGGGTTTCTATGAATAGTAAACAATTTATAACCCCGACGAATTTCGAGGGAGAAATTCATTTTAAGGGGGGTAGAATGTAACAACCCGATATTTTATGATAAGTATTGTATTTTATTTATTTGATTTCATGTGTTTTATGCTAAAACAATATTATCTTGTGCTATACGCCACACTTTATTAACTTGAAGTATACAGAACACTATTCTTGGATCGTGTTATACACAATTTCAAGTTCATTTGATAGAAGTTATTCTACGCAACATTGAGTGTGTATATATATATTCAATGTATAAATGAAAAATGGTTGGATTATATTATAACGAAACAACAAAGGAGTCTTTTATTATACACAACCATGACTTGTCTTGCATTACACACAATCGCGACCTTCTTCGATAGCGTGTGTTGTACGCAATACCGGGTTTTACTAAATAATGATATGTTATTATAATATTATTATGAACTAGCATTTATGAATAGTATTAACTAAATTTTGAAATTTGTAACATTATTATTCATCTTACACATTTTCTAGAACATGGTATAAGAATAAAATAAAATTTTCGGTTAAAATAAGAATTTTTCAAAAAATGCAGTTTTGCCGCCTTTTGATGGCGCACCCACCTTAAATCTAGTTTTTGACATGTTTATAAGTTCTATTTGAAAAAAGAAAAATCTTCTTTGGAATCAAGAAATAAAAATTTACTTTGGATTAATTTTTCATATTATTCTGGTAACTTTCATATTTTGATGAATAGTAAAAACACGATATATTTTAATTAAAAACAACTTTTTTCATCGTAATAACATATGTGGTTAAATTATAATATTTAATTGTTTTAAAGTATAAATAGAATATAATTTTACCATTTAATATAATTTATGTCATTAGCATTGATTTTACCTTGAATTCGTAGGTTAAATCAATTCAATCTTTTGCAATGTTAAAAAAACCCGTTTTCTTTCAACAACGAGATTAATTTTAATTTAATTTCGGGACCTTTTATGTATTGAATTTCGAAAACTGGATTCCATATTTGTAATCAGTGGGTCCAAATTATGTTAATAAGCTACTTTTTATATTTGGGAATTATGAATAGTAACTACGGTAAATTTTATTTACCATAGTTAAAGGTAAATCGGGCAATTAATGGTAAATATAATAATATAAAATTACCCTAACACATGCCAAAATTCTATTGAATGACTAAAAGTAGACCCATATAACCTAAGGGTCGGATTAGATTCATTTTATGGACTTTTTACCTTGAAAATAATTTAATTATTATTAAAACCAAAGAAAGTGACAACATGTCACTCTATTAAATATTATAAGTATAATAATTTTAATTTAGTGATAAACATCTAAAAACTTCAAAAATGAATAGTCTACAGAAATCTAATAAAATTATCTACATCATTATAATTTATTTAGAATTTTTAGGGATTATATAATTGTCATTAATGGTGATACATTAATGATATAGATATTATTTATTAAGTGAAAAATCTGTAATATAGTTTTTATTGAATTAATAATACCAAATAAAAGGCCCCCAAACCTGACCAAAACTTATTGGTAGTATATATATACACATTAATCATCCAATTATCTAATATATAACCGTTTGGAGCTTATAAAAGTTATTATGACACTTATCTTATTTTATTTTAAATGATGCCAAAGTTGTCACCTTCATAATTTAATAAATATTACAATTTAAATATTGTGATTTTAAGATGCTAAATTCGATTAAAAGTATTATTGTGAACGTTAATAGATTTATATTCATCATAGAATTTTATTTGTAATTTTTATGCAACAAATAAGTATATTAAATAATTATAAAATAATGTTGTAGTAATTATTTTATTAAGAAATAAAACAAATAAATGGTTTTAAAAATAAAAAAATAAATATTATATGAACTATTTAATGTGATACAATAATTTTATAGATCCATATGACTTTTTATGAATCTATTAAAGCTTTTAGTTCTAACATATATTCTGTATATATTTTATTTAAATTCAAATAAATGAATAGTGTCAAAATTGACACTATTGTTATTTTATAAAAATAACAAATTATAAAATTGTTTACAAATCACAAAAATATTTAAAAATTACAAATTTAAATTTATATGGTTTATAATGTTATAGAGTAACCAATTATATAAAATTAACAACATATAAGTAATTATTTGTTATAATTTAAAATTTAGAATTTTATTACCACAGATAAACTTAAAGAGATTAAATAAGGATAAATAAAAATGATAAGGTTTAAAATAAGATCCAAACATGTCTAAATTAGATTTTTTGATGCAATTACAACCCTATCTCATCTAATATTAGAATATGAGTCATTGGTGGAGGATTGTAAGTGGTTTTAGATTTATTATAAATTAATATTTTTAAGAATTCCAAAGGTGCCCCTCTCCTCCCTTATAAATGGGAACCTCCTCCCTCTCTTCCACACACCACTTTGAGCCTTCAATCTCGGACAAACCCTGCCCAATTATCTTCTACACTTCCCTAGAAACATCCTAGAGGTACTGGTCTTCTTCAAAGTTGAATGTTAGTGCCCTAAGAGGAGGTCTCAAAGAGGCGCTTAAAAGAAGAGGTAATGTTCGTTACCGATTCTTTCAACTTTATTTCTTCCTCTTCTACTTCTTCTTCTTTAGTTGTTTCATTATAAAGTAATAAAATAAGTATCACTCAAATATGGATATGTTATTATATGTATGAAACAACCCTATTTCACCATCTATCCATCCAACGGAAAACGAAATCACCACGCGTGCGTACGTATGGAATACCGTCTCCACATCGTGCTGTAATCTATTTTCCACCATCACCTTACTTGGATGGGTATAATGGTGTAAATAATGACTATATATGAATATTGTAAAGTTATATTGATTCTGAAATAGTATACATACAATCCAATACAATTCCACGATCACGGGAATGATATCATCGGTCGTGCATACGTACGGACTACCGTCTCCACGAAAGCGATGAGATTCATTTTCCATGATTAACCATTCAAGAATGATTATAAAGAATATATAATTAATAATAATGAAATATATGGAATAATAATGCTACTGGATTTATGTATATATATATGTATGTCATCTATTTAATTTCATTCAACTCAATAAGGAAACAAAAACAGCGTTCATGCGTACGTACGGCCTACCGTCTTTATGAAAGGTGTGTTTCTTTCCATTTATCGATCTATTATATATAAGAATATTCGGAATATATATTCTATATAAATCGTGTTTTATATTCTGGAATTAAGTAATCTTGATCTAAGTAATCATATGAATAATTACAAGTCAAAACACAGATGACAAATGAAATGATTTCACCCAAAACACTATTTAACATGGATTTCACAAAAGAAAGGGTAATATAATGTCATAAGTAAACCATATATGATATCATAACAATGAATATGATTCTGTAATAAGTCAATGACATTATTTAAGTCATTATACAGGAGGTTCAGATACATATGAAGCATATCAGACATAAGGTAAGGGAAAATTTTCAAATCTCATTTTTATCCGAGATTGCTTATTCGTATATATTTACTAGGGTTATTGCTATCATCCATGTCCATGTTTTGTAAAAGTGTTTTTATGTATGTTTAAAGTCCTTTTTACCCATTTTGACTTTTACTATATGGTATGCAAGGAATCATTGTTTTGTTTACGTTACGAGGTACTTTTTTACTTTTCCGGATAAAGTACTAGAAGAATGTTTTTTTAACTTATACGGCATGAAAGGATTTTTACGGTTTTATAAAGCCATATTTTCATGAAGCTTCCTCCAAAAGATTTCATGGATATTTTCAACAAAGTCACTTTCTTTTAAAATTGCATGATGTTTTGTGAAAAGAAATTGATTTTGAAGAAGAAAGGATATTTTCCTCAAGAATTCATTTCAAGTGTTTTATCAAAATCATTTTTCATCTAAGATGACATTATTTCATATGTGTATGTTTCAGGTATAATGTCTCTATGATTTACATGGTTTCATTGTTCTTATGATAAAATGATATCCATTTTTATATATGGATTATGTTATGATGAGATGATGTTTATGATACCAATTTTATTCTCTGGGTTATGATGAATTATTTATGTTTATGTTGTGGAAAATGTGAGAATGATTTCATTATGAGATGTGTGGGACTATATCTCCCTCCAATGCATTGGGTAAAAATTTTATATCTCATGAGATAGACATGTCTAGAACGGTTAGTTAATCCGGTTCAGTATTATAGGACTGGAACGAGGAGTGAACTCGATTCAGAAAGGGAATTTTTCCACTAAGGTGCAGGGGGTGTGGGCCGCAGAGTCGCCGGTGTGGCTGAGGGAAGCCAGAAAAAGGGATAGCTGGAGGTAGGGAGGCCAGGTGTGCGGGAGGAGGTGTGGCGGCCGGAGTGCCGGGGTGAGCTGAGACGGGCGCGAGAGCGGGCGCAAGAGGCGGAGGCTTGGGGGCGCTGTAGCGGGCGCGCCTGGGCGGTGGCCGGATGCTGGCTGTGGGGATCGACAGCGGGCTGGGCGCGGGAGCAGGCCGGTGAGGTGGAGGCCGACATGGAGATGGCCGGCGGGGCGGCAGGCCAGTGAAGCGGAGGGCCGGCAAGGCGGTGCATGAAAGAGGGAAGAGGCACGCAACTCAGTAGGGGATAAGGAGAGAGAGGAGGGGGGGGGGTGGTGCATAAGAGAGAAGGTGGGGGAAGAGCTGCGCGGTGGCACTAGGGCAGAAACGGGGGGGGGGGGTGTTAGGGTTTTTAATTTTTTTCATTTTATTATTATCATAATAATAATAATAATAATAATAATAATAATAAGATTGAATATGTAAATAAATAAAAATAAAATCTTAATAATAATTATAAAACGTCATAGAAATAAAACTTTATAAAAATAACAGTAATATTTATAACTATTTAATAATAATAAAAATATTAATGTCAACATAAAATTTTTTAATATTTAAAACATCGGGCAAACACATGGTCACCTGGGCCGAACACATGGTCACCGCTAACGATGCGGTGACCGCGCACCGGCGCGAAACCCGTCAACACAATTAAACTTTGAAAAAAATTCAAACCGAGACCAAAAAAATAAGTAAAATAAGGGAATCTGTGGTCGGGGTGTCAAAGTATCAAACTCATGCATGTATGTATAAAATAAAGAGATAGAGAAAATAAGGATTTTCACATGGTTCAACCTCTTAATTGGTAGCATACTATTTTCTATGGTTGGTTTCTCCCCCAATCATATATTCTCCACTGTGAGCATAACTAATTACCAGATTATAGTTATGAAATAGTTTCAAACTATCATTGTCACGATTCAAACAAGAAATCATTGATTCACATGATCTTTATATAGAATTTGTAACCAAGATAAGAGAGATATTATTGAAGATCAACTATTTTAGAAATAATAGAAGTTGTTTTACATCATTGATAATTTAGTAATATCCATGAATACATACTCACTTCTTGTATTTCATACATAGAAATTATTCTCAATATTATCATTAAATTTTTAAATTTATTTTTTATCTCAAATACATATAAATTATAAGAACTATACTTTTGTCATAAGGCACTCTTCTATTCTACTCTTCTCCCATCCACACCTTCTCAATTCTAATATTTGAGCTTCCTTATTTGATTTTATCAAATGTTATTTAATTTAAGATCATTAAATGGATCCCATCAATCTCAGTATCCATAAAAGGAAAATAAGGAAGAATTTAATGTTTCCAATAAAAGGAATCATTATATAATTACAATTTTTCTTTTCTAACTACATTAATTTCACCAATCTATGATCTAAATCACATGAAGTCTCTTTTTTAAGTTTCATTAATTTATATATCCATAATTCTCATGCATATAGATATCATGTGGAGAATAATATTCTTCCAACCCATGATGCAAAAAGACTGGTTGAGGATCTAATCCTCTTTAAGTGACACATCTTGTCTCAAAAAGACTGGTCATACAATTCCATTTTATTTTAATAATATCATGAAATAGAAAAGATTACATAACTTTTATTTTAAAACCCTAACTTAAAAACTCATCTAGAATCCCTATATGAGAAGAATGTGATTTTGAACCTTATTATTCATATAACGTCTTCAAAAAAACATTATATAAATAATATCAAAATCTTTTTATTGAACAAGTTAAACTTCAATTAAGGCATTAGATATTCAGATATCCAATCTCATTTCATCAAAAATTTGTGAAAAATAATAATTGTTTTCAAAATAACACATGAATCATCTTGAATCTCATTTTATATGTTATATTTTTTTACATGAAATGTTGGTTCTTTTATAATCATGTTTTCTTTCTTCAAAATACTCATATTCTGGAATCATATATTTTCACCTAGAATAATCTCAATATTTTACTAAGTGTTGATGTCATATGCATGGGATATCAATGTAAAAATATTATCAAATTCTAAAATTTAATACAAGAAGTCTTTCGCTCATGGAAAATTGTAATTCTCTAATAATATTACACTGAGACAATATGGTGCATCAAATACTTACATTTAAAACTTAAGGTTTGGATCAAAGACTTATACTCAAACATGACATCGTAAGTTTAGTGGAAAAGTCTTTTATTGAGAAAATTCTCCTCTGGCTCAGTGTTTAAAGAATTATACTCTATACCTTTTTAATTTATTGGGATCGAAAAGATATTTTTATTTTTAGAAAAACTTAAAAACTTCTTTAAATTTCCTATAACCAATATAAACACATTTCTAATATCTCAAAAACATCTCAAGAACCTCAAACACTTATGTCATGTTCTTTATGCATGTTGAAAATAATTCAAACCATTAATCACATCATTACCAAATCCAAAGGTACTTCAATATCCCCCTTTTAGATTTATTGAAAACATATAATAAATCTTTTAAAAAATATCATATATATTCAAAAAATTTCAAGATTAATCATTAGAATCATAATATCATGACCTATCTCATTAGAGAATTATCTTTCACTAAACAATTGGATTATGATATGTTTTTGAGATAATTCCATCCCTCAAGGTTAAAAAATTTTCCCAGCTGATATAAATGCATTTCCCGTCAAGATATATAGTTGTGAAACCATTTCACCATTTTATCAACATGATACAAAGACCATATTTGGATATTATTTCCAAAAATACTCATGAATAGGGTGAAAGATGAACGTGAAGTTTCAAAAATTACTTCAAAAACCATTTTCTTTGAATAGATTTATTAACGATATCAACCAGATGATATTTTTTCCAATATATAAAAATGTGATCTCACTTGTATCCCCTATCTCATTGATAAAGTGATATTTAATGTCAATATGTTTTGAAAGATAATGGTAAACTACATTTTTAGAGAGGTTAAAAACATTCTGATTATCACCAAGGATTCGCAATGTTTTTTCCATAATAACTCTCAAATCATTCAATTATATTGGAATTCATAAAATATGTGTAACTATATGTGCACAGACCACATATTTAGCTTAAAATGTACTCAATGTCATTGATTTTTATTTGTTAATACACAATATCACAAAACAGTCTCCAAGAATGAAAACACCACCTTAAGTGGATATTGTATAGGTATATTCACTATCCTAGTCTGCATCAGTGTAAAAAATAAATTCAAGATATAACTACATATATTAAGAAATATGTATTCCAGTATAATTTTCATATACCACAATATCCACTTTGTACCAAGAATGTGTGACTCTATTTGGTTACTTTTATATTGAGCATGAAACGTAAAAAAATGCAATGTCTAGTATGTAAGCTATTAAGTACAAACAATTACCCACTACACTTCTGAATTCCTTCTTATTAACTTTTCTCCCTTACTTATCATTCCTAAATATTGTACCAACTAAAAAAGGAGTAGAAACCTCCCTATAATCATTCATTCTAATATTATACAACAATTCACTAGAAATATTTTCTCGGGATAGAAATATGTAGTCATATTTTAACTCAATTTTCAATCCAAGAAAATAATTCATCTCTGCCAACATAGAAATTTAGAACTAATCCTACATCTATATAGAAATTTTCTCATTGATTAATTTGGTGTTAGTAGATTTTTTTTAATATACACACACAATTAATTTAAAGGTACCTAATAAAATATTCTTTATATAAAAAATATAGTCAAGAGTTCCTTTAGAAAATCCCATTTATCTACAGAAGTTATCATGTTTAGATTATCTATATCTATTATCTTGTTTCAAGCCATATAATTCATTCTTGAGCCTACATGACATAATACCACCATGATCTAGAATAAATCCTCCTGGTATCCCAATAAATACTTCTTTCTCAAGTTTACAATTTTGAAATGATGACTTGAATTCCATATGACAGAATTTATAGTGTTTATGGGAAGTTATCTCCAAAAAAATCTATTGTTTCAAACTTTGGAACTTGATAAATCGTTTCATTAAAAAATACCTTATAATCGTGATTATCCTTCATAAAACAGTATTTCTTTATTCCTTCTGACTTAATTTTTCTCATTTATATTATTTATAAATACACATTTCATTCCAATTAAATATATTGCTTTTAGTATGGGAATAAGTTCCTATTTACAGTTCCTATCACAACTAGGCCCAATGGGGCACCAACTGTCACTACCCCATGACCAACTCCAATAGTCCAATGGATGGGGATTGACACCAAGTAGGAAAATCACACTCATGGGAGGACATAGAATAATTTACCTACACACACTCACACATCTAATGCTATCAAATTATTAATTTTAAAAAAATTGAAAACCTTGCATTAATACATTTAAAATCCCACCAACAGAGTATGACAACATAATATTGTAAATCAAAGGAAAAATTAAAAAACAAAATAAACTGAACTTGGTCCAACATTTGAAGATGAATAGTAATTATATTAATGAAAACATTAAAACACACCTTATTCTATTTGGATAACTAATATAATCATAGTCATGATCCTTCTAGGACTCTATCAAAAGGTCAATTATCTATATAAGACATGACACAGCTCGAAAAATCCCATTCACGGGTGGGTATAAAACCACCAAGTTATACACACCAAAATCCCTTAGCATATAACATCAAGAATTATAGTCAATGAATCACAAGGATATTTCAATAGAATATATAACAATAATATATAGATATAATCATAGTAAAAGCAATGTCTCAAGGTAAGGTCCCAACTATAAATCTAGCCTTGGATTCCTTCTTCAAGGAACCATATAAAACTCTTCTAGGTGAACACACATCATGAGTTAGATAACACTAATGGTGTCAATCCAAGATGTTGTGATCATTAGGTTAATCTATATGAAGTAAACACTGGAAGTCTGACGATATCGATACAAAGTTGGGGATCACACCCAAGGCATTTAGGTATAACAAAAACCCAAATCTGATTAACCCCTAGCTAGGGGATAAACGCTTGTGTAGTGTTGGTCATGATGATTTTGAGAACCCCACCCAGGGAAATGATGATGATAGAGGATCTCATTCTGGGCCTCATGATGACATTCCAACAACTCTATCGGAGGATAAAGTTCCTCAGAGGGGTTAACCATCCAATGAAAAATATGTGTTCCCATAAGAAAACCTCAGGGAAAGGATCAAAGGAACATACCTTCACAAAAAAGTTCACTGATAAAGAGGAAAAGGGATGCAAGCCTTCTTTGAGAAGGTACATGGTGTGTACTGTGAGTACCTGATGCATCCCTTGAGCACTAGGTTTTTCCCATGTAACAAGACCCATGCTTGTGTCTGTGTCCATGTAAATTGTGTGTGGACAAGAACACATAGTGTGTGTGGGGTAAAATATCTCCTTAGAATGTACTCCCTATACACTTTGGGCATCCTTCTAGGGTGTACATTGCATGTGGCTTGGCCCACATAGCATGCACCAATATCTGTCTTCCGGGGCTTGTACCTCCTATAAACACCAAGCTATCCAGGTAGAGACCACATGGAATATAGTAGGGACCACAATGTATGTGGTCCTTATCTATACATGTAAACCTACACCGCCTCTCTTAGGGCACCACAAGATGTGTATACTTGGATTAAGTACCATGTAAACAGATATTTTCAAGAACCAATAGGTTTTTATCCATGTTTCTATCCATGATTTCACTATAGTAAGACTCATTAAAAATCATGTATATATCGTTAATCAACCCTCACCAATTTAATTTTCTTGGATTTAGTCTTCGAAACAACTCATATGTTTTCAACACACATCGTCTATAGCCATGATTTTGAACCTAGATTAACAGAAACAATCGATCCATTCCAATCCACCTATGATGATTCTTTACCATCACCACACTTCAATCGTATCGTTAATAACAATCTCTACCCATGTTATCAAGCCATTGAAATAAATAAGAACCTCCCAACAATATAATATTTGGTATTTCATTAAATCATGGGCCAAAGAAATTTCCCATTATGAATGAGTAAAGAATGCAGGATGATAAAAAAACAATCATGAGAAATATTTCTGGGAAAATGTTTGTGTAAGCCTCGTTCTTTTTCATTAAAAAAATGAATGAAGAGATTTATTATAATAAAAAAAATAAATCCCCCAATCCTAGATAAATCATACATGTACCCTCAATATGAACGATCTAAGAATCAATTATTTAGTTTATTGGGTCTTTTTTATCATAGGAAAAATCAAATAGTGTTAAATCCATATAAAAATGTCCAATATATAGTTAATGGATTAATCAATGATGAAGAACTGTCCTACATTCCTATCTTTTATGAGATCCATGAAATCTTTTGGCATATAATCCTTGATCTAATCACTACCTGATGGCATATTCCAATGATAATCCAATGTATCCTCTCCAATGAACCCCCTCAACATATAGGTTTTGAGGATAACCTGAGATACTAAGTCATAGATGTGTATTTATATGGAAAATGGGTAACCTTAACAATCTAGTAAAGATAATAAATAAATAAATAACTTTATTTATTTATTTTATTACTTTATACCATGACGACAATTTTCTAGAACATATGACAATGAAAGGTATTATTCTGCACCTAGGGTAACTTCCATATATTGATCTCAATGATAAACTTATATTTCTAATCAGAGCCACATTTAAAGAATTATTCCTATTATTCAGAAAAACAATATTGTCATGATATTAATGATTTAACATATTTCAAAAATTAATTTTGAAAACATAGGGAGTTAGAATCTCAGACAGTCTTAATGCCTAGCTCCAAAAATAATCCACATAATATCCCAAAATAATACATGGGAAAATTAGAGTAATTAAATTCTCCCTATATTGGGTATTTAAATCCAAAAAATAAAAAACAAATGTCTATAAAAAGATATATGGGTACTAAGCATGCATCAGGGTCTCCAACTCCCAAGTACTCTGACGATGATTCTCGTGCATCCACTAGATACACACTAACGAAATCAATCACTCATGAAGGATCCTCTCAGGCTAATCCTCTATCACTATCCTGTACTTTTCAAAACTATCTCCATTTTCAATGTCCATCTCTCCCCATTGGATAACATGTGATTGCTCATGCATGTACCCCCTGAACTACGACACGCGGTAGACATTGATTACATGGTCTAACTACTGTGGTAGAGTTATGTGATATGAAACATTTCTAAATCTAAGTATTATCAAGAAAGGGAAAATGATCCTCATATATATCTTTTTTTCCATTCCAAATATCTATAATCCACATCATGGTGAGACCCTCATAAACACATGGTATCCCTCCTCAAACACCAAAGCCATCCTTCTTTGGTCCACATAAGACTTATGATAGATCCATGAACTCCTCATAAACTCCTAGATGATCTTTACCTTCATTGTCGTGGGACACACAAACTCAAGGCCCATAAGTGCCGACTATCCTGGGTCAGTCCATCATAGTGGTGACCTACATAGTCACATGTACAAGGTCTAAAACGACACCATTCTGTTGGTGGAATGGAATCTATTTTTTTATGGAAACTCCACCAATGTTAGGTGATCCTACTAACTATATACATTGTCTAACATTCATGCTAAATCATGTCCTCTAAGAACTGAAGGGTCTACTCAATATGGAGGTGAAAATATATTCTCAAAGACAGGTGAGTCCCAATGAATTCCTACAATCCCTCACATAACCAATATGTGAAGTGAACATCATGGTGAGAAATGATCTTAGAGGTAACTTAGTGGACATAAAATATTTCCAACAAAAAAATACATCCATACCTTCAATGGAATTACACTCATAGATATTTTGGAAGTTGAAAAACATTGTGAATTAGTTATGATCATCAATACAAAATCATTTCCTATGGATGAATGTGGTAACTTCTTCATAATGTCCATGGATATCCAATCCCACTTCCACTATATAACTTCAAGGGGTGGAGCTAAACCCATTGGAATGTTTTTCTCAACTATTAATTGTTTAAAATTAATGCATATAAAAAAAATTCAACGACTTCCTTCTTTATCCCAAGGAACCAAAAATATTTTCTATGGTCCAGATACATCTTCTCTACACATAGATTTACCACCAAAGGAGATAAATGAAACACTATCAGAGACACCACCTGCAATATCAATGGTACCATTGTCCATCCTCTGAAAAGGATAACATGCTCTCTGCCTTAAGGAAATCCATTAGGTGTATTTATAATTTGTATCTATGTACATAATGTATCACATTTGGTATATCCATGATGTGAATCCCAAACTCTCTCTATAAGTTGTTGGAAAAAATTATAAAATGGAGGTAAAATTAACCATCAACATCCACTAAGTTAATTGTAATGAGGAAAACTACTCATACATCATTCTTAGAAGCTTAAAATAATTACACTTACTGGGAGAATCGACTGGCATATTACCCATCCTAGGTTTATCGAAAATATCATTGTCATAATCCTGGAGGAACTCTATCCATATCCTATATCTCAAGTCAAGATAATTTTGAGAGAAGACACATCTGAGACACTTATGGTTCGAATAGATAAAACATTTCTCACCCATAAGGTAGTGTCACCCCAACGTTACTATAATGATAACCATTTCCATCATAAGATAACGATTCTCATTTTTCTAGTCATGTGGTATCAACTAACGTGAACCATAGGAATTCACCACATGCCTCTAAATTAGAAGTAACCAAGCTAGGTCCATGATTCATCACTGAACAATATGTACTTGATTCCACCCTCTGACAATATCCTGAAGGGAGCAGTTGTTAATATTTTCCTCAACTCTGAAAAATGTTGATTGAACCTCATTGTACATAGTAAAGGCTACACCTTTCCATTCAAGTACATAAAGGGATATGTTATCATGGAGAAATAAAAAACTAATCTCTCATAGTATCCTACCAACCCAAAAAATATATTCATCTCCATCATGATATTAAAAAGATCCCAAGATAACACTACCTAGACCATCACTACATCCACTACTACACCGTCTACTGAGATAACATTTCCTAGGAAGTGGAACTCTAGAATCCATAACTGGAACTTTAAGAGATTTCGAAAAACCCTGTTTACTCGAAGTATGTCTAGGACAATCCTCAAGTGTCTCATGTTCTCCTTTTCTAATGTTGAGTACACTTGGATATTGTAAATCAAGGATACCACAAACATGTATATTAAAGGATAAATAATATCCTTTATCATAACCATGAACATTGCTGGGTCGTTTTTCATGCAAAACAAAATCACCGGGTACTCAAAGTGACCATAAAAAATGGAAATATGTCTTCAATATATCCTTATATCATATTCGTATATGTTGATTACCTGCTCTGGTGAAAAGTATTGAGATTTATCATGTCCCTATCAACTAATTTAAAAGATTATCAAACCTAGATAGTGGATAATTATTCTGCATGGTCAGCTAATTTTTGCGATGTTAATCTACAAACAACTTCAATCTCCCATCCACGATCTTAGTGAATAATATAGGGTCCACCTTGTGTGAAACACTAGACCTAAAAAAGACCTCCCTCTACAAGTCCTCTAAATGCACCCTTTTCTCGTGAAGCACAATGGGATCTATCTGATATGATTGTGGAAATATTAGGGATGAAACCGGGTGTATATCAATGTATAGATCTATCCCTCAGTGGGGAGGTAAGCCTGAAACGTCCTCGGGAAATACATACATATACTACACTACCACTGTTTGAAACTGAAACCTCATAGTACCCACTACACCAAGACTCATTCTATCCAGTTTTTGTCTAATTTGATATACCCTCCCTTGAATGAACACATATTTCTTTTACTGGGTTTTCTTTTCAAACATAATGGAAAACCTAATCTGATTCTTATGGACACACCACATTCTCCAGCTAAAATATTATATATGGGAATGAACTATAGATAAATATTCTATACCTAGTATGAAATTGTATGAAATCATCACCATTATAAAGATATCATAGAAGAAATTATCTCCTCTAAGAGTCAGGTCACTCAGTCATCATAAGTGTGCGATCATTGTTTCACCTCCGGTAGGAGTGTCCAAGAATAAGGGTCAAGCCAAGGGCAGGAGAAGAATCATTATGTTTCTAACAAGAGTAGGGTAAATAAAGGAGTGTCCCACAACCATGTCTATCAATACTGTATGTAAATTATAGAATACATATATCATTCATTGTAACATCCTAGTATCCTCAAGGTCATAAGCCTAAACCACCTACATCTAACCTTCCTCTATCCCCTACCTCCTTGGGCTAAGCACGAACAACCTGGGGCTGGTGGTGGAAACATGTCAAAACATCTACCACCTGCAGATGTTCTCCAAACTCCTCTACCATGTCTTCCACCCAATGGTACTACCTTCTACTACAATTTTTTCTATGGACCATCCACTATCTATCAATCAACATTACAACTAGTGTGGGAATCTCATGGAAAATGTCCTCGACCTTTACAAGAGTATACCCACTGCTCTAAACGAAGAATAAATCCATAATGTTATATCTAAACCATAGACCCTATTTCTTGGGAATTCCTAATAAAACATATTACATGTCTAGGTCCCTGTTTCTGTCATCAAAATCCCACCACAAAAGCCTGATCTCCCGGGCTCCCACTAATGGAACCAAATATCAATGTCTACTCAACCATGAAACTCCAAAACACCAAAGTACACTCCAACACCCCAACATAGGTAAGTATTTATAGTGTTATCACATGGGATCATATTTCTCTATTCAGACATTACTTAAAGGTTTGATCCAAAAAAAATGTTCATACACCATATTCATTGAGTACTAGGAGGGGTTGGAGAACCATGACGAATAATCTTCCACAATAACACTTCCTTGCTGAAGCTATAAAGGCTCCAAGATGTGAACATCCCTTAACATAGAGAAAGAATAATCATCTATGAAAAATAAATTGAACTCAGACCATGAATGAGTATCTTAATCATACGACCGAGTCACTATAAACCACAATCTACCCAAATATCTATGAAGAAGGCTTAATGATATGACCACCATTTGGTCTATAAGTGTCCCAACAAGACAAATGAATTAGGTCACTACCTCAATCCAATCCATAGATAACCTTGTGTATAGTTCTCTCGTGATCTTTAGGGGTATCAAATGTTGAAGATTAGGAATCACACTCTTCTTATGTACCACATATGATGGTACTACCATTACCATCTACTGATCAAAAGGCCATGGTAAGACTACTACACCACCTAGTGGAAACACCCCCTAACCAGATCCCTATATCAAAGACTCACTACTGAGGGATAATCCTCATGATACTTTTAACAAATCATAGATGAAAAATTTCTTTGAGGTATCCAAAAATAGAAAATATATATCATGGTTAATGAGTATATCTAGACAACTGACTTAAAAATGACATGGAAACCACAACCTACTCATATATGATGCCTGTTCCAGTGATTTACCATCAAAAAATGTATATATGAACTGAGTAAGAAGTCAGATGATCTGAGTCTTGTTGTATAGATACATAATCCATAAAACTAAAATTGGATTTCCTTTCCCCTGGGACGAACTCAAAATAGTTAATATTATTTCCATAAAACAAAAACCAATCTCACAAACTCTGATCCTAAGGTTGATCCAACTCCTTTGATACCACTCTCTTATAAAATGGCGCAACTAGATTTGATCTGTGACTACCTCAAGCCCACCATCAATAGGCTTTGGGATGGTGACCAATACTTGTATGCATATAACACAAATGATAGGCCTTTTACAAATGGTCCTTTAGACACACACACACACACACACATCTACAGTACCATACAATGTTGAAATGTAAAATAAAAAAAATCCAAGTATGAATACCTCTATAATCCAAAAATCATAGTATGGACACATACTACTAGAATGAAAGGTACAAATAAAATACACCAAAAAAACTGAAAACATATCCAACCAATGATATAGGATTGGAATTCAATCAATACAACCACCCGAACACACCTTGGTCTGTCTGGGTTACTATACTCTGCCTATTCCTAATTCCTCTAGGGGTTTTTCAGAAGGTCTATCATATTTATAAGACAAGAAATTTGTGGGAAAATCCCACGCATGGGTGAGTATAAGAACACCTAGTAGGAAAACAAAATATTACTAAGCATATATCATTAAAAAATGTTCATCTAAGAACAAGGATATGTCAGCATAATATATAACATGAACATCTAGATATAATCATTTTAGACACATAGTCTTAAGGTAATGTGACAACCATCAATAAAACCTATGATATTTTCTCAAAGGTTTCATATAACACTCGTTTGGCAGTACACACTCCCTGGGCTAGATAGCATTAATGGCGTGAATCTTAGATGTTGTTCCCATGGGGTCTCTCTATATGAAGTACACACCATGTGTTTGAAGAGATCGATGCACAAATAGGGATCACACTAAATGAAATAGGGTATACCAATAACTCAATCTAGGTTATCCCGCTATGCAGGGGATTATTTCTTGCATAGTGATGGTCATGAAGATTCTACGAACCCCACCTTGGGAAAATATGATGATTGAGGATCTCACTTGGGGCCTCCTGATGGTATAAAAAATCTATCTAAGACTGACGTTTCTCAATGGGTTTCACCATCATATTCATAGAAAAATATTCCATAATAAACCCTCAAAGAAAGGATCAAGGGAAAAACCTGTAACACCATGACCCCAGTTACCTAGAGTCAGTTCATTATTACATAACATTGGAATGATCACAAGAAATATCAAATCTAGAAAGACCGATTGGTTTATTAGCCTTGGAAACACTAGATATATTCATAACGTTTTACATTACATCATAAAGTGAAAAACTACTACAAAGACATATTGTCTCCATAGTCCACACTATTATCCCGTCATAATATCCCTTCAGGTCATTCATAATTTACTTCTTCACATCCTGGGAAAAATAAAACATAGAAAAGGGGTGAGCTCAAATGCCAAGTAAGGATGACAATATAGTGGAAACTTTCATAAATAAGAATAAACATTTAAGGCAATGTATAACTAAAACAAATTCCTTTTAAACTTGAACTTCAACATAGTATGGCAAAAATAAAATGAAGTAATGCCATTTACTTATTCACATGGATATTCTAATAATTTAATAATCACAGCAATATCAATAACCACATTTATAATGATGGAATGCATAATGCCAGACTATCATAACCACATAGCCAAGGCCTTGTGCCAAGACTACAAATAATATTTTATCAGGGCCTTGTTCCAAGACACTAATTTGTCTCATGAGACCTACCGATGCAATTTTTTTAGAAGATACTTATGTTTAAAATTTCTAAAATACACTCCAGTCTTTTATGAAACCCTTATGCAAGCTTCTGAAAACAAAATAACTAATTCTGAGACTGCTCGACTAATTACAGTCCATGATGGGTCCACTCCCAATCCCTTCCTCTCTACCAAACTCGAGAGTCAGGTTTTCTAAAAACAATTTTAAGCTTGCGTTAAATACGTATACATTTGCACTGGATTTTCATATATTTGAGAGAAATATCTCCTTTTTGAAATCATTTAAAAATAACATAATTATAAAATAAAAACATTATTTTGAAAATATCCATACAAGCGTGTAAGGGAATATTCGATGATTTTATAATGGCGGAAAATAGCCACACCCGCCGTATAAGTTAAAAAAACATTCTTACCTTAATTCTGTCGAAAAGGTTAAAAAAGCACCTTGTTTGGAAAACGATGGAAAGATTCGTTTATAAAACACTTATAAAAAGTCAAACAAGGGAATAAATGACATTAACCCATATTCTTGTAAATAGTAAAAATGTTTTGAAATACATTTTTAAAAAACATGGATGTGGATGATAAAGAGATCCTTGTAGATTATTACGTATAAACAACCTAGGATAATGAAGAGATTGCGAAATAAACCCTTACCAATTTGGTAACTTACGAAACATACAACCCATGAAAGTGGTATCATACAATAAATATGTAAATAGACATAAAGTAAAGTGTATTATACAAAGAATACAATTATGGGCAGTACATACACCACAAAAAAGGTAGTAGTGGCAATATGGTAAGAATCTCACGGAAATAAGGAGTGAGATGAAAACCCCTTACCTTGTACTTTTCCTTGGTTGGGGGTTGGTTAACCTCCTGTATAATGGTGAAATAATTTTTATTAAATTATACAAGAATCATATATATTAATATGATATCATATATGATCTTTTAACATTGATTTGATAATAATATCTTAGTATTATCGTTGTTTCAGGTGTTAACATACTCGTTTTTTATATGTTTTGTTACGTAAGCTGTGTCTGTCATGGATAGGTTGTATCTTAATCATATACATAATTATATAAAGTCCTTAGATATTATTATTAATAATCAAATGATAATTATACTTGAATGGATACGATGGAGAATGAATCTCATCGCCTTTGTGGAGACGGTAGTCCGTACGTATGCACGAGCGACAATATCATTCTTTTGATATTAAAATAATATATAATTTGATGGTATATCATATATATAAAATTATTATCATGTTATATTTATTATTTACATGAATTATAAATCACTATTATACCCATAAAAATAATAATTTATTGAATAACAATTAGACCACGAAGTGGAGACGACAAGCCATACGTACGCATGTATGGTGACATGTTATTCAAAGGATATATAGAATAATGAATATGGTTGTACCATATTTATAATAACATAACAGTATATATAAGATACTGGAGTTATTCTTTTAGAATGGTAATAACAAAGGAAAAATAAGTGGAAGAAGAAAGGAACTTGGAAAAAGGTGGTGAAATCATTACCTCTTCTTCGGGTTCTTCCTTTTGATTTGATTAGAAGGGCTCTTAGGTTGGATTTCTAACTAAAGGAAGGCCCCTAGGATAAATTGAGGGATGTTGAGAGATTATTTGGGCAGAGTTTGGCTGAGCCAAAAGGCTTTTAAGGTGTGAGTTAATGAGAAGGGAGAGTGCCCTTTTATAAGAGGGGTGAGGGGTACCTTTGGAAAAGTTAGAAATATTATTTTATAATAAATTAATATTCAGTTTCTAATGGCTCCAAAGTAAATTATTTAAAGGTTAAGGTGGGGATGCATCGAAAACCACTCAACCAATAGGATTTAGAGAGGTTTGGGTCATTGTAATAACCTTATCGTTTAGTTTTAACTCTTAGTTAATTAGTTTGACACTTACCATGTCATGTTGTATTTTTATATTATATAGTTAATAAACTTACTATATACCTCCAAGCGACCCCCATGTGGTCTATTAATGATACACCTATCATGATATAAGTCTCTTGGCCATGTCTTTGTTTTTTAAGAATTTAATATCAATTAATAATATAATATTAGTTTTAAAAACTCTTTTTTGTCAATTTTGACAATATTTGGAAAATTTATTTTTTTTGAAAATCATAATAGAATGATTAGTTCTAAAAAAGTAAATTAAATCAATCCTAATATGTCATATTATCCAATAAAATTAGTTTAATTCATTAAAAGTCTCAAATTATATTTATTTGGGTATTTATAATGTAAATTATTTTAGTTTTTCACTTTTATGGTAATTACTGCATCATTATTGTGTCATAAATAAATTAAATTATTTATTGTCTAAAAATTAAAAATAAACTATCATTATGTAGAAAAATATTTTTGGATTTCTAATGAATATTTAAAATAGAATTTATCTTATGTATAACCCTATATTAAATTTTTTTTAGTAAATAAAGTTTGATTTTAACTCTTTTAACTCTTCTTTGAATTAAATAATAATAAATGTCCTAATCTAATCCAAGTGGACCTAAATGATAATATTTTATTCCTAAGGTTGTTTTAGGTCGAGACACACTTGTCCAATATAATTAGGACATGTGTTAGGGTAATATTAATATCATTTTTACCCTTAATTACCCTATTTACTTATAACCGTGGTAAATAAAAGTAAAAAGTTACTATTCACCAAAAAATATTTTCATCTCATTGAACCACATTTTACTCCTTGATATTAACAGTGTCTCAGATTTTTGAAATTCCAATCACAGAAGTGGTAAAATTATGTTTTATGAAAAATACAGTTTTTTAACTACCACTTAGTGGTTTCACTATTCATAAAAAATTAATGTTTTTCTGAACAATGCCAAAATTTTACCCTAATCTATAATTGATATTCCAAATTCCAAAATGCTGTCTATTTTACAAAATTCCAAATATATAAGTTTCATTAATTAATTTTATAATTAATTCCCGCTGTTACAACAAATAGCGTGTTTTTAAGAAACAATATATATTAAAAGATTGATAATTGTTTATGTCCAATTACAAAGTGAAATTAATTCTAATGAACACCATTGGAAAAAATGGTAAAAATATATTCTAATTATACTTTAAAACCACTATATGATATAATTTATCACTATAAATTATTTTGATTAAAAAAGTTGTTTTTATGTATTTTCACTATTCATAAAAATTGGATGTTTTCAGAAAAATACCAAAAATTCAACTTAGGATAATTTAGATATTATGAATCCAAAAATGAAGTCCATTTTGAAATATAAAATATATATAATTTCAAAAAGTAGGTATTACTATTCATAATGGCTAGTTTGATTGGTTGTGGTGTGTTGGAACTCGATGTTGTGTACAACACACGCTATCGCATTATTCCAAGAGAAGCGTACCGTAGAAGCTTGGGGTGTTACATTCTCCCCTCCTTCAAATAATTTCGTCCTCGAAATTTCTAGAATACTACCGCATGAAAGGACTCGGGTGGTTCTTCATCATAAGTTCCTCGGGTTCCCACGTTGCCTCTTCCATCTTATGGTTTCTCTACAAGACTTTTACCAGACAAGTCATCCGGTTTCTTAGTACTTGTTCTCCCATATCAAGAATCCTGACAGGATATTCGCAATAAGCAGATCAGGTTCCAGTTCTAATTCCTCATAGGTGATCACATGCGTTGGGTTAGGCATGTATTTCCTCAATAGAGATACATGGAACACATCATGAACTTTGGAGAGACTTGGCGGCATTGGAAATCGGTAAGCTACAGCCCCAATTCGTTCTAGAATTTCGAAAGGTCCGATGTACCTGGGACACAATTTACATTTCTTAGCAAAATGTATAACTCCCTTCCATGGAGATACCTTCAGGAAAACATGATCACCGACTTGAAATTTCAAAACCTTCCTTCGATTATCGGCATAGCTCTTCTGCCTACTTTGAGCTGCTTTGATGTGATTTTGGATTACCTTTACCTTTTCCATCGTTTCCTCCACTAGTTCTGGGCCTACAAGTTTTCTTTCACCAACGTCATCCCAACAGGTTGGTGTGCAACATCGCTTTCCTTATAACTCTTCATATGGTGCCATATGAATACATGAATTGAAGCTATTGTTATTGGAAAATTCTACTAGAGGTAAATATTGATCCCACATACCCTGAAAGTCAAGTGAGAAGGATATCAACATGTATTCTAAGGTTTGAATAGTTCGTTATGATTTTCCATCTATTTGAGGGTGGTAGGCAGAGCTCAAATGAAGTTCAGTATCCAAGGATTTCTGAAGACTTTTCAAGAATCTTGAAGTAAAACGGGGATCACGATCAGAAACAATCAACAGGGGTACTCCATGAAGTCTCACAACTTCATTAATATATAGTCTTGCTAGACATTCCAGTGGTAGATCTTCTCTTATAGCAAGAAAATGTGCTGAATTGGTAAGACGATCAACAATGACCCATATTGCATCGTTCCTTCTAGGAGTCTTTGGTATCCCCATGACAAAGTCCATCGTAATATTGTCCCATTTCCACTCCGGTATGGGAAGAGGCTGCATGACTCCTCTAGGATGTTGCCTTCCAGCTTTCACTTGTTGAAAAACCATACATCTTGACACAAAATCAGCAATCTCCCTCTTCATGTTGTCCCACCAAAAATGTTCTTTCAAATCTCTATACATTTTGGTGCTCCCAGGGTGTATAGAGAAATAGGAACTATGAGCATCATCCAACAATTCCCTTCTTAAATCAGGTATATCGGGAACACAAAGCCTCTTCCCGAATTTCAAAATTCATTCTTCATACACAAAGTCTCTCAATTTCCCATCATTCACAGCTTTAATCTTCATTTTAAATTCTTCATCATCAGTCTGAGAACTCTTAATACTTTATAGTAAAGATGTTTTGGCAACCATTTGAAAAAGAATTGATGTTTCACCTTCCCTGGTTATTCCCATGTCCATCTTCACTAGATCCATGAAAATTGGATCCCTTTCAATTCTCATATTGTTCAAAACTCCGTGATCTTTTCTGCTCAAAGCATCTTCCACATTGTTTGCTTTCCCCGGGTGGTAGTGTATCGTACAATCATAATCCTTTAGTAATTCAAGCCATCTCCTTTGCCTCATGTTGAGTTCTTTTTGTTAGAAAATATACTTCAAACTCTTGTGATCAGTATAAATCTCTCATTTTTCACCATAGAGGTAGTGCCTCCATATCTTCAAAGCAAAGATCACAGCTGCTAACTCAAGATCATGAGTAGGATAGTTTTTCTCATGAATTTTCAACTTTCATGATGCATAGGCAATAACCCTATCATTCTGCATAAGGACACAACCAAGTCCTTTCTTCGATGCATCACTATAAATAACGAATCCATAATTCCCCGATGGTAGAGACAATATAAGAGCATATCCTAATATTCTATTTAGTTCTTCGAAACATTCTTCACACTCTTTTTCCGAAACAATTTTAACCCCTTTACGTGTGAGCTTCGTTAATGGGTTTTCCAATAGGGCAAAATTCCGGACAAAACGTTGATAATAACCTGCCAAACCAATATCACTGCGTACCTCAGTTATTCTCGTAGGTGCTGGACATTCATGGATTGCCTTGGTCTTAGAAGGATCAACAGAGATTCCATCTTTAGAGACAATATGGCCAAGAAAAGAAATTTCATGAAGCCAGAATTCAAACTTACTAAACTTCCCATATAATTCATGTCTTCTCAGAGACTTCAGGATAATGCACAAGTGACATTCATGATCCTCGTAGCTTTTAGAGTATACCAAGATATCATCAATAAATACCACCACAAATTCATCGAGATATTCCTTGAAAACTCTATTCATCAGATCCATGAATACATAGGGTGCATTAGTCAATCCAAAAGGCATTACAGTAAACTCGTAATGTCCATACCTGGTTCGAAATGCTGTCTTTGGAATGTCTTACTTCTTTACACACAACTGATGGTATCCAGATCGAAGTTCAATCTTTGAAAAGTATTGAGATCCATGTAGTTGGTCAAATAAATCATCAATATGAGGTAGGGGATACTTGTTCTTTATTATTATAGCATTGATCTCCCTGTAGTCGATACATAACCTCATAGATCCATCTTTCTTTTTAACAAAAAGAACAGGGGATCCCCATGGAGAAACACTAGGGAAAATAAATCCCTTATTACTCAATTCGTCTAGTTGTTTCTTTAGTTCAACTAATTCTACAGTGGCCATTCTATAAGGGGTCTTCGATATAGGCCTTGATCCAGGAATTAAATCAATGGAAAACTCAACTTCTCGTTCTGGAGGATGTCCAGGTAAATCTTTCGGAAATACATCTACATATTCTTTCACAACAGGTACATCCTCTATTTGAACATTCCTTTCCTCACCCACAATAATTTCATTCTCTTCCTCCCCAATAATTGAATTTAGTTGAGCTACTGGGGGTGGATCTAGATAAGAATTAGGTGGTGATGATTCTGCTCTCAAGATATGGTGTTCCTTATCATCATCATCAAAAATCATAACCTCCTTCTTATTACAATAAATCTTCGCACATTGTCTGAAAGCCAATCCATACCGAGGATTATATCAAACTCAATCATAGGTATGACGATGGGATCAGCAGATAAAGAACATTTATGTGCTATAATGGGGACTGATTCCTAAAACTTTGTTGCAATGATACTTCCCTTAAGAGTTTTAACTAACAACTCCCTTGTTAAATCAAATTGGAAATATCTAATTTTCCTAGAAAACTGGGAAGATATGAAACAATGTGATGATCCAGAATTAAATAATGCATTTTCTAAACTTGAGGAAACCATTAAATTACCTACCACCACGTCTTTCGGAGCTTCTACCTCAGCAGTAGTGATAGCATAATCTTGGCCTTGATACCTTGGTCTTTTCTAAGGTAAGTTCCCCTGACGATTAGGACATTCATTTGCATAATGTCCCATCTCCTTGCAATTGTAGTACTGAACATTGGAAGCTTCCTTCTTCCCTTTGCATTCACGAGCTTGGTGGCCTTTCTCAACACACTTGTACCAGACACCCATTCACTTCAAGCAAGTACTGGGATGTTTCATCCCACATTTACCAAAGGATGGATATTCAACCATTCCCTTCTTCCCCTTATTTCTATTCCCAGATTGATCAGCAGATCTCTTCTTCTCTTGCTTTGATTTAAAATCATAAGACTTAAAGAATTCCTTTTCTGTCTTGATAGAACATGAGACAATGTCTTCATACGATGAGAAGGATTGTGAGACTAATTCTTGATGGAAAAATGGTTTTAAACCATCAAAGAAATGATCAATCTTACTTCTTGGGTTACATATATAATCTCCAGCATACCTTGCTAACCTTGTAAAGTTAGCCTCATACTTTGTGACATTCTCATCCTCCTTTTGTCTCAGACTCATAAATTGCCTTTCCATATCTTCTCGATGGTCACGAGGAAAGTATTTTTCTAAAAACAGATCTTTGAACTCCCTCCATTCCATATTTGATACTTCATCATCTTCCTTTGTGTTTTGAATCAATGGCCACCATTGATCAGCATCTCCAGTGAGGCGGTAAACTGCCATGATAACTTTTTCCCTTTCACTACTCCCCAAAGCCTGAAATATTTTCTCTTGGGAACTTATCCATTTATCAGCTACTAATGGATTTTTACTCCCATTGAATGTTGGTGGTTTCTAACTCATGAAGCGATCTAACATTGATCCTCCACACTATGGATCAGGGTGCTCCATACGGGTAATGTTATTATTCATAACCTGAGTGAGTTGTCCCAGTATGGGGATTAGCTGATCAGCACCAGTTGCATCACCAGCTCCACTATAACTATCTTGAGCAGGAGGGAAATCCCTACATGGAGTGCGTGCATTGATACAGTTTCCATTTCTTACACTAGGTGACATTTCTAAATAATGGCATAAACTAGATCAGTTTATGAATCAAAATACATAATTCTATACTTATAAAACACTTAACATAAATTGAACTATTTATGGATATAATCCATAATCATAAAAAATGTTTTCTTTGAGGAAGTATATAATCATAAACCATTCATAATGATTTGTAATGAGAATGAGAGTTATCCTAAGCATATCCCCCGGGAGTGTTGTATCCAAGAGTGCAGTAAGGCCCGTTGTCGTGCACCAGTTCCCGTTAGAGTCTAGCTCAAATAGGTGTTTTCAGGTTTTACCCCTAGGTACATCTGTGCCAGAGCTACCTCTACCTACTCGTATCCAAACAGGGATGTATTGCTCGGAAAACTCACAAAATCTCTACAATACCAAAATTTTAGGAAGTTCTTCTATACTAATCCTCAAAGTCCATCTTCGGTCTATGTGCTCTAATCAGAGTTTATCTAAATCTAGCTTCCATGGTTTGTACTAAACTTCCTCTGATACAAACTATAACGCCCCGACCCCAGTTACCCAGAGTCGGTGCATTATTACATAACATTGGCATGATCACAAGAAAGATCAAATCTCAAAAGATCAATTGGTTTAGTAGCCTTGTAAACACTAGATATATTCATAATGTTTTACATTACATCATAAAGTGAAAACTACTACAACAACATATTGTCTCCATAGTCCACACTACTATCACCTCATAATATCCCTGCAGGTCATTCATAGTTTACCTCTTCACATCATGGGAAAAATAAAACATAGAAAAGGGATGATCTCAAATGCCCAGTAAGGATAAAAATATAGCGGAAACTTTCATAAATAAGAATAAACATTTAAGGCAATGTATAACTAAAACAAAATCCTTTTAAACTTGAACTTCAACATAGTATGGAAAAAATAAAATAAAATAATTCCATTTACTTATTCACATGGATATTCTACTAATCGAATAATCACATGCAATATCAATAACCACTTTCATAATGATGGAATGCATAATGACAGACTATCATAACCACATATCCAAGGCCTCGTGCCAAGTCTACAATTAATATTTTGTCAAGGCCTTGTTCCAAGACACTAGTTTGTCTCATGCGACCAACCGATGCAATTTTTTTAGAAGATACTTATGTTAAAAATTTCTAAAATACACTCCAGTGTTTTTATGAAAACATTATGAAAGCTTATGAAAACGAAATAACTAATTCTGAGACTGCTCGACTAATTACAGGCCATGATGGGTCCACTCCCAATCCCTTCCTGTATACCAAACTCGAGAGTCAGTTTTTCTAAAAAGATTTTTAAGCTTGCGTTAAATACGTATACATCTGCACTGAATTTTCATATATTTGAGAGAAATATATCCTTTTTGAAATCATTTAAAAATAACCTAATTATAAAATAAAACCTTTATTTTGAAAATATCCTTACAAGCATGTAAGGGAAGCTTTGAAGATTTTATAATGGCAGAAAATAGCCACACCCGTTGTATAAGTTAAAAAACATTCTTACCTTAATTCTGTCAAAAAGGATAAAAAAGCACCTTGTTTGGAAAACGACGGAAAGATTACTTTATAAACCACTTATAAAAAGTCAAACAAGGGTATAAATGAATTTAACCCATACTCTTGTAAATAGTAAAAATGTTTTGAAATACATTTTTAAGAAACATGGATGTGGATGATAAAGAGATCCTAGTAGATTATTACGTATAAACAACCTCGGATAATGAAGAGATTGTGAAATAAACCCTTACCAATTTGGTAACATACGAAACATACAACCCCTGAAAGAGGTTTAATACAATTAATATGTAAATACACATAATTTAAAGTTTATTAAACAATGAATACAATTATGGGCAGTACATACACCACACAAAAGTTAATTGTGGCAATATGGCATGAATCTCACGGGAATAAGGAGTGAGATGAAAACCCCTTACCTTGTACATTTCCTTGGTTGGGGGTAGGTTAACCTCTTGTATAATGGTGAAATAATTGTTATTAAATTATAAAAGAATCATATATATTAATATGATATCATATATGATCTTTTAACATTGATTTGTTAATAATATCTGAGTATTATCGTTGTTTCGGGTGTTAACATACTCGTTTTTTATATGTTTTGTTACGTAAGCTGTGTTTTTCATGGATAGGTTGTATCATAATAATATCCAGAATGATATCAAGTCCTTAGATACTATTATTAATCATCAAATGAGAATTATAATTTAATGGATACGATGGAGAATGAATCTCATCGCATTCGTGGAGATGGTAGTCCGTACGTACGCATGAGCGACAATATCATTCTTTTGATAGTAAAATAATATATAATTGGATGGTATATCATATATACAGAATTATTATCATGTTATATTTATTATTTACATGAATTATAAATCATTATTAGACCCATCCAAATAATAATTTATTGAATAACAATTACACCAAGATGTGGAGACGGTAAGCCGTACGTACGCACGTATGGTGACATGTTATTCAAAGGATGGATAGAATACTGAATATGGTTGTACCATATTTATAATAACATCACATTATATATAAGATACTGGATTTATTATTTTAAAATGGTAATAACAAAGGACGAAGAAGTGGAAAAGGAATAGAACATGGAAAAAGGTTGTGAAATCATTACCTCTTCTTCGCGTTCTTCCTTTTGATTTGATCAAAAGGGCTCTTAGGTTGGCTTTCTGACTAAAGAAAGGCCTCTAGGATGAAGTGATGGATGTTGAGAGAGTATTTTGGTAGAGTTTTTCTAAGCCAAAAGGCTTTGAAGGTGTCAGTTAATGAGAAGGGAGAGTGCCCTTTTATAAGAGGGGTGAGGGGCACCTTTGGAAAAGCTAGAAATATTATTTTATAATAAACTCATATTAGGTTTATAATGGTTCCAAAGTGGATTATTTAAAGGTTAAGGTGGGGATGGGTCGAACACCACTCAACCAATAGGATTTAGACAGGTTTGGGTCATTATATTAACCTTATCATTTAGTTTTAACTCTTAGTTAATTAGTTGGACACTTACCATGTCACTTTGTATTTTTATATTATATAATTTACAAACTTACTATATACCCCCAAGAGACCACCAAGTGGTCCATTAATGATACACCTATCATGATATAAGCCTCTTGGCCAAGCCTTATATTTTTTTGAATTTAATATCAATTAATAATATAATATTTGTTTTTAGAACTCTTTTATGTCAATTTTGACACTATTTGGAAAATTGATTTTTTTGAAACTCATAATAGAATTATTAGTGAGAACAAAGTAAATTAAATAAATTATAATATATCATATTATCCTATAAAATTAGTTTAATTTATTAAAAGTCTCAAATTATATTTATTTTGGTATTTATAATATCAATTATTTTAATTTTTCACTATTATGGTAATTACTGCATCATCATTGTGTCATAAATAAATTAAATTATTTAATGTCTAAAAATTATAAATAAACTATCATTATATAGGAAATATTTTTATATTTCTAATGAATATTTACAATAGAATTTATCTTATGTATAACCCTATATTAAAAATGTTTTAGTAAATAAACATTGATTTTAACTCTTTTAACTCTTCTTTGAATTAAATAATAATAAATGTCCTAATCTAATCCATGTGGACCTAAATGATAATATTTTATTACTAAGGTTGTTTTTGGTCGAGATACACTTGTCCAATTGAATTAGGACATGTGTGAGGGTAATATTAATATCATTTTTACTCTTAATTACCCTATTTACATTTAACCGTGGTAAATAAAAGTAAAAAGTTACTATTCACCAAAAATTATTTTTATCTCATTGAATCACATTTCACTCCTTGATATTAACCATGTCTCTCAGATTTTCGAAATTCCAATCACAGAAGCCATAAAATTATGTTTTATGTAAAATTCAGTTTTTTAACTACCACTTAGTGGTTTCACAATTCATCAAAAATTGATGTTTTTCTGAACAATGCCAAAATTTCCCCCTAAGCTATAATTCATATTTCGAATTAAAAAATGATTTCTATTTTACCAAATTACAAAAATATATGTTGCATTAATTAATTTTATAATTAATTCCCACTGTTACAACAAATAGCGTGTTTTTAAGAAACAATATATATTAAAAGATTGACAATTGTTTACGTCCAATTTCAAAGTGAAATTAATTATAATGAACACCATTGAATAAAATGGTAAAAATATATTCTAATTATACTTTAAAACAAATAAATAATATAATTTATCACTATAAATTATTTTGATTAAAAAAGTTGTTTTTAAGTATTTTCACTATTCATAAAAATTCGAATTTCTCAGAAAAATACCAAAAATTTAACTTAGGATAATTTCAATATTATGAATCAAAAAATGAAGCCCATTTTGAAATATAAAATATATATAATTTCAAAAGTTAGGTATTACTATTCATAACTGCTAGTTTGATTGGTTGTGGTGTGTTATAACTCGATGTTGCATACAACACACGCTATCTCATTATTCCAAGAGAAGCGTACTGTAGAAAGTTGAGGTGTTAAAAAACCCCTAATGAATATTTTCAAATATAAATAAGAGAATGGATCCAAGCCTTCTTTGATAAGTTTCATGGCATGTACTTTGAGTACATGATGTGTCCCTTTTATCACCTAGTTCTAGCCAGGTAACAACGTATGTGACTGCATCCATATCTGAGCGCATGATGTGTGTCCCACCAGACAAGAATTATGGTGAAACATAATATATGAGGGTTATACACCCTATACACACTGATATGCATTCCAGGGTGTACACTGCATGTGGAAAGACCCACACATCTTGTAATGCTACCCAAATTTCTAGGTGTGTACCTCCTATACCTATTAATCTAAATAAATAGGGACCAAATGACATTTGGAATGGACTACACTAATTGTGGTAGGGGCCAATGAATATGTGATATTCATCTCTATATGGAAACCATAATTATCTCTCTAAGGGTCCCACATGGTTGGTTTATCTGAACTACATGTTGTGTAACCCAATAGTTTCTAGAACCTATGGGTTCTTATATATATGATATCTCCACCACAAGCCTCACATAACATAATGGAACCAGTGTCAGTTGACCCTAATTTTCACCTTTTTCCTTGATATGGCCTTAGCAACCGCTCCGAAGTTGTCCACAGACGCCATCCGTAACCACACCATTGAACATGGATGAATAAAAACCATCTATCCATTGTGGTCCAACATTTATCATTCTATATTGTCACCAAATCTAAATCAAATCAACTATCATGATCCTTACTTGAGGTATCAATTCTTTTTTTACAAATAATGATCACACAACGATTGAATACTGAGTATTTTGTTGAATCAGAGGCTAAAGAAATTGGTCATGATGAATGTGAAATGAATGGGGAATGAAATGATCAAAACAAAAACATGTGAGAAAAACCTCAAAAAAAATTCATGTCAAAACCAATTTGTTTCCATTATAATGTTTACCAAAGAGATACAATATAATAAACACTATAAATCCCCCAATCCCAGATAAATCTAAATGTACCCATTAGATTCTCAATCAACGAATCAATTCATTTTGTTGATTGATTGGTCTTCATCATAGGAGAAAATAAAACATTGATAAATCCATATAAAATATTTTCCTAGCTTTATTTTTGATCAATCCATGATGAAGAATGGTCCTAATTTTTCTTTAATCGTGATATCCACAAACATTATTGGAACATTGTCCTTGATTGGATCTAGATATGATGACATCAACCAACAATCCTCTAATGGGTACTCGCCAATAGATCCTGTCAACATCTATGTTATGCGGAAAACCCTAGGGGTTGATCCATAACCATTCATTTATAGTATAAATGGGTAACTATGTCAATCTAATAATATAAATAAATAAGTAAATTTATTTTATTAATTCTATCTCTGAATGCACTTTTACAAAACACACAACATAGACAAGGATTACATATTTCTAAGGGTAAATCCCACACTTTAAACTCAATAAAGGCCTTATATTTATGATTTGATCCTCTGTTTAAGAGTTAATAATTTTTTAGGTAAAATGGGAACATGAGATATTTAATATATATAATATATTTCAAAAATTAATTCTGAGCTCAATGAGTCTTGTAATCTCATGTTGTCTCATCGCCAAGATCCAAAAAATAATCCATATAATATTTGAAGTAAAACATGAAAAAATAAGAGTTGTTTCATTTATTCCCAATATTATTAATCTCTTCATTTATAGTTTGACCCCCAATCTTTATTTTCATAAGCTATATCTTCTACTATTGGTCCAACTTGTGGTAAAAGAGCTACAAGATTATCAAGCATTAGTTTTCTTTTTGTCTGAACCAATACATTCAGATTTACAATTATATTTTAGTTTCTATTTGTTTTTCAATTTTATAAAATAAACTTATCACACTAAAAATATCATCCTCAAAATCACTATTATTTTTGATTCTTCATAAGCAGTTTCTAGTATGATTTCTTCCAATTAATCATCTATAATTTCCGAAATCTTCTAACTATATTTCATAGATTTTTTAAAACCATCTTCTATTGATTTTCCAGTTTTGAAAATATTTTCTCTAATTTTTACAGCATAACACTCAAAAATTTTGTGAAACCTTTTTTTTTCAGAAATCTGTATCCATTTCCAATTGATAAATATCCCAAAAATTCACCCTCATCATATTATTATTCAAATATTCCTTTTTTATTATTTTTGTTTTTTATTTGACATGAACTATGAAAAATATTATAGTAGCTCAATTTAGGCTTATTATTGTAATACATTTCATATTATCATGTTTTGTAGGTCACACATTGAATATATTTTGAATATTTATGATAATACTTATGAATTTAATCTAGAAGTAATTTTAATTTTTTTTAACATGCACAATTCTACCCATTTTCACTATACTTATATCATTTCATTCTACAAAACCATTTTATTGAGGTGTCTATAGTGCTCTGTATTGATATTTTATTCTATTTTTGTAAAATTACTCCTCAAATTAATTTCGTGGGTATTACTAACCAATATTGAATCTAAATGTCATGATACAAAACATTGATTTGATTTCAACTTATCATTTAATCATTTTGAATATATCAATTATTTCTGACTAATTATTGATAAAAAGAACATTTATCATCTACGTTTATTAATTTATTAATATGATGAAGTAAATATAATCTTTAATATTTTATCCCTCATTTGATCAAAAATGTATTTATAAATTAATGAAAATGGTATGGTAGATATAATACCCACTTTCTTGTCAGATTTATGGGATAATTTTCCCTATTTACATGTTCAAAAAACTCAGTCTTCATTAATTTTTAACTTTTGATAATCTATCAGAACCACATGAATTATAATCGTGCAAAAAATTATTTTTCCATGATGAAAAAGCCTCTAATTCCATAACTTGTTCACATCACATTTACACATGTAACATGTATTGTATGGATCACTAATTAAAAACAAGTTTCCACAAGTTCTATTTCCTTGAAATATTGTTCTGAAATATTTTGAGCTCCTAATAATACATGATTATCTCTTGAAAATAAACTCATGGTTATAATGAAAATGTGGGATAAGACTCAAAATTTCTTCATTAATCCTTCCATATAATTAATATCATCATATTTCAATGTCTGATTTGAAATTTGATTAGAGACAATTCCTTTTATTTAAATGAAAAATAATTTCCAAATGTCACAATAGATCCTTATCATTTCTCAACATTTTTCATGATTCCATCATCACATTTCATGTGTGAGGAACACCCACTATCAAGTATACAAAAAATTTCCTTCCTAATTTCTTTAAGAGAAACATATATTAAGAAATCCCTTCTATCATTATAAACTCAGTCTATCTTCTCATTTTCAATAAGTGGAAACTGACCTAGAATACTCGTCATGAATTTTTTAGCTCTATGACATGTTTGATAGGAATTTATTATAGATATAATACATGGGGGGGGGGGGTAAATTGTAATTAAAAAAACTATTATAAATTTGATACTATTTTATATGTAAATTAAATAAGAAAAATATTGTAGACATTTGGAGTGATTATTTATGATAATTATTTTTATTTTTAACTAAAGAAAATTTTTATAGAAATTTTAGTTTAGTCACAATGAAATATTCATATTTTACATAGATAGATTGTAAAAAAAACTACAAATATAAAAACATTAAATTGTTTTTTATTAAATAACTAACATGTAATAAGCATAAAACTATTTTTTTCTAAAATAATATAACAAAACATACATAACACGAACTATGTGTGGTTTTCAATTAAAAATAGCAGTACAAATGTTTATAGACTTGAATATATGTATCCTCAATGGTAATACTATCAGTTGGTTTATCATCCAAAAACCTAGAATCGCTTGTTCAAATTGATCAGAATAAGCACTATATTCATTATTGAAGCACTAAATAATATTTACCAAAATAACCCATATCTCCCTAGAATTAGGAGAAATTAATCAACATGATCAGAAATAAATAGAAAAGTTAAAAACTCATTGTATGTACTAGTAATTCCAACACATGTATACTCTAATTAATTCTCAAAAAAGAAAGAATGAATCTCTATTAGTTACATGCTTTTTTAAAGATTCAAAAAATCGACAAACTTCAGATAAATCCATAGTATATGAATTATTAACCATGATATAAAATTCAAATTTATAAAAAAAGTTGTAACAAATACAATGTTAAAATTCCACGTTTCTCGGGATTTGTTTTAACTACATCGACAACTTCGAAAATCCTCCTAATGTATCTACAATTGTATTTCAAATATCGATGATGTTTATTTAATTTTTCTAGAAAAATAATTCTAAAAAACAATAATAAAAACATGATCAACTCATTCCATAACAATTTTATAACAATAAAATATCAGCATCATTATTACACTATCCTTCCATTAAACTAGTCAAGGTAATGTTGATTAGAATGAATAATTAAGATACTATAAACATCAACTTTATAAATGAATCCTTAAGAAACTTCAAAACATAAACTTGAACAAAATTATATGATGATGGAAATATATAAATTATTTTTAAGGTAAAAAATATTTGAAATATGTGTATAGTGATTTTAAAAATATATATACAGAGGATTTTCTATAATCAATAATCTCCCCCTTTTTGTAAATCCCATGTTACAATAAAAAACATAAAATTAACAGTTTAAAAAAAATTACAAACACAAATGTCACCCCTTATAAAAAGTTTATATTCTCTACTTTATCTTTTTTTTAAAAAATTTCACCCCATTTATTTTTTTCAAAAATAATAGAAGAGTAAATATACATAAGAAAGGTTTGAAATAACATAGATATATTTTTAAAGAAAATAATGAAGGAAATAATCACAGGTATATAAATAATTATTTGGATACATTCATTCATATTTGCAGAAATTTAAATGTTTTACATGTTCTGAAATAAAAAAAAATTAATCCTTTTTAAAAAGTTTAATGACAACATAATTGATATTTTTAAGTTAGTTCTCCAACATTCCATTTTTCCTTCATACTCCTTCCTGATATTTATTTATTTTAAATCCTCATCTTACTACATCACTTGGTTTTTAATTTGACCAACAACTCTATAATTTTCACATGCTGCAAGTCATATACTTTTAGTTAACTGGAAAAAACTTTTATAAGAATTTATTTAACCAGTTTATTGTTCTTAATAGAACTTCAATTGTATATCTGACTTAGTTATCCACATTATAATAATTTTAAATGTCATTGAGTCCACATAGGATTTGTACTTAAGGGTTATCAAACCATCATCGGTTTCTAAAAATAAATAATTTTTTACTACATTTATCATCCAGTATATGTTTAATATGTTGTTTATTGACTTTTCACCTAGCTTAAACATATGGGAAAATTTCTAACATTATATCCAAGTTGTTGACAACATTCTTGAAATAATTGAATTTCAACTGGAATATTTTCTAATAATAAAGTTGAGTATTCATTAAAGTTTCATAAACTTATGGTATATGAGTCTTTCAGATAATGTCTGGCTAAGATAATTTTCAATTTTCAAATTTATAATTTAATATTTCCTCTATATGAACCTTAATTTCAATATGTACTTTAACTTCTTCCCCCCATTTAGAGTAAATATTATTAGAATTTTCCTCATTTGAAGTATCATATTCCTCTTTTAATTTATTATATATTTTTGGAAATATTATAGATAATTAATTGTATAGGAAAGATTCATTCAGAGAAAGATATAATTGACAAACCATTTGATTAAACATAGGAACATCAACATATTTTGATAGAGTGGATTCATAGGGATTTTTAGTTTGAAATTATTTAGAACTTTTAGCAACTAACTCATTACCTTTACAAATAACGTCATCTATTTAATAATTTTCTTTATAAGGATATCAAGTTCAATATATTATTCAATTTAAATTTCTTTGATTAAATATCATGAAACCAATTATTACTTTTATTTTTCAGAATATATATTTTTCTTCTCTTATTTTTCAAAATTTTAAATGTTTTCTCTTTATGATCAAAAGATTCTAACATGTACAGACCAAACCAAGGGTTTTATTTCTTCTAAAATTTATTCTTTTTCATTAATTTACTAAAGGCATTATTAGACACAATCTTAACAATATTTATTTTTGGTGAATTTTAGTTTGAAAAAGTATTAAAAACGTCACACTCATGTATACATATATAATAGAAGTATAATACTATAGAATTTTAGAATCACTTATTCTGATAATTATAATCAATCTAAGTGAAGAAAAAAATTATAAAAATATTATTTTAAGAACAATGGAGTATAATTCTTGTACAAAGTCAAAATGTAAACTAAATTCAAAGATAATAACACTCAACAATCAGATTTTCAAAAGATATAAATTTTATGAAACATAAAACTTTATTATTATAAAATTATATAAGACAAATTTGGGAACATCAACTAGGTGAGGTATTTTCATTCACCCAAATTGAAAAGTAATTCCATACAAAAGACTTTTGGTATCCATTATTTTAAACCTATTGGTAGGTCTATCTTTCAAAAGACTGGAATCCATTGATCAAACTGATTGGAATAAGCTTTATTTTCTTTCTAGAATCCCATGGTAAACCTGATAAAATTAATGCCAATATATATTGTCCTAGTATCCCTCAATGAAAATATTATGAAAAATAATTACAAACTAAAAAACTCAGATAATTTAAAAGGAAATGATTACCAAAGAATTTACTACGAGTAAGGATCCCTAAATAAAAAAAAAATGGAAGAACATGTAGAAACAATCTTTTGAAAATATGAAATACATAGACACACTTTAGATCACTTCACACTATATATAATTCTTTACATCACGCTAAATGTTCAATTTATTGATGAAATTACCAATAGCTCAATCATTTGGAATATATGTTTCATAGGTTCAGTGGTAACTAAATTGAAAACATCAACAATCCTTCTGATGGGTCTATACTTGTAATTATTATATCGATAAATTATATTTTTTTCCAATACAATGATCCTTCCAAAAAAATATGAACAAAAAAACAACTCCTCTCAAAACAATATTGTAATGATAAAATAATGATGTATTTCTTACACTATCCTTCAGTTAAATAGGTTATAATAATGTAAATTGGAATGACTTTATAAGAAACTATAGACATAAACATTGGAAATTAAAAATTATGATACATGAAAACATAAACATGAAAAAATTATAAGATTATGTAAATATAAGAAGGATTATAAACATAAAAATATGTCATAGATGCGTATTTTTATTTTCAGAAATAAGTACATTGAGAATTATTTTATCCCAACCTGGCCATGGTGGACACATCTTCCAAACACTTATTTAATGAATTCAAATTATTTTTGCTTTTATATTGGAAATAATATTTATCTATATAGTATTTATTGCACTACCTAATTTCCTATCATTAGGATTTGTTCCCATGACATCTTTTTTCTTTCTGATTATTGAAATGTTGTAACAGAACATGTATTATTTTTTCATAAACACTCCACAATAATAGTATAGCCCTTTAAACCTTAATCTCATTTGTTTACAAAATACCTTTCTGTATAAATGTATAGATATTTTTCCTTTCTCTAAACTTTTAGTTTTAATTTAGTTATATTGGAATGAAGAATAAATTATAGAGTTTCTAATTTATTTAATTAATGTGGGAGAGAATTTATCCTCATTTTCCTTGTCCAATTCTTGAATAAATTTTGATTAAAAACTAATAAGGCTAGTGAAAGAATAATTACAAAAATAATTATCATGTTTAAATGTAACCTTCTTTTTTATGAAATATATCTTAGCTGTTTTATTTAATTTATCCTTAAATTAAATAAAGTTTTTGAAGTTATCATTTATCTCCTTCCATTAATTCAAATCTTTAATACACTAGATTTGTGTCATAGATAGTTCTTCTTCTATCAAAGAATGTTTTTATTTAATATCCTTTATCATTTTCTCATGTTTATATTTTTTAAAACTTAATATTTTGACATCATCAATAAAGGATGATTCTTGCTTTGATCCGTCTTTTTTTTCTACAGTCATCTTATTTTTTTCTCTAATATTTTCTTTTAATTATTGATCATGGTGTTCTAGTCTAAGAAATATTTGATCTCACCCTTAAAAATTTGTTCAAAAATAGTTTGTTTTGGAACATCTTCACCACTATTTTATGTGTCAAAACCTTTGTCATCATGATCCATGAAGTTGATTAATTTCTCACAAGAATCACATTAATTTTCAATACAATATGAGTGGATAAATTCATCTTATTTCTTCATCAGGTTTCTCCTCTTTCCCCTAGAGAATATTTTTATTTCTTTTTATATATTTGGTTCAATCTCTTAAGTATTTATTCCAGTTATTTTTTTACTATTTATCATCTCATTCAAAATTTGAATCTCATTCCATCTCCTTAGGATAGTTAATCATAATGTTCCTTGTTCCATTACATTTGTATCATCAAAGAAGATACATTACTTTCCAATTGCATTTTACCTCATTGAATCTATATGAGATAAGTGAAATGATTCATTGGAAGTATCCATAATATTCATCATTTTAAGGATCACTTGGATACGAGTCATCAACATATTCTTCAAATTTCAACTTTCTCATAGATTCAAATTCCCATTGATATTTTATCTTTTTTCATGAAGTTTGTATTTTTTTCATATCATAATCTATGGGAAATTTTTTTAAATAATCCCCAGAAATATACTTTCTCTATTCTAGAGATATGATCATAGGATCAAAACTATCTGGAAAATTTCTCATGAGTTTCTTAAAAATAGACTGAGTCATAAAATGTTTCCCAAAATAAATAGATATTAGTAAAAAATTCATTCAATTGATTAAAATTATTATTAATGTGTTTTTATAATTCCATTTGGAGGTCCTTAAAATTTCTTACATGTTTTTTAAATTTGTCTCTTTTATTTTCTCATTTCCTTTAAAGGTACTTTAAAGATTATCATATATTTATTTCACAATATGAAATCTCATCACATTTTTATAGGCATTTTTGTATGGAAAATATAATAATAATTTTTTTCTTTTTTATAATTATCCATATATCTTTTATCATCCAAGTTTATTGTATCACAACCTCTAATGGACAAAAAACCAAATATAGCTGAATCTCTTACATCCATTCTAAGAGATAAAATATATAGAAACATTATGTTCTTCTCACAATGATAATTTTTTCCATCAAATATTGGCACACCCTTATTATTAACTAAATTAATATTGTCCATTTTAATAACTTGAATGAATTAAATAGATGGACATATTCTATGATATCATACGAATTACTTAATACCAGATCACCCTACTGAGAAGGGGTGGGGGTGGATAAGTGGTGTCTAGTTTTTAAAATATATTCTTAATTAAATAAAACCATGAAATATTTTATGATTAAATTCACTCATGTATAGAGTATCAACCTCACTCGCTCATGTAGAAAATAATGTTACAATGAACAAGAGGATTTTTACATGTTTCGGCCCCATCACGGGAAACTGAATGCTTTCCAAGGATTTTTTTCTCTTCCAACCATTGATTATTAACTATAAGAACTACTAATTATAAGATTGTAGTGATTTAATATAGTTTTATTATTAATATCTGTTGGGCGGACAAGAAAAGGAAGTGATGGCAAGAGGGGGAGGTGAATTGCCATTTAAAAATTAATTAACAATTTAAAAACAAAGTAAAGAATGCAGCGGAAATAAATGAGGAAAGACACAAGAACTTGATAACGGAGTTCGGCTTAAACCCAAGCCTACGTCTCCGCTCCCAACTCAACCGTTGAGAGATTTACTACCACTTGCTTTTTAATGGTTTTAGCAAGAAACCCACTAGACTTTAAGGTTAGTCTAGAACCTATTACAGCTTGCTTTTGATGGTTATGCAAGAACCCACTTTCTTTTAATTGGTTGAGCAAGAACCCACTAGCCTTTTTATGGGTGAAGGCTAGCTCACCTAAAACTCAAGCCTTTTAAAAGGTAAGGCTTGACCAACCTCTTCACACCTTAAAGGTGATGTGAAAACCCAAAAGAATGGAGGATGAGAGAAGTGGGAGTTTGTAGGCACAAACTCAATTTTAAGCTCAAAATAAATAAAACAAGAAAAATCGTAATGGGGAAGTCTTGGGCACCAAAGGATTGATTGGAGTTGATGAAGAGCGCTCCCAAGATTCTTTGATAGTGCTCCTTGGATGTGGAATTGTGTTGGAGCAATTGGGGGTTCCTTGGAGGAATGCGTTGGAGGTTCGCCAAATGATCAAAAATGTGTCCGTGGGCTTCCGTAAGTTTCCGGGGCTTCATAGTCCTTTATTTATAGAGGGGGAACCCTCAAATGGCCGTTGGTGGTCTTCGGAGCCGTTGGAAAAGGCTTCGGAGCCGTTGGGAGCAGGCTGGTCAAAGCCCAACGGCTAGTTTGACTGGCTCCACCGGCTGACCGGTACAGAGCCACCGGTTGGCCGGTGTTTGGAAAATTGGAGAGGGATCGGGCTCAGGCACCACCGGCTGGCCGGTGCTGAGTCCACCGGTTGGCCGGTGCTGAGGCAGTAGCTCTGCCTTCTGTGCTGGTGCCACCGGCTGGCCGGTGCTGAGGCCACCGGTTGGCCGTTGCTGAGACAGTGGCTGTCACTATTCGATTGGGTTCCACCGGCTGGCCGGTGGTGTGACACCGGTTGGCCAGTGGTCTGGACAGAGGGATGCCTTCTGTCCAGGCCTCTATCGGCAGGCCGGTGGTCTTCCATCGGTTGGCCGGTGGACTGAAAATCAGTCCACTTTGGCTTTCATCCTTCTTGCCCCAATGCCTTGGCAATCTGAAATTATGCCTATCAACCAAAAACACTTAAAACAATATTAGATAAATAAGAGAGTGATTGTGATCATGAAAATTAAACCACGAGGGGTACGAGAGGTACAACAATCTCCCCCTATTTTGATGATCACAATCACCAAAACAAACAATGTAAAGATGAAATGAAAGGCATGCTTTAAAGGATAAATGGGAAAGTAAAGCAAAGCGTGAGAGAAAGATTTCTCCCCCAATCAAACAAGAATTTCTCCCCATTTGTGATTATCAAAATAGCACGGGGCACAAAACTTGATTGAGGGAAGCGTTGAAAAGCGAGATTTTAAATCAATTGAAATTTTTGAAATTTGAATTGAAAGTTTTGAATCAAAATTTGAATAACAGTTTGAATTGAAAGTTTTGAATTGAAAAATTGAATAACAGTTGGAATTGAAAGTTTGAAATGAAAATTGAAAGTTTTGATACCAAGTGTTGAAATTGAAAGTTTGAAATGAAAAATTTTGAATACACAAAAAAATCTTAAAAGATCCTAACTCCCCCTAAATAAAAACAATAAATCACCGGGGAGAGGTTTTTGAATCCTAGACAAATTTTGAGCCGGAGAGACTCGCTAATAAGGATTTTTCAATCCACACTTGTCTAGTGGCGGGTCTTCTCCTAAAAAATTCATCGTTGAAGAAAAAAGTTTTGGGCCTTCCATACCGGGCATTTTTGCAATTGCACTCATAAATTAAGTGCCCGGGTTTTTTACAATAGTTGCAAAATTTAAATTAGGAGCTCCCCCTTACAAAAATAGTTGGAGAATGGGAAGATGAAGCTTGCTTGGAATAGCCAAGCCCTTCGGTGGTTCTTGATACGCGTTGGGAACCAAGGAGTTGGTTAAGATTTTGTTCACCGTGGGTGAACTTGGCAAGAGATTCCCTTAAATCTTTGATTGTTGATTCCATGGAATCAACATCGGGAAGGTTTTGGATTTTGAGGGTCAAATCTTCCTTCTCTTTAAGAAGTTGTTCTTTTTCGGAAGAGAGTTTTTTGAAATTCTTTTTTTAAAGCAACAAATTTGGAAGAAAGTTCGTGAAAACCTTCCCCCAATTGATCTCTCGCATGTTGGAGATCCTCATAGGATAAATTATTAAATGAAATTGAAGAACTAGAGGATGAGGAGTCGGAAGATGTTATCTCATGGAATGCCATTAGGCATTTGTTACCGTTGTCGCTTGAGGAGGAGGAGGAGGAGGAGCTATCACTCCAAGTGGCCTTGAAAGCCTTCTTCTTCTCCTTTTGCTTGGCCTTTTTCTTGTTGAGTGGACAATCGGGCTTGTAATGGCCTTTCTCGTCGCACCCATAGCATGTTACTTTGGGCTCAGATTTTTCGTTGGATTGAGCCTTGCGGGATTTCTTCTTCTTTTTGCTCTTCTTCATGAATTTGTTCATCTTGCAGGCAAGGTTCTCCATTTCGGAATCGCCGCTTGAAGAGGAAGATGATGATGAGGAGGAGCTTTCTTCTTGTTGAACTTTGAAGGCGATGTTCTTTGGAACTTTGATCGGTTTGCCTTCCTTTTCAGCTCGCCTCCTCATGGTGATCTCATATGTCATGAGGGATCCGATGATCTCTTCGACCGGCATGTTCTTGATGTCTTTTTCTTCTTGGATTGCCGTGACTTTTGGAGCCCATGAGCTTGGTAGGATCCAAAGGATCTTCTTGAACATTGTTTCTGCAGAAACATAATCACCAAGGGACTTTCTACCATTGCAAACGTCAGTAAAACGAGTAAACATTTCAGAAATAGAATCGGATGGATGCATAGAAAAAGACTCAAAATCTTGACAGAACATGTCCAATCGAGTATCCTTAACTTTGTTGGTCCCCTCATGGGTAACCTCCAATAGTTTCCATATTTCATGAGATGAGGTGCATGTGGAAACTCGATTGAACTCATTACGATCAAGGCCACAATGAAGAGCGTTCATGGCTTTGCCATCAAGCTCGAAATTTTTAATGTCGGCTTGAGTCCATTTGGATTCATCGGGAGTAGAAAAAGAATAACCATGCATGACAATTTTATATATGGGATAACCAATGCTTCTAAGAAAAGTAGTCATGCGGGTTTTCCAATAAGTGTAGTCGGTTCCATCAAAAAATGGAGCACGACCCAATGAATATCCTTCGGGGGCGAAAGAGGTTGAAGCCATCACAATGGATCTTGAATTTGAAACCGGTTAGGGTATTACTCAAATTTTGCCTCTGATACCAATTGTTGGGCGAAAAAGAAAAGGAAGTGATGGCAAGAGGGGGGGGGGGTGAATTTCCTTTTAAAAATTAATTAACAATTTAAAAACAAAGTAAAGAATGCAGTGGAAATAAATGAGGCAAGACACAAGAACTTGATAACGGAGTTTGGCTTAAACCGAAGCCTACGTCTCCGCTCCCAACTCAACCGTTGAGAGATTTACTACTGCTTGCTTTTTAATGGTTTTAGAAAGAAACCCACTAGACTTTAAGGTTAGTCTAGAACCTATTACAGCTTGCTTTTGATGGTTAAGCAAGAACCCACTTGCTTTTAATTGGTTGAGCAAGAACCCACTAGCCGTTTTACGGGTGAAGGCTAGCTCACCTAAAACTCAAGCCTTTTAAAAGGGAAGGCTTGACCAACCTCTTCACACCTTAAAGGTGATGTGAAAACCCAAAAGAATGGAGGATGAGAGAAGTGGGAGTTTGTAGGCACAAACTCGATTTTAAGCTCAAAATAAATAAAACAAGAAAAACCGTAATGGGGAAGTCTTGGGTGCCAAAGGATTGATTGGAGTTGATGAAGAGCGCTCCCAAGCTTCTTTGATGGTGCTCCTTGGATGTGGAATTGTGTTGGAGCAATTGGGGGTTCTTTGGAGGAATGCGTCAGAGGTTCGCCAAATGATCAAAAATGTGTCCGTGGGCTTCCGTAAGTTTCCGGGGCTTCCTAGTACTTTATTTAGAGAGGGGGAACCCTCAAATGGCTGTTCGGGGTCTTTGGAGCCGTTGGAAAAGGCATCGGAGCCGTTGGGAGCAGGCTGGTCAAAGCCCAACGGCTAGTTTGACTGGCTCCACCGGCTGACCGGTACAGAGCCACCGGTTGGCCGGTGTTTGGAAAATTGGAGAGGGCTCGGGCTCAGGCACCACCGGCTGGCCGGTGCTGAGGCCACCGGTTGGCCGGTGCTGAGACAGTGGCTGTCACTATTCGATTGGGTTCCACCGGCTGGCCGGTGGTGTGACACCGGTTGGCCGGTGGTCTGGACAGAGGGATGCCTTCTGTCCAGGCCTCCATCGGCTGGCCGGTGGTCTTCCATCGGTTGGCCGGTGGACTGAAAATCAGTCCACTTTGGCTTTCAGCCTTCTTGCCCCAATGCCTTGGCAATCTGAAATTATGCCTATCAACCAAAAACACTTAAAACAATATTAGATAAATAAGAGAGTGATTGTGATCATGAAAATTAAACCACGAGGGGTACGAGAGGTACAACAATATCAAGAGTCACATTAGACCATAAAGATTCACACTTATTTTATAAAAAAATATATCATAATGATAATCTAGATGTCCTTGAATGCGTAGTTTATTCAATAATAGTAGAAGTAGCTCTCCCCATTGAGACATTATAAATATTCAAGAAAATATATTCACTTCTGGGAGATCCTATATAGATATGTTTTTCAATATTAGCCTCATATTGTTTCACTGAATACTCTTTGTTAAACTATAATTAATGATACGATCTATGATTTGAGCATAAGACACTCTTCTTCTCTACTCATCTCCTTACACACATCATTGGTTCTCATATTTAAAATACCTACATATATTTTCTCATAATGAATTCCATTTACAATAATTAAATGGATCATATTGAACATACTAGACACAAAATGAAAACAGGGAATACTTTTGGAATTTAAAAAAAGCATCATTATAGAATTACCTTTTTTATTCCAATTACATTATTTTCATTGTTTGATAATGTAAATCACATGAAATTTCTTTTCACACTTATTTAAATCATATGACCATAATTTCCTTTCATATAAGAATTTTGTGGAACAACTTCTTATTTATACCCAAAATACAACAACAACAGCTAAAAACTCATCTTCATCAGCAGGAACCTCTTAAATAAATAGGATCATCCTTACTATTCCATTTTTTTAGTAGCTCATGACACAAACAATATTTCAAAGATTATAATTTTAAACCCAACTCATCCTCTCAATTTTCATCACATATTTAATTGGTGGTGATTTAAGATCATAAGATAATAACAGCATAAAAAAAATACTACAGATATAATATATAGATCTTATTCTTAAAAAATAACAACATTAAGAAAAAATAACTTTTCATATATTTTAAATTGTATCTGCAAACAAAATTCAACAGTGATGACCATTTTTTTAATTACACTAGAATCAACTTGAGTCACAATTCATATGTGAATTTATTCACATTAAAGATCAATCCTTCCATCATTAGTTTTTTCTCTTCAAAATATTTGAATTCTAGAATATCATTTTTTATCATTGAAGAAACCCAAAATTTCACCAAGTGTGGAAGGCTGTTGTGGAGATCAAACTCATATATTCATCAAAGACTTATGTTCAATAAAATATGCCTTTAACAGATGGAAAATGATTTTGATATCAAATACTCATGCATATTTAATATGAGGAATAAAATTATTACATTGAATACATATGATATAGGGTAAATATTTACATTCATAGATGAATCTTACATTTTGTGGACAAGTATTACATTCAACCCACAAAGATGTTTAGTCAACTATTAAGTCTATATGATTTTTAATTTTTTAATTTCTCATGATTCAAAAAGCTTATAATATTTAGAAAAAAATCATAACAATGTTAAATTTCCGCAAACCATTCAAAAATACATTCAAATATCTTAGAAATAGCATAACAAACTCAAACAAATCTATCAATTTATTCAATAATTTTATCGTGAATGTAATCCTTTAATCACATCATCAATTATTCCAATTCACTTCACAATGCGATAGATAGTCTAGAACATTCTCACAATAAAGTTATGAATAATAACTACCATTATTTTATTAGGTCATTATTAACATTCAAATAAATTAATATACATAAAATTTAAATTAGAAATTTCTTTATTCATGGTAACATACTATAACACTATCGTTTGACATAATGAATTTGTTGGGGGGGGGGGGTGGCCCATGTCACACTCTCATTGGGTGACCACACAAATACATCCCTTGATGAAATTAGCTTTCAAATATTTCACGTGTAACATAAAATAACATTTTTAATGGGGGAACACTGAAAATATTGTGTTGTCTGTTCTCATAACAATTACTATTGGAAACAAGTCCTTTGAAATTCAATGCGCCTACCACATTATCCCACATGATGCCTATGAGTTTCATATAGAACATCATAGTTAGTAAAAACCCCAAAAATGTGTGTGGGGGTGTTTGTGAGGACATAATAGAAATCATAAAAACTATGCTTCACAATTTTTGAAAGTATACCCATATAAAATTTTGTTCCAGTCAAATTTAATGTCAAAAAAATATTTTTTTATAAAATAATAATTCTTGAAGGAGTCTTGATATGATTCATTTTGAGATATTTCTGTGATATTAGATGTTATGATTAGAAGAACCTTGGAAATCTATCCAGGTAAATTTTTTTTAAGTCCCTTGAAAATTATAGGACTAAATGAAATGAATAGATAATTATGTTACTCATGATAACATTGTCCATATCTGGGTAGTGTGGTTAGAGAGTGGGAAAACTGTAGGATGAAATTCTATTGTTCCCTTATTAGGTCACTATGGACCATTATATATTCTAGTTTGTCATAAAACGTTCATTATTCTATATTTTCATAGTTTTATCTTCTTGACCATGATGATAGGGAATCTAACACCATCCCACCCAACTAAGACCCATCCTGGGTGAACTATAATGTCAGGTATGCTCTTCCCAACTATTCTCAAGTAAAACAAGGGTTATTGACTAGAACCAAAAATGAATACCCATATAATTAGAGGAATTTTCCCTCTAAAACATGAAATAATACACTACCAATCAACCAATCGAATAATATATGAAACTTATATAATGAGTTATAATTTTCAACATGAATGTAAATGAATTTATACATAAAATAACACAACATTCTTAGGAAAACAACATGATATAAATCCCCAACACTATATAAGAGATAATGATAATGATGAAAAGAAAAAATTTAAAATAGTGAACATTGAAGCCTCATCAATAACACGTTTAATTATCTCCATTAGGTCACCTTTGTAAACTAAAACCACATACTCTATCACCACCTTGATTCCCTGAAAAATGATAAACAATCATACAACTACAATTACATCACTACAAAAGTGTCTATAAAAGGGTGAATATAAAATAAGAAAAGAGTTCTCAAGTACTAAACACCAGGAAATATAAACTTGTGTATGAATAATAATAATGTAATGTAGTCAAAATATATATCCACGAACTCACTACTCAATATTAACCGTAGGTTTTGTAGGTTAATCCATTAACTAAGAGATGACCCTGTCCTAAAAGTTTTTAAGTCAAAATATGAGTGTCTAACTCATATTATTAGTATATAAACTTATTCACAATAAATAATTACTTACCCAAATAAAAAATCTCATTAAGGTACCCATAGTAAAACAAAGAAAAAACAATCACACCATTGGTTATCAGAGAATATCATTAAATAACTAAAGGATCACACAATGTTAACCATATTTGCCTAATGAATGAATAAAAAAACCTCATCAAGTGAAATCACATAATGGAAATCCAATTTCCATGGAATAAATGTCCTAAATAAATTTGTTAGTTGATAGAGAATCATGAATTTTTAAGCATAGTGATTGTGGGGGAATGGCTAAACTCCATTAGAATCAGGACTTTGAGGATAACCAATGGACATAGTGTCTAAGTATCAGGGCCTCTATCAGAATAAATGGAGGTAGTTTTATACTAATGTTCTATTTCTAAAATTAAATTAAATCTGAAAGGATCACACATAAATGCTTCGAATTCCACAAAAATTGCGTTCACTAGATGTTCACATCTGGAAGATTATAATGGAATAAATAGACCACTAGTTAAAATCATATAAATTTAATTATAACCGAACATTGATGAATTGTTTCACCTAAATAACCATAATAAATTCATTAATGAGTCATATTTACTCTAACTCACACAAACATTCAACTAATGTAATGAAAGGAAATAAAATAGACTAAAGGAAGCTATAAGGCTTTATGCAATTCATACTTCTATCTTACATCAGTGGGGAGAAGCATTAATTTTCATTATATTGGATGTATAAATGTTAAAATATCTTATCAATCATTTTATACACAGATCAATGAGATGTAAATCAATGATTTCTCAATAAATTGGCCCAAACCCTAGATATAGCGGATCCCACCCACTTATTGTTTGAATGGTTGGGCCAAAAGCCTCACTTATTATTAAATCAAAGCAAATACCTCCTTTTACTTGGTAGAGGGAGTCCCATTACATAGCTCAAAGGTCCAGTGGTCATTTAGCCCATTCCATGGATCGTAGGCCCAAATATTTGAACCAAAGCGCATTCTGTGAATAGTACTAGAACAACACCCACCTACTTCAGAACTAATATAGTACCCACCACTGCTACAGTACCCTACCACTACTACAGAACCCTACCACCACTTCAATGACCTACTTCCACTACTGTACCCGCCGTTGCTATAGTCCACTACTGTTACAGTACTACTATAGTACCTACGCCCAATGGGGAGAAGCATCAAATATCATCAACTTCTTATATTTAGAGCCATCCATCTATTATATTCTTCAACTAATTACTCATTAAAGATTTCCCTATTCTAAATTCCTACACTCGTGTAACATAACGTACTATTTTCAAAAAAATTCCAAGATGTTGAGTGATTCCAACACCGACCATCTCCTTTTTTGTAATAGTAACAAACATTGAACATCTAGTAGATCAGACTATAATGAAGATAAATTATCATAACATCATCTAAAAATATCACTCCTAACCTACTAAGTCCCACTACGTCTATTCTGATATGCCCAAATGGTTTTAGAATGTTTTAGTATTTTGGTGAACTTATTCTATTTTTTTAAGATACTTCACATTATCTCAACAATCTCCCACTTCAATATAGCTTCAAGGATTCCAAAAATTCTTCTGGAACATTTTTAAAATAAAAACCATCCATTGAAAATCCACTAAATGAAATGATCATTCTATACTCTTTTCTATTCATCCATGTCCAACTACGGTAGAATATTTCCTCATGCTCTCCTAAAATTAATTATTTGAGAATTGGTCAGTCCAGTTTTTAAAAAAATATATATTTCATAATCCCAAAAATCTAATCAAGAAACATCCGAATGTAATGGTACTTCATATCTATGTGATTTTTCCTCATATGAAACACCGAATTTTTGGCCAATTGTATCGCACATTGACATCATACTAGAGTGATGATGTTTTTTAGAAACTTCCAAGATCCCTAATCCAATAGTTTAATAAAACCATTTCAATTATTTAATTTATTGATGAAACATATTATAATTCTATTTTGGTGCGTGAAATCATTAGTTCCAGGCTTGATATCTAGCTAACTATCATTTCAATAAATATAAAGACATCCCCACTTGTACTTTTTAATTAATCTGAGTCCCCTAAAATTTTATGTCGACACACCATACCAATGTATTATCATCTATAAAGAAAAGGGATACATCTTTTGTTCTATGAGATATATCAGAATATAATTCTCAATATCCCAATGTTCTTTCCCATATTTGAAATGAACTTATAACCAACCCTACATTATGGGAAAAGATTTGGACAAGTTCATAACATGGCATACATTAGAACTTTTACTGCAAAAGAATACAATATTATCACTATGTACTTTGTCAATTATTCTATTCATGGTGCTAGTTCCTTATTGAGTTTGTTGTTTTCAACCAGAGGATCAGAAATATATTTTCCTCCAATCACCACTAAATTTTCTATAATCCTTTGGGAATACTCAATATAAGAAAAAACCAATCTTTTTATCTTCTTATCTCACTCAATATACATCCATAATATTTTATCCACTTATTTGAGGTTCTTCATTTCAAACATCCCGGAAAATTTCTTCATAATCATTATGATCCGATGAATTGAGGAAACTACCAGAATAATTTCAGCTAAAAATAATAGTAGAATGATAAAAATTTCATCACTATACTCCTTTTAGTAGAGACAATGATCTAAGTTGGTAGATATGAATCCATTATCCTCCATAAATGAGATAACATTTCATGTCCACTATCTTTGATATTGATTCAACCCAAGTCAAATTTTATTAAGTTCACAAAACATATCCTAATATAATTTATCCATGAAATCAATAGGTTTATTACTATATATTTTCTTCTCAAGATATTTAGGAAGAAATCCGGTCTTCGTGTTCATTTTCTCTAGATATAATCCCATAGAAGAAACCAAGATGATCATAGATAGAATGGTATTATGCTTAACTACTAGTGGGAAAATTTTAGAGAAGTCAATGCACCACTTATACTAAAACCCCTTAAACACCAAAAACACCTTATACATATTACTTTTATTGAATTATATTTTATCTATAAAAAACCACTTGTTTTAGTTTGTTTTTTCTAGTGGATAAATATGTTAGGTCCTTGGAGTTATTATTATGAATAAAATTCCACTCCTCCTACATGAATAACTCCAAATCATCTGAATGACCAAGGAAAGTAGTTTGTTTTGGACTTTAGAGATCTCATATATCCATTTGAATTATGAAATTTAGGTTGTGTTTATAACTCTATAACAGCCATTTGATATTTATAAATCATCGTAATTTGACCAGTGGTTCTACTCTTTATTAAACAAGAAACTATGAAATTAAATTATCAGAGACTCCATATTAAGTCTCACAAGTTATTAATAATTTGAGTATATATTCCTCTTGTATCATCCAAAAACCTAATGTTAATTACTATGAACTTTCCTTAATAACGTTTGAAATTTCAGTAGACTTAGATCCATATGAACTCTCAGGATGTTGGGAAAATTTGATGCCTCCATTTAGATCTAATTGAACTGAAGTTAATTATTTTAATTAAAATACTTTACCCTCAAATTATGGTTTTCCTCAAAACCAATGCATTAAAGAAAAAATTTCATCTTCTCAAATGAAAAATCATTATTCTTCATCTACGTAGTCTATGAAGAAACATACATTATATTCCACTTCTACATTAACTATATAATTGATATAAACTTGAGAATCATCTCCACTTTTTAAAACCATGAGTTGAGAAAAATATTGAGACTTTCCTATCCATAGTGATTATATAGAATTATTTCCCAATAGCACTAATGGAATTCAATTGATTAAATATATTGATGTTGGAACTAAATCAACACAAAATGTCTTGGGAATAATTGTATAAATATTCATGCCTTGTTACCTTTCTATCAATGTTTCAATCCTTTATTAAACTCAACAATTTTTCTCATGTATTACTGGTACAATTTTCTCATTTTTAATGCATTTTTAAAAGAAGTGTCAAAAAATTATTTTAATATAATCACCATTGTTGTATAATATTATTAATTATAGGTTACATGATATTTATCTTTCATCCATAAATTTCTATTTCATGAAAACTCCATAAACTTAAACTTTTTGTTGTAGAAATTATTTACAGAATTTCATCACAGTCATGGAGGAATGTCAAAAAAGTATTTTTATTTTCTGAGATATTTCCCCGTGGTAGGTCCTTGAACATCAGTATGTATAATATATAGTTTCTAAATGTTATAAATTATTCCAAACATATTCACAATCTCATTATTCTGATTTCCAAGTATAAAAATCTCACAAATTTTAATGTCTGGTTGTTCCATCTTTAGAAATCCTTGTTTATGCTTGAGAATTTATACATTTCTCACTAAGGATCCCAATATAGTATTATCATAAATATTAATTTGTGATTATTGATGTTATTTAATGTGTATCGATCACTACCCTTAAATTCATATACAAGGTTCCATCCATTACCCATATATCTAAAACAAGAGATCCCCATGTGAATTTTCACCCTCCATTTGTAATGGTAGTTCTATATCTAGATCTATCTAACCAACCAAATGAAATCATGTTCTTATGAAGTCCTTTAATATGTTAAAATTAGTTCTTTAAATTAAACATACCATTAGTCAATTGATCATTAAGATATTCCTCCCCCACTTTATCAAGACATTCTTTATCATCTTGAGGAAATATTCCAAATATTTTAGAAATGTAACTTTTGAAGCATCCCCTTTAACTAGTTGAGTGGAATGATGAACTATAATATATGATCTAAAATTACATCATTATATTGAAAATTATAATTATATTTTCACTAATTTTTTCAAAAGATCCAATAGAACATTCCAACAGAATATTTTACTTTTAATATTTTAATTATGCTCATGAAAATACTTCACGAAATGAACCCTTTAACCACAGTGCCAACACATTGGTCCAGGTATAGTTGATTTTACTATAATCGTCTCCCATAAATTTTATTTCTGTTATATTAGACTTCTTTGATGATGATATCACCCTCTTCCCTCTACAATGAATTTATTTATATAAGGTTCTTGACTCTACATCTGCTCGAGCTATTCAATTAGAATATAGTTTTGAAAATCCTCAAATATTATTTCTCCTTTTCTACAAGAGTTACAAATTAATGTTACCATTTCATTCCATAATTTTTTCAATGATGAAAATAACAATATCACCTAAAAATCATTTTTTAATGTTACCTTCATAGACTCAAGTTGGATCTCGATCATGTTGATATAATTTACGTGATCCACTATAGATCTCCCTACGGATATAATCACACTGAAAAACCTTCATATTAATAAAAATTCATCAACTTTTGTAGGGTTATCATACATATTTTATATGTCAGACATGAATACTATGTATTGTTCTTCTATTGGATATATAGAGTCACATTCAAGGCTAAAGTCATCCTCAAAATTCCGAAATAATTTCAATCCCTATTTTCCAACATGTTTTTCACAATGTTTTTTATCTTCTCAAATTTCAAGAGAATTTTTGGGTATATCTAGATAAGATAGTACTCTATTTAAATCCTTCCCATAATTTTTTTTAATTTTTTAATTTTTATCTTTCCATTTTATCCCATTGTAAAACAATGAATCCAACTAAATTAGAAAAAATGTTTGATCAAGATGAGAAGATTACCTAAGATGTTTCCTAGAGAACCACTTATCCATTTAGAAAACGTCACAATTACTTGATACCAATAATTATGATTCTTGCATGAACTTAACTAAATGTAATTTATCCATTGGAAGATAAAAATGAAAGAAGCATATCTCTAATAGCATCCTTTAAATTTTAGTGTACCAGAACATGGAATAATTTCATCATAAAAGTAACCACACTATATTCAGTACTCAATAATGTTTAACCTAACCAATGCCAAAAAATCCACTAAACATATGAAAGTAAATATAATCATGGAAATGACATAATATAGTTTTACATGGTTCAAAATTTCATCCTACATTAATGGGGAGAAGCATCATATTTCATTATATAAAGTTTATAAAGGTTTTAATATGTTATGAATAATCAGGAATTAATATCACTAAAAATTAAATCCATGATGAATTAGTAATGTGGTTCCATCCCATAGATATGGAGTGACCCTCCCAGATATCTAATTTTATTAACATTCTATATTTTTTGTCCTCCATCTGTTTCAATTTATAACTATCAACTCCTTATTTTTTTTCCTTAGTTGGTCTTTGTATCACTGATAAATTGTTTTCCTAAGTACCAATGTTTTTTCATTTAAAGAATATGATGAAAATTTATTCAAATAGTCATTGTCACCTTCTACTAATATAAATATATTCTGATAATTTTGTGGATATATCCATAATTTTGAGAATCCCTGAAAAGGCAATGAACATCAAACAACATCATTTCCAACTCACTGAATCCAATTGTTGGTGATATAATAAGGCCAAAGGGTTCTATGATGTCTCTTCTAATGATCAACTTACCCAATTTCATGAAGAGACATCATATAATCTCAATAACTACCTCAATTATAAATTATATACATGAGGATATGATTATAGCATCATGTCCAAGCATCACTGGTCCCATCGATTGAACAATTCATCATAAATACAATCATTTCTAGGAGGTCAAACCACAATAGTAGTATAATAGATTAATTGAGTTGGTTAATATAATGAAAATTCGACTCACAATAATTATATTAACCATTTTAGGAGGTTTCACGAAACTTTTTCTGAATAAAATATTTTTTGTAAATTAATATGAAGTTATTAAACCCATTTATATGTTTTTTTAAAAAAACTCAAAAAATGGTTATCTTTATCCAATGATCCTAACCCTCTAGTTCTAAAACTCATATCTCGAGTTCATCAATGGGCACACTGACCCTCTCTACTATTCATTTCCCTAGTTTGTCACTTTTTTTAATGATGCATATCCTTTGCCCAATCCCTAACACCAACCCCACCTCATATCCCCACTATGATTTTAAATATATACCATATATTGGTATGTAAAATGTTTTTTGAGTTTTCATGATGTTATATACATTTTTGTGTTTTTTATGATGTTTCAAGGTTTTAGGAGGTATCATAATATATTTCATGTTTATTATTGTTTTTTTACAATTTTTTATATGATTGGTTTAAATTATAATTTTTTTGATATGAGAATGTTTTATAGATTAGATTTTTTAATACTCTGTTATACAATTTAATTGAAATTTTATTAATGCATAAAATAGATTTTATTTATTTATTCTTGGATATTTATCATAATGAATATGGATTAATTTTTTAATAATAATTTTTTATAGATATGAATCTAAAAACCTAGAGGCAAGTCCCTATATTATTCATTGAAATAATTGTTTTAATATAACTTAATATTTAATTATATTCTTTTGTGTGTGTTTTTCTGAACTTTTAAAATAAAACATTTTATATCGTATAAAAAATATTTTGGGAAATGAAAATTGATGGTTTTGATAATTGATGACATATATGAATTTGATTGTCAAGATAAATAAATTGCATTTTTTAGATTAAAATATCTTTATTTTCATTCATCAACTTAAATATATAAATTTACTCAAAGTACCCATTTGAATTACAAAATAACCGTTAAATATAAATTTCTCACAAAATTAAATTTATTAATGGTTTTACACATATTATATATACTGATGAAATTTATTCCAAGCCATAAAATTTTATTATTTAAAAAATCACTTTTAATTTTAAAAAATATTTAAAAATAATGTTTGAAATTTTACTATTTTAACTTACTACTCATTTTTAAAATTGAAATTTTCCCACTAAGCATTATTTTAAAATAAATATTTAAAAAGGAATATTTATTTCTAAACTAGATTATAATTTTTTTACACAAATAATTAAATGCCATAACAAATTATATTTAGTTCATTAAATTATTTTTATATGGAATTCTCATGATCTATCTTCTGTATGTTCCACCATTATTTTGCATTTATTTTAGGTATAATGTTTTTTTCTAAAGGAACCATTTAAAAAAAATTATCTTTCCGAATAAACAATTTTTTAACTAAAAAATATTGTGTAAATTTAAAAAATTTGGATTATATTATATTTTTAAGTAAAAATTATTCTTTTATTATTAAATATTTCTATATAACCAAATTTTTAATGATAAAATATATACAATCATCTATGCATAAGTAAAAACCAGATTACATTACCCTAGAATACATGTGAGTATATTAAGGATTTGAAGATGTTTTTTAATTTTTCAATTGAAAATAAATACGTGGATTGTAGAATAAAATTTCGATGTTTGAATTCTATTTTTAGATGATGGTTAAATAATATTATAGAATTTAAGAACTTGACATTGAAATAGTTTCCTATTCAATATATACGGTGGATTTTCCATATTGAATGAAATGTTACAGAAATAAATAGTTGTTGTATCCATAATTAAAATGAATATAGTAACTCCTTTCAAGGGTATAATGAAATTCAGAACATGAAAAATGATTCTTTTAACACTATAAGGAAACATCATCAACATCTTTACACTCAATAGACCCCATGTTGGTTTTCTGAATATTTAACTGATAATGATTTTTTTAGAACAATAGATGAGCCTGTGGAGTATAGTAACATAGTAACAGATAATATTATAGAGATAAATATAAGAAAAATTTTTATGGAAAACAGATACATTTTTCAATTTATTGGATACAAAAATGATTAATTATATGAGTGATTTTTTGAGTATCTAAAGTTGTATTTTAAATTATTGTTATACCATTTCAAGTTCCCAGTGTGAAATTGTAGATAATGTAATGTTAATGAAATTAGAATTATTTCTTGATAAATTTACTAATGTTATGACTTATAAACAATTTTAGGAAATAAATAATGTTATTAAAAATATTTAACTTAGTTATATAAAGATATATTCATGTCTCATTGATTTAATGTTATATTCGAGAGAAGATTTGAAACAACTTGTGATTTGGGATTATTTTAAATACATACTATAATATATAACATGTGTCAAATATTAATTCAAAAATAAAAAACTGAAAACAAATTAATAATAAATTATCAATAAAGTAAAAATAAACATTAATATGGTAGACCATTAATAGTCATTACCTTTAGAAGGTAGATAATTAATCTGAGTTTATTTTGAAAAGGTTATTTTCAAAAAAATCCATTATCTTTATATTATATATATATATATATATTAAAATATATATTTAAAATTTTTATAATTAAAAAATAAACAATTTAAATTAATTTTTAATTGGTCAAAAAAGTAACTTTGTATTTATTTTTTAGGTTTTTTATAAAATCATAATTTTTAGGTGAATAGAAAGAAATTCCAATTTTTCTAATATGATAAATTTTATAAGACGTAGATGTTTTAAAAACACTTTATATATATATAACTTATATATTTATAGTAAAAACTTAATCATTTTAAAAAACTATGTCAATTTATAAAGGTTATGAATATCATTTTGTTCAATTAAATAAAATATTATGGAAACCATTATTTATAGATTTGTTTAATTAAATTAATGCATGGGGAAATTAGATTTTAGATTGATTTTAATGTCATATAAATATTATTTAAACAATTATAATCTTCTTAATATCATTATAATTAGTAACATTTATAATTTTTTCTATACATAATCATTATGCTTAAAAATACACTTTTCAAAAATTGGGGTTTTATGCGTTACATCTGTTAACATTTAGAATAAATTCCCTACAAATATAAAGTTAATTTTATGAAATTATTATTATATTTATGATACTAATATTCATATATTTAATTTATTGATTTTACTTGGCTATATTATCTTAAGATGAAATTTTCATAAATTTTTAAAAAGGTTAATTTTATTCAAAAAATGTGCGGCTTACGAAAATTAAAATTTCTATGATTTCATCATAACTTATTTAAAACATATATTATTTTAAAACCAATAAATAAATATAATATACAAATAACTAAATAAATTATGGATTTAAAAATATTATTTGTGCATAGAAAACCTAAGCCGAAAAACTTTAAAACAATAAAAATATGTTACATTAACAAAAAACAGTTTTTGATCTTTTCTTTTAACTTGGAAATATTTTGAATTTTTTTTATTATTAAATGATTTAAAAGTAAATTAAAACCATATTGTTTTTATAAAATATCAATATATTTCATTAAAATAATTAATATGGATAACTTTGTCTGGCAAAAAAATTTTATGCTTAAAATCAAAATTCTCTTAAAAATTATTTTTATACGTTAAGTACATTTTTATGAATCTAAAAATTCAAAACCATATAGTTTACTTATAAAATAGTTTTCATATTTAGTAATAAATTATAAAATTAGGTGATGTGCGCATTCCAAATTGAGTTCCTTTTAGTTAAAAACCATGGGAAGAAATAAAAGTTAATTAGGTTAAAGTAGTCTTGGGTAGAAAAATGTAAAAGAGAAAATATTTAAATCAAATAAATATAAATCCAAAGTCATTTTCTGGGATAAAGGATTTACCTCACGACTTCTCCTACTCAATATTTTCAAAAACATTTAGCCTTTTACATTGAATAGTGTAAAGGTATAAGTAAATATGTAATGGTTAATTCCAAAATAGCCATACCATTCACATATAAAAGGGGAAACTTTCACCCCCTCATGATACACCATTTACATAAAATTAATACTTAAAAATATAAAATTTTATTCTACATATATTTCTATACCACTAATATAATATTTTGTTCCCTGATAGTTATACTAGGCCCTTCAAATTCAATGGACATCCCATAATAAATCGAGACTCCAACATAAGTATTATCACCTTCTTAATGTTTTCTTCATAATCATACTATTGAAAATATATTATCACAAAAATAACATATTTAATTCCTTATAATAATTATAATTATATTATTTATAATAATTGTATAGACCTTAGTTATTCATTTCCATCTACTAATATAAACAAGGGAACTCCAATAGTGTGTATGAACGAACTACCACCTCCCCAATGAATCAATTTTTTCTTATAGTTATTCATTATTTTTCCAAATTCATAAAATATGGTCCATGATTATCAAAAATAATATAATATATTTATTATTATATTATAATGTTATTATGTAAAATGAAACACATCCTTAACCATACACATCAATCAAGTTAAAGAGTGCTAATTTTTTGGTCAGTTTAGCCACCTACATGAATGATGATTTAAAATTCGATAATGGATAACTATGAAAAAGGGAATACTAATATTAATATAGGTTAATACTAAAATATTTTTTATTTTATAGTTTTTTAAAATTTATATATGTTATATAATTTATTATTTATAAACCATCTTAGATAACAAAAATTTCTTAAGATGTTTCTCCAAAATTCCTCCTTAGATGCTTTTGAAGCCACCATAAACTCAAATTATACTATACTGTTAGTGACTATAGGTTTTTCTAGAATAGAAAATCCTCTTCACCAATTTTAAAAAATAAATCCAGATTGTGATTTCATATTATCCTGATATGTCTAAAAACTTTCATTAGTTTCTCCCCTCAGTACTTGTACCACTTCTCCTCCATACACCAGGAACATGTCCTTTATACATCTCAAGTACATTAGGATATTTTCCAAATCTCCCCAACGAAGATATAAAAAATTATCTTTATATATTTAAGAAATTATTTATAAAAATAAAAAATCAAACTAATTACATAGTTTGACGTACATGATAGACCCCACTACTGAAGCATAAATAATTTTAATAAATCTCTATATATCCTCCAATTTTTATGGACATGTGGTTTTAGAGAGGTTTTTTCCATGTTACATTAGAAACAACCCACTCTTGGATTATAAAATATTATACCTTTCTAGTACCTTCTCAATATATATACTTTGAATTAGCTGAAGAAGCCTCTGAGATGTACCTAGATTGATCTTGGTCTCTATGATGTAGGATGATTCACTTAAGTATTTCATGGAGAAGCATTCATTTAGCCACATATTAACTAATTATAATACATTCAATTTGTTTCCCAAAATTAATATTCTATCAACATATAATATGTGGAAAATTATTGAGATCCCACCAACTATCTTATAAACACAGGGATCATTTTCGTTCTAGAAAAAACAAAATCATCTTATAGCCTCATGAAAATGAACATTACATGATTATGATGTCTGCATATATCAATAAATGTATCTATATTATTTTCATAATTTATTGAAATTATTTGACTTTATGAACCCTTTGGTTTGAGTCAAAAATAAATCTTCAACCAACCTACCATTTTTAAAATTAGTTTTAAAATAAAATATTCCAAATTTTATAATAATGGAAGGCTTCTATTAAAGTTAATATTAAAATAGATTTTAGAATCATAATATATGAGATGATTTTTTCATAGTCTATTCCTTGAAGCTTCCTAAAAAACTCACAATAATTAATTCATTAAAGGTATTTACGTTACAATCCTTATTTAGATTTTTGTTGACAACCAATTGAGACCTAAAGGGTTTTACATCAGGTAGAGGGTCTACCTAATCCAAAATTATTTTTGATACATAGACTCTATCTCTAAATGGATGGATTCATTCTATTCGAAAGAATTATTTCCATTTACCACTTTCTTATAGGTTTAAGTTTCATCATTCTCTTAGATTAATGTGTTGAATGGAATGGTGAATATAAAACTATATCCGTCTAATTCTATAACCTCTTGAGTAGATATATGAAGTAATTATGTCTTAATAATATCTTCATATCCCACTGTCTCTTGATGAGGTAGTTACTACAGCAACTCTTGTGCACCAAGAACATTAACTTCGTCAAATTCAATATGGCTCCCACTATTTCCTTTAGAAATGTGATCCCTTTCTAAAAATATGGAATGTATTACCACAATCACTCTTCTACATAAATGGTCATATAGCTAATATCCTTAATTACATTAGGATAACCTATAAAATACCCATCATGGTTCATGATGCTAAATTTTCTCTTAGTATAGCCTTGAAAAAAGACTCACATCCACGTACATGTATGTGGGATAAACTGGGTTTCTTTCCATATCACAATTCATATGTAATACAATTTATATCAATAGTAGGAATTCATTAAAGGAAATATGGAACTATCTATAACACATATCCCAGAATTATAATAGAAGAGTTTCTGAACTCATCATTTAACTGACTATGTTAAGAAGGTTCCAATACCTCCTTTCACTAACACCATTCAAATTTAGTTAATATAGAGGGGGTTGGGATGCTATAACACACTCCATTAAGTTATGAATTAATTATTGGTTGAGATACTCTCTGTATCTATCTTATTAGAGTGACTTAATCTTTATAATAATCTAGTTTTTTGCTTCATAATGGTTTTGCAGAAATATCTAAACAGAATCTTAATTATACATTATTAAGTATATATATCTATACCTATTATATACCTCAATAAAATAAAATAAGTTTGAAACCCCTCCACATTACATTACTTGAAATGGACGACATACATTAGTATGGATAAATTACAGTAGTTTAGTGGGCCTTACTTCATTCCCAGGGAAGGGTGTTATTGTCACTTTCCCTTATAAACAAGTGTGAAATAGATCCATGGTTTTTACTTTATTAGATTATAATTACCCTTCGTAATGTAACTCATGTAAATTAATATCCATTATATAACCAAGCCTAAAATGTCATAGGTGAGTATTATATCAGTATTTTTCGATGGTTTTTTCATTTTTTCTAACATTGGATATTTGAGTTCAAATATATATAAGAAATCATTAAGATATGCTATACCATAATAAATATTATCCTTAAGAAGAGTCAATATTTATTTTCAAACATGAAATAAACTTCATTAGTGTCCAAAATTGACATAGAGATTATATTTTTGGTAAATAAAGGATCATAATAATCATTTTTAAAATAAAAAGCAAAAAATTATGAAAAGATAGAAGTTAATATCCAACCACCAATGATTGAAGTCTCTCATTATTTTTGGATTGATGACCCACCTAAAATTTTACAATCTTTTGAAATATACTTGGATCCTATATATGAATACAAATATGTGATCCACATGTTTTAATCAATTCCGAACATGTCAATAAAAAAATTACATTCAATGAATAAAATACCTAAGGTATAAGAATAAAATTCCTTGTTTTTCTCAGCCATTTAAATCTTATTCTAGTGAAATTTCTTTCCACATGGAAAGTACACACCCTTGTATTCATTGTCTACTATATATATCTTCATCTTTAAGCAAGTATGGTGGATCATTATGATTAAATTAGGGATGTACATAGACCCCTTACCCTTAACTTATTCATCTTCTTCAACATAAGTACTAAAGAGTTGATATTCTTTCTATCTTTATTATCATCTAAAAATAAATCCCAATGGTATAGGACTGATGTTTCCAAGTTATCTAATTTATAATTAACAATACAATCCAAGAATATAAGTGGTAAAGAGGAAATAAAAAGATCATCCACTCTCTCTTGGTTTACTTTAAACACAATGGACTCAATTCCTTCAATGTACTCGATAATATTGAGTATAAAGATCCTACATGATTCCCTTATGCTAGACCCCACCTATGAGGTGTACTTGATTTCTCATATATTTCGTTGATTGGTCCCTCTATATATAAATCTTGAATATGTGATACCATCATGTTGGTTTCATTATCCATATATAGTATACGTAATTGATCGGAATCTGATGACAACATGATACATTGTTTATATAGTGCATCATTTGCATGCTTAATATATTTTTCTTTATCTGAAATCATTTCTGCATATGGATGCTTAATAGGATGTGGGGACTCCAACACATAAATCATCCTCTATATGAATAATATAATGGGAAATTTCCAATACCACTCTAAGATGTTATTTAAAATAAAAATATACTCTTTAACCAATAAAGATCTCAGTGATATTGCACTAGTGGTGGTGATTTCTATTTTATTGATAATAATTAATTTTATTTTTCATATTATTACATTATTATGATTTCTAGTTAGACCTTACCAATTAATTAAATCACTCAATGTATCCCACTATTTATTGAACCCTGGTACCCCTTGTTATAAGATATAGAATACTATATTGCTTGAGGACTCTTATGGAAATGATCCTTGAAATATCTCCTCATAGTCAAAGATGTGGATATTCCACTATACATAGAGTTTCAAGTTATGCTCTATAGTGGATGACCATATTGAACCATAGCTCCACGAAGTGTTGATAGAACTCCCAAATTCTTGGAATCAGAACCTATATTTAACCAAAAATTTTATTCTAAAGTGGAAATTATCTAGAAATAACAACTTCATCACAAAAATCTTCAGTTAAGTTGATCGATTACTCTCATAAGAACTCTTGAGTAATAGGTGGAACCCGAAAATAGGTATGGCTACCACCTTATACTACCATTTTTATTCAAATGTTAGTGATGAAAGGTGTTATGGCTTAATATTACTTTTAGGGATTTTATTAATGTTAGATGAATGAAATCATTTTCTCTTTAAAACTCTCATTTTATTTAATCCTGGTCAAAAATGAGCAAAGAAGTAAATAAAAAACAATCACCAATTATTAATTCATTTTACCAATGAATCATTATTTATTATTCCCTCTGAGAACATAAATATAATAATTCAAAAAATAGTATTAAAACAAGTATAAATAAATAAATATAGTTTCTGATCTTCAAAATTTACTATTGGTTAAACCATTAAGTAAAAATGTTTCAAGTGTGACCATAGGGATAGAGACCAGTGTTGTGTATGACTCATCTCATATCTCACACCAATATCCAATGTAAGAACACCTTGTCTATAATTTCACCAAATCTCAGCATGGTTTGTGTCTTATATCATTCTCATCATTATAAATACACACTTAGTAATTCCCACAATACATTTAGAGTAATTTAGTAGGGCACAAAAACCATTATACAGATAATTTGGGAGATGTACGATGCATAGACCATCATTTTCTAATTAATTATATAATAATCTCAGGCAATTATAAAAAAATAAATTAAACTATTGACATACATTTTCCAATAGATGCAGAATATCATCAAATTTGAAAAATAAATGCCTTACAAAAATAAATTTGAAATAAAATTTAGTTGAATGAATTTTAAATGAATTTAAATAACTCTTTAAATTTAAATAAATAATATTAAATTTCATGTGACCCAAAATTGTTTTATAAAATATTACTATATTTTCTTACTTTTTTGTTTTTTACCTTTTCTGGCCCATGGGCAGCTCAAAATACTTGTAAAATATGTTTTGTGAATTTTTCGATTTTAGATTCTTGAAGCGGCTGGGTATGGGTTGGGTTGACTCATTCCAATCACTAGACCGTCTAGGTGGATGAATCCCATTCACAGTTTAGAGACCCTAAGCTTAACGTACATTGACATTACATTACTTTTGCGGAATACTTAGTACATAACAAAAACACACACACAATGACCGTAATAGTTTAGTGTCTTTGGAAACTCGGAATATAATCTTCTAATAATGGTGAAAGATCTTCAACATCTCCCATAAAGATCTTCCCTTTTTTATACCTAAAACCTTTCTTTATATCCTGGGGAAAAGAAAACATAAAATGGTTAGCTAAAATCCTCAGTAAGGGTAAACAAAAGAAATATCAATCACATCATATTCATAAGAACATAACATTTTGGAAATCTAAACCTGCAAAAGAGATCATAATATCATAACATGGGATAAATCATAGTAGTGAAATGTAATCCCAATAATCATAATGTAAAACATGAAACTTTGTGGCATACACACATAATCATAGAGAATCATTTCTTATTAGTCAAGACTCATTGCCAAGACTATCTTAGTGGACAAAGTCCATTTCTGAACCGAGTTCACTCCTCGTTTCAGTCCTGTTTCACTGAACTGGTTTAACCTGCCGTTCCAGCCATGTCTATCTCATGAGATATAAAATCTTTACCCAATGCATTGGATGGAGATATAGGTCCCAGCCATCTCATAATGATACCATTCTTATGTCTGCCACAATATCAGAAAACCATACATCGTTGCATAACCCATGTAATAAAAATGGGAATCTTAAACATCGTGACATCCTAAAACAATTCATATAAGATAATGGAATTCATAAAAATATAATTCCATCACAACATAATCAAATCAATGTAATAATAGGGATAAAAATAGAACCCTTTATTATCTTAGATGGAAAATAATTTTGATAAAACACTTGAACTCCATTCTTGAGGAAAATATCCTTTCTGCTTCAAAAACACTTTTCCTTTCTTAACATGTCGTACAATTATAAACTAAAAGAATTTGATTAAAAATAATCTTGAAAACTTGTAAAGAAATATTCTTGGAAATAATGTTTTAAAAATCCATTCATGCCATATAAGTTAAAAAAACATTCTTTGTACTTTTGTCTGAAAAGTCAAAAAGTACCTCTTACGAAAAACGATAAAAGATTCTTTTCATATCCTTTATTAAAAACTCACTGAAGGGTAAAATTGGATTTAAACAATTGTAGGTGGATGGAAATAATTTTACATATTGAGGAAACATGGATGTGGATGATAAAATACACCCCATTAAATTCCAAAGTATAAACAATCTCGGATAAAAATGAGATTGTGATATTTTCCCTTACCTTAGGTCCGATTTGCCTCATAAGTGTCCGAACCTCCTGTATAATGATTTAAATAATGTCATTGACTTATTCTAAAATAATACTCATTGTTATGATATCATATATAGTTCACATATGACTTTATTTTATCCATTCATTTGTAAATTCCATGTTAAAGAGCGTTTTGGGTAAAATCGTTTCATTTGTCGTCCGTGTTTTGACTTGTAATTATTCATATGTTTACATAGATCATGATTACATAATTCCAGAATATAAAATAGGATTTATATATAATATATATTCAGAATATACATATATATAATAGATCAATAAATGGAAAGAATACACCGTTCATGGAGATGGTAGGTCGTACGTACGCATGAACGCTGTTTTCCTTTCCTTATTGAGTTGAATGGAATTAAGTAGATGACATATATATATATACAGATAAATCCAATATCATTATTACGTCATATATTTCATGATTACTTATAATATATTCTTTATAATCATTCATTAATTGTTAATGTGGAGAATGAATCTCATCGCATCGTGGAGACGGTTGTCCGTACGTACGCACGAGCGATGATATCGATCTCATGATCTTGAAATTGTGTTGGAGTGTATGTATACTGTTTCAGAATCAATATCACTTTACAATAATCATATATAGTTATTATTTACACCATTATACCCATCCAAGTAAGGTGGTGGTGGAAAATAGATTACACCCCGGCGTGGAGACAGTATTCCGTACGTACGCACGCGTGGTGATTTCATTTTCCGTAGGATGGATAGATGGTGAATAGGGTTGTTTCATACGTATAATAACATATGAGTATATGAGTGATACTGATGTTATTATTTCATAATGAAAAAACTAAAGAAGAAGAAGAAGTGGAAGAAGAAATAAAGTTGAAAGAATTGGTAATGAACATTACCTCTTCTTTGAAGCGCCTCTTTGAGTCCTCCTCTTAGGGCACTAAAATTGGTCTTTGAAGAAGACAAGGACCTCTAAGATGTTTCTAGGGAAGTGGAGAAGAGAATTTGTCAGGGATTGGCCGAGCATGTAGGCTCAAAGTGGTGTGAGGAAGGGAGGGAGGAGGTTCCCTTTTATAAGGGAGGAGAGGGGCACGTTTGGAATAACTAAAACTATTATTTTATTATAAAGACAAATTCAGTTTTAAATAGCTCCAAATTGATTCATTTAGAAGATAAGGTGGGGATGGGTCGAAATCCTATCATCCAATATAATTTATACAAGTTTAGGTTCCTATTTTAACCTTATCATTTAGATTTAACATTAAGTAAAATAATTTTACTTTTACCGTGTCTTCTTTTGTTCTTATACTATAAGGTTAATAAACTTACAATAAGAAGCCAAACGAACCCCAAGATATTTATTATTAATATATATAACCTTATCTAAGTCATTTGTCCGAACCTTAGATTTTTAGTAATAAAATAACAATTAATAATATAATATTTGTTTTAAAAACTATTTTATGTCAATTTTGACACTATTTTGTAATTGATTTTTGTGAAAATCATAACAGAATGATTAGTTCTCACAAAGTTAATTAAATCAATAATAACATGTCATATTAGCCTATAAAATTAGTTTATTTAATAAAAAGTCTTATATTACATTTATTTGGGTATTTATAACATCAATTATGTCAATATTTCATTAATAAGATAATTACTGCATCATCTTTGTGTCATAAATAAATTAAATTATATAATGTCTAAAAATTAAAAATAAAATACAATTATGTAGGAAATAGTTTTATCTTTCAAATTAATATTTATAGTCTAATTTATCTTATGTATAACCCTATATTAAAAATTATTTACTTATTAAACATTGATTTTAACTATTTTAACCCTCCTTTAAATAAATTAATAATAAATGTCCTAATCTAATCCAAGTGGGCCTAAATGGTCATATTTTATTCCTATGGTTGTTTTTGGTCGAATTACACTTATCCAATAGAATTAGGACATGTTTTAGGGTAATAATAATATCATTCTTACCCTTAATTACCTTATTTACTTTTAACCATGGTAAAAAAAAGTAAAAAGTTACTATTTACCAAAAATTATTTTCATCTCATTGAACCACATTTTACTTACTGACATCAACCTTGTCTCTTGGATTTTTGAAATTCCACTCACAGAAGTGGTAAAATTAGGTTTTATGAAAAATTCATTTTTTTACTACCACTTAGTGGTTTCACTATTCATAAAAAAATTAATGTTTTTAGAAAAATACGAAAAATTAGGCTTAAGCTATATTTCATATTATGAATTAAAAAATGATGTCTATTTTACCAAATTAAATACATATCAGTTGCATTAATTAATTTAAAAATTAATTCTCGTCGTTAAAACAAATAGCGTGTTCTTATGAGATAATAACTATCAAAAGATTGACATTTGTTTATCTCTGGTTTAAATGTGAAATTATATCCAATGACCAACATTGTATTAAATTGTAAAAATATATTCTAAATATACTTTAAAACCACTCAAATTAATAATTTATCACTATTAATTTTTTCGATTAAAAATGTTGTTTTTAATTAAAATTTAGTAATTTTCACTATTCATCAGAAAATGAAAGTTATCCGAAAAGTACCAAAATTTCACCCTAAGCTAATTTCGATATTCCAAATCCCAAAATGAAGTCCATTTTGAAAAATAAAATTTAAAAAATTTGAAAAAGTGGCAATTACTATTCATAACGGTTAGTTTTAATAATATTTTAATAGCATATCATTGTTTAGCGAAACTCGGTATTGCGTACAACACACGCTATCGCAGAAGGTCGCGCTTGCATGTAATGCAAGCCAAGTCAGGTTTGCATGTTGTGCAATAATCCTTTGTTGTTTCGTATAACATAATCCAACCATATTTCATTTATACATTGAATATATACATATATACTCAATGTTACGTAGAATAACTATTATCAAAATTATGTGTAACACGATCCAAGAATAGTGTTGCGTATACTGCAAGATAATACGGTGTTGCGTATAGCGCAAGGTAGTCTTGGTGTAGCATACAACACAAGACATTAATGAAATTAAAAGAATATTTTTCATAAAATCTCGGGGTGTTACACACAGCATGGGAAATAAGGTTAGGGATGGGTTGAAACCTAAAATCAATAACATTTTTTATATATATGACACCCATTCCATTCTAGAATGGTTTGAATTCATACAAAACTCCAAAAAAGGGGTGGCCGATTTAAATCCAATGGGAAAGCTATGTCTACCCCTAAAACACTCATTTTTTGTCACAAGGGAAGACCCAACCCAACCCTTCATCTTAAATTTTTTGTTTAACCTCTACTATGCTTGAAAATGATGAACACCCCCACCCCATTTCTATTTATATTTTTATGTTTCTCATTTTATTCCAGAAATTTTACATTAAGGTTTTGAAAAATTTTATTCTATTTCTGTAATTCCTCAAACAATGGAATTATATACACTAACCTAAATAGTTACTGTAATTAGAATCTAGCAGGAACATGGATGGTAAAAAATTGACATATATATAAATATATAAATATGATCTTTATTTTTATAAACAGAAAATGGATTCATTCCATATTAAAATTTTTGATGCATGAAACTCTTCTATCCATGATTGGTTAAAATTGAAGTTTGATGAGATGGCACCATTGTGTTGACCTAAAAAAAATTTACTATAAATTTAATCTCTTTGGATTAAAAAATCACACTATCACTATGATACCATTTTTTGGTAATAGTACTGGAAGCAGTAGTAGATGAGATAGAGATTTTATTTTTTTCATCACCAAATTGATGTAACAACATCATATCTGAAAAAATGAACCCTTGTAAATGGTAGAGGATCGTGTGTGAATTTATTTATGCACAAAAAACAAAAACAAAAAATTAACTAGTTTGTTTTTACGGTGAATTCGAAAAACACTCAACACCAGTATTCATTGCTTGAAGGAACCATGGCTAAATCCCCCTAGATCAACCACACACACTTCAGAAGTATATGGGAATGATGCTTATTGATGTCTGATGGATAGAATGTCGATTTATAGAAAATTTAAATGTCCATATTTGAACTACTATAATGATTCTTCAATCTATGAATGATAAGTCATATTTGTTGTTTGGTCCTAAAATTGTTCTCTCTAGGATTTTTAAGGATTGAGAGGGTGACTCTCTTAATAGTACCGTGAATAATACAAAAAATGAGATCCTCTTATTGCTTATATAGTAAGGTAAGAAATACCAAAAAATGGACCCTTGACCCCTAAATATGTATTACCCACTAAATAATCCATAAATGACATGTTATGACAAACCAAATGCGTTCCAAATATAATTCAATTTCTTATCACTTACTTATAATATAGTAAATATATTATGTGATAATTTCAAGCCATTAAATAGAATAATTATGCCTTTAAATATTAAAAAACCATGATTTTTAAAATAATATATGTTTATTAAATATTTTTGCAATTTATTCACTTAAATACCTGAAAATACATTAAATAAATAAATTCAACTAAAATTAATAAATTCTTGAATAATAATGATTTTTTATTTCTTGGAGATAGTTTATAATCAGAAATCTCTTTGAAATTGTGGTGGGTCCCACCATGTCTTATACTCCTATTCATTGGAATATTCCATACTTTTGAATATTCTTAGCATGTGTCCCTTTAGGACCTTATCTCAAAAGAAGTTATTACTACACACAAATCATGAGAAAATTTTAGCAACCCATCAAGTTCCCTAAAATGTTATGGAATATTCATAGTAACAACAACCACCCTTTAATAGACACCGTGTACTATATTCTCTTTGTCCTGTGATATCTCATAAAACAGAGCACCCACATTATGTCATTTTCTATTACTTATTTATTATTTGTTCACCTCACTTGAAAAACATAACTTATTCTACCATGTACATGGATTTAGATATAGTAATACCATCCTAATCAACTAGGCCCAAGATATCACTTCCTTCTTGAATAAAATTATATCTTTATTATTTATTCAATTATATACCACCAATAAAACACCCAACAAAAACTACCTCTCCATGAAATATGTTTCATGGTTTTCATCTTGCATCAAAGTGTATAATGAAGTGGAATACAATGATAAAAATATAATGGTATGATTCTATTACCCATGATCACATATAGAAACATAAAATGATACCCAAAACTAATGGTGTTCCAATTGGTAGTCCATTCTACATGATCTTAACTTCTCAAGATCACCAATTGAAAAATTCATTCAATGAATTATAAATTATTATAACCCCCCATCACTGTATTGTCAAACATTATATTATTCATGTTAGTGTAATGAATCGGGACTATAATACCTAAGTTTATGATTAATATCATTGTATCTCTAGACTCACATTGTAGCCTCAGAATTGATATGACCATTTTATAAGAAAAACATTCTTAATAAATGATCATATAAATAGTAGATGTAAACATATCTACCCCATTATGGTAAGGAAAACAAATATATATATATCAAAATGTATTCATGTAATAGTAATCATAGTAAATAAAGTATTTCAGTCATGCTTACCCATTGACAATATTCATGAAATATATAGTCCTATACATTGTGGATTATTCTTTGAATTAATAAAAATATGAGTTTGGCCCAACCCAAATTGGTTTTTATACTATGCCAATAACCATCCACCATGATTAGAAAATGTCACATCTTTTTAACTTTATTATATTATGATACAATAGAATTTACACTAAATCCTTAATTTACCACCAGTTAAAATCATATAGAAAAAAGGGGTGGAGGAATTTTGGAAGAGGGGATTGAGAACTCCCCTCCATAAACATTACACTAATATAAAACCTTTATAAATAAAAAAGGTAAAATGGTGTTGAAATGAAGGGAATGGGGTCGTTTGTGAAACTACTAGAAACCAACGGTAGAAAATTATTTTATAAATTTTATAACATTTCAATTTCCATTATTAAAATGAATTAAAATCAGTATAGGTATATATTACATTGAGATCACGAACATGTTGGCGAAGTTCCCTAATTAAGAGTAGTCCAAAATAATAATGTCCATTTAGTTATGTATTGACCATTTTCATTACAGTTTAATGCACGCTTCATCATTACACATACCCTATTCTCCATGAATTTATTATTATTCAAAAAATTCCTCGTTTAAGACTTTACACCATGATGAAATGTATTTTTTGAACCATGATTTTATTATTCCTCTACGTAACAGATATTAAATTACGCTAATATATGATAAATATCAAATAAAAATTGTTTGAAAGACATATAAATAGTTATACACTTCAGTATATGTTAGTTATTAAAACCTCCCTACCGTAAAACATTCTTATCTTTAACAAGTCTCATCATGCATCTATTAATGTTAGTATAGGTCACTAAGACCCGATAAAAATTAAAATTCTTAATCTTGTATTGGTCCTTGTTATACCTATAACATACTTTTACAAATGGAACAACTAAAATATGGGACATCCCCATGTTCAGTTCCATCACACACATCATTTACTCCACAAAAAATCCATTCTAACTCATATCTGAGTCATCAAACCTGATCATGTGTAAAATGTGTCAGTAAATGCTATAATATACCATCTTCCTCCAAACATCAGATGAACCATACACTATGGTGCATAATTATCCACCATATCCTCAAAAACTCAATAATATAGTGATATTCATGAATTTATAATCCAATAATTTAATACATGAAAAATAGAAGTTTCTATTATAAACCAAACCATTACATACTTAGTGTTATTCCTGGACGCTTTTAAAAAATATCAATATCAACACTATAGTCGATCATACAATTCAAAACCTTATATAATACAATAAAATAATTTCACATTTCATCATACCTTTCATGAGTACCAACCACTCATAAACATTGTCCCTTAACCAGAGCAATCCTAAGGTTTTCACCAGTTAGTTATTGAACATCTTGACTAGAATGATCATCACCACCCAATAAAAAAATATGGTTCCCCCCAATAGCTAAATATATATATTTGTCTTACTTGAATCGAATCAAAATGTTGTAACATCTGACATCACTATATAGGTTTTTTTAACATGTTGTGAATAAAAATAATTATAATCAACCTGAATAGTGTATGACATGAAAAATAGCCCAATGGGGGGATCTCCACTATAGAATTTAATTTATTTCAAACCTATGATAACCAATATAAAAATGTTATACATAAAATAGAATACTATAACTCAAAAATCAATTACCATTTCATACAAACAAGTCCATACCTTGAGCCTCACTCCAGGGTGTATGACATTACGGTGACCTATATAGCCTCTATCCAAAATCATTAATAATCCATTAGAGAACACCCAAGATAAATAATTGAAAAAATAGTAGTGATATATATTATTATTATATGTATTTTTAATTTGAAACCACTCTAGAAACCACCCTGTTCATCAAGTATTTTTACATTTCCATATTTTTCTAACTTTTCACAGTCATAGTTGAGGCAGTCCTCAATTATTCGCTGATCAATCTAAGAAGGTAAACCCTTGACATAAAACTAAATCCACTAGTCAGTAAACCAATTTCCATATCCCATAAGAGGTCATATCTAACATCCTTATGACTAACCAAAACAGATAAATCATAGTTTGTATAGCCAATTGGTTATACTATAATTCCACTATAGAGACCACATATCACACACAAGTTATATTCTAATGCATCAGTTCTGACTTTTAAATCACACTTTATCCCCAGAGAACCCATTTCTCTATCCAACTATTGAAATAACATTAATGTATAGAATCCCAAGACAAGACGAGTATGAAAACCATTCATAATAAACACATACTTGATGAATATTTATGTGTTATTATTTAATGAAACCCATTTTCAATCTATATCCAATATTTAAGAAGCTAGGGATACTAATGAGTCGTAGTCACTATTATAATATATCATAACTTATCATGGTCCAACACCCCATACATGTTTCAAAGGGAACAAACCCACATACATAAACATCCTAACCACTTACCAAGAATGTATTAAATTTAAACACATTGCATTGAAAATGTAAATGTGACATAACACTAAGAGTAGAACAAACTACTCCCACACTCTCACCAACCCAATGAGTTATAAAAATATATCCCATAACATATCCCACATTCCACAAATGAACAATTACACCAATATAATCACTAATCTCATCTTTCCATGTCCATGGTTAGATAATACCCATCACAAATTCCACTAATATATCATAAAAGATCATTTATCTATCTCATAACAAGATAGAGATCATAAAAGAGAAATTACACTCAAAATGAAACATAAGAAAAACAGTTCTGGATCATTTCATAAATATGTGTAGGAATACACCCTTGTGAAAAAATGCCTTATAATTTGACTCATTCTACTACGAGTTGTATACTACCAATATTAGGCGAACATTCCAACTCTACTGACCATAATCCATAAGAATTATAGTCACATAAATTCATGAACCATCACCAGCTCTTTGATATCTTTATTTCTCAATGAATACATCATTCTCAAACCAATATACCATCACATTTTTCATAAATGTAATTCATATAATATGAATAATCTATTCATGATTAATATCATGACATAATTAATCTCCATGGGATCACCCATATCTCTTTAGATACACTACTATATCATAACCAATCCATGTTAAACATAGGAAAAGTTCCCTACTACATGATTAATACTAACTACGCCACTATATTGGTCTAGAGATCACCATCAAGATGATCTATAACTTATTTTATAGAATATATCCAACATATATCACAACACATGAAGCTTCTTCCCAAATTCTAAATCAAATATCTCTTGAAAACTCATAAGCTCCATCCCCATCGTTGAGATCCAATAAATATCACGTATCCCTATACTCATATTGTCATGAACCACTCATGATACTCATACCTGATCACCTAGTCAACCAACAACATAACCCTAAGGATGTTCCGAGTCTCCATGGTATTGAAAATAGTGCATGGTAATTGCAGGTTGGAAATTTGGAAAAACATTCACTCAGAAGAATGATTTAATATTTAAGGGTCCATGCTAAGTACCTGGAATGAACTATACATACATAGTAGAGTAATACACCCAATATAAAAATAATAGTAAAAAATATCTTAACCCCATATCTTAATATAAAATTAATTAATAATAAATCCTTAGAATAACATGCAGAAATCAAATGAGAATATATAATTGTACTCATTGATCTAAAATTAAATGATGCAAGATGGTTAGTTGGATAGGCGATTCAAAACTAGTAAAACATGCTACAAGCTAGATCCAAAACAAAAAATTATAATATTCTACCCCTATCTATCTAACATGTAGGATTATACCCACAATGTTACCTCTAAAAAGCTAATGTAATCTAGCATGAATACCAATCACCTATATGAAACACCTTGCCTGTTTCCACATCAAAAAATAATCAATATAACAATTGGGTGTTATAATAACAATCCCTATATAATCCTAACAACTGTTCCCTAAATAATTTTTTTATAAAAATAAAAACATTATTTTTTAAAGAAATTACATGATATTAGATTTTAAACATTTTAAGACAATAAGTAACAAAAAACATTCTATTTATTTATTATAGTAGGTAATGGAAAACCTAATCAATCATTACCAAATTGTACAACATGGGACATAACCTAAGGCTAGTAGGGTGAATTATTCCTAATATTCTCATGATTTATATCCATAATCATAATTAATTACTGTATATCGACTATTTTCAAAAGTTCCTTCATTAATAAAAGTACCACTTCAGTTCTATGGTAACACACTCAACTGGTGGAATTAATCTCTAAAAAATTATTTTGTTAGGTCTCTAACCTAGAACCCCTGGTTTCCCATGATGTTCAAATGAAACAAAAACAATTATAAAAGTTCATTTCATAATGATGTTACAAACATTTTAATGAATATATTTTTATCCTTATAAATGATTGGGATATTTTAAATAATATTGTAAAAGTTAGGTGTTGAGTCGGTGTGGGATTTTTGGTTATAGATAGGATCATTTCGATCTAATATAAATATAAAATATATTATATGAATCACAATTTTTTTAAATAATGGAATGAATCTAAAATAGAATATTAGATAAAATATGGAACCACTGGTAAATATTGAATTTGGGTTTTAGCATAGCTGTAACATAATCTATATGAATGTTGTGTGTTTGGATTGAGTGCCAACATGTGATGAAAAATAATTTAATACATTATTTTATTTATTTATTTGTTATTAAAATATTAACATGAACTATCCTCTATATAGAAATTCTTATGAAAAATATTTAGGTATAAATGTATAACCATTGAGAATCATAGAGGGTTGTTGGATGAGGATTCATGGATGATCAATGATAGACCATGGGTTGGAAATTAGTGATGCAATGATTCTTGTGGATCTCACCCACAACAATTAAACATGATGATTCATTATTTTTTATCATTCCAAACTCAAGGTAGAGAATTTTTTTCATCTGTTTAATCATTATTGGTTCATCCAATGATGAACATGAATCAATTCCACTAACAAATTAATTCATAGGTCGATCATGTTTGATGATTCATATTTATCATCTGGTTATTTTGGGATTGATCATTTTTATTACTGTTGATTAATTTATTTCTATTTATTTATCATTATAATAGAAATGAATTGAGACTATCCCAGACAAAGGCCAAGGCTCATTCCCCTTGTTGTGTTTTTTCCTATTCTCCCACCATTCATCATGCGTTCATTGTCAGAAATCTATTTTCCTAATGGTTTAACAAATACCCATTAATCGATTTGTGTAAATTAAATATTTAAAATAATTTATTTTTAAATTGGGTTCCTGATCTATATCAATAGCATGACCATGGTAAAAAATAATGGTAGATGATCGATTTGGGATTTGGAGATTCCCCTTTTCACCGTTTTCATCATTCAGAGGACACGGTTCGACAAAGGCGATTACCTATCAGATTTGATTCCCAAAATCCATTCACCGGTGAAAAAACATGGTTAATCCTAGATTTCCATTTTTGAGTGGGTATATTGGAATAATTTATTATATTAATGGTGTAGGATATATTCAAATAATAACATGTATTTTATGCTAAAATGCCAACTAAAAAGCATATGTTTTGGAAGAACACACATTGTTTGTTTCTCTACGATGGAGAAAGTGTTTATATGGAGATACATATTTTATATACCATTTGTCACATGTCAGACGCCGTGTAACCTATGGTTGGATGAATGGTGTGTACCCCTAGGTACCTAAACATAGTTATAACTAGGAACATGGGCATGTTCATAATTTATGGGAAGAACTTGGTACTCAGATATGACCAGATTACCTAGATACAACAAGGTATACGGGAATAGAAATATTAATGGAGAACAACCTCATGTATATGAGAAATGTATGATGTAAATGGGTAGACTTGGTGTACATAAGACACAATATCTTCTCTGAGTACACACCGTGCACTTTATCTAAGGAAGGTTGCGGACCTCCGTCTCTTTTGTGTAAACTGATATCAGCTGGGTGAATTACCATGGTCCATCCCTATGATGATACAATAAGAAATTACATCCTAGTCATTGGAATGTGATCCCATATAAGGTATTATTTTTTGATATCATTTTCCAATCCCTCCATGTGACACGATACGTGATCCTCTATCATCCATTATTCTTCCCTTGGTGAGGTTTGAGGAATCATCATGACCAACACACATGATAATATGATCCCCTACATAAAAGGTTACTATATGTAGTATCTGGTATACCCCATAGGCTCATGTTAAGACCCTCTATCAAAGAATCATGATCATTAAATATCTAATGAGTACATCATCATAGAGTGGCTGATGAAAATAACCTCAGGGATGAGTGCCATCAGTGATTTCATGAATCATGGAGTGACTTTTCCTTGAATAACATTACCTTGAGGTATTGAGAAAATTTATATTACCTCTAGTATTTTTGAGATAGATTTATGACGTGGTTTCTATCTTGAGTATATATAGGATATTATAATGATATCTTATATTCGTATTAACACACCTTCATGATTATGAGTTGACTTATCTCTCTATTGATGCTTTATGTTTGATGATTTTGAGGTGTCCTACTAGGTACTGTTATACTCGCCCCTTCATTGTATCTTCCCACAAATTTCGTTTCTTATCAATATTATAGACCATTTGATACATTTAGTGTAGGACCAAGAACATGTAGATAATAGTTTTTTGTGACAGAGCATGGTTTGCACCATGTGTTACATTTGATAGAAAATACTTTATTCTTAGAAGGTTTGAATCTTTTATTGTTTTGATTGTATTTTTTTGTATCCCTTTATTCATTCCAATAAATTTTTTGGAACTTTGAAATTAGATATAGATTTATTCATGCATTTCTTATTAGATTTAATTTATCTTTTCACATAGTGGTTGGAGATGTGTGTTTTTACATGTACCTTAGGATAAGGCCTCCCATGTGTGTAATATGACTACTAAAAACTTTTCACCATCACTTGGAATATTACTTTTAGATTTGGGGTGTCACATTAATCATATCATTATCCATGAAGGCCCTGGTGGGTCAAGTCAGGACAAACACAATAATATTTCTTATATCCATTCTTCAAAAGAATTCATGGTTCCCAAAACAATAAAAATTTCAAATAATTATTTCCATAAATAATTAATTACTCATTGAGAGTTTATCGTACCCCTAAAAATTTTATAAATTTATTTTTAAAGGATAAATCACATAAATATCATCCTATAAGGGGTGATCATTAAACCAACTACCTAAATCAATGAACACATTGATAAATAGGGTGAATCCATATAAAAATGGAATAGTAGATCCTTATATAGTATGTGAAATGCTAAAAATTCCATTACATCACTAAAAACTGATATAAACATTAAACATATGTCTCCACTACCCTAGGAAAGAATTAAAACCATGATAAATAGAGGAATATAACATAGTAAATTAGAATAATTCACTTAACATGGGTTATCCTTGAAGAACCTTGAAAAACTAAAACCAAAAATAAATTTTTCGGTTATGGGGAGCATGTTTTCATCATAAACATGGGATTATAATTTGAAAATGATGATAGAGAGTTATTTAAGGTTGTTTTAGTAATTTCATTTTTTATTACCACTAGGTGAGCTATACAGTTTAGCCACATGGTTTATAAATTTTTTGAACCAACCATATAGATGCTACTAGAATCATCTAGAGTAAGACACATAGTTTGTACACCTGATTTAGGAAACCTTTTACTAATATTAATACTCCTCTATAATTAACTATAGGAATATTCATGGTTAGGTGACACAATTTTCACTAATTGTGGGCCAACTATGTGACACACATTTCCCCCCTTTATTTCAAGTTTTAGAATAAAATATCTTCAAAATGAAAAAAAATAATAATATAAGAGATATAAAAACCCATACATGAAAATGAAATTGTGGGTGGGACAATTCTCTCCACCATATCACTTTCAAGCCTTAAAAAGTATCTTTTATGATTGATCTAAGGAAACAAATCACCATTGCTCTCTCATAAGGGAATCTAGCTCCAACTTTTCCGGCACTTTTCTCCAATGCTTCTATAGAATCAGAACTAAGTGAATATAATTTATATAAAAACATTATATTTAAATTTGATGATTTGAATTGGTTTCTTAGTCACTAATACATTCATCTCCAACCAATGCTCTTTCTAGTTTAATATTTTCTAAAGATTATATTGGTACTTATTTAATTGAAATACATGGAGTACATTAATAATAGATATAAGTTGAGGGGGAAATTCAATCAATAAGATACCCAATGAATTCATTTAATGTCCCTAGAGGGACCCACATTTCTTTCGGAAAGAATCCCCTACTTCCCAAATAAACCATGTCCCAAATGAGGTGATACCTGAGAAACACTAGGCCACTAACCAAAAATTACTGGGGATGAATTCAAAATATTCCATAGTAATTATGGTGACTCTAATATATCACCCATAACAACCAAATTTTCATAATATTCATTACTATACACCAAAAAAGTCTTAATATCACAAGGATGGTTTCACCCACCATTGGCCAGTATAATGGGGAGCGATAAGGATGACCATATGAAGATTTGAATGGACACATCCAAATAGTGTATTGATATTTAATATTATATAAAACCTAAACTAGTGATAGATGAGTATACCAAGAACCACTTATGTATACTATAAATTAATAGACAATATCCTTTAAGATCTGAAAAGAAAACATCATCACACCATCCATTTTTGTTTGGAAGGTTGTGTTTATTTTTACCTTAGATCCCATCACCAATATGAGGAAATTATAAAATAAAGATATAAATTTTGGATCTCTATCAGAAATAATGTCATTGTGAATTACAAACAATCTCATGATCCTCTACACATATAGCTTCCAAAGATTATCTACCGAATTCAAAAATTGATCAATATGAAATGATCACATTTTCCAACTTAAAAATCATGACCTAGATGAAATTCAATCCTCTATGGGTTATGGGGTAGTCAAAACATTAATCCATATAAACCTCATAAAATATTCAAATATAGATGATAAGGGTCTAGAGTAGGTCATAAGGTTTCAAAATGTTTATCCTTAATCCCTTGATAGTTATAACAATAAGAAAGAAAAATCATATACCACATGCCTCATATCCAACCACAAGTACTAATATATAAAATTATAATACGTTGTGGTGTAACTAGAATGAACAACGCATAGATCCTTATCATAGTACTTTATCACATCCTTCCCCACATATGTGGGGCATACTATTTCATGAAGTAGGAATTCGTTTCTAGGATATGGACTACCCGCTGGTAGTATCCTCACTATATATAGTTGCTATGATATACTATCATTCTTCATCTTATGATTACCCCTAAGATATGAGTTCATAGAGAGAAGGTGTCAATTTAATATTACTAAGAAATTTACATTCCTTCTTCACCCTCACATCTAGATTAAAGTAATAAAAAATATTTATAATTATCCATTCCTCACTGCATCCATTAGAGCATGGGATCAAAATTGTTTGCAGACTACATCAGTTATAACATTTCCTTACATTATGTATAATTGATATAAAAATCAAAAGTTTAATGGTATTACACATATAACCTTTTTATGATATTTCAATCATCTTGAGAAAAAATTTATCTTATGATTTTGTGATTAGTGTGTACCATAAAATTCTAACCAAATAGATAATGTCACCAACACTTAATCCCACGAATGAATGATGATATCTCTATCTCATGGATGGGGTAGTCTCTCAAATTTGGTTGGAGTTAAAGAGAACCATAATCCACTACATAAAAATCCTGTATGAGAACAAAACCCAAACCCATACTTGGTTTATCACAATACAACACATAATTAAAGCCTTCCTCAAGTAGAATCAAGATAGGGGTGATAAAATCTATATCTTGAACTCATAAAATGAGGCTTAACATTGTAATATCTATATATAATTCACTCGTTTAGGATTAAGAGCTGCTAATTTTAATGAAATCTTATATGAGTCCATGATTAATTTTTGATAGTATCATAATAATCTTAAGAATTATCATATCCTAATATTGTTTCTTGTACATCACCAAGACATAATAGTCATCAACTTCTTTGAATCAAACCAAATTCCTTATTCTTAAAACACATTTCCGGAACACTTTACTTCTTGGATTTAAAAACTATATTTTTATTACTTTGAATGAAAATTATGATCATGAATAATTTCAAATATAATCCCATGAAAATAACCCTACCCTGATGTAATCAATGAATAAAATAAAATATCATCAATGAATACAATGATAAAATAATAAAAGTGAAAATGGAATACGTAGTTCATAAATTGCATAAAAACTATATGAGCATTAGTTAAGCTAAAACCCATCACAATATATTCATAATGGACAATTTTTTTTTGAAAATCAGTCATGGGAACATTAGATTATCTAACCCTAGGTTGATGGTGACCATAATGAATTTAAATTTATTTGAATGACCTTTCGATTTTCATGTAATCAAATAACTCATCAATGTAGGGTAAGAGATAATTATTCTTGATAGTTACAAGATTCAATTTATTATAATCAATACACTTATAAAGAGACCCATATGACTTCTTATGAAAAAATAATTAGATGGGGGGATAAGGATATAAACTATGATGGATAAATCCATTACCCTCTTATTAATCTAGATTTATTTTTATCTCATTTAGTTTATTAGGTTCAAATTATATAATGAAAATGGAACATGTTGTGTTCTATGTGTTATGTTAATTGAGAACTTGAACTACCTCTCAAGAGGTAATTCTATCAAATCATCTTTTTATAAATTGGGAAACCCAATAAATATGGGATATATATCACTCCTAGGACTCCCTTTATTGACATCTAGCATAAGAGATGATACTTGGAACATAATCTTTCTTACCTAGGAAGGAGGAGGTCCCGCCTAACAAGATTACAGGTTCCATTTTCATTAGAATTGGTTTATACTTGAATTAGAAGAAGAGATAGATACACCTAATAGATAAAAATTAATGTGATATTTATAATAAATCATCCATTCCATCTCAAATATTATATAATGTATATTCATTTTGGGGACTAGAAAATTTCATTTCAATTCTACCTCAAATATGGAAAGAATATAAGAGGAACATTAAAGGAAATACTCTTTCTTTCTCCTATAGGGAGTTGATATATCAATGTAATATGGAATAATGTTAGATGAATGATTCAAAATATCCATATTAAAAGAAGTTATAAATGATTGAGAAGAATCAGTATCAAATAAAGAATGAAAAATATATTATTCAATAAGAAAAGTACCTATCTCATTCAGTTATCCAACCATTGACTCCATTAGAGATTTCCCAAAATAAAAAAATAACTAGTCTCAGTTTGATCCTAAGTCCGACTACATTCTTTAGGGTCACTTTTTAATTTATTTTACTGATATAATGAACTAACATTTCCTTTAAACACATTATAGTGAGACCTTGTAGCCTTTTTTATATAACTATGTTTGGGATCCTTGATAGGCCTAGGAACCAGCACCAATCCTCATCAAAAGATTAATTATAATAAATATATGGAGGTTACTGCTACATATTAATGATTGTAATTTCATTAAAATCTTTAGAAAATAGGTATTTATTTTACCTAGTTTACTAAACTCGGGGAACATTGGTTCCACACTCCCCATAGTGGTAGAGAAATTCACAAATTGAATAAGTAATAATCCACCATTACTACCTCTTAATGTTTTATACCACTTCCTCTCCCTCTTACAACATAAAACTCATTACCAAATTAAATTATGGAGGTTTAAAGAAACCCAAACATCTAATTTTTATCAACATCCACCATAAAATATTGATACTGCACTTCAGCATAAGTTTTAAGATTCAACGAGAATACTTGAGATATAATGACTATTCAAAGAAACATTTCAAATATACAAGTCTTTAATCTATATTTATAAAAAATCACTAGAGAAAAATGAAATAATGTTTCTAACTGATTAGAATATTACATGATGGTACAATTACCCTATTTGAAGAAGAAAAACTCCCAATACTTGTTAATTTCAATAGTGTTCAAGTTAAATTGGTTAGAAAACTTTACATTGAAGTCCTTAAATCTATATTTCTCATGAAACATAGCCTAGAACATTAAATCACATCACTTTAAGATATTTCCCTAGAGTATAGAGGTTGAATATTTTACATTAATTTATTTAAGAGTATAAGGAATAAAAATTTCTTCCAAATTTTTCCAACTATTCATCCAGTTCTTCAGGATCATTTCTACATTGGATGGTTGGAAAGTAGTTATAAATATATTCTTGGGATCAAACATTATCGAGATCTGGTCCTAGAATTTCTACTCAAGGATTAAAAGACTAGTTCAAATTAATTACTCCATGACATGAACTTTTATTACTATGACAATAATGAGACTTTGATCTATGGGAGAATTTTTCCTTGGAAAATTATCCATTGCTCCCTCTAGAGGATTTATGTTTAATCTTTGAGGGGGTTTGATACTATATTAAATTAAATAAATAGAAAAAAATACCTTTAAAACCTGTAACTGAAATCAATTTAAATTTCACAAATTCAGTAAATGACCATAATAATCATACAAAATCTTTCAAAAGAATAAAGATATATAAATACAAAAAATTAAAACTTTACATGGGTTAAACACATTGTTTTCCAAACCATGTTCTAACAATGAAGGGATCTCTAGAATCAGTATCATGTAAGGGTCATATTTTTTATCACATGGTCTAAAAACCATGTTCCTAATATATTATTAGCCATAAATGCATTAGACCATTCCATATTTAGCATGAAAATCCAAAAAACTCAATATAAAATCAAAATACATTTTATAATAAACATTTCTCAACATCCCATGGTAACTTAAGGACAATTATAATTAATGATGAAAAAAACCACTTGAAACCTAATCCTCATTCCCTGACGATCCTATCTCATATCTACTAGGACTCCCAATAAAAAATGAAAAATGAGCTCTAATACCATTTTTTCACAAAGCACCTGAGGCTACCATGACTCATGAACCTGAGATAGCACATGATATGGATCAAAAGTTATGTTCATTACCCATGGGATATAAATTTGATCTTGAGAATCATGGGAATATATTTTGGGAATGTTTTCATGTAGACGAATTATTTAATATTCAGGAATAATAAATATGGTTTTTACAGAAGTTCTTATACATGGGGGAGTTGTGTTATCAATATATATATAATAATAATAAACACCTTTACTACAAAACATAATATAAAAGGAAGATATAATAAATGATTAAAATTATATTCCAATTTAAAACTAGAATATATCATTACACATGATGGTAAAAAATTTAAAGATATGGGATTGAAAGATGAATACATAATAGAAAACCACTAATAAAATTCAACAAGATGGTACCAAACTAATAATAAATGATGCTACCCATATTCATATGAAAAAAGGGCCCATCTCCATAATGGAACCTCTACAAAACATGAGTAAAATTTCTTGAATACCTTATAAGGCATTCCTTCCCTTTTTTAACATCATATAAAACAAGTTCTATATAAACACATTTGGTGTATTTTATGTGTGAGCATAACAAGCCATGTAGGATTCCACCAACTGTTCAATGAACATATTTTTTTGGGAAAATTAAAACAATATTAATTAAAGTAACTAAATAAAATTAAATTATAAATATATAAATAAAATAGTTAACAGAAAATAATAAATTTATTTATTATACAAGGCGATGGAAAAAATAATGAAACATTACCAAAATGTAACACATAGAATATAAACTAAGGATACTAGTATCAAAGTTTTATAATATCCTCACTGATCATATCCATAATCATAATTAACTTCCATTTAACAGAATTAATAATGAGTACCCTCATAACCAATATTATTACTTCACTAGCTATATTAGTACAATAAATTTTAAGAATAAATCAAAAAAAGATTTACTTAGGTCCCTATCCAAGAACATGAGGTTTCCCATAATGTTTAACTGATTCAACAAGCATTAAAAAAAATTCATTTCAACAGGAAATTTCAAACACAATATGTTTTCTTTAAAAAATTCTCTAAATCCTTTTCTGCTATAAAATTAAGTAAATAGATCAAAACACTATTTCCACATATAATATGGTGCTTAATGAAATTATTTCATATTTATATATTTTTTTTAAATTTATTTTAATGAATGAAGAATATATTTCTTGACCTATAAAGGGTCATAAAAATACCATGTAACACAATCAATGAAATCTTTTCTATGTGGGATGAATCCACTTGGAAAATATTGTTTATATTCTTAAATGAAAATATAAACACAAAAAAATAAAATACTACACTCATAAAATTCGTGAAACATGATCAATAGTTTACTATGGGCTTGGGAAGGAATGCGTACTAGAGAAAAAATGGATTAAATCCTAGGAAATTAGAAGAAAACACTTACCTAGGGTTTTCAGTAATGAATCATAAAAAATATCCCCCAAATGAAGCTATTGGAAATGGGGAAGGGTTCACCCCACAAGGGGGATGATATTCAAAAAATGTGGTAAGATAGGGGTTTTTAATGTTTCCCTGGACTCACACTCCTAGATATAGTGCCTAAAACACATACTTCATATATTGAATTTTATACCAACTATAAATTCCTGGGCATAACTATCCTTTAATGACATGAATTAAAGAGGATTTTTCATTATATAATATCCCATGACCTTTTAGGTTGAGAGTTTTAGATAAATAAGGAATGACATAAACTAACAAGACCCATGTATTTACCAACCAATGAAAACTTTTATCCATTACATAAGAATATACAAAGTCTATAATATCTATTCAACATCTTTAACAAATCCCCCAAACATTATAGTCTTAGATTTATATCATGTGCAATAATTTTATTTATACCCTTGGGAAATAAAAAAATAAAAGGGGTGATCTCCAAAGATAGGTATGTGAATAGAAATAACATTATCAATAGTGGCATAAAAATGGAATTAATGATATAGTCAGAATGAATAAACAACATGAATACATAATGAACTGAAACTCATAGAATAATATATCAAGGGATAGGAATGAAAATAAAAATAACATTTATATAATAATAACTATTTTTTGATGGAATTCTTAATAATGGACATCTTGATCTTACTTTAAAGGCCGTAGTAGGGAAATTATTCTTTCCATCAAATACATATCCAAGTTATTGTTATTGTAATAAAGACCAAAATCAATACATATTTATGGAATGGGAAAGTCATACACTAAATAACCAAATAATTTTGTCTTATGAGACCCAATGATGCATCAAGATTATAGATAATGCCAAACCCAACCATCCACTTGTTTAAGTCCAATCATATTATCATATTATATAGTGAGTAAACAATAAAAAATAAAAACTTCGCAATAATTATCAAATTTGGAATAACGACATATGGAATTTCAATAATTTTCCCCAATTTAAAAAAATGGATAACATGACAATAAACAATCCATAAAAAGATGTTGATGGTTAAACATTTCATTGTTAACATTCTTATATAATCAATAACTACCAAAAAATATAGATTTCTAATAATTCCCTAATGAATAAACAGTATAAATTTCTATGTAATAATAGCTTTAACAATAATCATATGGGGTAATGGTATATGTTCAAGTAAAAAATTTCTATAATAAATTGATGTATTGAATCAATGTGAATACCATTTAATTAAAAACAGAAAATATTTTATTCATAATGTAATGTTATGGGAAGAAACGTTCTGCCTATTTATAGTGGATGGGTAGGAATGTAAAATGATGTGATAGATAATATATATTTGATAGATAATAATGATACATAATCCATCTATATAAATAATGGCGATTGATGTGAATGAAAATACCCCCAATATAACAAAGGAAACATAGAAGTATGTTTCCAAAGATGAAAAACAACTTTGAAAAAGAATGTTTCAAACAGTATCAAACAATAAGTGATAAAGAATAATATTATTTGATACAGTGATTATAATACAAAATTTATAAATATATATATTTATTAGAAAATAAACCATGTAACATAAATCATATGACTCTAAATTATTTTGAATATGCAAAGAAAAGTGTATGGAAAATTTTAAAAATAATTTTGTAATTTTATTTAACAGTGATATGGAATAATAACATACATATAACTTATAAAAATAACTTTTTAAAATGTAAAATTTAATATTAAAAAAATTATTATAAAATTAATTTCCAAAAATTGATACATAATGACATAATGTATTCAATAGGAAATGTGGATCCAAATGAAAAAACATCTGATTTTGAAAGGATCCTTTTTAATTAATTCAATTAACATTTGTTGAAAACCAATACATTAAATATAGTAATAAAATGTTCATTACATTGAAATAACAATTTCCCAAATTAGATTATAAAATACCTTATAACAAAATATAATGGTGGGGGAACCCAAGCATGGAAGAAAAAAATTTAAAGTTAAAACATTAAAACTCAAAGAAAAAAGATTGGATTCAACAATATCCCTTACAAGAAACATACTCACTGGTGCATAAAACAATTGGAAAGGTTTTTACATGGAAAAAACATTAAACAGTGAGATAATACAACATAATATAGTGAAAGGGTATAATTTACACAATTTCTATATTATAAGTTCAATATAACAATCATAACTCAATGAATGGAAATTGAGTTACAAAAAACTCTTCCAATAGGGTGATACTTGAGTCAAAATAAATTTTAAGAAATGAACATGATTTGTATTAGTATATCCCATGATTTCTAAAGAATTAATTATAGAAAATTCATGTTATATAAAATCAACAGAACATGTTAAAAATAAAACATGATGCATAACATGTAAAATTTGTCAAAGAATAAGAATTGATACCAAGAAAACCCTTGGGAAATTATAATTTTTTTGAATCAAGGCCCATAAGAGGATAAATTTTAAAATAGAAAATTAAATAATAGGAATAATAAGGAAATCATGAAATAAAATATCAAATATTCAGTAAGTACACCATTCAATAGGAAACATTTTGTATAATATAAACATGTCTTAATGAATTGAAATTTGAAACAATTTACACTTTCCTTTTATCTCGACATCCAAGAACATAACTTATTATCCTGTATCAAAAAAATAATAATAAAATAATTCATAAAATTAATTTTATTCATTTTCATTTATACTCTTCTTATATATTCATTCTAAATATTAATCCAAACAATCCTTTTACCAATTTTCATAAATTGGGTGTTTATAGTTTTATTGTTCGTACTATTTTATTGAAAAAATGTTTGTATTATTTCATTTTAAAAATTTCATCATTAAAATATCATTAAAGATAATTTAATAAATGTTTCGTGATATTTTTAGAGGTATAATTTCATTTCATGGTATTTTTGGTTATAAACTATGAAAATAAAATAGTTGACAATCTTGTTTCAGTTATTCTTAATGAATGAAAGGTGTTCTTTTCATTAATGAGTTTAATAATAATGATACCATTCCATAAAAGAGTTATTTAGATATTTGTATCATCGTATACCAATATTTAGGTTTCTATGGTCATCTATGACACAAATCCAAGACATTGTGAAAATCAGTGGTTAAACCGACCCAAAATGAACATAACATGATTAATGGATGATTATGTGGGTTTTATGTTTTAATAACATTACAAAGTATAGAAATGAATATATTTAGTGTGTATTAGTGTAATATATAATAATTATGAGGAATTATAAGAAGATGTAATGTATATAAAAATATTATTAATATGAATAAAATTATTTTCTATATAGTATGTATGTTTTTAATGATTGAATTAATGATGATCATTTTTATCATATCATGAATAAATTTCCCAATTTTTTATAACACAATCCTAAATATATCAAAAAAATCATATTTATCTATTTAACCCATTCTCATGACCATCCAAGTAACATGGCTAGGAAAAAAAACGTAAATAAATATTTTTATAGATATGCTATGTCCACATGTATGCATGGATGATGATTTATTATCAATATAATTAGGGAAAAGAGTAATATGGTTAGCACTTTTAGAATAGAAAAATGGTAATAAATATTGTATGTATTTTTTAAATTCCCCATTTAAACTATCATTTTAAGGTGTTGAAGGAAAATTAAAAGTGTTGCGCCATAGATCAAGAAATTGAACACATTGAAATATTTAAATGTAATAATATATTAAAAAAACCTCGATGTTACATTCCCCCATTTAATGTGATTCATATAAATTTTAATTATCACTCACCGATGAAATTAGATGATTGTATTCATATCATAGTATCATGTGTATTTTTTTCATCATTAACTAGGGATATAGAAACATAAAAAGTGGGGATCTCAATTGCTCAGTAAGGGAAAAATTATAACATAGAAAATAATGGCATAAAAATGAAATAAATATTATGAAAGTAATAAATAAACAACATTAATCAATAATCAATTGAAACTGAGAGAATAATATATCCATGGGGAACAATGAAAATATAAATATCACATGGATAACAATAACTGAATTTGTGGAGATGGAATAAATAAATCTAGAAATATTTATCTTACCATCAAGGCATTATCCAAAAAATAATTCATGTTATCAAGGTTGTATAAAATATATCATTCTTGTAATCAATACCATAGTTAATAAATATTGTTAAATTTTTTAGGCATAATGAAAATATCCCAAAAATATTGTCTCATGAGAGTTATCAATGCATCGAGGGGATATATAATACAAGGAATGACATATCACTTGTTTAAGTCCAATGCATTCATCAAATAAGATTGTGAATAAATGATACATAATAAAATTTGTAAATAATAATCCATATTAGAAATATAAATTAAAAAATTACAGTAATTTTTCTTAGTCAATAAAAGGGATAACATGACCATAACCCATCTATAGAAAGAAGTTGTAAAGTTAAACAATACATAGTTAACTATATTTGGTAATTAATAAATTTTCATATTGAGATAAAAAATAAATTTTATTTCAACAGTTCCCCAATCAACGTCTGAAATAAATTTATATGTAAGTATCCCTTAATATAAAAATATTTGAAATAATGTTATAAATTTGTGGAAATAATTTTCCTAATCATTTGATGAATAAAATTGAGGTGAACAACCCTCAATTAATGAAATGGAAAACATGGTATTCACAAAGGCATTTGAAAAAATTGTCCCTATTAAATGTGGATGGTTTTGAAAGAATACTGTTGTGATGGATAATATATTTGATAAGGAATAATGATATATAAGATATCTATAGAACAAAGGTGGAGGGTAAGAAATAACATAATTTTACTTTAAAAAAGGATCCATCGAAGGATGTTGACAAAAATATAAAACTTCCTTGAAAAGGAATGAATTAAACAGTATCGCAGGATGAGATATAAGGAATTATAATGTTCGAAACCATTATTTCAATACAAAAAATTATTAATATATATTAATATGGGAATAAATCATGTAACATTAATCCAATGAGTGTAAATATATTTTCACATGAAAATTAAAATAAATGTGTAATGTTAAAATAGATTTAAGAACAAATTTATAACATTGATGTAAAATACACTTTCACATCAATTTAAAAAGTAACCATCTAAAAGGGGAAGTGAATGTTTTGAAAACATACAATTTTAAAATAAATCACCAATTATGGGTCCTTGAAAATGACATAATTGTTTCTATAAGAAACATGAAGCCAAATAATAAAACATTTGATTAATAAAGGAACAGTTTTAATACTTTGAAATCACATTTATTGAACACACACATTTTAAGAAGATTAATAAAACCATATAAGTACTAAAAATTAATTTTCCCAAGGGGGATTTTAAAATACCATAAAATAAAATATTATGTTTTGAGGAACCAAGAATATAGGTGAAAAGTTCTAGATAAAACATTATAACTCAAGGAAATCTGATTTTAATCATCATTATCCCTTATGGTAACCATAATTTATGAAGCATGAGAAATTTTAACACAGGTTTATGTGGAAAAAATTTAAACAATTATATAATAAATCATAAATCATGAAACAAAAGGATATTTTTATGAAACATTTCTCTTTAAATAATTATAATTATTCAATAGCTTGCATTGTACAAAACCATGAGTTTAAAATAACTATGAGATAGTATTAAACTTGACATGATACCCTATTATTTAAATTGGAGGGAATAAATATGAATAACTTAATTATTAAATAAATAAAGGCCCAAAAAATTATGAGTTTATTGTTAAGTGATTATAAAATATTCAAACAATTTATGGTTAAAGAATATTTTTATTCATAAAAATATAATTCATTAAAAAATGAGTTGTTCTTGTTATTATTATTTATTTTATAAAACGCCTCGAAAATGAATTAAAAAAATTAATTTTAATTTTATGAAAAAATTTATTTTTTAAGGAATAGTGTATATATTGATATTTATTGAAAACTGTATTTTCTTTTAAATTATTTACCAGATCCAATTATGTTTTAAATTAGTTTCAAATTTTAATTTGTTAATTTTTATTTAAAATAATATAATTATGGTTTTGTAAAAGGATTTTATACATGAATTTATTTCATAAATATTTTCTATTGTAAAAGGTTATTTTTTAAGGAGAATAATTTTATGGCATGTTACCGGTTTTATATTAAATTAAATAGTGATACATCTATTTGTTTATTTTTTTTTAAAATGGATAGAAAATTTTGATTCATAATGTAAAAATTTAGTAAAGGGATCCATTTTATTTTTGGTGAATATGATTAGTCACCTTATTAAATTTTATTTCTACAGTAAAGGGTAAATTGGTTAATTTAGGTTAAAAAAATTATAAAGACTATAAAATGACTCTAACAAAAGAAATTTTTTTATTGGATGGAAAAAAATTATACCCATAACACATAAGATTCGAAGTTATGTTTTCTAAGGGATAAATGACCATGAAAATGTCTTATATAATATAAAAATCAAAGAAAGTATCAAAAATGTCATTTTATATGCCTTTAATATTCCATATGAGTCCACATGAGAAAAAGTAATGTTATGAATGAATATAATCGTAAATTTTTAACATAATAAAACGTTTTTCATAATATATATTTATTTTTTACTTTTCAGGTCACTTAGTTGAAATTATTGTATTTATAATATATTTTTTCATAAAAAATTAAAGATGTAACATTCTTGCTTTATATACCAGATCATTTTTTATATAGGGTTACACAAAAGATATGTTCAACAATACCTATTCATATAAAAGCTATAATATTTATGTTTATGATGTATTTTTAAAAAATAGTGAACAATTAATTATATTAAATTTTTAAACAGCATTGGTATAGTAATTATTTTATTAATGGAAATATACAATAAATGGTTTAAAAATATAAAATAAATATAATTTTAGATAAATAATGTGAAAAATAAATTTTATATATTCACTTTTCATCTTAGGGATATAGTAAAATATTTTTTCTCAATGTTAAACTACAATATTGATATTTTTAAATGTCCATATAATGAATAGTGTCAAAACCTGTGATAATGATATTTTATCAAAATGATATTTTATTTAATTATTTAAAAATAATAAAAAATAATTAAACATACAAAAAAATATAATAATGCCTAAAATTTTATAAATTTTTAATTTATTATTTTATTAAAATCAGATAATTAAGATGTATAACCTCTTAATATTGAAGAATTTGAAACATTAGTTAATGTTAAAATATGTCAACTAATGGTTAATCAAAATGTTATGATATAAAATAATTAAAAAAAAAAGTATAAAAGCTATTGGTTTAGGATATTAAAACATTATCTCATATTATTATATAATTCATGGACTTTTGGAGGTACTTGGATTTATATTTAATTTTTCTTTAGTTAATATTTTGAGAAAATTCCAAAATTTCCCCTCACCTCAATTATAAAAGTTAACCTCCTCCCTCACTTCTCCACATCACAATGAGCCCCAAAACATGACCATAACCTCCTAAAAACATACCAATACATATTCTAAAGGTTCTGTTTTTCTCAAAACACCATCCCAAGTGTCCCAAAGAGGAGATCTAAAGGGTTTTATCTAAAGAAGTGGTAATCATATTTACCGACTCTTTTAAGATTATTTAATTTTCAACTTCATCCTTAGGTGTTTTTATCATTATAATGTAACACGTAAAGTCTAATATATATTATTATGTGATATTATTATTATGTGACAATTATATTCCCTATTTTAACCATCCTAGAAAAACAAAATCACCACGCGTGTGTACATTCGACATACCGTCTCCACGCTGTGGTGTAATCCGTTTTTCATCACCACATTATTTGTATGATTATAATGATGAAAATAATATATATATATATATATTATAGTTTTAACTTTATATTTATTCTAGAAAAAAATATATACCATTCACATCCTTACCTTTTTTTGTTAAGGGAATTACATCATCGCTCGTGCATATGTTTGACCTTCCATCTCTACGACACTATCCATTAAATTTTCTATATTAATAATTAAATAATGATTATATAAATTTATATAATGAATAAATATGTTATATATTACATTAAACCATTCATAAAATGATGCAACTATATCCTATTCACAATAATTATGACTTATATGACAAAACACGAATAAGAAAATAAGGTATTTATCACCTAAAAAGATTAATAGTGAAATATTATTAACAAATTAGTGATTATATGATCATATATGATATAATTAATATTAATATGGTTCTTTAATAAGTTAATAAAATTCATTAATCAATTTTACTTATTTTTTAGAAACGTACGAAGGAAATAAGACATAAGTTAAGGGTTAATTTTATGATATCATTATTTTAAATGAGTATTTATACGTATGTAATTACAAGGAAATATCTACCCTCTATGCCCATATTTTTTAAAAATGTTTTCAAAAATATTTTTAATAATATTATAAAAATTTTTACAGTATTTTATACCATATGTGAATTTTTACTAATGGAATTGAAAGGAATCTTTTTTTCCCTAATGAGGTACTTTGCGATTTTTTCCAAAATAGTTTGAGAAGATTGTTTTTTTATCTTATACAACATGATAATATTATTCCTCTTTCCTGGTTCCATAATTATTTGAATCTTCCCTTACAATCTTAAATGGAGATTTTAAGAAAATTGTTTCTTTTAAAATTGTATAGAATTTTTGGAAAAGAAACAATTTTTAAATAAGAATAGATGTTTTTATCATGAATTATTTTATAGTGATATGTCAATATTATTCTACATTTACAATAACATTATTTGTTGTTACTTCTGATTTAATGGGTATTTGTTCAATGATAATATCACTATTATTTGTATAGATGTTTTATATTTATTAGGGAATGATATTTTGGAAACCCATTTCTATACATGGGTTATGTTATGATTGAATAATGTTATTGAAACCTAATTTTTATTTTTTCTAATATTGTAGATGAATTATGTTCTTATGGAAGACATATGTTTGGTTTTAATCATTTTATGGGTGGGAAATATATCTCCCTCTAATGAATCTGGTTAAGATTTATATCTCATTAGATAAATAGGACTAGAACAGAATGTGAACTCAGTTCAGTAATACCAGACGGGAATGGGAGTAAAATATGTTCAGTAATACATCGATGGAACAAGGAGTGAACCTCATTAAATAGGGGAGTTTTTCCAATATTATAGTCTTGGAAATGAGCCTTGATTAATAAAGAAATTATTTTATATGCTTATGTATATGTAATGATTTTATGTCTAATGTTATTCTTTAATAAATATGCTCTTTGATTCATTATGAACTTCTATGATTTATATCATGACATGATGGTATGATATTGGATATGATGATATAATTTTCAAATGTTTTGTTTATGTTATTATTTATTATGATTATGATATTATTGAAATATCTCTTATTTAACCTTACTGAGCATCTGATCTTACCCCTTAATAAGTTTCTTTTCCCTAGGATATGAATAAAGGTATTAAGTAAGAGTTATCAAAAATGGTTCTAGTTAGGAAGGAATAAGAAGGATGAAAATGTATATGTTTTATGAATTAGTTGTTCATGTTTCTTAGTTTTCAAAGATAAAAAATTATAGTCATGGATTGGTTTGTTTATGTTATGTATTTAATATTATTTTATTTAGATGTGATATCTCTGTATGAAATGTCTATGATGTTATAGTTGGTATCAAAGAATGGTTTAGTTAACATTTGTAAACTAGGATGGGAAATGTAACACCCCAAACTTTTTGAGAAATATTTTGTTTTTATGTTATATAAATCATCAAATTAATCTTTCACTACACACAACACTAGCTTGGCTTGCTTTACACGCAACTGCGGCCTTCCTCGATAGCTTGCGTCGTACGCAATACCGAGTTTCACTAAACAACGATATGTTAGCCATTATGAATAGTAATAAACACTTTTTGAAATTTTGTAAATCTTTTTCTTCAACATTGACTTCATTTTTGGATTCGGAATATCGAAATTAGCTTAGGGTGAAATTTTGGTACTTTTCGGATAACTTCCATATTCTGATAAATAGTGAAAATTATTAAATTTTAATAAAAACATCATTTTTAATCGAAATAATTAATAGTGATAAATTATTAATTTGAGTGGTTTTAAAGTATATTTATTATATATTTTTACAATTTAATACAATGTTGTTCATTGGATGTAATTTCACATTTAAACCAAACATAAACAAGTGTCAATCTTTTGATAGTTATTATCTCTTAAAAACACACTATTTGTTTTGACGACAGGAATTAATTTTTAAATTAGTTAATGTAACCAATATGTTTTAAAATTGGTAAAATAAACATCATTTTTGAATTCATAAAATCAAATATAGCTTATGCCTAATTTTTGGTATTTTTCTGGAAACTTTCATTTTTTGATGAATAGTGAAACCACTAAGTGGTAGTAAAAAAACTGAATTTTTGATAAAACATAATTTTACCGCTTCTATGAGTAGAATTTCAAAAATCCGAGAGACACAGTTAATATCAAGGACTAAAATGTTGTTCAATGAGATGAAAATAATTTTTGGTGAATAGTAACTTTTTACTTTTTTTACCATGGTTAAAAGTAAATAGGGTAGTTAAGGGTAAAAATGATAGTATTATTACCATAACACATGTCCTAATTCTATTGGATAAGTGTAATTCGACCAAAAACAACCATAGGAATAAAATATGACCATTTAGGCCCACTTGGATTAGATTAGGACATTTATTATTAATTTATTTAAAAAAGGGTTAAAATAGTTAAAATCAAAGATTAATAAGTAAATCATTTTTAATATAGGGTTATACATAAGATAAATTCGACTATAAATATTAATTAGAAATATAAAACTATTTCCTACATAATTTTATTTTATTTTTAATATTTATACTTAAAATAATTTAATTTATTTATGATACAATGATGATGCTGTAATTATCTTATTAAAGAAATATTGACATAATTGATGTTATAAATCCCCAAATAAATGTAATTTGAGGATTTTTATGCATTAAAATAATTTTAAATGTTAATATGACATGTTAGTGTTGATGTAAGTATCTTTTTTAGAACTTATAATTCTGTTATGATTTTCACAAAAATCAATTACCAAATAGTGTCAACATTGACATAAAATAGTTTTTGAAACAAATATTATATTATTAATTGTTATTTTATTCTTAAAAATCTACGGTTCGGCAAAATGACTTAGATAAGGTTATATATATTAATAATAAACAACTTGGAGTTCGTTTGGCTTGTTATAGTAAGTTTATTAACCTTATAGTGTAAGAAAACAAGAAAACACTGTAAAAGTTAAATTATCTAACATAAAGTTAAATCTAAATTATGGGGTTAAAAATGATACCTAAACTTGTTTAAATTCCATTTTATGAGAGTATTTCGACCCATCCCCACCTTAGCTTCGAATGATTTCAATTTGGAACTATTAAACACCGAATTTGACTTTATAATAAAATAATATTTCTAATTATTCCAAAGGTGCCTCTCTTCTCCCTTATAAAAGGGCACCTCCTCCCTCTCTTCTTCACACCACATTGAGCCTTCATGCTCAGAAAACCCATGCCAATATCTCCTATCCACTTCCCTAGAAACATCCTAGAGGTCCTGGTCTTCTTCAAAGACCAATTTTAGTGCCCTAAGAGGAGGTCTCAAAGAGGCGCATCAAAGAAGAGGTAATGCCCATTACCGATTCTTTCATATTTATTTCTTCTTCCACTTCTTCTTATTTAGTTGTTTCATTATTAAGTAATAACATCAGTATCACTAATATACTTATATGTTATATTAAGTATGAAACAACCCTATTTCACCATCTATCCATCCTACGGAAAATGAAATCACCACGCGTGCGTACGTACGGAATACCGTCTCCATGCTGTGGTGTAATCTATTTTCCACCACCACCTTACTCGGATGGGTATAATGGTGTAAATAATAAATATATATGATTATTTTAAAGTGATATTTATTATGAAATAGTATACATACACTCCAATATAATTTCTTGATCATGGGAACGATATCATCGCTCTTACGTACTTATAGAATACCGTCTCCACAATGTGATGCGACTCTTTATACATGATCTTTATTGCATAATGATTATATAAATTAATTGAGTGAATGAATACGATATATATTACACTAATACCATTCTGTAAATGAGGTATCTATAACCTAAAAAGAAAAATAAGAATTTATTCGACAAAACGCGCTTAAGAACAAAAAGTAATAAACACCTGAATAACAAGTAATAATGAAATATTACTAATAAGAAGCTAAGAATATGACCATATAAGATATCATAAAAACAATTATGATTCTGGAATAAGTAAATAACATTATTTAAATCATTATACAGGAGGTTCAGAAACTTACGAAGCAAATCGGACCTAAGGTAAGGGAAAATCCCGCAATCTCAATTTTTATCCGATATTGTTTATACTTCAGAAATTACTGGAGAATATTGATCATCCACATCCATGTTTCCTCAATATGTAATATTTATATCCTTCTACAATAGTTTATATCCAATTTTACACATCGGTGAGTTTTTAGTAAAATATATGAAAGGAATCTTTTATCGTTTTTCATACGAGGTACTTTTTGACTTTTCCGAAAAAAGTACGAGAATAATGATTTTTAACATATATGGAATGAATGGATTTTCAAAGAATTATTTCCAAGAAGATTACTTTAAAAATTTTCAAGTTTATTTTCAATCAAATTCTTTTAGTTTAAAATTGTATGACATGTTAAGAAATGAAAATGTTTTTGAAGTAGAAAGGATATTTTCCCCAAGAATGGAGTTCAAGTGTTTTAACAAAATTATTTTCCATCTAAGATAATATAGGGTTCTGTTTCTATCCCTATTATTACATTGATTTGATTATGTTGTGATGGAATTATTTTTATGAATTATTTTATCTTATATGAATTGTTTTATGTTGTCATGTTGTTTAAGAATCCCATTTTTATTACATGAGTTATGCAATGATGTATGATTTATGATTTTGTCGAACAAATAAGAATGGTATAATTATGAGATGGGTGGAACCTATATGTACCTCCAATTCATTGGGTAAATATTTTATATCTAATGAGATAGACATGGCTGGAACGGCAGGTTAAATCGGTTCAGTGAAACAGGACTGAAACAAGGAGTGAACCTGGTTCAAAAATGGACTTTCACCACTAAGATAGTCTTGGAAATGAGTCTTGACTAATAAAAATGATTCTCTATGGTTATGTGTGTATGCCACAATGTTTCTTATTTTAAGTTATGATTATTGGGATTTCATTTCACTACTAGGATTTATCCCATGTTATGAACTTATTCACTCTTTTGCAGGTTATGATTTCCAAAATGTTATGTTCTTATGAATATGATGTGATTGATATTTCTTTTTTTCACCCTTACTAAGAATTTGAGCTCAACCTTTTGTATGTTTTATTTCCCCAGGTCAGGAAGAGTATTATTAAGTAAGATATGTCAAAAGGGACTATAGATATGATGAAATAAATGGGAGACAGTGTAGACGCTTTATGAACTAGTTGTTTATGTTTCCCAGTTTCTAAAGACACTATACCTATACGGTCCTTTAATGGTTATGTTATATGTTGTAATAAGTATTCTTTAATTTTTAAGTATTAACCATGTATGTAATGTATGGGTCGTTATAGTTGGTATCAAAGGAAAGGTATAGTCAACCTTTGGAAACTAGGATGTGAAAGACTTAGTAAGAACCTTAAGGATAATTCTAAGAATAGAACACAATCTTAGTGTTTTAGAAATGACCATGAATAACCTAGGATAAGACCTTATGGGAGATGGAATGAAAAATCTTGTAGCCATGCTCACACAACTTTCTCAAGCTATGAATCATGCAGGACTTCCAAATGAGCAAAGGAAGGAGCAACATTCTATTGAATCCTTCATGAGGCAGCGTCCACCTTCTTTCAGTGGGTCTACTGATCCATTAGTTGCTGAATAATGGATTAGTAATACTGAAAAGATATTTTCAGTTCTTCAATGTTCTGAACATGATAAAGTCATCCTAGCAGTGTATCGTTTGGAAGGAGATGCTGATCAATGGTGGAATATTATTAAGAATATGAGGCAAAGATATAAAATTGAATCCATGGAATGGGACGAGTTCAAGAACTTATTTTTCAATAAGTACTTCGCTCGTATTCTCTGATCAATGATGGAGAAATAGTTTCTTGAACTGAAGCAAAAGGATGATGAATTTGTTGGTACCTATGAAGCAAATTTTACAAGACTTGCAAGGTATGCTTCTTGTATTATTATCCAACCTGAGAGTAAGATCGATCGATTCTTTAGTGTCTTAAAACCAAGTCATCGAAGGGCCTTATCTATAAGGAACTTCAATAGCTATGAGGAAATCGTTCGGTGTGCTCTCAAAGTTGAGATGGAGATTAGAGTAACCCCTCAGTCATATGGGTTTGATAAGAAGAGGAAAATGGAATTCAAAGGAAAATCTAAAGAGCACACTGAAAATAAGATGAGCTTTCCCTTATGATCAATGTGTGGAAAGAAACATGGAGGGAGTTGTCTTAAAGGGACAAGTAAATGTTTCAAATGTGGAATTGAAGGTCATCGGGAATTTGAATGCTACAATGATGCAAAGAAGATGTCTAATGATGCAAACAAACGAAGGGACACATAGAATAAACCTACTACACTTCAATGTTTCATGTTCAAGGAGATGGGTCATTATGCCAATAAATGCCTTAATCCAAGGGTTGTTGATGATGATCGACATCAACAAAATCTTAAGGCTAAAGACAAAGGAAAGTCACATGCAGTTTTTATCAGCGATGTGGAGTACGATAACGATGTGGTGAAAGGTACACATACCATCCACTCTAAAGTAGAAAATGTTTTATTGGATTCTAGATCCATCCACTCTTTTATTTCTGAAGATTTTTCTAAGGGTATCACCGTATTACCTCAACAATTAGTTGTTTAGTTAGCTGTGAAAACACCTAATGGCACAACAGTTGCATCAAAAGTTTATAATTCTTCCCTGATTGAAGTTTGTGGGAAAGTGCTTCCTACAAATCTTGTGATCCTTCCTATAGACGAATTTGATGTGATTCTTGGCATGGATTGGATTTCTTTATATGGAGATCATATCAATTTCCAATGAAGGGAAGTCACATTTTATATTCCAGATCAATCTAAGATCGTCTATCGATGCAAGGATGAACATAAACTTCTAGTGGAAATTTCTTCCATCTTATGGGTCTTGATTCCACTAAATGAGGGTTATTTATCTCAAATGGTTGGTGAGAAACTCATCATTAATAATATTCCCATTGTACGAGAGTGTGATGATGTCTTTCCGATGGAATTGTCGGGTCTTCCACCAAATCGTGAAGTTGATTTTTCAATAGAACTCGTACTGGGTGCTTTTCCTATTTCAAAGGCACCTTATAGAATGACCCCAATTGAGTTTCAGGAATTGAAGAAGTAACTCCAAGAGAATCTTGATAAGGGATTCATATGCCCTAGTGCGTCACCTTGGGGAGCACTTATTCTATTTTTTATGAAGAAAGATGTACAATGATACTCTGCATTGATTATCGAGAACTTAACAAGATGACTATCAAGAAAAAATATCCTATCCCTCGCATTGATGACTTACTTGACCAACTACACGGAGCTCAATACTTTTCCAAGATTGATCTTCATTCGGGGTATCATCAATTAAGGGTCAAAAGGGAGGATATACCAAAGACGGCTTTTCGTACAAGGTATGGACACTGAATTTATAGTAATGCCATTTGGTATTACTAATTACCCTGCTATCTTCATGGATCTGATGAATAGAGTCTTTAGAGACAATCTTGATCAATTTTTGGTAGTCTATATAAATGATATTCTTGTCTATTCAAAGAGCATGGAAGAACATGAAGATCACATGAGAATTATATTGAAGAACCTGAGAAAATAGAAACTTTATGCCAAATTTACCAAGTGTAAATTTGGCTTCAAAAAGATGCATTTTTGGGTAACATAATCTCAAAAGAGGGGATATCTGTGGATCCAGCAAAAACATAGGTTATTGAAAGATGGTCGAGACCAACAACAATAACTGATATCCGATGTTTTCTTTGTTAGGATGGATATTATCGACGTTTTGTGAAACATTTTTCACGATTATCTAACCCACTCACTAGGCTGACTCAGAAAGGAGTTAAGTTTGTTTGGACAGTGGAATGTGAAGAGAATTTCAAGGAGTTGAATAGATGGTTACCCAGTGCACCTGTGCTCACACTGCCTTTTAGTGGAGAAATGTTTTTGATCTAAAGTGATGCATCCAAGAAGGGGATGGGGTGTGTTTTTATGCAAAATTATATGGTGATAGCTTATGCCTCATTACAGTTGAAAATCCATGAGAAAAATTACCCAACACATGATTTGGAGTTAGCTGTGGTAATCGTTGCATTAAATATTTGGAGGCATTATCTTTATGGAGAAAGGTGTGACATTTATACTGATCATAAAAGTTTAATGTATATTTTCACACAAAAGGAGATGAATATGCACCAAAGAAGATGGTTGGAACGGATTAGGGATTACGACTGCTCAATTCATTACCACCATGGGAAAGCAAACAAGGTGGCAAATGCATTAAGTTGACAAGACCAGGATAGCTTATCCATGATGAGGATCACAAAACATCCAATATTTATGGATTTACAAAGGATGGATCTTGGAATTTTAATGGAAGGGGGAAATAGTATCTTTCTCAAATGAATGTTCAACCATCTATACATGTGAAGATTAAAGAGGCACAGAAAGAAGATGTAGAGTTACAAAATAAGGTGAGAAATATTACTGAATTCTACCTTGATTGTGATGGGATAATAAAGTTCAGGAATCAGGTTTGTGTTCCTCCCATCCCAGAATTAAAGAAAGAGATGCTAGATGAGGCTCATAGTTCTTTATTCTCTATTCATCCTGGAAGCACGAAGATGTATAGGGACCTGAAAGAGTACTTCTGGTGGGATGGCATGAAAAGGGATGTTGTTGAATATGTCTCTCGATGCTTGGTTTGTCAGCAAGTTAAAGCTGAAAGACAGAAGTCTAAGGGGATGTTACAACCATTACCCATACCAGAATGGAAATGGGAAAACATCACTATGGACTTTGTCATAAGACTTCCTAATACATCCAAAGTCAATAATGCTATCTGGGTCATAGTTGATCGTCTTAAAAAGTCTGCACACTTCATTGCTATTAGAAGGGATTTCTCTCTAGATCAGCTTTCCAGGATATATGTAAAGGAAGTGGTAGGATTGTATGGAGTACAACTTTATATTATATCTGATCTGGATCCAAGATTTACCTCAAAGTTTTAGATAAGTCTTCAGCATACTCTGGATACAGAGTTGAGTTTCAGCACTGCTTATCATCCTCAGACAGACGGTCAGTCTGAGAGAACAATTCAAACTCTAGAATATATGTTGAGAGCTTGCTCTATGGATTTCAAAGGTGGTTGGGAACAACACATACCTTTGGTGGAATTTTCTTATAATAATAGCTTTCACTCTAGTATTCAGATTTCTCATTATGAAGCTCTCTATGGAAAGAAATGCAGCACTCCCTCTTGCTGGGATGAAGTTGGGGAAAGAAAGCTATTAGGACCAGATCTTGTAGATGAGATGGAAGAAAAGGACCGATCTATTCAACACAACATAAGAGAAGCTCAGAGTCGACATAAATTTATGTCGACAACCGAAGAAAAGACCTAGAGTTTGAAGTGGGTGATAAAGTGTTATTACGAATATCTCCTTAGAATAGGGTCATGAGATTTGGAAAGAAGGGGATGCTGAGCCCTTGATATATCAGTCCTTTCAAAATACTGGATCGTGTTGGAAAAGTGGCTTACTGATTGGCGCTTCCACCTAATCTCTCTCAATTTCATGATGTGTTCCATGTATCTCTCCTGAGAAAGTACATACCTAATCCTTCACATGTACTCAGCTCAGAAGTTGTACCGCTGGAGTAAGATCTTTCTTATGAAGAACAGCTGATAGAGATTCTGGATCGTAGTGAAAAATTCCTACGGAACAAGACCACTTTCTTGGTGAATGTTTTATGGAGGAACCACCAATTAGAAGAAGCTACATGGGAGCTTGAGGATATGATGAGGGAGAGGTATCCTCATCTTTTTGTTACAAAGTGATGAATTTCGAGGGCGAAATTCATTTTAAGGGGGTAGAATGTAACACCCGAAACTTTTATGAGAAATATTTTGTTTTTATGTTATATAAATCATAAAATGAATCTTTCACTACACACAACACTAGCTTGGCTTGATTTACACGCAACCTCGAACTTTCTCGATAGCTTGCGTCGTACGCAATACCGAGTTTCATTAAACAACAATATGCTAGCCGTTATGAATAGTAATAACAACTTTTTGAAATTTTGTAAATTTTATTTTTGAAAATGGACTTCATTTTTGGATTCAGAATATCGAAATTATCTTAGGGTAAAATTTTGGAACTTTTTGGATAACTTTCATATTCTAATGAATAGTGAAAATTATTAAATTTTAATTAAAAACAACTTTTTTAATTGAAATAATTAATCGTGATAAATTATTAATTAGAGTGGTTTTAAAGTGTATTTAGAATATATTTTTACAATTTAATACAATTTTGTTCATTGGATGTAATTTCACATTTAAACCAGACATAAACAAGTGTCAATCTTTTGACAGTTATTATCTTTTAAAAACACGCTATTTGTTTTGACGACGGGAATTAATTTTTAAATTAATTAATGTAACTGATATGTTTTCGAATTTGGTAAAATAAAAATCATTTTTTAATTCATAATATCAAATATAGCTTAGGCCTAATTTTTGGTGTTCCTCTGGAAACTTTCATTTTTTGATGAATAGTGAAACCACTAAGTGGTAGTTAAAAAAACTGAATTTTTCATAAAACTTAATTTTACCTCTTCTGTGAGTAGAATTCAAAAATCTGAGTGACACGGTTAATATCAAGAACTAAAATGTGGTTCAATGAGATGAAAATATTTTTTGGTGAATAGTAACTTTTTACTTTTTTTACCATGGTTAAATGTAAATAGGGTAGTTAAGGGTAAAAATGATATTATTATTAGCCTAACAGATGTCCTAATTCTATTGGATAAGTGTAATTCGACCAAAAACAACCTTAGGAATAAAATATGACCATTTATGCCCACTTGGATTAGATTAGGACATTTATTATTAATTTATTTAAAGAAGGGTTAAAATAGTTAAAATCAAAGTATAACAAGTAAATAATTTTTAATATATGGTTATACATAAGATAAATTCGACTATAAATATTCATTAGAAAGATAAAAAGCTTTCCTACATAACGGTATTTTATTTGTAATTTTTAGACTTAAAATAATTAAAATTATTAATGACACAATGATGATGCAGTAATTATCTTATTAAAGACATATTGACATAATTGATGCTATAAATACCCAAATAAATGTAATTTGAGACTTTTTATGAATTCTAATAATTTTAAATGTTAATATGACATTCTATTGTTGTTTTAATTAACTCTTTTCGAACTAATAATTCGGTTATGATTTTAACAAAAATCAATTACCAAATAGTGTCAAAATTGACATAAAATAGTTTTTAAAACCAATATTATATTATTAATTGTTATTATATTACTTAAAATATAAAGTTCGGCCAAATGACTTAGATAAGGTTATATATATTAATAATAAACAACTTGGGGTTCGTTTGGCTTGTAATAGTATTTTTATTAACCTTATAGTGTAAGAAACGAAGAAAACACGGTAAAAGTAAAATTTTCTAACATAAAGTTAAATCTAAATGATAAGGTTACAATTGATACCTAAACTTGTCTTAATTCTATTGTACTAGATGATTACGACCCATCCCCACCCTATCTTCGAAATATATCAATTTGGAACTATTAAAAATCAAATTTGACTTTATAATAAAATAATATTTTTAGTTATTCCAAAGGTGCCCCTCTCCTCCCTTATAAAAGGGAACCTCCTCCCTCTCTTCCTCACACCACTTTGAGCCTTAATTCTCGGCAAAAACCTGCCAATATCTCCTATCCACTTCCCTAGAAACATCCTAGAGTTCCTAGTCTTCTTCAAAGACAAATTTTAGTGCCCTAAGAGGAGGTCTCAAAGAGGCGCTTCAAAGAAGAGGTAATGCCCATTACCGATTCTTTCATCTTTTTTTCTTATTCCACTTATTCTCCATTAGTTGTTTCATTATGAATTAATAAAATCACTATCACTAATATACTGATATTTTATTATAAGTATGAAACAACCCTATTTCACCATCTATCCATCCTATAGAAAACAAAATCACCACAAGTGCATACGTACAGAATACCGTCTCCACGTCGTGGTGTAACCTATTTTCCACCACCATCTTACTCGGATGAGTATAATGGTGTAAATAATAACTATATATGATTATTTTAAAGTGATATTGATTCTGAAATATTAAACATACACTCCAATACAATTCCATGATCATGGGAACGATATCATCACTCGTGCGTACGTATGGAATACCGTCTCCACGATGTGATGCGACTCATTATACATGACCTTCATTGCATAATGACTATATAAAAGAATTGAGTGAATGAATATGATATATATTACACTAATACCATTCTGTAAATGAGGTATCTATAACCTAAAATGAAAAATAAGAATTTATTCGACAAAATGCGCATAAGAACAAAAAGTAATAAACACCGGAATAACAAGTAGTAATGAAATATTACTAATAAGAAGCTAAAAATATGACCATATTAGATATCATAAAAATATGTATGATTCTGGAATAAGTCAATAACATTATTTAAATCATTATACAAGAGGTTCAGACACTTACGAAGGAAATCGGACCTAAGGTAAGGGAAAATATCGCAATCTCAATTTTTATCCGAGATTGTTTATACATCCGAATTTACTGGGGAATATTTATCATCCACATCCATGATTCCTCAATATGTAATAATTATATCCTTCTAAAATTGTTTATATCCAAATTTACCCTTCGATGAGTTTTTATTAAAATATATGAAGGGAATCTTTTTTCGTTTTTCATACGAGGTACTTTTTGACTTTTCTGAAAAAAGTACGATAAGAATGTTTTTTTAACATATACAGAATGAATGGATTTTTAAAGAATTATTTCCATGAATATTCCTTTACAAGTTTTCAAGTTTATTTTTAATCAACTTTTTTTAGTTTAATATTGTATTACATGTTAAGAAAGGAAAATGTTTTTGAAGTAGAAAGGATATTTTCCTCAAGAATGGAGTTCAAGTGTTTTATCAAAATTATTTTCCATCTAAGATAATATAGGGTTCTATTTCTATCACTATTATTACATTGATTTGATTATGTTGTGATGGAATTATTTTTATGAATTATTTTATCTTATATGAATTGTTTTATGATGTCAGGTTGTTTAAGAATCCCATTTTTATTACATGAGTTATGCAATGATGTATGTTTTATGATTTTGTGGCACACATAAGAATGGTAACATTATGAGATTGGTGGGACATATATCCCCCTCCAATGAATTGGGTAAAGATTTTATATCTCATGAGATTGACATGGCTGGAACAGCAGGTTAAACCGGTTCAGTAAAACAGGACTAAAATGAGGAGTGAACTCGGTTCAGAAATGGACTTTTCCCACTAAGATAGTCTTGGAAATGAGTCTTGACTAATAAGAAATGATTCTCTTTGATTATGTGTGTATGCCACAAAGTTTCATGTTTTTTGTTATGATTATTGGGATTTCATTTCACTACTATAATTTATCCCATGTTATGAACTTATGCTCCCTTTTGTAGGTTAAGATTTTCAAAATGTTATGTTCTTATGAATATGATGTGATTGATATTTCTTTTGTTCACCCTTACTGAGCATTTGAGCTCACCCTTTTTTATGTTTTCTTTCCCCTGGTCAAGAAGAAGGTTATTAAGTAAGATATTCCAAAAGGGACTATAGATATGATGAAATAAATGGGAGACAGTGTAGACGCTTTATGAACCAGTTGTTTATGTTTCCCAGTTTCTAAAGACAGTATACCTATACTGTCCTTTCATGGTTTGGTTATATGTTTTAATAAGTATGCTTCAATTTTGAAGTATTAACCATGTATGTAAAAAATGGTTCGTTATAGGAAATCCATAGGAACAACCCTAGAGGTACATCTATGTATTGATACAATCATAGAGTTTGGTAATGATGACAAATAATCTAGGATTAATCCTATGGTTTCATAAAATAAAATTTTATAAGTAATTCACCTTGATTATGTTGTTTTACCATTATGATCAGTATTAATCAAACTATGGTTTTTGGACTTAGTCAATGTATAAAAAAAATTACTATGTTAATACAAAATGAGAAGTGAAATAAAATAATTTTCTATTGATAAACTGAATGTTGTGGGATATGGAATGAGATTTTTTATTTTTATTCTCACTTAACTTTCTCAATCTTTGAGTTATAAAAAAATTCCAAATAAGAAAAGGAGGGAACCAAATTTGATTTAGTCATTCATGTGGTAGTGTCCACCTTCTTTCAGTGGATCTTCTCATCCACTAGTGGATGTATAATGGATTGGTACCACTGAAAAGATATTTTCTGTTCATCAATGTTCAAAACATGAGAAAGTAATTTTGAATATCATTAATTTGGAATGAAAAGAAGATTAATATTGGTACCTCATCAAGAATATGATGAAACAAGATAAACTTGAATCCATATAAAGGGAAAAGTTCAAGAGAATATTTTTCAATAAGTACATTCCTTGAATTATTCGATAGAATATGGAGAAGGAGTAACTTGATATTAAGAAAATAGATGATGAATCTGTTGGAACCTATGATGAAATGTTTAAAATACATACATTGTATGTTTATAGAATTATCATTAAACCCTAGAGTATAGTTGATTCATTCTTTAGTGGCTTAAAACCACGTCTCCAAATGGAATTAGCTGTGAGGAAAAATATTTGATGTGCTCTCCTAGTTGAGATGGAGATTTGTGTCACCCATAAATCATATGGGTTTTATAAGAATAGAAAAATGTAATTGAAGGGAAAATAAAAAACTATAGTGAAATGAAAATGATATTTCATTTATTCTCAAATTTTTGAAATTAAATTAGAGTAAACCATCTTAAGGGGACTAGAAAATGTTTTATTTGTGGGTAATAATTTCATCATGATATTGGCTGCTGAAGTGTTGAGAAAAAGATATTTAATGATTCAAATAGATAAAAGGATATACGGAATTCCCCGCCTACACTTTAATGCCACATGTTCAAGGAAAATTAGAATATTTCTAACTAATTCCCTAATATAAGGTAAACTGATGATGATCGAATTTAGAAACCTATTAAGGCCAAAGATAAAAAAAAATCACATGTGATCACTATTGGTGATATGGAGTACAATAATGAAGTGTTGAAAGGTACACTTCCCATCCACTCTAATGTAGCTAATGTTTTATTTAATTCTAGATCCCCCCACTCTTTAACTTTTAAATAATTTTATAGAGGTATCACCTTAATACCTAAATAATTATATGATGAGTTAGCTATGAAAACATCTATTGGAACAACAGTCGCATCATAATCTTATAACTCTTCTCTTATTGAAGTTTGTGGAAAGGCGATTCCGGAAAATCTTTTGATCCTTTCTTTAGTTGAATTTGATGTGATTCATGGCATCGATTGGATTTCTCTATATGAATATCATATCATTTTTTAAATAAGGGAAGTCACATTTCATATTCAGAATAAATCTATGATCATATATTGATGCAAGGATGAATAAATACATCTTTTGGAAATTACTTCCATATTGTGGTTATAAATTCTTATAAAGGAAGGTCATCTATCTCAAATAGTTAGGAATAAACTACCCATTAAGTAAACACCCACTTTATTGGAGTTTTTTATGTTTTTTGAAATCATTTTCATGTCTTTCACCGAATCGTATAGTTGAGTTTTCAATTGAAGACATACCATTTGCTATGTCTATTTCAAATACTCTTTACAGAATAACACCAATTGAGGTATCAGAATTGAAGAAGCAACTCAAATAGAATCTTGAGAATGGATTCATATTCCCTAGTGTGTCACCTTGGGGAGAATCTATTATATTTTTTTAAGAAGAAATATGGATCAATGAGACTCTACATTGACCATCAAGAATATAATGAGGTCCCTATTGAAAAAAATCATCTCCCATATATTGATAAATTATTTGACCAACTACATGGAGAAAAAATACTTTTCCAAGATTGATCTTTTTAGGGATATCATAAATTAATGTTCATGAAGAAGAATATATCCATGTAGAAATTTCATAGAAGTTATTGACACTATGGATTTGTAGTGATTCCTTTTGGTATTACTAATGCCCCCACTATCATCATGGATTTAATGTATACTGTCTTTACAGACTATTTTGATATATTTTTGGTATTATTTATAGATTATATTCTTATATATTCAAATTTCATTGAAGAACATGAAGATCACATTAGGATTTTAATAAAGACCTTGATAAAGGATAATTTATATGAAAATTTTACCTTGTATGAATTTTGGCTCTAGAAAGTTAAATTTTTTTGGTCACATAATCTCAAAATAGGGGATATATATTGATCTGGAAAATAAAAAAGTTATTGAACATTGGACAAAACCATAAATGATAATAAAGATATGATTGTTTCTAAGTTTGGTTGGATATTATTAATTTTTTGGAAATATTTCTCACAATTATTTAATCCACCAACTAAGTTATCCGAGAAATGGGTTTAGTTTATATAGTTATAGGAATGTGAAGAGAATTTCAAGGAGCTAAAAGGAAGGTTAGTAAGTGAACCTATTCTCAAACTACCCTATAGTGAAGAATGTTTTATAAACAATAATGATGCATCTTATAAATGGATGGTATTACTTCTCATTAAAAATGATATGGTGATAGCTTATGCCTCATGGAAATTGAAAATCCATGAGAAAAATTACCATACTCATGATCTCGCATTTTCTATGGTAATATTTTAATTAAAGATATCGAGGCATTATATTTATGGAGAATAGTGTGATATATTTATGTGGATCATAAAATTTTATATTATATTTTCACTCAAAAGGAGATGAATATGATCCAAAGAAGATGGTTTGAGTTGATTAATGATTACAACTATTCAATACATTACCGCCCTAAGAAAACAAACAATTTGTATGATTCTTTGCATCAAAAAGTACATTCTAGCCTATCTATAATGAGGATCAAAAAAAATATAGTATTTATGGATTTTAAAATGATGTATCTAGAAATAATAAAGTAAGAGGAGAAATATTATCTTTCTCAAATGAATGTTCAACCATCTATACATGTGAAGATTAAGGAAGAAAAAAAAGGAAGATTTAGTTCCTCAAAACATGTTGAGAAATGTTTCTTAGTTGAAACATGATTGTGATGTAATAATGAGGTTATAAAACCATGTTTCTGTCCCTCCTATACCTGAATTAAAGAAGGATCTATTTGTGAGGCTCATAGTTCATCACTCTCTATTAATCCAAGAAGCAAAAAGGTGTATAGGTACCTGAAAGAGTATATCAGGAGGGATGGAATGAAGAAAGGTATTGTAGAGTATGTTTCATGGTTCATTGATTCACAGTAAGTTAAGGATAAGAGATATATGTCTAAGGGGATGTTACAATGATTACTGATACCTGAATGGAAATGGAAAAACATCACCATGTATGTTTTCTTTGAACTTACTAAAACATATAAAGGCCGTAATTAATTATAGGTTATAGATGGTAACCTTATGAAGTATATGAATCTCATTAATATCATATAATACTTTTCTCTTGATAAGTTTTACAGTATTTTTATTAAGGAAGTGATAATATTTCTTGGATTACCACTTACTATTATATATGATTGGGATTTGAGATTTACCTCAAAGTTCTGGAGAAGTCGTTAGTAGGCTGTGGATAATAAGTTATGTTTCAACCCTGTTTATCATCCACAAATGGATTATCAGTCTGAGTGACAATTAATGTTGTATAAGACATGTTTAGAGCTTACTCTATGGATTTAAAAGGAGGTGGGGATCAACACCTACTTTTTGTATAATTTTTTTACAAAGATATATTTCACTTTGGTATTTTGATCGATCCTTATAAATTCCTATATGATGAGAAGAAAATAACTCCAACATGAGGGAATGAAGTAAAGTAATGAAAGTTATTGGGATCTAATCTAGTTGAGGATATGGTAGAGAAGGTTAGATCTATTCAATAAAACATAAGAGAAAATCAGAGTTGACAAAAACGTATTATAATAATCAATAATGGCTTATATTTTTAAGTGGGAGAAATGAAATTTATATAAATATATCCCTAGAATACAGTGACAAGATACAGAAATAAGGGAAAGATAATCCCTATTTATATGAGTTCTTTTGAAATACTAGATCATGTTGGGAAGGAATATTATTGATTGATACTTTCACTGAATGAATATCATGTTCATGATGTGTTCCATGTATATCTCTTGAGAAAGTACATACATATTACATCACATATAATAAACACAAATGTAATACCACTCAAGATAGATATTTTTTATGAAGAACCACTGATAGAGATTTTGGATCATAGAGAGGACGTTCTACTAAACAAGACCACTCGGTTGGGTAAATATTAATAGAGGAACCACCAATTTGAAGAATCTATTTGGTAAACTGAGGATGTGATGAAGTAGAGTTATCTTTATCTATTTGTATCCTTATGATGAATTTTGAGGGAGAATTTCATTTTAAGTGTGGTAGAATATAACTCAAGTATATCTTTATGAACTATTTCTCTTTAAATAATTATAATTCTTCTATATCTTGCATTACACACAACTGTGAGTTTTAATGAAGCCCGAGACACTATTTAAATAACCATTATAACCTAGTAATTCAATTTGGGCTGTAAATATGAATAAATAATATTTAAAATTAATGTAATCTTCCAACTCATTATTAATTTATTGGTATGTTCATAGAAATAATCACAATTTTTTTTTTCTAAAATCACTTTATTCATAAATTTTTTTTTCTTAAAGAATTAGTTTTCACAATTTTTATTAATTTTTTTGAATAATTTCTAGAAAAAATATTTAAATTGTTTTTACTGAAAGGATTTAATTTTTAAATAAATAGTAAAAAACTATTTTTTATTGAAAACATCATGTCATTTAAAGTATTTAAAGGAAAAATAATGTTCTAGGTTACATTTCAATTTTAATTCATTCATTTTGATTTAAAATAAACCAATTATATTTTTTAAATGTATTTTATACACAACTTTATTTTGAAATCATTTTATTTTTTTAATGGGGTTTGTTTTTGAAAAAACAACAGTTTTTAATGGAAATTTACCTTTTTATGTTATATTAAATTTTTAAACTTCTATTTTTTTGAATTTTAAAAAAATGGATACAAAATCTGGATTTATTAGGTCCAAATTATGTAAATAGGTCCCTTTTATTTCTGGCTAGTAGGAATAATATCCCTAGAAAAAAATTTTACCATGGTAATGGGTAAATTGATTAATTTCGGTTAAAAATTAAATTATAGAGAATATAAAATGACTTAAATTCATGATAAAATTTTATTATATGTCTATTCATAGACCTTTAACAGATAAATATCTAAATTAAGTTGTTTAATCGACTTTTTTCCCTGAAAATAACTTTTATAATACTTAAATTGAAGAAGTTCATAAAATGTCACTATTATTGCCTTTAGTATTCCTTATGTGTCCCCAGGGGAAAAAGTTATGTCAATAATGAATCTAAGTATAAAATATTAACTTAACAAACATAGTTTATCGATATAAATTTATTTTTGAATTTTTGGGTATCTTAGGTGAAATTATGGTATTTATAATATTTTTTTAATAAAAAATTATAGATGTCACATTCATGTTTTAAATACTATATCATTTTTTATATTAGGTTACAGAAATTACATAAAAATAAAAGTATTTCTAATCAAACTATATGATATATATTTTTCATGGTATTTTATTTTTAAATTTTAGTGAATAAATATGTATATTAAATTACTACACAACCCTGATGTTATAATTTTTTATTAATTGGAATATCTAATAAATGTTACTAAATATTTTAAAATAAATATTATTTAATAAAATTAATGTCATAAATGATTTTCCTAGATTAAATGATCTCTTAAGGATATAAATACTATTTAATTTTTATGTTATCCAATTATCTAAATATTTTTAATAGTTCTCGTAAATAATAGTGTCCAAATTGATAGTAATGATATTTTACAAAAATAATATTTTCATAAATTATTTAAAACCCATAAAAAATATTTAAAAATAAAAAAATTTATTATATGGTCTAAAATGTTCTAATATTTTCATTTATTATTTAATTTTAACCACATAAGTAAGATGTATAACCATTTAATATTTAAAACACTGTTACCATAGTTAAAATTAAAATAAGTTAAGTGAGGGTTAATAAAAGTGATAAAGTACAAAATAATAACAAAACATTTTGAAATTATATGGGTTGAAGAGATAATATTATTATCTCATATTATATTCTAATACATTTCTTTTTGTAGTCTATTTAAGGATATTTTATTTTTTATAAATTAATTTTAGGAGAAAATTCTGAAAGTTCCCTCACCTAAATTATAAAAGGGAGCCTCCTCTGTCACTTATTCACATAAAATTAAGCCTTCATGCTAAACCATACCATAAAAAATATATTATTAACTTACCTAACTATATAATAGATGTTTGTTTCATCTAAATTGTATAACCCTAGTGTCCCTATGAGTATATTAAATGGATCCCAAAGTGGATATCAAAAGGAAGTTCTCCAAAGAACATGCAATCGTCTCTGCCGACTCTTTTATAAAGATTTCTTCTTATATTTCCATTTCATGTGTTGTTTCTATTATAATGTACAAAATATAGTATCATATATATTATTAATTTTTATTATTATGATGGAAAAACTGTATTCTTCTCGTTATCCATCATAAAAAAACAAAAATACAAGATGAACGTATATATGGCTTGTAGTCTCTAGGACATGGTGTAAATTTTTTTTCATCACCACATTTTTTAGAAGGGTATAAGGATTGAAATAATAGATATATATAATAATTATAACATTATATTTATTCTAAAACAAAATATATAACACTAACCTCTTTACCCTTTTATAATTAATGGAATGGTATAATCGCTTGTGCGTATATACCACCTACCGTCTCCATGACACGATGTGATTCATTTTACATAATAAATTTTCATGGATTATTATATAAATATACATAATGAATAAATAAGATATATATATTACCTTAATATAATTTTTAAAATTATGGAATCATATCCTATGAACACGAATTGGGACTTATATGACAAAAATGCATAATAAAATGAAGTAGTTAATACGTAAAAGAAGAGTGATAATGAAATATTATTAATAAACAGGTGATAATATGATCATTTATGGTATCATAAATATTAATATCATTCTAGAATAATTTAAAAACATTTTAAATCCATTATAAATGAGTTTTTTATGCGTATTAAGGAAATAGGACATATGGTAATGGTTAATTTCACAATATCATTATTATATGAGATTGTTTATACTTTAGTATTTATAGGGGATTATTTATCCTCCATGTCCATGTTTCTTAATAATGTTTTCCAAAATAATTTTAATATTCTTCTACAATTGTTTGATTTCATTTTTCCCAATATGTGCATTTTTACAAAACAGATTAAAATGAATCTTTTTTCATTTTTCTGACTTGGTACTTTGTGACTTTTTTAAAAAAATAATGAGAATATGTTTTTGATCATACGCAACATGAATAGATGTTTCCTCTTTCATGATGCCTAAATGACTTGGAGATTCCCATACAAGCTTAAAATGCAATTTTCAAAGAATATTTTTAAAACTTTTGTGAAATTTAATGAAAATTAAACGTTTTTAATGCATAAATGACAAATCACTCAAATATTATTTTCAATTGACATGTTAAAATTAATTTATATTTACAATATATGTTTTTGATATTAATTATGTTTTAATGGGGATATTCTCCGAGGATTTCATCCCTATTATTCATAAGGCCGGATTATGTTTATGAAGAAATGATATTTATGAATAAAAATCATTCCATGGGTAAAGTTATGATTGAATGAGGTTTATGGAATCCAAATTTTTATGGGTTATTATATGATGAATGAATTATGTTCTCTAGAAAACATATTTATGATTTTATTATTTGACATGTAGGACCTATATCTCCCTCAAATGCACAGAGTAAAGATTTATATCTCATTAGATAGAAATTAATGGATAGGTAAGTGAACTCAGATCAGTAATATGGGACTAGAATAGGACAAAACTCATCTTCATAATACATGGGTATAATTGGGACTGAACCCAGTTTAGTAAGGGACTTGTTCCACTATAATGGTCTTGTAAATGAGTCTGGAATAATATGGAAATGATTTTATAGGCTTATGTGTATACTATAATTCAATTTCTTATGGTATGATCTCATAGATTATGTTATTTTATTTTTAATGTACTTCAATGATTTATCCCATGACATGATATTATGATCTCTAATATAAAGCATATAATTTTCAAAAGTTTTGTTTACATTATTATGTATTATGATTATGATATGAATGAAATATCACTTGTGTAACCATAATGGGAATTTTATATCACCTTTTCTTATGTTTATTTTACCTGGGATATGACGAAATATATTAAGTAAGATGATTAAAAAAAGTGTTCTAGTTGTGAAGGAATAAGTGCGAGACAATGTAGATGTTTTATGAATCATTTTTTTATGTTTATCAATTTTCAAAGATACTAAACCTATATGGTTATGGAATGGTTTTTCACGTTCTGTATGGAATATTATATTACTTAGATTTAATTTATATGTTAGAAAAGTATGAGACATTATAATGAAATAAATGGAACAAATGGTGCACTAATATATAAAATATGTTCATGAAAATAATCAAAACTTAATTATTGAAATTTGGGTTACCAAAAACTCTTATGACTAGGGTAAAACTTAAGTGAAAATTCAATTGAGGAAAATATGATGATTTGGACTATTTTATTTGATGAATTACAAGAAAATAAAGAGTAATTTTTTTTGGATATTAAATAAATAGAACACCGTATAATTGAAACATGGTTCATAACATGTAACATGCCTCAAAGAACCATAATTGAGACCAAGAAAAACCTTACAAGAAATTTTCGACTCAAAACTCATCAAAGGATATAATTTGAAATAGAATATCAATAACAATGAGTCATGATAGAATCATGGTATAAAATATGAAAATTGAAGCAAGTACACCATTTAATATAAAACTAAGCATCTAACATAATTATGTCTTGTGGAATTGAAATATGAGACAAAAAACATTACCTCTTTTCCAAATGACAACATTAATTTTTTCGTTTAATTTTTGGTTTTTTCTTAATGATTTTAAATGGGTTAAATTGGAAATTCCCATATAATTAATTATTTATATCAGATGTGGAAATGTACTAATAACGAATTAATAGATATTTAAAAGAATAATAATGTGAGTTTTAAATATTTAACAATATTTTATTGAATTCAACTATAGGTGAATATTTTTTGTTAGGTAAAAAAGTTACCAACTTGGCTAGACCCCAACCTTAATAAATAGAAAGACACCAATCCAATCCTAAGTATACCCAAACATCCAAAAATAACTTAATGTGGGATTGGACAATGGAAGGACGAAATTTTACCATAGGGAGGAGCCCCTGTATAGTTTGGCCTAATTCCTCAATGGTCACATAGGTAGGTTTAAACGATTTTTGTCATTTATGTGTACTTGGAGACCATCCTCAGATATTAATTCTTAGCTAGGGATGTATTTATTTTATTCTTAAATAATCACAAACCCCCTTCTCTAATGAGATGTCGAATGGGAGTTGCATGGTATTACTCATCACTTACAAAAGTGACATTTTCCAATAAAAACTATACTACATCCACTCTCAGAAACACCTGGGCCACCACTCACCATCTCATGAAACCAATCAACACCACCATCATTGTCTGAAATGACTAGAATACCCCATCGATGAACACTGTAATTATTAGGAACATTCTAATAAATGCTACCAAAGATCATGACCACCCCTATGCTCCATAGAAGCCTATGGAAACACTGGTAAAGCACTCTTTGATAATGTAAAATTCATTGTATGAAAGAATTAATCCCTTTTTCCACTGTGAAGGATGAAGGAAATAATGATAAGGTAAATGATTCTGAGGATTAAGTCCTACACCATTTCCACCACCCACATCATTGAAGGCTCAAAAATGAATTGTTTCACCAATTTGATTCTAGAACAAACCAAAAAAGACATTTAGATATGCAATGTTGTGGGTTAATGGAGAGTAAGGGAATACATTTTATGTGAATCCTATTATGGTCCCTGTTAAGGACAGGTGATGGAGGAATGCGTTTCTCAGTATGGATGATAAAATGATTAATATTGGGTGATATTGTAAATAATTATGATATATGAGGAAGTATATTTGAGGAATTGTATACATGTTCTAGCATAATTATAATTTAAGATATGATATATCTTAATAACAATGATATATGTAAAAAAAATTTAGATCATGGCAACAATGATGGATTGTTTTAACGATGGATCATGGATTAACAAGTGATGAAGACGTACTACAAAAAGTAATGAATTTTTGAATGGAAAGTGGAGGATAAATCACAAAGGTTCATGATGAATATTGAGTAGAAGATTGAATGGTATTACATGTTGTGATACTATCAAATATTGACTATATATCATGGTAGTGGGAGTACATCCAAAAGATGGTACAATAGTATATTTGTTCTATAACCTAGTAGAAGAAGGACCAACGATAGATGTGATCTATCATTTGTGAAATTGTAAATGTGATAATAATTTAGGAAATGGTAGATATGGAGGAATCACATACAATCGTGTGTTATAAAAAGGATGAGGCAAAGGCTATGTATTATTTTCATGAGATACTATAGATACTGCCACCATAGTGGGTGACAAGTAATGACACTGTGAAATTATAAAGGGAGAAGGAGACACTCTATGATATATTTCTGTAATAATATCATCATTTTAAGACCTAACATATAAACTCATACCATTAAAATGAAGAAATATTATTCACTCTATTGTGAAAGTGGAAAAAATAGTTTATGTGTGCTAATATTATGAAAAGTAATCGAAGATGTTACTACAATCAATATGGGATATGAGTAAACATCAAAATTTGGATACACCTAATAATTTTTTGATTCAATAGGGAATATAGTTAAAAATATATATTATACACTTGTAATGATATGGAAATATAAAAAAATTAAAAATATAGGTTTCATACATCTATAAATATAAATATGATGCATGACTAGAAAGGATAGGGTGATTAGTCGGGCTACTATTTTTTTGATCAATTTTTTGTTTTCATTTATTTTCCACTGTAAATTTTTGTTTCATTTATTTTTATGTAACAAATTCAATCACTTTTAATTTAAAATTACCTTTTATTTAATTTATTCCACTTTCTAACATTATTTTTATTTTTCTTATTCTCTCTCTCTCTCATCTCATTCATCCCAACCTCTTGAACCTAACAGTGAGTGACTCACCTGCGGCCTTGACATGGGGGTGGATTGGGTGTACCTAAATTATTTTCTTCAAAAAATATGTTTTATTTATTTTTGGGGTGAGAAATATTGATGTGTATGTGTGTGGGATTTCCCACCCTTACATGTAACTCAAACTCACATAGATTCATTCATTTAAATATTTCCCCATCATTTATTTGAGTATAAGATCTTCATTAGATGAAGTTGAACCATTCAATGGGTAAAATGAAATATTATGTTGTGGGATTCAAGAAGTTTTCACACTCTAAATTAATGTGGGCCATTGACCATGAATATAAAATGTTGTTGAAACCAATTTCCTTAGGATTTCAAAGTTTCATAATTACTAAATAAATGAATAATAGCCAAAGTGAGATATTTTACAAATTGAATATGAAAATAAATTTAATCATTCAACATGAATAATTTTAGGTAGCCAAATCCAAACCAAAAATTCCATGTAATTTCTCCATTTGGTTTTTTTTTCACATTAATCATTATTTTTATTACTTTATCTATTCCCAAAATTATACAGTATTCATATAATAATATAAATAATAAAAATAAGTATTATGGATGAATTGTAATAAGTAGGTAGACAACTATGAAGATCCATAAGTGAGATTCCCCTGGTCAGCCTATATGATGAACTAGGAAAATTGGAGATTTTCTTTTTTCCATGCCTCATAACAGGCGTGATTTCAAAACTAGCACCATTTTTAGAGATCCAATTAGTTTTTTCCCTCAAATATGTATTTTTACTCCCACAATATATAGTTTCCCATTGTTTTATAAAATAAAAACCAAATATATATATAATTTATACATGATTATTAAATGTGATTATTTGTTAACTCATGGAATAAGTACCCATATGTAAAGGATCAAGAAAAAGTGGTTAAGAATGCTACAAAAACACTCTTACACAGAAAGTTTCAAGAACACCCTAACATGGACGAATATATGATAAATAGTCATGAAACAGAAGTCCCCCTTCAAGAATAAGTGTTCATTTGAAATCATGTCCAGGACTTTATTCAAATAATGAAGGCTAAGGCAGAAAAACCAATAGAGGATCCTAAGTTTTCTAATGAGATCCAAGAAGGTGGAGCCACACTATAAGAGTATCCAAAACCCAATAACTATTATGATAAGATTCAAGATGAAAAATATGAGCTATAGTGGATTCATAATGATGAAGACATTCTTTCTAGGATACATGTGGAAGGTTGAAAAGATTTAGATAATTTTCGGATCCATTATGAGGTACAACATGATCTACCCATTCATTAAAAAGTAGAAGAGACAAGACCCATCTACTTGTATCTAGCCATGTAAGAGGAGGAATACCCCCATGTGTTAGAGTTTGAAGAATAGATTGAGGATCCCAAAAATCTACCTCTATCCATTAAAATAAACCTTCAAGAGGAACATAACACTAATGAAGAGATTGAAATCTAACCTATACAGTGAGTTGATCTTCTCATAAACAATATATAATTTCATTTTATTAAATATGAATTAATTATGAAATACCATTTTTTTAATATTCAGAACTAGATAATCTATGTTTTATCTTAGAGGATGACGAAGAATAAGAATATCCACCTATTGAGGAATATATAGAACACCCTAATTTTATTTAACATGAATTTGAGGAGAACTATAAGAAGATACAAGTAGATCAGTCCATGGAATCCTAGATACAGGCTTCTCAAATTTAAAAGGGAGAATTTTTATTTATGTTATTCATGTTTATATTCATTCCAAACAAAAATCCATACTGGCCTTATTTTTTAAATTGCAGTTCATGCAGAACATTTTGTGAAATCACTGAACAATAATAATGAGTTTGGAAAATTAGCAATCAAAAAGGGGGATAATCCATACTTCATCATACCTAGGCCATGAAAGATATATCTAATTGTGAAGGGAATGAATTTAGTGTACTCTATCCATGGATTATTATTCATGAAATAATATTAAGTTGAACCTAGGAAAACTCACATGTGGTGGTTCATGTCCATGAATCTCCACCACCAACCAACTATGGATGAAAACAAGTACTTCAATTGTAGATGCAATCCAAAATATAGGTCCCACATATGATATAAAACCATGTCTTATCTTTCTTATTTCATTCTATAAATATAGATTTCCACTTTATTATTAATAGCATTCTAGTATTCATATCAATCCCCTATTATATTGGAGATAAAAAGGAATGATCCTTGTGCTTTATTGATTAATTTACTTTTTTTTGTAAAATTACGGTACAAGGAAAAACCTAAACAACAAAGATAGGATTAATATTCATGTGATAGGTGTTTCATTATTTCATTCACTATTTTTAAACTCCCTAATTATTTTATGAAATTTCCTAGTTAAGTTGAAAATCGTAGCAGTATTATTAAAAATTAAAAATTGTATGCCCATGATTTGCATTCATGATTTACTTACCTTATATAGGATGCATGACATTCTTAAAAACCCTTTGATTCTATGTTTTCGATTTCAATGGTAATTAGAATGAGTAAATTGGAGAATTTAATAATTATAGTGAAGCGTTGATATTAAAATGAGCACTAATAAATTGAGGGAATTAGTTTAGTCATTTAAATGGAATTTCCCCACCATTTTTCATTCAATATAATTTTTTAAATTATTTAAATGGATTTTTTATTATTAATTCATCAATTAGTGATTGTAACATACCATATGTCCCATTACCAAGTGGATATCTAGACCAAATATTTTCTATTTTATATTGAAAATATTCTTTCTGTGTCTTGGGACATGCAACCTTTATGAAATTTCATTTAAACATATCAAAGATAATGACAATATAGATATAAATTTAAAAATATTGAGTCACATTTTGATAATACCTTATCCTTGAGATGAACTTATACATTAATCACTTTTTATCCCATAAATACATCGAATGAACTTGTTAGGAATGGTCCATGTTTAAATCCATATTTATCCATTCCTACGACCTCTTCATATTGTGCATGATATTTTAAAGGTATCATGTGCAGGTGAGGGAAGTCATGGTGAAAGGGATGCACTACATAGTATGAAGAATATATTGGGGGTTCCAATTATTCTTATCAAGAATGGTTTTTTATTCATTACACTTTATTATTTTCCCTTATTGAAATATAAAAGTAATGAGTTATGATTAGAATGAATCAAAAATCACAATTACTTGACTAATAATGTTTATTATAATTGGTTTGGTAGTGGATTTTACATTCATTATATGCATATAGTTTGAAAAAGTAATTTTTTTAAAAAACTATTTTGAAAAATAGAGAAAATTAAAAAAGTCAAATTCAAGGGGGAGGAACGTTCAATCATTATTCATTTATTTATCATGAAATTATGTTGATCATGGGATGTGGGAGTTTTCAATTTTGAATGGAATTATTTTTTTTAAATTTTACTTTTGATATCATGATTTATACTTTAGAGACAAACGTCATCATTAGATCCTTAATTTTGAACATAAATTCCTAACATTATTAAGCCTCGGAGTCATTTAAACCTTTATTGTAAATCATCATGATTTTTTTTATTTCTCGTTTCATTAAAAGGTGTAAAAAACTAAATCCTTTGCATGCCTATAGATAAGAATCATTCAATCAAGATTTGAGAACAATGGGACAAGAATTTGTAACATGAGTGATGAGAGAAAAGACTTAAAAGAGAGTTAAATCATGAATTATCATTTTAAATAATAATAACTTAGTGATCTTTCATTATAGAAAAGTTATGATCCATAATTTTCAATGGGGAAAAGTAAAATATTATAATTTATTATTTCTTTAGAAAGTGAGAAATTATATTCATATTTTATATGAAATTTAATACTTTAGTTTAACATTGATAATTATTTAATTTTTATTTCTTATGAGTTTAATTATTGGAATCATTGGTTCTATCATTAATTCAATGTTGAGATTTTGTTCCTAAGGACAACCATAGTTTATGTGTGATGGTATTTGATACACTCAATTTTAGTGCATAATATTATGTTTTTTTATTAATTATTCTTAATGTATTTCAATTGAAATAAAATATAATCCATTATTTATATCCGGATACGTAATTTACCAATATGATATTAAAATATAATAGAAATAATAATAATCTGAATTTTAAATATTTAACAATATTTTATGGAATTTCAATAATGGTGTTTATTGTTTTTTGGAAAATGTTTTTCCAAAGAAGCTATACCTCAACCTCAAGGGCCATAAATCCACTTATCTAGTGCATAGTAGTCCTGGAAGGCCACGTATTGATCCATGAAGGTATTTCCCAATGGTATGTGTGGAGTGAGACCATGGGGAGGAGCCCGTCCATAGTTGGTCCTATTCCAGCATGGGACAAATAGGTCAGCCTGAACCATTTGTGTGTATGATGTTTACTCGGAGATCACCCCAAATAAGGATTCTGATATGGTGATTCGATTATTTTATTCTAGAAAAATTATGACACCCCTTCTCAAAATCGATGTGGGATTGGAGTTACCCTGTAATGTTCATCACCTAAAAAGTGACCTCATCCTTCCTTGACTCCACTGATGCTATTCTCAAACACGTCTGAGCCATTTATCACCATTTCCCGATTCCTCTCAACATTGACACTGTCATCTACAATCAGTAGAATACACCATGACCTACCATCATATATCATGTGCTCGAGAAAATAAATTACACTGAATCTCAGGTCCACCCTGAATCTCCTCAAATGCCTTAAGAGACAACGATGTGGAAAACTTTAATAAATATAAAAACCTAGTATGAAAGAATAAATCCCTTAGACCATTGTGTAGGATGTAAGAAAGAATGAAAAGACTAGATAATTTTTTTGATTGAGCCCTAAACCATTTCCACCAAACACTTCACCGAAGGATATATAATGAAGTGCTGCATAGTGTTGATTCTAGAAACAACCATAGAAGGAATTTGGCTACATAATTCTATGGGTTATTGGGGAGGAAGGCCATGAAAGTTTATGATAATACTATTCTGGATAATGGTAAGGATTGATGAAGACGGAATAATATATTTTGGATTGATGATGAAAATACTAATCATGGGCACTACCATAAATAATGATGGTAGATGAGGAAGTACCATTGAGGAATGGTAGATGTGACCTACCTTCACAACAATGGTAGATGTGATATAACTTTTTTTAACGGTATATGATCCACAATGATTGCCCATAGAATAGATAGTGGATCCTTAGAACAATGGATTTAAGAGAAATGTTTGATGGTGAAGTACTGTAGAAGTAATGCATTTGTGAATTATCTGTGGAGGACAACACACAAAGGTTCATGCCCAAGTATAAGCAGAATATATGATCATATCACATGTTGTGCTACCATTAATCACCAAAGGAAGATCACAAAAGTTTCATTACTACCACTAGAGAGTTCACTTGTAGAGTTTTTATTTTCCCAAGTAGATGAAGGAACAAAAGTAAAAGTGACCTACTATTGGTGCAACAGTAGATGAGACTTATAGTTTGTGAAATAGTAGATGTGATATACCATTGGTAAAATGGTAGTAATGATATGTCATTCATGAAATTGTAGATACAAAGGAATAAACCACTATCCTACATTCTTCTAAGGAGGAGGCAGAGGATATTGATTATTTTCTTGAGCTACTATATATTCTTCCACTATTGTCGGTGGTACGGTATGAAACCATGCACTTCCAAAGGTAGGAGGAGCTACTATTTTATATCTATGCATTGTGATACCAAATTTTTTGGGCCTTTCATTGGTCCATATACCCTTATGTTGACCAATGTATGGACATGGAACCTTGAATGAGGCTAGAATAGTTGAAGTGTGATACAATTGTCAATAGTAATAATAGATGTTGTTACCATCACAATGGGATACAAGTTAATGTAAAATTTTAGAAACAACCAAGAATTTATTAGATTCAATAAGATATATCATTAAAAATATATATTAAATTCATGATAAGATATATAAATTTATGTAAAAGGGAAGAAGATAGGTTTCATCCATCTATAGATAATGGGATATTGCGTGATTGTTACAGATTGGGTGATGTCACTAGGATGCTGCTGCTTTTATCAGTTTTCTTTTTTCTTATATTATTTTATACTAAAATTTTTTATATATATAATTAATTATGAATATTTTAATTAAAAGTTCGTCATTCCCTGTTTTATTCAACTATATTAAATAATTTATTTTATTAATTATCTTTCTCTCATCTCATCCACCACGACCTCTTGCACTTGAAAATGAGTGAGTAACCCAAGGGTTGGCCTCAAGGGAGAAATGTATATAACTAAAATCTGTTCTTGAAATCATATATTTTATTTACATTTTTTGTGAAATGGAGTGTAGTGTATGAGTATGGATATTTCATACTATTACATGGAACTCGAACTCTCATCTATTCATTTACTTAATTTTTTCCGATATTTACTTTGAAAAAAAAACTCTTAATAAGATGGAGTTGATATTTTCTTGCGATGAAATGAAATATTCTATATCTAGGCCCTAGATGGATTTACACTCTAGATTTAGGTCTTCTATTCACCATGATTATAAAAAGAGTTGGAATTTGTGTTTCTAATTGATTCAAGTTTTCACAATCACTGAATTAAATAATAGTAATAATAAAGTGAGATTTTAAAATTGGGTTATCAAACTAAATTTAATCATTCAGCAAGAATAATTTAATGAACCCAAATCCAAATCCTAAAAATAAAATTACTTTATCTATTCTTTTTTCGTTAGATGTTAATTAAGATTTATATTATTTTCTCCATTCTAAAAAATTAGATAGTTTTCATGAAATAATAATAATAGTACAAATAAGTAGTATATGTGTGCAGAAAACGTTTTTTACGTCACCATTTTTTACGTCGGTTATATAAAACCGACGTCATAATATGTAAAACGAGGTTTTTTACGTCGGTTATTTAATAACCGACATAACAGCCTGTGTTTAGTACACCTTTAACGTCGGTTATTTTTATAACCGACGTTATTAATCGCGCGGCTTCGTTTTTTACGTCGGTTATACATGAACCGCCGTAAAAAACAGAAGTGGGGGGTGTTTGTTACGTCGTTTATTCAATAACCGACGTAACAAATCGACATATGTACGATTTATTACGTCGGTTATTGAATAACCGACGTAAAAAACACGGTTTTTGAAGGCCTTTTTACGTCGGTTATAAAATAACCGATGTAAAAAAAGAATCCGCAGATGTTTTGGACGGCGGTTATGGAATAACCGACGTAAAAAAACGCGTATTTTGAGCCCTTTATAACGTCGGTTATAAAATAACCGACGTAAAAAAATAGTCGGAGGAATGTTTTTATGTCGGTTATTGAATAACCGACGTTATAAATGTTTTTAAAAAAATTATAACGTCGGTTATTGAATAACCGACGTGATAAATCATTTAAAAATTTACCCAGACCCGTGGATTGTCATTCGCGAGTTTACCTTCGACAGTCGCGACTCGTCTCTCTCGCGCGTAAACCCGAATCGGCTCGTCCATTTCGTTGGTTTAGATTCGTTTTGCGATCATCGTTTCTCATATTTAATCTCCTCGGATCAATCATCTAAACTCGCAGCACTCAGGTAATCCTCCCACTCGTTCGTTTTTTTTCGCGGATAGTATATATATATGTGTTGTGATTTTTTTGTTTAAACTAGCTAAGATTCTTCGATTGTGAACCCTTTTAACTCGTTTTGGCACCATAATCTTATTTATCATCCCTAGATCTATTAGTTCGACTTGCAATATTGACTAATTTTATGATTTCACTAATTTTTCATCGTTTTCTATAAATCCCCGAGAGGGTTGGGGCGTGTCCATTTGGATGGGTTGCCCTTTTACAGTTATTACTACTTTATTCACACACAACCATGGCATAGGGTGGGGGGTGGTGTTTAGGAGGGGTGGGGGGCTGTCCAGAGGGTTGGGGGGTGTCCAGGGGGGTGTCCAAGCAGGTCGGGGGTGGGGGGTTGTGTCCAGGAGGGGTGGGGGTGCTTTCAAGAGGGGTCGGGGGCTGTCCAGAGGGGTCGGGGGGTGTCCAGGATGGTGTCCAAGGGGATGGGTGGGTGTGGGGGGCTGTCCAAGGGGGTGGAGGCCTATCCAGAGGGGTCAGTGGGGTGTCCAGGGGGGTGTCCAAGGGGTTGGATGGGTGTGGGGGGCTGTCCAAGTGGGTGGCGGCCTCTCCAGAGGGTATTTGGGGTTGTCCGGGTGGGTGGGGGGCTGTCCAGAGGGTTGGGGGATGTCCAGGGGGGTGTCCAAGGGGGTAGGGGGTGGGGGGTGGTGTCCAGGAGGGGCGGGGGGCTGTCCAGAGGGGTCGGGGGGTGTCCAGGGGGGTTTACAAGGGGGTGGGTTGGTGTGGGGGGCTGTCCAAGGGTGTGAGTGGGTGTTGGGGGGTGTCCAGGGGGTGTCCAAGGGGGTAGGGGGTGGGGGTGGTGTTTAGGAGGGGTGGGGGGGCTGTCCAGAGGGTTGGGGGGTGTCCAGGGGGGTGTCCAAGCAGGTCGGGGGTGGGGGGTTGTGTCCAGGAGGGGTGGGGGTGATTTCTAGAGGGGTCGGGGGCTGTCCAGAGGGGTCGGGGTGTGTCCAGGGTGGTGTCCAAGGGGATGGGTGGGTGTGGGGGCTGTCCAAGGGGGTGGCGGCCTGTCCAGAGGGGTCGGTGGGGTGTTCAGGGGGGTGTCCAAGGGGGTGGATGGGTGTGGGGGGTTGTCCAAGTGGGTGGCGGCCTCTCCAGAGGGTATTTGGGGTTGTCCGGGTTGGTGGGGGGGTTGTCCAGAGGGTTGGGGGATGTCCAGGGGGGTGTCCAAGGGGTAGGGGGTGGGGGGTGGTGTCCAGGAGGGGCGGGGGGCTGTCCAGAGGGGTCGGGGGGTGTCCAGGGGGGTTTACAAGGGGGTGGGTGGGTGTGGGGGGCTGTCCAAGGGTGTGGGTGGGTGTTGGGGGGTGTCCAGGGGGTGTCCAAGGGGGTAGGGGGTGGTGTTTAGGAGGGGTGGGGGGGGGGGGGCTGTCCAGAGGGTTGGGGGTGTCCAGGGGGGTGTCCAAGCAGGTCGGGGGTGGGGGGTTGTGTCCAGGAGGGATGGGGGTGCTTTCTAGAGGGGTCGGGGGCTGTCCAGAGGGGTCGGGGGGTGTCCAGGGTGGTGTCCAAGGGGATGGGTGGGTGTGGGGGGCTGTCCAAAGGGGTGGCGGCATGTCCAGAGGGGTCGGTGGGGTGTCCATGGGGGTGTCCAAGGGGGTGGATGGGTGTGGGGGGCTGTCCAAGTGGGTGGCGGCCTCTCCAGAGGGTATTTGGGGTTGTCCGGGTGGGTGGGGGGGGGGGGCTATCCAGAGGGTTGGGGGATGTCCAGGGGGTGTCCAAGGGGGTAGGGGGTGGGGGGTGGTGTCCAGGAGGGGCGGGGGGCTGTCCAGAGGGGTCGGGGGGGGTGTCCAGGGGGGGTGTTATATCATACTATATTTTGTTTAAAAAATAATTTTCAAGCATATTTTTTTAAATACACATCGATTTGTTTTATATTTCAAAATTGTTAACATTCAAATTATGATTTTTTTCATATAAACATATATTTGTCTTATCTAAAAAATATATATATTTTTGCTATTTGTTATAGGTAATAATGAGTCGAAGTTGGATTACGGCACATCGAATGAGCACTGAATATGAGGAAGGTGTTCATGCCTTTTTGGAATTTGCTAAACGAAATGATCCAAGTAGTGACATTTTTTTCTGTCCATGCCTGAAATGTCTGAATATGAAGAAGTTGAAAAGTAGAGAGATAAAAGATCATCTGATTTGTCATGGTTTCAATCCGAGTTACAACCCTTGGATTTGGCATGGCGAAACTGGACAGAATGTCACTGATGATAATGAATCGCAAGATGGTAACTCCGATGGAATTGAAGAAATGATTCGCGATATTGTAGCAGAACAAATTGAGATAGAACCGACAGTTGCACATCTATATGGTGATGCCGAAAAACCATTATATCCTGGTTGTACAGATTTTACGGTTTTGTCGGCGGTGTTAAGATTGATTAACCTGAAGGAGAAACATGGATGGAGTGACAGAAGTTTTACAGAGATGCTACAATTGATGAAAGACATTCTTCCAAAAGAAAAAGATCTTCCAGATTCACATTATAAGGCCAAAAAAATATTATGCCCGATGGGATTGGGATACAGGAAAATACATGCCTGTCCGAATGACTGCATTATATATAGGAAGGAATATGAATTTCTGAAAGAGTGTCCTAAATGTGGGACATCACGGTATAAGGTGAAAGAAAAATCACAAGGTGATGTAGAGATTACAAAGCTCCCTTCAAAGGTATTTTGGTGTGTTTCTATAATTCCTCATTTCAAACGTTTATTTGCTAATTCACATGATGCAAAAAGGTTAAGATGTCATGCTGATGAGCGGGTATGTGATGGAAAAATACGTCATCCAGCTGATTGTCCACAATGGAAGAAAATTGATGCCCAGTACCCTACATTTGGAAATGAAATTAGAAATCTGAGACTAGGCTTGTGCACAGATGGAATGAATCCATACCGAACCCTCAGTAGCACACATAGTTCATGGCCTGTTTTATTGGTAATTTACAACCTCTCTCCTGAAGTTTGTATGAAGCGCAAATATGTCATGTTGAGTATCATGATCTTTGGTCCAAAGCAACCCGGCAATGATATTGATGTATACTTGTCACCGCTGATTGATGATTTGAAACTGTTATCGGCTGATGGTATTAGGGTGTATGATTCTTATAAAATGGAATATTTTCAACTGCATGCAGTGCTTCTATTCACTATAAATGACTTCCCAGCATATGGAAATTTGTCTGGATACAGTGTTAAAGGGCATCATGCATGTCCAATTTGCGAACAACAGACGTCATATTGTCAATTGCATCATGGGAGGAAAACAGTGTACATGGGTCATCGAAAGTTTTTGCCTATGGATCACCCTTATAGAAGACTAAAAAAGGCATTCAATGGATCACAAGAATTTGATACTGCTCCAAAACCTTTATCCCCAGATTTGTATTTTGAGAGGGTGAAAAACCTTGATGTGACATTGGGAAAGACACAGAAATCTGGTAATGATAGACATATTTGGAAGAAAAGGTCAATATTTTTTGAGCTACCATATTGGAGGTATCATGAAGTCAAACATAATATTGATGTCATGCACGTGGAGAAGAATATATGTGATTCTTTGATCGGAACATTGCTAGATATTAAAGGAAAGACAAAAGATGGGTTGAATGCAAGGTTAGACCTACTATCAATGGGAATACGTTTGGAGTTAGCTCCCACTCCTAAAGGAAGACGAACATTTCTTCCCCCGGCTTGTCATACATTATCGAAGAGGGAGTAAAGTAGCTTCTGTCAGTGTCTTCATGATATCAAAGTGCCTCAAGGTTATTTTTCAAATGTAAAAAATTTTTTCTCATTGAAAGACTTGAAGTTGATAGGTATGAAATCACATTATTTTCACGTCATGATGCAACAAATTCTACCAGTTGCACTGCGTGGAATATTTCCCATCCGTGTCAGAAAGACTATAATGAGGTTGTGTTATTTTTTCAATTCAATTTGTAACAAGGCGATTGATGTGAATGCTTTGAACATTTTGGAAAGGGATGCAATTTTTATACTTTGTCATTTGGAAATGTATTTTCCTCCAACTTTTTTTGATATGATGGTGCATTTAATGATTCATCTGGTTCGAGAAATAAAGCTTTGTGGACCTGTATATCTTCGTTGGATGTATCCTTTTGAAAGGTATATGAAAATATTAAAGGGATATGTTAAAAATCCATATCGACCTGAAGCCTCCATTATTGAAAAGTATATTTCTGAGGAGGTAGCAGAGTTTTGTACGAGCTACTTGGCTACGGCGCAACACATAGGTTTGCCTCTATCTCTCCATGAACGGGTTAATAATGAGGGAAAGGGGATTCGTGGCTTGAAAGTCAAATCACTGTCAGCTGAACAGATGAAGAAGTTAGAATCATACATCTTGAATAACATAGTTGATGTTCAACCGTATATCACATTGCATATTAATGAGTTGAAACAATGTCATCCAAAGAAGAAAGAAATGTGGATTTTGAATGAGCACAACAAATTTTTTTTGCCATGGTTTAAAAAGACCTTGCTTGGTGGATCAGATGTATCAGAGACACTAAAATGGATAGTGGGTGGTCCATCTTTAAATGTGATAACATGGTCCGCTTATGACATTAATGGCTATACATTTCATACGAAAGCTCAGGACAACAGAAGTGCAGTTCAGAATAGTGGTGTATTGGTGTTTGCAGAAGCAATGCATTTTTTGAGTGCTAAGGACAGAAACCCAATTTCGGCATCAAGTGCATATTATGGAGTGATTGAAGACATATGGGAGGCTGATTACTTTAAAATTAAAGTTCTTGTTTTTAACTGTAAATGGTTTATCGGTAACAACAGTGTCAGACACGATGAATTTGGAATGACACTTGTTAATCTGAATAGATTGGAAGAAACATATGATTCTTTTATAATGGCAACACATGCCAGACAAATTTTCTATGTAGTAGATCAATCAGATATGCAGTGGGCTGTTGTTTTACAAGGGAAAAAACAATATGTTGGTGAGGATGAATTTGATGAAGATGCTGATTTATGTGAGATCCCTACTTCCATGGAAAGATTAACTGAACATAATGATGAGTATGTTGAAGACATGGTTTGTGCCATAAGGAACGATCACGACGAAGGAATTTGGGAAAACAATCCAACTGTACATTCCTAAAATTACAGGTAACACATGTTTATTTCTTGTTTACATTTAGTTTTTTCATATAATGTTAGATATTGTAAATTTTTTACTTATTAAAACATGTATCAAACCAAAATGATAAAACAAAAAAACCCGTAAAGAGGAGACGTCCTGGCGCACCGGCTGGCCGGTGGTGATCCAGGGGTCGGCCGGTGGTCCAGACAGAGGAAGGCTCTCTGTCTGGTCCACCGGCCGGCCGGTGGTGATCCAGCGGCCGGCCGGTGGTCCAGACAGAGGAAGGCTCTCTGTCTGGTCCACCGGTCGACCGGTGGTGATCCAGCGGCCGGCCGGTGGTCCAGACTGAGAGGAAGGCTCTCTGTCTGGTCCACCGGCCGGCCGGTGCTGATCCAGCGGCCGGCCGGTGGTCCAGACTGAGCAAGGCTGTCTGGTCCACCGGCCGGCCGGTGGTGAGCCACCGGCCGGCCGGTGACACCAGGCAGTGGGCAAGTCTACTGCCTGGGTCCTCCGGCTGGCCGGTGAGCTCACACCGGCTGACCGGTGGACTCAGTGAGTCCACTTTTAAGCTTTCTTGGGACAACTCCTTGGCAACCTTTTTCCTATCAACAAAAACACTTGAAAACAAGTTAGAACATAATAAGAGTGATTGTGATCATTAAAATCCAAGAGAGAGGGGTACAACAGACTGTGTTTACCATGTTTATCATTTTTTAACATGCTTACCATATTACCAATGTTTACTATTATGTAATTTAGTACACTTTTCTATTTTCTGATTAAGTAGTATTACAATATTTGAATTTTTATATTTGTGAACTAATGTTTGTTTTTTTGATTTGAAGGAAAATGACAGATCAATCAGTTGATCAGCCACATGACTCTGGAGATGAGCATATTAGTCATACATCTGGGGAGGAACATTCACAGGCTCCTATTACGAAAAAGAGTTCAATGGTTGGTAAGCGTGGGTGCACATGTTTACCAAAATTATCACTTGCCCATACGAAGGAGGAGAGGATAGTCGTGGAGTTTGATGATGATGATCTTCCTAGAGGTCCAAATGCTAAAGATTTTAAGGGTTTTGTAGCAACTCAGGCTAAGAGCAAAGTAAGCATTCTCTATGATGATTGGAGAAGTGTGGATAAGGCGATAATTTCTCAGCTGTGGGAGACCATTTTGGTAAGATCTTTTGCTATTCTTTGACTGTTCTTTAAATGTTTCTAGTATATATAATATTTTTAACCTCTTTTTTATCAGATGACATTTGATATTCCTGACACTGGAGGAGTCAGGAAGAAATGCTTATCGTTGGCTGCTAGGAGATGGAGGGATTTCAAATCAACCCTCTCATCTGATTTCATTTATGGTCATAGGAGTCGTGAGAATCCATGTCGTATATATCCTTTTATAGATGAAGACACATGGAGACAATTTTTTGAAAGTAGAAGAAAAGAATCATTTTTGGTAAGGGCAATGTAAACTTTTATAAGCTTTCTTATATAAATGATCTTATTATTGTTTTGTTAATGATTACTTATTCATAATTTACAGCAAACAAGGAAAGCTCATCAAGAGATCCAATCTAAAAATGTATACCCTCATAGTTTATCTCGGGGAGGGTATGAATTATTGGAAGAACAAATGATGGCAGAAAAATTTCAACAACTAAGAGCTGAGTCTTCAATCTCTAGAGAGGTGGACCCTCCATCCCCTCCATCTAGACATGAGAAATGGAAAAGAGCTCGGAAGGGAAAAAAAGGACAATATCTTTCGGAAGAATCGAGACTCGTAGTTGAGAGGATTGTAAGATATCTATTTTATTTATTTAAGTTTACTATTTTCGTCATATATTTCCAATCATTATAGAAATGTCCAATTAATTATTACAGGACTCTCTTGAGGAGCAGAGTTCACATGGGACATTTACACCATCTGGGAGGGAAGATATTTTATCTGTGGCATTGGGAAAGCCCGAACATCCTGGCCGTGTAAGAGGATATCTGGCAGGTGTATCGGTAAGAAAAGTGTTTCAACATTCCTCAACATCTAACCTTGAGGGAGTTTATAAAAAAAAATAGAATCCTTGGAGGCTGAAGTCCATAATATTAATGCGACAATGGAGGACAAGATTAGAGCATCGGTACAGTTTATGTTTGCAGACTTGCAAAGACAATTTCAGGATGCAGCTCCCACTCCACCTCTCCCAGTAGCTCCCACTCCCCCACCTCAGCCTGCGGACCCCATTTTTGATCCTCCTCCTCCGCCACAGCTACCTACTTATTGTGAGTTGTATGTTGATGATCCTCAACATCTTATAGTTGCATATGGGATGGTATATTGTATAGGAGATACAGTTCATCATCAACAGTTAGAGGTAGAGAATCAGAGGGTCACTGTACAGGATATTATAGATAGATCAGCTCGGATACCATTACCTACAGATGAGGTGACGACAGTTGGACATAGTATCGGCCATTTTTTACTTTGGCCATCCAGACTTCTTCGACTCATTACCATAGAGGTATGGATGTTATATCTTTTATTTTACATTTTTATTAATGTTTTATCATTTGAAAACTAATATATATTTCAATTTATTTTTACAGGAATACTTCAAAGGTAAAGAAATACTGTATAGACAACAACAAAGACAGATAGCTATGACATCAGATGCAGATACTAGCAATCTTGACAAATTGTCATGATATTCAAATTTGTTGGCGGATCATTATGACTTTACAATGGAAGATCATGTCTGTGGACGTGAACTAAGTGTGGGGATTATGAAAACTGATATCATGGAGTTTGTCACTGGAGATAAGTTGGGCATCAACGTGGTGCAAATTTTTATCATGTAAGTCTTAACACCTTTCCTTGCGTTATATTTATTAAAAATGTATACTTATGTCTGCTTTGTATTAGGTATCTGTATAAAATTTGTCAGAGGAATGAGCTGACAGATGTATATGGATTCATGGACCCACAATTGATTTCCCCTGAAGCATGTGCATTGGATGGGGAACAAAGAATGATTTATATTGCTGATAGATTTGAAAAGAATGTAATCACACAGTGTTGGATGATGCCTTTTTGTGAGAGGTATGAAACACATCCCTCTCAAAGAGTTAATTATCTTTTAACATAAAAAACCACTAACGTTAAATTTCCTTATATCAGGGATCATTGGATGTTAGAGGTTTTTTTCCCTAGGGAGAAAGCACTTTATTGGATATGCTCTCTCCATGATGATGTGCGAGAAAGTTTTAAGAATATATTTGAAACGTAAGAATCAATTTCACAATAGTTTTATATATTATAATGAATTTTAAATTTACCCCATTCGTATTATTTTCTAACAGGGCATGGGTCCACTTTCGAAAAAGCGCAAAGAAAAGGAATTTCAAGATCAAATATGTACATGCGAAGGTAAATATCCATTTATAATTTGTACATTTTGATTTATTACATAAAAATAATATATTGAATTTACACTCATTCAAACAGAAATGTCATGAGCAACAAGGCATCATCGAATTCGGATATTACATGTTAAGATTTATGTATGAAATAATAACAACTGGGACAGTTCTGAGTTTTGACCTGCTAAGATTTCCTCTTTCTCATAATATTTCAATTTGATTTATTCATTATACACGTTGACTACTATCCTTTTCCTTTGTAGCTTTTTGATGACCCTTAACCCTTTACTGCTGAAGATATCAAACACTTACAAGTGGAGTGGTCAAATTATTTTACAGGTTTGATTGAATTTTAGTTGTTTGTAATGTAAAATGTAATTTTGAATATTGTCAATGTAATTGTGTATTTCGTAGTCGTTTAGGTTGGATTTAGTTTTTTTGAAGTTGACAGTGTAAGTTTTGAATGTTATATAAGTGAATGTTTAATTTTTCTCTACTTCTTGTTTTGGTCTACTGTTGATGGTTTTTCTGGTCTGGATTTTGGTATGGGGGGAGAGGTTCCAAGGGGGTGGGTGGGTGTTTGGGGGGTGTCCAAGGGATATGGGAGGGGTGTCCAAGGTGTGTTTGGGGCTGTCCTAGGGGTCGGGGGGGGGGGGGGGGGTTGTAAATGAGGGTGGGGGGGTGTCCAAGGGATATGGGAGGGGTGTCCAAGGTGTGTTTGGGGCTGTCCAAGGGGTCGGTTGGGTGTAAATGAGGGTGGGGGGGGGGGGCTGTCCAAGGGGTGGGGGGGTGTCCAAGTGGTGGGGGGGTGTCCAAGGGATATAGGAGGGGTGTCCAAGGGTTGTTTGGGGCTGTCCAAGGGGATGGGGGGGTTTCCAAGGGGTCGGGGGGGGGGGGGTTTCCAAGGGGTGGGGGGTGTCCAAGGGGTGGGGGGGTGTCCAAGGGATATGGGAGGGGTGTCCAAGGGGTGTTTGGGGCTGTCCTAGTGTTCGGGGGGTGTAAATGAGGGTGGGGGGCTGTCGAAGGGGTGGGGGGGTGTCCAAGGGATATGGGAGTGGTGTCCAAGGTGTCTGGGAGTTCTGTCCAAGGGGCCGGTTGGGTGTAAATGAGGGTGGGGGGGCTGTCCAAGGGGTGGGGGGGGTGTCCAAGGGGTGGGGGGGGGGGTGTCCAAGGGATATGGGAGGGGTGTCCAAGGGGTGTTTGGGGCTGTCCAAGGGCTCGGGGGGGGGGGGGGGTCCAAGGGGTCTGGGAGGGCTGTCAAGGTGTGGGGGGGGGGGGGTGTCCAATGGGTGTTTGAGGCTGTACTAGGGTTCTTGGGGGTGTAAATGAGGGTGGGGGGGCTGTCTAAGGGGTGGGGGTGTCCAAGGGATATGGGAGGGGTGTCCAAGGGGTGTTTGGGGCTGTCCTAGTGTTCGGGGGGTGTAAATGAGGGTGGGGGGGCTGTCGAAGGGGTGGGGGGTGTCCAAGGGTTGTGGTGGGTCTCTAATGTGGTGGGGGAGGGCTGGCCAGGTTGTTAGGTGGGTATAGATGAGGGTGGGGTTCAGTTGGGGCTTGGGGGGGGGGGGCTGGCATGGTTATTTTTGTTGTTTGGTTTCTGGTTGCTTTTTGGTGAGAACAGTGCAATTATTTTTTAAAAAAAAATATCGCTTTCACGTCGGTTATTTTATAACCGACGTGGTAAATAAATTGGTATGGGTTTATCACGTCGGTTTTTTCGAGAACCGACGTGATAAACCGTTCCCGTGCCATTTATCACGTCGGTTTTTAATATAACCGACGTGCTAAAAGGCCTGGGAATCGATTTACCACATCGGTTATTGGATAACCGACGTGCTAAAACGTTTCCCTGGACTTTTTATCACGTCGGTTATTTAAGAAACCGACGTGATAATAGGCCTGGGGAAGGTTTTATCACGTCGGTTATGACATAACCGACGTGATAAACGATATCCCAGGCGTTTTATCACGTCAGTTTAGAAATAACCGACGTGATAAACCCCCCCGTGCATATTTAGCACGTCGGTTATATAATAACCGACGTGCTAAACCCCACCCATCCGCGGTTTATCACGGTGGTTATATAATAACCGCCGTTATAAATCCCCATCCCCATCATTTTTAATGTCGGTTACTAATGAACCGACGTGATAAACACCGTGATGTTAGGAATGTTACGTCGGATTTTAAATAACCGACGTAAAAAACGTTATTTATAACATCTTCCATATTAACATCGCCTAAAAACCGACGTAAATAATGAAAAATAACCGACGTAAAAAATGTTTTCTGCACTATAAGTATACAACTTTGAATCGCGTTATGTAAAAATGACCATGTTCATCTTCTGTGCTACTCTAGGAAAATTAGAAACTTTCATTTCTCCATGTCCCAAAATAGGCGTGATGTCACCAGAATTCCACAAATTTAATTTAAACTGCTATATAACAAACATAGAAATATTAATCAATTAATTCATACCCTTAATCAAATATATTTTCAATTATACTCTTTATATATAGTTAGTCCCTATATGAATTATATTTAATTTTTACCTATTTTCCCACATCGAGTATTTATAGTTCGATAATTTTTACAAGTTTCATAAAAATACTTGGATATTCATTAATTTTTAAAACAAATCCATTAAAATTAAATTATATGTACAGGAATATATGTTCCTATATTGTTATTATGTTATAATTTCATTCCATGTTAGTTTTGGTTACAACCATAAAGATAAAATCAACGATGATCATATTTTTTTGATTCTTAACAAATAGAATCTGTATCATTAATAAATTATATAAATAATAATGGTACCATTATAGAAGAAAAAATTATTATTTATATATTTATATCATATTATACCTATAATTAATTTTAAATAGTCATCAATTACATAAATTTATAGCATTTTGAAATAAGTGGTTACATCAACCCAAATATGAACATACCATGATTAATAGATGAATATTATAGGGATTAATTGTAATGTCACTATAACATAGGTATAATGATATTATTTAGTGTTTATTAGTGTGGTATATTAAAATTAGATAGAATTTTAAGAATGATTTATGGATATGATAATACTACATAATATAAATAAATATATTTTCTTGTCAGTATGATGGATTCAAATAATTGAATTAACAATGATTGTTTGTCAATCATATCATTAATAGGTTCTTTAATTTTTCATAAAAAACATTAATGATATAATAAAACATATATTTATCAGTTAAAACAATTCACATGACGTGGAATGTGAGGCGGTGATGAAAAAATAAATGGAAATAAATCATTCCATGGATGAGGTAGTCAACATACAGACATGGATGATGATTTCCTTTTCCAAAGAACGGGGGAAAAGGATAATATGTTTTATCATTTAATAATCTGACATATGTAATAAATATTATACATATATATTAAATTTATTATTAGGATATTTCTTGTATGTCAAGGAATAAAAAAACATGATGTGTCCTGAAGAAAACTATCAAACATATTGAATTATTTAGAGGTAATCATATATTTATATATCACAGTTTTACAAGACACCCCCTGAAATAAATTGCATATTATAAATTTTTATTATCACAAAATAATAAAATTTGGTAAGGTTAATCATAATGTATTTACCATTTGGGATATTACATATAACATTAAATGTTACTTAATATCTTAGGATCGATTATGTTACTTATTTTTTCTCAAAAAAATTAATCTTTTATGTAATCATATACTCAGGTATGTATATCAACTAGTAATAATTTATCTAAAAAATACTTTTCAAAAAGCGTATGAATCTATAAAACACTAATCCACAATGAAACTATATATTCCTACATAAAATGACATTATATTTACCCCTCAAATGATATTAATATGTATTTCATAATGTTAGAAACTACTTAATAGATATCATAATATAAAAATGAGATTAACCCCAGAAAAAAATCAAGGATCACCTTTTAATTAAATAAATAATCATTCCAAATTCTATAAATTCTATCTAACTGACTTTTATCAAAATCCATCAACCCTTTATTACCCCAAATTCAGTCATATTGTAAACCGAGGAGTTATATATCCCTCAATCATAAGTTTTCCAATATTTATCCCCAAAAATATAACCTTTTTCATATAATTATTTTTCATTATTTTTTATACCATTTAATATATATTAGTAATAATTTAAATCATATCTATTAAATAAAAATTATTATATCCTTCACACAACCATTATAAATTTTATAATATTCCATAATATTATCAATAAATATCACTCACTAATCAAAATATCTAAGAGTTTCAAGATTTAATTTATATTAAAATATAAATATGATATCCTTAGGTAAAACTAAAAAAATAAAATTTCCTTTCATAATATGTATATACTAATATTTTAAACTATTTAAATATATCCCCTTATACAGTTATAATATTTTGTGGTTCATACATACATAAATTTCTCAGCTCTATATTCGCGATCCGATTTTTACTAAATAATAAATCCAAAATGGTTATTATAATTTCAAAAATATGAATATAAAAAAATTAATTAAATGAAATCTTCCCCCTATTTAACATTTTTTAAACATATTTTAATTTATATTCAACCAATGAATCTTTATATTCAATCCTTAGTTACCCCTTTTCAATTTCATATTCGGTTATCTAACTTAATATGTTAACATCATATTAAAATCCTTCATAATGGTTTATTAGAGATAACTTGAATAGAAAATTTCAGTTACCTCATGTGTGTAAAACCGTGTATTATGTTTTTATTTTTTCTATCATGCACTGGGTGATATTTGAGTTAATTCAGAATAAATATTTTTATGTGTTACTACACCTAGTTACATCTATTCCAATGCCTCTATCATGTTATAGTATCAATATGGGGATTTAATTTCTAAAATAACAACACAATATCTATTTTAACAAAACATGAGGTTGTAATTCTATACTTATAATTATTCCTAGTATTTTCACTAAAGTTATCTTATCCTAATCCAAAATAAAGTTTTCATTATTTGAAAAAAATTAAATCATATACTATCCCAAAAGTGTTATCTGTACCTTTTAAATTATTACCAACATTATGTTGTCAACTATTCAGATATCCTTAAAATTCATCCTAATCTCCAATGTTGTCTAAACCGTACTCTAATACCAACCGTGAAGCCCCATACTCGCACTCTCAGATCTAGTGCCTAAGACAAATGCTTTACATACTAGCTTTGATACCATATATAGATTATTGAATTTAACTATACCACCATTACATGACTTATATAAAATATTGAACTATATACATTCCAATGAACTTTTATGTTTTGAGATTAAAATAATTATCACATAACATAAACTTAATAAACCCTTTTATTTCTCCACCATTGTACATTTTTCCCACAATATAAGAAACTAATTAATATGTAATAAGAACTCAACATTTCTCTAAAATCCATCACACATGATAGTATTCTAGTGACAGCATGTACACTACTGTTCTTCATAATACAAGAAAATGGAAACATAACAAGGGGTGAACTGTAAAACTCAGTAAAGATGAAAATTTAACTTAGGAAATAATGGAATAAAAATTGAATATATATTATAGAATGAATAGATAAACAATATAAATCAATAATCAACTAAAACTAAGATCATAATATATTAATGGATAAAAATAAAAATAAAAATATTACATGGATAAAAAGAACTAAATATGTGGTGACATAATGAAAAATGACCGACATATTAATATTACATTCAAGGCCTCATCGAAGACATCAATCATTCCATTAATGGTCATAATCGTGACATTATTCTTTTTATTAGGATGTAGTCTAAACATCTTTCTAAATTTGGAATTAATAGAAACAATTACCCAACATGTTATTCTCATTAGACCCCCTAATGCATCAAGGGGTTGGATAATGTAGGACCACGCATGTCCCTTATTTCAGTAAAATGAATTCAACATATTTGATAATGAGTAAAAAATACATAATAAACTTTTTCAATAATCATGTATATTAAAAAAACCAAAAAATACAAATAAATTCACCAATTTATATAAAACGGACAACATGATAATAACACATATGGATAAATAACATGAATAGTAAATCAATATATAGTAAAATTTCCTGAGTAACTAATAAACATCAATATTAGAATAAAAAATCAATATATTTTCAATAGATCCACCATAAATAGATGGAATGGATTTCTTTTTATTGATACCTCAAGATACAAAATTATGAAGTAATGGTATTGGAAGAAGTCAATAATTTCCCCAATCAATAAATAGATGCAATATAGTTGAACACCCTCCAATCAAATAAATGGAAAATAATGTATTTACAAATTAAAGGAATTGGGAGAAAATGTATAACTATTCATAATGGATGGTTAGGAAAGATATAGTTGGTGATGAATCATATATTTGGTAGAGAATAATGATACATAATTCTTTCATATAAATATGGTTAATGGTTTCAAAATATTATATTTTCATTATATCAAAGTAAACCTATATGTATTTTGATATATATGAAACATATCCCTGTAAAAAAATGATTCTAATGGTATCACCTAAGAAGGGATCACTAATAAAATTGTTTGATACAATGAGTTCAATCCCCTATATTATAAATATATATTTATTTATTAGAGAATAAATAATTTATCATAAATGATATGAGTGTAAATTATATTGAATATGAAAATGGGAAATATAGTTTAATACATAAAATAGATATTAGAAATTATTTTTAATATTTATGTAAAACAGACATACATGTCACATTCCAAAGTAACATTTCAAAATGAAAAGTTAAAAACCTTGAGAACATATAATTTTAAAAATAATCCCCAATAATTTATCCTTAAAAATAATATAATGCTTTCAATAGTAATTTTGGATCCAAAAGAGGTAACGTTTGATAATTAAAAAAACCTTTTTAATACTTTGAAATCAATTTTTTTGAAAACCCACAATGTAAAAAGAGTTATAAAATATTTTTTGTATGAAAATATCATTTTATAGATGTAGAAAATAAAATACCATATAATAAAATATCAGGGTCAGAAAACCCAATAATGGAAGAACAATGTTTAATATAAAACATTATAACTAAAATAAATGGGGCTTTTTTCATCAATCTCACTTATGGGTAATATAATAAATGATGCATGAAACATTTAAATTTGGATTTATATGATAAGAATTTAATCAAGGAGATAATACCTCATAATAAAATCAAAGAGAATAATATACCAAGTTTATATGAAATAAGTTGAAGAGATATATCATAACACAATGAATAAAAATTGTGTTACTAAAAACACATACTATTGGGGTAACACTTGATCCAAAATAAAATTGAAGAGAAAACATGATTTGGATAATTATATCCAATGAATTACAAAAAAATAATGATTGTTACATTAATGTAATAGTAAATATATAAAAATTATAAAAATTATGCATGGTGTCAAACAAGTAACATGCCTTAAGGAATCATAACTGAGACCAAAAAAACCCTTACATCTTTATAAACTTTACACTGAAGACCAATCAAATGATAAAATTTATAATAGAAAATTAAATCCTAAGAACAATGAAATAACAATGATATAAAATATCATGGTGTAATTATGTACACCATTTAACAAAATACATGGTGTATGATACATAATTTGTATCAAGGAAATGAATTTTGAGGCAATGAAGCCCCGCCGCTTATCCTAACTTCCATGTACTTACTTTAACCTCTAGTATCACACACATATCTATATGAGTCACATATTTTATAACCATAATAATATAAATTTTCATTTATTATATTAGAATATTATCATTATCTATACGGATTCTTTTATGTTTTTAAAAATTTTTCCATATCATTGTTTATAGATTGATCTTTTCTAGTAGTTTTCTAAAAATATTATTGGTATTCATTATTATTTTAAATCTAACGTATCCAACATCATCAATGGTACTAGAATATATTTTCTATGATATTTATAATTTTATAGTTTCATTATATAGTATTTTTTATTATAAACCAAAAAGATAACATCTATAATGATCATGTTTGGACGGTTCTTACCAAAAAAAGTGTTTTCAGAATTAATGAGTTTAATAATAATAATACCATTTAATATCCAAAAAGGAATCATTATTTAAACAATTATATCTTATTATACTAGTAATTAAGTTCCCATATTTTCTATAATAAAAATTCATAGTGGTTTACCCTTATGCACTTAAATCAACCCAAACATGACAATACCATAATTAGTAGATGATTTTGTGGTGTTTTGGAAGTAATATTCTTATAAAAAAATAATCTTATTTGGTGTTTTTGAGTGTTATATATCATAATTATAAGGAATTATAAGAATAATTAATGGTTATTGAAATATTACATAACATAAGTAAATATATTTTCATCTTAGTATGTTTGTTTTAATCAATATAATTAAGGATTCTCATTTATTGATCATATTATTAATAGGTTATACAATTTTTCATAATAGAACATTTTTGACATCATAAAAATAATATTTATCCATTAAATTCATTATCAAGACCATATAAATAATTTTTTGATGAAAATAAAAAAAATCAATCTCTCAATGCAGGTGGTAGTCCACACGTACATGTGGATGATGATTTTTTCCATTAATCATAGATAATGAGTAATATTTTATACATTATATAATGAAAAATATGTCTATATATTGAAATTATATAATAAATCTTATATAAGGACTATCCTTGTAAGGAAGGTTAAAACACATTAAATCATTGAGAAAGCTATCGAACATAGGTAATTATTTAAATGTGTTAATATATTAAAATAATCGGGCATTACTGTTTAGAGGTGTTAAATGAATAATGAGTATTTTAGTAATTTAAAATTTTACTTACACTATGTAAGACACATGATTTTCAAAAACATGCACCAACCATGCATATGATATTGAACTCACATGGAGGAAGGAACATGGTTTAGAAATATGGTTAAGGAAACTATGCACTTACCATACAGACTCCATGGTAATTTAATACAAACCTATGCATGGTTAGGTTTCATGGTTTTCACTAACCGTGAACCAACCAGGTGAAACCCAATTTCCCTCATTTTTCTCAAATATAATGATAAAATAAATGGGAAGTGAAAATGATATAATGACAGTCAATAAATAATAAAATTGTAAATTAAAATGACATATTTTCTATGATATATTCCAATTATTGACTGCAGGGTACCAATCATCAATGGGGATCAATACACATAACTATCCCATTTAGGACCACTATCACATCCATGTGTTTGGTAATGATATCACCATCAATGATTTTTAACCACTAAATCATTACTGATTAGTTTATTTTAGTAGATATTCTCGAATACATTATTTGAGAGAACGCCGAATGAGTAATTATCGATGCTCTTAATAACAAAAATCCATTCTATAAAACCATTTCACAAAAACATATGATCATAAACATTACATATTAACCTACAAGTTGAATATGATGTATTAAAACATGTATATTGATACCCCATTCCAGGAAAAAAATCAATATAACAATAAACTAAAACATAAGTCTTTGTATAATAAAAAATCACAAATATATAGGGAAAACTTAAATAAAAATCCAAGCTCCCTGAAATCTTGTTTGAAACATTATGAATGTGTTATACACGAATAGAGATAAATTTAATAGAAATTTTTGACTATTACTATCAACGTAAACCCTTTCCCAAGTGTTATGAAAAAGAAAAAAAATATTTCATAGCAGTTTTTAATTCCAAGACATTGATGAACCAAAAGAATCATAGTTAGAGGGATCAATTTAAACCCAAGCATGATTTTTTGTATACTAGAGATTACTAGATGAAACCATATAAAGAAATTATACACTCAATATCATCATAACAAATAAATAATAAATAACAATATTATCCATAACTAGATAGAATTTTTGAAAAACCAATGGATTAAAAATGCATTGATAACCATAATAAATACATAACCAGGTTATAAAAAATGTTATACATATATAAAAACAATTATTCATCAAAATAGGATCATCCAATTTTGAATCATATTCAATGATGGAATAAAAATATATAAATAAGTATAGATACCCAACCACAATCCTTTAAACTACCTTCAATTTTTCGTCATACCTTTGTTGAGATCCCCAGGATCATCCCTTTATATGAGGACCATAACCTAGACCTATATCCCCACCATTATATCAGCTCACATACCAGTGTAATCATCCAAGGTGTGAGTATATAACATGAAAATGATCAATTAATTTCATACTTAATAAAAACTATTATACGTGTTCATGATTTTTTTGAATGAAAATAATGATGTAATATAACATGTATATATCTACCAAACCAGGGCAATCAAAAGAACCCCAAAAAATAAACATATAAAAACTTTTTCGAATGATAATTTATAATATGAAATTTTCACATGTTGTATCAAAGGTTTGTAAAAACATATTCCCAATTCAAATATTAAGCATAACATCCTATGTCAAAACATAGTCTTGGGTGGATGAAGATAGTGTCCTCTGATGTAATGGAATTAAATAAGAGGGTATCACATACCTTACCATCAAAACATTTGTAGATTGGACATAACATCCCTATAATTAACAACATCATCATAAATGTATAATGTATTGAATACCATGTTTGTATAGAATGGTCCAAGCATGATCAGTGTGATCAATTATTCGGGGAGGGGGATAAATAGTTATTCATTTTTCTTTTATAGCTTTCTTCTTATTAAGAAAACATTCCATATGCTTAAATAGTTATAAATTTAATGAAAAATAATATCACAAACACAACCATAGGAACACAAGAATTTACAAGGTCCACCACCAAACAAGATTTTCAAGTTATGGACATGGTTTGTAAATAATCCAATGCAACACAATCTAGTAAAAATAAATCCTTTTTTGGTGGTTAAAACAAGTAGGGAATATCATTACATGTGAATTTCACTATGATCAATACAAAAATGAATGTTCTTCCTGAAAAAAATATAATAGATATATTTTTAACAACATTCAAAAAACATCATTAATAGGCTCATAATTATTTCGCTATGCTACCTATACTTATTCACTTTACATTATTTAAAAAAATTCATCTTCTTTTACATTCATATCTTGACATAGTTAAAAAATTTATTTTTGGACTATCTTATGAAAACTATATTCATTCATAGTTCATATATTTTCAGTTAATTATTTCTTAATCCGAAAGATTGGTCTGATGAAGACCACCTCACATTTTTTTCATCTAATTCCACAAATTATTGATGTTTATATTTTTTTAACTTTATTATCCATTTATTTTGGTTTCAATGATTCCAACCAAAACTAAATTTTTATTCTTCTTATTCTTCATATAATAGATTAATTTTTGGGAAACATTCTTACTTGATATATGGATTCAAAGGATTATCTGGTATCTCAGTCCAAAACCCATTCTCAAGCACATTAGATTTTTATAAGCATTAACAATACCGGACTATAATTTTTTACATCCATACTATTTATAGATTCATGACTTAGGGAAAAGGCATCATTTTTATTTTATCATCCCTCTCAATGAAAAATTATAAATTTAAATATCCTGATCATATAGTTCACTGAAAAAATCTCAACATATCTAGAAGATTCTTGAACATACCAGAGAAAATTTAGTGACATCACCTTTTCACCATTCCTTAATCCTCAACAAGTATCATGATTTTCCTCCATGGTATTTGGAAATTTCAATGATAATCACAACATAGTCAAATTTCATATCTTTATAAAAAATTCAAAAATCACATTTTAAAATGGGAAAACATTAAACTTTTTTATCTTTGTCTGGTCTTCTATATTTTAATATTCTCTCAAAAAAAATTCATTCTATATTGGTTTGTCTAGTGATAGATTATCCATACAGTTAATCTACATATTATTTCTTCAACCACTAATTTTCATTAGAAATTTCTAACAGTTTCCTTTATATTTCATTTTAAATTTTGTGATATTTATACGAAATGATTGTTTTATCATCTTTTAGAAACTTTAAATACAAAAAATCATATATGTATGTCGGATATATATTGAAAATTGTTTTTTTCTAATGGATTTTTTTTGAAATTTTTTCCATATTTACTTTTTGAATTGACATTATCCATGTCACCATTCATTAGTATTTTATATTTTATATTTGAAAAAATTTCCTCTATCTACAAGAATTATCAAAACTTAAACACAAACCTTAGATGTTAAAAAAATTATACATTCAGGAAAGAACTTTATCCTATGAGATTTTAATATATATTCATAGAAAGATATTAGTACTCCCACGTGGATTCATCTAGTGATGTAACTTTAATAACTCCACTTTTTAACGTCGAATACATTTCATCTCATATGTCTACAAATCTATTTGATATACATTTTATACGATGTATTTTTCATGGATATTATATTTCCATTTCTATTCCTTAAAAATCACTTCTAATAAAAAACACATCGTTTATCCATAAATTTGAACCTTCATGAAAATTAGAACTAAAATATCATCTGATTGAATTTATATTATTAACATTTTATATACAAAAAAAATTAACCACTATTGAATATAGTAAAATAAATATCCATACAAATAAATATTAGATAATGAGATTTTTTCACATCTCATGATGTTAGGAATTGAGTAACAATGAATCATCTCTTGATTATATAATAAAAAAATTTATATGATTAAAATATTGGAAATTATAATAGAAATAATTTCATTACAAAAATTTTTCACAAATTATTTGATATCAAAATTTCATTCTATGGAATCTGGTTAAGAAACCATCATATAGTCTTCTCTATCAAAATTCATCTATATAAAATTTTCTTAGATAGAAATATTTAAAAGTGAGGTGATTTATGTTAAAAAAAGACATTAATTTCTAGAAAATCTTCTTTTAAAATAACAAGACAACGGAACTTCTTCAAAAAAATCTTCCAAAAACCATATAAACTCCTTCATAAAATATAATACCATATATATCCCTATTTAAATTTTTTTTACCAAGAAACCTAACTCATTGAAACATTATAACTCAATATATTGATAATGTATCAAACAATTCAAATACGACTTGTACGAACATAATGTAAACCAAGAATCGTTGAACAATGATACCATGTTGTCCGTAGGCTATGACATAAGAAAATTCATCCTCAGACCTCAAAATTACTAACCTTTTTAACTTTTTACTACAAGAACAATAATTCTAACATCCACCTAAATAAAAGGTTGAAACAGTTCACAAATATTGATTCCTTCAACAATTTTTTAGTGAATATATCTATAAGATTTTCCTTTATATTATCATACTCTAGTTTGTATTCACTATTCTCAACATTATCATTAATAAAGTGATATTTTATATCAACATTAATTGAATAATAATGTTGTATTGTATTTTTAATAAGATGTGTAGACTATTGATTATCACAACCCAAGAGCATGGGTATCTTCCCTTTCACTAATAAATCATCCAACTAATTCTTCATCCACATAATTTGTGCTGAATCTTGAGTGGCATCTATATAATATTCTTCATAAGTTCTGAGAGTTATATAGTTTTTATTCTTTGTATTCAAACTCAAAAAAATTTCCCTCAGAAAGAATACTCCACCATATTTGGATCTTATATCATCATCACTTCCTTACCAATTAGCATCTAGAAAAAAAATCAATCATTAGATATCATATTTTAAAAAAGCAGTTGTTATTTTGATATATCTATGCATTACTTTTCCTTCCAATATATGAAATTCTAGTATATCACTTATAAATATTTCACAAAAATTAACAACATGAACAATATGTGTCCTTGATACCTCAGAATAAAATAAATTAATCCAAATTATAAAAATACATTGGATGAACATCCTTAACTTATCTATCATTTGAAAAAAATGGTTTTTGTGGAAACTAATTTTGAATATTCCATTCCAATTTTTCATTGATTTTAATTGGTGTAATTACTTTGGGATATGAAAATATTTTTCTTCTTTTTTTGAGATTTTTTAGGAAAAAATACATTTCATTTCTCTATGAATGGCCATTTCAAATAACTATTTCAGAACTATTATAACAACCATTATTAAATTATCACAAATCAACTTTTTTATTTTTTTATCAAGATATATGTATTTGATAGTAATTAATTTCCTTTGTAACATTGTGAAGCATGTTGGTCACGTATTAATCTACAATATGTTCAAAGATCTACCATGTGCTCATCAGATATAATATTAGTTCAATGGATCTTCTGGAGGAATACATATAAAAATTTATAGGTCTACCACTGATATATCTACTACTAATATATTTACCACTAGACATATTCCACTGACAAATCTATAACTAAAAATATCTACCATCAAAACATTCCCCATCAGAATGGATATACCACTATACTATGGAACCTCTGATTTAATCTATAATTAAATGATGCTACCACTCGGATGAGCTACCAGCAGTGAGTATCTACTACCAGAATAACATGAAATTTTAGGATCCAAGCATGCTCGGTCCTAAAAATTTATTAATAAAAATAAAATAAAAGAAACAAACAAACATAATACAAGTCAAAAAGGATCCACCACCAAACCAAGTGGTCACACAATGAACACCCAAAACAGAAATACAGATAATCATATCAGCCCATCAGATCAACCATAAAAATATCACATTAAGAATAAATCTATGCATTCCATCATCCGACCCATCCAGCACATAGCCTCATGGCCCACAGAGCGATCAGGGCTATTTGTATGGATTTTTTAACTGGGTGTTTTTGTTAAATTTTAGGATTTTACTTTTAAATCATTTTTAAATATAAATTCTATTACACAATAAATTCAACCCCCTCTTGGGTTAGTCAGTCTGACAAACATTTTCAATCCATGGGATTTTTAGAATATTCTTTTAATAAGATCTAGTTTCGATTTTATAATCTTAATTATTTTATTTAAAATTTATATTTTTAGGGATAATAATAGATAAGAGGGATCTTCCACTAATGGTCTTTATTATTTTAATGGTATTTATTATTCTTAATTGAAGATTAAAAATATAAAATTCAAATTGAAATCACAGGTCTGGAAATTTAGAGATTCATTTAGGATAAATTTGAACTAACCACAATAGATTGTGATGAATGGAATGATCCTACAAAGAAACTTATAATAGTAACCGTAAGATATGAATTTTGTATACTGTGATTTATGATATGAAGTGTTTAACAGAATATCTTATTCTACCACTATATTTTAGAGTTGGGATACCTTGTCATTTTTTCATATTGGAACTTGAAATGTATAAGAAATTCATTTGAATACCTATTCTATTAAATATGATATTTTTAAGATGAAACATTGTTAATAAATTCATAACTTGTATCTATGGTTCAATTACATTTGGAAAAAATGGAATTCACTCAGGAAACCAATTAATGATAATTATAAAGTGATTTCCATGCTAAGATGTTTACTAGACAGACAAAGAGGAACTTCAATTTCAATTTGAGAATCATGTGATATATGTATGTTTCCTATTAAAGAGCTAATTTGAAAATTCATTATGTATGAAAAGGAACTCAAAATAAATAGATAATAATAAGATTAAATAAATATGATGTTATTAGTTTTGAGATATTTGATTCATATCATAAAGGGGTGGATTAAAGAAGACATCTCAAGTGATAAAGAATAACATTCTGAAAGTGATGAAGATATAACACACACAATTAGGGGAGTTAAGAAATTAAAATAATTATTTATGAAGCAAAATATAATGTTAAGTAAGAAATAATATGTAGTTTTAGGAAATAATATAAATATTATGATAGTATAAATGATATAGTCTACTATGAATGAAAGAAAAAGATCATATCAAGTGATACTATCCCAAGGAAATGTTTTAGAAAAATTTTGAGGAATGAGATAAAGGGTATAAAAATTATATGAAGGAATCATGGAGTTATTAAATAGATAGTTCATTTGATTTAGACTCATGTAGAGAGGATAAGAATGATAAATTTAATATATTTTTTATGACAAGAAGATCTATGTTATCATGTATTTTTCCTACATCAGATTTTCGTAAATTCCAACCATTATAAAGATAAAAGAATTGAATAAAACATGTCCAATTATTATTATTCTGAATATTTTAATATTCTATAGGATACCTTCAATAACAATAGTGGTTAATATACATGTTTGAAGAAGTATAATTCCTTGTCTTCACACTTTGAAACATATCTTGGTATAAAAAAATAAAATCTGGTCAAATTCTAAAAAAATGATGAGCTAATATTATCCAATGAACAAATAAAAAAGGATATGGATAGATTTAAAAATGGTAGAAATACATTAATCTACATTATTGGAAAGAAAAAATTCACCTATGTATACCACATGAACTAGATACCAACTAACATAAAAAATGATTAATAAGAATTGATTTATTTCTAGATGTAGTTGTATAAATTATTTGAATAAATCATACTATAATTGACTAATAATTTTTTTTATTTATGAATGTCTCAAATATTGCAATAATAATCCTCTTGAACAATTATGTATTCCAAAAGCCCTAATTTCTAATATCCACAGACCCTTAAAATATCAGTTCCAAAGTCATTTTTTATTTAACTCAATTTTGTAGAAACAATACTTGAAAATCTCAAGATAGAACATTCAGTATATCGAAAACGACTACTATAGATATATAACTAGGGATTATTCAAGTTTCTAGAACCCAGTGAAGGATAATGGAGGACATGTCACCTTTTGTGACAATTTAAAAAAATCAGACATGGTCTAATCGGTAAATCTAAAACTATTTTAATTTATAAAGATCTATTTTTAGATATATTTTAGTTTGAAATACTTAGAAAATCCAAACTAGGTGATGATGGTTTCCATGTAATGTATGGATATAATTCCCAAATAGTTTTTAATTTTAAAAAGTCACTTGATTTCACAATGTTGTGAAATGATAATGTATATGATTGTAATTTAGATTACTTGTTTTATTAAAAAAATTCGTATCAATGTGAATTTCAAAAACAGTATTGGATTTGGAATAGGAGACTAGGTTATTGAAATATATAATCTCTAAGAATGATAAATCGGAAAGGGTTAGTTAAATAAATTTCTAAACTATAATTCCTAAATAAAAAAATTTAGTAACCCATATAAAAAAGGGAAATAGTATAAAATCTCTTTCAAACCAAAGAAACATGTTTTAAATTATCAACCCCTAGAGTAGGTTCACAAGGAATATTTTATGACATTTATAGTTTCCTTCTAAAATGGGAATCACTATATTAAAGTTTTAATATATTATATTTCTTGATACACTTGGGTATTCTTTCTATCACAAAAAAGTGAATATAATTCCTATTTTTCTAAGTATACTAAATATATAGAAAATATAATTTGACATAGAATTAAGATATTAAAAAGTGACCATATCGATGAGTTTGAAAATAATGATTTTGCATCATTATGCTCAAAAAATGTCTATAATCATAAATTTCATTCAGCTACCACCATATAATAGAATGGTTTACCGGAAAATAGAAATGGAACCCCTTGTGAAATTTTTCAGAGTATGCTTAATGAGTATACTTTACCTATTTATTTTTCAGCGGAAGCTATGAATATAGACAACTTTATAATCAATATATTTATTCTAAAAAAACTTTTAAAGAAAACCCATATGAATTATTGAATGGAAGAAAAGCAAAGGATAATTAATTTATACTTTTAGTTTGAAAAGTATTTATTCCTAATAAAAATGAAAATATTGAAAAAAATTCATCCATTATTGATGACGAAATTTTTCCCAGATATTCTGAAAATAGTATGTCTTATTGTGTATTTAGTAAAGGAACTAGGACTATGGAAGAATATGTACATGTAAATTTTGATGAAATAAATCCACCTCAGACTAACACTTCTTCAGAAAACCATAAAGATATTCTATCTAATATTAATATAATTTCAAAATCTTCTAAAAATTCTGTGAAACAAATAGAAAAATATTCCATCTTTGATGTACAATATGAATAAGAACCTATAAAGGATAATGAAATATCTTACATTTATTTTACTAAAATCATTATAAATAGTAGATATAATACTATTCATGATGTTTTTGGAGACCTAGATATATTAACAAAACTATATATCCTCTGATAAATCAATTTTAACATCATGATTTATTTTCACAACATGAACCAAATAAAATTATTGATTCAATTAATGATGAATTTTGGGTAATGGAAATGCTAGAATAAAAAAATTAATTTGAGAGAAATAAATTTTGAGAAATAGTAAATAGAACTAAATATATTCTTACAATTGGCATTAAATGTGTATTTAAAAACATGATTCAAGGAACATAGATAGAAATAAAAATAGACTAGTTGAACATGGAAATAATACATAAGAGGGTACTGACTATGAGGAAAAAATTGCACTAGTGGCTAATTGGAGGTGATTTAAACATCATTGTAGATCCTTGTGAAAATAAATGGAATAGTGTTTTTTATCGTCAAGACAATATGGATTTTTTTTCAGTTTATGGCTTGTAAGTATGTTTTGGATCTGGGTTTCACTAGTGAAGGATTTACCAGGTGCAATGACCAACAAGGAGGCAGTCACATATGGTACTGCCTTGACCGTTGTCTGGCTAATGTCCATGTTGTCTCAACATTTTCCATTTCAAACGTCACCCATATTGTTCATAGATTCTTTGATCACTCCACCTTATTGATATCATTTTCTTATTACCACGATAGAATCAACCACTGCAGTTTTTCTCAATCATGGAACAACCTTTCGGGCTTTAAGCAGGTTGTGCCTAACTTGTTGTGTAAACCTGATCAAATTGATGGCTGGATTACAGTACACAACAGAATAAAAATACATCAAGGATACCTTTAGGTGTGACTTGGAAAATAACCTCCCTAGTGAGATGATCAATTTGTTATTAAAAAATAGAATTAATCCATGGAGGTTCTTCTTGAATCTATTTTGTGTGATTTCTTGTTTAGGGAGCACTCTAGTTAGATGGCCCGAATAGAGGAGTTGGTTATCATGGTGGAAAGGAAAGTGCACGAATAATCCCATGTTATGTGTATTCATGAGGGTGATAGGAACATAGATTACATCTAGGCACATATAAATGAAAAATGATGGTTTTTAAGCACAATATTTTTCTAGAGGTGGGGACCTATACCGATTATAGGTACACTCTTATGAACATTTTAGAGGATCATTTCAAAATACTATTTACAGGCCCCAACCTACACATGCGGGAAGGCTACCTGAATAGGCATGAAGAGTTATTACAGGTGACTCCATGTAGTATTTCAAGCAAGGATAATGAGCTTCTTGGTACAGTTTTGAATGAGAAGGTGATTTTTGAGGCCTTGAAGATTATCAATCTAGAGAGTGAACAAGGGCCCGATGGATTCTTAGGAACCTTTAACAGAGAATCTTGGGACTTTTTGAAATGTGATCTTCTAGAGGCCATCCAAAATTTCTTCACAAAAGCGTTTTTTCCTCATATTGCTTGTACTACATCCATAGTCCTTATTTCCAAGATCAAGGATCCCTTTTCTTTACACAATTACATGCTGGTGAGTATGTGAAATTTTTCATACGGAATACTTTACATGGTGCTCAATAAGATATTTGATTCTTATTTCCCTCAGAAGATCTATTATGAAAAGCATGGGTTCCTAAGTGGGAGGTCCATCCAAGGTGCCATTGCATTAAATCAGAATGTTTTTGGTGACCTCAACCTGAATGTCCATGGTTTAAAGATGTCCTTAAAACATGTCATGGATAAGGAATATGACAGTATGGATTTTAATTTTATCATCAATTCCCTTAAATACATGGGGATTTCTATTTGGGTCACTAACATGATCTTTAAGTGATTCTTCTCATCATTGATATTTGTTCACTTCATGGGGAGGAATCATGGTTTTTTACGGTGGTTTTTGTCCTGAGGCAAGGGGACCCCCCTTCCAACCATATCATCATCATGGCCCTAGATGTTTTCAGTTGACATATCTACCAGATGATTAAAAAAGGTGATATTTCCTTCTACCAGGATAGCATGTATCTAGATTTCATCACATATATTTTGAATTAAATCCAGTGGGATACCCTTGGTCTTATTGACCTACCTAAGGCTCTGGACATGTGTGTTTTAATAACATCAAACTATGGGTATTTTTCTACCACGTATTCCCATAAGATCATGATGAGAATGAGACAATCTGATATGTTGGGAGGATTCACATGGAGAAACGAAATTTCGATGAAGTTGATTTTGTATGTGTGGAGGATTTGGAACCATGATTTATCCACTGATGATATGGTAAAAAGGATGAGAATTCACCTGGTATTGTGGTGACCTTACTACAGGGAGAGTAAGGATGAGTCATTGGATCACCAATTCTATATGGGGGAATGGGAAAAAGCAGTGTGTTCCTTCTTTAGTGATTTCACAGGTGTTGGTGTTTCAGACCAGTCATACTCTCACTTCATATATATTTTGTTTCTTGACAAGTAATGTAAAATTCCAGAGAGGACAACCCATACCCTGGTGTTTCCTGCTGGTTTCTAGTGTATCTGTTCCTCTTAGAATAAAACTGTGTTTGAGGGGGTTAGTAGTGTTACTAGAGCATTGGTCTCTATGGTCAGGCCAACTTTCATGACCAGGTCCATCTGTGTAAGGGTATGTAGGAGGCACATACTCTGAGGCTATATATAGCTAGGATTTAGCTGCAACTTGCTAGTCCTACTTTCAAGGGATGATATGTGAGATGGACCCCTCATTCACCAGGGCCCAAGTTAAACATTGATGGATCAGGTGTAATGGGTTTCATGAGGGGAGGTGGGGTGATTCATGATTTGGAGGACCTGATCATGACTTGCTTAATACACTCCTATGGTATTAGTAACTAATTTTAGGCTAAAGCTCTAGTGATTATCTCTAACCACTTGTTATCCTGATAAAATAACTTTAAACATAGAGCCATGGAGACTAACTCTATCATCATTTACAATTAACATTCAAGAAAGGGCTCACTCCTTCGTCTATCTTCAATATCATCTGCAAATGATGCTGCCTCTTGAGTTCTCACATGATAATTATATATACTTGGAACGTGGGGAACGAGGTAGAAGATGACTTGGCCTCCATGTCAACTCATGGGACAAACATCATTACCTCTCTAAAATTTATTTCTTTATCCTCTAAGGGAGATGATCATGTTAAATTAAATGCCTTAGGGTTTCTTTATTTTAGGACTCTGAATGTTATTTTCTTTTTTCATTATCCCATACAATGTACTCTTTAGAAAACTATAAATAAATGATGTTCAGTGAGGAAGTACCTCATTTATACAAAAAATTTAAAAATATATTATCCGAGGGGATAATAATTTGATTCAGTGAGTTATTTAGATACATATTTTGCAGTTGTGAGTTATATAGATAAAGAACCTCTAGAACATGTCGCCTTTTGGCCAAGCCACTAGTTTAGTGGTGTAGTAAAATGAAAATTTCCATTGCAATTTATAGTACTAAAGCTAAACATATAGTTATAGTAATTTTTTGTGTAAAAATTATAGGGATGAGAAACATTTTAATAGAACACGGATATCAATTTCTACACATCCCTATAATGTTTTATAATACAATTAAAATAAATATCTCTAGAAATATTTTATCTCATTCTAGAAAAAACATATAAATATAATACATTACTTATTGATAGATCATTTCAAGAAAAATGATATAACTCTAAAATTCATTTGAACTAAAGATCATATTTCAAAAATATAGATAAATCCTATGAATTTTGAGATATTATTATATATCATACATGAACTAGGAATGATAAATTTTGACATGATCATTTTCTTCAGATTTTATTTTTTGAAAAATTCTATAGTTCTTGATCTACCATTGGTGATCAACTATTGGTGACCTATAATGGGTGATCTAGCATTGGTGACATATCATTGGTTATCTACAAATGGTGATGTATTGTTGGAGATCCACTATTGGTGTTCATCAATTGGTGATGCACCATTGGTGATCAATCATTGGTGATATATTGTTGGTGATCTACCATTGATGATCCACCTTTAGAAATCTACCATTAGATTGTTTTTAAATTTATGATATTGATACTATTTTATGATATTATATTTTTGTAACACCCGAAACTTTTATGAGAAATATTTTGTTTTTATGTTATATAAATCATAAAAGGAATCTTTCACTACACACAACACTAGCTTGGATTGCTTTACACGCAACCGCGGCCTTCCTCGATAGCTTGCGTCGTACACAATACCGAGTTTCACTAAACAACGATATGCTAGCCGTTATGAATAGTAATAACCACTTTTTGAAATAATGTAAATTTTATTTTTCAAAATGGACTTCATTTTTGGATTCTGAATATTGAAATTAGCTTAGGGTGAAATTTTGGTACTTTCGGATAACTTTCATATTCTGATGAATAGTGAAAATTATTAAATTTTAATTAAAAACAACTTTTTTAATCGAAATAATTAAAAGTGATAAATTATTAATTTGAGTGGTTTTAAAGTATATTTAGAATATATTTTTACAATTTAATACAATGTTTTTCATTGTATGTAATTTCACATTTAAACCAGACATAAACAAGTGTCAATCTTTTGATAGTTATTATCTTTTAAAAACACGCTATTTGTTTTGATGAAGGGAATTCATTTTTAAATTAGTTAATTTAACTGATATGTTTTGAATTTGGTAAAATAAACATCATTTTTGAAATCATAATATCAAATATAGCTTAGGCCTAATTTTTGGTATTTTTATGGAAACTTTTATTTTTTGATGAATAGTGAAACCACTAAGTGGTAGTTAAAAAAAACTCAATTTTTCATAAAACATAATTTTAGCGCTTCTGTGAGTAGAATTTCGAAAATCAGAGAGACACGATTAATATCAAGGACTATAATGTGGTTCAATGACATGAAAATAATTTTTGGTGAATAGTAACTTTTTACTTTTTTACCACGGTTAAAAGTAAATAGGGTATTTAAGGGTAAAAATGATATTATTATTACCCTAACACATGTCCTAATTCTATTTGATAAGTGTAATTCTACCAAAAACAAACTTAGAAATACAATATGACCATTTAGGCCCACTTGGATTAGATTAGGACATTTATTATCAATTTATTTAAAGAAGGGTTAAAATAGTTAAAATCAATGTTTAATAAGTAAATCATTTTTAATATAGGGTTATACATAAGATAAATTCAACTATAAATATTAATTATAAAGATAAAAATATTTCCTACATAATGGTATTTTATTTTTAATTTTTATACTTTAAATAATTTAATTTATTTATGACACAATGATGATGCATTAATTATCTTATTAAAGAAATATTGACCTAATTGATGTTATGCATACCCAAATAAATGTAATTTGAGACTTTTTATGAATTCCAATAATTTTAAATGTTAATATGAAATTTTAGTGTTGATTTAAATAAATTTGTTCAAACTAATCATTCTATAATGATTTTCACAAAAATCAATTACCAAATAGTGTCAAAATTGACAAAAAATAGTTTTTAAAACAAATATTATATTATTAATTGTTATTTTATTCCTAAAAATCTAAGGTTCGGCCAAATTACGTATATAGGGTTATATATATTAATAATCAACAAGTCGAGGTTTGTTTGGCTCATTATAATAAGTTTATTAACCTTATAGTGTAAGAAAACAAGAAAACACGGTAAAAGTTAAATTATCTAACATAAAGTTAAATCTAAATGATAAGGATAAAATTGACACCTAAACTTGTCTAAATTCTATTGGATGAGATTATTTCTACCCATCCCTACCTTATGTTAGAAACATATCAATTTGGAGCTATTAAAAATCGAATTTGACTTTATAATTATTCCAAAGGTGCCCCTCTCCTCCCTTATAAAAGGGCACCTCCTCCCTCTCTTCCTCAAACCACTTTGAGCCTTCAAGATCGGAAAAACCCTGCCAATATCACCTATCCACTTCCCTAGAAACATACTATAGGTCCTGGTCTTCTTCAAAGACCAATAGTAGTGCCCTAAGAGGTGGTCTCAAAGAGGCGCTTCAATGAAGAGGTAATGCCCATTACCTATTCTTTCATCTTTATTTCTTCTTCCACTTATTCTTCTTTAGTTGTTTCATTATGAAGTAATAACATCATTATCCCTCATATGATGATATGTTATTATAAGTATGAAACAACCCTATTTCACCATCTATCCATCCTACGGAAAATGAAATCACCACGCCTGCATACGTACCGAATATCATCTCCACGCAGTGGTGTAATCTATTTCCCACCACCACCTTACTCGGAAGGGTATAATGGTGTATATAATAACTATATATGATTATTGTAAAGTGATATTGATTCTGAAATATTATAAATACACTCCAATACAATTCCACGATCATGGTAACGATATCATCGCTCGTGCGTACGTACGGAATACCCTCTCCACGATGTGATGTGACTCGTTATACATTATCTTCATTTCATAATGATTATATAAATGAATTGAGTGAATGAATATGATATATATTACACTAATACCATTCTATAAATGTGGTATCTATAAACTAAAGTGAAAAATAAGAATTTATTCGACAAAATGTGCATAAGAACAAAAAGTAATAAACACCCGAATAACAAGTAGTAATGAAATATTACTAATAAAAAGCTAAGAATATGACCATATAAGATTTCATAAAAATAATTATGACTATGTAATAAGTCAATAACAATATTTAAATCATTATACAGGTGGTTCGGACACTTATGAAGCAAATCAGACCTAAGGTAAGGGAAAATCTCGCAATCTCAATTTTTATCCGAGATTGTTTATACTTCAGAATTTACTGGGGAATATTTATCATCCAAATACATGTTTCCTAAATATGTAATATTAATATCCTTATACAATTTTTTATATCCAATTTTACCCTTTGGTGAGTTTTTAGTAAAATATATGAAAGGAATCTTCTGTCATTTTTCATAAGAGGAACTTTTTGACTTTTCTGAAAAAAGTACAAGAAGAATGTTTTTTTAACTTATATGACATGAATGGATTTTTAAAGCATTATTTACAAGAAGCTTCCTTTACGTGTTTTCAAGTTAATTTTTAATCTACTTCTTTTAGTTTAAAATTGTATGACATGTTAAGAAAGGAAATTGTTTTTGAAGTAGAAAGGATATTTTCCTCAATAATGGAGTTCAAGTGTTTTATCAAAATTATTTTCCATCTAAGATAATATAGGGTTATATTTCTATCCCTATTATTACATTGATTTGATTATGTTGTGATGGAATTATTTTTATGAATTCTTTTATCTTATATTAATTGTTTTATGATGTCATGTTGTTTAAGAATCCCATTTTTATTACATGAGTTATGAAATGATGTATGATTTATGATTTTGTGACACACATAAGAATGGTATCATTATGAGATGGGTGGGACCTATATCTCCCTCCAATGCCTTGGTTAAATATTTTATATTACATGAGATAGACATGGATGGAACAGCATGTTAAACCGGTTCAGTGAAACAGGACTGAAACGAAGAGTGAAATCAGTTCAGAAATGGACTTTGTCCACTAAGATAGTCTTGGCAATGATTTTTGACTAATAAGAAATGATTCTCTATGATTATGTGTGTATTCCAGAAAGTTTCATGTTTTATGTTATGATTATTGGGATTTTGTTTCACTACTATGATTTATCCCCTGTTATGAACTTATGCTCTCTTTTGTAGGTTATGATTTCCAAAATGTTATGTTCCTATGAATATGATGTGATTGATATTTCTTTTGTTCACCCTTACTGAGCATTTGAGCTCACCCTTTTCTATGTTTTCATTCCCCAGGTCAGGAATAAGGTTATTAATTAAGATATTCCAATAGGGACTATAGATATGATGAAATAAATGGGAGACAGTGTAGACGCTTTATGAACCAGTTGTTTATGTTTCCCAGTTTCTAAAGACAGTATACCTATACGGTCCTTTCATGGTTTCGTTATATATTGTAATAAGTATGCTTCAATTTTGAAGTATTAACCATGTATGTAAATTATGTGTCATTATAGTTGGTATCAGAGGAAAGGTATAGTCAACCTTTTGAAACTAGGATGTGGAAGCCTTAGTAAGAACCCTAAGGATAATTCTAAGCATAGAACAAAATCATAGTGTTTTAGAAATAACCATGAATAACCTAGGATAAGACCTTAATTGAGAAATTTTATTCTTGATTATGTGGTTTTCCTATTATAATTAGTGTTGCTCACACTATTCCACTTCGTTTTAGTCAATGGCTGGAACCCGAAGGAACCATGTTAATGCGGAATGTGAAGGGAAATGCAATGATTGTCCCCCTGAGCAACCAAACGTTATGGGAGATGGAATGAAAAATCTTGAAGCCATGCTCACACAACTTTCTCAAGCTATGAATCATGCAGGACTTCCAAACGAGTAAAGGAAGGAGCAACATTCTGTTGAATCCTTCATGAGGCAGCGTCCACCATCTTTCATCGGGTCTACTGATCGATTAGTTGCTGAACAATGGATTATTACTACTGAAAAGATATTTTCAGTTCTTCATTGTTGTGAACATGATAAAGTCATCCAACCAGTGTATCTTTTGGAAGGAGATGCTGATCAATGGTGGAATATTATAAAGAATACGAGGCAAAGGGATGAAATTGAGTCCATGGAATGGGATGAGTTCAAGAACTTATTTTTCAATAAATACTTCCCTCGTATTCTCCGAACAAAAATGGAGAAAGAGTTTCTTGAACTGAAGCAAAAGGATGATGAATCTATTGGTACGTAAGAAGCAAATTTTACAAGGCTTTCAAGGTACAATTCTAGTATTATTATCCAACCTGAGAGTAAGATCGATCGATTCTTTAGTGGCTTAAAACCAAGTCTTCGAAGGGACTTAGCCATAAGGGACTTCAATAGCTATGAGGATATCATTCGATGGGCTCTCAAATTTGAGATGGAGATTGGAGTAACCCATCAGTCATATGGGTTTGATAAGAAGAGGAAAATGGAATTCAAAGGAAAATATAAAGAGCACACTGAAAATAAGATGATCTTTCCATTATTCTCAAAGTGTGGAAAGAAACATGGAGGGAGTTGTCTTAAAGGGACAAGTAAATGTTTCAAATGTGGAAAGGAAGGTCATCGGGCATTTGAATGCCGCTATGATGGGAAGACGATGTCTAATGATGCAAACAAAGGAAGGGACACACAGAATGAACATACTTCACTTCAATGTTTCAAGTGCAAGGATATGGGGAATTATACCAATAAATTCCCTAATCCAAGGGTTGTTGATGATGACTGACATCAAAAAAATCTTACGGCTAAAGACAAAGGAATGTCACATGCAATTTCTATCAGCGATGTGGAGTACAATAACGATGTGGTGAAAGGTACACTTACCATCCACTCTAAAGTAGAAAATGTTTTATTTGATTCTGGATCCACCCAATCTTTTATTTATGAATATTTTTCTAAGGGTATCACTGTATTACCTCAACAATTAGATGTTGATTTATCTGTGACAACACCTAATGGAACAACAGTCGCTTCAAAAGTTTATAATTCCTCCCCGATTGAAGTTTGTGGGAAAGTGCTACCTGCAAATCTTCTGACCTTCCTATAGTGGAATTTGATGTGATTCATGGCATTGATTGGCTTTCTTTATATGGAGATCATATCGATTTCCAAAGAAGGGAAGTCACATTTCATATTCCGGATCAATCTATGATCGTCTATCGATGCAAGGATGAACATAACCTTCCAGTGGAAATTTCTTCCATCTTATGGGTCTTTATTCCACTGAATGAAGGTTATTTATCTCAAATGGTTGGTGAGAAACTCACAATTAAGAATATTCCCATTGTACGGGAGTTTGATGATGTCTTTCTGGAGGACTTTCCAGGTCTTCCACCAAATTGTGATGTTGAGTTTTCAATAGAACATGTACCTGGTGCTTTGCCTATTTCAAAGACACCTTATAGAATGGCCCCAATTGAGTTGCATGAATTAAAGAATCAACTCCAAGAGAATCTTGATAAGGGATTCATACTCCCTAGTGTGTCACCTTGGGGATCACCTGTTCTATTTGTTAAGAAGAAAGATGGATCAGTGAGACTCTGCATTGATTATCGAGAACATAACAAGATCACTATCAAGAAAAAATATCCTCTCCCACGCATTGATGACTTATTTGACCAACTACGCGGAGCTCAATACTTTTCCAAGATTGATCTTCGTTCGGGGTGTCATCAATTAAGGGTCAAAAGGGAGGATATACCATAGACGGCTTTCCGTACAAGGTATGGACACTATGAATTTATAGTGATGCCATTTGGTCTTACTAATGCCCCTGCTATCGTCATGGATCAGATGAATAGAGTCTTTAGAGACTATCTTGATCAATTTGTGGTAGTCTTTATAGACGATATTCTTGTCTATTCAAAGAGCAAGGAAGAACATGAAGATCACTTGATAATTATATTGAAGACCCTGAGAAAGGAGAAGCTTTATGCCAAATTTACCAAGTGTGAATTTTGGCTTCAAAAAGTTGCATTTTTGGGTCACATAATCTCAAAAGAGGGGATATCTGTGGATACAACAAAAACAGAGGTTATCGAAAGATGGTCGCGACAAACAACAGTAACTGAGATCTGAAGTTTTCTGGTTTTGGATGGATATTATCGACGTTTTGTGAAATCATTTTCACGATTATCTAATCCACTCACCAGGTTGACTCAGAAAGGAGTTAAGTTTGTTTGGATGGAGGAATGTGAAGAGAATTTCAAGGAATTGAAAAGAAGGTTATCCAGTGCACCTGTACTCACACTGTCTTGTAGTGGAGAAAGGGTTGTGATCAATAGTGATGCATCCAAGAAGGGGATGGGGTGTGTTATTATGCAAAATGATATGGTGATAGCTTATGCCTCACGACAGTTGAAAATCCATGAGCAAAATTACCCAAAACATGATTTGGAGTTAGCTACGGTAATCTTTGCATTAAATATTTGGAGGCATTATCTTCAGGGAGAAAGGTGTGACATTTATACTGATCATAAAAGTTTAAAGTATATTTTCATACAAAAGGAGCTGAAAATGCACCAAAGCAGATGGTTGGAACTGATTAAGGATTACGACTGATCAATTCATTACCACCCTGGGAAATCAAACAAGGTGGCAGATGCATTAAGTCAACAAGTCCATGCTATCTTATCCATGATGAGGATCACAAAAGATCCAATATTTATGGATTTACAAAGGATGGATCTTGGAATTTTAATGGAAGGGGGAAAATAGTATTTTTTCTCAAATGAATGTTCAACCATCTATACATGTGAAGATTAAAGAGGCACATAAAGAAGATGTAGATTTACAAAAGAAGGTGAGAAATATTCCTGAATTCAACCTTGATTGTGATGGGATAGTAAAGTTTAAGAATCGGGTTTGTGTTCCTCCCATCCCAGAATTAAAGAAGGAGCTGCTGGATGAGGCTCATAGTTCATCATTCTCTATTCATCCTGGAAGCACAGAGATGTATAGGGACCTGAAAGAGTACTTCTGGTGGGATGGCATGAAAAGAGATGTTGCTGAATATGTCTCTCGATGCTTGGTTTGTCAGCAAGTTAAAGCTAAAATACAGAAGTATAAGGAGATGTTACAACCATTACCCATACCTGAATGGAAATGGGAAAACATAACTATGGACTTTGTCATAGGACTTCCTAAAACATCCAAAGGCAATAATGCTATCTGGGTCATAGTTGATCTTCTTAAAAAGTCTACACACTTCATTGCTATTAGAGAGGATTTCTCTCTGGATCATCTTTCTATGATATATGTAAAGGATGTGGTAAGATTTCATGGAGTATAACTTTTTATTATATCTGATCCGGATCCGAGATTTACCTCGAAGTTCTGGCGAAGTATTTAGCATACTCTAGATACAGAGTTGAGTTTCAGCACTAGTTATCATCCTCAGACAAACGGTCGGTCTGAGAGAAAAATTTAAACTCTAGAATAAATGTTGAGTGCTTGCTCTATGTATTTCAAAGGTGGTTGGGATCAACACCTACCTCTGGTGGAATTTTGTTATAATAATAGCTTTCACTCCAGTATTCATATGGTTTCTTATGAAGCTCTCTATGGAATGAAATGCAGGACTCCAACTTGATGGGATGAAGTTGGGGAAAGAAAGCTATTGGGACCTTATCTTGTTGATGAGATGGCAGAAAAAGTCCGATCTATTCAACAACACATAAGTGAAGCTCAGAGTCAACAGAAATGTTATGCTGAAAACCGAAGAAATTACCTAGAGTTTGAAGTTGGAGATAAAGTGTTCTTACGAATATCTCCCTGGAAGATGGTCTTGAGATTCGGAAAGAAGGGGAAGTTGAGCCCTAGATATATCGGTACTTTTGAAATACTGGATCGTGTTGGAAAAGTAGCTTACTGATTGGCGCTTCCATAGAATCTCTCTCAAGTTCACGATGTTTTCCATGTATCTCTCTTGAGAAAGTACATACCTGATCCTTCACATGTACTCAGCTCAGAAGTTGTACCGCTGGAGCAAGATCTTTCTTATGAAGAACAGCCGATAGAGATTCTGGATCATAGTGAAAAAGTCCTACAGAACAAGACCACTCGCTTGGTGAAATTTTTTGGAGGAACCACCAATTAGATGAAGCTACATGGATGCTTGAGGATATGATGAGGGAGAGGTATCCTCATCTTTCTATTACAAAGTGACGAATTTCAAGGGAAAAATTCATTTTAAGGGGTGGTAGAATGTAACACCCGAAACTTTTATGAGAAATATTTTGTTTTTATTTTATATAAATCATCAAAGGAATCTTTCACTACACACAACACTAGCATGGCTTTATTTACACTCAACCGCGGCCTTCCTCGATAGCTTGCGTCGTACGCAATCCTGAGTTTCACTAAACAACGATATGTTAGCCGTTATGAATAGTAATAACCACTTTTTGAATTTTTTTAAATTTTATTTTTCAAAATGGACTTCATTTTTGGATTAGAAATATCTAAATTAGCTTAGGGTGAAATTTTGGTACTTTTCGGATAACTTTCATATTCTGATGAATAGTGAAAATTATTAAATTTTAACTAAAAACAACTCTTACTCAAAATAATTAATAGTGATAAATTATTAATTTGAGTGGTTTTAAAGTATATTTAGAATATATTTTTAAAATTTAATACAATTTTGATCATTGGATGTAAGTTCACATTTAAACCAGACATAAACAAGTGTCAATCTTATGATAATTATTATCTTTTAAAAACACGCTATTTGTTTTGACGATGAGAATTAATTTTTGAATTAGTTAATGTAACTGATATGTTTTGAATTTTTTAAAATAAACATCATTTTTGAATTCCTAATTTAAAATATATCTTAGGCCTAATTTTTGGTTTTTTTCTGGAAACTTTCATTTTTTGATGAATAGTGAAACCACTAAGTGGTAGTTAAAAAAACTGAATTTTTCATAAAACATAATTTTACTGCTTCTGTGAGTAGAATTTCGAAAATCCGAGAGACACAGTTAATATCAAGGACTAAAATGTGGTTCAATGAGATGAAAATAATTTTTAGTAAATAGTAACTTTTTACTTTTTTTAACCACGGTTAAATGTAAATAGGGTAGTTAAGGGTAAAAATGATATTATTATCACCCTAACACAGGTCCTAATTCTATTGGATAAGTTTAATTCGTCCAAAAACAACCTTAGGAATAACATATGACCATTTTGGCCCACTTGGATTAGATTAGGACATTTATTATCAATTTATTTAAATAAGGGTTAAAATATTTAAAATCAATGTTTTATAAGTAAATAATTTTTAATATAGGGTTATATATAAAATAAATTATACTATAAATATTAATTAGAAAGCTAAAAAGATTTCCTACTTAATGGTATTTTATTTTTAATTTTTAGACTTTAAATAAGTAAATTTATTTATGACACAATGATGATGCAGTAATTATCTTATTAATGAAATATTGATATAATTGATGTTATAAATACCCAAATAAATGTAATTTGAGACTTTTTATGAATTCCAATAATTATAGATGTTAATATGACATGTTAGTGTTGATTTAATTAACTTTTTTCGAACTAATCATTCTATTATGATTTTAACAAAAATAAATTACCCAATAGTTTCAAAATTGACATAAAATAGTTTTTAAAACAAATATTATATTATTAATTGTTATTTTATTCCTAAAAATCTAAGGATCTACCATATGACTTAGATAAGGTTATATATATTAATAATAAACAACTTGGAGTTCTTTTCTCTTGTTATAGTAAGTTTATTAACCTTATAGTGTAAGAAAACGAGAAAACACGGTAAAAGTTAAATTATCTAACATAAAGTTAAATCTAAATGATAATGTTAAAATTGATACCAAAACTTGTCTAAATTCTATTGGATGAGAGGATTTAGTCCCATCCCCACTATATTTTATAAATATATCTATTTGGAGCTATTAAAAACCGAATTCGACTTTATAATTATTCCAAAGGTGCCCCTCTCCTCCCTTATAAAAGGGCACCTCCTCCCTCTCTTCGTCACACCACTTTGAGCCTTCATGCTCGGCCAAAACCTACCAATATCTCCTCTACACTTCCCTAGAAACATCCTATAGGTCCTGGTCTTCTTCAAAGACCAATTATAGTGCCCTAAGATGAGGTCTCAAAGAGGCGCTTCAATGAAGAGGTAATGCCCATTACCTATTCTTTCATCTTTATTTCTTCTTCCACTTCTTCTTTAGTTGTTTCATTATGAAGTAATAACATTAGTATCACTCATATATGGATATGTTATTATAATTATGAAACAACCCTATTTCACCATCTATCCATCCTATGGAAAACGAAATCACCACGCGTGCGTACGTACGAAATACCGTATCCACGCAGTGGTGTAATCTATTTTCCACCACCACCTTACTTGGATGGGTATAATGGTCTATATAATAACTATATATGATTATTTTAAAGTGATATTGATTCTGAAATAGTATACATACACTCTAGTACAATTCCACGATCATGGGAATGATATCATCGCTCGTGCGTACGCACGGAATACCGTCTCCACGATGTAATGCGACTCGTTATACATGATCTTCATTGCATAATTATTATATAAATTAATTGAGTCAATTAATATGATATATATTACAATAATAATATTCTGGAAATGAGGTATCTATAACCTAAAAAGAAAAATAAGAATTTATTCGACCAAACGCGCATAAGAACAAAATGTAATAAACACCCGAATAACAAGTAGTAGTGAAATATTACTAATAAGAAGATAAGAATATGACCATATAAGATATCATAAAAATAATTATGATTCTGGAATAAGTCAATAACATTATTTAAATCATTATACAGGAGGTTCGGTCACTTACTAAGTAAGTCAGACCTAAGGTAAGGGAAAATCTCACAATCTCAATTTTTATCTGAGATTGTTTATACTTCAGAATTTACTGGGGAATATTTATCATCCACATCCATTTTCCTCACTATGTAATATTTATATCCTTATTAAATAGTTTATATCCAATTTTACCCTTCGGTGAGTTTTTAGTAAAATATATGAAAGGAATCTTTTGTCGTTTTTTCATTCGAGGTACTTTTTGACTTTTCCTAAAAAAGAACGAGAAAAATGTTTTTTTAACTTATACGACATGAATGGATTTTTAAAGAATTATTTCCAAGAAGCTTCCTTTAAAAGTTTTCATGTTTATTTTCAATCAACTTCTTTTAGTTTTAAATTGTATGACATGTTAAGAAAGAAAATGATTTTGAAGTAGAAAGGATATTTTCCTCAAGAATGGAGTTCAAGTGTTTTATCAAAATTATTTTCCATCTAAGATAATATAGGGTTCTGTTTCTACCCCTATTATTACATTGATTTGATTATGTTGTGATGGAATTATTTTTATGAATTATTTTATCTTATATGAATTTTTTTATGATGTCATGTTGTTTAAGAATCCCATTTTTATTACATGAGTTATGCAATGATGTATGATTTATGATTTTGTGGCACACATAAGAATGGTATCATTATGAGATGGTTGGGACCTATATCTCCCTCCAATGCATTGGGTAAAGATTTTATATCTCATGAGATAGACATGGTTGGAACGACAGGTTAAACCAGTTCAGTGAAACAGGACTGAAACGAGGAGTGAACTTGGTTCAGAAATGGACTTTGTCCACTAAGATAGTCTTGGCAATGAGTCTTGACTAATAAGAAATGATTCTCTATGATTATGTGTGTATGCCACATAGTTTGATGTTTTATGTTATGATTATTGAGATATCATTTCACTACTATGATTTATCCCATGTTATGAACTTATGCTCTCTTATGTAGGTTAAGATTTCCAAAATGTTTTGTTCTTATGAATATGATGTGATTGATATTTCTTTTGTTCACCCTTACTGAGAATTTGAGCTCACCCTTTTGTATTTTTCTTTCCCTAGTTCAGGAAGAAGGTTATTAAGTAAGATATGCCAAAAGGGACTATAGATATGATGAAATAAATGGAAGATAGTGTAGACTCTTTATGAACCAGTTGTTTATGTTTCCTAGTTTCTAAAGACACTATACCTATACCGTCCTTTCATGGTTTTGTTATATGTTGTAATAAGTATGCTTCAATTTTGGAGTATTAACCATATATGTAAAGTATGGGTCGTTATAATTTTATTGTGTTTAAATATTTATATTTTATTATATTTTTAAATTCTACAATCCGAAAAGATACATTCGACGTTAATCAGATTTTTAGAACCCTATCGCTTGGCCATCCTTCGAACCTTTCATCTTATTTTCTCTCTTGAACTGGAACCCTCAATGCATGTTTATTTATTTATACGAACAAGTTAAATAGTTGTGATATTGAAACATGCCTTGGTTTCATATTCTGAAGGATCACTTACCTAGATTAAATTTTGAGGTGAATCCAGGCAGTATGCTGTTGTCAAACCAAAGAACCCCCAACTCTCCTCTCATGTTGTTATTGCTAAAAATGAGATATATTATGGATGGTTAGTTTCAACAAAATCATTGGTTCTAAATGTAATTTAGAACGCCAGATGTATAGAATGGTTTTTAAGGAATGACTGACCATTATATGCTAGGTTGGATTGTCATTTTTATCAGTTTCAAGAGTATAGTTTCAGTTTAATAAAAGAATCGATTCATATAGAGATTGATGAAAAATGTGGTATTCTCATAAAAAATGGGCTAAATACCTCAAGATTCCCCATAGTGGTATATTTGATTACTTTCAGGGTTCTATTCTGTTGAGACCAATACTTATGGATGTTTTTATCGGATGATAAATGATAGTATTTTAAGTGAATTTTCTTTTGTTTTCAATGGAATTAAATCACTTAAACCTGTATATTTTTTAGTGCACAGATTGACTATCGTATTTATGATTTTAGACTCAAAATACTTAAAAAATTATGTTGGTTTGGGAGGATGTTTTCATGAAGAAAAAGCTTAAATGACTCACCTTGGCTCTAGTATGTGGTTTTGATCATAATAAGGAAGAGAATAGGATTCGACATAAATCTAAAATATACTTGACGATTCTTTTCTATTAATGGGGTTCACATAAATCATATGTATTCTATAAATCTTATGATAGAAAGATGATAAAATAATTGGGGAGAGATTATACTTATAATCATATTTAGAATTGGTTGGAAAGAAAAATGAAATTGAGGAATGAGAAGGTATAGTTCATTCCATTATAGGCCAAATGAAGCTGATGTTGATCTTCAATTTAATTCAAAGTCATGTGGTAGTAATGATTTCAAGATGAATTTTGCAGGAGAAAAATGTTTGTGAAGTCAATGATATCCAGTCTCTATTAATCAGTGTGAGAACAACAAATTCATATTCTTTGAAAGGATGATAATGTTGATCAAATAATGAGAAGATAAAGATGTTGGTTTTTAGTTAGACCAATAATCCACAAGATACCAACCATTAGAAAAAGAATTTGAAGAGGATCATAATTGGAGAAGGAAAGAATTTAATGATGATGGACTGTTCGAACTGGTCTATCAGACATGGTATTCCACTGATCATCATATTCATATTAACACCGATCCATTGTAATGGATTCTAAATCAGATTCATTTTACAAGTATCTTTTTAATATCAGATACAGAGTTTTTCAATGTAAAATTTTTTTCTAGGTATTTATGGAAAGGAAAATGAAAATAGTAGTAGTTGGGACTAATGAATATAGAGGAGAAGAAAAGTGTCTTGTGACCAATACAATGAAGAAAAATTAGAGCTCAATCAATGATATCGTCAACCATTTCTCACCAATATGAATTATTGATTAGATTTTAGATGGAAACATTTTTTTCCTTTGGGCATGAGATAAACTATCTATTGTCTTATAATAGTTGGGTCAAGATACATAAGATTGGAAGTAACATATAACTACTACAGGGGTGTAGAGACCAATCTGTCTGATATAGGATGAAACTGATGACTCCCTCAGACTCAAGATCATCAATCTAGGAAAAAAGGAATATAATAATTGGTTAAATATTCTCAAAGTGTTTTCAAGATGATAATAGAAGTGATTGATGAAGTTTAAAGAATGGGATTAAAATGTTTCATTAGTTTCAAATAAATGTAATGAACAAATCATGATGATGATTTAGTTATGAGAATCATAATGAAAAGACATATATTCAATTTTTAGTTGGTGTAGATGAACATAAATATGTATCTACTATGTTAATCATAATGGGAAAATTGTAATAGAAAATTGGAATTAGACTAGAGTATTTTGATGAAATTCTAAATCAATATAATGTTGTGAGAAGATCTCAGAAGTTTCATGAATATTTGAGAAGTAATAAAGGAGTAAAATATCTTCTAAAAATTTTAGGAAATGAATTATTAAGGAATTTTGGATGAGTGGGTAATGATTAAAAAAACAAACCAAACCTTATTTGAATCACGTATAAATGGAGGGGTTACATCGTACATTCCAAACACATGTAATATTCATCGGTGATAAAATAAATGGAAGACTGCTGAAGAATTCTAGAGAGAAGGATTTTCTATATTGAATTTTATTAAAGTAGTTTTCTAGATATAAGACGAAAGGATAAGAGAGAAGACTATATTCATTTGATCATTATATTTGAAAGAATCATCGGCCTAGGATTTCCAGACTCTAAAAGAATAAGTTCATTATTGTCTAAATAGTATTCTGATAGAATTATATTTCTTAATTGGGAAATCAGACTAGCGAATATGAATGGAAAAAAAGATAAGTTTTTTACAATGTCTATAATATGTAATTTTCTGCTACAAGGTAAGAAAGAAATAAATTTTTTGGAAGAACATACTTGTGAATGTCAACAAGGGAGGATATTAACATGTTTCTAAAATTGTTAAAAAATCATTGTATTATATAATTTATGATTTTAATAGTACACAAACATTTATATAGAACATGGTGCTACATGAGTGTAATAAAATATCCTACTCATTGTATTATATATAAAAGGACTATTTTATTGTTGACTATGTGGTATCAGATTGTTTCCTTACCATGACAAGGATGTTTCTAATCTTGTTTATTTTTGGACCCTATATTTTTTTTTGTTCATATGGATGTGTGTTTTGTTATGTATTTAGAAATATATAAACATTTTAATATGAGGTGAATGTTTTCTCAAAAGACGGAAACTTAAATAAAACAAGAATTAATTAATTCACCCCACCCCTTCTCAGTGATACATTGATCATACTGGGAATTATCAATCAGTATCAGAGGGAGGTTACCTTATTTTAATCTCTACACAATTTTATAACAATACTTCATGATTGAAAATAGGAATTGTCTGAACAATAATGTGATTTTGTTCATTGATGGTAAGAACTATCAGATTTTTTACTAATGAATATTTTCTTATCTTATGTCTGTTGGGTATGTTGTTTTTGATATTTCGATAGACGAATTTCCCCTATTTATGATAACTTTCCTCTTAAATAAATTTATAAGATGGATCATAAGAATATTGGAAGGGATAACAATTATTTTTCCATCATCTCATTATGAAAGATAGTTTTTAATATTGAAGGGTATTTCTACTTCCAAAGGTTTCTAGGGTAATCTAAAAATCATTTAAAAAGGAAATACAAAAGTAAATATGGATGTGTTAAAAATTTAAAGGCTGACATATATAGATCTCCATATAGGTGAGTATGAATCTGTTGATGACTTCTTTACTAGGGTAAATGACATTTTCAGTAGTATTATATGTCTTTGTGAAATATTAGAAGACTATACTATAGTTGAAAGGATCATGGGAATTCATCTCGACATATTTGATTCTAAAGTTTTCTCATAGGAAGATAGATGTCCAGAAACATTATCTATTGATGATTTTCACAACACTATCATTAATGATGAAAAAGGAAAAAGAAAACATTACAATAGGAAATAAAAAAGTTTATAGAGAAATTTAGTTCATGGAAACCAAGAAAGAAAAGTTAAAGAATATTCTTGTTGAAGAAGAAGCTAATGATTCTCATTGCGAAAATGAAGTATATAAAAAATATTGAGGAATTTTTATACATGTTTTCTAAAAAAGTGAAAATAGGTACATTTATATACAAAGGGAAATATCCTTAAAAATTCATTGAATTTCGATTCGTTGGGAACATAGCATCAAATATTTCTTGAATACACAATTATTAAGAGACTTATGAAGATGATAGAAGGTAGTAAAGATCATGAAAGAGATAGGGTGATAAGGATAAATATTATTACAATGGAAAGTAAAAAAATATTCCTAAATAAAATCTGATATATTTATTTACTAATGGTGATGATGATGAATAATATTGTTATGTTGAATCAATAAAATCTATTAAGGAGGATAAGAATATGTTTATTATGATAATAAAAAATGAAAATTTTGGAAGCAAAAGTTCTGAAGAAGAAGAATGTCAATTATAATATCTCTTAAAATAATAATTTGAATAATTTTCTAGAAAGATTGGGAGTATTGATAAAAAATAAATAATATAAACATTAAAGACTTTTCACCACACAATTAAGAATATTTTATCAATGAGAATGTTAAGATTCTAGAAGAGATTGAGGATTTGAAGAAATATCTTCATAATGAAAAGAATCATATTGAACATATGGATGTAAAGTTTAAGGAAAAATAAGAACAATTTGAAATATTCCAAAAAACGTTCTAAATATGAATATAGGGTTACAATTTTCAATTATTCTACCTATAAATTTGTTAAAAGATCTGGAAAGTGTAAAACTGAAAAGGATCAAAATTTACCTTCGAAGGATGAGAAAAAAATCTGATTTTTTTGAGAAAAATAAACATTAGAAATTTATGTATATGGTTACAAACAAAAATGTAGAGAAGTCAAAAATTTATAAAAAAACTAATTCCAAAATTTTTTCAGTTAAATATTATTTTGATAAGGATGAAAATAAAACCAAGATGAAAAATATGGTTTTAGTTGACAAAAGAAATGTTGTTTGTCAATAAAAATCTGAAAAAGGTTTTTTGAATGTTTTTGAGAAACATATTCATAAATCTAGGAAGTATGAATGTTTCAAAGACAAATACACTTTTTATGGATACTGCTGGTATTGTGGTAGATTTGAGAATACAGAAAATGTGTGTTGTTATAATCCACAACATTAACACTATTCCACTAACTATAGAAGAAAAATATTGAGGGGGTATCAATACCCTCAAAGGAAGAAGTCAAAGAATGATGCTCTGAAGAAACCTGATAATGTTAGTGTAAATTTTTAAAATAGTTTTTAACCTATGGAAACTATTTTTTAATGTTTTAAACAACCTTTGAAAAAATTTGTTGTTTTTTGTTACTTGCATAATTTTTTCATTATCAATCCTTAGAAGCTGTAAGTTAGGAAATATAAAGGGAATGAAAATATCTTGTTATAGAAAATGCTCATAAATCTAAAAAACATGAATAACCTTAGATTCTAGATAGTGGGTACTCTTATCATATGAAAAGATACATAAAATTGGTAAAGAATTTTAAATAATTTAAAGAATGAATGGTGAGAATTGGTAATGATGAACCTCTCAGAATCAAAGGCATGGTATCAACTATTAGGGGGGATGAAATGTTGAAATTCAAGAAGACTTTTTTTGTTGATGGGATGAAATATAAATTTATAATTATTTCATAGTTATATGATGATGGATTCAATTTTTTTAGAAAATATGGGTTTTTTGTGATATGTTAAGAATATGGAAAAATAGTTAGAGTGGCCAACATACAAAAGGAAACCTATTTGAAGTTGATGAAATAAAAAAATCATATTACTTAGGGACGGTAAAATAAAATCATATGTGCTATTTATTTTTGGGACACATGTGTTATAAAAACATGGGAAAGTTATCAAAGTGATATAGTGTTCGAGGAATTCCTGAGATGTCAAGAATCATATATTGGGGTTGCATGATTTTTCATAATAAAAATAATACTAATTCATTTAATAATAATATTGAAATTTTTTCAAAAAACCCTTAGAACGTATTCATATCAATATTTGTGGGTTAATGAGAAAAAAATAAACTCATCGAGATAATTAATTATTCCCATTCATTGATTATTTTACTCACATTACTTGTCTTATGTATATGAAACATAAGTCAGATGTTATGAAATTTTTTAAATGTTTTTGAAGGAAATATGAGTGGGAAAGTGAGTATTCAGTGAATAAGTTTAGAAAAAATGGTGGTGAATAAAAAAACTAATAATTTTAAAGTTATATTGCAAATCATGGAATTTATCATGATTTCAGTACACCATACACTACTCAAAAAAATGTTTTTTTTGAAAGGAATAATATATGTTTGGTCAAAATTGGAGGAACTATGTTACATGAACGTGGTCTCTCTCATTACTTTTGTTGGAAACCCATGAGTATAAGAATTTATATTCAAAATTGATGTATCTAAATATATGTTTATATATGAATCTATTTTAAATTTATTACTGAAAAACTCCTTGTTTGAAACAATTAATAGTTTTGGGTGTCCATGCATTATAAAGAATAAAGGTGGAAACCATGGAAGGTTTGAGTAGATAGGTGAAGATGAAATTTTTCATGGATATGTTCAAAATGGAAGAGGATAAATATGTTTTAACAAAGAGTTGGTAATATTATTTGACTCTGTTTATTTTAATCTTTTTGAAAAATATGCATAAAATAAAAAATCTCATGCATATAAGGTAGATGAATGGAATGTACGAATTTTTGAAAATTCTGATTGGGATTCTAGTAGTGAAAATCGGACTAAATAATATAATTAGACTAACCTATCTCTATTTATAATGATGGATCTTAAAAATAACATCCTAGGTTGAGGAACTATGTGGAATCTCAAAGCATATTTTGTGATCAATATCAAAGGGTTCAAATAAGAAGAGTATTTATAAATAATTATTTATATTCAAAAGTTCAACTGAAATATGTGAATGATGATTTTGAGAATCCCGAATGGATTTAAAAGGTGAATGAAGTTCTAGATAAAATTGAATATAATGATATGTGGTAACTCATACCTAAACCAAATGAAAAAATTATTATTAGTATAGATTTGGTTTTCCAAAACAAGATGAATAGAGATGGTGAAGTGGTAATGAACAAATATGGAATTGTGTGAAAAGGTTACTCAAAAATTAAAGGCATTGAATTTTATAAAGCTTTTAATATGGTGAGAAGGATAGAAATAATCATAATATTTATTTCTAATACTGAAAAATGTTGTTAATGTTTTTTTGATTAATGTGAAATCGTCATTCTATAATGGTTATTTTGATAAGGAAGCCAATATTGAACAACCCTATGGATTTATTATTAGAAAAGTTGAATGTAATGTGTGTAGGATAAAGAAGGCCTTTTATAGGATAAAAGAATCCAAGGGAATGGTACTCCAAATTGGATACATTCTTAAGTATTATATGTTTTAAGAAAGGAATAGTTGATAGAAATATGTATGTTAAATAAAGTCATAATTTTTCATTCATCGTAATTTTTTATGTTGATGAAATTATATTATCTTCTAATATTGAAAAATGTTCAAAATTTTTTTTTGAAGATATTATTTTTTTGATGGCTATAATGGGTGAAATGAAATACTTTATTGGGTAACAAATCTCACAAAATAAGAAATACATATTTCGTTCAAAATAAAAGTATGTTAAGGAAATTCATAAGAAGACCAGAATAAAGGATTTGAAAACTATTTTCACAATAATACCAATGGTTACCATGTTGAATAGAGATGTAGAAGGTATGTAATTTGATCATAAAAATTTTTAGAAGATGATATGATGTTTATTATATTTTAATTCCTCAAGACCTGAAATTTTTTATGATGTCACCTTATGTGAAATATTTTAGAGTGCCCTCAAAGAATAAAATTTTTCGGTTGGAAAAATAATTCTTAGATATATCAAAAGAAATAAATATAGAATAAGGGATGATAGATAAAAAAATTATTGAAATTTCTGGGTATTCATATGCTTATTGTGTAAGAAATATTGATGAAATAAGATCCACATCTAGTAGATTTTTCATTATGGGAAAACATTAGGTTCATTGGAATATAATGAAATGTAATTCAGTAACACTTAGAACAGTTTATCTTGAGAATATTGCTTCCACCCAACTTTTGTGGAAGAATACTCAATTAGAATATTTACTTGTTGAAGTGAAGTTAGCATTTCTCTTGGTTTGTGATACTCAAAGTGCAATCAACCTTACAAGAAATGTGCCACAAAATTATCATTCAAAATATATTGATATCAAATATCATTTCATCAATGATCATGTATAGTATAATTAATTGATGATGTCATATGTTCCAATATCAGAACAAGTTGCAAAAATTTTTACAAAACCTTTACTCAATGAACCCTTTTCTAAATTGAGTTTGAACATGGGATTCTAACCTATTTATCATCAAGGGTGATATATATTCTTTTATCCATTATTTATTATTGTATTTGGATTTTTATTTCATGGGTGGGGGGGTGGTATTTGTTTCATGAATCTATTCATTATTTTGTGGTAATCGTTTTAAAGAGGCATGTAAAAAAGGGGGAGTTGTGGGTAAGCTATGATATCAAAATTGTATGTTTGTTAACTATTATAACTATTTTTTTGGAGTGTTTGTAGGAATCCTTTATTAATAGAAATGTTTATGAAGAAAACAAAGTGGTGAAAAATATTTGAGGAAGTTTTCTAAGTCACTACTTTTGGACTTCATGGTTTTTCTATCAGTGATTCTTAATTCCTACAATGAGTTATCTCAGGTATGCTTAGATGTTTATATGAGTAATCCATATATTGAGGTTAAAAAGTTTATTGATATATTATTATTGGTTGAAAAAAAATCCAAAGGGTAATATTGCTCAGATAAAGTTGTTTGGAAGTTGTTTTTGAATGCTCGTTGAATTTATTTAAGATAATTTTCTTATGTTTTTAATGGAAATATATCTCCTAAAGTTTTTATTTGTTAGTGATCATAATTACCATTATATTTAAGAATTGGGATTCTTATTTTTCAATATACAAATTTGACGTATTGGGAAGATGTTTTATAGAAGAAAAGCCTCATCAGAATCACCTAGGTATTTAATGGGGCTCTGATCATAACGAGGAACATAATTTGATTACGCATAAATCTGATATAAACCTAACACTAATTTTTGATCATAGATTTATCCTAAATAAAAATTATTCTATAAAAAAGTGATTTAGTCTTGATAATGGAATAGGGGTGAGCTAATTATTCCATTTATATTGAGAATTGTCTAAAAAGAAATATGTTTCTGAGGAATGGGATGATATAATAATTAACATTACAATCTTGATTATAATGAAGATGATCATGAAACATATTCAAGGTCAAGAGTTAGTCATGATTTCATGATTATGTTATGAAGAGAATAATGTTTGTGAAGTAAAATACCTCTGGTCTCTATTCATCAGGGTGAGAACACCATACACATATTTTTTAAAAGACTTTGAAGGTTGATATGATCATGAGAAGATGAGGATTCTAGTCTTTAGTCATACCAATAAGCCACAAGAAATGATTATTCGGAAAAATAAGTTGATTTGGATCATAATAAGACAAGTAAAAATGTTTCTAAAGATTATGATGCTAGAACCAGCCCATTGGATACGATATTCCACCTATTATTGGAGTCATACTGACAGTGATCCATTATAATGGATTCGGACACCGATTTATATTATTTGTTTTTTTTGAATATTAGATGAAGAGTTTTATCAGATGAAGATTTTTTTGTGGGGATTTGTGGAAAATAAATGTAATATAGAAGTTATTTGGAGAAATTAATAAAAATTAAGAGAATATTTTTGGTTGATGCCAAGAAGATAAATCATAGATCGATTAATAAAGTTGTCAACCATTTCTCATCAAGATTAATTATTGATTTTTTTATATGGGAAATTTTTTTCCTTAATGTAAATAAATAAAAAATCATATATCTTATAATAGTGGGGTTAAGATCCAAAAAAATTGAAATAATAGCTGACTATAAGAGTAATGTAGAGACTGGTCCATTTGATATAAGATGAAATTGATGACTCCATTAGTCAAAAGGTCATCATTCTGGGAAATTTTGAAAACTAATAATTTCATAAATCTTCTCAATATGTTGTCAAGGGTGTCATAGAAACAATTAAAGAAGTTTGAAAATTGGATTTGATATGTTTAATTTTTTCAAGGAAATTTATTAGAGAAATTATAATGAGTAATTGGTTTTGAGAATCAAAATGAGATGATATATCTTTTTTTAGTTTGTGTGGAGAAACATAACAAATAGTCTATTGTATTCATCATAATAGGAAAATCTGAAAATAAAATTGGAATGATAATAGAGTTTTTTGAAGAAATTATGAACTAATATAAATTATTGATAAGACTCAAGAAACTTTTATCAGAGTTGAGAAGAACAGTAGTAGTAAATGATCTTCCTGATATTTAAGGGAAATTGATGTTTAAGGAAATTTGGTTAGCCTAAAATGTTTTATAAATCCTATCCAAACCTTAATTTTTTTACTTATAAATAAAGGAGGTACTTTTTATTACTTTCATAACACATATATGATTCAATGGTGAAGAAGAGATAAGGCATAGTGTTGGATAATAATATATAGAATGAGTTTCTAGATTTTTTTCTTAAAGATTTTCTTTAAAAAAAAGAAGAAATGAGAGGAGAGAATATCATATTCCTGTAATCATTTTATTTGGATTAATCAATATATTGGTAATTAGAATATGATTTCTAGACTCACAGAGAAGAATTTTAGTATTGTCTCAGTTCTATTCTGATAGAATTAGATTTCTGTATTGAGCAATTTGACTTGTGAATTATTCTCGTAAATTAGACAGGGAGTGAGTACAAATTATAGAGAAAGTTCTTTCTTATGGCTGTTTAAGAAAGTGAATAATTGTTTTTTAAGAATATAATTGTGAAATTGGACATGTAAGAACATTATAATATTTATTAACTTGTTACAAAAAAATATATTATATCATTTTTGTTCGAAAGATCATGCACACTATAGCACTTAATATAGTGTTACACGACTGTAATAGATCATCCTATTGATTTTATTCAAGAAGAAAAGGATTGATTTATAGTTTAATATGTCGTTTTAAATTGTTTCCATACCACAATAAGGATATAACTACCCTTGTTGAGTAATGATCATTTTAAATTCTTGTGTTCTTATAGATGTGTGTTATGTTTTTTTAGTATAATAGAAACTCTTTAACAAGATGTGAAGGTTGTTTAAAAAAATATTAATGGAATATGGTATCACTAATTCAAACCACCCCCTATCAGTGAAAAATTTATCTTTCTGAGAATTATAAATTTCCAAGAAATACAAATATTTTCATAAATGAGGATGCCCTACTGGATTTGACATGTATTGTTGTTGTGAAAATTTCATCTGATGTTGAACATGATGGGGACTGTTGACTATTGTTTAAATTTATCCATCAAATTCATTATCCTAGGAAGGGAGACCTTAATGCCCTGAGGTACCAAGATTTTTTTTATATCTTTTGAAAATAGTATATAAGAAAAAACTATAAAAATATTTTTTGATCAACACTATTAAAATGAGGAAGACCTCAAAAAGATCTAATTCCATAATTTATCTATGTTTTTTAGCGATGTTGGAAAAAAAAGACCCAGTGCCTAAATATGAAGTGGTTGTAGTATGTATTGGTTATTTTAGTTTAAGCCAATTTACCTATTAGGGGAAGAAAGTAACTTTGATCACTTATATGATGAAATGGGTGGAAGATATTAATAAGTTTTAGGAATATTTCAACCATGGGAAATGCCCTTCTAGAACTAGAAATATGGTTGATCCTAGCATGAATATAGATGAAGTTGTTGTCTATTCTTATGGTGTAGAAGTTTTATAAGAAGAATTTGGAGTCAGATAATAAGTTTCAATGTATGTTATAGAATAAAACGTAGGTGACCCTTATGTGGTTATAATCCCATATATTTCTTATGGATCGACAAGTCTATCTCTTTCTCATCCTTCTAAATAAATATTTCTATGTAAAGGTTAATAATATGAGGAGGCTGAATTCTCATGTGAAGTAATGTGTGATAATTATTATGAGATCTCAAGAGAATATTTTGAGATATTTTATGGATATTATATGTTTATGAATGGTGGTTGTGGTTATGACACTATTGAGGGAGATTATTCACATCAGTATCCAAGATTTCTTTTGGCTTCAAGTAAATCTGTTGATGTGGTTAGACCTAGTTCTACTCATCATATATATATATATTATACATGTATATATTCCTAGGGATTATAAATTGATTCATAAGGTTAGGATTTATGAAGATGGAAAATTTATCTAGTAGCATATGATATTTGAGTTATGGATACAGGTTCTAACCGAGATGAGGAGTGAGAATCGGCTAAGGGGGAGAAATCCGCAGTAGCTACTCAAAAAGGGATTGAATATTCAGTGTTATAATTTGATGGTGATGATATTTTTGACCATGGAAGTCAACCTGATCATGGTCTGTATTATATATATATTAATGGAAAATATCATAAGGGATCTCTAGTTGAACAGATAGATGAGGTTGCCTAGATGGATGATTTTCCCTCAAGGGATCACAGAGATGTATATTAAAATGTAGAGGTCATCCTACCTAAAAATGAGAGGGTTCCATATCAGTTTCCTTATGATCTTATACCATGTGGTTATGTAACTGGAGTAAATATTGATCATTTTATAGTGGAAAGTCTCTATGGTATAAGTGGGACCATTATATTCACACCTCATTGAGATACTAGGTTAAGTGAATCCCATACTAGATGTGTTTTTGTGTTAGCAATCTATTATATGAATACAATGATGATCTTATAACTGAAATAACTATAAATTGTTAAATAGATGTTAGATAATGAGATTTAATAATTCAAATCCATCATGAATGAGGTGAGAAGAAACTCTATTTAAGGATACTGATCTGTTCTATAATGATTGGAGTGTTTACATACAACTGCTTCTTACACTTCAAGTGCTCCACCTACATTATCTAATTAAGATGATATTTGAACCATTGATAGAGTGGATCTGAATAATTTCATGTGTATTTTATCTTCATATCATTAAGAGGAACATTATCAGATAAAGTCCCATGGAGATAATATTTATAATATGGTTAGGGAATTTCTAAATGAGGAGAGGAGTGATAGAGATACAATCACTAAATCCATTAAGTATTATATTTCCAAGGTTTATACAAACCATGATCTAAATTCAAACACTAATTTTCTTACTAAAAATATATGAATTATTCCAATGACTTGGGTATTCAAGGAGAAAGTGAATCAACTCAATGTTTTTTCCCCTTTACTCCATAATTTCATGGAGAAGAAGAAGGGTTCCCTCATGTAAATGGAGTATAGTGGATAAATCATTATAGATTTTGTTAACTCGATGAAGTCATTTTTGTATGATTCTGAGACTACAATAGTAGCACCTCATGTCATACCGTTGACTTCTATCACTATCGTACTTTCTACATCACCCTTACCTCATGATTTTTGACTTTTTGGATTGACTGAAGTTGTGGATTTTCGGAATCTCTGACCTATCCTGATTAGAGATCCTTTTTGTAACTCCCGAGACTTTTATGAGAAATATTTTGTTTTTATGTTATATAAATCATCAAAGGAATCTTTCACTATACACAACACTAGCTTGGCTTGCATTACACGCAACTGCGGCCTTCCTCAATAGCTTGTGTCGTACGCAATACCGAGTCTCACTAAACAACGATATGCTATTACAATATTATTAAAACTACCCGTTATGAATAGTAATAACCAATTTTTGAAATTTTGTAATTTTTTTCCAAAATGGACTTTATTTTTGGATTCGGAATATCGAAATTAGCTTAGGGTGAAATTTTGGTACTTTTCGGATAACTTTCATAATCTGATAAATAGTGAAATTTACTAAATTTTAATTAAAAAAACTTTTTTAATTGAAAAAATTAATAGTGAAAAATTATTAATTTGAGTGGTTTTAAAGTATATTTGGAATATATTTTTACAATTTAATAAAATTTTGTTCATTGGATGTAATTTCACGTTTAAACCAGACATAAACAAGTGTCAATCTTTTTATAGTTATTATCTTTTAAAAACACGCTATTCGTTTTGACGAAGGGAATTAATTTTTAAATTAGTTAATGTAAATGATATGTTTTGAATTTGGTAAAATAAAAATCATTTTTTAATTCATAATATCAAATATAACTTAGGCCTAATTTTTGGTATTTTTTTGGAAAATTTCATTTTTTGATGAATAGTGAAACCACTAAGTGGTAGTTAAAAAGACTGAATTTTTCATAAAACATAATTTTACCGCTTCTGTGAGTAGAATTTAGAAACTCCGAGAGACACGGGTAATATCAAGGACTAAAATGTTGTTCAATGAGATGAAAATAATTTTTGGTGAATATTAACTTTTTCCTTTTTTTTACCACGGTTAAAAGTAAATAGGGTAGCTAAGGGTAAAAATGATATTATTATTACCCTAACAAATGTCCTATTTCTGTTAGATAAGTGTAATTAGACCAAATGAAAACTTATGAATAAAATATGACCATTTAGGCCCACTTGGATTAGATTAGGACATTTATTATTAATTTATTTAAAGAAGGGTTAAAATAGTTAAAATCAAAGTTTAATAAGTAAATAATTTTTAATATAGGGTTATACATAAGATAAATTCGACTATAAATATTCATTAGAAATCGAAAAATATTTTCTACATAATTGTATATTATTTTTAATTTTTAGAGTTTAAATAATTTAATTTATTTATGACACAATAATGATGCAGTAATTATCTTATTAAAGAAATATTGACATAATTGATGTTATAAATAACCAAATAAATGTAATTTGAGACTTTTTATAAATTCCATTAATTTTAATTGTTAATATGATATTTTAGTGTTGATTTAATTAACTTTTTTTGAACTAATCATTATGTTATGATTTTCAAAAAAAATAAATTACCAAATAGTGTCAAAATTGACATAAAATAGTTTTTTAAAAAAATATTATATTATTAATTGTAATTTTATTCCTAAAATTCCAAGTTTCATCCAAATGACTTAAATACGTTTATATATATTTATTATAAACAACTTGGGGTTCTTTCGGCTTGTTATAGTAAGTTTATTAACCTTATAGTGTAAGAAAACAAGAAAACACGGTAAAAGTTAAATTATCTACTATAAAGTTAAATCTAAATGATAAGGTTACAATTGATACCTAAACTTGTTTAAATTCTATTGGATGAGAGTATTTAGATCCATCCCCACCTTAGATTAGAAATATATCAATTTGGAGCTATTAATAACCGAATTTGACTTTATAATAAAATAATATTTTTAGTTATTCCAAAGGTGCCCCTCTCCTCCCTTATAAAAGGGCACCTCCTCCCTCTCTTCCTCACACCACTTTGAGCCTTAAAGATCGGCCAACCCATGCCAATATCTCCTCTCCACTCTCATAGAAACATCCTAGATGTCCTGGTCTTCTTCAAAGACCAGTTTTAGTGCCCTAAGAGGAGGTCTCAAAGAGGCGCTTCAAAGAGGAGGTAATGCCCATTGCCTATTCTTTCATCTTTATTTCTTCTTCCACTTCTTATACTTTAGTTGTTTAATTATTATGTAATAACATCAGTATCACTAATATACTGATATATTATTATAAGTATGAAACAACCATATTTCACCATCTAGCCATCCTACAGAAAACGAAATCACCATGCGTGCGTACGTACAGAATACCGTCTCCACGCAGTGGTGTAATCTATTTTCCACCACCACCTTACTCGGATAAGTATAATGGTGTAAATAATAACTATATATGATTATTGTAAAGTGATATTTATTCTGAAATAGTATAAATACACTCCAATACAATTCCACGATCATGGGAATGATATCATCATTCGTGCGTACATGTGGAATACGGTCTCCATGATGTGATGCGACTAGTTATACATGATCTTCACTACATAATGATTATATAAATGAATTTACTGAATGAATATGATATATATTACACTAATACCAGTCTGGAAATGAGGTATCTATAACCAAAAAATAAAAATAAGAATTTATTTGACAAAACGCGCATAAGAACAAAAAGTAATAAACACCCGAATGACAAGTAGTAATGAAATATTACTAATAAGAAGATACGAATATGACCATATAAGATATCATAAAAATAAGTATGATTCTGGAATAAGACAATAACATTATTTAAATCATTATACAGGAGGTTCAGACACTTATGAAGCAAATCGGACCTAAGGTAAGGGAAAATATCATAATCTCATTTTATCCGAGATTGTTTATACTTTGGTATTTACTAGGGTGTATTTTATCATCCACATCCATGTTTCCTCAATATGTAATATTTTTTCCATCCAACTACAATTTTTTAAATCCAATTTTACCCTTAGATGAGTTTTTAGTAAAAGATATGAAAGGAATCTTTTGTCGTTTTTCGTACGAGGTACTTTTTGAATTTTCTGACAAAAGTACAAGAAGAATGTTTTTTAACTTATACGGCATGAATGGATTTTTAAAACATTATTTACAAGAAACTTCCTTTAAAATGTTCAAGTTTATTTTTAATCAACATCTTATAGTTTAAAATTGTATGACATGTTAAGAAAGGAAAATGTTTTTGAAGTAGAGAGGATATTTTCCTCAAGAATGTAGTTCAAGTGTTTTATCAATATTATTTTCCATCTAAGATAATATAGGGTTCTATTTCTATATCTATTATTACATTGATTTAATTATGTTGTGATGGAATTATTTTTATGAATTCCTTTATCTTATATGAATTGTTTTATGATGTCATGTTGTTTAAGAATCCCATTTTTATTACATGGGTTATGCAATGATGTATGATGTATGATTTTGTGGCACACATAAGAATGGTATCATTATGAGATTAGTGGGACCTATATCTCCCTCAAATGCAATGGGTAAAGATTTTATATATCATGAGATAGACCTGGCTGGAACGGCAGGTTAAACCGGTTCACTGAAACAGGACTGAAACGAGGAGTGAACTCGGTTCAGAAATGGAATTTGTCCACAATTATAGTCTTGGAAATGAGTCTTGACTAATAAGAAATGATTCTCTATGATTATGTGTGTATGAAACAAACTTTCATGTTTTATGTTATGATTATTGGGATTTCATTCCACTACTATGATTTATCCCTTGTTATGAAATTATGCTCTCTTTTGCAGGGTAAGATTTCCAAAATGTTATGTTCTTATGAATATGATGTTATTGATATCTCTTTTGTTTACCCTTACTGAGCATTTGAGCTCACCCTTTTGTATGTTTTCTTTCCCCAGGTTAGGAAGAAGGTTATTAAGTAAGATATTCCAAAAGGTACTATAGATATGATGAAATAAATGGGAGACAGTGTAGACGCTTTATGAACCATTTGTTTATGTTTCCCAGTTTCTAAAGACACTATACCTATACGGTCCTTTCATGGTTTTGTTATATGTTGTAATAAGTATGCTTTAATTTTGATGTAATAACAATTTATGTAATGTATGGGTCGTTATAGTTGGTATCAGAGGAAAGGTATAGTCAACTTTTGGAAACTAGGATGTGAAAGCCTTAGTAAGAACACTAAGGATAATTCTAAGCATAGAACACAATCTTAGTGTTTTAGAAATGAACATAAATAACCTAGGATAAGTCCTTAAGTGTGAAATTTTATTCTTTATTATCTGGTTTTACTATTATAATTAGTGTTTCTCAAACTATTCTTCTTGGTTTTAGTCAATGGCTGGTACCTGAAGGAACCATGTTAATGATGAATGCAATGGGAAATGCAATGATTGTCCCCCTGAGAAACCAAATGTTATAGGAGCTGGAATGAAAAATCTTGTAGCCATGCTCACATAGCTTTCTCAAGCTATGATTCATGTAGGACTTCCAAACGAGCAAAGGAAGGAGCAATATTTTGTTGAATCCTTCATGAGGCAGCTTCCACCTTCTTTCAGCGGTTCTACTGATCCATTAGTTGCTGAACAATGGATTAGTACTACTGAAAAGATATTTTCAGTTCTTCAATGTTCAGAACATGATAGAGTCATCCTAGCAGTGTATCATTTGGAAGGAGATGCTAATAAATGGTGGAATCTTATTAAGAATACGAGGAAAAGGGATGAAATTGAGTCTATGGAATGGGACGAGTTCAAGAACTTATTTTTAAATAAGTACTTACCTCGTATTCTCCGAACAAAGATGGAGAAAGAGTTTCTTGAACTTAATCAAAAGTATGATGAATATGTTGGTACCTATGAAGCAAATTTTACAAGACTTGCAACTTACTCTTTTGGTATTATTATCCAACCTAAGAGTAAGATCGATCGATTCTTTAGTGGATTGAAAACAAGTCTTCAAAGGGCCTTAGCGATAAGGGACTTCAATAGCTATGATGAAATAATTCGATGTGCTCTCAAATTTGAGATGGATACTGGAGTAACCCATCAGTCATATGGGTTTGATAAGAAGAGGAAAATGGAATTCAAAGGAAAATATAAAGAGCACACTGAAAAGAAGATGAGCTTTCCATTATGCTCAATTTATGGAAAGAAACATGGAGGGAGTTGTCTTAAAGGGACAAGTAAATGTTTCAAATGTGGAAATGAAGGTCATCGGGCATTTGAATGCCGCAATGATGGGAAGAAGATGTCTAATGATGCAAACAAATTAAGGGACACACAGAATGAACCTACTACACTTAAATGTTTCAAGTGCAAGGAGATGGGGCATTATGTCAATAAATGCCCTAATCCAAGGGTTGTTGATGATGATCGACATCAAAAAATGATAAGACTAATGACAAAGGAAAGTCACATGCAATTTCTATCAGCGATGTTGAGTACAATAGCGATGTGGTGAAAGGTACACTTACCATCCACTCTAAAGTAGCAAATGTTTTATTTGATTATGGATCCACCCACTCTTTTATTTCTAAAGATTTTTCTAAGGGTATCACCGTATTACCTCAACAATTAGATGTTGAGATATCTGTGACAACACCTAATGGAACAACAGTCGAATGAAAAGATTATAATTCTTCCCCAATTGATGTTTGTGGGAAAGTGCTTCCTGCAAATCTTGTGATCATTCCTATAGTGTAATTTGATGAGATTCTTGGCACGGATTGGCTTTCTTTATATTAATCTCATATCAATTGCCAAATAAGGGAAGTCACATTTCATATTCCAGATCAATCTATGATCGTCTATCGATGCAAGGATGAACATGACTTTCCAGTGGAAATGTCTTCCATCTTATGGGTCTTGATTCCACTGAATAAAGGTTATTTATCTCAAATGGTTGTTGAGAAACTCAAAACTAAGAATATTCCCATTGCACGGGAGTTTGATGACGTCTTTCTAGAGGAATTGTCGGGTCTTCCACCAAATCGTGAAGTTTAGTTTTCAATAGAACACGTACCGGGTGCTTTGCCTATTTTAAAGACACCTTATAGAATGGCCCCAATTGAGTTGCAGGAATTGAAGAAGCAACTCCAAGAGAATCTTGATAAGGGATTAATACGCCCTAGTGCGTCACCTTGGGGAGAACTTATTCTATTTTTTAAGAAGAAATATGGACAAATGAGACTCTACATTGATTATCAAGAACTTAACAAGATCACTATCAAGAAAAAATATCCTCTCCCACGCATTGATGACTTATTTGACCAACTACACGGAGCTCAATACTTTTCCAAGATTTATCTTCATTCAGGGTATCATCAATTAAGGGTCAAAAGGGACGATATACCAAAGACGTCTTTCCGTACAAGGTATGGACACTATGAATTTATAGTGATGCCATTTGGTCTTACTAATGCCCCTACTATCATCATGGATCTTATGAATAGAGTCTTTAGAGACTATCTTGATCAATTTTTTGTAGTCTTTATAGACGATATTATTGTCTATTAAAATAGAAAGGAAGAACATGGAGATCACTTGAGAATTATATTAAAGACCCGGATAAAGGAGAAGATTTATGCCAAATTTACCAAGTGTGAATTTTGGCTATAAAAAGTTTCATTTTTGGGTCACATAATCTCAAAAGAGGGGATATCTATGGATCCAGCAAAAACAGAGGTTATCGAAAGATGGTCGAGACCAAAAACAGTAACTGAGATCTGAAGTTTTCTTGGTTTGGTTGGATATTATCAACGTTTTGTGAATGATTATTCATGATTATCTAATCCACTCACCAGGTTGACTTGAAACGGAGTTAAGTTAGTTTGGACGGAGGAATGTGAAGATAAATTCAAGGAGTTGAAAAGAAGGTTATCCAGGGCACCTGTGCTCACACTGCCTTGTAGTGGAGAAAGGTTTGTGATCTACAGTGATGCATCCAAGAAGGGGCTGGGGTGTGTTCTTATGCAAAATGATATGGTGATAGCTTATGCCTCACGACAGCTGAAAATCCATGATCAAAATTACCCACCACATGATTTGGAGTTATGTGATGTAATATTTGCATTACATATTTGGAGGCATTATCTTTATTGAGAAAGGTGTGACATTTATACCGATCATAAAATTTTAAAGTATATTTTCACACAAAAAGAGGTGAATATGCGCAAAATAAGATGGTTGGAACTGATTAAGGATTACGACTGCTCAATTCATTACCACCCTAGGAAAGAAAAAAAGGTGGTAGATGCATTAAGTCGACAAGACCATGCTAGCTTATCCATGATGAGGATCACAAAAGATCCAATATTTATGGATTTACATAGGTTGGATCATGGAATTTTAATGGAAGGGGGAAAATCGTATCTTTCTCAAAGGAATGTTCAAACATCTATACATGTAAAGATTAAAGAGGCATAGAAATAAGATGTAGAGTTAAAAAGTAGGTGAGAAATATTCCTGAATTCAACATTGATTGTGATGGGATAATAATGTTCAGGAATCAGGTTTGTGTTTCTCCCAACCCAGAATTACAGAAGGAGCTGCTGGATGAGGCTCATAGTTCTTCATTCTCTATTCATACTGGAAGCACTAAGATGTATAGGGACCTAAAAGGGTACTTCTGGTGGGTTGGAATGAAAAGAGATGTTACTGAATATGTCTCTCGATTCTTGGTTTGTCAGCAAGTTAAAGCTGAAAGACAGAAGTCTAAGGGGATGTTACAACCATTACCAATACCAGAATGGAAATGGGAAAACATCACTATGGACTTTGTCACAGGACTTCCTAAAACATCCAAAGGCAATAATATTATCTGGGTCATAGTTTATCGTCTTACAAAGTCTTCACACTTCATTGCTATTAGAGAGGATTTCTCTCTGGATCAGCTTTCCAGGATATATGTAAAGGATGTTGTAAGATTGCATGGAGTAATACTTTCTATTATATCTGATCAGGATCCGAGATTTAACTCGAAGTTCTGGTGAAGTCTTCAGCATACTCTAGATACAGAGTTGAGTTTCAGCACTGCTTATCATCCTCAGACAGAAGGTGAGTCTGAGAGATCAATTCAAACTCTAGAAGATATGTAGAGAGCTTCCTCTATGAATTTAAAAGGTGGTTGGGATCAACACCTACCTTTGGTGGAATTTTCTTATAATAATATATTTCACTCCAGTATTCAGATGGATCCTTATGAAGCTCTATATGGAAAGAAATGCAGGACTCTAACTTGCTGGGATGATGTTGGGAAAATAAAGCTATTAAGACCTGATCTTGTTGATGAGATGACAGAAAAGGTCCGATCTATTCAACAACACATAAGAGCAGCTCAGAGTCGACATAAATGTTATGCAGACAACCGAAGAAAAGACCTAGAGTTTGAAGTGGGTGATAAAGTGTTCTTACGAATATCTCCTTGGAAGAGGGTCATGAGATTTGGAAAGAAGGGAAAGTTGAGCCCTAGATATATTGGTCCTTTTGAAATACTAGATCGTGTTGGAAAAGTAGCTTACTGATTGGAGCTTCCACCGAATCCCATTCAAGTTCACGATGTGTTCCATGTATCTCTCCTGAGAAAGTACATACCTGATCCTTCACATGTACTCAGCTCAGAAGTTGTACCGCTGGAGCAATATCTTTCTTATGAAGAACAGCCGATAGAGATTCTGGATCGTAGTGAAAAAGTCCTACGGAACAAGACCACTCGCTTGGTGAAAGTTTTATGGAGGAACCACCAATTATAAGAAGCTTCATGGGATCATGAGGATATGATGAGGGAGAGGTATCCTCATCTTTTTGTTACATAGTGACGAATTTAGAGGGTGAAATTAATTTTAAGGGGGGTAGAATGTAACACCCGAGACTTTTATGGGAATATTTTTTTTATGTTATATAAATCATCAAATGAATATTTCATTACACACAACACTATCTTGGATTTCTTTACACACAACCATGGCCGTCTTCAATAGCTTGCGTCGTACGCAATACCGAGTTTCACTAAACAACGATATGCTATTAAAATATTATTAAAACTAGTCGTTATGAATAATAATAACCACTTTATGAAATTTTGTAAATTTTATTTTTCAAAATGGACTTCATTTTTGGATTCAGAATATCTAATTTAGCTTAGGGTGAAATTTTGGTACTTTTCGGATAACTTTCATATTCTGATGAATAGTGAAAATTACTAAATTTTAATTAATAACAACTTTTTTATTCGAAATAATTAATAGTGATAAATTATTAATTTCAGTGGTTTCAAATTATATTTAAAATATATTTTTACAATTTAATACAATGTTTTTCATTGGATGTAATTTCACATTTAAACCAGACATAAACAAGTGGCAATCTTTTGATAGTTATTATCTTTTAAAAACACGCTATTTGATTTGACGACAGGAATTAATTTTTAAATTAGTTAATGTAACTGATATGTTTTGAATTTTCTAAAATAAACATAATTTTTGAATTCATAATATCAAATATAGCTTAGGCCTAATATTTGGTATTTTTCAGGAAACATTCATTTTTTGATGAATAGTGAAACCACTAAGTGGTAGTTAAAAAAGCTGAATTTTTCATAAAACATAATTTTACCATTTCTGTGAGTAGAATTTTGTAAATCTGAGAGACACGGTTAATATAAAAAACTAAAATGTGGTTCAATGGGATGAAAATAATTTTTGGTGAATAGTAATTTTTTACTTTTTTTACCACAGTTAAAAGTAAATAGGGTAGTTAAGGGTAAAAATGATATTACTGTTACCCTAACACATGACCTATTCTATTGGATAAGTGTAATGCGACCAAAAACAACCTTAGGAATAACATATGACCATTTAGGCGCACATGGATTAGATTAGGACATTTATTATTAATTTATTTAAAGAAGGGTTAAAATAGTTAAAATCAAAGTTTAATAAGTAAATAATTTTTAATATAGGGTTATACATAGGATAAAATCGACTATAAATATTCATTAGAAAGCTACAAATATTTCCTACATAATGGTAATTTATTTTGAATTTTTAGACAATAAATAATTTAATTTATTTATGACACAATGATGATGTAGTAATTATCTTATTAAAGAAATATTGACATAATTGATGTCATAAATACCCAAACAAATGTAATTTGAGACTTTTTATTAATTACATTAATTTGAAATGTTAATATGACATGTTAGTGTTGATTTAGTTAACTCTTTTCTAACTAATCATTCTGTTATGATTTTCACAAAAATCAATTACCAAATAGTGTCAAAATTGACATAAAATAGTTTTTAAAACAAATATTATATTATTAATTGTTATTTTATTCCTAAAAATCTACGGTTAAGCCAAATAACTTATATAATGTTATATATATTAATAATAAACAACTGGGGGTTATTTTGGCTTGTTATAGTAAGTTTATTAACCTTATAGTGTATAAAAACAAGAAAACACGGTAAAAGTTAAATTATATAACATAAAGATAAATCTAAATGATATGGTTAAAATTGAAACCTAAACTTGTCTAAATTCTATTGGATGATATGATTTCGACCCATCCCCACATTATCTTAGAATATATCAATTTGGAGCTATTAAATACCAAATTTGACTTTATAATAAAATAATATGTTTAGTTATTCCAAAGGTGCCCCTCTCCTCCCTTATAAAAGGGCACCTCCTCCCTCTATTCCTCACACCACTTTGAGCCTTCAAGCTCGGAAAACCCCTGAAAATAACTCCTCTCCACTTCCCTAGAAACATACTAGTGTTCCTGGTCTTCTTCAAAGACCAAATTTAGTGCCCTAAGAGGAGGACTCAAAGAGGCGCTTCAAAGAAGATGTAATGCCCGTTACCTATTCTTTCATCATTATTTCTGCTTCCACTTCTTCTTCATTAGTTGTTTCATTATGAATTAATAACATAAGTATCACTCATATACTGATATGTTATTATAAGTACAAAACATCCCTATTTCACCATCTATCCATCCTACGGAAAACAAAATCACCAAGCGTGCGTACGTACGGACTACCGTCTCCACGCAGTGGTGTAATCTATTTTCCACAACCACCTTACTCGGATTGGTATAATGGTGTAAATAATAACTATGTATAATTATTTTAAATTTATATTGATTCTTAAAAAGTATACATACACTCCAATACAATTCCACGATCATGGGAATGATATTATCGCTCGTGCGTACGTACGGAATACCGTCTCCACGATGTGATGCGACTCGTTATACATGATATTCATTTCATAATGATTATATAAAGGAATTGAGTTAATGAATATGATATATATTACACTAATACCATTCTAGAAATGAGGTATCTATAACCTATAAAGAAAAATAAGAATTTATTGGACAAAAAGCGCATAAGAACAAAAAGTAATAAACACCCGAATAACAATTTTTAATGAAATATTACTAATAAGAAGCTAAGAATATGACCCTAAAAGATATAATAAAAATAATTATGATTCTAGAATAAGTCAATAAAATTATTTAAATCATTATACAGGATTTTAGGACACTTACGAAGCAAATCAGACCTAAGCTAATGAAAACTATCACAATCTCATTTTATCCGAGATTGTTTATACTTTGGTATTTACTGGGGTGTATTTTATCATCCACATCCATGTTTACTCAATATGTAATATTGTTTCCATTAAAATACAATTTTTTAAATCCAATTTTACCCTTCGATGAGTTTTTAGTAAAAGATATGAAAGGAATCTTTTGTGGTTTTTCGTACGAGGTACTTTTTGACTTTTCTGAAAAAAGTACGAGAAGAATGTTTTTTAAGTTATATGGCATGAATGGATTTTTAAAACTTTATTTCCAAGAAAATTCCTTTACAAGTTTTCAAGTTTATTTTTAATCAACTTCTTATAGATTAAAATTGTATGACATGTTAAGAAAGGAAAATGTTTTTGAAGTAGAGAGGATATTTTCCTCAGGAATGTAGTTCAAGTGTTTTATCAAAATTATTTTCCATCTAAGATAATATAGGGTTATGTTTATATCCATATTATTATATTGATTTAATTATGTTGTGATGGAAATATTTTTATGAATTCCTTTATCTTATATGAATTGTTTTATGATGTCATGTTGTTTAAGAATCCAATTTTTATTACATGGGTTATGCAATAATGTATGATTTATGATTTTGTGGAACACATAAGAATGGTATCATTATGATGTGGGTGGGACCAATATATCCCTCCAATGCATTGGGTAATGATTTTATATCTCATGAGATAGACATGGTTGGAACAGCAGGTTAAACCGGTTCAGTGAAACAGGACTGAAATGAGGAGTGAACTCGGATCAAAAATGGACTTTGTCCACTAAGATTGTCTTGGAAATGAGTCATGACTAATAAGAAATGATTCTATATTATTATGTGTGTATTCCACAATGTTTCATGTTTTACGTTATGATTATTGGGATTTCATTTCACTACTATGATTTATCCCATGTTATGAAATTATGCTCTCTTTTGCAGGTTAAGATTTCCAAAATGTTATGTTCTTATGAATATGATGTGATTGATATTTCTTTTGTTTGCCCTTAATGAGAATTTGAGCTCACCCTTTTGTATGTTTTCATTCCCCAGGTCAAGAATAAGGTTATTAAGTAAGATATGACAAAAGGGACTATAGATATGATGAAAAAAATGGGAGACAGTGTAGACGCTTTATGAACCAGTTGTTTATGTTTCCCAGTTTCTAAAGACACTATACCTATACGGTCCATTCATGGATTTGTTATATGTTGTAATAAGTATGCTTCAATTTTGAAGTAATAACAATGTATGTAAGGTATGGGTCGTTATACTTTTCTACCTACACATACTACCTTGGTTTCCACCTCTCTAGAACATATTCATAGAAAAATAATGTATTTTGTGGTCCCTTCATTACATTGATATGAGAGTGGTTCATACTCTGATTAGTCTTTCTAAGAGAATGTATTTTACATTTATTACTTTTTGCGATGTAATATTTTGACATTTACATATAATGAAGACTATATTATATTTACCATTATCTATTTACTTGAATTTTTTATTTATTTATAATTTTGATAATCCCAAAATTGGGAGTATACTTGAATGTAATTTAATATGTTAATAATCATATTCATACATTGATTTTTAGAGACTAACATTATTAAAATTCATCTATACGTGTAACACCCCAAGATTTTATAGTATGTTATCTCATTAAAGTAATCCAATATCTTGTGCTACACGCAAGACAGAGTTTGAGCGCAAGACAACTTACCAAACTAGCCATTCATAAAGTGGTTATGAATAATATTAAATGCATTTTGAAAATTTATATACTCTATATATTTTTAACATCCATATTATCTGTTTCCTAGACATAATATAAGAGCAAATTCATTTTTCTCAGATAAAAGAAGTATTTAAAAAAAAAAATTTACTGTCTTTTAAAGGATAAACCTTTTTAAAACCATTATTTGACACTTTTATATATTAAATATAATTAAATTAATTTTTCTTTTGACAAATTTTTTGTACTTTTCTTATAACTTTCATATTTTGAGGAATAGTGAAAAATACTATGTTTTAATTGAAAACAACTTTTTTAATCAAAATAATTTATAATGTTAAATTATTTATTTGAATGGTTTTGAAGTATAATTAGATTCTATTTTTATCATTTAATAAAATATAGGTCATTATATGTAATTTAACATTTAAATTTTACATAAACACATGTCAAATATTTGATAGTTTTTACTTTTTTTAAAAACACACTTTTTGGTTTTGATAATAAGAATTAACTTTAAATTAATAAATGAAACTTATCTGAATTTAATTTGGGTAAAATTTAATTCATTTTGTAATTTGGAATATCAAAATTACATTAGGGTAAATTTTGGTATTTTTATGAAAACTTTCAATTTTTTGATTTATAGTGAAAAACACTATGTTATTATTTAAAACCGACTTTTTATTTAAATAATTATTTATTTTATTTAAATTTATTTAAAGTCAATATATATATATATATATATATATATATATATTACCTCTATAGGTTTAATGTAATTCATTGGAATCATTTTATAATAAAATTAGATGTATAAAATTTTATTGAACTTTTTAACGTTTTTTACTCAACTTCTAGGAGCATTTGCAAATTTGCATAAAAAATAATTTTACCACTTCAGCGAGTTGAATTTAAAAGATCCGAGAGACACGGTGGACATCAGTAAGTACAATGTGGTTAAATAAGATAAAAAATAATTTTTGGTGAATAGTAACTTTTGACTATTATTTACTATGGTTAAAAGTAAATAGGTTAATTAAGGGTAAAAATGATATTATAATTACTTTAAAACCTGTCCTAATTCTATTGGATAAGTGTAATTCGACCAAAAATAATCTTAGGAATAAAATATGACCCTCTTTGGTCCACTTGGATTAGATTAGGACATTTATTATTACTTTATTTAAAGAAGAGTTAAATGTGTTAAATTCAATGTTTAATGACTAGACCATTTTTTATATAGGGTTAAACACAATAAATATTCAACTATAAACATTAATTAAAAAGATAAAATGATTTCCTACATAATGGTATTATATTTATAATTTTTATACATTAAATAATTTAATTTATTTATGACACAATGATGATGCAATAATTACCTTATTAATAAAATATTAAAATAATTGATATTATAAATATCAAATTTAATGTAAATTGAGTCTTATGATTAATTCTGATAATTTAATAGATTAATATGACATTTTAGGGTTGATTAGATAATTTTTTTTCGAATTGATAAGCTTGTGATGACATTCAGAAAAACAAAATACCATATTGTGTCAAAATTGACATAAATTAATTTTTAAAACACATACTATATTATTGGTTGATATAATATTCTTAAAAACCTAATATTCGTCCAATTGACTTAAATTATATTATATATTCAATTATTGAACCACCTGTTGTTCTCTTGGAAGTTTAGAGTACGTTTATTAACCATAGAGTGTAAGAATAACAGAAGACATAGTAAAAGATAAACTATTTAACATAGAGTTAAATCTAAAAGTTAAGGTTAAAATGGTAACCTAAACCTTCCTAAAACCTATTGGTTGAGAGGTTATAGACCCATCCCAACCTTATCTTATAAATAAATTTTTTTGAGACATTATAAACGGAAAATGATTTTATTATAAAATAATATTTCATGCTTTTCTTAAATTAACCCTCACCTCTTATAAAAGGGTACTTCACCTTCTCTTAATTTCACACCACCAAAGCCATTTGGCTCGGCCATAACCTTTTCAAATATCCTTCCACCTTTAATCCCTTTATCCTAGAGGCCTTCAATTGGTCAGAAATCCATCCTATGGAGCCCTTTTGATCAAATCAAAATGAATAACCTGAGTAAGAGGTAAATATTTCATCACCTCTTTCCTGTTGTTTTTTTCCTCCACTTCCTATTTCTTTATTGTTTCCATTTTAAAATAATAGATACCTTATATTCCATATAATGTGATGATATTAAAAAAATGTTACAACCATATTCATTATTGTATCCATCACATGAATGACAGAGTCACCATATGTGCATATGTACGACTTACCGTCTCCACATCGTGGTGTAATTTGTTATTCAAACACTTCATTATTTGGATGGGTATAATAATGAATATAACTATTTTAAATAATAAATATATCATGTAAATTACTCTTTATATATGATATACCATCCAATTACATACTATTTTGTCATCAATATAATGATATTGTCACTCATGCGTACGTATGAATTACCATCTCCATGACCCGATGAGATTCATTCCCACGTTCACCATTCAATGATGATTATAAAAATATATATTACTAATAAGTATTTAATATAGGACATAATAATGATACTGTATATATATATATGTGTGTGTGTTTGTGTGTGTGTGTACTTACATATATCTTATCCACTAACTTTGGTTCAATACGATATGAAAACGGAAACAACGTTTAGGTGTACGTACAACCTACCATCTCCATAAACCGGGCCTTCCATTTCATATTTCTATCTATTATAAATGTTTATATTATAAATATATATGATATATAAATCATTTTTTATATTCTTGAAGTATTTAAATCATGATCTAAATGATACGATCAAGAATAACAAGTTAAAATGTCTAGGATAAAGAAAGAGATTATTACCAAAATGTTAATTTAACAAGGAAATCATTATAAAATGGGTAGTATAAAGTAATAAATGAATCATGTATCATATAATAAAAATTAATATGGGTTTTTTATAATTTTATAATATACTATGGTCAGTATACAAGAGGTTAAACATACCCTCTACCAAATGAATGTTCAAGGTAAGGGTTAATTCCTCAATCTCATTATTATCTGAGATTATTTATGTGTTAGTTTTTACTGGGACAAATTTATTATCCATGACCAAGATTCATAAATGATTTTTCAAAAGGATTATTTTTAAGGGACTCTTTATCTAGAAACTGATTTTGAAATTTTTAATGATTTATTCCTCTAAACCTTTCATATTAATGACCATGTTTTCAAAATGATTTTAAGGATTTATTTACATGGACATGAATGTTTAAAATGTTAATTCCTTTCAAAAGTATCAAAGTGTTATGGGATACTTTGATTCAAAAATATATTTTAAATTACTTCCTTTAGAAATTTTGTGACTTTTAAAATGATTTCATGAAAAGATATATTTCTATCAAATATTTTTACTCATCCTTATCAACTATGTCAACATCCTTTATGACATATTATTCTTTATTGAGGTTGATTTATTATGATAAAATCTTACACATTTCATTGAAGGTTTTGTGATATGTTTGACTATGGATGTGTTATTTTTATTCCATTCATGGTTTATGGATAAAGTATTGACATTTTGTATGCTTGTTTTAAAATGAATGTTTATGTTATGTTTAAACCTTTTCATATGAGGAATGCATTGGACCTAGTAAGTGACAGGGGGAGTATCAGAACCCATACATTAGATACATGGTTATTAATTAATAATTTAAGCATACTTATTACAACATATAACAAAACCATGGTAGGACCATATAGGTATAATGTCTTTAGAAACTGGTAAACATAAACAACTGGTTCATAAATCATCTACATTGTATCCCGCTTATTTCATCATATCTAGAGTCCCTTTTTGATATATCTTACTTAATACACTTCTTCCTGGCCTGGGGAAAATAAAACATACAAAAGGGTGAGCTCAAATGCTCAGTAAGGGTAAGCAAAAGAAATATCAATCAAATCATATTAATAAGAACATAACATTGTGAATATCCTAACCTGAAAAAGAGATCATAATATCAATACATGGGATAAATCATGGTAGTGAAATTTAATACCAATGATCATAACATATAACATGAAACTTTGTGGCATACACACATAATTATAGAAAATAATTTCTTATTAGTCAAGACTCATTTCCAAGACTACCTTAGTGGAAAAAGTCCATTTCTAAACCGAGTTAACTCCTCATTTCAGTCCTGTATCACTGAACTAGATTAACTTGTCGTTCCAGCCATGTCTATCTCATGAGATATAAATCATTACCCAATTCATTGGAGGGAGATATAGGTCCCACCCATCTCATAATTAAACCATTCTTATGTGTTCTGCAAAATCATAAATCATACATCATAGTATAACCCATGTAATAAAAATGGGATTCTTAAACATCATGACATCATAAAACAATTCATATAAGATAAAGGACTTCATAAAAATAATTCTATCACAACATAATCAAATAAATGTAATAATAGGGATAAAACAGAACCCAATATTATCTTATATGGAAAATAATTTTGATAAAAACACTTGAACTCCATTCTTGAGGAAAATATCATTTCTACATCAAAAACATTTTTCCTTTGTTAACAGGTGATAACATTTTAAATTAAAAGAAGTTATTTAAAAATAAACATGAATATTTGTAAAGAAGCTTCATGGAAATAATTTTTATGGAATAATAATAATCCATTCATACCGTATAAGTTAAAAAAACATTCTTCACGTACTTTGGATAAAAAAGTCAAAAAGTATCTCATACTGAAAATGAAGAAAGATTCCTTTCATATCTTTTACTAAAAATTCACCAATAGGTAAAATTGGATTTAAAAAATTGTAGGATGATATATATAATACTAGATATTGAGGAGACATTGATGTGGATGACAAATATTCCCCAGTAAATTCTAAAGTATAAACAATATCAGATAAAAATGAGATTGGGAGATTTTCCCTTACCTTAGGTATGATATGCTTCATACGTATCAGAACCTCTTGTATAATGATTTAAATAATGTCATTGACTTATAATAGAATCATATTAATTGTTATGATATCATACATGGTCATATTAGTATCTTCTTATTAGTAATATTTCATTTCTACTTGTTATTCAGGTGTTCATTGCTTTATGTTCTTCTGCATGTCTTGTCGAATAAATTCTTAGTACTATTTCTAGGTTATAAATAACTTAATTACAGAACTTTATTAGTGTAATATATATCATATATATTCATTCAATTCATTTATATAATCATTATTCAATGAATATCATGTAGAATGAGTCACATCACATCGTGGTGACGGTAGGCCGTACGTACGCACGAGCGATGATATCGTTCCCATAACTATTGAATGGTATTGGAGTGGAAGATGGATTGTCTCCGAATTAGTATCATGTTATAATAATCCTATATAGTTATTATTTACACCATTATACCCATCCTTTAAGGGTGGTGGTGGAAAACAGATTACACCGCGGCGTGGTGACAGTATTTCGCACGTACGCACATGCGGTGATTTCATTTTACGTAGGATGGATAAAAGGTGAAATATGGTTGTTTCATATTTATAATAACATATCAGTATATTATTGATACTGATGTTATTAATTTATGATGAAACAAATAAATAATAATAAGTAGAAGAAGAAATATAATTGAAAGAATCGGTAAAGAATATTACCTCTTCTTTGACGGGCCTCTTCTTAACCTCCTCTTAGGGCACTAATGTTTGTCTTTGAAGAAGACCAGGACCTCTAATATGTTTATATGGAAGTGGAGAAGAGAAATTGGTAGGGTTTGGTAGAGATTGAATTCTCAAAGTGCTGTGGGGAGTAGAGGGAGGAGGTGCCCTTTTATAAAGGAGGAGAGGGGCCCCTTTGGAATTATAAGAAATATTAATTTATAATAAATTTCAATCCCACTTAAAAACCTCCAAAAATGAATAAAATCCTAATATTAGATGATATAGGGTTGTTATATCATCAAACAATAATATTTAGGCAAGTTGGGAATGTATTTTAAAAATTATCAACTTGATTTATCCTTATATAGTCTATTTAATTTTATTTGTGATAATAATATTCTAAATTTTAAATCATTATAAATAATTACTTATATCTTGTGAATTGTTCATAATCATATAATTTATTACATTTCAGACCATATAAATTTTAATTTATAATTTTTAAACATTTTATTGATTTTTAAACAATTTAATAATATGTAATTTTTATAAAATAACAATAGTGTCATTTTTGACACTATTCATTTATTTGAATTTAAATAAAATATACACAAGAAGATATGTTTGAACTAAAATATTTAATAGATTCATAACATGTCATATTTATCTAGAAAATTAGTGGAGCACATTAAATAGTTCATATAATATTTATTTTAATACTTTTAAAAATATTTAGTTGATAATTCAATAAATAAAATAATTTCGACCTCACAATTGTGTCATAATTATTGATAATTATATAATCCCTAAAAATTATAAATAAATTCAAATGATTTAGATAATTTTATTAGATTTCTGTATACTATTCATGTTTGATGTTTCATGAAGTTTATCTATAAATTAAAATTATTATACTTATAAAATATAAGAGAGTGATATGTTGTCACTTTCTTTGGTTTTAATAATAATTAAACAATTTTAATGGTCAAAATTCTATGAAATTAATCTATTCTGACCCTTAGGAGATATGGGTCGACTTTTAGTCATTTAGGGTAATTTTATAATCTTATTTTTACCCTTAATTACCCAATTTACCTTTAACTGCACTAAATAATCATTACCGTTGTTACTATTCATAATATCAAAATAAAAAATAAAAAATAAAAATATCCTATTAACATAATTTGGACCAACATAATTAAAATATGGAATCAATTTTTCAAAATTCAATACACAGAAGTTGTTGTAATTAATTTAAAATTAATCTCGTTGTTAAGAAAACATGTTTTAAAAGTTAAAACATTTCCAATGATTGAAATGTTTTTACCTATGAATTCAATGTAAAATTAATTGTAATGACATAACTTATATTAAATAGTAAAAATATATTCTATTTATACTTTAAAACCATTCAATATTATAATTTTACCATATAATGTTTTGCGATGAAAAACATTGTTTTTAATTAAAATATAACGTGTTTCTACTATTCATTAAAATATGAAAGTGATCAGAATAATATGAAAAATTTATCCAAATTAAATTTTTATATCCTGATTCTAAATAAGAATTTTATTTTTTCAAATTTAACTTATAAACCTGTCAAAAACTATATTTAATGTGGGTGCGCCATCAAAAGGTGGCAAAACTGAATTTTTTTAAAAATACTTATTTTACCCAAAAAATTTATTTTGTTCACATACCATGTTTTAGAAAATGTGAAATATGAATAATAATGTTATAAAATTAAAAATTTAGTTAATAATATTCATAACGTCTAGTCTATAATATTATTATAACAATATATCATTGTTTAGTGAAACCCGGTATTGCGTACAACACACACTAACGAGTAAGGTCGCGATTGCGTGTAACGCAAGACAAGCCAGTGTTGTGTGTAGTGAAATATTTATTTGGTGTTTCCCATAACATAAGACATAAAAAATGTTTCTCATAAAATCTAAGGGTGTTGAATTCTACCCCCCTTAAAAAGAATTTCTCCCTCGAAATTCATCACTTCATAACAAACAGATGAGGATACCTCTCCCTCATCATATCCTCAAGTTCCCATGTGGCATCTTATAATTGGTGGTTCCTCTATAAAACATTAACCTAGTTAGTGGTCTTGTTTCATAGAACTTTTTCACTACGATCCAGAATCTCTATCGGCTGTTCTTCATAAGAAAGATCTTTTTCCAGGGGAACAACTTCTGAGCTTAGTACATGTGAAGGATCAGGCATGTACTTTCTCAAGAGAGATATATTGAATACATCTTTAACTTGAGAGAGATTTGGTGTAAGCGCCATTCTGTAAGATACCTTCCCAACACGATCCAGTATCTCAAAAGGACCAATATACCTAGGGCTCAGCTTGCCCTTCTTTCCAAATCTCATTACTCTATTCTACAGAGATATTTGTAAGAACACATTGTCACCTACTTCAAACTCTAGGTATTTTCTTCGATTATCAGAATGACGTTTTTGTTGTCTCTGAGCTGCTCTTATGTATTTTTGAATAGATTGGACCTTCTCTTCCATCTCATCAACATGATCAGGTCCTAATAGCTTTCTTTCCCCAACTCCATCACAGAAAGTTGGAGTTCGACATTTCTTTCCATAGAGATCTTCATATGAAGCCATCTGAATACTGGAGTGAAAGATATTATTATAAGAAAATTCCCCCAAAGGTAGGTGTTGATCCCAACCCCCTTTGAAATCTATAGAGCAAGCTCTCAACATATCTTCTAGAGTTTGAATTGTCCTCTCAGATTGACCGTCTGTTTGAGGATGATAAGCAGCGATGAAACTCAACTTTGTATCTATAGTGTGTTGAAGACTTCTCCAAAACATTGAGGTAAACCTCAAATCCCGATCAAATATAATGGAAAGTGGTACTTTATGAAATTTTACCACTTTATTCACATATCTCTTGGAAAGCTCATCGAGAGAGAAATCTTATCTAATAGCAATGAAGTGTGCCGACTTCGTAAGATGAACAATTATGACCCAGAGAGCATTATTGCCTTTGGATGTTTTAGGATGCCCCATGACAAATTCCATTGTGATGTTTTCCCATTTCCATTCGTGTATAGGTAATGGTTGTAACATCCCACTAGTATTCTGTCTCTCAGATTTAACTTGCTGAAAACCCAAGCATCAAGAGACATATTTAGCAACATGTCTTTTCATTCCATCCCACCAGAAGTACTCTTTCCGGTCCCTATACATCATTGTGCATCCATGATGAATAGAGAATGAAGAACTATGAACCTCATCCAGCAGCTCCTTTAATTCTGTGATAGGAGGAACACAAACCCAATTCCTGAACCTTATTATATCATCACAATCAGTGTGAAATTCAGGAACATTTCTCACCTTCTTTGTATGCCTCTTTAATCTTCATATGTATAGATGGTTGAAGATTCATTTTATAATGATATGAGTTTTCCCCTTCCATTATAATTCCATGATCCATCCTTTATTAATCCATAAATATTGGATCTTTTTTATCCTCATAATAGATAAGCTATCATGGTCTTGTCGACTTAATGCATCTGCCACCTTGTTTTCTTTCCCAGGGTGATAATGAATTGAAAATTTTTAATCCTTAATGAACTCCAACCATATCTTTTGGTGTATATTCAGCTCCTTTTGTGTGAAAATATACATTAAACTTTTATTATTAGTGTAAATATCACACCTTTCCCCATAGAGGTAATTCCTCCAAATATTTAATGCAAAGATTACCACAGGTGACTCCAAATCATGATTTGGTTAATTTTGCTCATGGATTTTCAACTGTCGTAAGGCACAAGCTATTACCATATCATTTTGCATGAGAACACACCCCAATACCTTCTTGGATGCGTCACTGTAGATCAAAAACATGTCTCCACTACAAGGAAGTGTGAGCATAGGTGCACTGGTTAACCTTCGTTTTAACTCCTCGAAAGTTTCTTCACACTCCTCCGTCAAAACGAACTTAACTCCTTTTCAAGTCAACCTAGTGAGTGGATTAGATAACCTTGAAAAATATTTCACAAAACTTCGATAATATATATCCAATCCAAGAAAACTTCGGATCTCAGTTACTATTGTTGGCCTGGACCATCTTTTGATAACCTCTATTTTTTCTGGAACCATAGATATCCCCTCTATTGAGATCATGTGACCCAAAAATGAATCTTATTTAATCTATAATTCACACATGGTAAATTTGGCATAAAGCTAATCCTTTCTTAGGGTCTTTAATAAAATTCTCAAGTGATCTTCATGTTCTACCTTGTTCTTTGAATAGACAACAAAATCGTCTATAAAGAGTACCACAAACTTATCAAGATAGTCTCTAAAGACTATTAATTAAATCTATGAAGATATAAGGGTCATTAGTAAGACCAAATGGAATCACTATAAATTCATAGTGTCCATACCTTGTACGGAAATCCGTCTTTGGTATATCCTCCCTTTTGACCCTTAATTGATGATACCCAGAATGAAGATCAATCTTGGAAAAGTATTGAGCTCCACATAGTTGGTCATATAAGTCATCAATGCATGGGAGAGGGTATTTTTTCTTGATAGTGATCCTGTTACGTTCTCTAAAATCAATGTAGAGTCTCATTGATCCATCTTTCTTCTTAACAAATAGAACATGTGCTCCCCAAGGTGACACACAAGGGCATATGAATCATTTATCAAGATTCTCTTGGAGTTTCTTCTTCAATTCCTAAAACTCAATTGGGGCCATTCTATAGGCTGTCTTTGAAATAGGCATAGCACCCGGTAAGAGTTCTATTGAAAACTCAAAATCACGATTTGTTGGAAGACCTAGAAATTCCTCTAAAAAGATATCATCAAACTCTCGTACGATTGGTATAGTCTTAATCATGATTTTATCACCAACCATTTGAGATAAATAAAATTCATTTTTAGGAATCAAGACCTAAACGATGGAATAAATTTCAACTTAAAGGACATATTCATCCTTGCATCGATAGATGATCATAGATTGATCAGGAATATTAAATGTGATTTCCCTTTTTGGGAAATTGATATGAGCTCTGTATAAAGTACGCCAATCCAATCCAATAATCACATAAAATTACACTATTGGAAGGATCAAAAGATTTGCAGGAATCAAATTCCCACAAACTTCAATAAGAGTAGAATTGTAAACTTTTGATGCGACCATTGTTCCATTAAGATTTGTCATAGCTAACTCAACATCTAATTGTTGAGTTAATACATCGACACCCTTATAAAATTCTTCAAAAATATATGAGTGGGTGGATCTAGAATCAAATAAGACATTTGATACTTTAGAGTGGATGGAAAGTGTACATTTCCCCACTTCATTATCGTACTCCACGTCGCCGATTGTAATTTCAAGTGACTTTCCTTTGTCATTGTCCTTAAGAGTTTGTTGATGTCGATCATCATCCACAACCCTTGGATTTGGGCATTGATTGGAATAATTCCATATCTCCTTTCACTTGAAACATTGAAGTGTTGGAGGTGCATTATGTGTATCCCTTTCTTTGTTCGTATCATTAGACATCTACTTCCCATTATTTCAACATTCAATTTCCCGATGTCCTTCTTTTCCACACTTAAAACAATTGCTTGTCCCTTTAAGACAATTACCCCCATGTTTCTTTCCACAATTTGATCATAAAGGAAAAATCATCTTATTTTCATTATGGTCTATATATTATCTTTGAATTCCATTTTCATCTTCTTATCAAACCCATATGAATGATGGGTTACCCCAATCTCCATCTCAACCTTGAGAGCACATCGAACAATTTCCTCGTAGCCATTGAAGTCCCTTATCACTAACACCCTTTGAAGACTTGGTTTTAAGCCACTAAAGAATCGATCAATCTTACTCTCAGGATGGATAATAATTCCAGAAGCATATCTTGAAAGTCTTGTAAAATTTACTTCATAGGTACCAACCAATTCATCATTATTTTGCTTCAGTTCCAGAAACTAATTCTCCATCATTGTTCAAATAATACGAGGGAAGTACTTATTGAAAAATATGTTATTGAACTAATCCCATTACATGGCCTCAATTTCAACCCTTTGCCTCATATTTTTGACAAGATTCCACCATTGATCAGCTTCACCTTCCAAACGATACACTACTAAGATGAATTTGTCATGTTCAAGAAATTTTTGAAGAACTGATAATATCATTTTAGTGGTACTGATCCATTGTTCACCCACTAATGGAATAGAAGACCCACTAAATGAAGGAGGAAGCTTCCTCATGAAGGATTCAATAGAATTTTTCTCCTTCTTTTGCTCGTTTGGAAGTCCTTCATGATACATATCTTGAGAAAGTTGTGTGAGCAAGGCTACAATATTTTTCATTCCAGCTCCCATAACATTTGATTGCTCAGGGGGACAATCATTGCATTGACTGTCGCATTCAGTATTAACACAGTTCCTTCGGGTTCCAACCATTGACTAAAACCAAGAAACATAGTGGGAAAACACTAATTACAGTAGTAAAACCACATAATCAGTAATTAAATCTCACACATTAGGTATTATCATAGATTATTCATGTCCATTTCTAAAATACTGTGATTAAGTTATATTCTAAGACATTTCCTTAGGGTTCTTACTAAGGCTTTCACATCCTAGTTTCCAAAGGTTGACTCTACCTTTCCACTAATACCAACTATAAAAACCCATACTTTTGATACATGGTTATTAATTCAGAATTGAAGCATACTTATTACAACATATAAAAAAACCATGGTAAGACCGTATAGGTATAGTGTCTTTAGAAACTGGGAAACATAAACAACTGGTTCATAAATAATCTACATTGTCTCCCACTTATTTCATCATATCTAGTGTCCCTTTTTGGAATATCCTACTCAATACCCTTCTTCCTGACCTGGGGAAAATAAAACATACAAAAGGGTGATCTCAAATGCTCAGTAAGAGTAAACAAAACAAATATCAATCATATCATATTCATATGAACATAACATTTTGAATATCTTAACCTGCAAAAGAGATCATAATATCATAACATGGGATAAATAATGGTAGTGAAATGTAATCCCAATGACCATAACATATAACATGAAAAATTGTGGCATACACACATAATGATAGAAAATCATTTCTTATTAATCAAGACTCATTTCCAAGACTATCTTAGTGGGAAAAGTCCATTTCTGAACCGAGTTCACTCCTCATTTCAGTCCTGTATCACTGAACTGGATTAACTATCCATTCCAGGCATGTTTATCTCATGAGATATAAATAATTAACTAGTTAATTGTAGGGATATATAGGTCCTACCCATCTCATAATTAAACCATTCTTATGTGTGATAGAAAATCATAAATCATACATCATAGCATAACCCATGTAATAAAAATGGGATTCTTAAACATCGTGACATCATAAAACAATTCATATATGATAAAGGACTGCATAAAAATAATTCTGTCACAACATAATCAAATCAATGTAATAATAGGGATAGAAACAAAACCCTATATTATCTTAGATGGAAAAGAATTTTGATAAAACACTTGAACTTCATTGTTAAGGAAAATATCCTTTCTACTTTAAAAACAGTTTTCCATTCTTAAAATGTCATACATTTTAAACTAAAAGAAGTTAATTAAAAATAAAACTGAAAATTTTTAAAGTAAGCTTCATGGAAATAATGTTCTATATAATCATAAAAATCCATTCATTCCGTATAAGTTAAAAAAACATTCTTCTCGTACTTTGGCCAAAAAAATAAAAAAAGTATCTCGTATTGAAAATGACAAAAGATTCCTTTCTTATCTTTTACTAAAAATTCACCAATATGTAAAATTGGATTTAAAAAATTGTTTTATGATAGAAATAATATTACATATTGAGGAAACATGGATGTGGATGACAAATATTACCTAGTAAATTCTAAAGTATAAACAATCTCGTATAAAAATGAGATTGTGAGATTTCCCCTTACCTTAGGTCTGATATGATTCGTACATATCTGAACCTACTATATAATGATTTATATAATTTCATTGACTTATTAAAGAATCAAATTCATTGTTATGATATAATACATGGTCATATTTTTATCTTCTTATTAGTAATATTTTTTTTCTACTTCTAATTTGGAGTTCATTGCTTTATGTTCTTATGCATGTCGTGTCGAATAAATTATTATTACTCTTTCTAGGTTATAGATACCTTATTTAAATAGTGGTATTAGTGTAATATATATCATAAATATTCATTCAATTCATTTATATAATCATTATTCTTTGAAGATCATGTAGAACAAGTCGCATCACATAGTGGAGATGGTAGGTCATACGTATGCACGAGCGATGATATCATTCCCATAACTATTGAATGGTATTAGAGTGGAAGATGGAATGTCTCAGAATTATTATCATGTTATAATAATAATATATAGTTATTATTTACACCATTATACCCATCCATGTAAGGCGGTGGTGGAAAACATATAACACCACGGCGTGGAGACAGTATTCTGTACGTACTCACGGGCGGTGATTTCATTTTACGTAGGATGGATAGAAGGTGAAATAGGGTTGTTTAATATTTATAATAACATATAATTATATGAGTGATACTGATGTTATTAATTTATGAAGAAACAAATAAAGAAGTAGATGTATAAGAAGAAATAAAATGAAATAATCGATAAAGGATATTACCTCTTCTTTGATGCGCCTCTTCTTAACCTTTTCTTAGGGCACTAAAGTTGGTTTTTGAAGAAGACCAGGACCTCTATTATGTTTCTAGGGAAGTGGAGAAGATAAATTGGTAGGGTTTGGAAGAGCTTTAAGGCACAGTGTGCTGTGAGGAGGAGAGGAAGGAGGTTCTCTTTTATAAGGGAGGAGAGGGGCACCTTTGGAATTTTAAGATATATTAATTTCAAATAAATTCCATCCCCAATTAAAAACCACCAAAAATGACTCAAATCCGAATATTAGATGAGATAGGGTTTTAATATCATCATAAAAAAAATTTAGACAAGTTGGGAATTTATTTTAAACATTATCAACTTGATTTATCCTTATATAATCTATTTAATTTTATTTGTGGTAATAATATTCTAAATTTTAAATCATTATAAGTAATTACTTATATTTTGTGAATTGTTCATTATTGTATACTTTATTACATTTTAGACCATATAAATTTAAATTTATAATTTTTAAATGCTTTTGTGAATTCTAAACAATTTTATAATATGTAATTTTTATAAAATAACAATAGTGTCAATTTTGACACTATTCATTTATTTGAATTTAAATAAAATATACACAGAAGATATGTTCGAACTAAAAAATTTTATAGATTAATAACATGTCATATATATCTATAAAATTCGTGGAGAACTATAAGTAGTTCATATAATATTTATTTTATTACTTTTAAAAACATTTATTTGATAATTCAATCGATAAAATAATTTCAACAACACTATTGTGTCATAATTAATGAAAATTATTTTATCACTAAAAATTATAAATAAATTCACATGATATAGATAATTTTATAATATTTTTGGAGAATATTTATGTTCGAAGTTTCATTAAGTTTACCACTATGTTAAAATTATTATACTTATAAGATTTAAGAGAGTGACATGTTGTCACTTTCATTGGTTTTAATAATAATTAAATACTTTTCATTGTTAAAAGTCCATAAAATTAATCTATTATGACTCTTAGGTGATATGGGTCAACTTTTATTTATCCAATCGAATTTTGGTAGGTGTTAGGGTAATTTTATAATCTTATTTTTACCCTTAATTACCAAATTTACCTTTAACTAGAGTAAATAAAATTTACCGTAGTTATTATTCATAATACAAAAAAAATAAAAAAATAAAAGTAACCTATTAACATATTTTGGACCGAATGAATTAAAATATTGAATCCATTTTTCAAAATTCAAATCACAGATGTTGCAGTAATTAATTTAAAATTAATCCCGTTGTTAAGAAAAAGGGGTTTTAAAAGTTAAAACATTGCCAAAGATTGAAATGTGTTTACCGATGAATTCAGTGTAAAAATAATGGCAATGACATAAATTATATTAAATGGTAAAAATATAATCTACTTATACTTTAAAACCATTCAGTATTATAATTTAACTATATAAATTATTGCGATGAAAGAAGTTGTTTTTAATTAAAATATAGCGTGTTTTTCTATTCATTAAAATATGAAAGTTATTAGAATAATATGAAAAATTTATCCAATGTAAATTTTTATATTATGATTCCAAAGAAGATTTTTTTTTGTCAATTTGAACTTATAAACCTATCAAAAACTATATTTAAAGTGGGCGCACCATCAAAAGGTGGCAAAACTGCATTTTTTGAAAAATACTTATTTTACCCAAAAAATTTATTTTGTTTACATACCATGTTTTAAAAAATGTGTAGGATGAATAATAATGTTATAATATTTAAAATTTAGTTTATAATATTCATAACGGCTAGTCCATAATAATATTATGACAATATATCTTTGTTTAGTGAAACACGGTATTGCGTACAACACACGCTATCAAGGAAGGTCACAATTGCATGTAACACAAGCCAAGCCAGTTTTGTGTGTATTGAAAGATTTGTTTAGTGTTGGGTATAACATAAGACAAAAAATAATAATTTCTCATAAAATCTCAGGGTGTTACATTCTACCCCCTTAAAAAGAATTTTACTCTCAAAATTCATCACTTCGTAACAAACAGATGAGGATACCTCTCCCTAAAAATATCTTTAAGTTCCAATGTAGCTTCTTCAAATTGGTGGTTCCTCCATAAAACATTAACCAAGGGAGTGGTCTTTTCTGTAGAACTTTTTCACTATGATCCAGAATCTCTATCGGCTGTTCTTCATAAGAAAGATCTTGCTCCAGCGGTACAACTTCTGAGATTAGTACATGTGAAGGATCAGGTATGTACTTTCTCAGGAGAGATACATGGAATACATCATGAACATGATAGATATTTGGTGGAAGTGACCATAGGTAAGGTACCTTACCAACATGATCCAGTATCTCAAAAGGACCAATATACATAGGGCTCAGCTTACCCTTGTTTCCAAATCTCATTACTCTCTTTCAAAGAGATATTTGTAAGAACACTTTATCACCCACTTTAAACTCTAGGTATTTTCTTCGGTTATCAGCATAAAGTTTTTGTTGACTCTGAGCTGCTCTTATGTGTTGTTGAATAGATCGGACCTTTTTTGCCATCTCATCAATAAGATCATTTCCTAATATCTTTCTTTCCACAAATTCAACCCATCAAGTTTGAGTTTGGTATTTCTTTCCATAGAGATATTCATAAGGAGCCCTCTAAATACTGGAGTCAAAGATATTATTATAAGAAAATTCCTCCGATGGTAGTTGTTGATCCCAACCTCCTTTGAAATCCATAGAGCAAGCTCTCAACATGTCTTCTCGAGTTTGAATTTTTATCTCAGACTGACCGTCTGTCTGAGAATGATAAGCTGTGTTGGAACTCAACTCTGTATCTAGAGTATGCTGAAGACCTCTCCATAACATTAAGGTAAACCTCAGATCCCGATAAGATATAATGGAAAGTGGTACTCCTTGCAATATTACAAAGTCCTTCACATATATCCTAGTAAGCTGATCCAGAGATAAATATTCTCTAATATCAATGAAGTGTGCTGACTTCGTAAGAGGATCAACTATAACCCAGATAGAATTATTGCCTTTGGATGATTTAGGAAGTCCAGTGAAAAATTCCATAGTTATGTTTTCCCATTTCCCTTCGGATATGGGTAATGGTTGTAACATCACCTTAGACATCTATCTCTCAGCTTTAACTTTCTGACAAACCAAGCATCGGGAGTCATATTCAACAACATCTATTTTCATGACATCTCACCAGAAGTACTCTTTCAGGTCCCTAGACATCTACATGCTTCTAGGATGAATAGAGAGTGAAGAACTACGAGCCTCATCCAGCAGCTCCTTCTTTAATTCTTGGATGGGAGGAACAAAAATCCGATTCTTGAACCTTTTTATTTCATCATAATCAATGTGAAAATCAGTAACATTTCTCACCTTTTTTGTAACTCTACATCTTCTTTATATGCCACTTTAATATTCATATGTATATATGGTTAACATTCACTTGAGAAAGATAATATTTTTCCTCTTCCATTATAATTCCAAGATCCATCCTTTGTAAATCCATAAATATTTGATCTTTTGTGATCCTCATCATGGATAAGCTAGCATGGACTTGTTAACTTAATACATCTGCCACCTTGTTTGATTTCCCAGGGTGATAATGAATTGATCATTCGTAATCCATAACTAACTCCAACCATCTTCTTCAGCCCATATTCAGCTCCTTTTGTGTGAAAATATACTTTAAACTTTTATGATCAGTATAAATATCACACCTTTCAACATAAATCTAATGTATCCAAATCATTAATGCAGAGATTACCATAGCTAACTCCAAATCATGATTTGGGTAATTTTTCTCATGGATTTTAAATTGTCGTGAGGCATAAGATATTAACATATCATTTTTCATGAGAACACACCCCAATCCCTTCTTGGATGCATCACTGTAGATCAAAAACATTTATCCACTACAAGACAGTGTGATCATAGGTGCACTTGATAACCTTAGTTTTAACTCCATGAAATTTTCTTCACACTCCTCTGCCCGAACGAACTTAAATCCTTTTCAAGTCAACATGGTGAGTGGATTAGATAATGTTGAAATATATTTAACAAAACGTCGATAATATCCAGCCAAGCCAAGAAAAATTCGGATATCAGTTACTGTTGTTTGTCTCGACCATCTTTCGATAACTACTTTTTTTGATGGATCCACAGATATCCCCTCTTTTGAGATTATTTGACCCAAAAATTATACTTTTTAAAGCCAAAATTGACACTTGGAAAATTTGGCATAAAGCTTCTCCTTTCATAGGGTCTTTAATACAATTCAGAAGTGATTTTCATGTTCTTCCTTGTTCATTCAATAGACAAGAATATCATCTATAAAGACTACCACAAACTGATCAAGATAGTCTATAAAGATTCTATTCATTAGATCCATGAAGATACCATGGGCATTAGTAAGACCAAATGGCATCACTATAAATTCATAGTGTCCATAACTTGTATGGAAAGACATCTTAGGTATATCCTCCCTTTTGAACCTTAATTGATCATACCCTGAATGAAGATAAATCTTGGAAAATTATTGATCTCCATGTAGTTAGTAAAATAAGTCATAAATTCATGGGAGAGGGTACTTGTTCTTCATAGTGATCTTGTTAAGTTCTCGTTAATCAATGCAGAATCTCATTTATCCATCTTTCTTCTTAACAAACAGAACAGGTGATCCCCAAGGTGACACACTAGGGCATATGAATCCTTTATCAAGATTCTCATGGAGTTTCTTCTTCAATTCCTTCAACTCAATTGGGTCCATTCTATAAGGTGTCTTTGAAATAGGCATAGAACCCGGTATGAGTTCTATTGAAAAGTCAACATCACAATTTGGTGGAAGACCTTGAAATTCCTCCAGAATGACATCATCAAACTCCCGTACAATGGGTATATTCTTAATCATGAGTTTCTTTCCAACCATTTTAGATAAATAACATTCATTTATTTAAATCAAGACAAATTGGATAGAAGAAATTTCTACTGGAAAGTTATTTTCATCCTTGCATCGATAGATGATCATAGATTGATCGGGAATATTAAATTTGATTTCCCCTCTTTGGAAATTGATATGAGCTCCGTATAAAGAAATCCAATCCATTCCAAGAATCACATAAAATTCCACTATAGGAAGGATCACAAGATTTGCAGGAAGAAATTTCCCATAAACTTCAATCAGAGAAGAATTGTAAACTTTTGATGCGACCGTTGGGCCATTAGGAGTTGTCACAGCTAACTCAACATCTAATTGTTGAGGTAATATGATGATATCCTTAGAAAATTATTCATAAATAAATGAGTTGGTGAATTCAGAATCAAATAAAAAATTTTCTACTTTAGATTGGATGGTCAGTGTACCTTTCACAACTTCGTTATCATACTCCATGTCGCTGATTGTAATTGCATGTGCCTTTCCTTTGTCTTTGGAGTTAAGAGTTTGTTGACATCGATCATCATCAACAACACATGGATTTGGGCATTGATTAGAATAATGACCCATATCATTGCACTTGAAACATTGATGTGTTGGAGGTTCATTCTATGTATCCCTTTCTTTTTTCACATCATTAGACATCTTCTTCCAATTATTTCGACATTCAATTGCCAGATGACCTTCTTTTCCACAATTAAAAAATTTACTTGTCCATTTAATACAATTCCCTCCATGTTTCTTTCCAAAATTTGAGCATAAAAGAAAACTCACCTTCTTTTCAGTGTGGTCTTTATATTTTTCTTTGAATTCCATTTTCCCTTTATTATCAAACCCATATGATTGATGGGTTACTCCAATCTCCAGCTCAACCTTGAGAGAACATCGAAAAATTTCCTCGTAGCTATTGAAGTCCCTTATGGCTAAAGCCCTTCGAAGACTTGGTTTTAAGCATCTAAAGAATCGATCGATCTTACTCTCTGGTTAGATAATAATTCCAGAAGCGTACCTTGGAAGTCTTGTAAAATTTTCTTCTTATGTACCAACCAATTCATCATCCTTTTTCTTCGGTTTAAGAAACACCATCTCCATCTTTGTTCAAAGAATATGAGGGAATTACTTATTGAAAAATAGGTTCTTCATCTCATCCCATTTCATAGAATCAATTTCATCACTTTGCCTCATATTCTTGATAAGATTCCATGATTGATCAGCTTCACCTTCCAAACGATACACTCTTATGATGAATTTGTTATGTTCAAAACATTGTAGAACTGAAAATATCTTTTCAGTGGTACTGATCCATCGTTCAGCCACAAATGGATCAAAAGACCCGCTGAATGAAGGTGGATGCTCCCTCATGAAAGATTCAATAGAATGTTGCTTCTTCCTTGGCTTGTTTGGAAGTGCGGTATGATTCATAGCTTGAGAAAGTTGTGTGAGCATGGATACATGATTTTTTATTCCATCTCCCATAACATTTGGTTGCTCAGGGGGACAATCATTTCATTGTCCGTCACATTCAGCATTGACACGGTTCCTTCAGGTTCAAGCCATTGACTGAAACCAAGAATTATAGTGTGAGAAACACTAATTACAATAGAAAAACCACATAATCAGTAAAAAAAATTCACACTTTGGGTCTTATCATAGGTTATTCAGGGCCATTTCAAAAATACTAAGATTATGTTCTATGCGTAGACATATCCTTAGGGTTCTTACTAAGTCTTTCACATCCGAGTTTCCAAATGTTGACTATACCTTTCCTCTGATACCAACTATTACAACCCATACTTTAGATACATGGTTATTACTTCAGAATTGAATCATACTTATTACAACATATAACCAAACCATGGTAGGACAATATAGGTATAGTGTCTTTAGAAACTGGGAAATATAAACAACTCGTTCACAAATCATCTACATTGTCTTTTTCTTATTTCATCATATATAGAGTCCCTTTTTGGCACATCCTACTTAATACCCTTCTTCCGGACCTATGGAAAAGAAAACATACCAAATGATGAGCTCAAATGCTCAGTAAGGGTAAACAAAAGAAATATCAATCATATCATATTCATAATAACACAACATTTTGAATATCTTAACTAACAAAAGAGATCATAATATCATAACATGGGATAAATCATGGTAGTGAAATGTTATCCCAATGATCATGACATATAACATGATACTCTATGGCATACACACATAATCATATAAAATTATTTCTTATTAGTCAAGACTCATTTGAAAGACTATCTTAGTGGACAAAGTATATTTCTGAACCGATTTCACTCCTCGTTTCAGTCCTGTATCACTGAACCCGATTAACTTGTTGTTCCAGCCATGTCTAACTAATGAGATATAAATCATTTCCCAACACATTGGAGGGAAATATAGGTCCCACCTATCTCATAATGAAACCATTATATTGTGTGCCACAAAATCATAAATCATACATCATAGCATAACCCATGTAATAAAAATGGTATTCTAAAACATTGTGACATCATAAAACAATTTATATAAGATAAAGGACTTAATAAAAATAATTCAATCACAAAATAATCAAATCAATGTAATAATAGGGATAGAAACAGAACCTTATATTATCTTAGATGGAAAATAATTTTGATAAAACACTTAAACTCCATTCTTGAGGAAAATATCCTTTCAACTTCAAAAACATTTTTCCTTTCTTAACATGTCATAAAATTTTAAACTAAATGAAGTTAATTAAGAATAAAATTGAAAATTTGTAAAGGAAGCTTCATGGAAAAAGGTTTAAAATGTACAATGCTTCTTCTTTCTATAGTTGGGACACTACGTGAATCAATGTCTAAATCATCTGAGTATACCCCAAATGCAGCTACTGGATAATAATCAAGTAATGATACTAATGATGATGAAGAGGAATTATTAGAGTTCTTATGTTTTTATTAAAGTATTGTTCCATTTAAATATTGTATTAATGATGTACATGTTATATGAAATATAGAGTATATAAGGATTTTACTACAATACTATTTCATTTAGGACTTGAGATTGTGTGGAACCATGAAAAGTGACATAATAGTAGGTTACTATTTTTTTGGAAAATATAGGGTTGAGATAAATATAAACCATAATGTTGTTCTGATACTGAGTTAGTGATTTTGGAATAATATATGATTGATTTGGATAAATTACATTGGATATTCTTGACTACCTTGAACCTGATTAATGATTTGTATATTCCATCATTGTTGGAGTTTACATCATTTTTGGATAGAAGGTGTATATCCAGTATTCTATGAGGAATAAGGGAGCATGATTGTAAACAATAAGGTTTTATGGTATTATTGGGTGTTATAGTGTTTTAAAAGAATACATTATGAAGGTATTCCTATGTTATTACATGGAAAAAAAGGATCTTCATTGTGTTTACGGTCCTTATAAATTTTGGACTGTGAGTTTGGATAGAAGTATTTCGGATAAGTCTAAAAGTTGGAATCGATTAAGATTGACATTGAATACTATTGTTAAGGTTAAATTATTTCTTCATATTATTTTTGGATTGTCATAAAAAGGACAAACCAGAGGTCAGGTAACAACCCGTTGCGTCTTTCAAGGATGCAAGACTGGAACCTGCAACAAAAGAGCGACAAGGGTGCATCACTTACCAATGGCTTACATGATGTACTAGATTGTATAATTTAGTTTTTTTAAAAGGTCTGATAGATATATTATAAATTCCTTTTTTAAAAACCCTATATGATTAAGATAAATAGAATATTTTTGAATTCTATTATCTTTTGGAGTGAATGATGAGTTTCTGGTAGGAATTAGTTAAAGGATGATACTCTACTTGTAAAGTATATATATATATATTCCCACTTATTTTATGAATAAATTAATTCTTATTCTTTATGGAAGTTATATTAAAATTAAAAATGTGTTACCCTATTACCATATGTTTTGTTGAACCGATGATATTTTACATCATCGTATATTGATGGCTTTGAGGCCCTTAATTTTACATGGGTTTGTGATAGATGACCTCAATCACACTCTATAAATATTTACATTTTCCCTCTAATTATGTGTCTCTAATTTCCACCAATGTTTTCTTAATCTTGATCACAATTTTATGGAGAATTTTTCATTTCCCTTTCCCTCTAGTTGAGACAAAATTTTATTAACCCAATGTCTGATGTGGGTTTTCCACAAAGTTATTTTTCTATTTTTAACCATTTATTTTCGAAGAACAATTTCAAATTATGAGGATGAAATTTACTATAGAAGGGTAGAATGCAACACCCCATTATTTTATAGTACATTTTCTCATTAATGTAATTCAATAGCTTGCGCTACACACAGCACGAAGTTCAAGCGCATTACAACATTCCAAACATGCCATTCAAAAAGCGGTTACGAATAGTATTAACTGTATTTTGAAATATTATATACTCTATATATTTTTTATATCCATATTAAATGTTTCCTTGAAATAATATAAGAACAAATTCATTTTTTTCAGATAAAAGATGCATTTTTCCAAAAATGAAATTTTACCTTCTATTAATGGAGAACCATTTTTAAAACCCATATTTGACACTTTTATATATTCAATTTTAAAAAATAAAATTATTGTTTATAAGCAGGACATAGATATTTAGTTCAGAAATTTTTGTGTTACTTATCTGATAACTTTCATATTTTGATGAATAACAAAAAATACGATGTTTTAATTGAAAACAACATTTGTAATTAAGAAAATTTATAGTGTTAAATTATTAATTTTAATGGTTTTGAAGTATAATTAGATTATATTTTTATCATTTAACACAATGTAGGTCATTATAAGTAATTTCACATTTAAATATAACATAAACACATGTCAATCTTTCGATAGTTTTTTCATTTTTTAAAACTCGCTTTTTGATTTTTGTAATGAGAATTAATTTTAAATTAATAAATGAAACTATTATGTATTTAATATGGTTAAAATTGACTTCATTTTTGAATTTGGAATATCCAAATTATATTAGGGTAAAATTGGGTATTTTTTAGAAAACATCAAATTTTTATAAATAGAGAAAACAATGCGTTATTATTTAAAACCGACTTTTTATTTAAATAATTATTTATTTTATTTAAATTTATTTTATGTTAAAATAGATATATAATACCAATATAAGTTCAATATAATTCATTGGAGTCATTTTTAAATAAAATCAGATGTATAAAATTGTGTTGAACTTTTTAACGTTTTTTATCCATTTTCTTGAGGCATTTGCAAATTTGCATAAAACATAATTTTACAACTTCTGTGAGTTGAATTTCAAAAATTTGAGAGACACGATTTACATCATTAGGGAAAATTTTGTTCAATAAAATGAAAAAAAAAATTGTGAAAAGAAACTTTTGAATTTTATTTACCGTAGTTAAAAGTAAATTGTGAAATTAAGGGTAAAATGATATTATAATTACCCTAAAAAATGTCCTAATTCTATTGGATAAATGGAATTCGTCCAAATAAATTATTTTGAATAAAATATGTTCCTCTTTGGTCTAGTGGGATTATATTTTTTCATTTATTATTATTTTATTTAAAGAAGAGTTAAAAGTGCTGAATTCAATGATTAATAACTAAACAATTTTTCATATCAGGTTAAACACAATATAAATTTGACTATAAATATTAATTAGATAGATAAAAAGATTTAATATATAATGGTATTTTATTCCTAATTTTTAGACATTAAATAATTTAATTTATTTATGGCACAATGATGATGGAGTAATTACCTTATTAATGAAATATCATAATAAATGATATTATAAATAACCAAATAAATTTAAATTGAGACTTATGAGGAATTAAAATAATTTTATAGGTTACTATGAAATTTTAGGGTTTCTTAGATAATTTTGTTTCGAATTTATAAGGTTGTTATGACTTTTAAAAAAACAAAATACCAAATATTGTAAAAATTGACATAAATTAATTTTCAAAACAAATACCATTTTATTGGTTGATATAATATTCATAAAGACCTAATATTCTTCCAAAAGAGTTAAAAGGTATTATATATTACATTAATGAGCCTCTTGAGGTTCTTTTGGATGTTTAGCGTATGTTTATTAACCATAGAGTGCAAGAATAGAAGAAGACACGATAAAAGTCAAACTATTTAACTAAGGGTTAAATCCAAAAGATATGGTCCAAATGGTAACCTAAACTTCCCTAAAACCTATATTTTGAGAGTTTTTAGACCTATAACCACCTTATACTCTAGATAAATAATCTTTGAGTAATCAGAAATGGAAAATGATTTTATTATAATATAATATTTCACGATTTTCCTAAATTGACCCTCACATCTCTTATAAAAGGGTACTGCACCTTATCTTATTTTCACACCTCCAAAGGAATTTGGCTTAGAAAAACCCTACCCAAATATCCTAAAAAATTTCCTCCCTTCATCCTAGAGTCCTAACTTTGGTCAGAAAGCCAACCTATGGATCCTTTTTGATAAAATCCAAAGGAAGAACCCAAAGAAGAGATAAATATTTCATCAGCTCTTTTAAGTTCTTTTTTCTTCTACTTTCTATTTCTTGGTTTTTTCCATTCTAAAATAATATCTATAGTATATTATATATAATATTATGTTATTATAAATATTTTAAACCCATATTAATTATTCTATCCATCACATGAATGATAAAGTCACCATACGTGCGTACATACAGATTACCGTTTCGACGTTGTGGTGTAGTTTGTTATTCAAGCACTTCACTATTTGGATGGGTATAATAATGAACATAACTAATTTAAATAATAAGTATAACATGTTAATGATTATTTATATATGATATAGGATCCAATTACCTATGAATAAACAATTAATATAATGATATTTTTGAGCATGCGTACGTATGGATTACCGTCTCCACGACGGGATGAGATTCATTCCCACATTCACCATTAAACGATTTTTATAAAAATATATTTTATTAATAAATATGTAATATATGACATAATAATTCTAATGTATATATATATATATATTCATGTATTTATGTACATACATATAACTTATTCACATACTTCTGTTCAATATGATATGAAAACAGAAACAACATTTATGCGTACATACTGCCTATCATCTCCATAAACGGTGCCTTCCATTTCATATATCTATCTATTATAAAAATTCATATTCTAAATATATATGATATATAAATCATATTTTATATTCTGGAATTATTTAAAACATGATCTAAATAATACAGTCAAGAATAACAAGTTAAAACGCGTATGATAAAGAAATCGATTATTACCCAAAATTTTATTTAACATTGAAATCATTATTAAATGTGTGTTATAGAGTCATAAATGAATCATGTATGATGTAAAAAATATGATTAGGGTTCTGTTATAATTTAATAACATATTATGTTCATTATACAAGAGTTTAAACGTACCCTCTATCAAAGGAAAGTGCAAGGTAAGGGTTAATTCCTCAATTTCATTATTATCCAAGATCGTTTATGTGTAAGTTTTTACTAGGACATATTTATTATCCATGAAAATGTTTCATAAAAGAGATTTAAAAAGGATTATTTTTAAGGTACTATTTAACTAAAAAATCATTTTAGAATTTTTAATGATTTATTCTTCTAATACTTTCTTATTAGTGACCTTGTTTTCAAAACGATATTAAGGATTTATTTATATAGAAATGAATGTTATAAAATGTTAATTCCTTTAAAAAGTTTGAAAGTGGTATGGGACAATTTGATTCAAAAATATATTTTAAATTAATTCCTTTATAAATTGTGTGACTTTTAAAATTATTTCATGAAAATGGGATATTTCTTTCAATGATTTTTACTGATCATTTTCAACTATGTCAACATCCTTTACGAGATATTATTCTTGATTGTGGTTAATTTATTATGATTCAAGTCATCCATATTATATTAAATTATTGGTGAAATGTTTGAATATGGATGTGTTATTTTTATGCCATTAATGTTTTGTAGATAAAGTATTGACATTTCATATGATCGTTTTATTATGGATCTTTATGTTTTGTTTAAACCTTTTCATATGTGGAATGTATTGGACTTAATAAGTAATGGGTGGAGACCACTATATCTCTTCGATGCATCTATAGGTCTCATTAGACAAACTAGTGTCTTGGCAGAAGGCCTTGAAAAAATCATATTTGTAGTCTTGGAACAAGTCCTTGACTATATGGTTATGAAGTCTGGCATTATGAATTCTGTAATTATTAAATTGTCTATTGATATTGCATGTGATTATTCGACTAGTAGAACATCCATGTGAATAAGTAAATGGAATTATTTGATTTATATTTTCCATATTTTTCTGAATTTTAATGTTAAAAGTATTTTTTTTTACTTTTATACATTGTCTTAAATGTTTTTCTTATTTGTGAAATTTTCTACTATATTGTTATACTTACTGATAATCTGATCTCACCCCTTTCTTATGTTTTATTTTCCCTAAGATTCCAAGAAGTGTATTATGATTGATAAGAAGAGTTAGGAAATGGGATTAATGGTGTTATCAAAGGATCATTTATGTTGTATTTTATTTTCTAATATGTAACGTAATGTTCATGTATTAAATATATTTTCCAAGACTGCTAAACTGATCGGTCTTTTGGGACTTGATTCCGTGTAATCATGCCAATGTTATGTATTAATTCACTTAATCTTGTTAACTATGATCGGGGCTTTACAATAATTATCTCTGCATTCATTTTTATATACATGTTTAAAAATTCCATTATTAATTACCGTAAAAAATGAGGATATTGCAATAAAAAAAATAATTTGATGTGAAAAAATAATGTTTTTAGGTTTCTAACAACCAAACTATTTTATTATTATAAATTATTTTCAAAGTAACATTGTGAAAAAACACGGTTATGTGTTGATATAAATTTAGTTCAATGGATTTACCATTAGATCAACAGATCTACCATTAGTTCAATGGATCTACTAGTGGACTACACCTACCGATGAAAGATATAACACTAATAAAAATAATACTGATAGATCTTCCACTAAATATCTAGCACTAAAAGATCAACTGCTGGAGAGATATACCATTAGTGGGATCTACCATCAAAAAATTTTATATTAGAACCGATCTGACACTGGAATATGCTTTTACCGGTCTATGCTGCTCTTTATTGAAGATTCCACTAGGATGATAAACTTCTAGAACTCATTTAATCCTAGTGAGCATCTACCACAAGAATAGATATAATGTTCTGAGATCTACTACCATAATGCTATCATTGATGTCCAAAAATATTTTGAAATTTAATTCTTAAAATTTCTTGTTTATGGAATTAACTCTAGGGATCTACATGTGGATTTAAGAATTATTATTATTAAACTATTCCAACAATGCATTAATGAAAAAAATCCGAACTGTCCTGATTTTTTTCACAATACAAGGATTTAAAAGATAATTGGACATGGAGCTTTATAAATTATATAAAACTATATCTCGTGTGGTTGGGATACTAGAGTATCCAATAACATTGACTAAAGAATTGAGATTTTAGTCTCTATATTCTAAATCAACTCTTTACATTGGAAAACTAAAAACTGAAGAATTGTTTTGACCTCTACTACAATCTATTTTGATAAAAATTATGTAAAACTAGTTCAAGATCCTTTCAATGATATAATCGAGGACCTATTAATATTTAATGATATTTGGGTAGAGCAACATTAATTTTTACTATCTCTATTTCACTTATATTTATATTTATTCTTTACATTTGAGTTGCATTTTTTTTCTATTTCTAAATGTAAAACATGGACTCTTTCAATTATCTAAAGGGTTCTTGATACTCTCTCAAAATTCATTATTTTTATACCCACCACTACTTTTGAAGACATCATCTATGACCTACGGTTTTTTTATCCCATGTAGGACTATAGAAGAGTCATTTTCCAAGAATTTTTTTTACTATTGTTTGTTAAAACCATTATTATTTTTTGATCATGTTTATTATTTAACAAACAATGTGGCATTAAGTGATTTATAAGAGGAGGTGATTGGGTATTTTCTTGAGACTGAAAACCTTGTTTTAATTCTAATGTTTTTTTGTAGTTAATTTATATATTTCAATGAATAAAACAAAATCTATTTAAAAATATGTTTCAAAGAATTACTCTAATAGTTAATAATAATTTGTTTATTATATTTAGTATTTGGTAATCTAAATTAGTCTCAAAATTTAAAGTTATTTATATTGTTGTTTTACCATATAATTGATCCCTATTTGAGGATCTATTTGAAAAATAAAATTATATACTTATACGGTATATATTAACTTGGTGTTTTTATTAAATATGTGGATTATAGTTTTAAATTATATTATAAAATATTAATCTGAACTAAATTCAACCCCATTTGAGTAACTCACTCTAACCAACAATATCCTAAATAAACATTTTAAAAGGTTTTTAATCATTACCTTTTAAGAGAATCTCATCCAAATGAATAGTCACAATGTGGTAAGCCACTTGATTTTATTTGTTTTATAGGTTACTATCAACTCTTCTTTTCCTGAAGTTTAACATCCTTAAGAAAGTGTACAATTTTGAATACCTACATCACAGATCATTCTTCAACCCATATAAATAATTTTTCAATATGCACACATAACTCGCATCCTTCCCAATCATAAATCCACACAATTTTTCAATATAAACATCTTTATCAAGTTCTTTATTATGAAATGACGACTTTATAACCATATAGAAAATTTTATAACCTCAAAGTATAGTGATAGAATGATTTTTTTTGTTATTTTATAATATTTATAGTAGAGAAAAATCTTTATCAAGATAAATTCCATGAATTTTGGAGTATCATTTATAAACTAGTCATTCTTTTTTTCTTATCACATAGACACCTACGTTGAACTTATTTCAAAACATCTACTTTTTACCCCTCATGTTTTTATTGTTATGTTTCTATACATGTTCTTATGTATAATTATCCTCAGTATAATAAAACTCTTATTAATATAATCAATCCAATTTTAATAATTACAATGTTTATAATTTTTTTGGATCAACTTATTAATAAAAATAATTATGTAATATAGACTTTGAAAATCTTCTCATTTGAACCAGTTTTTGTTGATATCCAATGATGTTATGAACTTCCATCAATTTCCTCATCCTAGGATGAGAATCATGAAGTTTTTACTCATAAATTGAGATTTAAGAGTTCTAATACTCATCTTTTGATGAATTAATAATGTTAATATAACTAATAACATTTTCAAGTTTCTCAATGAAAACAAACTAATCTTCTCGATCATCCATATCTGAATCTATCTGTGAAAATTTCTTATCATATTTTTCCAGAACATTGGCATATTCAGAATTAAATATGTTTCTTCTTTTCTTTATTAATTCATCATTATCAACATCCATTTTCTGAATATCCAATAATGATTCCATCAACACCTCTACGATCAAAATTTCTATGATAATACCCCTCGACTTTTATAATTCATGCACTAGTAAACACCCTTTGGCGATTCTAACTTGGGGTCTTATTGTAATTTTTTTCAAGAAGAAAAAACAAAGTTCATTCTATATAAAAATAAATTTTAAATATAAAATGTTTTATTATTAATCCACTTAAAAAAATAATGAGAAGCTTTATTTTGGAGCAGTATTATTTTCACCATCTTTACCAAACATATGTTTCCTCCTTCTTCCACACCTTTTTTATATAGTGTGTATAGTGCATTAAAATCATTATTAATCCATGTTTTTCAGTATAATATAAAAAATACCCATTTTTACATTTTCCACCATTATCATTTCATAAATTCTTCATAGAATACTTACATTATGTTTCGGCTCTTATCATGAAAATCATAAATATTTGTTGATACAATGATTTTTGTTTTAAAAACATAATACATGTAATTAAATTAAAATAATCAATTTTATAAATAAATTAATTTTATATTTGTGATGATTTACTAATCAATAGCTGACATATATTACAATAAATCAGCTCCAAGTGATGAGTTTAGTGAATCTAAACATTCTTATCAAGCACTTATGTTCTCTTCCCATTCATGAAAATTGAATAACACCAATATATTCTTCTAATCATATCATCAATATTAATACTTTTATCTTTATTTGTTTACTTTCTCAAATTCCTCTAACACATGGAACCCATCATCTAATGGAATAGTTAATTTTCTTCTATCATGCTAAAAATAACATAAACATTATTCACAAAAAATATGAATTTTTATTACTTGGTTCATTATAATTTCATTGTAACATTACGATATTCAAATATATTTACAATAGAAGAATATTTTCAAAAAAACCATATTAACTTTTTCACATTTTTCTGAAACACTTATAAGATGTTTTTTATCCCATCAATAAACAATACTTTTTTAAAATTCAATTTTTATTTCTCAATGATGGACGAGGAAACACATTTAATTTTTAGTGACACATCATTTCCAAATGTAAATATAAATATTTTAAAATATTCTTCATTCTATAATAGATTCAAGTCTCCCTCTATTTGTGATAATCTACCATTATCCAAAATCTTAGGTTGTTCTGCTTTTGTAACTTTGAAATAATTTTCAACAATAAGATCATTTTTTTCCTTTCATTTTTCTTTCTTCACATCCATCATTTAATATTTTATATAAAAAATTTTCTCTTATAGTAACATAAAATTACATAATTTTTCAATACGTATAGATTATTCAAATCACCCAATTTTCTTCAAATGGATGGAATATATTTTCTTTCATAATATCAACTTTTTATCTATGTTTTTAGTATGTTTACACCCTCTCACACTTTTCATTCACATTCTTTTGGGTTCATTTTATTTTTGTGGGTAGCCTAAACATATATTATGAATGCTTAAATCCCCTATAATTCTAGTAGTATCCATAGAAATAATGTCTCCCTATATAGCTTGCATGATATACAAGGTTTTTTTTCTTATTATTATCATACTTCTTAGCTTCAATTTTTGTATTTCTTTAATGACAATTGTTTTGGATTTATTAATATGTTTTTATTGTATCCCTTAATAAAATCACATAGAGTAGAAAGTATTTTTTTATATTCTATATCCTAAAAAATATAAGGGTTTAAAAACATATTTTTTATATACATACATGGTTTTCTAAACATTAGTAACCTTATAAAGAACTCCATAATCATTAAAAACCATTAAGGATAATTGTTTTATCCTTCTATGGTTTTAAAATTTCATACCTTTCATAGATTTATATAACTTAGTTCTGGAAATTTTAAATTCCTTTATCAAATTTTTCAATATTTTGTTGGAGAAGTTATATCTCTTCCTCCTTTACCTTCAAATTTTCTTCAAACTCATTATTTATGTTTCTCACTTCATCATGTTCATTCTTGAGAACTTGAATCAATCTAAGAGGCATGAATTTTTATTCAAGGATATATATATATATATTCCATGATATTTATATTATTTAAACTATTTTTCTCACATTAATGTCTTAAAATATCATAAATATTTTTTTAATTCCTCTTTCATCATAATCCTAGACTAAGTCTCTTCTTCTTTATAATAATTTCATAAATCACTCATTAACAGTTCATTATTTAATTTTTCAATAAAAAAATATCAGTATCTTTATCACTAGATTTGTAGCATATTGTTCACTATTTTAATCTTTATATCTTTAAGAAAATAAATTCTTATTTTGGGTTTAATGAACATTTTATTCTTTCTATATAAATAGTATTTGTGTATTTTTACATTCTTCTTAAAGGTCCTTCTTTAATTTTGGTTATCTCAATCAATTTATTCATCTTACTTTCTTTGAGAGAAATATTTATTAAAGGGATGAACATATCCCCAACAAAATAATTTAAGGTTTAACTTCCCTTTTTTACAATATTGTGTCCCTTTTTTACATGTTTAGAAAACAGTGACATAAATTTATTTTTTTACTAAACTTGTCCTAAGTGTCAAATTCATTGACATCAATATATTAAATAAATTTTTTATTTTTTTATTTCTAAGAATATTTTAATGAAATTTGATGACAATCCTTTCCTTAAACTTCATAACTTTCTCTCTTCTCATTTTGTATATAATTAAAGTTCTATATAAATCATCCATAGATAGAGTTTTAGGATCTCTATTTTCTAATAAAAAAAAGTGGCTTCAAAAATTTTAAGTGGAATTTGGTAGAAATCTTAAATAATTGTTGAATGATATAGATTCTAAATAAATAATATTATAGTATTTAAAATGTAATTCACTCTTGTAATAGAGTCAATTATATATTAATGATTAAACATATAAAGATATTCATACCTCAACCTCCATATTTTAACTTGTCTTTCTTAACATTCATATTTACTTCAAATATGTTATTAAATATATTATGAAATAAATTTTTATTTCTAAATAAATTAATAATAATATACTGAATTTTGGAGAGTGAGGATAGAATAACAAATTTTCTTTACCGATCCTTCGCAAAAAAATTCTTACTAGAAGCTATAAATGGATAATTTATAACAGGGGGTGGGAAACTATTAGTTTAGCTTCAAGAAAATAATTACCAAAGACACATGATATAGTTTCATTCTATATTTCCAAATATGTTAGTTATTTGTATAAAAACATGGATACCCTTACTTTTAACAGAATTTTTAACATCCATAGAAACTTCTATTTTCATCTAAATTATGTAAAGTGTCAATTAATATACATTCGTTCTTATTCTAATTGAACGATCCAAGAAGGATATGATTGATAAATGAAAATGGTAGGGGTGGAAAATTGTTTTATTTTCCATTAATTTTTTCTTTATTTGACCAAAATTCACCTCCCATTAAAGAGTTAAATATTTTATAAAATAAAAAAAACATTATCAAAACCACAAGAACATAAGAATTTATAAGGTTCACTACTCAACAAGAGTATCTTATCCTTTGAATGGATTGGAAATAATAAAATAGAATAAAATATAAGGGAAAATAATCCTTTTCATATGGTTATAGTAATATTATCTATAATATAGTATATGTGATTACTATCACAAAAGATATAACAAATAAATTTTAACAACTTTTAGAATACTTTTACAATAGGCTAATAATATAGTCACTACACAGCTTATAATTCACCACAATTTATAAACATGATGAAATTTAATTTTATTTTACAATTTTTAACAGTAGTCGGTAAGAAAATTCATCTTGGTTTTTGTTATGATAACTCTTTCTGTTCAAAGTTTATGTGTTTTCTCTATTTAATTTCTTCATCCAAATATTTCATCTGGTTACATCTACCTGGAAATTTTTTCTCTGATTCCACACACTATAAATTTTTTCACATTTCCATATTTGTTCTTAACATTATTATAATTAAAAAAAATCTAAATCAAACTTACTTATTCTTCTTCTTCAGTGATGATATTCCAGGGTTGGAAACATTCCTGCACAAATTATATCTTTAGAAGTTTAGTCAGTATTTATGTACCAAACCAATTATCTATTTGTTGAATTTTATAATTTATTAATAGTATCCCATCATAAGATGTAAATAATCACATTTATAGATTAAAGAATTAGAGAAAAGTTTATATTTTAATTTTTATATCACACTCAATGAAGAGATGAAATGAAATTCTCCTACTTAAACAACTAAGAAAAAACGTCTCAATAGATTTATATGATTCTTGAATGCATTGGATAATCTTCAAAGAGTCCACCCTTATTAGATATACCTAAAACCTGATTGAGTATAATTATTTTACTTCATGTTATTTAAAAATTTGAATGATCTGCATTGTATCATCTCATTGGGCATCATTACAAAAATTTTAAAAAGGAATTTTGAACGTATAAAAAAATTAAAATCATGTAATTTTTTCTTGGCGTCTTCTCCCAATTCTTCCATCTGAAATTATCCAAACAATATTTGGTCCCCTATTTATAGTTATTCCATACCCGTCCAATAATTTTTCTTTCATCATGTAAAGAATATTATTAGTACATTTCCGATATCATGCTTTATTTTCCATTTTCAATATTATGATATTTAAAACAAAAGTTTAATTGATCATATTATTTAAAATTCAACTTCGAAACACTATACATATCTGTATGATTCAAATTGAAAAAATGTTTCTGTAATGTACTTTTTAAAATGATTTATTTTGATTCAATTCATCTGTTTATTTTTCTATTTCACCATCCCAAAATGTTTTTCATTTTATATCTTACAATAATTCCTAAATCATCATAAATTCTAAAAAATTCATCAAAATTTTTTATCATTGAGAAATTCATAAAATCACCTGAAAAATCATTACAGTTAAATTTACATAATTATTATTAAATGGAGTATAGTATGTCTGAAGGAATTTTTCTGAAGACATAACTTGAAGAACTCATATTTTGATCTTATAAAAATTTATTATCATCTTTTTATAAGCCTTTTTATGGAAATTTGTACCCAATTATTAACTAATTTATTTTATACATTTTTTGAAATTACATGGGAAAAAATAACTTTTGATAAATTAAAATACTTGATTCTTCCATAACATCCAAAATTCATGAAAGTTAGAACATAAAATTATTTTGATTTATTCCTCAGAAAATCATATTGTTTACATTTTATATAAGAATACTTATCCCCTGTGAGACTTGGTAAAAAACATCAACCCTAAAACATAATCTTGGATCTTTAGGATTTTCAAAACTCCTGATGTTTGGAATTTTAGAACAAAAAAGTATCCCCTGATTTTATAATAAAAAATTCCATCATATTGAATCTTTGAAAACATTAAGAGATCAAAATTCACACACAAATTGAATCCAAAATTCGTAGATAAAATCATTCCTCTGATGTAATCAAGTTAAGAAACCTTTTTCTAATCCTCTATATCTAATACCATCTTCAATAGTTTGTTTTTTTAAAATCCTTAAAATGAGATATGATTTATGTTTAAAAAAAAGAAAAACATTACCATAAAACCATATTTTTCAAAAATAATCCTACTAAAATTATTCAAAAAAGTACATTGTCAAAAAAAATCCTTTATCCAACGTGGTCACAACATATTTCAGATAAATGAGCATAGTGTCACATTCCATAATCATCTCAGCCCACCAAGTCATTAGAAGAAAATATAATATCATATCTCTATATCACAATCGAAAACATATAAGCTTCTTGCTATTTCACTTATAGAAATGTATCATCATCTTTCCATATAAATAATAGCAGTGTATCCTTATATAATCATATCATTGGGGAAAATATGTTGACATATCACAATATATCAAGGTGAAAGATATCAATATATCATCATATCTCTAATAGAAGGGTATCTACATATTTACTTATCACTAACAACAAGAAATAAAAATATCATAACATCATTAATGAGTGTAAATGAACATCTCAATATTTCACTAGTGACATCATACCATCATCTCATCACATAAACGATGACTGGATATCAATATCTGTATTTATCAATTGTAGTATAATATCAGCATTTGATTCTATCACTAATGGTAGTGTATCAATATCTATCCACATCTCTGGTGACTACATATCATCATATCATAATATTAACAATGTAGGAATATCATCATATCACTATTTTATTTTTGAGAACATATCATCATCTCATCACATTTTTGACAACTACATATCAAAATTTCACCATATCATCTGTGGAAATGTTTCATAATCTTGTCATATCACTAGTGATAGCATATTATTATCTATATAAGGGTTATCTGGGAATGAAATCCAATACAATCAACAATATTAGTACCTAATGGATGTATGTACCCCCATCAATATTCCCAGTAAATTTCAGGTGGCGACATATGCCACCAAGAATGATCACTGTATAGGCACAACCTTAAGGGGACGCAAGTCCCACCTAGAATATTTAAAATGTTGGCCACTTTTTATAATAAAATCTAACATATGGTTCTATATATCATCATAGTTACATTTCAAGTGAACATTATAGCATGAATAACCATAATTAAAAAAATGATGAAAATAGAATCACTTTTTTCCCATAACATTCATCAAACATAAAAGTACCCTTAGTAAACAGTGCATCACCTATAGAGTTAGTTAAATTGAAACCAATCCACCCACTAGGAAACCCATAACCATAGCATTTTACACCTAATAATAATTTATCAATTATATCTTCCATTATCAGGACTTGAATACATATAGCTACCCATACCACATGGGTCATGCAATTATGGGAACTCTTTATTTTAATGTTCCATCACAAATTCTATGTCACCACTTATCCTAACCAATACCTAATGTATCATTATTAAATGGAAATAAATTATTTAATTTAAGTCTCGTAACAGAAATTGGGGATAATGAAACCCCAAAATAATACCTTCCTAATGTCCCAAAGTAGTCTTCCACTTACCCTAGTTGATATGAGTATCACCAATCATGTGTTAAATTTATATGTTTTAAAGGTTCTAAAATAATCAATAAAGTCCACATCCTGACACAAGAAATAAGGAAAATAACTTTTGTCCCATTATAGTTCATCCTCACATGCCCATATATTCTTGTACCTCATATGAACAACTTCCTCTTATTTTGTAGGTTCTCTCTTAGTCATTTATCTAAATGAGTGTTATTTACAAATCAATCATTATTATTTCAATTGGTCTCTAAATCATTGATGGAAACCACATAGTGTTCTGATTGTAATTTTATTAATCTCTTCGCAGAAGATAATAATACCTCAATGGATAAGTAATAATTCCAAGAATTCAAAGACACTCTAAGAGACCAAAAAACTCACTAATCCCTCCTCACATATTGAAATTAACTCAGGGTTATGTTTAAGGTCATCCAAACCTGCATACCTATGATTACCATTGAAACAATATTTGAATAATTATATAAAGAATAAATATTAGGGAAAACCTAGAATATATATGTGTTATGGCCTCCTACTAACAAAATCACCTACATTTGGTACCAAATTTCAAACCAATTTTTCCCAAATATTAAATGAAATACTAAAATAAATCAACAAACCAACATACTAAAAATTCAATAGAACACAGTCCTTTTTTATCACCTCTATTGAGCCTCCTATATCCATGATGTGAAAAAGATTAACTTTTTTAAAATGATCCCACAATTGTATAATTGAATGGGAAGTGAATCTCTAATATAATCTATGTTGAAGTTAGAGTTAAATTAGAGGAGTGGGGTTAATGGATGTGTGTAAGTAAGTCTCACATTCAATGATAATTTTAAAAACATAAAATCCATAATAAATGGCAAGAAAATGGATGAATAAAGAAGGGAAAGAGGGTGATTCATGTGGAAGCTAAAAGAATAAATGAGGATAATAATTTTACAATGATTTTAACATTTTAATAAATTTTTTAGATGAATTAAAAATGGAGGAAGGATATTTTGTAATGTGACCATTCACAACACGGTCCAATTCCCTAGCCCAAGCCATCTAAATGTAATCATAAACCCTTAGTTACAGTTTAAACAAGTGATTCATGTCCAAAATCCTCATGTAATAGTGTGAAACCACGCCCATTATCTAGTAACTTATTATTAAAAATAATATTTATCGAACAAGGATTTAATTGATGGATCAATTCCTTTAGTTTTAGAAAGAGTTTCCTTTTCCTATACTAAATTTCTAGTAAATTCATCAAACAACTGAAAAGCAACAAATAATCAATGTTTGAAAAATGAATTAACCAAAATGATAACTCAGTATATGTTTGATGTAACAATAAAAAACCGATAGGAGATCAAACAATTGAATAACTCAAAAATCAGACTCATATATGAGTAATATGATAGTAATTAAATCAAAATATTTAGTTACAAAATAACTAATCTGTACTTCCTAAAGGTCATATATGTAATTCCATCAACTAAGAGATTACAACTATACAAGTATTATATAAGTCAACCTATGAGTGTCCAACACATAAAAGTTGTGTATACCCAAAATCACATCAAATTACCACATACCAAAATAAAAAATCTTATGAAGGTGCATAAAAAACAGATCCCAAATTACCTCGCCCATAATCATCGACTAATACCATTTGAAAACTAAGGGATCACTTATCCTTGAACATCTATACCTAATTAAATAATGGCACGAACCCATCAATAAAAATCACATAATGTAGGGAACAATATAATGTAAATAATTTCCCAAACTCATGTATCATTCGGTGGTTGATCAAGTAGTTTCAGTTATAACAATGATAGGGGATTTTCCAAAAATTGAATACAATTCAGTATCTAAAGAGTAATATTGGTCACTATGACTCAGTATCAGAGTATCTCTGAGAATAACCCAATAATGTGTTTCACTATATTTATAAGGATTAAATAACATAATATTTGTGGGGATCATACACCGACTCATTCATAAAACAAATTCAGAGAGAAAAATCATTAAAACATCTCTAAGTATCACATTTATTTTAAATAAAAAATTTATCCCTAATAACATCATCTTTATAATGTTAAACCACTAGATTTATCTTCTTGGGTCATTGATTTGGCAAATAAAGTGAAATGTTTCTTCACTACAAGAATATAGAGCATTAGAGGTAGTTTCATGAAACTACTACAAAAAATTAAAATAATTTGTGTATAAATTATTGATGGCTTGTAAGAACCACTATTTAGTTAAAAAACATTTCTATATTTATAATGCACCTAACAACCTAGTTCTACAAAATCACATATTGACTTTACTAATGGGATTTTCACCTCAATTTAACATTTCATTTTAACTACACACAACCTAACATGATCTTCATTTCTTTTTTTGAATGGCCACCCCATTTATACAATTTTTTCAATCATGGTATACCTTATACCCCATCCTCAACCCCTACCTTTCTTTATTTCCACTATATTATGACAAATATTTTTAGAATATATATTAAAACTGTTATTTGAGTTTGTTTGATGTTCTAAAAAATTTATGTGTGTGTTATAATTTATATTTTTAAATTTAGATGTGGTTATATAATCTATAAAAAATCTATTAAAAAGTTCAAAATTTTTAAATCTACTGAGTATAAAATATATTTTGTAATATGTGAATTTTTTATAACTTAGAGTTTTTCAGTATTGAACTATACCATTGAATTAAAATTTCCTTCATCACTATATATAAATATATTTAATTAATTCTTGTTTATCTTACTAAATAACCATTTTTTAAAATTTTAATTTATTTTTTTAATAATAAACTACCATTAAACTATAGGTGAGTCTTGTTTCCATCAACTCAACCCATTTTTTTAAATATAAGTAGATAGTTTTTTACATTTTTAGACTTTTTTTGAAATATTAAAACAAAATGTTTGTTTTGATGTCCAAATTTTCTTATCGTATTAATTTGTTTTTGTTTTAAAAATTGAGGAAATGTACAATTTAATTAAATATATGGATATATTATATTATTTTTATTCAAATAACCTTATATACATTTACATACTTAATCAAATCCTATCACATAAATTTTATTTTTTAAATCCAGAAAAAAACCCATAGATATATATTGACTCCAAAGATATAAATTTAAAAAAATATTTAAAACCTATTAAATTTAAATAGGGAAAAAATTTCCATTCATAAAAATTAATCATTTGTAATAGTAATGTTTTTTTTCAAATATCATTTTAACATTTATGAATTTAATTATTATAATAAACTATTAATATTTTTGAAAAAGAATAATTTCCAAATTGATTTTTTTTAAAATGCGTATTTATGAAAATCATATACTTTTGAAATGGGATATTAAATAATATGAACATAAAAATGGAAAACAAATTTATTTACAATATTAAAATTTTTATGTGGAATTTAATTGATTTATCTTCTTGAAGTACTATACAATTATTTAAAATATATTTTAAAAATAAAATTATTTTATAAATGAAACATTTATAATAAAGTTTTGTTTAAGACTAAAATTTCTTGTTACTAATAATAATTTTTGAATATTTTTAAAATTTTAAAAATTAGTGATGCCATACATTTGAAACCAAAATTTATATTTTCATTACAACATATTTATATGTAAATTTATTTAGATAACATTAATTATAGAAAATAGGTGTTATATTGATAAAACAAATATTATATTAACATATAATATACCAAGTTATCTGAAGTATTTGAAGAATTTTTTGGTTATACAATAAAAAATCAATATGGGGATATAAGATTAAATTATTTACATATAAAGTTTATTTTCAGGAAGTTGTCGAAGAGACCTAAGTTATTTAAGAAATTTATCTCTAAATAATCTCCTGATAAATTTCTATAGAGAATTTAGAATTGGGAATCATCCATTTTCAAATTATTGAGTATTAATTTCTATCATTTCAATGAAAAGTATATAACTGCAATAGTACGTAATGAAATTAAAAACATGATAAATAAAACCCTTGGAACATTAGAGAAACATCATCAACATCGTAACACAAAATTAGATCCACTAATTGACGGTAAAGAAAGTAACCTAGTAAATAATTTTTTTAACACTAAATAATATCCTGATAAGTATTGTTCCATATTAATGAAATGTGTAGTCAATAAAATGTGAGGGAAAAAATAACTAAGAAGGAAACTCACTTTTTGAATTATTTATAGATGAAAATATAAAATTATAATAGAGAAGTTCCAGGTATTCAATGTTTTCTTATATACTAATGATATACCACATGGAGTTACTATATTTATTTTTTTATTAAATAACATTCATGACATTTGAATTTAAATGTATTTATTTACAAGAGATAATACCCTTGAATAATTTCATGAGGTTAGGAGAGTTATTAACACGCTTAAAATATATTATAAAAAGATACATGAATGTATCAATGATTTTATGCAATATTTGGGGGAAGATTTGAATATGAAAGAGTGAAAAATATGTTGTTCTTTGATATAGGAATAAATAAACAGTGATTCAAATATTAATCAGTTCATAAACATTAAAAAGTATAATACAATTCTCCTAAAGGGTTTATATTAATTTTCTTTAAATTAGTATTAGAAAATATTATTTATGTTAACTAAAATTATTGAGAATGTGAAGTTTTATGCTTTATATAACAGAAATTAAGAGATCATATGATCTCCAATATATTATAAATCATGGAATAACTTCAATTCATTACATTAATATTTCCCATTTGACCTAATATTTCTAAACATAGAATTGAAAATTTGTGGAATCAACCCATTTAGGGATTCAATTGAAAATTGAACAAATAATAATGGAATTATTTATATCTAAGAATATTCCTTTCATGATGTGTATAAAATATAATTCAATCTTCATATTATTGATTATTCATGGAAATATAAATTCTAGAAATAAAATTCATTGCTACATTTATCATTTTATCGATAAAATATGAGAGCTATGGAATGATGGTGTAGAAATATATGATAAATTTACCGTAAAAAACTTTAGAATGCATACTACCCTAATGTGAAACATTAGTAACATACCTTGACTGTAATAGTTTTCCTGTTTGAACATTGACATTGGTTTGGATTGTCCATTTTATAATTTTTATTTTGAGTCTCATGGACTACCTTATAAAAAAATTGTATTTCTTATGTCATTGTTGATTCCTTCATATATATCATAATCTTTGTTTTAATGTGTCCTGATTTAATACACAAATATAATTTTGGATTCAATCAAAATTTTAATTTAGATCACATGTTTTAAAAAAAATTTCAAATGTTTCTATGGAGTTTAGAATGAAATTTTATACATATATTTATCATTCACTCTTACCTAAGGTCAAATATTAATTTAAATATTTTATTTCCCATTCATATTTTACTATGTTAATTTATTAATATTTTTATGGAGGTAGCTAAAGTTGGAAAATTGGTACACTATAAATGGATTTACCATATAGAGATGAGTTTTTAGCCTTTTATCATTCACAATTTAAACTATTTTATCAAATGTTTAATTTTGTTTTTATATTCATTTTGTACCTTTATTCAACAGGTATCTAGGATATTTTATGTATTATGTGTAAAATAATGGTAATATATAAATCCCTTTCCTTTTAGGTACTTTTAAAAAGATCATATAACAATTTATTAGAGTTATTTGGATTTAATGGAGACAATATTTAATCAAATTTCATTTTTTTGATAACAATACGTGGAATTCTATTGAAAATCTTAAATCATAAATATTTTTAGTTTCATGTTGAGATGTTTGAGATTTATCCTCATTTTTACCACTATATTTACATCTATAACAAACACATAGATATTTTCTCATCAATAATGGTATTGTTAGTAAATATATGAATTAATTAAGGGAACAACTAAAGAAATGTATTATTAGTAAATAAGACACATGATAAAAGGGTTTTACGTGGTTAATTCACTCATTTTGTATAGCATCTAATAATTCATGTAAAACGATTGTAATCCAACTATCCATGTTATAATATTATTATAAAAAAGAATAGGTAATAGATAATTAATATGGTATTAATCTCTAATTACAATAACAATAAATATGTGAATTAATAAGTTTATCAATCATTGTTTCTTATCTCATGTGCCTTTGTGTTTTCGATCAAGTGACCACCATCGTTATTTATCTCCATCACAACAAAAAAACATTATTTAAAAGTTGAAATCTACTATGGAATAATGCTTCTAAAATTTGTGTTGTATAAATGATATTGGTCAGATCTGTGATCTATAACCATACCATCTCTATATGTTACATTTTATAAATTCATCTCACATCTAGATATATATTTAGTTTAACAACTATGACAATGAGTATCATACAATTTTATTTGGATATTTAAACTTCAACACATAATTTCAAACACTGGGCATTTTTCCCTTAGGTGTATTCCATGTTTATTTTTTATTCCACCATGGGATCAACCACTCTTGTTTTCAAGATAATTTTATATTTTCTTGGTTTATTAACAATTCATTTTAGATATCTCACTACACAATGTTCATGGTGTCACCGTGATATATAATTGACATCCTCAGTATTTATTCATTCATTTTTTAACATAGCTCTAAATATCCTATAAACCATCGATAATACATTTTATATAAATTAAATATAAAAATTAAATTAAAATTTATATATAAATTTATTCAAGAAGAAATTAAAACCATTTTTTCAACTTCAAAATTATCTAAACAATGTGTAATAGGATTTGATTATAATGACCCCAACCCCAATACCATAGAGTTAGTTCATATCTTTTTTACATTAGAATAGATACAAGATAATATTCTAAATTTATGGATTAGTTTAGAAGTTTCGGAATCTATATTAAATACATAAACTCTACATTAAAACTTAAAATATAAAATACAACACATAAAATCAATTGAAAATGAAATCATTATCCTAGATTAACCTTTAATATTAGTCATAATATAAATCATGGAATCCTAGAAAAAAGAAAACATTATAAAGGGGTGAATTAAGATGATAAATAAGGGTATGCACATAAATAAATATATGATTAATTAATAACAATAAACAATAAAAAAAGGTGTATAATTAAATAAAATCCATTCAAAAATATTCATTCATATTATAGAAGGTTTGAAAAATACCATATAAAATAATCACATGAGATGGAAAACACAACCACAAATATTATTCTACCTAAACACAAACATGGAATATCAATTACTAATCTCATAATGATGGAATGCATAACATCATGCATCATACACATACCTTCAAGGTTTCAACCAAGTCACCATACATAAATGGGTAAGACATCAGTAATTTCCAAAACTAGTTCGTATCATGTAACCTAACAATGTATTGAGGGGCTATATAGGTTATATCCCGTCACTCAATAATTCTAATTCATTACACATATGATAAGGGTGAAACAAAAACAACATAATAATTCATATTGAAAAATAAGAATATGAAATGTGAATACCTCAACCATATGAATGGTATCAAAATAGCACATCCATGATTAAAATAATCATTTACCCTTAAAAAATATGTTATAAGTATCATTTGATATTGAACTCAATCAAGAATAATATCCAACAATGTATGTTTTCATATATGAGAATACTCTAATAAACTCACTAAAAATATCTTGAGAGAATTGAACATTTTTTACGTTGAAATCATTTATTTAAAAGGCTTCATAATTTAAAAAGAAAAAATATTCTATGAATATAATATTGTAAACTTGAAAAGGAGAATTAAATATAGTAAATTTTCATGATGGGGTAAAAAAATCTCATTCAGTATAAGTTAAAAAAACATTCCTATTGTATTTTTGTCGAAAAAGTCATAAAGTACCTTGTTTGAAAAAAATATTCCATCCAAAAAAATTAATAAATAGATGACTATTGGTAAAAAATGAATTAAATATTTTTTGGATAATAGTTAAAATATTTTTCAATTTTTTTAATAAACATGTACATGAATGAGAAATATCTTATAGGAGATACTAACATATAAATAATATCGAATAATAATGAGATTGTAAAAGTAACTCTTATCTTGCACATTACATTAGTTTAAAATTATTTAACCTCATGTATAATGGTTTAAATGACGTTATTAATTTATAAAACAAACATATCCATATTTATTATATCATATATTTTCCACTTATATCATTCTAAGTAATATTTTGTTATTAATCTTGTTTTGGGTGTAAACTACATCATTTTCCTATGCATGTTTTGTTGTGTAAGACCCTTTTATTATACATTAGGTATATATATTCTATATAAATGTTGATATTAAGTTCAGATATATTATATTTACTCATTATATATATTTTTATAGTCATTTAACAATGGTTAACATAGAAAATGTATGACATCTTGTCGTAGAGGTGGTAGGCCGTACGCACGCACGTGCAATGATATCATTACATTAATGGTAAAAGGGTAACAGATTTGATGTTATATTAATTAAACATATAAATATCATGTCATATTTATTATTTAAATTCATTATATCCATAAATTTTCCCAACCAAATTTATTGGTGACGAAAATCAAATTATACCACAATGTGGTGATAGTACGATATACCTACGCACGTGCTGTGCTTTTTTTCATAAGCTAGATAAAAATAGGAATATAGTTTAATCATGATCATAATAAAATATAATCATATAGATTATAATGGATTTATTAGTTTTCTATGGAAAAAACCCATTGTGAGGAAGTATAATAACAAATGAACGTGAATGAGTTAGTAAAATAATTACCTCTTCTTCAGTGGACTTTCTATAGATCTATTCTGAATGAATCTAAGATTGTTAGTTTTGGAATAATAGGCCCACTATAAAATTAATTGTATTTTTTTAGGAAAAATTGGAAGATTTTCATTGAGATATATGGCTCAATGAGGTGTAAGTATGTGAGGTAGGAGGAGCCTTTTTATAATTTATGGGAGGGTCACTTTTGGAAACACAAAAAAGTTTAAATTAATATAAATTAATTTCCAATTAAAAGGGGATTAAAAGTTGGTTATTTAGAAGTTAATATTATTAGGGGTATAAAACATCACAAACAACAGTCATTATATAGTACATTAATATCAACTACTAATTTTAATTAATGTAATTTATTATGAAAAAGTGCTTTTGGGAGTATAATAATAATAATATTTCCTTTATATTAAATTGGTTTATATTTTCATTTCTAAATAATTTGTAACCAATTGATTAATATTATATTATTATAAACCATATAATTTAATAATTTAGTTAATAATTTTCATAAATTTTATTTAACAGTTATGTTATATCTTATTGGATTAAATAGTAATATTTTAACCCTATACTATGGTTTCATAAAACTCAATCTTGTGTATAAGGAAAGATATTGACTAAAGTCTCCCTTATATTCAGAAAAAAGCTAACTCAGTGTTTCATGTATTATAATATATATATTTAAATTAAATTGAAAAATATTTTAAATTTTTGGTGTGTTACAATAATGATGTTTTTTAGATTTCTTCAACTTTTGATGTAAATATCAATACTATATTTCCATATCGTAAATAATGTAAACTTATAACCCCAAATTTATAAATTTACTTCAGCAGGTATCTTAAACTCCTATAATCATTAACAAAATCACTAAGTGATCTTTAATATCCCCATTTGTATACATTAAAAAATGTGAAAAACGTATAAGATATTTTCTATGAAACATATCCCAACACCTCATGTCTCCACATCCAAGGAAATATATTATTTTCGTATCCCTCAATATCATTTTATTTAAAAATAAATAAATAAACCCCATTTACAATAAAAAAATCCTTCAAAATTATCCTACCCTTTTTTACAAATGATGTTTAATTAAACAGGGTAAAAAATAACAAACGATCTTTTGAAATAGAATTCGCTCCAAAAAACACTCCAATGTGTTGTATTGAATCCTTCATTGGATGATTTATTATGAAATTTTAATCCTTATCATTTGATTAAAAATATTCTATTTAAATATATTCACATGTCATTATATCCTTTATGATTTGGTACTCGATATCCATATGTGTTTGACCTTGAATATTGTATTATGTTCCATAAAATATTGATTTTACTTAGATTATCACTCCCAATTACCAATAGGTATGAAACTTAAGCCTTTATTTCATCATTTTTCTGAATGTATACAAATATGTTTTTTGTTGATTGATATTTAAAAATATAAAATTATTTCTTTTTTTCTTATAGTATCTAATTTGTTTTTTTCTTCTAATGCGAAGAAACATATATTCTCCTAAATATGAATACACCACAAGAAGTTGATTTTTGATCACCAATCTTTTTGATGATAGATTCCTTCTACGGTCATAGTATTCAATTGGTTATTAAATGTTTTTAATGAATATGATAGAAATCATGTCCCTTCCTCATGCCTCTCTTCCCAGCACCTAGGACTCTTCACCGTAGTATCTTTTCATGAGGGCCACGACACCCCTGAATTTCATGCTTTTCTTCCAATTCTAATTGATCCTTTTGATAATCCCTTATCTTATATTATCTTAATGTCCTAGTATCCTTACAACAGGGTTATAAAACACCCATATATAACCACATTATTCACATTCCTATGTCCCTTTTCATGAATCCCTTATGCGACTTCACCATACTAGGTAATGAGAGGTAATTATGCGTGGTTATTCTACTTAAAATCATGATCTATCCTACTTTTTCTTATAAATAGGCTTTATGAATCCAACTAGGGGGTCCAGATAAACAATGATCAGATTTTTGGAAGGTGATACACTTTTGGGTGTCCCCAAGTCTTACACTTCATTTCAAGCGACTACATAAGTCAAAAAATTAGAAAAATAAGGAAAACATAGGGGAATTACATCATTTATATATTCTGATATTATACCTTCATGAAATATGTGACACCCCTAGGTTCAATATTGGGGGTGGTATTTGATGAATTATATTTCTACTGTATTTAATGTTGTATTAGTCTAGACATGAGAATATATGGGAATCTTTTATAGATCACATAATTAAGATGATTGATGAAACTAACCTTGTAGCCCCAAGTTTAAATACTCTTCCTATGGTTATCTTTATGGTTACCACACAATTTGTTTAACCGCTTGGGTAAAACATTTGACAAACTTGAGAGGGGGTATTTTTTTTCACTTTTCATTATTTTTTATTGGTATTTCTTCCCTTACATCCCCTAATTCAGTTCCCATGATTTTAATACCTTTCTCAACCATTCATTCTCCTCCATGCTCCTCAATGGTAGATTTTATTGTAATTTCTTGAATAATATTCACTCCGTTCAAAAGGATAGGGATTTCATCATCTTATTTTTTCCATTATATTTTTTACCTTCTCCTCTAAAACTAGTGGTCATGGTTGGATGATATAGATTGTTATTTTTGTTTGGATATGGTGCTTAATGACAATAGTGGTTGTGATCCATCCTATGAGTTACTTTCTAGTGGATTTCATCAAAGGAGATAAGGTTACACTACATGAGGTTGGTGCACACATGCCATTTTATTTTATTTAAGAGTTACATTGATGTTTGAGTTTTGTAAATTTATATTAACCCTATAGAACTATGATATGGGTTATCTAGTTTTTATTTGTTAATGTTTTCATTAACTTGGTTTTTTTTCATGTTGAAAATCACTAGAAATTTATGATTAAAATGATTCTTTGATGTGAAATGGTATTTTATATATTCCATATGTTTGATAAAATTAAAAGAATGGATTTCAATGATTTAAACATTTATTTTGGTTGTTAGGAAACTAAAATATAATTTAAAGGGCATTTAATCCTTCCAATTCAAAAAGGAGTTTCTATGATTGAAAAAGGGTTTTTATATTTTCATTGATACCATATTTATGAAATGAAATGGTTCTTACCTTATTAATGGTTAGGGTGTTCATTTATGATTGTTTGTGTTTTACCTTGGTTTTACATTTTGTTTTCTAATTTTTTTAAAAGGGATTTATAAATCTCTATGCTATATATGATATATGTGAATTCACAATTGGAACATTGTGGAGTGATGTTTATTATTCCCTTATTGAGAACCAAGTATTATTGATGATGCTTATGGTTATCCGTGAAGTGGATGTTATGATGTGGTCATGATGTGGTGATGTGTTGGGTGTCATTTGAAGGGTAGTGTAGGAGGTATAAAGTTCAATGTTATGGTTTTATCCATAGGGTATTTTTATTATCATATATTAATGTTGATTATTCATGGGGAAACCTTGTTATTATGTCATAGGGAAATTGAGGCTACTGTGTGGTAATTTTTAAGCAATTGTTAGACAATTTGAAGCTAATCATTGTCTAGTCCACTATAGTTTCACGTAACAACTGGATAAGGGGATTATCATTGAGGAGACTGCTTAGAGTGATTCGGTTGATGGATGTGTGATCATTAACCTATCGTTAGTAGGTAAAAATATACATATTGTCTTGTTTATCTTTATTCTTTACGATGTTTCCTTATCCTATACATAAAATGTTATTTTTTTTATTTTATATGCATTGGCATGTGTGACTCTTATTATCTAGTTGGACATTTCATACTACTTTGATCCTCATGTGGTTTCCCCTTATTTTTGTCTAGTGTTATTCAATCTATTAATTTAGTATGTTACATCCCCATTACTTACCCTTTTTTCCATTCATTCCTTAATTTGGGTCATTTGGGGGATTTGAAAGAAAAAATGGGGGATGTCATTTTCAATGTATCAGTCTTTGGTGAATTTATTTAAAAATGTTTTAAATATTTTGAAATCATTGGATGCATTTATATGAAAAGTGAGTCGTTTTTATGAAATGGTATATTGGTTTCATTTTAAATTTGAATTGTTTTGAAAAAACTATCTTAATGAACAAGTTTTATAAATGAGATTCTTTAAGGAAGAGAATTTTTAAAATTAGTGTTATACCCATTTTTTGCCTGAAAATAAAAATACAATTTACCATTTATTTTTTAACTAGAATTATTTTTTCTCGTTTATATAATAAATGAAATGGAATTATAGAGGGAATCTTACTAGATTAATATCACTTCCTACACACTCACATTGGTTATTATATAGTTTTCATTTCATTTGTAGCTACTATATAGTAGGATTGTGAATTCTCTCTATTGGGAAGCATGTGTTCTTCAGGTAATGGTAGGAAGTAGTTAGTCACATAATGATGGTGATGAATCTGTTTCTTTGAGGAACTGGTTTGCTTGAGTTTATTTTGTCTACTTTTTTTCTTTCATTTGTTCTCTTTAATCTTCACTTGTAGTTGTGATGAACTACATTATATTCTTGCATATATGGTATTTATCTTGGCATGTGACTTGTCGATTTATTTTTATTCCATGTAATGATGTTCTCAATTGTTTTTTAATGTTGATACAATCCCTAATGGTTATTTTTGATACCCTGGATGCATTTCCTGAAATAGTGGGGTATCAAAGATACTCTTTAGGTATGTGGTGGATATATTAGTTGGAATGTCCTGGACCTCTCCGACCCATTCCTTTCTCAAAAATATGGTTATGAAGTGTTATGGAGGGTAGAATGTACATTTCCCACAGTTTTCAGAATTTTGTAACTACACTTCATGTAGTGTGAGTACACATCGTGTACCACCATTATGGGTATTCCCCGTGTTGAAGCTGTGTCCTTTCTGTGTGAAATAAATAAGTACACACCATGTAGCTAATACAACACACCGTGTAGTTCCTCCCCGCGTAAGCATTACCCTCAAACCGTGTCTTGACCAGTCAACGGTCGTGTGCCATGTTGAATGAGTGTCCTTTCCACGTGAAATAAATGAGTACACGCCATGTAGCCCATACTACACGCCATGTAGTTCCTCCCTGTTTATGTGTTACCCTCAAACCGTGTGTTGACCAGTCAACGGCCGTGTGCAGTGTTGAATGTCGTGTTGGAAGCCGCGTGGAGATCATGTGAAATGGATGAGTACACACCGTGTACTTGAAAGTACACGTAATGTACTTTAGTTTTTATCGCTTATAAAAGGAGGGGGCCTCTCCTCCTTTTCAAATCACTCCTCTCCTCCCCTCTCCTTCGAGCAGAGCTCTCCCGAGAGACTCCAAAGCTCTTTTCCTCCATAACTTCTTTGTCCGATCCCCGATTTACGATCCATCAGCGGCCACGGGATCATAACGATGAGATGGAACTTATGAGATTGGATCTGTTGCTTTCCCTTCAGCCATTCCTTCCCAGATTCTACCCAAGGAGGTTTTTCTGGGTTTCGACAGAGGCGACGGACGCCGACAGACGTCTTCTAAAGCTAATCTGGTGGAGCGTTGTGATCAGAACCTGTTAAGGTAAGGATCATACCTCTCTCTCTCTCTTTTTAATCATGCAGGGTGGGTATACTCTTGCTTTCATGATGTACGGTTGAACCAATAAATAAAGATAATTACTGGATAAAGAATTGGGATGTAAAATTTGTTTGTCTTTGTTTATCCTATTATTATGTTGTGAATTGAATGGGATTATGCCTACTGAAAATCACAGTCGTTGGGGGCCTTTTCTTGAGCAATTAAATGTTTAACTGTCTTTCTAGACCATTTTGTGGATGGAACTTTGTGGAATGTGGAATTTGGTTAATCCGGTAAAGCTGGATGATTAAAATATGGAACCCTTGTGTGATCACCCTGGTTGAACAAAATGGATTAATGAACATGTGGGTACTTGTTGGTTACGTGGTGTGTGAAGGGGGGGGGGGGTGAATCCTAAGTTGTTACGAATCTGATGGGCAGCGGGGCTGTAGTAAATGGTATTAAAGGGGAAATTATGTGGCACGAGCCTGGTTTTGTGGTACGATTGTGGAGATGTGGTTATAGTGGCATAAAGGCTTCAGTAATGGGTTGTGTTTGTTTTAAAGAAAGTGGAAAGTTGATAAATGAATTGTGGGGAATGATAATGAATTAAATGCGGGAACAATAAATGGGAATTGATTGATGGTTTCATGTTGCTTGTGTTCTATGTAACTTGATTTGTGGTTGGCATGGATTTTGTTCTATGAAACGCTTGATCTAGTTTGATAGTTTCCCAGTAGTTAAGGAACTAATAAACTATTACTGATGAAACTTACAAAACTAAACGGGGTTGGGGTTGTTTGTTGTATGCATGATTCATAGTAGCCGTGTTGAGGCACATTCTCAATTTCTATGTTTAGAAGCCATAGGTTGGGTTGTGTGTTTGGTAGACATATATATATCTATATCTTTGTGTTTTGACACGCCCCACCCATGTTGAGAACATATTGCCGAACACTCCCATTTCATGGGAGAGGGTGTTTTCCCCTTAGATACTAGCTTCTTCCTGCTCCTTCTTCCATAGGCTATGATGGCTTGAGGCGAACTTACACCCAAGGCTCTTTGGGTAGGTTTCGATCGGGGTGGTATTAGACAAAGACTCTTCGGGCAGGTTTACTGTTCCCAAGAACCATCGGGATGAGGTCCAAGTGTGTTCGGGTGGGGATGTGATTGTGGTTTGTGGGGCCCAGGTGTGTGCAAGTGGGATGTGTGGTTGTGAGGCCTAGGTATGTGCGGGCGGGATGTGTGGTTGTGAGGCCCAGGTGTGTGCGGGTGAGATTTGTGGTTCTTGAGGCCCAGGTGTGTGTGGGCGGGAAGAGTATGGTAGCATCAGGACGTTCGCCGTTAGGAAGTGTAGCTAACTAGTGGTAAGTGGTGCGAGGTACCCAATAATCTTGTTCTTATATACTACTACATGTTGTTATGTGTTTTTGGTGAGTGTGGATGGTGAGGTTGGGTGGATATATTTCCTTGTTTGGTTGGTTTCTTCTGTTGTTCTGAGGGGACATTAGGATGTCTCCCCACCTGTGGATGAGAGCTTTAGGTTTCCCTAATGAGTATACTTCTATGCTCACCCTACGTTTACTTTTAGGTTTCCAGGAGGACTACCAGGGCCGTGCGGGACCCTACTAGTCGGGACACTTGGATTTGTTGCAGTTGTTGTAGTCTTGTTTCTTTTGGTATTGTACTTTTGAGCATTCTTGTACTTGAACTTTGTTTCAGAATTGTTTATACATGAATGTGGGATTGGTTTGGGTTTATTTATATACACTTGTTCTTTTCCTTTTTGGTGGTTGAATTGTACTATTTCCCAATCATAAATAATAAAAGGGTAATGCCTCCCATATTTGTGAAAACTCATACCCTTGGTGCTAGTCTCCACCTCGGGGCTTACTGGAGGTGGGACTCGGGGTTCGTTATCTCCTTTTCACCATTGCCAGCATAGGAGGGGAATCGTTGGTGGGAGGGGGTAATGACAGAATGGTATCAAAGGTGATGGTTGAGAGATTGGATGGAGTCTGGAGTTAGGCATAGTGAGGATTGCATGGGATGGTAGGGCGACAATGTTGGATGATCTTGGTTCATGAAATTGGCCAGGGAAGACCAGCTAAGAAATGGGATTTTAGCCCCTCCGTGATCCGATGCAAGGACTCTGAGCCTACCAAACAACCAAGTGAGACTACAATGATTCAAGGGTAGAGACCCTAGGGAAGGTACATGCATCATCAGGATTGTGTTTAACTTGATATGCATGTTCTGGGAAAGAAATAAAGTGATAAAATGAAACCTTGAGATATTTCCTTGCTACTTGGGCTTAGGCCACCTTTGTTTACTATACAGTTATGGCACCTGGACGTCATCCCTGAGTGGCTCAGATAGCCGAGGCCCAGCATATTCAGGCGGTCGATTAGTTGAGGATTGACCGAGAGGAGGAAGATATCCAGTGGCATAAGACTCTCTGTTCTTTCCATAGACAAACCCTCACGAAGTACGAGGGTAGTACTTAGGATATGGAGACATAGGGGTGGCTTGAGGAGCTAGGGATCAATTTTAACTTGATCCGTGCTCGTAGGGTGTACTGGGATCCCCTAGAAGTCAGTCAGATAAGAGGTGCGTCAGGTCAGTGGTGGATGCTCTACCTCGGAGAGAGGACAGAGGCAGAGGTTCCATGGTCTGACTTTGAGAAGGAATTCCGAGAGGAATTAATTTCTTTCCTGATCATGGTGGAGAATCATTAGGAGTTACTCTCCCTCCAGCAGGGAAGTATGTTAGCACGAATGTTGGGAATCATGTTCAAGGATCTCCTATGCATTTCTCCAGATCTCTTCCTAGATGAGGAGTCTCGGGGGAGACGTTTGGAGGAGGTGATGCGTCCTTCGATCCAGTATGTTGTCACCCCCTTCACCCTCCTGATGTACTTGGCAGTACAGAAGAAGGCAGAGGTTATAGAGAGGATGCACTCACAGGGAGGTGCACCATGGGAGGGGATCCAGCCGGGTTCGTCGAAGGGGAAGGCAGTCAGCATCAGGTCTCCTATGACGGGACCTTCCAGATTCAGACCAGTAGGGAGTAGGCCCCAATAGTTCCAGTTTAGATCTTCGGGTCCTTGTCCCTTTTTCACGATCCCAGGACTAAAGGGTTTCTCTTGTGGAGTTTTTGAGCACATCCAGAGGCGGTGAACGACCCGAGCTCAGTACGGTGGAGGTGGGAAGGTTCAGCACCCACCTCAGCTGCACTAGTTGCCGAAGAGGCCCTTCCAGCAGCAGCAGGACCATACTCCTCCGAGGGAAGACTTTGCTGGAGGAGGCCGACCTCAGGGTGATCCTCAGGGACCATGAACAGGGCATGGTCAGGGAGGTGGTTGACATCAGAGAGGTAGAGGTGCTGGGCATGGATAGTTGGATGTAGTAGAGTTGGCAGCTCCTGCAGGACCAGAGGTGGTGCGAGGTACAATTTGTTTGTTCAGCACTCTTGTTTCTGCTTTGTTTGATTCGAGAGCTTCGCACTCCTTTGTTGCACCCAGTCTAGCCCATGCTTTGGGTCTAGACAAAGAGAGACTTTCCATACCCTTGGTGCTGAGTACACCAGTTGGAGGTCAGAATTGCGTATCTTGTGTTTGTCGGGGATGTGGGATGACGTTGGGACCACATTGATCTAGTGGGGATCTTCATTTTTTATAGATGCATCCATACGATGTCATCCTAGGCATCGACTGGATATTTTCCATTAGTGCCTTTTTCGACTACTTTCGAAGAAGAGTCGCGTTCTCTGACATGGATGGGAAGCATGTAGCTTTTGTTGGTTTGAGGAGCTATCAGGTGGAAAGCTAGGATGTGAAGCTTTTCCTTTCCTTGCTAGGCGGGGTATCCGTGGTTTCAGCTGATACAGAGATAATGGATGTTCCAAGGGTTGTTGTGGAGTTTCTCTATGTCTTTCTCGAGGGGGTTGTGGCTCTACCCCCTCGAAGTGATGTTGAGTTTGGGATAAACTTACATCTTGGTGCCCGTCCCATTTCGATGGACACTTATCAGATGGCACCTTCGGAGTTTTGGGAGAGGCGGATTTAGATTGACGATCTGATGGAGTAGGGATTTGTTCGACCTAGCGTGTCATCATGGGGTGCTCCAGTTTTGTTCGTGAAGAAGGCAGCTGGTGGTCTCAGGCTATGCATAGACTACCGATGGTTGAATCAGGTAACGGTAAAGAACCGTTACCCCCTTCCAAGGATAGATGATCTCTTCGACCAGCTGAGGGGAGCTGGTTGGTTTTCTAAGATTGATCTGTGATCTGGATATCACCAGCTAAGGTTAAAGAACAGTGACATCTCGAAGACAGCTTTCAGGTGTAGGTATGGGCACTTTGAGTTTGTAGTGATGCCATTTGGAGTTATGAATGCACCAACTGTGTTCATGGGACTTATGAACATTGTCTTCCGAGATTCTCTGGACTGGTTCATCATTGTGTTAATCGATGACATCCTGATCTACTCATGATCAGAGGAGGATCACGTTGATCATCTCAGGGCAGTCTTGTATGTCCTTCGACACGACCATCTTTATGGTAAATTGTATAAGTGTATGTTCTTGATGCAAGAAGTACACTTCCTTGGACAAGTGGTATCTCAACGTGGAGTGTCAGTGGACTCGTCGAAGGTGGAGGCAGTTGTTTCTTGGGTAGTACCCAAGAGCATGGCAGAAGTTCGTAGTTTCATGGGGTTGAAATGCTATTATCGGAGGTTCTTTTTGGACTTCTCTCGAGTTGCTTCTCTATTGACAGCTTTGACTAGGAAGAAGCAGGTCATCCAATGGAGCGAGCAGTGCGTGGAAGCTTTCGACTACATGAAGGAGAAGTTGGTCAGTGCTCCAGTACTCAGGATTCCAAAGGAAGGGGTGTTGTATGACGTATTTTGTAATGCTTCTGCCCTTTTTTTGGGGTGCGTATTGATGCAGAAGAAGGGTGTGATCTGTTATGGTTCTAAGCAGTTGCACCCTCACAAGTGAAACTATGCCACCCACGACCTAGAGTTTGCAGCTGTAGTGTTCGCACTGAAGTTATGGTGACATTACCTCTTTGGGGAGCACTTTTTGGTCTTCTCAGATTACAAGAGATTACGTTATAGCTTCTCCCACCGTGACCTAAACATACTAAAGTAGAGATGGGTCGAGTTTCTCCAAGAAAATGACTTCAAGATCTCTTACACTGAAGGTAAGGGAAACATTGTGGATGATGCCCGGAGCAGGAAGTCATATAAGGAAGTGGATTGGGAATATTCTTACGCTTGAAAAGCAATGGAAGAGTTGGCTGCCTTGCACTTGGATGCAAGGGTAGAAGGTGTTAGAGGATTTTTGTTTCAGATGACAGTGCAATCCTCCTTGCTGCAGCAGGTGGAAGAGTCTCAGTGGGGAGACTCTAAGGTGGAAGTAAAGCGGGATCATATTGATCAGGGAAACGCTCCAGAAGGATGGTCAGAGGATAGCCATCATTAGATGCTTTTTCGTGGAAGGTTGTTTGTTCTGGAGGCATTGTGTGAGGGAGTTCTCTGTGAGTTCCATAGCTCAGCCTTGGAAGTGCATCTGGGAGTTTCAAAAATGTACCGAGGCCAAAGGGAACTGTTTTGGTTGCCCGGGGTGAAACAAGCAGGGGTCGAGTTTGTGACTAAATTCCTAGTGTGTTAGTAAGTAAAAGCTGAACACTATTTTCCCAATGGTTTGTTTCATCATTTAGATATCCTCAAGTGGAAATGGGATGACATCTCAATGGACTTAGTCACAGGATTACCTAGGGCTCAGGGTGGTTATGATGTTATCTGGGTAGTGGTGGATTGGCTGACAAAATCAGCTTAGTTCTTAGAAATTAAGGAGTTGGGCCTGGTGAGTACCTTGGCACAGAGGTACATAGATGAGGTGGTGCGTTTTCATGGAGTTCCGAAGACTATCATCTCAGATCGGGATACTCGGTTCACATCACGAGTATGGAAGGGGTTAAGGAATGCTTTTGGCACCCAGCTACGCCTTAGTACTACTTTACACCCCCAGACCAATGGGAAGATAGAGCAGACTATCTAGACATTGGAGGACATGCTGCAAGCATGTGTTCTAGATCTCAGAGGATCATGGGTGCGAAACTTTCCTTTAGTAGAGTTTTCCTACAACAACAAACTTCACACTACTATTGGCATGGCACTGTTTGAGGCTTTGTATGGAAGACCATGTCATTCACCCATTTTCTGGGTAGAGGATGGAGAGATAGGTGCTCTTGGTCCAGAGGTAGTACAGAGCACCACAGAGAAAGTAAAGCTTGTGCGTGAGAGGATGAAAGCAGCTCATGACCGACAGAAGTCTTATGGTGATCGTCAGTGGAGGCCCTTGCAGTTCGAGGTGGGAGATCATGTGTTCTTGAAGGTTTCCTCTTGACGGGGTAGTAGAGGTTTGGGAAGGAGAGTAAGATCTCCCTTAGGTTCATTGGATCTTTCGAGGTGATGAGGCAAGTTGGCGAGGTGGAATATTAGCTAGCCCTGCCACTTCAGTTGGAGAAGGTTCATGACGTCTTCCACGTCTCCCAGCTTTGTCGATACTTACACGATGACTCTCACGTTATTGACTGGGGAGAGTTAGATATGGGAGACGACACAACCTTTGAGGAGCTACCAGTCAGAATCGAGGATCGTAATGAGAAGGTGCTCCATGGATGAACCATCGACTTGGTTTGTGTGTTTTGGAGGCATATAATCTAGCAGGCCACAAGTAAAAAGAGGATACACAACTTGTATTTTGCAAAGTCCTAATTGATAGAGTCCCCACTCTTTATTATAAAATCATTGATCAAATTAGCCCCTCCATCTGTAGCCAATAAACCTAAAACATGAATGCATAGATATTTTTCCAATTCAATATGTAAAAATAAATGGGAAACTGTTTCATACTATTAATTCTGAAAGCATATACACTTTTAATACAAAGAAATACTAACATGATGAATATTTTAATAATTTGGGATAGAATTGTTTCGAATTATCCAAAGGGGGAGCTATATTTCATCGATATTTCATTGATCTAGTGTTTAGAAAACATACTATCCATATTTTTTAATGAATGAGGCATACATAGAAAAACTATAGAGGTATGATTCCAATAAGTTGATTTAGTGATGAAGCACAAATCAGAGTCTAATGAGATGTAGATACATCACATAACATACTTTTGGTCCCCATTGAGCACTTAATCAGTGAACCAAGGATATCCATGATCCAGATAAATATTGATGTCAAGAATTGGACAACCATGGAAGTATAAAATGGATCTAGTCCAATTATGATTCCAAAAATATATGTCTCCACACACAATAATCAACCAGAAATTGTTCATAATTAGAGAAATGAGACTTTTCAATATTTCTAAAGATGAGAGACAACAAACCTATTTTACCATTAAAAAGGAAACTACCCATACTACATTCTGATAAAATAATACATTAGAGAACCACTAATAGATATCCTCCCAAACAAACATTTCATGCAAGCACCTTATACTATCTTAAATACCTGTGAGATTAAGACGCCCTTTTGAGGAGGTCAAGCTAGATGATATCAATTGGGCAAAATATATTGCACATAGTAATAAGAGTTTAGGGAAAATATTTATTGATAAAAAACTCCTTATGTTTCCCCCATTTCATGGAGACAATTTACTACTCTTTAGATGTTTTCTGTATTAAATCCCACTATTAGTCTGCATCACCATTAAATTGATAGACACCCAAGATTAATTTTCCTAACTCTAAGAATTGCATAACAAAAAATATATTTTCTTCCATTTTATTCTATTAATAATAAGTTATTATATTAGAAGAAGGTTAGATGTCATTGATGCCTGAATGAATAAATTGTATTCTAATAAATCATGGGGTGTTCGAGAGATCACCATGGTTCATGTTGTTATTCACAACATGAGAAAAAATTTCCATAAAGGTATACACTATATATTTTTTGATATTTGTTTAATCATTAGGATAGTCACTGCATTATCCATCACACTCAGTTTTCACCCAATTCATAAATGTTCCATCCATTGAACTAAAAAAGGATTAATGTGAGTATCATGTGTAATAATTATTGTAACCAAATATATAATAAGTGAAATTAGTACAAATATGTTCTAAATCATGATACCATTTCAAATAATAATATTTTATGTTCTCCCTACAACATTTTTTGTTTATAATAGTTTTTTAGGTTTTATCATCTTATTATAATCCTAAAAAATATGTAAACTGCACTTTTATACAAATTGAACCACACCAAACCCCCAATCATAGATCTAGTGGTTGAAATTAAAACATTACACATATTATATGATACCAAGATAGATAGATTAATCATAACTCACATATATGTAACATAATTTTCTTAATTTAAATATTCAATCTCTCAAATTAGCACAATATCCAAACCAAAAAGTGTAACATCTTTTGATATATGGTACACACTCTTTTTATTTTGCAATAAGTCCTAAACATTCACTAAAAATATACTTCTCACATGATTCCCATTTAGACACATCACATAGTATAATTCTTCTTATCATGGGGAATAAAAACATAATAAAGTGGTGAGAAAATATCCTTAGTAAGGGTAAATATTATAGATATTAATCAAAGATCATAAGTGAGAAAAAAAGAACAGTGGGTATGAAAAAAATTCAAGGTTCAGGGTAATAATATAAAAGAATCTTTCCCAATACTACATAGATCAAAAATAATTTTTCATGGAATAAGGTGTTGGAATAATATAAGATATGATTCATAAGTGCGAGAAAGCATTATTTAATAATCATAATATATGGAAACATTATATGGGCATAAGAGTGCAACGTAAACATAAAAATATTAACCCTATCATCTATCAAGGCTGATCAACATGAAATTCATATCATAATGAACTAAGATAACTAGATTCCTATAACCTAGTATACATAAGATAACCACACATGTAACATAAAATTTTTATACTTTGGATAACTTCTCACACCATATAACCTTTTTGGACATCAACTTAGCACTCATGTCTAATAACATTTTAAGACTTGGGCTGACCACCAGTGTCATATGCTGATCTTATTTTTGAGCTTGAGATAACAACCATGTCCCATAACTTTTTTTATGAGGTAAGAATTTAAATACTATCCATATCTTATAAGATATAAAACATTACTCCAAGAAATGGAGGGATATAATGGATGCAACCATCTTATAATTATACACAATATATATACATGCAACATGAATTTGAAAACATTTATAATTTCTCTAAATCATTATTGATTCATTGGAAAGAAATTAGTGACATAAAAATATCCATAAGATATAATCATAAGACAAATAGAGAAATAATGTTGATGGTATCATCCTAAAATTTCCCCAATGAATCATAATAAACATTAATGGTTGTTTTAATAGTTGAAAAAACTTTTCTAAGAACATTAGATTTTTTTTGTAATATAAGATAGAATATCCATTACTTTTGATAAAAGTTTGTATAAATAAAAATATTTTATGGAGAAGTATGAATAGAAATTACATTATAAATCCATGAAAACATGGAGAGGAATTTTCTCATATAAATACCTAGAACAATTATTTGAAATGGAAATGTTAAAAATGATGATTCCTTCCATAAATTTTTAAATAATATCAAAATATAAAATTTCATTTCCAAAAAAATAAAAAAAAAGATTCTTTTAACCTTTTTAAAGAGAGATGATGAAAATTGAAAATTAGATAATGTAATCATATATGAAAATATAATTACATATATAAAAAATTATTAAGCATAGATATAAAAGTTAAAGAATCGAATCCAAAAAATAATAGATAATATAGATTCCACTTACAAACATACATTAAATAAAATTGTTAACCAATGGGACATGAAATGATAAGAAGACATGTAACCCAAGAAAACCCATAGGAGAAGAAATTTGTTGGAGTTTAAGATAGAATGGAAAACTTTCATTTAGTATGAATTTAGGCTTATACAATATCGATTTGAAGGTGAAATTTTAAATGAAAGCCTTATATTTTAAATAATTTTTTAAAATAAAAAACTATATAAATCAATGAAAGTTGAAATTATATTTGAATTAAATGAATACATGGAGAGGAATAATCTTTAGGAAAACTGATGTAGATATGTGAAATTTAAATCAATTATAAATCATCAAAAATGAAAATAACTCATTGGAATGATGTTTCATTAATAGAAACCACTAACATAATTGGAAATAAATGAATCAAAAGAATATGAAGGAGGTATCATGAAATCAGCTTGTAAATCCCATGAAGGAAACAAGATTGATGATATGATAAGTCAATGGGATTTTAAATACATTATATAATGTAAAATTGTGTGTCTAATATGAAACATGTTACAAATAAGAAATATATGAGACAAATAACCATTACATTTACTCCTGACTTCTAACAAAGAACTCTTACATATTTGATGAAACCACACATTCTCAACATGAGATACTGGGAATGAAGGATTTTTGATTCCATAATGGATCAAAAAGAAAACAAATTATAAAAATTACATAGTAGTGGAAAATTAGTAAAATGATCAAGAGATAATCAAATAAAATGAGTTTTTTTGACATGGAAAATTAAGGGTAATTTTATAGGTGTGTTTTGGGTGGTATTTCTTATGATTCCCTTTAATTAATGTATATGGTTTTCATTTAGAACGGAAATTGTATACTATTTTGGAAAATAATATAGATGGGATAAGGGTATTTGATAAAACCTTCATCCACACATTTATAGAAAGGGTTTTATGAAATTTTACGCATTTACCACTTAGTTAAACCCAAACATGTCTTATTTTTTCATTACCATGGTGATACATTATTTGTCACAGTAATATATCATTATGTATAAAAATGAAATTGGCCTTATGACCTAATTTTAGCATGATTATTAAATATTTGGTCTCTATTGAATTAAATTAAATTTTGATATATGAGAAATTAATCTTTTTAGTGAAAAAATATATAAAAACAATTTTTAAATATCTTTTTTCTAACATTAATGTCTATTGACCCTATTTCATTTCAATTAAATTTTAAATAAATATAAATCTATTTTTTTATAAAATAAAAAAGTTCCTTATATTCATCATTTAAAGTGATAAATTTAATTTATTAAAATAAAAATATAAACAGTATTAAAAATAAGTTTATTAAAATATTTGTTTTGTATGTTAAATGATTTTAATCACATCACATTAAAATTTATAATTTTCTTCAAAAATTTACATTTTATCAACAAAAAATATATTTTATTATTTCATTGAAATTTATAAACATGTCAAATGATTACATAATAATTAAAAGAATAAGTAATGCATAAATATATATATTTTTATAATATATTAATTACATGTTATATGTTAATTTATTTCTAGAATTATTTTTTTTGTTTTTCAATTATATTGTATTCATTTTGTAAAAAATGATTTTGATATTAAATATACACATTAGATACATGTATACCCATTAACCATACATTAAATTACCATAATTCTAATGACAATATTCCAATTACCATATATTAAAGGAACAAATAAATAACAAGCATATTTCATTCCTATACACATCCTTACAAACATCAACAAAATAAATTATCCGATCTATTTATCTCTTGACATATGAATTATATTTTTATTGTTTTTCCTTTTCACCATAGTTTCAATTTGGGTTATAATCATAATATCAAACCAAAATGATAATGATTTTATGTTCATGGAAATTTTATTCACTTTTAGTTTTAATTCACTTTTACTTTTTTAATGATGTTTCATATATTATTATTAAAATATATTAATGTGTATCATAAATTGAAATATCTTTTCTCAATAAAATTTATCATTGTGGATTTAAGATCGATATTGTGTGTGAAGCCAATTATTCAAAAAAAATATATATATACATGACATTTCTACTACAATCCAAATATGTCACAAGATATCTCTCTTGAATTGTTAAGTATTCATAGAAAATTACGATTCACTAGATAACAAAATATAACTAAATATAGATGAAGATACCTTTTCTTAGGAACTAAAATTTCTAGAGAAGGGAATTTTCCTTACTCCCAATCACAATTATGGGGGTCTCGTTGATTAATGAGTGTATATTACCTTTTATGCGTTGTTTGCTTCATGGAGGGAAATTTAGCACTATAAGGTTCTTTATCTTCTGGAACTAGTATCTGCTCCGAGATGATTTTTCTTATTATGAAAATCTTTAAAATTAATTAATACATGGCCAAAATTGAATCGGGGTAATTTTACTCATGAGGAGTTTACTTTCAAGTAGTCTATCTGACATGGGTTCCTTGAACATAATTGGAAATAGACACCACTTATGGTAATGAGTGGGAATTGTTTTCTTTATTCTCATACGATAAAATACCATGATAAAAATTTGAGGTCTCTCTTTTATAAGTCATGGAATCCATCTTGATTAATTTTTTAACCACTCCACATCCTCCAAATCGTCCTCCATAGCCTTGAAGGGTGGCCTTTGTGTTTTTTGGGTGATTCATCATTGAACCACACTATGGTAATGTTTAGTCAAGACCAAACAAAGTATATGGATAGACCAACATGCACATTAATAGTTGGTAGATTGATTCCAGTACTATCATATTTGGGCCTCATCAGGAATCCGACATTCTATAGGGATGTAAGAGGTTTCTCATCATGCACCTTAAGATAGGGAGTTTGAATTAAAACATATAAAGAAACATAATTACTATCCAAATCAATATAAAATGTAGGGATTGAAAATTTCTACACCATAATCCCTAGTTACAAACACCCCATTTCAGAGTGATAATCTATAAAAGCTAATTTCTTATGTTAAAGTAATATTTCATGCTAATGTTCTAACATGAACCTCATAAGAAGTGAAAGTAAGGTGAATAGATCCATATAATATGGTCCAAGACTTGGGAATCCATATTTATATGTTACATGTTTACAATTTATATCAAAATTTACATGTGGATATTTTTCATGGAATATTTATTTTGACTCACGTCACCGATGGTAAATTCATAACCATCATAAGGGGTGGAATTTTCCATAGTTTGAGCATATTAGGTTGGTAAAATCTTCACACTGAGACACATTTCTAGAAGGCCTACAAACCAAAGATATGGTTTTCGGTCTATATTTATAATATAACCCAACACCGTGCATTGACCATATCATAAAATAGAATAGTTGGTATTCTGATTCCTTTGATTGTACTTGGTAAGGAAGGTCCTTAATCTATTTAACATGGGTTTTAATCCATAAGAACATATAAATATATTGATTTAGGTATTGAAATGAATGTTGGGTTAAATATGTGATTCATTATTAAGTTTTTCTTTAGCTAACTTCCCTAGACCCATATACCAAATGGGCGTCCTCTCAACATTTATTATATATTAATACCAAGGAGAAACTCATCGTATATTTCCAAAAGAGTATGTAATACCCAAATTATATAAAAATCTCAGAGACTTATGCCTGCATCACCATCTGGAAAGGCGAAAGGTATCAATTTTAAAATATCACAAAAACCAAATATATGATGAGGTTTAGATGATTGTAAACTAATAATTGAACATTATAAAAGAATATATAAACTCTGATGGATTTTAAATGATCCTAAAACTTGATTCAACTCTTATCCAACTTGTATAGCTGCGACCATACATCAATGAAATTTTCGATAGGCTAGAGGAACCACTTATGGATCCACAACACCCATTGATTATGTGTAAACAATCATTTGATAGTTTAGTGTACTTGGGTGAACCACTCATGTATTTGGGGTTCATTATTCATCATTTCAAGAAAATGGGTTACGTGTTATGGGTTCTCATCACTAATTTCATAGACAATCGGTTCATTAGGGTAAATTATTTTTTATAGGAACCTAATGATAATTCATATGATTGAAAGATCAGTATCAAGTTATGGAATGGGAATGCTGGTCAGGATGAAAAAAATATAGGACTCTTATCTAATAATGGGTGATTGCGAAAGGATAATATAAGAATAATTTAAATATCTTGTTGACATTGTCTGATAGTATATCAATAAATAAGATCAATGTCATCAATAATATCCTTGATACAAGAAGATAGTACTATAGTAGATAACGTATTTTAATATCCAACCATTTCCTATATGATAAATTAGTAAAGACAAATTAAGGGAGAAATGATGTGTATAAAATAGTTATTGGGGTCTAAGAACATGACACAAGGTAGGAAAATAAGAAATAAAAACATCACTAAGAATGAAATATTTCTCATCTCTTCACATTTAGTTCATGAAACCTATAACATAGAGCCTAGTTTATTTCAATAAAAAATTTCCATGCATTATTATCAATGATAAGTTCACTAATAATGGTAGTATGTACCACGATAGCTATAGCCTATCACTTTCTTCCTATTCTATAGATCTATTTCTTACTCTCAGAACCCTAATGGATAGTGATTAAACTCACAAGGAAGAAAGAGTATTACATGAATGAAAATATAGAGTAAAATCTATAATATTCCTTTATATTGAGGAATGTATGAGAGTGAAGTGGTATACTATTTATAGAAGTGGATCCAAATTTTTCACCCATACATTATAGTGTATCACACACATATAATGTTCTCATACCACTTCCATTTCCCCAACGAGGGTCTGCACATAAAAATAACCCTTAATCAATTACACTTTTACACTATAGTCATATTTACCTCAACATTTGATCCTCTTTATTCCAATAAAATACACATTAATGGGGGTTATCTATTGGTGCCTAGTTTTTTGATGTAGTTACGGAATTTATTTATAAGGTAAAAATATTAGTGTAAGGGGGATTTAATATATCCAAATTCTCTTCCATTCACCTCTCTTTAACATTCCTCAGACTCCTTGCCTTGGTCTTCCTGTACATGGGGCGTGGCACACTCAAAATTATCTCCTGGAGTCATACACCAACACCTAATTTCATAAATCTCTTGCACACCCAGTCATATATGACTCATCCTCCTAAAATGAGTGTGATAATCTAGAACTATGTCATTAAATTATCCTGTGTAATTAAATTTGTAATTTATGTTTTCCTAAAACACTCTAGTTAAATGGGTGTTGAATTTCAGATGTATATGGTTAATCCCATAGAGAGTAGGAAAGATCAACGAAAAATATTAATGAAATTTTATGTATACCAAAATCATTTAAATTATTACTATAATTATCAAAATAAAATAAATATATTCAAATGGAAAATGAAAGACAATATAAAAATTAGTTTTCAAGGGTCATTTTTTAAATAGAAATTCTAACAACACTTTCAAAATAATTTCATCTATTATCGACACAATAAAAAAATTGATTAAAATAAAAAGTATTCAATCATAATAAGTATAACCCATAATATAAATTCATCATGTTCATAAAAAATAAAATAATTATTATTCATTAATAAAATATTTCAATTTCATAAAAATAATTCAATTAAATGTTTAGGAGTTAACTACATTAATCAAGATGGGTTTAGTCTCCTACTAGAAAATTAGTTCAAATATTTAATAAAACATACGATCAACATGAATCAAACATTATAATAATTTAGTAAAATCATCCCACATGTCATGAAATAAATAAAAGAAACTTCTTCATACCCATTTTGACCGATTATGCTCTCCCCAAAGAGTTCTATCCAATCATAGTTGGGTGATCCCTGACGATGATTAACCATAAATGAAAAACGAAGATATTAATATATAAAAGGTAAAAAAAAGATGAATAATAGATATTGGAATTTAAAAAAATTAATTCATTATTACAAAAAATTGGAAATAAAAAAATAAAAAAACCTATCTACATTGAATGATCCATGAGTAGAAACCCTAACAAAATCTCCGCACTATTGGACAAATGATCGTTGTTTCTAATGGTATGCTCCTATAATTGTAAGAATTTAATGAAACCCTAAAGTGTATTAGATTCCAAAAAAATAAATAAACAAATATGAACTAGTATATTCTGAGGTCTTTGAACCATTAGTTTCATTCCCCATTCAAATATTACAAAAATTTAAAATTTTCAAATCCAATCATAATATTTCATAGTGTGAACTTGGGTTTCACACATAGAAATATCATTCCACATCTCCAAAACAACATTTAACTAAAAACTACCAGTTTTAAAACATACGTCATGTTATGAATGTTTATCACACCTCTATTGTTTTATTACATTGATATTTTATGTTTTGAATAGAGAATTTACAATGTGTATCATGTAATGAATTGGACTCAGTCCATGAAGGGTCACCTTGAATTTTGAAATATGCCTCACTTTATTTGTTAATGTCATGTATGGATGTTGCGGGTCATTAAATAGATAGATTTATATACTTATTATCTTGTTTTCATGGTTGATACTTCTATTTCAGGAAATGAATGATTCTCTGAAGCATCTAATGGTATTCTTCTGAGCTTCAATTACAGTGTCAATGGTACATAATTATGTAAAACTATTTTGGCCATATTTTTCATCTCAACATAATCTTCATTTTTTCAGGGTCATGAAATGAAAAAAAATTCCACCTTTCCCATTATGTTATTTGTTATTTCACCACAATAATAACATTCTATAAAATATAAAATCCAATATAATTATGCAAGGAACTCATATTAAATCAATTAAAACTCAATAAATCACACATATTAAAAAAAAGAATCCATTTTTAAAAGAATATATATAAGTAATATAGTGCACCCAGTTATAAGGGTTTTATCCTTTTCCTGCACCCCTTTTCATGAATCTCTAATATTATTTCACCATACTATGATAAAAGAGGTTGATTCCAGAAGTTATTCCCCATAGCTCGATCCTCTATAATCAGTTTTTGGATTACCATACCTAATTACTACTATAGGGGGAGGAGGGGATAGAGGATACATTTAATGTATATTTGGGGGAGTGAATGTAATTTCATAATATACATATTATTAAACAAAAAATTTAGGAAATACCACTTAAACAATGATTCTTCAGGACTAGGGTGAGGTACCCAGTCATAAATAAACCATATTAGGGTATCAAAAAACCTATAATTTCTTAATAGGGTCATACTTTACCTAGACCTCCATATTTGGGGGAAACTTCTCCCAAGACTCTATATTAGGGAGATATATCAACCATGCCTCCATATTAGGGTGCCACTTCAGCAAGACCTCCATATTAGGGAAATGATTTCCCAATGATTCTATATTAGGGTTACACTACACCTAGTACTCTATAATAGGGACACTCCATACCTAAGTCTCTATTAGTGACACACTCCACCTATACATCCATATTAGAAATTCACTTCCCCTATTTCTACATATTAGGGAAAAACAATTACACATGCCTCCATATTTGGGAGGCACTTCTCCAAGGACTCCAAATTAGGGTAATGCATTTCCAATGCCTCTATATTTTGGTGAAAAATCACCCAATTATCAGTATTATAAAAACACATCCATCAAGATTCAATATTATGGATAATCTATTCCCAAGTCTCCATACTAGGGTTCTACTTTTATGTCATTCCATACTAGGGTTCCATTTCACCCAAACCTCCACAATGTGGTGCAAATTTTCCGTCATCCAATACTGAGGACCAACTTTTAATATGCCTCCTCTATAGACTCCAAAAATAAATGAATGAGTTATGCACACAAGAGTTCTATCCATTGATAATTTATTTCATAGATAATGGGTATTGGTGGTCTCTTGATAGAACTAACTTTTAAATTTTCCTATAACTAGTATGACTACAAAACTATTAACTATAATATATTACCTTGATTATATGGTTCCATATAGTTATAAAATCATTGAGGTATCCCCTAGATCAGAGTTTTCATCATGTTTTCCCATAATTGAAAAAATATTTATTTCTAAAAAACTATCATCTTCTATGATCCATACATACATGGGACGCAAATATTTTATAATAACCATCATTTCTCCACTTACTAACGTCATCCTAGAGTATACTCTTCATTACCCATATATTTACCATCATATGATATGTGGTTGTGAATAAATGGTCCTCCAAAAAGGTGTCATCCCTTACCATTCCTTCATTAAAAAGATATCATTTTTATGACCCATTAATGTACCTTAGATATCTTTGGACTTCTAATACGTGTATGGCTAAATTAAATCCTCCCCTATTTATTTAATAAAATAAATGGTGAAATAGAATTGTACGATCATGTATAAGTTCACACAAACCATTTATAGGTTAAATTCACCTTGTAGTTCTAGCTGTATGAATTTATATTTCATAACATATAGTCTATTATATATGAATTTAAACATCTTATAAAAGGTCTTATATCACTATATTAAAAGTCTCATTAGGGTCCTGGACACAAGAACATAAATGGAAATTCATTTTCTTTAGGATACCCTACCACAAAAGGAACCAAAATGATCCATGTCACATAACCTTAAAAGGAACGATATTTTTAATAAATCTTCACTAGAATCGATGAGTCATGATTACCTTCATAGTGTCACGTAGGAATCATTCCCATGTTTAAAACCCATATCAGCTTCCTAGATGGTGATAAATTTATAAGAGCTCAACTATAAGGATTTAAAACATATAATTATTGAATAGAAGATCATGGATGGAAAGAAATTTCAAATATAGAAAATTTTACATCAAATCATGGTAATTTTCTGTGAACTTCATAAACCATTAAACAATATTAGTTTTGGGAAGGATTTAATGAACAAAGTATTAAACTTTTAACAGAGCCCTAGAATAATAAATAAGAACCCTCAAGGGATGCATCAACCATTAATCATTTTATCCAACGTGAAATCCAAATTATCATTGGTTTGTCCCACCACCACCAACCTTTTGAAAAATGATTTTTATTAGCTGAAAACTTACGGTCCCAGAATGTAAAAGAGAACATACAACACCAACCTAATTTGTATTGAGAAAAAATAATGATATAAACATGATATTTTTATATATTATTCCATAGTCAAGAGTTCCATATACATATTGAAAAATATATTTGTAACAACCTAACCTATGTGCCACATACTAGTGCCCCATGCTGGTTGGTCAAAAGACCTCAATAATGTGTCCCCATATTCTAGTGATTGGAGACTAGTAGCGAGGGTCTAATAATTTATAATGGGGAGAATATACCCTCTTTTATTAGATAACACACCGGCAAAAATAATAAACAACAGCGGAAGAAATATATTTCAATTATCAATATCAAGATATCATGATAAATAAATAGGTAATACAATATCCAACTAATATTGATGAAATCCATGATAAAGTACGTGTCATGTGTGTAAAATGAAAATAGAAAATAACACCACCAATGAGTACCACGCAGGTCCTAAACCATATATAGTTCCCTCTTTCATGCTCCATCACCAAACTAATTATCTAATACATGACAGTTTCCCTTAACATCTCATAAAAAAGTAAATACTTTTTAGGTACTCATCAAGAAACCCGAATAGGGTGTGATCACAACTCAGTAGGCCACCACCAACATTTTCTAAAATAATATCAAGTTAAATAAGACTGTATAAAATTCTGTAGATAAATAATTACAATTAATAATTAAACAGTTATCACATTATCAATTAATCATAATTTAACAACATAAACCTCGAGTTCACATGGAGACCCGTATATTAATACCTACATCATCTTGTGCTAGAATCTGAACTATCCCTAAGGGATATCCCATGTTTTAATGTCCCTATTACGATTATTATTTTCACAAATGAGTGATCATGTTACTATTCAATATTTATGATGAATGATTGGCCATTTTACCCTTAATTAATTCTCACAATTGACTGACCATGTTATCCTTCTTTATTCCATGTAAAAATATCCATGTAATAATTTACTACATTATAATACTTAATTGAATGTTCATGTTACCATTCATAATACTTGGCTTAATGTCCACATTATCATTTATAATTTCTCAACAAATAATTGAATTAGGATGTTATCATTCATTATACTTAGATGAATCTCCATGACTCCATTCACTATTTACATATTTCATAATAACACAATATTAAACATATATCTAAACCACTCATTAATTATTTCAATAATTTATTAATCCATTCATAGTATCAATATTGAATAAATTAAATCAACAACTAATTCATCAAAATCTCAATTTTGATATCTCATAATTAATTCCTAGTTAATTATCCTATTCACACATCAATATCAAACAATATATTTCCATAGATAATTATTCCCAAATCCCACAATTTCAAATTCATATAATTAATGAATTCACCAAATCAATGAATTTTATTTAGGATATTAAATTTATAATCAAATATAGATATTATTCAATTTATCATTTACTAAATCAAAATCATGACTATGAGATTTGATAAATAAAACACCTACCTCAATTTTTGGACAACGATCACTGACAGAAGAATCCCTAATTTGAAGTGGACTAGTCAAGAACACTACAAAGAAAGTAATTTAGATCCAAATCCTATTTTCAATATCAGATGAATAAAGTTATAAAAATATTAGATCAATATCTAAATAAAAATGTGGGTATACATAATTATTTTTTCTATAAATTGGAGCAGAATAGAGATATAATTCTCAATAAGAAGAAATCACATACCCGGTGGTGATAATATTCAATCCATATTTCGATTCTCCAAGAACTGAGGTCAAGAATTCTTTAAATCTATTCCAGAGCATAAATATTTTCAAAAGGAGCCATTATTTTAATGAAGATGAATGTAGATAAAACCAATTTATAAATAAGCCTCACAAAAAGATTAATATTGATGGTCTATCATTTAAATGCTGTGTAATATAGTTTCACATCATAATTTTTTAAAAGGTTTCCAATAAAAAATAAATAACGTTAGATTTATTTATTTAAATTAGAAGAACTATTACTCGATGTTTAATATCCTTACATGATGTGTAAATGTTCTCCATTTTAGTTTCAGGACATTTTCCCTCCAAATTCTCTCAACTCGCCCCATACCCATTTTTAGCACTTAACTAATATATACACAAAATAAATTAATTCAAAAAATAATACATCATGGAACATTATGTCAGTATATCCAAAAAAGTCACTCTATCTCTAAACAATAATACTACATTATGGTTCAAATAAAAGGTACTTTTAGTGAAAATTATCCAAAAAAGATGGGAACCTACAATCTCTCCATCTTATGACAGCTAATTATCGAGCAAAATTTCCAAGAATCTCTAAGATTAAGATTTAAAAGTATAGGTCCACTGAGCCTATATACCATTTTCACCATCAAAAATTATTTCTAGTATAAAACCATATTTCCACATTACAGAAACTATTGGCATTTTCTCTCCCCGTAAAACATTCTAACTGAAATCTAACACAAAAATCAGATGCTTCTAAAAGGAAGTTTCTACCTCAAGATAAATATCCAATAAATGTGTCATAAGAGAAGGGTTGGGATGATACTAAAAAAGTTCTTATACATGGAAATCATTGTGCAGAACACAATTTTTATATGGAATAGACACTCGGTACACCCTAAAATCATTTTTTCCCACTACAACAAATGTTCCAATAAACCTGGCTGCTATCTTTGCGTGCCTCTATAACCTATGGTTTCCCAACCTAGGCCACACTAAAAGGAATAAAAAATCACACCCAATAAACTATAGGTATCTTATCCTTCTATTATGACTATAATTCTTCATATTATGAGCTATATCCATACATTTCAGAATTAACTTAAACTTCTTCGATGTATCCTACACGAGACTCGATCTCAACAACTCCGACTCACCATCACCAATACACCATAGAAGTGATCTAAATGGTCTACCATAAAAACCATTATATAGTTCCATCTATAATGATTCTTGATAATTATTATTATAGGAAATGTACACAAATTCTATGGGTTCCTCCCAAGAACCTTGGAAGTCAAGCACATACACAAAAAGTGTATCCTCTAGTACATGTATAGTATGTTATGACTCAACATATGTCTATGGGAGGAAATCCATACTTAATAATACCTATGTAGCAAGATCTTTATTCATGATATTCTAGAATCATGAAGTGAAACATGAATCACGATCTTAAACTATTTTCTATGGCACCATATGCTGATGGACTATCACACAGACATATAAAATTCTCAGTTGCTCTACCATGAAATCATCTTGTATAGAAGAGAAATGTAGGACATTTTTTAGTTGATCCCAAAAATATATATTTTCTTTTTTCCATAGTATCTTTGGGAGATCAAAAACATAAAAGGTCACGCCGTCCTATTTCCTCTCAAGAATAAGATACGAATGAAGAAAACCTTATGGTTGTTAATGCTCTACCATTACTTGTAGACAAGTGTAACATCATGTCATACACCCTACCATATCCATTTTCATTCCTGTCTACAAAAACTATTGTCATAGTTTGTGGTACTTGTTTCAACACCTAAATGAATTTCATTCATCAAGGCATGAAATTACAGTATTATCTCCTCTCACATTATTGTAGGAATAATAACCCAATTCCTAACATAGATTATCTAATCCTTATATATGATCCAATGGGATGGTGAATCATATAAATCATGGTTTTACATAAATGGAAAACAATCTGGATCCTCATACTGCATATTTCAGATTTTCCACAAAATCATAGACTACACTACAACTAATACAAGTGTTATTTGATCCTGGTTCTCTAGTACCACCATAAGAGTCCCAGTCAGTAAATCAATCATCTTTCACTTATAACTAGACTCTAGAACTACATGATTACGATTCATTATTCTTAATAAATCATTATGATTGTTTCCATTTCAAGGAATATATGCTAGATCAAAAATAAAATATTCATATATTTAACCCATATACAATGTCAAGGATTCAAATATCTTGGAAGAAAGATATACCACAGGCTCCTGTGATCAGTAAAAATCTAATTTTCACCCAACATACAGTATCAACAACAATTCAGATTATAAAGATATATTTCTAGCTTGAGGTCATGCATAGGGTAGTTCTGTTCTTGAGGCTACAACTTTTGAGACCCATAAACCACAAATCGATCTCCCTTCACCATCAAAGATCCATGTCCAATTCTAGAAGCGTTAAAATACACCGTATACGCCTCCCCATGATGTGGTAGGGTCATGATCAGTGAATATTTTTAGATCTTCATTAACTCTTGGAAGCCTTTCTCATAAGATTTCTTCCATTGATACTTTACCCCTTCTAATTTAGACCCAAAAAATCCCTTCCAAACATAAAAACTATTGGAAAAATCTCTAATAATATAAATATAACCCTGGAAATATATGGGTATCAAACATTTTATTGGGATTCTCTCAAAAATATAATTAATGAACCATCTCTAGGTCAACTAACACACTTCCTGTTGAGATGATGTGTCCCAAGAAGTATACCTAGTCGATCCAAAAATATAAAATTCATTTCATATCTTATGACTAATTCTCTCTCAATGTACACAAAATCATTTCAATGTGTTCAACATTATCTTCAGAGTCTTGAAGTACACCTTGATGTAATCCATAAACCCCAAGATAAATCGATCCAAGTAATTATCAGTGATTTTGATCATCTATGGGAAAAAACTGATGGTGCATTTGTTAACCCAAACGATATTATGAAAATTCATAAAGGATACATATTCATTAAATATGTTATTAGTATATCAAAAGTCTGAACACCCAGATGATGATATCCAATCTCAATTATATCATAGAAAACACAGAATATCCTTTATACTGGTCGAACATTTTGTCGATATTCAGAAGCGGATATCAGTTTTTCACAATCATATATTTCAAATTCTGTTAATCAATGCACAAGTGAAAGTTCCCATAATCCTTCTTTGAAAACAACATAGGTGATGCCCAAGGAGATGTACATGTATCGATAAAACCATTATCATACAACTCCTCGATTAGATTCTTGACCTCATGATGCTCTATCTGTGCCATTATTTATAGTGGAATAGATACTAGTTCATCTATAGACTTGATACCAATAGAGAATTCAATATCTCTCTCACGTGGAATTCCTATGAAGTCATAAGGAAACACATATGAAAACCCCTCAACTATAGGTGGAATGGTGTCATTATACACTCCCCCATCAACCATCAATAAACTAGCATCCTGGGATATGAGCTCTCCATGTTTCAGAGTAGTTGACCATGATTGGCCTTCCTAGATATCGCACTCAATAGGGTGAATATTATGGAACCCTTTAGAGGACATAAAGGTCACTCTATTTCTGAAATGATATATGTGGGATTGGTATGTGACTAGACATTCCATGCACATAATTAGGTCAAATCCCATTGATTCATGAATATAGAAATCCCACAAACAATGATATTCCATAATTTGGGGAGAACATACCATGTTAAAATGGATGCATCTAGACCTTACATACAACAATGTATCTATTGTCATAACCACACTTAGGAACTCATATTATAGGCTCAAACCATTAAAATGTTTTATAAATATATGTTAATATAGGGTAAGTGTATCGAATAAGGAACTAGCTAATATAGAAGCCAAAAGAATAGTATCTCTCACTATTGATGGTCTAGCTTCGCTATCCAGATGTGAAGGAAACAATGCATGTAGCTATCCTACCCCTATCCCCTTTGATTTTGTTTGACACACCTGAGTCACACCACTATTTTGATATGGGTACTATTGGTTAAAATAAACTCATCCTCTGCCTCTAGCACTTTTGGCAGTAGAACTCCATCTACTAGCCTAATACAATATATGAGATCACCTTCCCATATTATGGCCATTTGTAGCTACACCATCACTGACCACCAGTCTCAAAATCCAACATAACTTCTATATATGTCCCACCTTGCTACAATACCTACACTCTACTAGTGGATGGTGAAAATCCCTACGATAAAGGACCAACCTTCCACGTTGATAATAGATCACCATTGTAAGGTCTTATGAAACTGAACCTCATGTATATACAATTTTATTTCAACTAATTTGGATGAAGTTGTCATAATAGCACTTCCCTATCTCTGAAGTCAAACAATCTGATCATCCAGTAGAAACAATCTATTCAGCACCAGAAGACTCCTTCAGGTTCCCCCCAGCTATTAGAACTTGATCCACCACCTCAGTAAACTTCTTTAACAAAAATAGGTTAACATGGGACTTAATTTCACACTTAAATCCATTATGAAAGAATCTCACCATAGTTGTATCATCTTGTGTCAATGCTAAAGAAAAGTACAGTAGGTATGTAAATCTTCCATCCAAATCCATCAAAAAAATGCTTTCCTAAGTCATCCCCATGAATTCTACTACCTTATCCTCTCTCAGCGTATCTGGGGTGAAGTTATGCAAGAACCACTCTACGAAGTCCTTCAATAGCATGCCATCATCCTATCTAGCCCACTCTAGAATATCACACTTGTACATCACTATTTCTCATAGCCTATAAGTGTCCAACATATCAAAATTTTTAGCATGATTCTTTAAATGTTCTAGTATCATCTCGATTGAATCAACCCAGAACTCATCATTTTTAGGTCAACTATCTATATTGAATGTTATAGGGTTCTATATCTAGAACTATCTTATTATATCTAAAATTTATTTCACAAACCACCCAATGTCTCTTTCCATGAAATGCATGAAGGGGGGAAATTTCTCTCATAACTAATCCCATGCTTCCTCACCCAACAATATAAGTACCTTAGGTTCCCCCGTTGTATGATCATTCATGTCCATGTCCTCTTGTCATTATCTCAAAAAGCACCATCAATGTGTAATTGCTCAATAATTCCAAACATGCACTTTAGGACACATCTAAAAGCATTAAAACCCTTACAGAAGCAAAAATCTCAAAAAGTCACAATAAGACTTTTCTACACATATCACCATGCGTTCAAAATTGAGGTGCTAACACTATCATTAACCATATAACACCTATGTCTTGGTTACAAAGTGAAATAAATTCTCATAGATTATATATATCATTTATACTCATTTATTCAATTTATTACATCATTTAACCATTATAAATTTCCTATTAGGAACCATTTTTAATTCAATTTCACAATCTATGAAAACAATTCAGATTCAATAATTTACACAAATATCATTTTCTCATAATTTCTTAAAGGGATGCACATCAAAAAATAATCTCAAGTGTCGAATGTGATGCAGTCAAACTCGTCTGTCATTCAATTTCATCAATGATTAAATTATTAGAAAAATATTAAAAATAGTTTCGACATCACAAAATAAGTGTGTCACTCAAGGTGAAATAAAATTCAACTATAACAAAAAATGAAAGTAATAACAATCTCACCCTGATTACTTGGGTTTTACCCCATACAAGGATTTTTACTCCCATACACTATCCCATTTCCATGGCCCGAATCTTCTTAGTCTCATGTCTACCTCTCCCAAATAGTATGATAAAAGTAAAAGAATGGAAAACAGACTCTCATTACATTTTGTAACATCCCACCCTGGGTACCTCACGAATGTACCCCGAGATGGTCAATCACATGACCTCATTTGTGTCTCCCCATATTCCAGAATCTATTGACTAGTTTTGAGGGTCTGATAAGTCATTTAGGGGGAGAATATACCCTCTTTTATTAGAGTAATACACTAACAGAAGAAACAACCAAGAGAGTAAGTAATATATTTCAATAACCAATATCAAGATCTCATAATAAACAAGACAGGAAATACAATATCCTACTAAAATAGAAGCAAGTCAGGCTAATGTCTTAGCCATGTTTCTAAATTTTAAATAGAAAATAAAGACACCAACGACTCGCAAGAGGGTCCTAAACCACATATGGTTCATTAATCCATGTTCCGCCCCCAAAATAACCATCCAGTATAGGCCCTTTTCCATTAACTTATCCCCTAACAATATATTATATTCAGGTTCTAATTATGAATTCCTAACATGGTGTGAGTAAAACTAAGTAACACACCACCAAAAGTGTCTAAAACAATATCATGTCAGTTAATAGTGAATGCAGTTGAATAAAAGAATTACTAAATTTCATAATTAAATATTTATCACATTATGAATTAATAATTATTTAACCATATAAACCCCATGTTCCAATAGACTCCCATATCTCAATACATGCTTTGGCCCATGCTGGAGTCTGAACTATCCCTAAGGGATATCTCATGTTTTATTGTCCATGTTACCATTATTATTTTCAGAAATGAATGAGCACATTACATGTCATTTATACACACACAAGAATGACCATGTTACCACACTTTATTTCATTAAATTCTGACCATGTTATAGTTCATTAATTTTCAAAATGGAATGACCATATTACCAGTCATTAATTCTCATAATTGAATGACCATGTTAACATTAATTATTCCATGGTCTAATTTCCATGTTACCATTCTCAATTTTACAAAACATAATTGAATGAAAATATTAACATTCATAATACATGGATGAATTCCCATGTAACACTTCACAACTGGACAATACATAACAGAATGAGAATGTTACCAGTAATAATACCTGGCCAAATGTCTATGTTACCATTCACCATTTACATATATCATAATAACACAATATTGCACATATATATCAGCTACACATTAACTAATTTAGTAAATAATGTATCTTCTAAAATATCAATATTTAATAAATTATATCATGAATTAATTATTCAAACATGCAATTCTTACTTCTCATAATTAATTTCCAATTAATTATCTAATTCACTAATCAATATCACACAATAAATTTACAATGATAACATTTTCTCAATTCCACATGTTCACATTCTAATAATTAATGATTTATCCAAATTAATTAATTCTATTTAAGAAATTTAATTTCTAAACAAATCTATAAATTCTAATTGTACTAAATAAAAATGAAGAATATTGGATTAGAACATTTTAAAACCTACATAAATTTGTTGAAAATTTTCAAAAAATAGAAGAATCTAAAATTGGAAGTGGATCATTCAAGAACACACTTAAATAATATTAGATCCAAATCCAATATTCAAGATCCATTTCATCGAGGAAAGTTAATCATAGATCTTGATATAAGTCCAATAGTTGGTAGATATCCATTTTTATCTAAAAAGCGGACCAAAAGAGAGATATTGATCTAAAAAAGAAGAAATAACATACCCTATGTTGAAAATATTCAATCCGTATTTTGATTCACCAAGGATAGATGTCAAGAAATCTTGGGATCTATCTAAGAGCCTCCAAAATTATCAAACGTTTCCTAGGGTCAAAGGAGGAGAACTATAATTGGAAAAAATTGCTAATTCATCTAAAAAACATAATTAAAATTGATGTTTTGGCATTAACATGATGTGTAATCTAGGTACACATCATAAAATTCTTTTTAATTATTTTTATAAAAAACCACCACCTAAAATTACTGTGGTTAAACCCATGAATAATTACATGATTTGTAATATCGTTACCTGATGTGTAATTGTTTTTAGTTGAGTTTCAGCCCATTTTCCCTCCAAATCCTCTAAACTCACAAAAAACCAATTTTCAGAACATAAATCATTTATACATAGACTCGATTAATTTAAATAGGAACACACCAATAAACTTTAGATCATTCTCTCCAATAAAGGATCTTTTTATTTGAACAATACATGGCCATTATGGTTTATTTTGTTGATAATCCTTCCTTATTGATCTAAATAAAACTAGATCCCAAGTGTTATAGGTGTAGTGACATTTCTTTATACTTATTCTTGGGATTTAAAAAGTCATATACATACCAATCATATGAGAGGTAGAAAAAACATATTATATTTATGATTTTAAAATTCAAAAGAAATTTTATTTCTTTGAACATTAACATCTCAAAGTATTTTTTTCATTTTAATTATGATGTATTTATTTCTACCCTATATTCCTATATAAAATTATTTAATAAATATAAATAATCAAAAAATAATACTTTTTTTCTACCTTAACATTGATATTACAATCCATGTTTCCTTTAGTGAAATTAATTCTCTATAAGATGAGAATCATATTTGAAAATAATGAACACAGAACATTTTTGAGATCATAAATTGATTGTATGGATAAAATATCAGATGGATCTTTTGATAATGTGGTTGATATTTAGGGACAATCTCATAAATCATCATTTCTATATATTTTTCACTTATCACAACGGTTGATGATCCTATTTCTATATCCTATTTAACTTTCAGCCTTGTCTTCCCCTTCAGTCCCTTCTTTTATTGTATTCCATTTTTTAAAACATCTATAATTTCATGTTATTCATATTATAGATTATATTTGATAAATTTTTTAGTGTGTTCTCTCACTACTGACTGAACCTCAGTGTTCCTTGTCTATTTTCATTAATTATATCTTTCCCCATAATTTTACTCCAAGAATTTGAACCATACACAATTATTCTTACATGGTCATCATAAATATGTGGATCTGATGCCATAATAGAATTTTCATTTTTTAGGACACCCTAGGTCCCATCACTGATGTTGTATTTCAATTCTATGTATATGTATTTCCAAAAAAGGTTTTGAAATACCATTGTGTTCGGTTTACGGTTTGTTGGAAATGATGAGACACTGGTGGGATGCTGGTTATGGTATAAAAAATCCAAAATGGGGTTCAATGATGACAGTATCCTCCTATAAGTGGAATAATGGATCCCAATTACTTAATTTATGATGATTTTGGTTTGACATCCACATTTATCAGTGTATTATAGTATCTTTAGTAGAATTAATTCTTATGGTGTACAATTCTTATTCACAATTTTTTATTTCCATCTTCCCAATATACTTTTTGTGTGGATGTTATGAAGGTCCCTCTAAAGTGGTATTTTTTGATGATTGTGGAGAAATATACCAGGGTGTAAATATTTCATGTGAATAAATATATATACGGTAGTATTTTCTCACCATCCAAGAGTTATTGATGCGATTATAATGTTTTTGATATAACCTTAGTGGTTTAATGAGAATGTTTTCTCATGATAATGGTTTGGAATGATGTTTTTGTTTCTATGGGTTTATTTCATGGTAGTGATGGATGGTGGCATTGAAAAATATATATGAATAAAGGATAGTCAAATGTGGGTTGTCCTTATAAGGAATTATGGTGTGATTCCTTATATTATAGTTTTTATGTAACCATGTCTCAAGAATTATTATATCTAATTTTCATATGTGGATCAGTAGATCACTTTCTAACTGTCTGACCTATTTTTTGGTTTCTTACATCTTTCATAGTTACCCAATACCATGTTTTTTAGTTTTTATTTAAACATTATGTATTAATTTTTAATAATTTTTGAATTGGGAGTGGTTTTTATATTTCCCTCATAAACATAAAGTGGTTCATATAGTTATTTAATAAAATAGATTAGAGAGAGAACATATTGATCACATTTATTGGATTATAAGCTTTAGAACCATCACATTTAAGTATATAACCACTTAGTTATTTAATAAAAACCTCTTCCTTATGTACACTAATCAATAATTATGAAATTAAATTCATTCAGATGTATTTCTAATAACATTGAGGATATATAAAATAAAATATTTAATTCATTTAAATCATTGGGATAGGATAAATGCTTTCATCAAAATATGTACATTCAATTTGATAGTATCCCTTATAAACAATATCTGTTTTTCCATAATATATCTCCATTATATTTGAGTTTATTTTTAAAAACCCAAATCATCCTTGGCGAGACTAATAACCATTATTAATATTCGAAATCTGATCCAAATCCACTTCCACGATTATTATCAAATCCATTCATTTCAATGATTCTTCATCCTTATTATATTCAACTTGAAAATGTAACCTAGTGTGATTTGAAATTATCTATCTTCTCTTTTTTGACCACCCTGGTTACTATCTCCAAGGAATTTTTTATGAAAAATATATTTTCTTTGTCAACAAAATATATATACCCATTTCTTTGGGATTTATTTATCAATATAAATTTTTAAATCATCTTTGGAATGTTTAAAATATTCTATGAAATTCAAATACATTACATGTTTTCCAATGCTTTCTCATTGATACAATTTTCTAATATCATAATCAATAGTCTATTAATGGAGAACTATATTGATTCCTAATTACATTATTCTGAAGATATTTTTTAAATTCCTAATTATTGTAATTAAATAAATTATCAAAATTAAATATTTCGATATCATATCCTCTAAAATGTTTAGAACATCTCAAAAAAACTAAAACATAAAAAGAGAATTCTATTTAATTAAAATAAAATAGACACAAATCATATGTTTAAAATCATCAAGAAATATAATTAAATATTTATATCCATTGGTTGACATCATTATCATTGGATCACATACATCCTAGTGTATTAAGTCAAAATAATATTTTAAAATATTATACATGTTCTTTTATCCCAAATGACCATTTCTTTGAGGTCAATGATAATTTATAACATATTGAGTTTTGAGGAGTGATTTATTTAATCTGTCCAACATGATCATGAATAATTGGATTGGCTTGAGATATAAGGGTTGTCAGTGACAGATAAGATTCATTGTTTAATGTTTTTTCATACTTTTGGACTGAAATTATGCTTTATATTGAGTGAAACACCATAGTGAATGTTTTTATTATATGATTAGGGGATGTGTAAGAATAATGTTTTCAACATGTGGATGGGAACATAATATCCCATGTATTATTTAATGAAGGTCATCATGTCAGGCCATGGTCACACTATAAAAATTATAATTTAAATCATAAAGCCTTTTATAAGAAGAGATTCATTATTATGGGATGGTTCAAAATGCAATGTGACCCTGGGATAGGGATTCAAGATTTCATGTTTATATATAGGGATATTCATCATGTTGAGGCTCATATGATCTTTCCATAAAGTGGACTAAGGTGGGGGAACATTTCTATAACTACAAGGGTTACACCACAAAAGACCCAATGTATTGATTTTTGAGTTTTAATTATTTGGATTACTTTTTTTAAAAGATGAGATTTTTAATTTGAGCCTAGCGGTATAGGGGATCAAATTTCCCCTCTTCATTTGTTTCTAACTTATGGTGGGATTTAATCTATTTTTGAGATATTATTAAAGCTATTTATCACAGGTAGTAATAGAGGTCAAAACTCATGTTCCATAGTTATGTTTTTCTATTTTTTCTCTTGATTGAGTTGTTCATAACTAAAATAAATAGTATATCTATTCTTTCCTTGATTTTCTTGTTCTTCATCATTGAGTAGAATATTAGTATTGACATTTAAAATTAAGAATATCCTTAAATGAATAATGTGATTCTATTATATTTGAACTATTTAGGTGATTTTTCACCATGTTATTTATAAGAATGTGTGTAGGAGATGCGGGGGGGGGGGGGACTAGAAATAAAATCAATAGAGGTTTCTATGGATTAATGTATATGTTAAGGGGTATTCTCATTTGGGTTGTGGATTAGGATATGGTATGTATGGATCATGCTTGGTTTGGGGATCTATACCTTTTAGGTAACATTTACACATGTGATCAAGTGATGATTCACTGATTGTGATTATTTATGAAGTTCCTTGGGAATGTGATGTGTGTGACTTGTGTATTAATGGGGTGATGTGGGACTTTGGCACGACATGAGGTGGTTTTGATCATTTTTAGTGATTTTAAATGATTTTCATCGAGACTATAATCCTATAGGACGTAGATGATGATGTTAACCACTGATATGATGCTATTAGTGGTCATGTTCACTTATATGGGCCTAGAGTGTGGTGTTACTAACATTATGATTGGTATTATCCTCTATATATGAGTAGCATATGGTGATGATGTTGATCATAAAATGAGAGTGGGATTATAAAATAGTTATGAAAAAGTGATTTAAGGGTGACTGTGATAACCAATTTGGGTTAGACCCTCAAAATATGTGTGTATTCAATCATAGAGGATGATCCATACAGATTATAGGGAGTGTAGTGTTTAGATTGACGATAAAAGACTTATGGGTTTCTTATATTAATGTTACTGGTTAAATATAATTGATTGGAGGTACATGAGTGTATATGGGTGTAAATAGTCCATGATAACATATTCCCACTTTAGCGCATGAAAATGACTATAGGATGGTCACCTATGGCCTAATGAGCACGTAGGAAAGTAGGATTTTATAAATATATGTATTTTAAATAAACCCAAAATTGGTTTGATATTATCTAGGGATTATTTTGATGGTAAATTTATGAGTTCATACTCAAACCATGTACAAGATCTCTGGGATGGAATTATGAATCAGAAAAAGGTCAAGGGACTTATGACCAGTGTTTAATTTGTTGGAGGTGCAATGGATTCTTTTAAAATTGTTGCTTAATTTTAATGATGGACCAAGTGAATACTCGATACTATATTTAATCTTTTTTTATCTTTTGTACATTTAAATATATTATTAACCCACATGAGATCTAATTATATTAAACTGAATTGAATAACATTACATATAGTCATTTTTTATAGTATGTGTTATATATCTATTGTGATTAGATTATCACCATTATGCTCATGTCTATATTTTTAATTATTAGAAGCTATACATGTTTTATTCATTATTATTAGGGATTAATATAAAAATAGTATGGTCTCCTAGTGACCACATATAAATTCTCAACAATATTTTTTTACCCTTTGGAATAGAGTGAGGAATGATAGAGGTCATGAGGTACCACCCTACATGGATCATTTCAGGTTATTTTGGGTCTGCAATGCTACAAATTTGAATCAATTTTTTTTCTTATTTATGGTTATGATTGAAATAGATGTAGGGATACACTAAGACATTGAGTGGAAATTGTAATTTTTCCTTGCTTAACAAAATACAGTCTGAATTCAAATGTAATGGGGGACTTTAGGTTTTAATTTTGGTTTTCAGGGTCATAATTGAGTTATTAGACCTAGATAAACATGAAGTTTTGATGTCATTAATTTATGATTTCAACTCTTATAATTGATAGAAATGGGATTTTATTCAGCAATAAATTTATTATTGTTGGTATCCCATGGCATGAATTTGAATTTTTAATTGTTTTGGAATAAGGTTTTATCTTTTTAATGTTTCAACAAAAATTCATGTAATATCTTTTTATAGATTCTGGGTTTCATTGTAATCTATATGAAAAAGGTTCATGAATCCTAGAGTTAATTCGTTTTTTGATCCTATAAGTTATTTGTGGAACCTTACCTTGAAATTGTTTGGTGGGTCTATAAGGCTCAACAAAATGAGATATGGGTGTGGATAGAAATGTTTTTGGTCTTGTGGGGTTTACTAAAAGTGCTAACTTTTAAAATTTTCAGTATTTGGGATTTTATGACATGATCCAACCAACAATGATCAAAATTTGGCCTATAGTAGGCTTATTATGAAACTCTAAGATTTACTACAAATTTCTAGGGGTTAGTGATTATGACTATGTAGACATATCACACATGATGAGGGGACTTATCCTAAAGTACCCTTATATAGAACAAATTTCAATGAAAAATAATAATAATACAATTTAGATAAAAAACCCAATATAATATACATAATTAATCTAAAAACTACTAATATCTAAAAAGATTTAAAAATAAATAAACTATAGAGTAGGTGGGAAAAATAAAAACCGAAAATAACAAAATACAACCCATCCTAAGTGTTGAAGTAAGGAATCTTCACAATGAACAACATCTCGCATGAAATTGTTTGGTGGCCATCCCCTCTTGGAACCACTATGGTTAGAATCCTTCAACAGTAAAAATATCAAATTCATCACTAAACTATCTTTTTAATCTATATTAGACTAAAAAATAATTGAAAAAAATCCTAGGTAGGGGTGACTTGAAAAAACCAAGTTAGAAAACATGAAAACTAGAAAAGAAAGAATAAAGTCTCTATCTTCATAGATACAATTAGGTAAATGTCGCATCACTTAAGGATTAAGAACAATTAGATTCTTGAAAAAATATATATGATTTTATGTCATAGAATAGTGGTCACTAAGTCTGACCCATCAACATCTCGTACTCATAAGAAAAATCCCAACACTCTAAGAAACACAATAATATAATACACCTTTATAAGATAGAACATTCCACCTATTATAGTACATACTATTGGAAAAAACCCTTTCATTGGTAAACTAAAAAATTCAGTGAAAACAAATCTTGATGGAGGAACTGTTCCAAAAAGAGTATTATAAATAAAATGAGGGAGTATTGGTCTCCATAGATGGGGGACCCACACCCTATGTAAGTTGGATTCTACCAAACCATAGATGTTGTCTCCGGGGGACCAACCACTAATTGAATCAAAGGATTACTAACCCCATGACTAATTTAGAGTAGCTAGAACACATGTATATAGAGGAATAACAATCTATTGAAAGAATATAGTGGACTAATTTTCTATCTAATATGATAATAGGGGAGTACCTAGATCTATGTACAGTATGATTATATAACTTGACCATAATTTCTAACACTAGAGAGATAAATCATGACCTTACATAAAATAAGATTTAAATTACCATGAGTGGACTAAAGTATCACACTATTTCACATTTAATGATAAAAATATCAAGATATTTTGGATCATAAGAGTTTACTATGATTATAAGAGGAGGGTGGGGGAATATAGTTTAAAAAAATTAATAAAAAAACAAAAATCATATTTAAGTAAAAACGATCAGACTTAGCATTGCCGATGATCAGAGTATTTGAATCAGAATAACAGATTGTCTGATTATATCAGGATATGTTATATTAGTGTCACAGATCGACATGTAAATAAAAGTATTAAAAATACAAGTATTAAACTGATTTTATAATACAATACGCAATGGAAAAATTGAACTTATTAAAATAATAAATACATAGCTTATAAAATTTAGAATGAATAAGAATCTATATTAAAAAAATTATCTATTTTAACAAGAATTGATAAGGTAGTCAGAAACCCTGACTAAATATACCTATAGTTTTATACATACTTTAACGTCTGTCTTTCTATACAAGGAAACCCATTAATATGATGATCATAACAAGATATGTATGCCTATAATTTGAATCCCTTAATATGATTATTTCAATATTTCTTCCAATTTTAGGTTTCCATCAATCTAATGGATCAAGTTCACTGTCTTCATATCCTTGTAATCCATTGACCAGTACAATGATTATATGTAGAATAAAAAAGTAAATTTTTTCTGAATGAAATTACAATGAAAAGGGTTACTCTGAATGATAGTTCATTAAAGTATTTAAAAGACTAGGAATATATAGTTCACTATAAGAAATATTTATAGACATTATTTGTGAAATATATTTGGTTCCATCACTTCAAATGAAATTATATTTATATGAGATATCCCAATGATCATATTTCTTAGTTAGTTTCAACTGTCTTAGATAGCATACACTTTACATTTGGAAATAACTAAATGTTCAGCATCATTTTTTTAGAGCCATATCAGTGCTAATTTTTTTCTAAGATAAATATTTATATACAACAATTATAAATATTTTATTTTTTGAAATTTTTTTCATTGGTTGTAAATCTGATAAATGTAATGAGTTTTTGTCCAATGTATCAGTACTGAGGTAATTCTGATGGTAAATTATTTTGATAGTATGAAATCTGTCAAACCACTGGCCATAAAAAAGTATATTCCAATTGATTTGACACACCATTAGTACGGTGGGTACGATTTAATAATGATAAAATTTTATATTATTAATACATTATAAAAATGGCCATGTATGGTAAAAATTAATTTTTTGTTCAAGAACATACTAAAACACATTGGATATAAAAAGTTAGTAAACATGGTTTTAATAAGGTGTTTATGATTTTCAAAACTAATGGAATGAAAATGTAAAAATAATACATTAATAAAAACATATATATAATCCCATTTTCAAAATATAACATATGAATATAATAATATCTAAACACCCATGATGATATAATTGTGATCCTTTATCTCTAGGTCTTAGTACAATAATAGAGATAACTATATTTTCATGTAGTAATATATGACTCACTGAATCTATGCTATTATAGAAACAACTCAAGATAATCTCTTCATATAACTTCATCATCCTCATTTTGTAATACATGTATTAAAGGAAAATATATATAATTCACACCATTGTTAGAAACGTCACATGAAAACTAGCTTTTTTATAAGACTAACTTTAAATTATTCATCCCCATTATGATATGAATTCAAAATGATATGATGAAAAATGGTAATAGGGGAGTCATGGTATAAACTTTATCATTATAGTGTGACCATATCTATTAGGTAATTTTTATATACATTATAACTTATAATCATGACGTTTTATGGATTTTCGCGGAAGAATGACACCCCCCACAACACTGAATCATTTCACTCATAATTTCCATTCTATATCCTTGTCTCTAAAACATTACTCCTCATCCAAACATCAATTCCATGACCTATCACTGTAATTCCATTTATATTCCATTTAATTTCACCATAAGAAGAATAATTATATGATATTTTATATAATGACTTGGAAATGAAATCATATACGAGAAAATAATGAACAAGGGAATGTCTCTAAAAAATGTAATTAGAATAGATATTTAAAGGGATTAAATATAGTGAAATCATGAGCATGTATAAATGTAACAACAAGTAGAAAAACACTAATATAATTCAATAATGGATCATGAGATTAAAAAACAAACCTATATCAAATTTCATTCATTAATGGTATATGAATCCATTCTCTTGAAGTATCATTAGATCATCACACATTCATCGATGGTTGAGGGATCCTTAAAGGAGTATATGAATCCAAAATCATTCCATGATATTTTGAGTTTTCAATAAATATTTATATTGAAAACCTAGGTCAATGTCTTCAAGAAGAAACTATAAATTATTATACTTTAATTCCTCAAAAAATGAACTAGAACCATAGTGCATAATGATACGTCTATCAAAAATTATCTTTTTAAATATGAGATCTAAAAATAAGAATGTGATAAATATATCGTATTAATTACCTTTAATAATTAGTTAAATATCATAACTAAACATGAATTGACCCTGTTACTCTGGAAGGAATGCATCCATGTTAAAAATTGAACTTCATAGTGTAACATAAATAATCATTAAACAATGTTTCCCATGTAAAATGAAACCAAGTGTGTCACTCATCTCCTGGTTCACACATGATATAAAATCAAGGGAATTACACTAAACATTTAACAACATATACATAATTTTGAATAGTGAAAACCATGTGAAAAGATAATATTACATTCTACAAGACACTCTCCCACTAATAAATTAAAAAATAATTTGTGGTAAAAAATACAGTTTGTTATATCCACCGTATCATTAATATTTTCATACCAAAAAATATATTCACTCAATTGGTCGAGAGTTCAATTCCTGTATCTAACTCTCATGTTACCTAGATCTCTCCTAATGGATCTTATTTTTCCATAAAACATTCACTAATGGTATCTCCTAAACTATAAGGTCACTCTCTCACCAATAGTTGATCCCCACATTGTCCTCTAAGATTATGGAACCATCCTTGTTTTTTATCTCACCACAATCAAATATGTATAATGTGTAATACACGCATCAAAAAAATTGTGAATTGTGAAAGGTCTTTTGTACCTAGTCAAATAGCTAGGGTAACACTAGGAAATAAGCAACCTCACCAATCCCAGATAGGGCCTAGAATTTGCTAACAATTTTTAGGGATTGCCTACTTCCCCCAAAAAATCATGATATACCATGTCATGGTGAAACATGTTGGAAAATTTCATCTACCTCAATGAATGATAAAGGACTATGATATTGTTCCTTTTGGAACTTTTAATTTCTCTATGGAATACTTGTCCACTCTTGGATCCCCAAAATCTTCTTTATATTCAGTGGTACTAACATTGTAATCATCATCAAAGTCTCTCTAATCTTCCACCAACACAGAGGTGATCGGTCGGTTCTCCCTTATAGAGACTAATAATGTTCCATTCCGATAATGGATTTTTTTTTATAAATGAACTTCACTAATGGTGTGCGATCCACCAAAATTAAATCAAAATAAATCATTTAAGCACTCAACATTTTTTCTTGAAACCAGATAAATCTCTTTGTTGGATAGTCTATCAGGGAGTGGAAAGTTGTGCTCATATTAAAATAAATAAATCATACTTCTAATAAGATAATATATAACAAAGATACGAATGTAGAATCATTTTAATAATTAATCATTGAAGGTACTCAATACCTCTAGATGATTACATCAATTTATAACAAAAAAACATTCCATTGAACTTTTTTCTTGAATATGATTGAAATTGGACAACCTGGGTAGTGACTCCATGAACACCCTAGTTACATCATTAGTACTTATAAAAAATGGATGTAATACCAATAATTTCATCTTTATACCATCCAATTTAAACATTTTAATTTCTAAGGGTGGATTTAACCCTCCTAGAACATTATTCTTGGATCTCACTGGCTAGCAGGTGACCCTACACAAGATAAAAAAAGAACACACATATTCATAAATGTACCCCAAATATGATTACTATGGAAGTGGATTTGTCCATAGTTCTTGAAAGTTTGTAACATTGAGTTTTTATATACTCTTGAGAAGTGTTCTTATGTAGGGACCTATTATTTGTTTATTGAAAAATTATTAATAATTTTTATATGGGATAGTTTTTCATGGCATGGTATTTTATCATAAACCATGATTAATCATTTTCAGCATGGTATATGTTAGGAAGAATTACTATTTTGGTTCAATAAATTTAATGTCATGAAATAAGTGCGAGAGTATCAACCATGGTTCAATATTTTGTAGGAGGTGAAGCTCCATGATGGTTTGTGTTGTAATCAAAATGTGATTTGAATTATGGAACCAAACATTTCACCACAATAGGGTAATATCTAGGGAGTTATTAAATAATATTTATCTCTATTTGATTTTTCAATATCAAATTTATCAATATAATTTGTGACATGAAGGTGTATTTTTCATTGTTTTGGTTAATGTTTTGTTGTGGTTATAGTTTTTTTTGAGGAATTGTTCCACAACCATTAAGAGATATGTAGTGAATATCATGATCCAATGTTTATTTATAAATAATGTTCAAAATCCCTCTCTTTACTTTTCTTTTCCTTTCCATGACCTCTCAACTTCAAGTGGTGCGATTTTGAAGCCCCATATTTATTGGAGGAACCCTCAATTGGTGATGAATGCATATGGGACTCTTGATGCATCCAGATTTTGGATTTCTGTAGGTTCAATGAATGGAATCAATGGAGGGAATAAATTTTCATCTCATTATCTATTATGTAAAAATATTTTTTTGATTCTACATATAAGTTCATTATAATTTCATTATGCTTTATCTACTATAAATCAATTCTGATATATAGAATAATTCCCCTTTTTAGAGATGTTCCCTTATTGATTAATTTCAAATATCTAATTTATTTTCATAATATTTATAATTATTCTAACATTTGGATTATTAGAATTTTATTAAAAAATCCATTCTCCATTATGGTGATTAGTTGTGGTGTAAGTGTTTGGTAGATGAGTTACAATGTAACTACAATTCTCTAAGGAAAAAATAGTGAGGAGTGACTTAGAAATAAGAGGCATATTTTGGTTGTGTGGAATGTATTTCTGAGTTTGGATAAGGTAGATTGTACAAAATCATTAAATGATTCACTATGACCTCAAATTACCAGTACAATTTCAGATTAAATATTGTTAATCTCATGTTGCAGCCATAATATTTGAGGTAAATTATATATGAGAAGATTCACGACCTAATAGTTCTAGTTGAAACATGAAGGAGGAAATTGGGTAATGAATGTGTGGAATTTCGCTTAAGGTGTATGAAACTTTTCACTGAATATAATCTGAGGTGTTTTCACTATGACATATAACCAAGAATATAGTTTTTTCAGAAAGAAAAATATCTCATTTTGGGGTTGTTATTAGCCCAAGAGATAATGACTGATGAAATCCCTTCCTGGGTGTTTACATATCGTTTCATTATTATATCATATTAGTAAAATATGATAGACTATATTACGATTTTTACTATTTAAGATCATGATGGAACAATAAATTTTATCATTGATTCCCTTTTTATCATGTTTCATGTAGGTTTTGGATTTACCTCCATTGGGACAATGAATTGGTTTGGTTGAGATAACCAGAGTGAACACGTTTTATAGTACTTCCCTAATAAAATGAATTATAATGTGTAAACCCATTATATTCTTCCTATAGTATGGTAACCCCCCTCATACGTGGGGTACTTATCCTCTATATATTTATGGGGTTATTAATCTCTAAACAATGATGTAGAGAGGGTCCCCCACACAATACTGGTGGATTTCGATACTCCCCCCACTTACTTTGGGGGTATGAGTTCTCTATCATACAAAAAGAACTTCTTGATGAGGCATGTGTCCTACATTAGTGTTTAGTAATACCTTGATCGACATCTTTTCCCTGGTGAGGTGATTGTACCCTTTAATGTACTTTAATAGATGAAATGGGTATGTTTTAGGTGGGTTGATTGGATTCTTGTGTCTCTCGTGGTTAATATTTTTCCCTCATATTGTTTGGATATTGATGGGTGGGACACTGTTTTCATATTCGTGTCATTTGAAATCATATCTGGGTTTCTATTGAATGTTTATATTATTCATCAAAAAGTGATAAATTGTTTACATTAGTGTTTATAAGATTATGGAGTCCACATTCATTCCATTGTATTTTTTGTAGTTTCTTATTGGGAATGTGTATTCGAACCAGTCATACAAATTTCTCCAATATGTTCCATGTTTTATGAAGATGATTGATTGATTTACATATGAATTTAGTGGATTCGGTATCATTAGATTGGGAACATAATGATACCCAAAGGTGATGGTCATAGATGATGGTCATGTAATGTTCTAGCCATTGGAGAGATTCCTTATTTCAATTCCTGGGATGGTTTTCCTTTTGTTTTTTTGGGTGTATATTTTTACCCATTATTCTACATTGTATAAATTGTTACTCCTCTAAATCATTTTTTTTTATTTTCAAATAAAACCACATTGAGGATAAGTGGGAACCACAATGAATTTTCATAAAAAAGGGATCACATACCAATATCCTACCAAAAACCATCCATAAGAAACAAAAACGACTAGGGAAAATGATATTCAAGATTTAAACATACCACAATAAAACACCTCTTCACCATGAGCCACAACAATAGAAAATTCAACATCAAACATAAAAAATAAGAAATAGAATGATAAATTTATAAACCTCACGTCACTCCTTGATCCTCGAGATCCATCATATGCTATGAAACCAAACCATAGATCGCTTTCATCATCACTTGAAACGTGGGAAATCACATCCCACCAGGACACTAGTTTACTAAAGATAATATACCCACTGAAATCCATCATCACTATCAAAACTATTCCATTATAGAACATAGGGAAAATCCAAAATTAAAAGAAGCTCCTCAAAATCACTAAGGTCAATCCCATCAGGGACCCAAATTCAGAGACGATTCAATCATGAACACGCAACTTGAAACACTGTAGATCCCTCTAACTAAATATCCAAAAATATCATGAAAACCATCACTTGCGTCTTACTTGGAGAAGAGAGTTTGGATCCTGAGGCCAATGTAGAGTGAAAGCATCAAAGTGAGCCATAGTAATTTTTGTAACTAGTAACTTCTACCATTAAAACCACCATCATGTAATGAAATCCAAGAAATTATCCTCATAGTTTAAAAGAATCACCGATTAAAGACATCCAGACCGATAATATAAAACAATGATAACCCTAGAATGACACAAAATAGTAAAATCAAACCCAAGGGAACCACACAGATAGGGAACAACAAAATCCATACAACCAACACCATTCCAAACACCCCTAATCAGAATTGTACATGAATAGATATGGGGTCCTTCATGATAGTTAATGATGTAATAGAAGAAAAAGAGGACTAATGAGAAATGGAAAGAGGAAAGAGAAGCGACCAGTATATCCCACCACCAAACCAAAATCATCTATGTTCCATCAATTTTGACCAAGTGGGAGGGGGTCATGATTTTGCACCAGAATTATTTATATTTGAGTTTCATTTATCTTCATAATTTTGGTATTATTTTTATATAATGAGTTTGGTGGATTTTATTAGTACATTAGGCTAAGGACTCCCTTATTATGTGATATTCCTTCTTAATGGTAGTAAATTGCCTCTGGCCATTTAAAGAATGGTTTTGGGTGGAACACATAGCCAACTTCCAGTGGAGGTGGGGTCCCGGTTTGTTGAGTTATGTATGAGTTGTATCAGATCCAAGATAGTTATATGTATGGACTTTCGAGTTATGTGATTATGATTATTGGTTTGGGGTGGCACACTCAACCAACTTCATGACCATGCAGGGGTCCCAATGGGTCATGTCCTTTCATGTCATGTATATATTGAGTGTGGAATTTGAATTCTAATGATATTCCACCTTTATATCTTCTGTTAGATAACTTATATGGTAAAGAGGAATATATCGTGACTTTTAAACCTATTGGGCACCTTAAGAGAAGAGATATGGTTCTACCAAGTAATGATCTAGTAAGGGTCTCTGAGGGTGAATATGATCATGAGCCACATGCCGAGTTACTAAGGTACCTAGAGTGGTTAGTTGAGCTAGTGCAACTGTTTTATGACTATATGGTGGAGACTATGGTTTAGGTAATATAACTTATTAACTATGGGACTCAGGGGGTTTACATGTTAATGGAGTATTTCAAAAGGAGTTATATTCACAACATCATCTTTTAGGGTTTGTTTATACCCTGGATAACTGGGTCCTGTTATGATTTAGTTTAGAAAATATTGATTAGATTTATAAACTACTAAGGTAGAGGGTAAAGTTAAAAATTTACATTATGAGGGAAATATTTCTAGGATATAAAAGTGTAGGAATGTTTACCTTAGGGGATATCTTGGAAGGATTTTGTGGTAGGGTATTCTACGCACTTTTTCCTTAATCCACTAAGGGTGGATTAAGTTTTCGAGTTTATGAACTCGGTGAAAACATCAAAGACTAATCTATAGTGTTAATAGATTTAATATTATTTGTGCCTAAATTTTAATGAGATGACATTTTAACAGTGTGATGACTTAATTATGGTATTCAGTATACAGTTAGGGTGCAGTTGAATTATAATGTTCATCACCCGAATACACATACAACACCTGTATTATGTTCCCCAATACCCCCATTGTGCTCCCTGATCCCCAAGTGATGTTAATTAATATCACCAATAATATAATATTGTTAGTTAATGATTTACATACTTTTTAATAAATATAATTCATGGTTAATCTGACTAGAAATACGACATGACTCATTTATAAGTCAAAAAACCAATAAATAATAAAACCAAACTATTAACCATAACAGTTTTTTTTAAACCATAATTATAAGAGTATATAATCCATAATACAATAAATTAATGCATAGAAGATCCATTTGATGATAAAAATATAATAAAACTATTTTATGGTTATGGTGAGAGATAAATATGGAATAAGATGAAAAATACCAAATTGGAGACATGTGATGAGTCAAACATTATATTTTACATCCTCGAGTAGCTATAACACTGAGTTGGGAACCAACCACGCTTCTATAATATGAAAAAATTATCTTCTAGTGTAATAAAATATCTATAATTACTTTTATATAGCATAAAGGTAGTATAATGTTTGTTTAATTACACTATGGTGTCCATGCATGGTATAACAATCATGCTCTTTATTATACACTTAAGCTTGATTTATTATATAAAATTTCACTTATGACAACATTGAGGATCAAGAGGTCTAGAGTATTGGGAATTATGATAGTTACATAACATCGTAAAACATAAAATTCAAAATCTTTATTGAAATATTCTTTTACATGACCACAACATTTCTTCGTACTTAGCATTGCATGGGATAAATGAGGACATACATAAGAAATTGGTAATCTTTAAAGCCCAGTAAGGGAATAAACAAGGAATAATAGTAATAATACAATACATGTTAGGAAATGTCATAACAACATATCATAAGAGAAACATGGGCATAAAGGCATGATATAACATGATTATCATACCATTGAGATGTGGGAACAACATTTAACATGATATTTGTATGATCCAAGGCTCATTCCACATGGAGCATGCATAAATGATCATTTCACATGAATCTTCATGTGTAAAACCTAATTTCTCATGAATTAGAATGATTCAACACACATTACACATGACGTATCATGATACTATTATTTACCCAAGGCATTGGAGCGCTATTATGGGGCACCCATCTTAATCATTTCATTTCATGCATAAGTGTGCCACATGGATCATATAATAAGGAATAAATCAAAATGATATGTTTTTACACAATTAAATAATGTGGAATAAATAAATTTAAATATAATTCAATAATTATATGTCCATAAAGGTGATTAATATTGATAGAGAAATGATAATTGTATTCACTATACTATGATTTTGCCTTAGAAAACTGTTGTGCAATTCTAGCAGCATAACAGCGTGAAAAAACTATAAAAATGGATGATGCGATAGAAACGGGTATCTCATAATATGTACATGAAATGGATATGATTTGGGTAATATATACATATCCCAGCACAAGGAATTTAAAAATAAATAGTGTAACATAATAGAAAACTTGATGAATGGGGAGAAATGGAATAACTCTTAAAATATTTTGGCTTTGTAACTTGTGTACATGGGAGGGATTAATGAGAGATAAAGAGGTATCTCATCATTCAAACCTAATTAGAGAAATATGGGGGATGTGAGAAATATTACCCTAAACTTTTTAATTGAAATTAAAAGGGTATAACAACATAAAGAAATGTGGATAAAAATGAGCAAGAATGAAATCCCTTAAAGAATTTTGGTATGGAAACACGTGTATATGGAAGGAATTAATTTGAGAGAAAGGGGTATTTTTCAATTAAAACATAAGTAGGGTAGTATTTGTGATGTTCAAAGTCATACCTAAACATTTTTAATTGAATATAATAGGATATAACCACTTAAATAAACATGGAAAAACAACAAGAAAGGATGAAATCCCTTACGGATGTCAGGCAAGGGCAGAAGTATACATGGAAGCCATTAAAGAGAGGGATATGGGAATATCATCATTAAAAAATAAGTAGATAAGTTTAGGGGGGGGGGGCATTAAAAATCATACGAAAACATTTTTATTTGAAAATATAAAGGCTTAACTATATAAGGAAACATGCACATAGATAAGGATGGAAGGAAAGTGAGGATCCCTTACTTGGAAGTGTGATCTCAAAAGCTTGGGAAATGATTGAGAGAAGCTTCATTGGAGATTGGGGCACCTTGTATTGAGTCTAGATAGAGGAGGTCAGAGTAGGAATGTGGTCCAATGGTTTTGAGTGAAGAGAAGTGGGATCTTAGGTTGGATTATATATTAAAAGGGAGAGGAATTCTTTAATATTTCACAAGCTTACGTTTTGGAATCTATATAAATAAATATTTAAATCAAAAAAATATCCCATGGTTTTGAACATGGGTTTTACCCAATGGGAGTGTAAAATATTATTTTATAAGGCTAATGTTTGATCATATTAATATATTAGGCTTTCGTATGTGTATGTGAGTCACACTCTCAAGGAAATGATTTTAAAATAATAAAATATTTTATAAGTCCTAGAGGGTCCTGTAAGGCATCATAAAATTAATCAAACAAATCTAAAATTACATTATTTTATATGTAAAACATATATTTATGAAATATCTATTTAATATAATTTTATTACATCACTATTGGTTCATTTTGATGTCATAAAATAAATTATATATTTATACAATATTTAATTATTACCCAAAAAATCGATTGTCTCAGAAAATTTGGAAAATTTCAATGTCAGATGATTTTGACATCCAGAATCCCAAAATAATATAAATTTTATCTTGATAATTTTATAAATATGTAAAATGTCAATTTTAAAATAAAAACTGACATTTATTTAAAATTCTTGGGTTTTGACAAAAACAATTTTCAAACCATATTAAAAATATCAATTGTATTCATAAACCTTTTAAAATAATTTATACTTAAAAAATTTAGATATAATATTTAAAATATTAATTAATTAAAAAATCCATTAATTAATGAAAATACATTTCTTAAATGAATGTAAATATTAACTAAAATTACTATTTGTTCATTAAAACTTATTTAAAAATTAACAATAACAAAATGAATTTATATTATTTATACAAAAATAATTAAAATAATAATATTTCTAGGGTATTGTTATATAACCCCTTATAATAAATTCATAAGTCCAAAGGTTAAGGTGTGCGATGGTGACAGACTCAAGGGTGTCATGGATAACATCTATCTAAAGGTAATCATTATGAACTTCCATGTCTCCCATAGGTGGCTCCATTCAAGATTAACGTATTGAAGCTCAACTTGGGATTGGTCCAGAGGTTAGCCCAGTGGCGCTTCCTCCTTTCTGATCTCTGACAAATGAGATTCTTATGGAGAAATTATTCTTAATGAGCCCATCAATTCCATTTTCTTGGTAAATTTGATTTTTTAAAGCCCAATATTTATACTAATCATGTGATCACTATTCAACAGATATATTAGCAATGGTAAATATTCATAATGGTATTTTAAAATCCAAAAATAGAAAACCAAAAAAGTGAAATGTTTTATATAACCATTTTACATAATAATAAATTTCATTAGATAATTAGGAATTTCCATTAATAAATGATTAGGTTGTTACAATATTCCTCCCTTAGGAAATTTCTCCTTTATAATTATCATTTCCCACATTAAAATAGATGTGGGTAAATCTACTTCATCACTTCCTTTGAATCCCATGTTGCTTCTTCAAACTAATGGTTCCTTTACAACACTATGATGAAGGGTATGTCTTATTTCGTAGAACTTTTTCCCTATGCTCTAAGTTCTTCATCGGATTCTCTTCATATGAGGGGTTATTATCCAGTAGTACCACTTATAAATTGAGTACATGCAATGGGTCAAATATGTACTTCCTCACATGTTATAAATGGAGTACATCGTTTACTTGAGATATGTTCGGTGGGAGTGCTTATCAATTGGCCACTATTCTAAAGTGATCAAGGATCTCAAAAGGGACGATGTACCTTGCACTATGGTTTCCCTTATTCCCATATATCATAACTCTATTCCTTAATGATATGTGGAGAAATACCATGTATCAAACAAAAAACTCTAGGTATCATCAATGATTATCAACATAGATCTGTTCTCAACTCTGAGCAGTTTTAATGTGTTGATGGATGGGCTTAACCTTTTTGACCATATCTTCAATATTTTCTAGACCAAGGAGTTTTTACTCCCCAACATTATCCGAACATGTTGATGCTCTACAACTCTTCCAATAAAGTGCTTCATAAGGATCCATTTTGATTTTTGTGTGGGAACTATTATTGTCTGAGAACTCAACTAGAGGAATATGTTGATCCCATATACCTTTGAAGTCCACTGAGAAAGCTCTCAACTTGTCCTAAAGTATTTGGATAGTATGTTCATATTGGCCATTAATTTCAGGATGATAATTCATACTAATGTTCATCTCTGTATTCAGAGTGTGTTGGAGACTCTTCCAAAACATTTAGGTTAATCTTGGATCTCGATTGGATACAATCGATAGTGGTACTCCATGATACAGTACCACTTTTCCGATGTATATCTGTTCCAATTGATCCAAACAAAAATCATCTCAAATTGCAATGAAGTGTAAAATCTTGGTAAGATGACCCACAACAACCCAGATATCATTTCTTCCTTTGGATGTCGTTTGAATTCCAGTAGCAAAGTCCATGGGTATGTTCTCCCATTTCCATGTTTTTATGGATAATGGTTGAATTACATCCTTACACTTATGCCTCTCTGCCTTCACTTGCGGACATAACAGACACATTGATGTATACTCAATGATCTCCATCTTCATGTTATCCAACCAATATTACTCTCTGAGATCTTGATACGTCATTGTGTTTCCTAGTTGAATAGTGAAACATGACCTTTGTGCATCATCCAAAAGTGCATTCATTAACTTTGGACATAATGGAAGACATAGTCTTAACCCAAATCTCACAATTCCCTCCTCATTAACATTGATCTCTGAGGATTTACACTTTTTAATAGTTTCCACTTTGTTCTAAATTCCCACATCATCCTTTTGAGCATCCTTTAACCATTCCAAAAGGGATAGTTGAGAGATAATTTTTGAAAGGTGTGATGATTTTCCATTATTTATGATTCCCATGTCTATCTTCATCAATTCTAAGAATATTGGATCCTTTTCAATTCAAATTAATGATAGAATCATTGTGTCTTTTCTACTTAGATCATCTTCCAGTTTATATTCATTCCCAAGATGGTAGTGAATTTGGCATTCATAGTATTTTATCATCTCTTACTATCTTAATTGGAGCATATTCATCTCTTTCTGTGTGAATATATACTTGAGGCTTTTTTGATTCGTATATATTTCACAATTCTCCCCAAAGAAGCAGTGTCCCGAAATTTTTAAATAGAATATTACTTCATCAAACTCTAGATCATTTTTTGGGTAGTTCTTCTTGTGAACATTCATTTTCCAGGAAACATAGAAATTGAATTTGTCATTTTTGAACAACACACAACCCATACCCTACTTTTAAGCATCACTGAATACAACAAAAAGTTCTCCACTTGTGGGTAGTGTGAGAATGGTATTAGTGATAAGCCTATTTTTCAACTCCATGAAGCTATCTTTTCATTCATCACTCTATAAAAACATGACTCCCTTTTGGTTTATTTAGGTAAGAGGTTTTAAAAATCGTGAAAAATTCCTAAAAAATCAGAGATAATATCCAGCTAATGGAAGGAATCAATGGATATCCATCACTGATGTTGGCCATATCCATCCCTAAAATGAAACTATCTTGAAGGAATATAGATATATATCAGTGCTTGTGATGCTATGGCCCATAAATGAGATATCCTTCAATCAGAAATCACACTCACTATACATTTTATATAGATTATCCTTTCATCTGGTCTCTAGTACAATGCTTAGATTCTCCACATGCTCCTCCCTGGTTTTATAGTATATTAAAATATCATCTATAAAGACTACCATAAATTTGACAAGGTAATCTATAAAGACTCTATTAATCATGTCCATTAAGATTTATGGAGCGTTAGTGAGTCCAAAAGGCATTATTATGAATTTATAGTGCCTGTACCACGTACAAAAAATAGTCATGGGGATATCCTCCTCCTTCACCGTTACTTTGTAATATCCAGACCTAAGGTCCACCTTGGAGAGTTATTAATCTCCACTTAACTGATCATACAAGTCCGAAATTCAGGGTAGATGACAATTGTTCTTTAGAGTAATTTTTTGACCTCACAATATTCATTGTAAAGGCGCATTGACCCATCCATCTTCTTGGAAAGGAGGACTGGTGCACCCCATGGGGAACCAATTGGGTGTGTAAACTCTTTATCCAGATTCACCTATAGATTTTTCTTTATCTCCTAAATCTCCACAAAATTCATTCTATATGGAGTCATGGATATTGGTAATACCCAATTTGTAAGATCAATTGAGAATTCAATATCTCTTATAGGAGGAAGATCATGTAATACCTCGAGAAACACATCAATGAATTTCCTTATAAATTTTAGGTCTTCAAGGATGGTTTCATCTTTAGACTCCATCATATGAGCATGATACACATGCTAATAGGGAAATAATACCAATTCATGAGATGATGGTGTTAAATATGATTCGTCATTCAATTTTCACTTGTACAAAATCGGGGGTCTAATATCCATATGGAGAGTGATTTCCCTCTCACAGAAATTTATGTTGGATCTATATAAGGAAAACCAATCCAGACCAAGAATTTCTTCAAATTCAACTAGAGGGATTATGAAAAGGTTCACCAGGAAGTTCAATCCCCAAATTGTGATAAGGGAGGAGTTATATTCATGGGATGAAATGATTGCTCCGTTTTTTATTCTAAAAAATATCTCTACTTTCATGATTTGTGGTGGTGTTGGGATTGTTCTACTAAACTTTTAGGATATAAAATAATTAATAGATCTAGAATCAAAAAGTACATTCAAAATTCTTGAATAAATAACAGTGTATCTCTCACCACATTGTTGTCAGGGTTCTCTTCGGTAGTAGTAAGGGCATAATCCCTCCCTTACTGCCTTGGAGGTTTTTGTTTGCCTCCAAAAAACCTTGTATTAGTGCACTGGATTGCAAAGTTCCCTAGTTATATGTAGTTTAAGCAATGATAAACGCATTGAGGGTTAAACGGAGCATTACTCTCCTTTTTTCTAGAATTATGTATTTCTTGTTGTTAATTAAGGGCTTGGTTCCCTTCTCATCCACACCTAAATCATTTCATCCCCCCTTTAGGCAATTTCCGGGGTACTTCTTTCGACACCTTTAGAAATTGGGGTGCTATAATTTTTATCACCGTTGGATTTATCTATCGGATCTCTAAAATTAATGTCCACATTCCTCTTTTTATCCCTATTCTACCCCTGAGATTCTCTGATCTCCATTTCAACTTTGATTTCACATCAAACAATTTCTTCAAAGCTATCAATGTCACAGATTTCTAGGGCTTTCTGAAGGCTAGGTTTTAGCCCACTAAATAAGTGGGAGACCTTCTATTCTGGGGGAATTACAAAGTAGAAGTTGTATTTTGAAAGCCTTGTGATGTTTACCTTGTATGCTCAGATGGATTCATCATCTATTTCCATGACGGAAAATACTTTCTATTCCATATTATGTCAGAGGGTCCGAGAAAAATATTAATCAAAAACATTTTCTTAAAATCCTTAAATTCTAATGCCTCGACATCTTCCTCAAGCATTGTATTTTTGAACAATGTCTAATATTTATGAGCTTCACCCTTTATATGATAATAATCCAGAAGAACATTCTCTTGTTCATAATATTGAAGGATGGAGAAGATCTTATCTATGGAGTTGATCCATTATTCGATGATTGAGGGATCACATGATCCATTAAATATAAGAGGAATTTGTCTCATGAAGCTCTATATTGAGGATTGATATTTCTTAGGAGGGTGAGATTATGCTCTTGAACCATGTTTATATTCAAAATATGAGTTAATTAAGAGGTAATCATGAAAATGATTTTGATTCCCTCTCCCATCAGATTGGGAATCTCATTAGAAAAGTCATCACGATGTTCTTTGTATTGGTTGTTATCATGAGTTCTATTATTATCGGTCATTGGTTGGAATAAAAGGAATGTTAGGGGTAACACATAAAGTGTAATATGAAGGAAAAAAATGATAATTTATATATTACATTTATTTCTTTATCTTATGAATTTATAGGCACCAATCTATATTATCTATGATATACTTCCCCATATATATTCTTAGGGGAATTTTTTCCCTTTAATAATGGTTCATAATAAAATTATGAATTTACCCAAGGATATCCCCCACAAGTGTCAAACCAAGAGTGTAACAGGGCCCATTGTCATGCATCGGTTCCTGTTCGAGTCTAGCTCAAAGCAATGTTTTTGAGTTTTACCATGAGACACATCTGTGATAGAGCCATCACTACTTGTTTGTATCTTGAAAATGATGTATTTTCATAAAAAACCACTTACTCTATACTCACCTAAATTTAGGGATGTTTTTATTATACTTAGTATTATCCCTAAGGATTTCAATAGAGTTTTCAAATACTAATCTCATAAATTACTAAACCTATCATTTGATATCAATTAAAACAACCATGATCGTTATTACAAACTTAAGCATGATATATTGCATAAACATTATCTTAAGACAACTCTGAGGATCCAGAAGTTGTGTGAACGGGTAAATTAAGAGCATTACATAAAAACTTAAAGCATCAAATACAACATCTTTATTGAAATATTTTATCACATGACCACAACATTCCTTCGTACTTAGCGTTGCATCGGTTAGCCCGAGGACATAAAAAAGAACAGGGTGATCTATAAATACCATTTATGGTGTAAACATGGCATAACATGAAGAATAAAATAAATGTTAGCCAATAGAGATATCAATGGATCATAATAGAAACATGAACATAAAGGCATGATATAGCAAGATTATCAAAACATGGAGATGTGGCAACCGTATTTAACATGATATTAACATGATCCAAGGCTCATTGCACAGGGATCATGAGTAAACCCTCATAGAACATGATCATGAATGATTAAAACTTTATTTTATGTGAATTTAAATGAGTCAAAACTCATTTCACAAGACCTATCATGAAATTATTCTTTACCCAACCCATTGGAGTACTGTCCGGGCACAACCCTCTTAATCATTTCATTTCAGGAATAAGTGTGCCACCGGGATCATATAACATCGAATCATCGAACATAATAATCTATTACATGATTAAATAATGTGTAATAAATACATTTACGTACCATTTTATAAGTATATGTGCATATAAGTGTATACCCTTGATAGATAAATGTGCATGGTATTCACTACACAATGATTTTGGCTAGGAAAATTATGGTGCAGTTTCAGCAGCATAACGATGTGACATAAAAATTCATAAAAATAGTTGATGAGAGATAATGGTGTATATAATCATATATTCATGAAATGTTAATGAATGGGTAATAAAGATACATGTCCCAACACCTGTAATTTGGAAATAAACGGTGTTACCTGATAAGGAAACATGATGAATGTTGAGAAATGGAATAACATTTACGAAATTTCAGCATGGTAATAGGTGTAGATGAGAGGGATTAATGAGTGTGAAAGAGGTATTTTATCAATAAAAAAATGAAGGAAGTATGTGGGAGGTGAAAAATCATACCCCAACATTTTTAATTGAAAATTAAAGGGTATAACAACATAAGGAATCATGGAAAAAAATGTGAAAGGAGGAAATATCTTAGGAAATTTCGGCACAGTAACAGGAGTACATTGAAGGAATTGATGGGAGATAAATGGGTCTATCATCATTTAAACATAAAGAGGATAGTATAGTGTAGGTGAAAACTCATACCTCAATATTTTTAATTTAAAATAAATCGGTTTAAAAAATAATGAAACAAGGAAAAAATGAGAATGGATGAAATCCCTTACGGAATTTCGGCTTGGTAACGGGTGTACATGGAAAAAATTAATGAGAGAGAAAGGGGTCAACCATCAATAAAACATAACTAGGGATGTATATGGGAGGTGAAAAAAAATACTCCAAAATTTTTAATTGAAAATATAATTTCATAACTATATATTGAAAATTGGACATATATAAGGAAAGAAGGAATGTGAGGATCCCTTATTTTGAAGTGTGATCCCAAAGGCTTTGGAGTGGATTGAGAGAGGATTAATGGGAGTTGGGGTGAGATAGGAGGATTATATACATTATATGGAAGATTAGGGACGTGATGAAAGGGTTTTTAGCTAAGATAATTGGAATACTGGGTTGGTTTATATTGGAAATGACATGGGAATTCTCTAATATAACAGAAACATAGGTTTTGGAATCTATATAATTAATTATGTAAAACCGAAAACCAACCCACAGTTTTTTCCAATTGTTTTTGAAAAAGGGGAGTTGAAAATATTATTTTATATGGCTAATGGCAGAACTTATTAATATATAATTAATTCTTATGTGGAGGGGAGTGACACTCTCAAAGAAATCATTTTAAAATGTTAAAATATTTTCTATGTCTTGGAGGGTCCACTAAGGTATCATAAAATTAATCAAACAAATATAAAATCAACTTATTTTAACGTTAAAATATATATTGGCCTAATTTAACATTTATAGTATTTTATTACATCAATATTGGGTCATTAGGTTGTCATACAACACATTATTTATTTAAATGATATATAATTTTTACCCAAAAATTCTACTGTCACAAAAAATTATGAAGAACTCCCTATTAAATAATTTCAAAATCCTGAATCCAAAAATAATATTCATTTAATCTAAATATTTTTCTAAATATGTTAATTTTCAATTTTAAAATAGGAATTAACGTATATTGAAAATTCATTGGTTTTGACAAAAACTGTTTTCAAACCATTATAAAAATATCATCTGTATTCATAAGAATTGTAGGATCATTTATATTTAATAATAATTAATTTAGATATATTATTTAAAATATTTTTTAATTAAAAAATTCATTTATTCCAAAAAATAAATTTACTAATTGAATTTAAATATTAAATAAATACACTATTTGTGCTTTATAACCTATTTACAAAGTAATAATAATAAAATGAATGTATATTCATTGTTATAAAATAATGCACATAAAATTAGTTCTAGGTTTTTGTTACAAATCCACATATAAAACCCACAAAAGACCTATGTGTAATGTGTGAGATGGTGACAGACTCTTGGGTGACTCATATAACATCGCTCGGGTGACAATCTCTATTTACATTCACTTTTCTCATAGATGGTTTCATTCAAGCTTAACATTTTGAATCTCTTCATGGGAATGGTCAAGTGATAATCCCAGCGATGCTACCTCCTTTATGAGTTCTGAAAAATGGTCTTCATATAGAATAATCCTATGGTATTTGGCCAACACATCCTTTTTCGGAGTAAATTGGATTTGTTAAATTGCTAAATTTATAGAGATCATCTGAACACTGTTCAACAGATATATTTTCAAGGGTAAGAAAATGTAAAGTTTTTTTTAAATCCAAAAAATAAAACCAAGGATGATCATATGTTTTATATAACTATTTTACATAAAAAGACTTTTAATTTGATCAGGAGGAATTTTAAATAATAAATGTTGGGGTTATTACAATATTTTCCCATATGAAATTTCACCCTAAATATTTCCTTTTACCTCACTAAAAGAGATGAGGGTAACCCTACTTCATCACTTCTTCAGATTCCCATTTTTCTTCTTCAAACTTCTGGTTTCTCCACAACACTTTGACGAGGGGCATTGTCTTATTTCATAGAACTTTTTCCCCATGATCTAAAATCTTCACCAGCTTTTCTTCACAAGAGAGGTCTTTCTCCAATGGTACCACCATTGGATTGAGTAAATGCAATGGGTCTGGAATGTGTTTCTACAACAGTGATACATGGAATACATCATGTACTTGGGATAGGATTAGTGGGAAATCTTGTCGATAGGCCACCGGTCCAATGCGACCATGGATCTCAAAAGGGCTGATGTAACATAGACTATGCATTCCATTAATCAAAAATCACATAACTCTCTTCCATGATGTTTTGTGGAAGAATACCATGTATCCAACATCGTTATCTAGGTCTCATCAATGATTATTAGCATAGCTCTTTTTTGACTCAGAGAAACTTTAATATGCTTCTGGATAGTCTTACACTTCTCCAAAATTTCATCAACCATTTCTAGACATAGGAGTTTTCACTCCCCAAGTTCATCCCAACATGCTGGTGTTTTTCACCTCCACTTATAATGTTCATTATAAGAATCCATTTCGATTATTGAGTGGAAACTGTTATTGTAAAAGAACACAATAAGAGTAATATGTTCATCCCATCCAAATTGGAAGTCCACCGAGCAAGTTCTCAACATATCCTCATCTGTTTAGACTGTCTTCTTAGATTGGACATCAGTTTGAGGTTGATAAAACGTATTGAAGCTCATCTCAGTATTCAGAGCATATTGGAGACTCTTCCAGAACATAGAGTTGAATCATGGATATCGATCAGATACAATTGATAGTGGTACTCCATGAAACATTACCACTTCTCTAATAAATATAAGTGTCAGTTGTTCCAATGAGAAATCCACATGAATTGTAATAAAGTGTGACGTATTTGGAAGATGATCCACAACAAACCAAATAGCATTTCTTCCTTTGGATTTATTTGGAAGTCTAGTGACAAATTCCATGGTGATATTCTCCCAATTCCATGTTGGTATGGGTAATGGTTGCATCATACCCTTAGACTTATGCATCTCTACATTCACTAGGTAACATACCAGGAACTTTGATGTATACTCAGTGATATCCTTATTCATGCCATCCAACTGATAACGATCTTGGAGATCTTGATACATCTTTGTGTTTCCTGGGTGAATGGAGAAATTCGTATTATGTGCATCATCCAAAAGTTCTTTCTTTAACTCTAGACTTGATAGAACACATTGTCTTGACCAAAATCTCACAATTCATTCTTTATTAACATTGAACTATGAGGATTTCACTTTTTTGAAAGTTTCCACTTTCTTCTGAATTCCCACATAATCATTTTGAGCATCCTTTAACCATTCCAAAAGGGATGGTTGAGAAATAATTTGTGGAAAGATTGATGATGTTCGATTATTTATAATTACCATGTCCATGTTAATCAAATCTAAGAAGATTGTATCCTATTCAAATCTAATAAATAATATAATGTTTGGGTCCTTTCTAATTAGAGAATCTGCCACATTATTCACTTTCCTTAGATGGTAATGAATTGAATAGTCATAGTCTATGATCAGCTCCAACCATCTTTATTAGAGTGTACTCATCTCTTTCTGTATGAATATATACTTGAGGATTTTGAGAGCCATATATATTTCACACCTCTCCCCCAAGAGGTAACGTCCCAAAGTTTTTAAAGTGAAGATTACCACTACAAACTCATGATCATGTGTTGTATATATTTTCCCATGAAACTTAAATTTCCTTGAAGCATAGGCATTGGATTTTTCATTTTTTGTCAACATACATCTCAAGACCTTCTTCAATGAATCACTGAATATAATGGAATTTTCTCTACTCATGGGTACTGTCAGCATGTTCATAGTGATAAGACTCTATTTCAACTCATTGAAGATATCATCACATTAATCACTCACAAAAAACATGAATTTATTCCATGTTAGCCTGGTAGGAGGGTTTGACAATCGTGAGAACATTCTCAAAAATCATAGATAATATTCTACTAACCCCAGGATGCTATAGATATCTCTCACCGATGTCAGCCTCTCTCACCCATCAATTAAAGCTGTCTAGGAGGGATCCATAGATATCCAATTGTGTGTGATGATATGAACCATGAATGAGACCTCGTCCAACTAGAACTAACACTTACTGTACTTTTAATGGAGATTCTCTTTTTACAAGGTCTCTATTACTTTTCGTAGATTCTTGCCATGATCCTTCTTAGTTTTGAAGTATATTTGAATATCATCTGTATAGACTACCAAAAATTTGTCAAGATAATCTATAAAGGATCTATTCATCATTTCCCTTAATATTTCATGATCATTAGTGATTCAAAAAGGAATTACTATGAATTCATAGTGCCTGAACCTTGTTTGGAAAGCAGTCTTGGGGATATCCTCCTTCTTCAACATTGCTTGGTAATAACCTTACAACATACACACCTGAGAGAATTATTATTCTTCACATAGCTGATCTAAAATGTCATAAATTCAGGGTAGATGATACTTTTTCTTTATTGTGATTTTTTTTTCTCATGATAATAAATGAAAAGGAGCATTGAACCATTATTCTTCCTGACGAAGAGGACTGGTGAACCCCATGGTGAAACAATTGGGTATATAAACCATTTTTCCATATTCTATTATAGCTGTTTCTTTATCTCCTAAATCTCCACAAAATACATTATATATTGAGTCTTGTATATTTTCAAGGCCCCATGTTTATGATAAATCTATAATTCAACATCTCCTCTAGGAGTAAGACTATGAAATTCCTTGAGAAACACTTTAATGAATTCCCTCACAAATGGAATGTCTCGAAGGATTTTTTCATCCTTATACTCAATCATCTGACCAATATATGCATTCTCATTGGGAAATAATATCCAAAATTGAGATGATGGTGATAAAAAAGATTCATCATCCTCCTTGAAAAAATATAATCGGGGGTTGATTCGAGATATAGAGAGTGATTTCCCTCTCATGGAAATTTTAGTTGGCTCTATATAGGTAAATCCAATCCATGCCATGAATTGCATCATATTCCACTAGAGGGAGTATGATAAGGTTCAATAGGAAGTCAAATCCCCAAATTGTGATAGGGGATGAGTTATATTCATGGGATTCAATTGTTTACCCATTTTTTGTTCTCACCAAAATCTCTACATCCAGGATTTCTGTTGGGTATGGAATTGTCCTACTAAAATTTTGGGATAAGAAAGAATTCATAAAACCAGAATCAAATAGTATGATCACTATTTTATAAGAAATATCTAGAATACTTATCACCACATAGTTGTCAGGGTTCACTTCGGTGGTAGTGATGGAAAACAATCCTCCTTACTTATTTAGAGGTTGTCTGTTGCCTCCGAATACCATTAGCTTATAGAAATTGTTTTTAAAGTGCCATGGTTATTTAAAGTTAAAGTAATGGGAAATATGTTGAGGGTATAACAAAGTATTATTCTCTTCTATCACAGTTATGGGGGTTTCTTGTCATCAATTAATGGCTAGGTTCCCTTCTCATCCACACCTAAAGCATTTCCTCGCCCCATTCAGGAAATTTCTAGGGTGCTTCTTTCTACAACTTTGGCAAGTGTGGTGCTGAAATTTATTAGCACCATTGGATTTATCCATCAGACCTCAAGAAAAAAATTTCACTCTCCTCTTCTTTTCACCATAATACACCTAAGATTATTTGTTCTCCATTTTGACATTGAGGGAACATCGAACGATTTCCACATAGCTACCAATGTCATGAATTTATATAGATTTATGCAGGCTATGTTTTGCCCCCCCACCCAATTAGCATTCAACCTTGAATTAGGGGGTAATAAGAAATCCCACGACATATCGTGAAATCCTTGTGATGTTTTCCCCATTGGCTCTGATGGATTCATCATATTTTTTAGGGAAACAAAGTCTATTTTAATATTAAGATAGTAGGTGCGAGGAAAATATTTATTGGAAAACATTTTTTAGAAATCATTCAATTCCAATTCCTTAATCTCTTCATAAATCTTCTTTTTTTATCAATGTACACTATTGATCATCTTCACCTTCCATAAAATAAGTATCTAGAAGAACCTTATCTTGTTCGGAACACTTATGGATGGATAAGATCTTCTCAATGGAGTTGATCCATTGTTCAGTGATTGGGGGATCATATGACCCATTGAAATGAGGACACATTTATCTCATAAAGATCTCTATTACGGATTATTCTTTCTAAAGGGGGATTGGATGATCCTATTGACCAATGTTTCTATTCAAAACATGAATTAACTGATTGATTATTATGGAAATGATTGTGATTCCTGCTCTCATTAGATTGGGATCTCATTATAACAATCATCACATTGATCTTCACATCGATAGTTATCCAAAGTCCTCCTATTAATCTCCATTAGCTGGAATAAAAGGAAATATAACAGTAACACATCAAGGGGAATCCGAAGAAAAAAATGGTATAACATATAGATTACATTTATTTTCATTACTTATGAATTTATAGAATTCAATCTATGTTACCTATGATCTACATCCCAACATATATTATTAGGGGAATATTTTTTATTACCTCAAAAAGGGTTCATTCTATGCTTATGAATTTTCAAAATATAATCCCCCAGAAGTGTCTAACCAAGAGTAAAACAAGACCTTTTTTCGTGCTTAAGTTATAGTTTGAGTCTAGCTTGAAGTAGTGTTTTTTGGTTTTACCCCTATATACACCTATGCTAGAGCCACCTGTACTTGTTCATATCCAAAGAAGGCTGTATATTTATGATACACCGCATAGTCTATAAAAAAATTAGGGATATTATTATTACACTTCATCATATATCTAAGTATTCCAATAGTGTTTTATAATCCTAATCTAAAAAATTTCTAAACATATCCTTTGATACCAACTATAACAACTATGCTCTTTATCACACACTTAAACATGATTTATTACATAAACGTGAACTGAAGACAAATACAAGGATCAAAAGGTCTAGTGTCTTGGGAAATTAGTATCATTACATAATAACTTAAAACATAAAATAAAACATCTTTATTGAAAAATTGTTTTGCATTACAACAACATTCCTTCGTTCCTAATATTTCAAGGGATAAACTGGGGACATACATAAGAAAAGGGTGATCTATAAATCCCAGCTAGGGATTAAAAATATAATAACTTGTAGAATAAAATACATTATAGAAAATAGGAATATCAATGGATCATAAGAGAGACATGAATATAATGGAATGATATGGAATGATTATCATAACATGGAGATGTGGCAACAACATTTAAGATCATATTATCATGAGCCTAGGATCACTGCCCCTAGAGTATGAGTAAACCCACATTTCACATGAATTGGAACACGTAAACCCACATTGGACATGAATTATCATGAGTCTAAAATCATTTCATGTGATTTATCATGATAATATTCTTTACCCAATGCATTAGAGTGCTATCAGGGAACACCGTTCGTAATCATTTCATTTAATGCATAAGTGTGCCACATGGATCATATAACATGGAATCATTCAGAATCATAATTTATTCCACATTTAAATAATGTTTAATACATACATGTATGTACTATTCAATATGTATATGTGCATAAAGGTGAAGACCCTTGATAGATAAATAGTTATGGTATTCACTATACATTGATTTTGGCTTGGAAAATCATGGCGCAATTTTGGCAGCATAATGGTGTTACATAAAAATTCATAAAAATGGATGATGAGGGATAAAGGGGTATCTAGTCATATGTACGTGAAATGGATAATAATGGTTTAATATAGATACACATCCCAAAACATGGACTTTGTAAATAAAAGGCATAACATATTAAAGAAACTAGAAGAACAAGGATAAATGGAATAACTCTTATGAAATTTTGGCATGGTAACGACACTACATGGGAGGGATTAATGGGATAGAAACATGTATCTCATCATTCAAATAAAAGTAGGGAATTATGGGTGACGAGATATATCATACCGCAACATTTTTAATTGAAAATAAAATTGTATAACAATAAGACGAAACTTGTATAAAAATTAGAAATGAAGAAATCCCTTATAGAATTTCGACATGGTAACAGGTGTACATGGATGGAATTAATGATAGAGAAAGGGGTATATAATCAATAAAACATAATTATGGATTTATATGGGAATTGATAAATCATAACTCATCATATTTAATTGAAATTAAATAGCCATAAAAAATATAAGGAAACATGGACATAAATAAGGATGGTAGGAAAGTGGGTATCCCTTACATGGAAGGGTGATCCCAAATGCTTGGGAAAGCCTTGAGAGAGGCTTACTGGTAGATTGTGGTACCTTGGGAGAATTTTAGAGAGATAGAAAAGGATTAGGGGCGTTCTCCAAGGTTTTTGGGAGAAGAGAAGTGGGATCTTGGGTTGTATTATATATGAAAAAATGGAGAATTCATTAATATTTCATAATATTAGGTTTTGGAATCGATGTAATTAAATATTTAAAACTAGAAATAAAACCATGGTTCTTTCTAAACGGGAGTGGAAAACATTATTTTATATGTCCAATGGCTGAAATTATTTAAATATACGGCTTGATTTTGTGGAGGTGAGTCACACACTCAAGGAAATCATTTTAAAATGTTAAAATAATTTATAAGTCTTGGAGGGTCCACTAAGGCATCATAAAAGTAATAAATCAAATCTTAAATCTCAGTATTTTAAAGGAAAAAACACATATTAGCTGAATAATTATTTTTTTACTATTTCATTACATAACTATTTGGTCATTATGATGTCATAAACAAACTATATATTTTAACTATATTCAATTTTTACCAAAAAATAAGATTCTCTCAAAAAATTATGATAAATTTACATATAGATAATTTAGATTTACTATATCAAAAAATAATATTATTTTTTTCTAAATAATTTTTTAAATATGTTTTATTTTCATTTTTAAAATAAAAACCAACATTTATTGGAAATTCATTGGTGTTGAAAAAACTATTTTCACACCTTAAAAAAAATTTCAATTGTATTAATAAAAATTGTATGATCATTTATATTTAACAAAATATTAATTTAGATATAATATTTAAAATATAAATTAATTCATCAAAATATATTCATTAATTGTATGTATATATTTACTAAAAATACTATTTATGCTTTGAAACATATTTACAACGTATCAAAAATAAAATGACTGTATATTCATTATACAAAAATAATATACATAATAACATTGATAGGGTCTTGTTACATAACCCCTTATAACACCCAGACAATACATATGGTTAAGGTGTACGATGGTGATAGACTCTTGGGTGTCTTGGATAACATTGCACGAGTGGTAATTTCTATTAAATTCCACTTCTCCTATAGGTAGTTTCGTTCTTGCTTAATGTGTTGAAGCTCAGTTTGGGCTTGGTCCAGAGAGAATCCCAGTGACGCTACCTTTTTTCTAAGCTCTACAAAATTGGATTCGTATGGAAAAATTCTACTAGATGAGGCCATCACTTCCTTTTATTTAGTAAATTGGATTTATTGATACTCTATTTTTATACTAATCATGTGATCACTATTCAACTACTATATTAGAAAGGATAAAACTCTTAACATTTAAAAAAACATAAAACCAAGGAAGTTCGTATATTTTATATAACCATTTTACATAATAAGAAATTTAATTTGATCAAGATGAATTTTCATTAATTCAAGTTTGGGTCGTTATACATGCTGTGATAATAAAATACTCAATAGTGTACCATCAAAGATGTCCCAACATAACAATGATATAACATTTTTATGAATTAATGGTTCCATATATATATATATTATAAAATGATTTATAAATAATATAAGATATAACAGTATATCACTAACAAATAAATTCAATGACTAGTATGAGTTTTAAGTAATATGTGTTCCTACTTATACTACATTTATTGATTATCATTTCAGAATTTGAGATAATACTCCCCGACCATCATTAATGGAAGGAAATCATTCCAATAAAAAAATTACACATGTATACATATAAACTTACACTTATGAGTTGAAGTGTAAAGACAAGTTCATGTGCTAGAGACCTATCCTATGTATATAAGTTAAGCCTATAAAATCATAGAAACATCATATATTGTCCTAGATAAAAGGTTAATTTGTATAATGATTTATGGATTTTTTATCCAATTTGATACTAGTGAATGGTAATCTTGTATCACATCCCTTACCCTGTTTTACATCATTAACGGGTGTAATTTCTGGTAGTTTAGTAACAACAATATCCAGGCTATTCATCTCTATTCACAATCAAGGATGTAACCAAGAATAACCAGAAGTAGTCTAAATGTTTAAAAAAATACCTAATAATATCAATCTATTTTCATGATATAATAAATAAATACTATGTTCAGTAAAATAGAATTTTCCATGATCCAGATAATATTACAATAATTATCACACATATCATTTTATATGTCATGTTGAAAACATACTATTCATAATATATAAATACAGTCAGGATATGGATATAAATTATCACAATACCATACATACATAATAGAATTAAACATATAATACAAGTGAAACATTATGAAATATATTAGTTAAACAAATAATTTCAATCAAAAAATAATCAAATATGCTAGAAATATCCCAATGGAAAAATTTTGGTTGGCCTAGCTAAAACCCCTAGAAATACTTGATTGGTTCCATTTATGTCAATATATAATTCATTGTATTATCTTGAATAATTTCAATCAATCGAACCATTATTTTTAAAGATGTAATAATAATGGTATGGCTCTAGACATCATGATAATGAGATAGCCTACAGTCAGGTGAAACCATTTATAGAAGACTACTTATTACTATTAATCGTTATCAAGGTCTTGGTTTATTTTCCAATGCATGATTTAGGATTTTAAATTTATTATTATTATAATTAAAATTTATATATATCCATTATTTAATAATGTATGAATGTGTAACCATAATATATTTTTTCTATAAAATAAATTATGCATAAGGAAAAGAAAAAAATTGGGAATTTTGTTATGAAATTTTTATAAAATAGTGTATATTTAAAATGTAACATTCATTAAGAATTATCCTATATTTATTCCTTTTTAATAACCTTGAATTTTATCAAGTTTCATGGTTAGGAATGTACTAAAACTATTAGGCTTTTTTGGGTTTAATCACTCACCACCACCTCATAAATAAAGCCACCATATCACCCCTAAAATATTATATTAATAAAATGTTCCTTTTAGTTATATAACATATATAGTATTTAGGAGTAAATACGATTACATGTTTTTATTAGATTAAATATTTAAGAATTAAGAGTGTATAACTTAGTTTTAATAATTGAAAATAAAGATTAGTTTATGATAAGCTTTAATTTATATCATTTATGTTATTTCAAATGTGGATTAAAACAAATAATCTATTAATATTATCCATGGAAACAAATAAATATCATAAAAGGAAATTTATAGCACATTGGGAAAATTTGGAATTTTTTTTGGCTTATGTTTTGTTTACCCAAAGAATATATAGAAGGAAACCCAACTACAATATGGGGAAAGACTAGTAAAGAATATTTATGAAATTGACTATTTTAATAAGATTGAATAAGTAATCAAGGGTAAGGGGGTTTTACTACATTGAGTCAAACAGTCCTCATTGAATAATTTTATTTCATATAATAGAAAATGTGTTTTAAAACCATTATTTTATATCTTCTCACATATAGATAATTTTATCTATCAATTTACAAAAAAACTATTAAAAATGAGAGTTTATAATCCCAGAATAACTTGGTGTGTCCATACCACATACCAATATTAATGGTGAGATTTAATACCTCCAAAAAATCATCAGGAAGACCATAAAACTGTTAAACCATGATTCTATTATCAAAAATAAAAATCTACAAAATAGTATAACTATGGAATAAACAAAAAAATAAAGAAAACCCAAACAATAAAACAATATAATTTCTAAAAAATATTGTATCCATAAGACCTAAATAATCTTTAAGGATTCAACTTAACATTACAACCTAGAAATTATTGATCCCACTAACAATTCAACCATTAATATACTTCCACTAAAATGGTAATGGATGAAGAGAAAAATACCAACAAAAGCTTCATTGGTGAAAGAGAGGTGGAATCCCAATGAATTACTTTGAATTCCCCTTTGCCTTAGTGGAATTAAATTTAGATACCAGTCTTAGAGGAGATAAAATCATAAAAGACTATAAAAATTAGGGAACAATAGTGTCAGGAGAGATTTTACATTGGAATTGACATTAAAACAAGTCTTAAATCATTCTTGGATCAAGAGATATAAAATAAGAAGAAGAAAGGTCCAAGAAAGACCTTGGGAGACGATTCCTTAAGTGTGGAGTGAATTTATATAAAGGGAACCACCCATAGCGGCTAAAATAGTATAGATAAAAGGACTTAAATGAAAAAAATTTAAATTTTAAATAGATCTAAGCCACCAGTTTCCCATTCTATGGCCACCTGATACCCTGTTGTCACCCATGGAATACCTAGTGATCTACATATTCCACCATGTACCTAGTACCCTATACCATGTTTTAGGGACAACCTAATACCCTTGTACTACAGTTGGTTACAACCTTTGTCCACCTAAAAATGTTCCCCCTTCTAAATACCAAATTATTTTCACAAAATAAATAGTTAATTCCCCAACACATAATACTAGAATTTAATCATTGAAAAAATTCCCTTAAATAATATCAAAAAGTCCAATACAGATATTTCTTTTTTCCTTTAAATAATTCTTATTTGAGGCCGTGATAATTCATTCATCACTATAGTTTGTACACAAGTTGTTACATCAGAATTTTCAAGATGAAATAATTATAAAAGGAATGGAATAATTATTTATCATAGAGTTGAACTTGACCAATAACCATGTAATTAGCTCGATAATGGAAATAGATAAATCTAGTAGAGGATCTTTGGGTTGTTGGAAGTTAGGATATGAGGAGTCCGAATTGGGTGGTTTGAGAAAGGTATCATATTTTCCATCTTTGTGTGGGTAATACTGATAACGTAACTTATGTGGGAATTCTAGACACATTTAAACAAAATTTAATTGACCACCGATAATGTGATGGGTTTTTGGGAAGATGGGTAATATATATAGTTTTTTACAGATGATTTCACTTTCAGCTGAAGATCATGGATCACATCCCTCCTAAGGATCTTATCTAATATCAAGAGAAGTTCAGGGTTAATGTATTTATTGTTTTTTTAAACATACGATATAGTATATTACATGATTTTAAAAAACAAGGTAGGTTTATAATATATATTGTGACTCCATTTGGAGTTCATGAATCTAGATTTTTAGGTTTAAGGATATTTAAGGTGACTGGGAAAACACTTTCTGACCAAGATAGAGAGTCATTGATAGTTATAGGTATGTCTTGATCATGCTAATATGAATTTTAATGAAATTCAATGGTGAATAGTTTTTGTTATCTATAAAGTACTAACATTGGGATTGTTTAGGTTTTGACATCAATAGTGACGAGAGATAATTTCATGTTTGATGACTAGTAATTATGGTTATAAGCTGATGGTTGGGTATAATACCATAACTATGTTAGGTAGACTAGATAAGATGTAACTAGGTATGTGATTAATATTTTGGGGTTTAATAATAGTTGTAATAATTTTCGTTGAGTATATTGGTCGATGTGATTGAGAATATGTGGATGCATTTAGTATCATGTTGATGCATATTAGAAGGATATACGAGTTTCCATCAAAAGATGGTTAGTATTATGGATTGCTAAAACATGTGGATAAGGTGTTATATGGTGGGGTGGGTATAATTAGAATGTTTTAAGGTCTTAAGTTGAAACTATATAATTTTTAAAATAGAAACCAATGTTTCATAGAGTATATGACACACAACACAAATCCTAAAAAACTATAAAATATTATTATTTAAATATGGCCAGTATGACCTAACTGTCAAATTGAAAGGTGTGAATAGAAATAAATAATTTATGAAATATATATAAACACCTTACTCAATACAAATATATTGAACAATTCCTATGAATGAAGAATAGAATTTTTAATTAATATGTTTTATATTTTGAAAATTACATATTCTTAAAAATTGTTCTTTATTTTTTTTTATTTTTTGAAAAATTATTATAATTAATATCTAGAATTTTTAAAAAATATATTTGGTATAATTATAGTAATTTTCTAAATGATCATATCCAAATTTGTATAGGTTTATCTTTTGTGAATTTTCTAAATTGATTTATTTTTTAGTGAATGGTGAAAATTACTCATTTTTTAAATAATGTAATTTTTCTAATTAAATAAATTAAATTAAAAATCACAATATATTTTTTATTTGGTATTATACTTAAATATAAATAAGTTTATAGATTATAATATAATTAAATTATTATTAATAAAAAAAATTATGTTTTTCGAAAAGTTATTTATTTTCCTTAAAAACAAGGTTTTCACCTAAAATTTTTAAGTGCATATTGGTTATCCATTTTAATAAATTTAAATAAACCCTAATAAAGAAATATAAAAAAGAGAGTTATAGATTATATATATAATAATATTAATTTTAATTTATACAATAATTATTGCAGAATTATATTTAAGATAATATCCTCTTGATCTTGAAAAAAGCATTCTCAAGAAAAAATCATTTTTATCACGTTATGAAAGTTTAATTTAAAATTTAAATTTTCCAGTTTTATGATTATAATTTGATTAAATTTATTAAATATTTTTAATAATAATTAATAAAATTAGGTTATAATTTATTATTATTATTTTTTCATAATGAATTTTAAAAATAGTAAAAATGAATTTAGGTAGTTAAGGATAAAACATGGTTTTGTGTATTACATGAGCTTGTGTTAAAATTATTTCTCCACACACACAATAATATAATATTACTAATTAGATTTTATATTTAGTACTATTTTTTAAAAAATAGCTAATAATTTTTACTTTATTTGAAGGATCAAAGTGTTAATTACATAGGTTGAAAAATCTATTACTATGTTGAAAACTAAAATGGTTAAAGTGAGTAACCAAAATGGTAGAGGGTATATAATGATTAAATAATTATTCATTATAATTATCAAGGTATTAATGAACCATATATTCATTACTCTACATAATTAATCAATTATTGAAAAACTTTGGTGGATAACGACTTCAAATTTTTGATTAGTTTCACGCATTTTCAATAATGTCACTCCTAATCACTAATTTGAGGGAACATCATATCCTAATTTATTCAGACAAAAATTGAATTTTGGTTTACTCAATAACTAACAAAATCACTTAATAAATTCCTTGAACACATTCTATATTCATTGGTCAAATTATGAAACCCGCATTAGATGGATTTTGGTTAAAACATAAGTTGGTTGTCTGAAGAATATGTATCAATTTTGAAAGTGAATTTTCTTTTATTTATTATTCAACCTATGTAAATTATTATCAAACCATGTTGATATAATATCATAAATCTATCCTGTATACTAATAAGTTATTTTTATCTCACCCTTGACCCCACCCTTGTAGCTTAGAGATTTTGTCTACATTGTTACATTTTCATAACAAACAAATAATCACATCCTGAAGAACCAAACATTTCAGCTGTCTCAGTATGGTAGATATATAATTTAAAAACACATTATATTTTAAAAATTGAAATATAAAAGTAATATTATTTTATAAATAAATTCTTCCCTTTATCATATTTCTATATATCATTCAAAAAATACTTAATGGTATTTTGTAGAAAATAAAACATAAGAAATGGGTGATCTTAAATTCTTAGTAAGGGTAATCGTATATTAGAAGCTATGAATAAATAAGGAATAATCAATATTTTAAGGTAAATTACCTAAAAACCTTAATGTTAATCAATATATTTTTATTAATATGGTAGGAATAAATGATTATCAAATAATTTCATATAAATAACAACATGTTCATGAAACTTTACCACATATATCCTAACTAATGAAGTAATAATATGGAATATCAATAACATCATTCAGAATGATGGAATTAATAATTATGGTAATAATAAAAATAATTTCAAGTCTTTTATATAGACATAAAATAACATTGTGGGTTATTCCAAGACAACTAATATCGTTGAGGCTTGTGAAAACACAACAATATAAATGTGTAAGGACATGGCCCAAACCACATCTAGTTTGTCTCATGAAATCTTTTGATCCATCGAGGGGTTATACCAAGCCCTAACCATCATATATAAATGTTAATTAGTTCCTCATATAAAAGGGGGTGAAACATAATCAATATAATTTTTTTATTGAAAAATAACATTGGAAATCTAAATAATTACCCCAACCAAAAAACATAATCAAAAACCTTTCAATGTAAAATGTTGAATGGTAATAAAATTATATATTCTCAAATAAACTGATCATAAATCATCCAAGGATGGAATAAATATGATTTCAATAAAGCATATCCCATGTGTATCATATGTACATCATTGGGATAATTTCAATGACCAATAGAAAAAACATAAAAATATAATTAAAATTATACTTAAGGAAAATATACTTTTCATTTGAAAATAAAATTATAAACCTAAATTTTTTGAAACCATATTAAAACCCTATTATTTTAAAATAAAATTTGAAACATTTATCGATCATGATTAACAGAAATTATTTACATGAACAGTGTGTCAAAAAAAATCCATTCACATTTTTGGTAAAAGCCAAAAGCTAATTATTTTGGAAATGAAAAATTGAATCCATTAAAGACATTTTTTAAAATAAAAAATGGTTAGAATAATATTTATTAAATAATTTTTAAAATGATAAATTTTTTTTTTGAAATTTTGTTTAGAAAAAATGGTTTTTGATGAAATAAGATTTCTGACCGTAGAGAGAAATAAAGTTGGATTCTCCTACAAAAAATATTAATATAAATTTAATATCATAGACTGAAAAATGGTGATAATACTTTAAAATATCATTTATAAATAGATATTATTAAAATTGAATTATTTTATGTTTTATATGAAAAATAACTCCCACAATGGATACTTGAACTGAAACATTCCCAAATAAATATGATATTATGTAATAATCCATCACAAAGTTGGTAACATTTGTGTCATAAGACACATCAAAGAAATAACATTAACTGAAACTTTAAATTACATGAAGGTAAATTTATTCCTAATATAACAAAAAATGTTCAGTATATACACAACAAAAAATAAATATGTGGGGAATATAGCGTATGACTCATGGAGGAAAAAGTGGGACCAGAAACCCATACCTCCTACATCATTTTTTTTAACATGATTTTACTTTTGGTATTGTTGTTTAAATCATGTTATTAACTTTTATAAAGTCATATTAATATTTATTATTTCATATACTCTCATATTATAAAAAATTATCACCTCTTCATTTATAATCTTTCTATATTGTCATTGTTTCAAGTGTTAATTGTTTGGTTTTTTCATGCATGTTTTGTTATGAATGATATGGTTCTTTGAAAAATTATATAGTTACATGAACAAAAGAATTATAATAATTATATAATTATAAATTTATACATAATTTATAATTTTGAAACCAATCATTAACAATGTTAATGAAAAATGAACATTGTTACAATCATGGAGATGACAGGTCGTATGTACGCCTAAGTAATGTTTGCATTTTTAAATTATACCATGGGATGAAAAAAGAGATATTTTATATTTTAAAAAATATAATAATATCATAAAAACCATATTATATCCTTAAATATACATATATATATATATATGATCCATGTGGTGTGGGGTTGAAAGAGAGTCACATATCTTCGTGAAGGCGGTTGTCCACACATACTTGAATGGTGTTACCATTTTTACATGTAAAATGAAAATGATATATGTTATGTTTTAATTACTATAAATATTTTATTATTATTATAAAAATGATTTAATTTATATCACATATAATCATTAATATTATCATTTTTGCCTTCCATGTAAATCATTAGTGAAAAATATATCACATCACTTCGTGAGGCCGTAGCCTGACATACACATGAGAGACGTTATCATATAACCTACGTAATGGAATGTGAAATTTTGAGTATGATTTAATGAATCTAAAGGTTTAATTATAATATAATTAAAATTTATATAATTTGTATGCATCATAATACCCAATTTTGAGAAGCGGTAATGAAAAAATTTATGATATCAATTCGTGAGTTGGTATTCCTCTGTAAACACGAATGATGATTTTGAAACCAATTTGATGGAAGTTGGGATAGTTTTAGGACATGAACATATTGAAAAAATATCATTAAACATAATTTACATAGTTTATTAGATTGTTATGGTTTAATAATTATTTATGGTGGTTGAGTAATAAATATAATAAAAACACTCATTGAATAATGTTACCTCTTCTTTAGGTAACCTCCTAAGTTTTACAAAAAATCCATTCAAGGATAGATTTATGTCAAGAATAAGGATTCTAGGATGAGGTGACAGAAGTTAGGAATTTATTTGTTCAAATTGTTTTTCAAACCAAAAATATTGTGATGGTGTGAATAAAAGTAGAGAGAGTGGCCTTTTATAATTGAAGTGAGTGGCACACATTTAATTTTTTTGTTAAAAATGATTACCACATTTTTCACTTCAAACAGGGTCTAAAATTGATAATTCATGATAATTATTATTTATATGGTCTAAATATTTTCTTCTAAAACATCTAGAAAATTAAACAATGACCATGGTTCGAAATTGTGGCCGTAGGCCCAAAAACCGTGGCGATAGCATATGGCCACATTTTTGAAAAACCATAGCCGCTATAGTTGTGGAAGTAGGTAAGACCCACTGCCGCAGTTTTAAACATGTTAATTTCCCAATAATTCCACAATTTAACCATCGAATTTGGGTAGTTAAGGCCATGGCTAAAACCGTGGTACTAGGTTCTACAACCATGGTTAAAAACATTGCAAGATACCGCATAATTACATGGTTTAACAATGGCACTAGGGCCCTACTACCCTGGTTAAAACAGTGGTGGTATAATTCAAATGGTATAAAAAACAAATTCAGTCCCCTAACCAGACAACCCCTTACACCTCTGGACCACCACTGGGTATCCCCCATGCACCCCTTTAAACACACCATGCACCCCCAGAACACCCCCCAAATAGCCCCTTAGCACCTCCTTGAACACCCCCTTGCACCCCCTGGGAAGCCCACGTGCACCCCCTTGAACACCCCCCTGCTCCCCCAGAACACCCCCCGTGCACCCCCCCTGGACAGCCCCTTTTCGCCCCCAAAACACCCCATGTACCCCCAGAACACCTCCCTGTACCCCCATGGGCCTCCCCATTTCACGCCATTAAACACCCCCCATGCACCCCATTTCACCCCTAGACATCCCCCTTGCACCAACATGTCCCCTGGACAACCCCCTTGCACCCTCTTGAACACCCCGCACACCCCCCCGGACAGACCCCATTCACCCCTAGATAGAACCTGTCTACCACCTGGACACCCCCATGCCCCCCTTACCCCCATTCCCCATATAGAAATTGCTTGTATAATAATTAAATGAAATTCCCTTTGTATTTATATAATCATAACATTCAGTATATGATAACAATATGCTATTCACCCTACAAGATCAAAACAACACATGAAAGCAATGACAAATACACCTAGCATGGATTATTAATTTCAGTAGATAGAAGACAATAGAAAAATAAATGACGTAGAATACTCCCCTGAGTGACAGCTTCTAATCCCAATACACCCTCCTCAAACTTTTTTGAACAAATCTGGTATAAATATTAAACCACCTATAAATGAGGAAACAACATCCTATTAGAATCTTATTCCCATATATGAAATAGTAGAAACTAGCAGCAAACTCATGATTTAGAGATTATAATTCCACTTGATATAGCACATGAATATAACTAATTGAAATCCAAATCTAATTTCAGAAAAAAAAACATGTAATGTGTCCATCAAAACTTGAAAATGATATCAACATGACATAAAACATGCACATTCCTAGAATACCATAACATTAATTTCAAACAAATATAATATCTACAAATTAAGCATGGTGAGATGTTAACATTATTATGGAGTCTCAAATACCAAACATAATTTACAAAATGATCATCATTCAATATTACATTTCACTTTTTCCAGTCCCCCTACCCCTGGCCCACCCCCCTTGTCCTCCCCCTTTCAAACCTAGAAAGCCCCCTTGCACCACCCTGGACACCCATGAATCCCCCTAGACACCCCCTGAACCCCCTTAGACACCCCATGAACCCCCCGACCCCTCCCTAATCCCCACACAATTCCCCCCAGGACATCCCCCTTGCACCCCCCCCGGCACCCCCATGCCCCCATGGAAAACCCCCTTGCACCCCCTGGACACCCCCTACACCCCATGTAGTAGCCCAACCCTCCTCCATGTCCCCTGCACACTGCCCCCCTGAAAATCCCCTTGCACCCCCTAGACACACCACCATGCCCCCCCTGGACAGCCCCCTGGACACCCCCTACACCCCCACTGGACACCCATGACCCCCTTGGACAGCCCCCCTGGACACCCCCCGTACCCCCTACCCCTTAAACACATTCCCATGCCCCCCTAGATAGCCTCCTGGACACCTCCTTCACTGAAAACTCTCCCTTCCTTTATATTAATTATCATTTGTATTATTCTTATTTCTTGAGATGATGTCGAATGAGGCATCGCATGATCAACAGAGTGATCATGTGAAGAATTAGTCATCACAGAGATTGTTCCATCATTCCAGCAATTATGGAGATGTAGAGAATATCGACATTCATAAGATCCCAAGATCCTCGGGCATTTGAATAGGTCATTAACACACCATAAAAAAAGAAGGAACACCACCTATATAAAACAAGGAAATACCCTGATATTGGTTGTTGTTGGTTTTATGAGAACTCGATAGTAACTCTCAAAACTAACAAGCTCGTGTGATTCAATCACGTGAAGAAGAACTCACAAAACCATCTTCGTTACGCGATGGTAAGGGGGAACCCACGGACAAACCATAGTCTAATGAAGGTGATTCCGCAGACATATCTACTGTCTCACAAGGGAAAAACCTAAAAGACACCAGGTCTTGGAAAGAGGATAAAGAGAACTCACATACTCACCATATCTCATGCAATGTATTTATGCAAGACATATTCTGATCACACAATGTTCTTGAGATCCTGTGAAGCAACTCTTTGTTTATGCAAGGTAATTTGGTGATCCACACATGGATTCATGCGAAGGTAGTCAACAAATCACATAACATTGCTTAGATCATGTGCTTTTCATGATACACTGAATAAGAAATGAAGTTAAAGGTTTCATAAAACCCTTTCTATCCATGAAATCCATGCAAGAAAAATTTAGATACCCTAAACAAGACTTTAAATGAATCCTAAAGTAATAGAACATATAATCAAGTGTGTTATTGTTTCAGATTCTATGCAACCTATTCCCCCTCACCCTGAACTACCCTCGGCACACTGCCCCCACCCAGAAACCCCCATACCACCCCTCCAAAGCACCCTTCACCCCCACCCACCCTGCAGTAGCCCACCCACCCTCCCCCTACACCATCACACCACCTGCCCCCTACCTTCCCCCAGCACACTACCCCCACCAAGCCCCCTTCACCCCCTCCCCCTTCCCCCCACCCCTAACCACCCTCTCTTCCCCCTGCACACTACCCCCCACCGTGCCCCCCTGCACACAGCCCCCCAATCTTCACCCCCTACCCCGACCCCCCGACCCCCCAAAAAGAAAAGATTGATTTATTTCAGATAAAAAATGTAAACATCCATCTTCATCCACTACCGTACCAGATTAATTATGAAAAAAATGATGGTGAAAAAGCCCATTGTCAAAAAAATTCCACTAAAGAAAACATATTCAAACTCAGTTGCAATATTATATAAACGCACAACCTATGTTAAAAGAATATAGAAACAAATAATCAAACTAACAAATGAAATCAGTGACAAATAAACTCATAATGCATTGTAAATTTAAGTGGAAATAAGAGAGTAGAAATTTAAATGAGGTAGAATACTCCCCTGAGTGATCGATTCCAAATCCAAGACTCTTTCCTCTTTATCTTTGTCAAAAACATTTAGTATAAAAATTGAATCACATGTAAACCATGAAATTTTAGCATATTGGTATCTTATTCCCATATATACAATAGTTGAAACTAACACCAAACTCAGGATTTAAAAATTATAATTCAGCTTGATAGTGCACATGAATAAAACTAACTGAAATTCAAATCGAATTTCAACAAAAAACATGTAATGTATCCATCATAAATTGAAAAAGATATCAACGTGGCATAATGCATATACATTTCTAGAATACCAGTCCCCCCTTTAGTTCCCCACCCTCACTGCCAGTTCCCCCCATGCACCCCTAACCCTACTAGTTCTCCCACCCCTTACACCCACTCCCCCTACACATCCCCCTTGCCCCTACATGTCCCCCTTGCCCTCCCCCCCTTCACCCCCTCCCACTACCAGTCCCCCGCCCCCTACCCCTGCCAGTCCCCCTAGCCCCTACCCCACCCCCTTGCAACCCCACCACCTGCACCCCCCTTTCTAGTCCCCCTTTCTAGTCCCCCCACTCCCCATGCCAGTTCCCCACTGCCCTTGTTATTCCCCCACCCCTGCCCTCCCCTTGGACCCCCTGCTCCTACTAGTCCCCCACTCATTCCCCATTGCACCGAGAACTACAAACTGAAGATTTTTTCGTTCCTCGTAACTAGCATGGAATCAAAAAATTGAATACAATATTTACCTTATATGCTTTGATATAATCAAGGTTCAAATTATTCCTTGATTGGGATGATACTGTCCCATATCTACCATCACTTTAGAGAGTCTCTTGTGCAGCTCTCAAAAACATCAGATTCAGGTGACGTTCCATCAAACTGCAAGGAAAACAGCAGCGTAAATACCTGAAATTCATCATTGAAAAATGAAAAACGGTATTTGAGGGTGAGCATACATGGATCTGGTGTACCATCAAGGCTTGTTTCCCCATGGTAAATGTAATCCTACAGAAAAAGATAATATAATCATGTACGACACATACAACCCTAGAAATCACCTGTCAAAGTCAATCCGAACCTTAAACTCCTAAAGCCAATTCTTTCTAAAATCTATATTTTTATTTCTGAATGCAAGCTCAATTGTGTTTCCATATACATCATTGACCCACATAAATTTCTTCTTGTGCTTTTGGATGTCACTGATGTATTATTTTCTTTTTTTAGATGTTATTGTACGAAACCCCCATTATAGAAATTTCCAAAAAAAACAATTCGAAAACATTGATTTATTGTGTTATTATAGAAATGAATATCGATTATATAACCTTTATGTGAATTGAATCCAAAGCCCTCTTGAACCCCCCCCCCCACCGCCTCACCCCCAGCTCCCCCCCCCCCCCCGCCCCCCCCCCCCCCCCGTACAAACCTGCAGTATACAAATACAACATACACATACCCCTGTAACGAATTACAAAAACCATTGAAGTATCTCATTTTAACATAAATAAAAAAACTACTAATACATATAAAATTTATATTTTATAAACAATGAAAACAAAATGATAGATATAAAAACTATCAATAATGTCGCTCAAAAATGTCATCTGAATCCTCATCATCATCAGCACCGATATCAACAACATCAACGTGTGTACCATCATCAGCAGCAGCATCATCACCAGCTGCATATTCATCCTCTCCACCATCAGAATCATCTTCAGAATCTCCACCAACATCTTTAGATACACAATCATCGTCATCCTCATACATTGAACACAAACTTGATAATCATCCTTCCAAGATTACAGCACCCTCTGTCGGAAGTGAAGAGCATATAGGTGATATCAACTTGAACAATTGTTCATTTTATTTTCTTCCACATCTTTTGAGACTCTTTTCTAACTTATTGCATTGTTGTCTCAATGGAACAATGTTATTGTTCTTAGGTAACCATTCCTGCAATATTTCTAGAAGATTCAATATCTGATGACCAACATTTAGACAACAATATTTTCTTCTAGGTTTACAAAGAACTCTGCCATTGTGCTCGTTGCCAAGAACCTGATGTAAATAATCATTTGGTCCAAATGTTTCGGGTTCCTTTTCCATTAGAGCATGAACAGAATCATATAAAAGGGAGTTTCTATTTTAATAGATATTCAAAAAAAAATCCATTGAAATGATCCGACATGTTATGAGTAAAATGTCAACAACCTTTTTTTATGAAATCTAGACCAAAACATAAGTATCATATGTACTTTTATAGACTTTATACTAGTTTTATAAGTTAGTATAACTTATATAAGTATCTAGGGGTGCTGTTTGGGTTCACAGATATATTAGTAGTGGTTATGGACCTATTTGATAGTCTAAACCTTATCAGGAATTGAATGGATTTCATATTTTTATATTTAAACCTTATCAACAATTGATCTTATTTAATTATCATTAGGAATAATAAAGATAGTGGAATATAATGTATTGACCAATATAATACCATAATAAAATGTGATTTAATTGACTCAAGCATTCTCATTCCCTATGAGGAAAACACAACTGATATAATTTTCAATGAATGAAACTGCATACTATAAGCTAAAAATTTAAAAACATTCTTACAATTTTTTCATGCGTTGCCTGATTCACAGCCATTCCATATTTGTTTTTCCTAGTAGAACAAAACAATAATGATTAGGGAACACGTCCTTCAAAATTTAATGCCCATTTCTACATGAAAAATGAACATAAATAACCGAAAAAATAAATGTATATTCAATGTTAAATCATATATTACCTCTGACAGTTCATGATCTGGTAGTGTATTTCAGCCCAGAGTATGATTACAAATCTTGGTGCCCTTATTTCTTATGTTTCTTGCAGATGAATCCTATTATTAACAAAAAATAAACTAGCATTTCAACAAGTAAAAAGGGATAATAAATCATCATTTCATGTTAGCAATTTAACGAGTTCAAGACATAACTGAAATAACCAGGTCTGGAAAATAAAACTAGACATAATCACATCTAATAAAATAAACCACTTTAGAAAACAATGATTACTAGAAAAAGGAAATTTATTAAAAACATTAAAATTGTAAATTATCATCAAAGTGGAACAACCCCAAAATGTAATTAATACTTTGTATTGTGAAACTGGGAATTCATTGAAGATTGGTTCATTTTTAAGAGGGGTACCACTTCTTTTTTTCTAAACAACATGTGGGTCATGCATATAGTCTAGCCACATCTCCCCTAGTTCCATTAACCTAGATCTCTTAGTGTGGAGACCATATGGGAAGATATAGTGAAGTTTAATATTTAAACACATTTATCAATAATACTTTATAATTAAATTGAAAACTAATTTTAAAAAATATATTACCAAAATATCTTCCCAAGCCTTGTCTTTTATTTTTTGTCCAACTTTTGTCCACTCGATTGGTTGAACCAGCACAATATTAATATAACTTCGGAGTGTCCCCATGAAACTCTACAATTTTTCACCATTTTCTTCAATAATTTTCAATTCCCTGTTATACTGAACCATAATTTGCATGTGTCTATTACACACTTTATACATCCTTGTATGACCATGCCTTTTAATAGAAGAGGGTCCTAAAAAGAAACAAATATTTTACACATATATAACTGAAATATAATAAATATTTGTTAATTTCATTACAATATAAACAGTTACTAGTAGCACAACTTATTGTTACTTGATCACGCACACTATGTTGAGGGGAAGAAACTGGAGAATTGTCCTCAATAATAGACTCTAGATACTGAGGTTGGGTAGGAGGGTATGGTTATACAGGGGGGCATAACCAATGGAGATGTACCCTCCATATTAGACCATGGATGCAGAGGGTTGGTAGGAGGGTATGGGTATACTGGAGGCATAACCATTGCCAGTGTACCCTGTAGAGATGAAGATGAATAAGGTTAAAAAGGCTGAGGGATAGAAGGATATGAACTACCCAACACGATAGGCGGAGGAAATGGATAAAAAGGATGACCACACATGTTTGGATAAGGAATATAAGTGTGGGGCATGATGGGAGGAAACTATCCCTATGACTGCTGAGCCATGGAATGTGAGGCGGTACATGTAGGGGGATGCATGTAGGGTTGGTCCTATACTCTGGAGTTCCTAAACCATCATCAGTGAACACAAGTTGCCTCCTTGATGATTCTTGTTCATATTAAATAAGATTTTTGGAATGTTCATACATAATATATAAATAAATAAACAAAGGACTCACCAGAACAATCATGTTTTTTAAGACAAATTCCCTAAGTCAGCGATGATTTTCTGCCATTTTTTCCCCGAACCTCCTCATAAGACATATTAATCTGTAAATGAAAAATTGATTTGAAGATTTTTTAAATATAACAAACCATTAAATAACTATAATGATGCCAAAAAATAATATTATTTTTCAAAACATTACATCTTCCATTAAGATTTTTTTATTATGCTCTTTACTCACTAAATAAGAAAATTACAAAACAAAGGAAGATTATACTTTAAATGTTTAAAAAAACATACACCAGTTCAGAATAATATAATCAGAAAACTTTGAAACATGTAACGCTACACATTCTCAATTATAATTTCTAGTTCACAATCCATTCTCACAATTGAATCACCTATATCATCGAACAATATATTTGACCGAATACTGACCGGGTCATCCAAAACATCACCATCATCCAATGCTTCATAAAAAATGTGTCTAATAATAACACCAAATTGCGATTTTAAAGGGTCATTTACATAAAATACCTTTCTAGCATGTAATGAATGAATATAAGGCTCATCTGTTCACCGCTGGCATTTCATATCAATCACTGCAAAATAGAAATTATATATATACCAGCCTTGTCTTCTCATTGAATCAAACCAATTTCATGTCATCATAGAGACAAGACCATGTGCATAGTAATCCAATAAAAAAATTCCCTCAAAAACCCCATAATACGACATATTTTCTAATCGAGGGTTTCTGTCTGATGCACTTGCATAAAAATCAATTGTAGCGCTTATCATGAAATTTTCCTGCTGTGTTTCCATCTTTGTTGCACAACTATTTATAATTAATTTAAAACCATCGGCAACCACAGATTTACAATCATGAACCACATTGTTCACACCAAATGACAATGCCCTTATTTCAGTAGATACATCATCCATTGGTAAACTCTGGACAAAAAATATATCGACAATGAATATTGAACAACTAACCATGATTTGTTAATATAAACAAAAGAATTTGTTACCTTTGAATTCAACCTGGTTGGAAATTCATTGCTGTGTAATTCTTCCGCCTCTTTATAGATAATTAGCCATGTACTCTTTTCATAATTTCACTATGTTCTCTGCAAATATTAAAATTTTATGATGTCAGGAACCATTATCAAAATTACCAATGAAAATATATATATTTATAATTTTAATTACTTGATGTAATCGCTAGCCATGCCACAGTTAAATAATGTCGTATGATGAGCCATTTCCCACCCATCCTTATTAAAAGTATACAACATGTATGATCAAGATATCCCTTCAGTTTGAGGCAGTGACAAAAATGTTGGCTCAATGGGATCATATTTCTCATCTTTACTTCTCATGGGCTGATTAGATCTAGTGGTGACATTAGGAAAATACATTGAACAAAGATCCAAGCATTCCTATGCTAAATAACCTTTTAAAATAGATCCTTTGGGATGATTCTTATTTCTCACATAATATTTCAATATAAACATCATTCTTTCTCTTGGATACATCCAATGACTTGAAATGGGACCACAAAAAATAACTTCTTTCGGAAGATGCATGGTTAGAAGTAACATACATGTAAAAAATGATTGGGGAAATATTTTTCCATGTGAAAAAGAATGATCAGTGTGTCATTTTTTAGTTTTTTCAAAACACTTTTGTTACATATTTTAGAAAAACAATATCGATAAATGTGAAAGAATCTAATCACAGTGACCCTGACATTATGTGATAGTAAATGTCGAATGGAAATAGGAATAAATTCATGCAATAGGACATAGTAGTCTTAAGTTTTTAGGGGTTTTAGTTTCACATCTCAACTATTCACTCATTTTGAAGTGTTACTTGAATGACCCTATGAAACCTTTTAACTTTCGAAGACATGAAGAATTTTTTTTCTCTAACTTGTCATAAAAAAATGAAAAATGGTGTTTCAATAGATTCTGGCCAATTCACTTAGGATGAAGTCTTGGTTTTATACCCCAATCCATTAAATCATGATGTGAGAACACATCATCTTTCGTATTTCCCTTTACATTAAAAATATTTCAAGTGACATTTCTTAGACATTTTTCTCAATATGCATTAAATCCAAGATGTGATGAAACAAATTTGATGAGAAATATTGAAAATCAAAGAATATACATTTCTTTCTCTAATTATTGTTGAAATTCAAAGGAACATTCTTCCACTTGTTGGAATTTAACTGACCCCTTCCAAGAACAAAATTCAAACTATCAAGTTCTTTAAGGATATCACCCCCTGACATTCACTGAGGTATTTCATCTTTTTCTATGGAATTATCAATCTATCTTCTATTTTTCTGTATGGATGATCCATTTGTAGAAATCGTTGTAGCCCTATGAAGCTAAATGTTCATCAAAACATTAATCTCCTAGAATGTGTACTTTTCATACATATATGGAAAGATAATATCCCCTTGGTATTCCAAACAGATATCACTCTAAATGTAAGGAATACATTTATTTTCCATAATAATGATGCACAACTTATAATGTAATCCTTTCTAAATGCATCATATTTCTGCACCCCAACAGTCCAAAGCTCCTTCAACTCATCTATTAATGGTTGAAAATATATATTAATATCATTTCCAGGATCATTGGGTCATAAAATCAATATAATCATGATTGTAAATGTCTTTTTCATATACATACATGATGGAAAATTATAAATATGAATGAAAAAAGTCCATGTAATTTGTCCAGTATGCGTCTGCTTAAATGGGTTGAAACCATCACATGACAATCTGAATCTAACATTCCATGGTTCGGCTGCAAAATCTGGATTTAACCTATCAAATTATTTCCTTGCTAAACCATCAGAAGGATGAATTATATCATCATTATCCTTATTTCTTTCATCTTCATTCCATATCATATTCTTATCCATTTGTTCTAACATTAAATGTTACTAAAGTCTAGAAATCAAATTGAAAGTGGCACATCAGTTTCTATGGAACAAAAGATTGAGTTATATCTCTATTAATCTCCCATCTAGATGTACCACATTATTTTCAGTCATTTAACTCGACATTATCCTTCCATAATTGACAACAATCTTTAGGGAATTCATGGATTTTCATACTTGAAATTCCAAATTTTAAAAAAAATTTTGATGCCATATAATCAATTTCAGGAACACATGCATCATAAGGTAGAAATTCCATAAAAAGAGTAAGTAGATAGTTGATCATGGTATTACTAAATCCATACATTGTTTTCCCATGATACAGTCACATTATATACTCTAGTTTGGTCATTTTATCACATGACTGTTAAACTGGGGTATTTGTGTCTTCTAACAACTCTTTAACAAGCTCAACATCATCATTGTGATCATTAGATGAAAACATTGTTCACGCATTCATTTACTCTTCCACTAATCTACACGAAGTGTTGTCGTGAGAAGAAAATGGAAACCAATCGGAAATCAAAATTTCCTTTCTGATCCTTTCATATGAATCAATGTGATTTTCTGTTTTAACTTTTTTTCCATTGTGATACCAAATATGATATCATTTTTGAATACCTTTTTCAGTGTTGTGGTAACATAATTCCTCACATGCTAACCATGTTCGTACAATGAAATCAAAATATGGGCATCAAATCAATCCTCTGTCTGAACCATTATTGAATGCAAAATCCAAAAAATATTCCAACTCCTTCTGAAAGTCCACAGTGAGTTGATCAACATTATACGTCCAGCTTCTATCCATTCTAATATTAATAATCAAACAGTTAGTAAAATTGTTTATTTTAAATAACAAAATTGAAACAAATTCATTATTAATAAAATTTTTATATGGACTCATTGATAGGCTTTTATTCCTTACATGCTTCTTGAGAAACATAAGTAAATGTTCAAGCTAAATGTGTTAACTATAACATTATCATTTACAAAAGTTTATGAGATCTCTAAATCAAAATCATATAAGAACTATACCCATATCCACAAATTAATATTTATGTCATGTTAAGAGAATACATAATGAAATCTCTTACTATCAATTGCTACACCATGACAGGTCAACCTTGGGTTTCTAGCAAGTTTCATGATTTCTAGATATTGGTAAATATTCTAAATCAATCAATCATAATCATCAGGTATTTACATTATCAAAAAATAATATAATAAAATACATGATATACTAAAATACATGAGATACAAGGGGAGTTAACATTTTATATCCTAATGAAAATATAATAATACGTACAATGGGTATCATTCTTAGATACTTGTATAGTGGAAAATCAATCAGATGTTGGATTTGTGTGCAATGAATCATATTTGAATGAAAAAATTAGAGTATACAATGGCGTTTGTATATTAAGGATGGGTTTTCTAAGAATATTTGGTTGTAATACGTGTATAAGAGAGGGAATGGTGTGCAGGGAGGGGGAGGGGCTGGGAATGGATAGGGGGCTATGCGGGGAGAGGAGGGGGAGAGTTTAGGCAAGGCGGGTGGGGGTGGGCTGAGTAGAGAGTGGGGGGGGCTAGGCAGGGAGAGGAGGGGCGGGGATGGGCATGAAGGGAGGGGGAGGGGCTGGGCAGGGGGCTGGGTAGGGTGGAGGGGGAGGGGTGGGAAGGGGAGGGGGAGGGGTGGGCAGGGAGGTGGGCAGAGTGGAGGGGGAGGGGCTGGGTATAGGGGTTGGGCTGGGTGGAGGGGGAGGTGGACGAGAAGTGCAGGGGGGAAGGGGCTGGTGTGGGGTGGGGGGAAATCTACATCCAGTAATTCCGGGTTATTTGAATCCAAAATATTCATTTGGTTTAGTGAACGCTAAAAAATAAGAAATTCCTGCTTCTATATTGATATATATTCATGAAATTTAAAATAGAGACATGTGAAAGTTTGAAACTATTATTCAAGATAGAATAATTTATATGAGCTATGTAAAAAAAGAGTGTTAAGACCCCAAACAAATCGTTATAAAGATATGAAGTGGGATATTCTAGATCCATTAATTCGGGGAGATTTGAATCCAAATTATTCATGTGGTTTAGTGAATGCTAAAAAAGAAGAAACTGGTGCTGCTATATTTGTCACGACCCATCCTCGAGGCCCATGTCGTGACTACCCCAAGCCTGCCTTCCATAGGCCAGGGGCTGGCGACAAGCACCAAGGCGTAAATCCTGGTAAAAGGGAAGGCATTGCCTTTGTAAAGTAAACAAACACCACAGAGCAAGAAAGAAGTAGAAGTAAATGATATGTAAAAACAGAGTACAACTGTAAGTGAGGAAGGTAAGTCGGCCAGTATACAAACCCAAACTGAAAGTAAAGTACAACTCGAAAGGGAAAACAGAAACTGAAAGGTAAAGCCGCAACAACGGGCTATCCACTGGGAATCCCACCTGAAGGGTGGGTACAGAAAAGCCTCCACTACTCCTCGGGTCCAGCCTACCGCTCTGAGTACGTCCTGCCCAGTGGTCCACCTCAAGGTACCGTTCTTCTTCGCAAGCCTCCACCATGATCAGTGTTGTCCTTCGTCTGCAACCAACACAATGTAGAGCGGGCATAGCCCATGTAGGGGTGAGTATAAGCTACTCAGTAAGGACCCCGAGACCCCTGATGGTCTCCCAAAATCCACAAAGGATAAACCACAAAGGAAAGATACAATCATGAAGTAACATCCGACACTACTTAGGTATATTCCCATACATATACCTAAGTCATCAATTCCAATTTGGCTCTAACATCTGAGCCCAAGTACAACACAGTCCACACAGGAAAGAAAACGAATTCCAAATAGGAAGAAAAATGTAATCCACACAGGATAGCACAACACAATCCACACAGGAAAGTAAACAGGATTCATCTCACATAGGTATACTTATTCGAAATACGATAGAGATGATCATTGATCCATCTAAGTCGTCGGACCCACAAAGGATCGATAGATACTAACCCCCGCAATGACCCACATAGGATCGGACCCACACATGATCTGTAGGCACCGGCTCACACAGAACCTCTGAGCGCTGACCCACACAGGATCAGTAGCACTGATCCACACAGGATCGCTGAGTGTTGTAGTTGTCGTCATCAAATCCACTGAGGATCTCTGCACAGTCGTCGTCGCAGTCACAGTAGCTGTCGCAACCAGCTCTAGGGTTCCCGCACACAATAAGCTTGTTCGGGAGGGTCCGCTCCACGAGCCGAGAGGCTGATACATCAACTGACACATAATCCAGAGTTGATGTATCCAAAAGTTCTGTATCGTCAACAGGAACTCAACGTCGTAGACGACACGTCAATCAGACGCCCGATCTGAGAGTTATTGGCCTTTTCGTCCTAGAGGCCTGGTTTGTTTTTAAGGAAAACCAACCCAACCGTACTCCACCTACATCCAAACCGTGGGCGAAGTAAGCCAAAAGATCCTTCTCACTAAGGGGAAACCAACAATGTCGACGGCACATCAATCGAACGTCCGTAGCTCAAGATATGAGCGTTTCCGCTCCGAGGGCTCGGTTGGTTTCGTCTACGAACCAACCCGGCCGAACTCAAAGTAATGTGAAACCTTGAGTGTGATATACCGAAACGACCGTCTCGTTCCAAGTATCGTGTCGCCGCTGACGGCACATTGATCAGAGGTCCGTAGCCCGAGTTATGGGAAATTGAACCCAAATAGTCCGAAAATGGGGGTTTTGGGCCCGGACCAACCCGGCCCGAGATCCCCTGGGTCGGCCCGAACCGGACCGGCATGGCCCGGCAGGCGTGGCCCGGCCCGGCCTGCGCGCGGCCCGGCCCGACGGCCTGGACCGGCGACCCGCGCGCTGGTCGGTGCTCGGCCAAAACAGCCAAGCCGTTTTGGCTCGCGCGGGGGGACGCTGCCCCCCCCCCCCGGTTTCTTGTAACCGCGTCCCATTAATTTGGGCCACATTGATGGCCTTCCTGGGGATTCCATTCCCCCGGCTTCTCCTTGTCCGGCCGGCCTGACCTGGCCGGCCGGTTCCTGCTCAACGGGACCGGTGATGGCCGGTCCCCTTCCAGCTCCGACGCTGGCGGCCCAGTACCGGCCGCCAGTCATCCTGCTCCGCCGCGGCCCGGAACCAGCTGCGGCCCTTGTCGTTCGGCGCGGCGCAATGGCGCCGCTCCCCTCCGCTGTGGCCCTGGTACCGGCCGTGATGTCTTCAGTTTTCTTCGACGCGGCGCGACGGCGTCGCGTCCTTGATCAACTTCATGGCACAGTGCGACGGCACCTCAAAGTACTTTATGTGCAATTTCCACGTTGTGCGACGACACCACGCCATTCTATCCAAACCACAATGTATCAACAAGGATAAAGAGGAGGGTCGGCCATGTTTCTGTGGTCCGGCCCCCTCTCATTAAACGATAACATTTAGTCAAATATCCACGAAGATCGACACACTAGAATCATGAATGGAAATAATTAAATAAAATAAATCCCCTACCTCGGTTTCAAGAACGGTGCACGTCAACAAGCCGCAGAAGACGAGCATCTCGGAAAACGGGCGTCGTGGAAAACGAACTTCGATTCCGTTGTTGTCGAGGTGCATCCAAAGAGGAAACGTCGTTGGAGAAGTTCTACGCATTCTTCGGCGGAGATGTTCTTCATTGAAGAACGGTGTTCTTTGCCGGAGTCCGAGGTGTTCTTCATGTTCTTCGTCGAAGATGTTCTTTATTGGAGATGAAGAATATCTTCACGCTTCCCAAAACCTCTCAATGTGGCATAAACTCTATCATTAATAAAATAAGCTCCTGTATTATTTTATTAACACAAAAAGCCTTTTGAAATTCTAGGGTTTGAATTTCAAAAACTTATATTAAACACTCAACATTAAAACCATATGTTTAGTAAACTTAAGTTATCAACATTTAATGGGAGTTGAGAGGAGTTAGAGGATATGAAGGGGTGCGGTTCGTGTGGGCCCCACCACCCTCATAACCTCCCAAGGGAGGTTGGGTGGTAACCCAACTTCCAACAAGAATCAAACACTTAGAGTAAAAATAAGAATTGTAGAATAATTATAAAATAAACTTCCACAATTTTTATCATCAATTCCTATGAAAACGCAACTCTGGAACAGGTGTTCTAAAGAAAATACCGGTGCTATGGTTCCATCGGTGCCCTCGGAATTCAATTCCGAGCACCGGTTCAAAAGTTAGAAATTCCCGCTCGTTCGTTCACTGAACGTACCCGAGAAAAACTTCGGATAGAAATTCCAGGCACTCCGGACCTCAGAATCAAGTGTCGTATAAAACCGCGTTCATGAAAAATTCCAATGAAAATTAAGAAAAAACTTCCCTTGAATTTTTCAAGTCTTTACATAACTCCCACATTAGGGCTTTACGTCCCCGTAAAGATACATTGAAAACTAGGGAAACAAATGAGGGTACTGAGCACGCATATAAGCCTCCCACTCCCAAGTGCTCTCTTGGAGGTTCCCGTGCTGCCATCTGATGTGCACTAGAGGAATCAACCATCCACGTAGGACCCACTCCTGTCGATCATTGATCTCCACCAGAACCTCCGCAAAAGTTTCCCCATCATCAACGTCTAGCTCCCCATGGTCAATGATATGCGTCATGTCGTGCACGTATCTCCTCAGCTGAGATACATGGAAGACATCGTGCACCTGGGGCAACTGAGGTGGTAGAGCCAGGCAATAAGCCACCTCGCCAATCCTGCTAAGGACCTGGAATGGTCTGATGAAGAATGGAGACAACTTTCCACCTTAGCCAAATCTCTGTAATCCACATCGAGGTGAGACACGCAAAAAGACGTGGTCGCCATCCTCGAGCTCAAGTGGCCTCCACCTCCTGTCATCATAAGACTTCTGTCGTCTCTGAGCTATCCTCATCCGCTCCTGGATGACCTGGACCTTCTCTGTCGTGTCCTGGACCATCTTCGGTCCCATAAGTGCTGACTCCCCAGGGTCTGTCCAGCACAAAGGAGATCTACAAGGTCGGCCGTACAACGCCTCGTATGGTGCCATCCCGATGGTGGAGTGGTAGATGTTGTTGTACGTGAACTCCACCACGGGTAGGTGGTCCTCCCAGCTGTGACCAAATTCAAGGACACATGCGCAGAGCATGTCCTCGAGAGTCTGAATGGTCCTCTCCGTCTGACCGTTCGTCTGAGGGTGAAAGTCTATGCTCAGACGTAGCTGTGTCCCGAACGCATCCTGCAATCCCTTCCATAGTCAGGAAGTAAATCGAGAATCTCAATCAAAGACGATAGATGATGGCACTCCATGAAGCCGCACAATATCCTGAACGTAATGTCGTCCCAAGCTCTCTACTGAGCCCTGTTCTCTGATGAGTAAGAAGTGAGCCGACTGGATGAGGCGGTCGACAATCACCCAAATGGATTCGTGACCTCTGGAAGTACGTGGAAGTCCAGTCACGAAGACCATAGATATGCCGTCCCACTTCCACTCCGGAACCTCCAAGGGCTGTACCAAGCCTGTTGGTACCTGGTGCTCTGCCCTCACCTGCTGGCAGGTGAGGCATCGAGAAACAAACTCTGCCATAACCTTCTTCATGCCCGGCCACCAGTGCTGTCGTCTGAGATCCTGGTACATTATCGCCACTCCAGGATAAACCTCCAAAGGAGAAGTGTGAAAATCTCTTAGCACCTCCTCTCTTAAAGCGTCTGGTACCAAGGTACATCCTATGAGAAGGATGTCGTGATCTGCTCCAAAGGAGAAACCATCAGGTTCCTTTCCTAAGGATATCTGTGCACGTCACGTCTCACAGTCAGTGTCTCCAGGCTGTGCCTCTCTGACCCGCTGTAGCAGTGGTGGAGTGACTGTGAGAGACTGAAGGAAGGCTGCTCCATATCTATCTACGAAGGATATCTGCAAAGAGGCTAGCTTCACTATCGCCTCCTCATGTAGATGAATGCCCATCCTACTACTGAGAGCATCAGCTACCACGTTCCCCTTCCCAGGAGTATAGACTATCTCAAAGTCGTAGTCCTGGAGGAACTCGATCCATCGCCGCTGTCTCAGGTTTAGGTCCTTCTGAGAGATGATGTACCTGAGGCTCTGATGGTCAGAAAAGACTGTAAAGCACTAACCCATCAAGTAGTGTCGCCATGTCTTCAGAGTGAAAACTACTACTGCTAACTACAGGTCATGGGTAGTGTAGTTCTGCTCATGCGGCCTCAACTGACGTGATCCATAGGCGATCACTGCCTACTCTTACATCAGGACACATCCGAGTCTGGTCCCTGATGCAATGCAGTAGACTACGTACCCTACTCCCTCCTCAGGAAACCACAATATAGGTGCGCTGGTCAATCTCTATCTCAGCTCCTGGAAGCTCTACTGACATCTGTCTGACCATACGATGGGTTTTCCCTTCTTTGTAAAAGATGAGAGTGGTGTTGTAACTCTAGAGAAGTCTGGCACAAATCTCTGGTAGTATCCAGCTAGTCCCAAGAAACTCCGCACCTCCGTCACACTCCTGGGTGGCTCCCAATCTAGCACTGCCTCGATCTTCGTAGGATCCACTGCAACTCCCGCATTAGAGATGACGTGTCCCAAGAAGTGGACCTTGCGTATCCTGAACTGGAACTTAGAGAGCTTACCATAAAGTTGGTGCTCTCAGATTGTTTCTAGTACAACCTGTAAGTGGTAGGCGTGCTCCTCCTCAGTCGTCGAGTAAATCAAAATGTCGTCGATGAAGACCATGACAAATCGATCGAGGTATGGCTGAAATATCCTGTTCATGAGGTCTATGAACACTTCTAGAGCATTGGTTATGCTGATTGGCATAACCAAGAACTCATAGTGTCCATACCGACATCTGAAGGTTTTCTTCTGCACGACCTCATCTCTAACTCTGAGCTGATGATAGCCTAACCTGAGGTCTATCTTCGAGAACCACCGTGCTCCCTTGAGCTGATCAAAGACATCATCAATCCTCTGTAGCGGATACTTGTTCCTTACTGTCACCTGGTTCAGGCGACGATAGTCGACACAAAGACGCAAGCTCCAGTCCGCCTTCTTGGCGAACAATATCGGGGAAGCCCAGGGTGAAACACTCGGTCGGATGAACCCCTTTCCCTACAAGTCCTCCAACTATACCCGCATCTCTCGAAGCTCGGTGGGGGCCATCCGATATACTGGAGTCGATATTAGAGCTGTCCCATGGTACAGGTCAATATAAAAGTCTACCTCTCTGCGAGGAGGTAGCCCTGGAACATCGTCGGGAAAAACGTCCGCATACTGATCCACCACTGTAGGAAAACCGGGACTCTGCACGTCAACTGCTCCTAGGATGAGGCTAGCCAACTGATGAGTGATAGGCAGTCCTCTCTTCCGTGGAAGTCCATCATGTGCTGCAATGGCTCCCTTCTCACCGGTGAAGGTGAACCTGCTCCTATCGGTGCGTACACATCACACCTTGCGCCTAAAACAGTCAATCTGTGCATGGACCGTAGATAACCAATCCATGCCCAAGATGGCGTCATAAGGCCTAGATGCTGCTACAATAAGATCCCAACCGAAGCTCTCCCTCCTATAGTAAGCTCACACTGCCGGCACCAGTGCGTAATCTTCGAGTCTTCTACCGTAGGAGACTCTAGCCGTAAGGATTGAGCCAACGGCTCTGTCGGAATCTCCGAGCTCTGAACAAGGGCAGTGGCTATGAAAGAATGACCTGATTCTTTTTCTATAATAACTGCAGCATGGGTGGAATAGACATAGATGGTACCTTGAATCATCTCGACCGTGCCGTGGTCGTAGGACTCTACTGCCTGGAGCTGTGCCTCTCTCTGCCCGCCAGCTCCCTATGGTCGGGGTGGACCTCCTGGTGGTGGTGGTGGTAGAGCCTCAAAGTGTCGCCCACCACCTGCCGCTCGGCCAGCTCCCCTGACTCGTCTACCTCCTCCCTGCGGACCGCCATGGTTGACCCTCTGCCTCTGCCTCAGTGGTCCCTCAATCGTCTGCTGCTCCTCGGCACGACGGGTTGGGAAGTCACGAGCCATGTGGCCCTGCCCGCCGCATGAGTAGCACTGCCTGCCTCTCGAAATACTGGCTCCGCGCTGTGTGCCCCGCACTGTTGAGCCAGTGTCCTGAGGTCATCTGCCTAAGGGTCTAGTCTGCCTGGACCCATATGTCATCCGTCGACTGCCTACTGCAGAAGACTCTGCTACGTGCCGCCTTGCGGTGGGTCTCGGCACTGGTGTAGACTCAGCAAGAATGGTCTCGATCAAAAGGGATCTCTCCAGTACTCATGTCTAAGTCAGAATGCTGAGGGAGATCAGCGATGCCCTGATCTCGTGTCTCAATCCCTGCTCAAAGGTCTGGGCCTCGAAAAATGGGTCCTATACCATGTCTGTCGAGTAGCGCGAGAGATCGGTAAATCTCGCCGAGTACTGGGCGACCATCAAACTGCCATGCCACTGCTGAAGAAGCTCCTGAATGCGCACCGCACGGAGGGTGGCTGGGACGAACTCAGAGTGGAAGAGGCTCTCAAAATCCATCCAGAGGAGAGATACCTCATCATGCACCTGGAGCATCAAGCTCTAACATCGGCCCGCTGCTGCATGAAGTAGGATCGCAGCGAGGATCACCATGAGGTCTACTGGTGTCCTCAGTAACCGAAAAACTCTCACCACTGCCTCCAGCCAGTCCTCGGCTGCCTGGGAATCCGCCTCTCCGCGGAACCTGGGCGGTCGCTGGTGCTGGAACTCATGCAGTGCACTGAGGCGACGTGCATCGTCAGAGGCTGGGGCTAGAAGCATCAGTGGCTCGGCGGGTAGAGCTACCGCCGGTGCCACTGCTGACAAAGGACCCTGCACTGAGGCCTCGTTGCTCGGTGGGCAGTCGTCACTCTCGACTCTCGGAACCCTACCTGGCTGCCGTCGTGGGGCCATCCTAAAAAGGAAACAGGTGTGCCACGGTCAGAATAGTATACCTGGTGAGCTGACACAAAGTAATCACAAAGAAAACTTGAAACACACAAGCAATCAATGTTTTCATGCATTAAGTCGGAAATCAGAAGTCAGCGTCCTGGTGCACGGATTCATCGGCCGCTGCACCAACAGTGGACTCCCTGGACTAATAACCACACCCAATACGCTAAATACTATTGCTTCACATAGAAAAGATCAGAGTTCGCGGTAGAACCAAACTCCTCTGATACCAATTTGTCACGACCCATCCTCGGGGCCCATGCCGTGACTACCCCAAGTCCACCTTCCATAGGCCAGGGGCTGGCGACTAGCACCAAGGCGTAAATCCCGGTAAAATGGAAGGCATTGCCTTTATAAGTAAACAAACACCACAGAGCAAGCAAGAAGTAGAAGTAAACGCTAAGTAAAAACAGAGTACAACTGTAAGTGCGGAAAGTAATTGGGCCAGTATACAAACCCAAACTAATAGTAAAGTACAACTAGAAAAGGAAAACAACAACTGAAAGTTAAAGCCGCAATGATGAGCTAACCACTGGGAATCCCACAAGAAGGGTGGGTACATAAAAGACTCCACATCTCCTCGGGTCCAGCCTACCGCTCCGAGTACGTCCCGCCCAGTGGTCCACCTCCAAGTACCATTCTACTTCGCAAGCCTCCACCACGATCAACGCTATCTGTCTTCTGCAACCAACACAACGTAGTGCGGGCATAGCCCGTGCAGGGGTGAGTATAATCTACTCAGTAGGGACCCCGAGTCCCCCGAAGGTCTCCCAAAATCCACAAAGGATAAACCAAAAAAGAAAGATACAATTATGAAGTAACATCCGACACTACATAGGTATATGCCCATACAATTACCTAAGTCATCAATTCCAATTCGTCTCCGACATCTGAGCCAAGTACAACCCAGTCCACACAGGAAAGTAAACGAATTCCACACATGAAGCAAAACGTAATCCACACAGGATAGCACAACACAATCCACACAGAAAAGAAAACATGATTCAGCTTACACAGGTATACTTCTTCGAAAGACTATAGAGATTATCACTGATCCATCTAAGTCGTCGAACCCACAAAGGATCGATAGGTACTAACCCCTGCAATGACCCACACAGGATCGGACCCACACAGGATCTGTAGGTGCTGGCTCACACAGAACCGCTGAGCACTAACCCACATAGGATCAGACCCACACAAGATCAGTAGCACTGATCCAAACATGATCGTTGAGTGATGTAGTCGTCATCTTCGAATCAACTGAGGATCCCTGCACAGTCGTCGTTGCAATCATAGCAGCAGTCACAACCAGCTCTAGGGTTCCCGCATATAGCAAGCTCGTTTGGGAGGGTCCGCTCCACGAGCTGAGAGGCTGATACATCAACTGACACATAGTCCATAGTTGATGTATCCAAATGATCTGTATCGTCAACAGGAACTCAACGTCGCAGACAGCGCGTCAATCAGACTCCCGGTCTGAGTGTTATTGGCCTTTTCGTCCTAGGGGCCCGGTTGGTTTTTAAGGCAAAACCAACCCGACCATACTCCACCTGCATCCAAACCTCATTCGGAGTAAGCCAAAACATCCGTCTCAGTAAGAGGAAACCAACAAAGTCAACAACACATCAATCGGACATCCGTAGCTCAAGATATGAGCGTTTCCGCTCTGAGGGCCCGGTTAGTTTCGTGTACGAACCAACCCGGCCGAACTGAAAGTAATCCGAAACCTTGAGGGCGATATACCAAAACGACCGTCTTGTTCCAAGGATCATGTCACCACTGACAGAGCGTCGATCGGAGGTCCGTAGCCCATGTTATGGGCAATTGAAACAAAATGGTCCGAAAATGGGGGTGTCGGGCCCGAACCGACCCGGTCCGAGACCCCCTAGGTCGGCCTGAACCGGATCAACCCGACCTGGGTCCGGGTCGACCCGGCCCGTCAGGCGAGGCCCGACACGGGCAAGGCGCGGCGCGGCCCGGCGGCCCGGACCGGCGACCCGCGCGCTGGGAGCGCTGGTCGGTGCTCGGCCAAAATGGTCGAGCCGTTTTGGCTCCCGTGGGGGGGCGCTGCTCCCCCGGTTTCTAGTAACCGCGACCCCTTAATTGGGGCCGCATTGATAGCTAGACGGGGGATTCAATTTTCCTGGATTCTCCCTATCTGGCCGGCCCGACCTGGCTGGCCGGTTCCTGCTCAACGGGACCGGCGATGGCCGGTCCCCTTCCAGCTCCGACGCTGGCGGCCCGGTACTGGCCGCCGGTAACCATGCTCCGCCGCGGCCCGGAACCGGCTGCGGCCCTTATCGTCCGGTGCGGTGCTACGGCACCGCGCCCCTCCGTCGCGACCCGGGTATCGGCCGCGGTGTCTTCGGTTTTCTTCGATGCGGCGCAACGGCGTCGCGTCCTTGATCAACTTCATGGCGCGGCGCGACGCCGCCGCGAAGTACTTGCCCTGCGATTTCCGCGTGGTGCGACAGCACCATGCCATTCCGTTCAAACCATAAAGTATCAACAAGGATAAAGATGAGGGTCAGCCATGTTTGTGTAGTCCGGCCCCCTCTCTTTAAACGATAACATTTAGTCGAATATCCACAAAGATTAAAAAACTAGAATCATGAATGGAAATAATTAAATAAAATAAATCCCCTACCTCAGTTTCGAGAACGGTGCATGTCAACGAGCCATGGAAGACGAGCGTCACGGAGGTCGGGCATCGTGGAAAACAAACATCGATTCTGTTGTCGTCGAGGTGCGTCCAAAGAAGAAACGTCGTTGGAGAAGTTCTCTGCGTTCTTCGGCGGAGATGTTCTTCGTTGAAGAACGATGTTTTTCGTCGGAGTCTGAGGTGTTCTTCACGTTCTTCGTCGAAGATGTTCTTCGTTGGAGATGAAGAAGATCTTCAAGCTTCCCAAAACCTCTCAACGTGGCTTAAACACTAACATTAATAAAATAAGCTCCTTTCTTATTTTATTAACACAACAATCCTTTTGAAATTCCAGGGTTTGAATTTCAAAAACATATATTAAACACTCAACATTAAAACCATATGTTTAGAAAACTTAAGTTATTATCATTTAATGGGAGTTGAGAGGGGTTAGAGGATATGAAGGGGTGGGGTTCGTGTGGGCCCCACCACCCACATAACCTCCCAAGGGAGGTTGGGTGGTTACCCAACTTCCATCACGAATTAAACACTTAGAGAAAAAAAAAATTTAGAATAATTAAAAAATAAACTTCCACAATTTTTATCATCAATTCTCATGAAAACGCAACTCCGGAACAGGTGTTCCTAAGCAAATACCGGCGCTACTGTTCAATCGGTGCCCTCAGAAATCAATTCCGAGCACCGGTTCAAACATTAGAAATTCCCGCTCGTTCGTTCACTGAACGTACCCGAGCTAAAATTCAGATAGAAGTTTCGGGCACTCCGGGCCTCGGAATCAAGTGCCGTCTGAAACCGTGTTCTTGTAAAATTCCAAAGAAAATTAAGAACAAATTTACCTTGAATTTTTCGGGCCTTTACAATATTTCATATATATTAAATCTATTCTAAATATAGACAATTTGATGCTTTCCAATATTATTCAATAGAGACGAAATTATATTTTAATTTTTGTAAGGTTGTTCTATTTTAAATATTGGAAAGTTTTATTGATAATATATAATGAAGATCAATTTTAGTAATGATTTAACTATCTTTGATTAGTATTCTATTTCTACAATGACTAAATTTATATGTGTGGATCTTAAAAGCATATAGAAAGATTAATCACTCGACTTTGGTAATCCCAGTGTTATTCATTTGGCCTAGATATTAGTGTTTTAGTTAAGGATGAATTACATCATCCTAAAGTACCATTATATGTTAATATTACTTGAATATAGAGTGTTAGGGTTATAGAAGATAGTTTGATGGTGGAATATTGAATATATGTTCACAAAAACACTAGTCCATGGGAGAATGTGACAATATTATTCCTTATTTGGGAATGAGTGAATAGATTAAAGAATGAATAAGAACATTAAATAGAGTAAAAGTATAGTGGGTGATGTTTTCCAATGTTTTGGAAGATACCATGAATCCCTTGAAGTAGTATTTAGGTTGAATATTGTTAGGATTTGTATAGAATGTTCTCAAAATATAAAAATTTACCCTAAATGATAAATTTATAAGGACTCATCGGTTTTACTGGAGAAATGGATGTAGGATTCATTTGGGAGGTTGTGAGGTTTCTAAAATATATTGAAATTTAGATGTATGTCAGCTTAGTTGGTAATACCCTTTGGCAATTTTCTAAAACAAGGTAATATATTACCAATCATTTCTATTTTCACTTCATTAGTATTTTGATACATAGAATTTAAAAAATTGTATAGACATTTTGAGATCCTCTAAAACACTTCAAAATATTTAGGAATGCATTCAAAAATTCTTCACATAGATATAATGATCTTCATCATTATAACTCTATGTAACTAAAGTATTAGAAAGTGAAGGTTTGAAAATAAGATCATTGTGTCATCTAATGTTAATTCTCAAGTAGATATAATGTAATAATTTTTTGAAATCTATTTTCATTGAAAGTGAAGGTTTGAGAATAAAATATATAAAATAATGGGTGAATCAAAATGAAGAAAATATTTAAACCATGTCTATAGTGCATAGAGGAATGAGTGTGGAAACTTTTTCTGTAAAAAGAACCGAACTGGTGATAAAATAATCCCAAAATCAACATGCTCTAAAATATGGAAATTCTAAACGAACATGTTGTAAAGAATAAAAGATTTCAGTTTTGTTGAAAATTACGGTAGTATAACAGGTTTGGGAATTTTTCATTGTATTTTCAGTGCAATCCAACAATACATTAATCACAAATGAAGAAAATTTTAGCGGTTAGGCTAGAGAAAAAGAAACATCCATAGTTTGAAAAGAATGTATATACATCGAACCTATTTGGAAAGCATGAAGAAATCTATGATGTTTTCAATGGTTGTGGTCACATAAGTGATACATGTTCCAATAAAACATATAAATTCTGAAAATTTGAAAAATACAAAGTCTATTACACAGAACACTTAAAAATAGATTAATAATTCAATAATAGTAAATAGAAACTCAATAATTCATTAATAGTAAATAGATAACACAATAGTTAACAGATTAAACCATGAATATCAGAATACTTGATTAATTATGAATATTATATTGAAATATAAACCATGAAATTCTAGTGAATAATAATTGAAAGTATACCAGTCAACAAATAAGATCCTCAAAATAGTAGACAATAAACAAAAACTCTGCTGGAGAACTCCTCCTGCAACTGCAAACTCCCGAATTAGAATGAATACTGTAAACTCCTCCTAAAAACATAAGAGAGCCAAAAAATAGGTTAAAAATATAGAAAATAGAAGGAATAATGAAAATAGGAGACACAAAACAGAATGAAGTAAAATGGTTTCGCCAATGCAGCAAATGGAGGAGTAATTTCTGAAGAACCGATGCACTGAATGGAGGAGGAATGCACGAATGGATGAGTAATTCCTGAATGGAGGAGGAACACCCGAATTGAGCGGAGGAAAGCTTCAGCCGATGCACTGAATGCAAAAATGGGTGGGGGAATGAGGAACAATGAGTGGAGAGGCAGTAAATGGAAAATTCGTGCTGTGAATGGAGGAATCACGGAAATAGATTAAGGAACCGAAGCCGGAAAGGATGAACAAGATAGAATTGTCCGCTCGGGCAATGATCAGACAAAATCCTCAAGGGCAAGGAGAATGGTTTCAAGGGAGATTCAGCAAGTGAGAGAGGAAAGATGTGCGCGATAGAGGAATTTCCATGGCTAAAGCCACAATTCTTTAATAACTGTGGTTGTATCGTAGGATGTATGCACATTTGTTTTAAACCGTAGCTATATAAGTGTTGTTGTATCTTTAATTTCTAGTAGTGTAATTCATTTAATACAAGATTGTAGTTTAATTTAACCTATATCCTTTTAATTTAACCCTGGGTAATACTATTTTTTCGTTAACTGTAACCCCCTATGGTTTTAAAAATATTTAAATTCAGGATACTTAGTTCCATGTAGACAGTTGTAACTATCATTTTAACATAATTTTGTGTCTTCTAGGATCTGAATTTTAAAAAACTATCATCTACAGTTGTGATTAGTATATTATTTAGAGTCTCATAGAACAAAATTGTTTTTTGGTGAATAGTAACATACCCATAAGAATTGTAATATGTATAGTAATATGACCCTTTTGAATAGTGAAATCATATTTTTATTTTATTTTTTAAATTTTATATGTTAATTACAAGTTGATTAATTTTTCAACATGTTAAAAATGAGGTATAGATTTTAAATTGTTATTTTTGAATAAATTATGAAATTATTTAAAAATTAAATTTTTAATATTTAGAAATTTATTTTTAAAAAATGGATTTCATTTTTGAATTCTATATGTGAAAATTGGTTACAGTGAATCATTGGGATGTTATTGAAAATCATGAATTTTTAATGAATAGTGAAATATGATAAAATAACGTATATTAAAATTATTAGTTAAATACACTATTTTTTAAATCATGGATGATGTAAGCCCACATGGTTTGAACTCACATGCACTTATTACTATTTGGGGTCACATGAATCAAGACTATTCATATTCTTGAGAAAAAAATATTAAACTAATGATTAAAATAATGAAAACCCTTCTTATCCCCCACTATAAATACCACCCTCATTCCCCTCTTCCTATCACACCTCTCAGGACTTGAGAAATATCTATGTTCTGCCAAATAAACTCCCTAAGGATCTTACCCTTGTCCAAGACCTATTTTTCTCACCAAAAGGACAAAAATAAAGGTATTAGGGAGGATCTGAAAGAGTAGTGATCAATAGTAAAAATCCTCTTCTTTTTTCATGTTTTTTCTTTTCAATTTATTTAATTTATTAGACTATCTTCTCCTCCCCTTATCCAAGAGGTATAAAATGTCCATAATATTATATTTTATATACTTTATCATGTTCGTGAAAAAAATTCAACATCTTACATCCTCTTCCCTCCCTTTTAATCTAAAAATAAAAACATCGTCTGTGATGTGCTGATTTACCAAAATCATGGACGATGTGTCTTCATTTCCATTAATTCCAATAAATCTGATCATAAAAACCTTTTAATGGTTAGTACATAATTAATATTTCATTATATAACCTATTTTATGTTCTGAAATGATCTTCTATGAATTGAATTAAATTATATTACATTTTATTATGTGTATTTACAGTTTATAGACATATCCCTTTTACTGTGTTAATTCCCATATCAATTATATGTTATTTCGAAGTGATTTTTTAAAACCTCTATTAAAATTCAAGTTTTAAAAAATTCAAAACGAATGTTTTTATACATGTATTCTTGTTTGATTATTATGTTTTGTTTCTTGGGAATTGTTTTTGATGAAGGGTGGGATTTATATCTCCCTCTAATGCATTGGGTATTTTTATGTTCGTGGTCATCTATATGGTTACTCCAAATGTATCTACAATGGTTACACTATAAGGAATTCATGAGGGTTACATTGTATGGAAGCCATAAGGGTTAAAAATTTTAAGGTAATAGACAGAGTTATAAGATTCTATAACTAATTCTCCATGATACCTTTTCGGTACAATTTTTGTTCTATATGTATTTTGAAAATATCAAGTTTCACAAAGTAAGTTTATATTGGTGACAAGTATGACTTTCTGAAAATGATTTCATGAGTTACCAGTTTTCATGGGATAGGGTTTTTTTCTATCTTTTTATATCCATAACTGAGATTTTTGTGCTCATAACATGTTTTTAACTATTTTACATAGGTTATATGGATTAATAAGACAAAGAAGGAAGACATGTTAAATGTTATGAAGAATTTTCTATTAAAACATGTTTTATTTTAAAAATTTTATATATTTGAAGAAATTGTTACTTATTTTGGTGGTGTAAACTCTATATGAATATGGAATATTAAGTATTTATTATACACCAATTATCTAAAACTCTAAACATGAAAAGATTCACAATATGAAAGGAAGTGAGTTATTGAATAAAATTCAACATAATGTATTGTAATAAGAGTGGTTCCTTATAGTTGGTATTAGAGGATTTTTTGGATAACAATTGATGTTAGGATTATTTTTATAGAATACCATACATGATTTTTAATATGTGGTTAATCTAAAATGATATTTTATTTAATGATTACCATGGTGATTCAAATATGATATGAGTTTTTAGAATGGTTTTTTTTCAGAAGAAATTGGGAATCTGAAGTGGAGTGGTACTGACAGTATGATATCCTTCTGAATCAGCAGCCCGAAATATTAGGGATTACAACTGAGAATTTTTTGACAGTGATGGATTTACTAACACAACCAATGAATGGTGGGGCCATACATGCATGAAAACAACCAGATCTACCACAAAGGAACATTATGATAGTGGAATATTTTATGTGGAAACACCCTCCTTTTTTCAGTGGATCTTCTGACCCAATAGTGACTGAAGGATGGATTAAATAACTTGAAAAGATATTCAATGTTATTCTATGCTTATATAATCAAAAGGTATGTATTACCATTTATTGTTTGTAAGGTGAAGCTGATCAACTATAGTAAATGGTGAAATGTATTAGGGATAGAGATTAGATTGATTCCTTAGAGTTGGAAGACTTTAAAAAGGTGTTTCCTCAAAAAATATTTTTCTAAGGTAGTGAAACTTATGTTAGAGACAAAATTCCTTGAATTTAAGTAAAATGAGGAGGCTTTAGTGGCTGTGTATGAAGAAAACATCACCCAAATGGTGTGGTATGATCCTAATCATATTCTAGATCTTGTGAGTAAAATAAACTGCTATTACTCGGGATTAAAGACATGGTATCAAAGGGAATTGGCCTCCTATGAATTCAAAAGTTATGAGAAACATATCCAATGTGCTGAGAGGGTAGAGATGTAGTTTTGTAATGAAAAAAATGCACTTTCAATATAAGGGTAAGAAGAGGTCCGTATAGAAATATTTTGGTAAGAATAAATTAATTAAATTTAATTGTTATAAAGTCCATTTTCTAGTCTGTGAGAAGTGTGGGAAAAATCACCCTCGACAAATTCCTTACCAAAACTAGAAAGTGATTTTGATGTGGTAAGTTTGGGCATATGGCCTGAGAATGTAATAAAAATATTCATAAGGCTAATCCAGATACGAAAAGTGTTACATGTTTTAAATGTGGAGAGATGGGACATTATGAAAATGGCATCCCAAAGGGAGATCAAAATGATGCAATGAAGAAAGACTATAAGTTGAATGGTTATTGAGATCATTTGCAACTATGTTAGTAGACGTTGGTCCATCAAAAGATGTTTTATCAGGTAACTTGTTCGTTTACTCAGAATATTCTAATGTTTTGTTGGATACGGGGTATACACATTCCTTTATTTCTGAAGAATGTTTTGGTAAATTGGAAATGTCACCTAAATATATGAGACCTGAACATATCGTTAAAACCCCATGGGGAAAATTATAGCATATGGGAATTATGATTATATTTCTATTATTGTATGTGGAAATAAATTACCTTCAAACCTTGTTTTTTTACTATAGTAGAGTTTTATGTCATTATGGGAGTGGATTAGCATTCTTTTTATAAAAATAAGATTGACTGTAGAGATCAAGAAGTTGTTTCCTAGAAAGAGTTTTATATTGTATAAAAGAATGATCTCTTCAAATTCATAACATATCCGGAAATAAGAATCTTTTTAATGATAAAAATGAAAGTCATCTTTCTCATATTGTGGGAAATAATGGATGTTTTCAGATTAATGATGTTCATGTGGTATGTGAATACCTTGATATTTTTCTTATTGAGTCACATGGTATCATACCTGATTGAGAATTCGATTAAAATTTGAAATAATTGTTGATGATAAGTAAATTTGAACACCCCCATATATATTGGCTCAAATGGAACTTATTAAATTGAAAAATTAGTTGCAAGAGTTTCTAGATAAATCCTTCATTCATCCTAGAACTTCACCATGGGGGCTTCCTGTTTTTTATTTAAAAAGTAAGTCCCTTCCATGAGACTGTGCATTAATTATAAATCTGTTAATAACATCACTATTAAAAAAAGTATCCTTTGCTTATATCAATGACTTTTTGATCAAATCCAGGGATCCCACTACTTTTCCAAGATAGAAAAGTGATCTGGATATCATCAGCTAAAAGTGAAAGAGGATGACATCCTGAAAATAGCTTTTCATACTAGATATGGGAATTATAAACTTTTTTTATGCTGTTTGGGTTAAATAATTCACCTATTGTATTCATGAATCTTATGAATAGAATATTAAATATTTTCTTGGATAAGTTTGTTGTTATGTGTATTGCCGAAATTCAGATATTTTTTAAGAGTAAATAAGATAATGAAAAAAATATAATGGTTGTTTTTCGAACGATAAAGTGAAAAACCATATGAAAAATTTAGTAAGTGTGATTTTAGGTTGCAACAGATTTATTTTATTTGTTAGATTTGTAAATAAAGGTGGAATAATATTTGATCATTCCAAAATAGAAGTTGTTGATAAACCTCCATGGCATAACAATGTTATAGAGATTAGTAGTTTTATTGGTTTAGTACTATATTACCGATAGTTTTTTTTAAAAATCACATATTAATATAGACATCTAACTAAGTTTACACGAAATGGGGTTACATTTGTATGGATAGAAGAATGTGATGTTTGTTTTCAAGAACTGAAGAAGAGTCAGATGAATTCTCCTGTTTTGGATTTTCCTTCCTAAAATGGTGAGTTTTTTTATCTACTGTGATGCTTCATTGATGCGACTTGGTTGTGTTATGATGTTGAATGACGAGGTAATTGCTTATGCTTTAAGACAAAAATCCTCATGGGTTAAATTATCCCAGACATGAATTGGAATTAGATGTTGTGGGTTTTTCATTGAAAATCTTGGGGCATCATTTTTGTAGAGCCAAATGTAAAATATATAAAGACCATAAATGTCTAAAGTATATATTTCTTCAGAGGGGTTTAAACATGAGGTAGAGAAGATGGATTGAACTGATAAATTATTATGATTGCATGATCCATTATAATCGAGGAATAGAAAACAAAGTAATAGATTCCGAGAGTCAAAAACATCATGGCTCATTAACCATGTTATGTTTGGAACACGATACCTTGATTTATGAGTTAATGAATTTTGGAATAGAAGTTGTTCATGTAGAAAATACCTCTATTTTTTTTCAATTTTCAGTTCTATCATCGCAATCAGATAGAATTAAACAGGCATTGAAGGAAGACCGGGAGAAATATAAAAAGTTTTAATAGGTTAAAATGGGTATGTTTCTAGAATTTATCCATGATAAATGTTGTGTTTTACGATTTGGTAAATTGTTTTTGTGACTTGTGATTCCTAGTTAATGAAATAATTATTATTTGATGCTCATAGTTCTCCATTTTCTGTTCATCTAGGAAGTATTAAGATGCATAGAGACCTTTGGGATAATTACTGGTGGACTATAATGAAAAGGGATATTGCTAATTTTACCTTGTAATATTTGACATGTCTACTGGTTAAGGAAGAGAGGAAGTTACCAAATGGGATGCTTCATCCATTTCCAGTGGTATAGTAGAAATGGGAGAATATATCTATGGAATTTTTTTGTGGGACTACCAATGACTTCTCAAGGTAACAATGCAATATGGGTTATTGTTCACTGACTGTCTAAATAGTTATATTTTCTCCTAATTCTAAAAACACTGTATTTGGATCATCTTTTTCGATTGTACCTCAAAGGTAATTTAAGGTTACATGGAGTTCCTCTTTCCATTTTATATGATCAGGATCACTGGTTCACTTCTAACTTTAGGAAGGGCCTTTAGAAGATGGTGGGAAAAAAATTAAATTTCAGTACATATTTTCTTCCTCAATCAGATGGGAAGTCATAACAATAGATTCAGATGTTGGAGGATATGTTTTGTGTTTTCTTAATGAACTACATGGGATGTTAGGATCAGTATCTATCTTTAGATGAGTTTTATCATTTTAATAGTTTTCATTATAGTACAAAGAAAGAAACTTTTGATTCATTATTTGGGAATCAGTATCAAAATACATATTTTTGGGATGAATTTGGTGAAAGGAAGTTTATGGGACCATAATTAGTAGAATAAGTGTATAAGAAAGTAAATATTATCTAGAAACACATGAGGAATGCTCAGATAAGGTAAAAACATTATGTAGACTATGGAAGGAAAGACCTTTCATTTGTTATAGGTGATCATTTTTTTCGTAGAATTTCACCATAGAAAAGTATAATACTCTTTACTAAGAAATGCATGATAAACCCATGGTTCCTTAAAACATTTGAAATTCTAGAGAAAGTTTGACTAGTCGCCTACCAAAGATCTTTTTCTATAATTTTATCTAAGGTGCTCAATTTTTATTAAGTTTCGATGTTAAGAATGTGTGTGCCAGATTCACCTAATGTTTTGATCGTAGAAGAAATTCAGTTGGAAGAGAACCTTTCTTATGAAGAGAAACTAGTTCGAATTTCTGATCTAAGGGAACTTGTATTGTGGAATAAGGTAATCCCTCAGGTAATGGTTTTTTTTTGGAGAAACCACATGGTCTAAGAAGCATCATGTGAATCTGAAAATGATATGGGGAAATTGTATATTCACTTGTTTAATAAGAAAATATAATTACGAGGATGAAATTTCCAAAATGTGGGGAAAATGTAAGACCCGAAGGTTTCAAAACAAAATTAAATTCATGAAACATTGTTTTATGTGGACAGTTATATATAGCTTTTAATTATAATGTTTCCACTTATATGATTTGAATTTCAAAAAATGGTTATCTATGGTTGCGATCAGTATGTTTTCTGGAGACTGATAGAACCAAGATGTTTTTTGGTTAATAGTAACATAAATTTATGAATAGTAATATGACCCCTATTAATAGTAAATCAAATTATTATTTTATTTTATTAAGGTTATAGGATAATGATATGTGGATTAATTTTTCAAGGTGTAAAAAAAATGAGCCACTGATTTTAAATTTTTATTTTTAAAAAATTATGATTTTATTTAAAATTTAAATTAATAATATTTAGAAAGTTTTTTTTTGAAAATATAGTTAATTTTTTAATTCAACAAGACAAAATATTGTTAGGGTGATTTTTTGGGATTTTTCAAAAATCCATGAATTTTTTTTGAATAGTGAAATATGTTAAAGTGCAGTATATTCAAATTAACAGTTAAATATAGTATTTTTGACATCATGGAAGATGTAATCCCACTTTTTTTTAACTCTCATGACCTTATTAATATTTTGGGTCTATTGAATCAAGATATTCATAGTCTTGAGAAAAATATTAAAATAATGATTAAAATAAGGTAAAACCCCTCCTCTTCCCCAATATAAATACAACCACCATTCCCCTCTTCCTCCCACACCGATCAAGTCTTGGGCATTGCCTATGTTATAAAAAAAATACCCTCCTACAGGCTCACCCACATCAAAGACCTACTGGTTTTACCAAAATTCTAAAAAGAGATTCCTTAAAAAGGATCATAAGGAGAAGAGATAAAGAGTAAGAATCCTCTTCTTTTTTTCGTGCGTTTTATTTTCAATTCATTTATTTTCTTATAATATATTTCCCTACCATTATCCAAGTGGTATAAAATATCTATAATTTTATATATTCTATATATTAATATATTCATGTAAAAAATTCATCATCTTTCTTCCTCTCCTCTTCCGCCTATTCTAAAAATTAAAACACCGTCTACGATGTGCAGATTTACCAAAATCATGGACGATGTGTGTTCAATTTAAATTAATTCCGTAAAATAGGATCATAAAATCCATTTAATGGTTGTAACAAAATTAAATTTGTATTATTTAGCCTTTTTTTTGTTTTTTAATGAACAAATATTCTTGAAATTAAATTATATAACGAAACAAGTTCATGACTATCGAGGAACCATAAAAATTGATCTAAAAAATATCATTAATGTTTTATCTAAAGATTCATCATCATATATGATAAATGTTATTTATGGTATCATTATATATTTTGTAAACATATTAATACAATTTAATTCCACTTCTATAATTTTATTTCATTATTGCAAGAAAATCACATACAAACTGGTCGTGGAAATCAGGAAAAGAAAGCACCCAAAACAATGGATAGAACAAAATACTGACAATTTAATGGTGAAATTATGTTATAAAATGATAAAATAAGGCATTATAAACATGAATATATTCTGTAATATATTAATAACACTCTTTTAACCATTATACAGGTTGTTTAAAAAAATTTAGTAAGAAAAACCCGAGGTAAGGGAATTCATAACCCAATTTCCAGTCTTTGGGTTAAACTTATACTTCTTTAATTGTATGTTTTTAAGATATTTTGTGTGATGAATTATTAATTATATTGTGTTTTATTATATGTATTTATAGTTTATACAGATATTCCTTTAGTTGTATTTATTCACATATAAATTATAAGTTATTTGTAAGTGACTTTTCTTTTAAAATCCTCTTTTAAACTTCTGGTTTTACATAATTCAAAGTAAATGTTTTTATACAGGTATTATTATTTGATGATTATGTTATGGTTATTGGGAATTGTCTATGAAGATGTTTTTTAACTATATCTTCCTCTAATGAATTGGGTATGTTTATGTTGGAGTTTCACTGTATGGTTACTCCATGTGTAACTAGGATGGTTACACAATATGGTAGCATTGAGGGTTACAAATTTTAATGTATCTGAGAGGGTTACAAGATTGTTTATGTAATTCTCCAAGATAAATTTATGGATAAATTTATGTTCTATATATTTTTTGCAATGGCCATGTTTCCCATAGTATGTTTATAAGGGTGAAAGGTGTGTCTTTTTTAAAATGATTTTATATATTACAAGTATTAATGGGCTAATGTTTTCATTCATTATTTTTGTATAGATTACTGAGGTCTTTGTTCTAATACAAAGATTTTAATTGAATATATATGGTTATAAGGATTTTCAATAAAAGAAGGAATACATGTTTTATTTTATGAAGCACTGTTAATGAAAACTTGTTTTATTTGAAAAGTTTTATATTTATGAATAAGTAGATACTGTTTTTTGTTGTATCTCATCTATATGAATGTGAAATTTCATATATTTATTATATCCCAATTATCTAAAAATATATACATTAAACTATAATCAATATTAAAGGAAGTTATTTATTGATTAAAATTTAATATTATGTAATTTAATAATGGTGGGTCCTTATATTAACTATTGCAATTATTATTTTATTTCTAATATTCATTTTTTGGTAAAAAAATTATGTTGATATTATTAGACAATATATATTATTATTATAAATATTTAATCCATTTTTCAAAATTAAATATACAAAATGGGAAAATTTAATTTAATTTTAATCCCTTAGAAATGATAAGTAAGCGATTTATCAATTAAAATTCATTATTTTCAATATTAATCATTAAATGAAAATTTTCAAAAAATTTACAAAAATTATGTATATGATAATTTTGATATTATAACTTTCATAATTAATTTTACTTTTCAAAACAAATTTAATTAATAGGGTGAAAATTAATTTTAAATCAATTGTGAAAATATTGAAAAAACGAAATTTTAGAAAAAAACACATTTTTCAAAAAACATTTCATTTCATTTTAAATGATTATTTTATCGGTATCTATATTATTGTTCATTTCGACTTGAGTTTTCGTGTTCTGAATGTTAGCATGAAGATTTTATTTGTTTAAAAAGAAATATCTTTAAAAGTATCGGGTGTTATATTTTCTTATAAATATGTAATTTTTTTCATAAAAACATTCCACCACAATGTTATTGTTTCAAAATATTAGTTTGTTACAATTATGTAAATGGAATAACCTATATCTGTCTTCCCTTCCATAAAGTGGGAAACAAAACCATAATTGGTGTATATAGAAAACTACCGCCCAGTGAACCGTTGTAATTCATTTTCAACAACCGTATCTCAAATTATTTTATAATTATAAATTTAATTTTTATATATGACATTTGTCATGTATTTTAATATATATTAAATTATTATATCCTATATTTTCTTAACATTCTGTTAACTAAAAAATGATCGTTCGTGCATACGTGTGGACTCTATCCTCCATGAATTGATGTGATTTTTTTCATCATCAACTCACTTGGATGGTATATATATGTGTATTTATATAAAAAATATGATATTTATAATAATATAATAATTGTATAAAATAAAATAATACTTTTCTTCTTTAAATAATGATTTTTGAAAAATGGAAATGTTACTCCCGCCGACGCACAACATACCATCTCCATGATTGTAACGTAATTAATTTATCATAACCATATAACATGGTTGGTTATAAAATAATAATTAGTTTATAAAATGATATTATTATATTATTATTATTATAGAGATTATGGAACAATTAATTTTTTACCATAGTCAACTTATCATAGTAATTATATATATATGAACCAAAAATCATGAAAACGTCTGACGTGAACATAATTAATTATATAAATAAAGATAAAATGTAAATTCAAAAATCAAAAAAAATTAATAAAATGAAAAATTATCTTAATATATTATATAATTTATATTTTTTTTATTATTCCAATGTATAAATTATGAACATGTCGAGTCAAACATGATATAAGGGGTTTACTAACTAAATTTCATTTCATTAGGTTAATTAAATCTTTACTGAGTATGATATGAAAAAATTATGTGTGGAATGACTCTAATTATTTTATTTTTTATTTATAATTAGTATAATTATATTTACAATTAGTACACATAATCACTTCATTGATTAATTTTTACATCAATGTTGTGATCTTTATAGGGTATTTTAACTCAACTTCCCTTCATTGATAAATATTTTAATTTTATAAATGTAATTTATTTTATATTTTGAATATGCAATGATTTTAAATATTATATTATTAATCCTTCATGCTTTATGTAATTTTATGTTAAAATACTTTTTATAAAATTTGAAGGTGTATGATTTGAAATTTACCAACCTAGTAAATACTTTTTTGTTAAAATCTTGTTTTTTTCAATATTGTTTTTATTAAATGTTACATAGGTAATAGAATATAAAATTATTTTTTTTAATCACATATCATTTATTATCATTAGGTACTTAATGTGGTTTATATTTTTGGTATCCATTTCCTCAATTATTTAATAAATAAACATCATGAAAGTTTATTGTATGTAATATCGATCTTGATTCTTCTACTAATTCTGTAATCTTACTATTCAATGTCTATAATTTCAATAAAATATTATAAATATTCGCGTAAAATTTTCTAATGATTTCATAACGACATTTTTACCCATTTTTACATTTTTACAAATTTTAGAAAGGATTCATTCTGTTATTTTATAAAGAATTTATTTTTGAATTTTTTTACAATGTGTGAAATTGATGTATTGTTTATAACTTATATGTAAGGAACATATTTTACCACAATCTTTACCACTAAATAGTTTGATTATTATTTTATATTTTTACATGGAAATTTTTAATGAAAAATATTTTCTATGATATTTTGGAAATTTATATATTTTTAAGAATTTATTTCAAAGTGAAATTGGTATTTCATCATGAAGTATTACATGAGAAATTTAAATGATTTTATAATTAATGAAAAAACATTTTATTTTATACATTACATTTAAATTTGGTTTATATTTCATATACACATATATGAAAATCATTCTCTCTTCCATGGTGGGGTAATACATTACTTATGTTCATTTATCAAAATCATTCTGTATGAAATAACCATTGATTATGAAATGATTTAGCTTTATTAATCCCATTTCTTTCAACGTGTAATTATAGTGTTTATACCTTGTGATTGATTTGATTATTTTTGTACACATAATAATGTACATGATATGATGAGTGAGCACAAAAAGAACTCAGATTAATTGGGAAATTTTTTTGGTCTCATGGGATGTGAGGGTGTAAGTCTAATCTATTGTGGGACCTTTTCTACCATGTGGAGTTGTATAGGAAGTTAGGATTTACTCATGTTTATGTCATGATATATGATTTTATAACATTTACCATATTTATATGATCTTATGATATCTTGTTATTTATGTAATTATTCCTCGAGATTGTTTATAATCCTACTCTATTACGATATCAAGTTATATCGTAGACTCACACATTATTTTTCCATTCCTTGTTTATTCCCATACATGGCTTTTTATCCCACTTATTTCTTCTACTAATCCCCATTGTAATCTTATGAGGTTTTAGGAGCACAAATAGATTTTTTTCTCACTAGGGATAATAAAAATAAAGAATATTACTTTAATTTCTTTTGAGGTTTTATGTACATAGTCTTCCAAATAAACTAGGCATCATGATAATTGGGTTTTAATTAATGGATTTGTATGATAAAAATCATGAAATAATTTCTAAAAAATGTTAAGGTCACTACTAATGGAATAAAATAATAGTCTAGGGAATTTTTTGGAGTAGTATTTGGGAACATTAGTTAAAAACACAATGGATAATTATTAGTATATGATAACATACTAAGGGTTTGGAAAGAAAGATATTATATAGATTTCCTTGGATTATATCCCTATATGGATAAAAAAAAGTGGTCTAGGATTTTAGATAAAATTAATCGAGTTGTAATAATATTGAAAAGTGTGTTTTTAGTATAACTTGACTATCATTCTAATAAACCATTAGTGTTCCCTTACTATATACTAGGTTTTACACCCTCGATGATATTCCTAGGTTAATTTAAATATTCATTTCAAACCATAATGAAGGATTTGAATAGATGGAAAAAATTATGAACAAGGTTAAATATATAATTTAATATATTGAAAAGTAGGTGAAATTATTTAGAAATCATATAAAATATTTTTCATGATTATGATTATTGTTGATCACGCTCTAATTTTATATTTTAGTCAATGGTTGGAACCATGAAAATGTTGTTAATGCTGAATGTAATAGAAAATTTGTGATTATAAGAAACCAAATTGGGTGATGAATGAAGTGATATATATTCAGATTATTACAAACTATTAATGAAAATATATGAGAACAATATATAAATTAAAAAAATCTTAGACTCACCAAATAAGATAAGTATGAATTCAACTACGAGATCCAGTGGATGATACCAGGGAAAAAAGAAGTAACAACTTCCTCAATGTTAGATATTTGGGAATAGACACCCAAAAAATGTCTTGAGGTAACATTAAAATGTTTTATGTGTGTAAAATAAGGGTCTAAATGAATTAATTTCTTAGGAAAAATTTAATGTTCAACGGAGAGAAAAAAATTCAACCTAAGGTCCTATTTATAGTTTATTTTCTTAAATGTGAAGAACTTGGGAATAGTCTGAGTGAATTCCCTCTTCTAATCATTAACACATAGAACAAGGAAAGGCATATGTTATACTAATCATTTATGTGCAAGTATATATATATGGGGATCCAATAATTATGTTGTAGATGTATTTTTATCAATGATGTTTTGGTAATAGGAATCGCGAAACGTAAAATGATTGTGATGATTTATTTAGGAATATCTAGTTTTATTATTATTTTAGAGTGATTCATGTTATGTGTAAATAATATTATCATATATGATTATGTTATATACATATTGTTATGAGAAATTAAGTGTGATTGCATTTATTTATGGATAAATTTTATATTAATCAGGGATAATTTTTTGATCAAATTATTTGAATTTATCGGTTTCATCATTAGTTTGGAATATTTTAAATAATTTTAGGGGTTTTTATTTATCAAATGATATAATTTGAACATTGTAGGTTTTTTTTGAGGCTTTAAAGATTAATGATGTATTTCATAACATGATGGTTTATTTATTTGGGATGTTAAATTAAATTGTTCTAAACATTTCATATTCAATTAATGTAAAAATATTGGAGGAATAACTTGTTATTCTTTTTTGATTATATGATTTTTTAGAAGAAGATTTTAGTCCAACATGAATAAAAAAATTCATCTTGAATACTCATCATTTGAAGAAAGGTGATATTGGGTTGGAAGTTGTTTAAAGGATGAAATTATACCAATTAATTTAATTATATTTCCACATGTTTTTATTCATGATAGTAAAATAACTCCCCAACTATTGGGAAATGTTCTTAAAAGAAATTAGAACATTACCTTCATTTTTTATGAATCAATGGCCTTTAAACCATAGTTTTTATGGTTGTATGGTCGTTATCTTTCTCATGATCAATAATTTTATTTTGATCAATGTTATTTATCACCATATATGATTAATTGGACAATATAAATTTTATCCATGACCATATATTTCCTTACTACAAATTTTCTTCTATTTGGAAACCAAGTTATGTGAGGACCTCCACCATTTCCATTTTTCAAGTGGAAGTATTAATAACCCATTTTAACATATGATATTTGAAACAAGGTATTTTAAAATATCAATCCTTTTATTTCTAATATTAATTTAAAACTATAAGGATGAAATTTATTAAATAGAGTGTTAATGTACCACCCTAACATTTTAAAAAGAAATCCATGTCCGATATAGTATATGACATATAACCCCAAGCCTAAATAGACCGTGATATGTTATTATTTAAAAATCCTATTAAAACCTGACAATAAATTAAAATGTATTAATATGATTATATTATTTCTAAATATATATAATTATCTTAATAAATATAAATTTATTGAAAAATAGATTAGAAATAATCACTCATTTTTAATGAAAAGAGTTTATCCTTCATAAAAAAAATTGTTAAAAAATATCGTTATTGATTTTTCTTAGAAGATATTATGATTATTTATTGAAAATTTTAGAAAATTTAATATATAAAAGGAAATTATTTTTTTAAATACTTATATCAAAATTAAATTATGTAGAAATTTTAAGTTTTTTCTAAAATATGTTTTTTTCTACGAATTTTGAAAAGTACTAATATTTCAAATACGATCATTTTGTATCATTAAATAAATAATTCAAATGACACATTATATATTTTTATTTGGATTAAAAGGTATATATGAAAAAAATTTATTTATAAAAATATATTTAATTTTATTTTAATTAGAAATTTAGATGATATGGGAATAGGTTAGTGTTTTTACTTAAACACGTAGTTTTCTATGAACAATTATTTAGTGCATAATGTTTTAATTAATTAAAATAATCCATTATAAGTAAAGATTTAAATGTATTATAAATATTATATATCAATTTATTGGAATTAAAATTCATATAATAATAATTTCTTTTCATGGACTTAATATAAGATTATATTTTTCATGAAAAATACAATTTTCCAAAAAACATCTTTTCGTCGCATTTCAAGGGTTTAATTTTAAATCAATTTATTCCACTTATGTGAATTGAATTTGATAAAATGGATAATTTATTTTGAATAATTATAATTGATAATAATTAATATGGTCATCTTATTTTTTAGTTGTAATGATCTGTAATATAGTAAAATTTAATTACTGTGGTTAAGGTTAAAAAGGGGTATTGTGCGTTACATGTGCTTGTGTTGAGATTAATTTTCTAGAAACATAGAATTTTTATTTCATATTTATAATATTTTTCAGAAATTATATAATTATTCTAGTTTTAATTTTATTCCTTAAAGATAAATTACTTAGGCAAAAAACTAGCTACTGGGGGTAAATCATAAGTGGTTTAAACGAGTAACCATAAATGTAAATGGAATCAATTGACTAAAAATTATTTAATATTTATTTATCTGGTCTATATTGATCTAATAATACCTTAAATAACTTATTTATAAATTTTGGAGGCATTTTTCTTGAGAGTGATTTCCCATTATTTAGTATTTTTGGATATCTATCTAAATGAAAATCCTTCTTACGTCTAAAATAGAAACTCTTATCCACTATTATTCACAATATAAAATCTATCTGGATTAGAAATATATCACCTAATAAATTTCTTACTACCCATATCACTTTATATTGGCATTTGTTATTACAAAACACTAAATGGAAGGATTTTTGTGCAAACCCAACGAGGTTTGCTAAAGAATAAGTATCATTATTAACTGAGTGTTCTATTTTATTATTCCTTTAACATAAAAAAAATATATAATTTAACCTTTCCAATGTAATAGAATCTATACCTACTATATATTGAGATGTTATTATGTTAATTTAATAACTTACGTCCATCTCTTCTTCTGTCAAATGAAAAACAAAACCATCTCTCGGGTATTTGAAGGAAGATCACCTCACGAACATATGCAATTCATTTTCCATCATCACCTATCTCAAATATTTTTGACGATGTATATAATGTATATATATAAATATATGATATTAATTAAATTTAAATAATTATATAAAATCAATTTATCATATTATTACATACCTTTTGATTCACTAAAAAATTATAACTTCAATCATGTATACGTGTGGACTACAACCTCCATGAAATGATGTGATTTGTTTTTGATCAACCAATCCAATGGATGGTATATATATGTGTATTTAAATAAATAATATATAATTTACTAAATAATTATAATTCTAGAATAATAATATAATACACTTCTTCTTTCCATTAGGATCTTTGAAAATAGATTTGTTACTTATTCGTACGTACAACTTACGAATTCCATGATTATAATGTAGTTAATTTTTCGTAACCATGTTTCATGGTTGGTTTTAAATGTATAATTTATTTATAAAACATATAATTATTCAATGATTTTTAATCTCAATATGATAGTAAAATGAATTCATTTACTATATTCAAATCGTTGTAGTCATTTTAAACATATGAAAAAATTATCAAAACACAAGATGTAAACATAATTGATGAAATCAGTAAACATAACAAGAACATAAAAAATAAAATGAATATTAAATTTGAAAATGATTCTAAATAATTATATAATTAACATATTTTTATTATTCACAATGATAAATTACTTACTTGATGTTTCAAACATGAGGTAATAGGTTTCAGATCCAAAATTCTTTTCATTAGCTAATATTACATTATTATTGACTTGTTATTACGTGATTATGTGTTGAATTAATCTTATAATTTTTTGTTTTTTTATAATTTTTATGTGGATTTATATTTTCTATAGATAATAATTACATTGTTAAATTCTCACATCAATGCTATGATCTTTATAAGAGATGTCATCTCAATTTCCATTTATTGATGTATAATATTACTTTTATATTCCTAATTAATTTAATATGGTGTATATGTTTTCCCTATTAATTATAATAACCTAATTCCTTCATAATTCATGTTACGTTATATTAAAATTCAATTTAATTCATCCAAGGGTATTTAATTAGAATGTTACCAAAGCAATAGAGGGGTCTTCCTACAATGTACAATCATTTTGAGATTGTTTATGTTCAAGGATTCACTAAGGGAAATGATAGACATTTATTTTCATGATCCAAATATATTTTTATTCTAATCTAGTCATGAATATAGTTTACATGGCTGGTTTCCATTTCCTTATACATTGAATAATTAAACGTCATCAATGATGTTTGTATGTAATTCGGATTTGTCTCTTCTTTTAAATATAGAATCATTTATTTATGATTATATTTAAATTAAAATATTTTAAATAATGGTTTATATATTCAATATTTATTTCTGTCATTTTTACCAATTTTTTACTTTTTTACACAATGGTTTAAAAGTATTATTTTCAATATTTTCCCAACATGGTACTTTTTTGTATTTTAAAAAAAGTGTGTCGGGAATGTTTTATTTTAACTTATATGAAATGAACATAAATTACTACATTAATTACCACTGAATGTTTTTAATGTTCAATTAAATTTTTACATGGTTCTTCTTAATGATATATTTATCCATAATATTTTTCAAATTACTATATTTTAAATAAGTGATTACAAATTGGAAATGTTATTTTCCTCAAAAAGTATTCACTGAGATCTTTTACATATGTTTTTATCAATAAATACAACCATTGATATTAAATATTTCATATAAATTATATATATGTGTTCTTAATAATATAACTATCACATTTTCCACTCTTTGTTGGGGTATTACACACCTAAAGTTCATTTTTTAAATGTTTTTTCATTAACTATATGTTGATTATGACCTGAGGAAATATTATGTAACCCATTTCTCTAATAGGATAATTATTATTTATATACATTCTGATTAATTTCCTTTTTGGGTATAAATAAACATGTATATGTTATTATTGGATGACCCATATAGCGCTCTTATTCATTGGGTAATGTTTTTGGTCTCTTGAGGCATTATATATGGGATTCAGGGGTAAAAATAATCTATTATTAGACTTTCTACACAATTTTATATTATATAACATGTTATTCTTGACTCATGTATATTTCATGATACATTTTTCTTCCACATTATATATATTTATATGATATTATGGTATCATGTTTTTTATGTTATGCTTCCATTTTATTACTCCTAATCCTTCTCTTTATGATTTCACATTATACATTTGAATCACATGTTATATTTACTTGTAATGATTATTGCATTATTGGTATTTTTAGATGAAACCATAATTCTTTTTATTCCATAGGTTTTCCTATATAGTTTAATGTTTTCAAAGATATTTAGGAGGTCACAATGAAGATTAAAAAATAAAGATTTTATATTGTTGTTTTTTGATGTTTAATTTACGTAATATTCTATTTACACTATGCCTTATAATATTTGGGTTTTAATTAATGTATTTGTATTTTATAAATCATGTAACAATATGTGTAGAGTCTTGGGTCACTATATAAGTTTTGGATATATGTTTGGCCTAATAATGTGTAATTGGGAATGATTAAGATATCAAGGGAAATCCATGGGGGCCATGAATTAGTGTTTGGGGTTTCATCCTATTCTTGGGATAACATTTTGTTGTAGGGTGAGGGTTACTATGAACCATAAGGTTTAAAATCAAGATGATGTAATATATAGTATTAAATTTTATTGTAGGTGGTTGGTCACACCACATCCCATGAACTGCACCATGAAGCTATACATCAGATATTTTAGTGAAACTAAAACCATTGAGATATGAAACTTGATTCCCAATCTAGGAAGGTAGTTACATCACGATGGGAAGGGTCACATCATAACCTCAATAAAATTAGGAGATATAGGTTTTCTTTATAATATTTGGGGATATGTATTGCACTGTGACACATACAATAATATTATAATATATCTTATTGTGTAGTAATTGCATTATAACTATAAGGGTCGTACCAAAAAGAGAACCATATCTGGTTTTTCATGTTTTAATTAATCAATTAAATATTTTATTAAATTATAAGAACTACCATTTTATCCTAATATAATGGGGGCTTGGTTTTCAACTCCCTCTCATTATATTCTCATTTAAAGACGGATCTCATCCATTTGCCGGTCACTATTCAAGTTATTCATATTAAGGAGTCAACAATAGTAAGGAAAGTAATCATATATTATATGTTTTTGGTTTTTTGTTTTTTTAATTATTTCCTTATAAAATATCAATTTTAGGAATTCTTCAACATATTTAAATCATATTTCATTTTCTATAGAATCAGAATATATAACTCAATGAACATAATGCTCTTTATACCAGATAGGTGGTGCATATTTATCTCTATTGTTTATTTTATTTTTTTCCATCTTTTAATTTATGGGTATGGAAGAAGGTTAGTGGATGACTATTCTGGGAAGGGATATATATAGGGATAGTCTCAAATGCATGTTGACTCGAGGTATTGTATGTATGGTATTTTCTAACATTTATGATTTAGAGATTTCATGAAAGGTTTACATTTAAAACCATGTAATGTTTAATGGAAATTGTTTCATGATAAGGTTCTTTGGGAATGTTATGTGTGACATGAATGGTAAGAGGGTGACTTGGTTCACCACAATGACACATAGAGGTATTGAATACTAATAGTGATTGAGATTGAGGTTAGATGAGTGCATTAGGCTATAATATATGGATGATTCCACTAACTATTTGAGATGAGTCGGTTGGGTCCTAGGTGTATAGAGAAGGACATAGATTTTGGTGTTGAAAAATTGATAATTGGAGCCATCCCCCAAATATTAGAGTCTTAAGGTGATTATGTTGACCGCTGAACATGATGATATATTTTTCGTTGATCCAAGGATGAGATTGATGGGTAGTTGTGATCAATAATTTAGGGGAGATTCTCTATATGTAAAGATTCAATTGATTCTGACGAGTCATACATATTATAGAGAGAGTGGTATTTGAATTTTTAATATTATCCTTATTGAAGTCTCTAATGGAAGGGTTTGGATGAGCGGAGTTAGTGTAGGTCTTGTGTGATGTGGTGTTTTCATTGAAAATGGGTACATCATGCCACTTTGATATTGGCCATAAATGGATAGATTATCATTAATGATTTGATGATGATAGAGAAGAGTATGTTAGTGATTTTTAGAGCCTCCTTTTGATTCTTTCATATCTATCACTCCTCCCTTTTCCATGGCATTATGAGATACTATAATATCATGAATGAAAGGAGGGTTTTACCCATGCTGTTTTTTGATTTAGATCCACCTGTGGATACACCATGTAGGGAGGAAGGAATTGTGTTCTCCTTTGGAATATTCATTAAGAACTCATTGATGATGGTAACATCGACACATCAATCTAAGGTACAATTTATTCACATAATATAATCATCATTTTAGTTTATTGTATTTTTTTTTGCGATATCAGGTTTTATATGTATATCATTTCTTAAAAAAGTGTTGTTTGATTCTTATAAACACTTTAGTGATATCATATCTTTTACATGCTTCCCAATTTATAAAACAATTCTTGAAAATTTAAGAAATTTAATATCATAATTTATCTATATTTGATATTAATAAATAAGATATCAATTTTATTATATGGATTGTCTTATAGTATGTGGTACTGTAAATAGTTATATAATCATTCAATATGATTTGGGATATAATAGCTGTAAATGTAGTTTAATTACCATAGTGATATATATATTGTAAAATATGATTCAGGATATCATTTGGGGAGGCATCATCAATGTTTTTTCCTCTAGTGTTGGTTAACTATTACAGGTGGAAGACTTTCTTAGATGTATATAATGCAGGGAAGTTGTTGGATTTTATGGTGATACTTATGATATTGTTGATGGGAAGTCATGATAAATAAAGGAATAATGGGATCTTCTAGTTTAAGGATCTTGGGTTTTATATGATGGACCATTGGGATATGTGTTTGGGTATTTTAAGTCATGTAAGGGTTCTCTATCAACATAGTTGAAAAATAGGGGTTCTCAAAAAACTATAATAATATTGTAATTGGAGGATAATATGAGAATTCCATAAAATAAGGAATAGAGATTCTTTTAAATAATATATCTAGAAATTTTTTTATTCTTATAAATTTAAATTAGGATTTCAATTATATATAATTTTTAAAATGTATCTAAATTCTGAAAAAGGTATTTTGGTATATAATTTACTTATAATGTAATAATTAATTAATTATTTATAAAATGGGTATAATTAATTATTAAATTATTATAGAAAATTTATTAAATAATTGTTCAAAATATTAAATGTTCATAAGTAATAAATTTTTTATTTATAAGGAATGTATTATAATTTGGATATATTTTGTTTATATAAGAAAAATAATGGATATTTATCAAAAATTAGAAAATTAATAAAATAAGTCCAGAAAAAAATTATTGCATCAATTTATTAATTGCCTTATTTATTAATTTAAAAAGTTCAAATTAAAATTCATTATCTATGATACTATTTAACCCATATCAAAAGGATTTTTTATTATTAATATGATCAACCTTTAAATAATAAATATGTGATATTATTGATGGTTATATAATATATATGAATAATTTATATATAGAAATCTAATATTTTAGAAATGTATAATTCAACATAAAAGGATAATATAAATGATTTAATAATAGATTTAAATTAAAAAAAATTATAACTATATAATTAGATAATTTTTCAAATGCATGGATAGAATATAAATTGTGTATAATTTATTTATTTATAACTTTTTTTAATTTATTTTTGACTCATGTTAATATTTATGAATTTTTCATTTATTTAGTTTTATAATCATATTAACTCAATAATTTTAATCATTCATTATAAATGGTTGTATGGTTTTCTTTTATGTGTTAAACTACCTCTATAAATTGTAATGCATGTATCCAAGAAGTGTTTGTTAGGTATAATAATAGATTTAGTTTTATTACACGTTTATTATTTATTATATTTTGTTATGAATTTGAATTTTAATTATTATTATAGTTTATCCATATTATCTATTATAGTGTTGATGTAATTGATGTATCAATTGGGTAAAGTTACCTTCATTTGAGGGACTTTGGGTCAGTCTGCTCACCGAACTAGAGGCTTATTCATTGTCTAAAAAAGTAGGGGTTGGATATTTATTACTTTGAGATTACCCTTGTGGGTATTATAAATTTTATATAATTATTATACTTTATATAAAATGGATTAATACACATTATGTATGGTATATATTTAATTGTGTATGAATATATTTGGATTTTAATTTTGGTTAGGGACACATGTTATGTGTTGTGTAATGAGTTAATCATTAATATGGTTTGAATATAGTTAATTGGTGGATGGAATGTAGTTCCAAACTAAATATTTCTAGGAATGAATGAGATAAGATGGAGAGATTAAATCCCTTAAAAATAATACGTTTTTGATTAGTTCTATAGAAAACACTTCTCAAGAAAGTAATCATCCAACAGGTTAGGTGTATTCCAATTAATGGATCCCAAAATTAAGTGGTTCATTTTTGGTATTTTCATTGAATTATACTTATCTATGGAACCCTTATATTCATGATACTAAATTAATATTATTGATTTTATCCTTAATAGTTTAGACAATGATTTTTTGACTCAACCATCTATGATTCATATATCATATTTTTATCTTAAGGGAATAACTAAATAGATAATGTGATGAAGTTTACTTAAAATTGGTTTATTGGTTTTGTAAATTTCAATATCAATCAATGACTTGATATAATGTAAAATTTTAAAAGGGATCATCATTTTAACAGGATACCATTTAAAAAAATTATTATCAAATGAATGTAAATTATGAAACTTGTATAATAAAAGATTCTATTATTGATAAATAACGTAATCATCATTGAAAAATACTTTGAGATCAATCATGTAAAAAGAATATTATTAATATGATAAACTTCATAGACTATTAAGAAATCTTCAGAATTTTCAGCAAAGTTTTTTTTATGTTAGACTACCCACATACTAATCAATGTACGATTGAATATCTTCAACAAGCATGTCTCGATTCCTGTAAGAATCATAGAAATATTAAATTAATATTTCAAATTAATTAAAATCAGAATGAGATAAGAAAATTTAGTATTAAATTAAATTCTCAATGTGATTATTTTTTCCATGGACATGGTGATGTTTGGAGGTTACTTATAAGTCTTGATATTTCTATGAAATTAATTCTATAATAATTCATGTAACTTTTATGAAAATGTGAAAAGGTTTTAAAAAATTTTGTTTTATTTTCACAATGTGTTGTGGATAGAGGAACTATGAAAGTGATGTTATGATTTTTATGTCTTATTAATTGTATAACAATTTAAATTGAATAATTCAAAAGGGAAATATTAGATTATTTAATAACCATAATTTTTCATTGAAAGCTAAAGGAGGTGTTTTGAGAGAGAGGAAATGCATCAAGAGATTGAAATATTTAATGGCTACCTGAAGGGGTTTTTGAAACACGATGTATTTTTCACATAATTTATTTATGATATAAATATAAATTCATTTATTGTTATGGGAAAATAATACCAAATGTATTTTTTTTAAATGAGGTAAATATTCCAATGTTCAAAACCAGGTATTGAATTGATCAAGATTGAATAATTCCTTTATGTAATGTAGAAAATGGAAAGATAATCTTGATGTTATAAAGGGTTTCTAAATAATTGATATGAATACAATGGAAAATATCATTCTCAAATAGATTGATGTAAAGAAAGTGAAGTAATATTAATTCTTTTATATGATAAGAGATAATTTTTCTAAATAAGGTATTGTTATGAATAATATGAGATGATAAACATGGTTAAATATTCATCAGATTTTATAACATACTTGAGAAGTCAATAAGGATATTTTATTAATCCATTCTAAATTTTATATATATTTTTTAAAAACATAAGCGATGCGATCACAACAATCATCAATTGCATGTGTTAAAGAATAAAGACTACTTTTATGAATAATTATCCTAATACATATAATACGATACAGTATATAGAAATACTATCTTATTTGTTATATGATCATACTAAAAATATACCGGTTTTATTTCATAACAAGAAAATAATTTTTTTATCTTAAACATATTTAGTGAATTAAATATAGTTTTTAAGAGGTTGGTGGGAGGATATTTAGACATTAAGGTGTTAAATGATAGCAAATAAAATATTATACTCAATATTCAAAGATAATTTCACTTATTACCCTATAATAGATTATTGTGTTACTCTAAATAGAGGTAATATTTTTTACATTTAGCTACCAAAATAATGTTAATATAACTTCATATCATGTAGGTGTTTAGTATTATTTGTATTAATGGAAAGAGTGGAAAAATGTTTAAAATTTAGATACCACAATAAAGTGAATATTACATTATATTTTGAAGGATTTTATGATTTTTTGGTAAATATTTAACAAAATGAACTCAAATAATAATTTTTTTTTGATTAGTTTCCTGATAAATAATGATAATGATATTAGAATAAGTTATAAGTATACAATAGAATCCATTAACATTATAATATTTGACGCTGTTAATTTTAGGATATTCAATCATTGTTCAAGGTATTAATTTTTTCTTGAATATTAATACTAAGTATCTCTATCATTTCAAAATAATGTTCTTCATTGATTTAACCCATTATATTGTTTTAAGAGAGGGTTTTATCAGGTGGTAAGATAGATATGTTATAGAAATTACATAGAGATTAATTTTTTTTAACAAACCCTAAATATGAAGTGAACATAAAGACTATTTGGTAGTTTTTCATTAATTATATGATTCTATGGGTAATTTTGTTTGTGTTTTAACGATTTCCTAAAGAGTTTATGTAACGTCCCAAAGTTTCCTTAATGTAAATCCCTCTTGATCTAATCAAATGTATCTTTATGTTTATATAAAATGTCAACTTCATTGGTTTTATGTTAATAATTTTGACCATTTCTAATATAGCCGTTGAACAGTGATCACATGATTAGAATAAATATAGGGCTTTAACACATCCAATTTTACATAGACAAAAGAAGTGATGGCCTCGTCTAGTAGAATTGCTCCCTACGAAGCCCATTTGTTGGAGCTCGGAAAAGAGGTGGCATCTTTGGGCTTCGCCCTTGACCAAGCCCAAGCTGAGCTTCATCTTATCAAGCTCAAACGTGACCGTCTACGGGAAACGTGGAAGTTGATTGTAATTACCACTCGAGCGATGCTATCCAAGCCACCCCAATAGTCTTTCACCGTTGCACACCTTACCCTTAGGCCTTATGAAGCTGTTTTAAGGGGTTATGTAAAAAATAAGTAGTACTATATTCATGCACATTATTTTTTATATAATAATGAATATAATTTCTAGTCATTTTTGATACATTGTAAATAGTTTTTAAAGTACAAATAGTGTTTTTAGTTATTATTTAACTAAGAATTATATTTTATTAAATTAAGGTTTTCTTGAATTAAATAATATTTTAATAAAATATTATTATTGTTATTAAATTAATTTTTATTAAATATAAATGATCTTATAATTTTATGAATGCAATTATAATATTTCTTAAGGTTTGAAAGCCATTTCTGTCCAAACATTTGAATTTTAAAAAAATGTCAGTTTTTATTTTAAAAGTGATAATTAACATATTTAGAAAATTATTTAGATAAAATAAATGTTATTTTTTTAATCAGGATATCGAAATTATCCAACGGTGAATTTTTCATAATTTTCTGAGATAGTCAAATTTTTGAGTAAAAATTAAATACCGTTTAAATATATAATTTGTATTATGACATCATAATGACTGAATTATTATGTAATAAAATTCTATAATCTTTATATTCGGCCAATATATGCTTTAAAATTAAAATAATGTGATTTTGGGTTTGTTTATCTTACTTTTCAATGCATTAATGGACCCCTCAAGACTTATTCAACACCTTGCAATTTTAAATTAATTTCCATGGGAGTGTGACTCACCTCACCATAAGCAACCCTAATATTTTAAGAATTTCGGACTTTGGCTTTATAAAATATTTTTTTCCTCTTCCCTTTTCCAAAAAACATGGGAAAAACCATGGGATGGTTTGTGTATTGGGTTAATTTAATGTAAGGGGTCCCAAACCTAAATAATAAAAAATTCCCTCACCTTTCCTATATAAACCCACCCAAGCTTCCACTTCCTCCTCACTCAAAGCCATTGGAGTTCGTCCAACCTCTGTCCTACTCTCTCTAGAATCCTCCCAAGGTGCCCCAAGATCCCAAGAAGCCTCTCACAAGACCCTCTCTAGGCTTTGGAAGCACACTTCCATGTAAGGGTTTTTTCTTCCTTTCTCATTTTTGTCAATTTTCATTAAGTTGTATTGACCTTTTAATTTTAATTATAAATGTTGGTGTATGGTTTCAAACCTCCCCCATACTGCCCTCTTATTGTTTGAATGATGGGAGAACCCTTTATCTCCCATTAAATGCCTCCCATGTACACCCATTACTATATAGAAATTCCGAATGGAACTTCTCTCTCTTCATTTACATTAAAGCAATACTTTTGTATCATGAATCTAAATTCCATTAAAATTGTTGGGACATGTATATATATGACCTCATTACTGTACATTACATGTAAATATTATGAGGAATCGATTTCTATCTTATCAACCTTTTTTATGAATTCTTACATCACGTCGTTACACTGCCGAAATCGCACCGATTTTCTAAGCCAATGTCATTGTGTAGTGAATACCATGCCCATTTCTCCATCAAGGGTATTCAACTTTATGCACATTTACTTATTGATTGTAATGTTTCATTTATTAGTTCCATATTCATTTATCATGGAATAAATGATTATGTTTTAGGAATCCATGTTTTATGATCCATGTGGCACACTTATACATGAAATGAAATGTTTAAGAAGGGTGCACCCTTATAGCGCTCCAATGCATTGGGTAAAGTATAGTATCATGATACGTCATGTGCAATGATTGTTGACTCATTCTAATTCAAGTGCAATGAGTGTTTACTCGTTCTTTATGTGAAATGAGGATTTACTCATGCTCTATGTGCAACGAGCCGTGGCTCATGCTAATTCCATGTTAAGTGTTGTTGCCATATTTCCATGTTATGATTATCATGCTTTATCATTCCCTTATGTTCATGTTTCTTATATTAACTATTCAAATTACTATTGTCTAACATGTATTTTACTCCTCATGTTATTCCATGTGTACTCCCTTACTGGGCTTTATAGCTCACCCTTTTCTTATACATGTCCTCAGGTTATCCCATGCAATGCTAAGTACGAGGGAATGTAGTGGTCATGTAAAGGAAATTTTCAATAAAAATGTTGTATTTAATGTTTTAAGTTTTTATGTAATGGTCTTAAGACCCAAATACACTAAACCTATCGATCTTCTTTGTTGTATCAAGTGATTTTTTATGTAATAAATCAGGTTTAAGTTTGTAATAAAAGCAGGGTTACCATAGTTGGTATCAGAGAATAGGTTTAGTTATTTTTGGGATTAGGAAACCCTTGTAAAGCCTTAGAGACAAGAATAAGTATAATAAAAACATCCCTAAGTTTTGGTAAGTACTGAGTAATTGGTTTATCAGTCAAATACATCCCTGTCGGGATACGAGCAGGTAGAGACGGCTCTGGCACAGATGTATCCTGGGGGAAAAACCTGAAAACACTGCTTTGAGCTAGACTCGAACAGGAACTAGTGCACGACAACAGGCCTTGCAGCACTCTAGGTTACGACACTCCTAGGGGATATGATTTGATAAATTCACAATCTTAGTATGAACCCTTATTAAGGGAAAAAATTCCCCTAAGAATATATGTTAGAAAGTAAATCATGAAAAGCCTAGATTGAATCCTATAGACTCATGAGTTAAAGAAATGAACGTTTATTTATAAGTCATCAACTTTTGTCTTTGGATTACTCTTTATGTTTTACCCCTAATATTCCTTTTATTCCAGCCAATGGCCGGGTATAGGAGGACTCGAGCTAACAATCGATGTGAAGATCAGTTGATGAATGTATTAATGAGATGCCCAATCCAATGGGAGGGAATCACGAACTTTGTCACGCTTCTCTCTCAGCTAACACAAACATTGAATAGAAACACGGGTCAAGAGAAATGTTCAACCCCCCCTAAGAAAGAACAAGTCGCTATAGAGAGCATCATGAGACAAAGGCCTCCTACTTTTAGTGGATCATCCGATCCCACGATCGCTGAAAAATGGATCAACTCCATTGAAAAGATCGTCTCCATCCTTCAATGTTCTGAACAAGAGATGGTTCTCCTGGCTGCCTATCGTATGGAGGGTGAAGCTGATCAATGGTGGGCGTTGATAAAAAATATAAAGCCTGAGGAGGAGATCGAGGCATTGGAATGGAAAGATTTTTGAAAGATGTTTTTTGATAAATATTTTCCGCGCACCCTCCGGCTTAAGATTGAATGGGACTTCCTTTCCCTCAATAAAAAAGATGAAGAATCTGTTGGAGCGTACGAGGAAAACTTCACAAGGCTTGCAAGATACGGTTCCGACTTTGTCGTTACCCCTGAATTCAAGGTTGGCCGCTTCTTTGGTGGGATGAAGCCTAGCTTGCGTAAATGATTAGCGATCAGTGACTTCGACAGCTATGAGGAAATTTTCCGATGTTCCCTCAAGGTTGAAATGGAGATCGGGGAATCACAGGGTTATCATGGGGATAAGAAGCGTACGGTGGACTTCAATTCTGGTGGTCCGATGGATAAATCCAACAATGCTAAGAAGATCTAGCACCCCACTTTCCAAATGTTCGGAAAGAAGCTCCCTGGAAATTGCCTTAAGGGGTTGAGAAAATGCTTCGGGTGTGGAAGAGAAGGGCACCTAGCTGTTAATTGTCGGCAAGAAAGACCCACAGTTGCGACAGAGGAGAGGAACGCTCCGTTCGAACCTCAACGCATTGTTCAATGCTAAAAATGCAAAGAACCGGGTCATTTTGCAAATTAGTGCCCTAATCCAAGGGTTTTTGGAGGCTACTAACAACCTCCAAGGCAGCAAGGAAGAGCTTTATCCATCTCTTTTGCCGAAGTGCACCCCGAAAATGAAGTGGTGACAAGAACGCAAGTTATTCATTCAAGAATAGGGAACGTACATTTTGATTCAGGTTCTACGGATTCTTTTATACCTGGAAAGTTTAGTAGAACAATCCCAGCACCACTACAAATCATGGAAGTAAAGATTTCGGTGAGTATGGAAAATGGGGAAATCATTGCATCCCATGAATATAAGTCCTACCCTATTATAATATGTGGATTGAATTTCCTGGTGAACCTCGTCATACTCCCTCTAGTGGAATTTGATGAAATTCTTGGCATGGATTGGCTTTCCTTATGTAGAGCCAATATAAATTTTCGGGAGAGTGAAATCACACTCCATGTGGAGAATCGACCCCCGATTCATTACAAGTGTTAGGAGGAATATGAATCTCTTTTAGATCCATCATCTATAGCAAGGATATTACTGCCTTATGAACACGTGTATCTGGCTCAGATGATTGAGTCCATGGAAGAAACCATCCATGAAGAAATGCCTATTGTGAGGGAATTCGCTGAAGTGTTTCTCGAGGAACTGCCTGGTCTTACTCCTAGAAGAGATGTTGAGTTATCAATTGAACTTATACCTTGGGTGCTACCAATATCCAAGACTCCATATAGAATGGTTGTTGTTGAGCTTGAAGAGCTGAAGAAACAACTACAAGAGAATCTGGATAAAGGGTTTATACGCCCAAGTGCTTCACCATGGGGTGCACCAGTCCTCTTCGTTTAGAAGAAGGATGGGTCAATGCGGTTCTGCATTGATTATTGTGAACTTAACAAAATCACGATAAAGAACAAGTATCCCCTCCCAAGAATTGATGGCTTTTTTGATCAGCTGCATGGAGCACAATACTTCTCCAAGGTGGACTTGTGGTCGGGATATTATCAAGTAAGGGTAAAGAAGGAATATGTCCCCAAGACTGCTTTTTCGTACTAGATACGGGCACTATGAATTCATAGTAATAACTTTCGGACTCACCAATTCTCCAACAACCTTCATGGAATTAATGAATAGAGTCTTTAGATATTACCTAGACAAATTTGTGGTAGTCTTTATAGATGATATTCTAATATACTCCAAAACCAAGGAGGATCGTGAGGAGCATTTATGAACTGTACTGGAGACATCGTGCAAGTAGAAGCTCTATGAAAAGTACATCATGTGTGAGTTCTTGTTGATGGAATTATCATTCTTGGGGAATATCATCACAAGAAATGGGATATCTATGGATCCCTCCAAAACAAAAGCAATTGAGGGATGGCCGAGTCCAACATCGGTAACGAATATCCGTACCTTCTAGGGGATAGCTGGATATTATCGACGATTTGTGAGAAATTTCTCAAGATTGTCCAACCCTCTTACCAAGATAACTTGTAAGGGAGTAAAGTTTTCTTGGAGTGATGAATGTGAGGAATTCTTCAAGGAGTTGAAAAGGAGGCTTATCACTGCGCATGTGCTCACTTTACCCACAAGTGGGGAACATTTTGTGGTATTCAGTGATGATTCAAAGAAGGGCTTAGGCTATGTGCTGATGCAGAATCATAAAGTGATATCCTATGCCTCAAGGATGTTGAAAATCCAAGAACAAAACTATCCAACACATGATCTGGAGATGGAGGCTGTGATCTTTGCCTTGAAAATATGGCGGCATTATCTCTATGGAAAGAAATGTGGGATATATACTAACCACAAGATTCTTAAATATATATTCACGCAGAAAGGGATTAATATGCACCAGAGAAGATGGATAGATCTCATCAAGTATTATGACTATTCAATACATTGCCACCCTGGGAAAGCGAACGAGTTGGCAGATGCCCTAAGTAGAAAGGATCCAGCAATTCTATCAATGATGAGAATTGAGAAGGATCCAATCTTCTTAGACTTGATGAAGATGGACATGGGAATCATAGAGAAGGGAACATCATCAATCCTTTCACAAATTATTTCTCAACCATCTATTTTGGAAAGGTTAAAGGATTCTCAAAATGATGATATGGGAATTCAGGATAAAGTAGAAGCTATCGAAAAGGGGAAATCCTCAGAGTTTAATGTTAATGAAAAAGGAATTGTGCGGTTTGGGAAAAGAATATGTGTTCCATCAAGTCCGGAGGTGAAGAATGAACTTTTGGATGATGCACATAGTTCAAATTTCTCTATTCACCCATGGAGCACAAAGATGTATCGAGATCTCTGAGAAAACTTTTGGTGGGATAATATGAAGAAAGAGATCACTTAATATACATCAAAGTGCCTGGTGTGTCAAAAATTGAAGGTAGAGAGGCAGAAGTCTAAGGGGTTGATGCAACCATTTCCCATACCAGAAGGAAAATTGGAGAACATCACCATGGTCTTTGTCCCTGGAATTCCAAGGACATCCAAAGGCAAAAAGCAATCTGGGTTGTTGTGGATTGTCTTACAAAGACTGCACACTTCATTGCTATTTGGGAGGATTTCTCATTAGATCAACTGGCATGAATATATATCAGGGATGTGGTAAGGTTGCATGGAGTACCACTATCTATTGTGTCTGACCGTGATCCAAGATTCACCTTGGAAGAGTCCTCAACATGCTCTGAATACTAAACTGAACTTCAGAATGACCTATCATCCTCAAACTGATGTCCAATCTGAGCGGACTATCCAAACACTTGAGGATATGTTGAGAGCCTGCTCAATGGACTTTAAAGGAGGATGGGATCAACATCTTCCTCTTGTTGAGTTCTCATATAATAACAGTTTCCACTCGAGCATCCAAATGGCACTATATGAAGCCCTGTATGGGAGAAGGTGAAAAACACTGGAATGTTGGGATGAGGTCGGTGAACGTAAGCTTCTTAGAACAGAAACGGTCGAGGAAATGGTGGATAAGGTGAAAAACATTCATTAGCATATCAAGGCAGATCAGAGTCGACAAAAGAGTTATGCAGATAACCATCGACAAGACCTTGAGTTTAAAGATGGAGACATGGTTTTTCTACGCATATCTCCATGGAAGAAGGTCATGAGGTTTGGAAAGAAAGAGAAGTTAATTCCAAGGTACATCGGCCCCTTCAAGATTCTTGATCGTGTTGGGGAAATGGCCTATCGACTAGCACTTCCATCTACTATAGCCAAAGTACATGATGTCTATCATGTATCCCTCTTAAGGAAGTACATACCAGACCCTTCACATGTACTCTCTTCTAAGGTGGTACAATTGGAAGATGATCATTCTTATGAGGAGAAACCAGTGAAGATCATAGATCGTCGAGAAAAAGTTCTACAATATAAGACAATGCCCCTCGTCATGGTGTTGTGGAGAAACCACAAGTTTGAAGAAGCGACTTGGGAATCAGAAGAGATGATGAAGCTGAGTTACCCACATTTGTTTTAGTGTGAGAAAAGGAAAATTTGGAGGGAAAAATTTCTTAAGGGGGGAATATTGTAAGGACCCAAAGTTTCATTAATGGAAATCCCTGTTGATCTAATTAAATGTCTCTTTATGTTTATATAAAATTTCAACTTCATTGGTTTTATGTTAATAATTTTGACCGTTGCTAATATAGCTGTTGAACAGTGATCACATGATTAGTATAAATATAGGGCTTTAACACATCGAATTTTACTTAGACAAAAGAAGCAACGGCCTCATCCAGTAGAATTGCTCTGTACGAAGCCCATTTGTTGAAGCTCGGAAAAGAGGTGGCATATTTGGGCTTTGCCCTTGACCAAGCCCAATATGAGCTTCATCTTTTCAAGCTCGAACGTTACCGTCTGCTGGAAAAGTGGAAGTTGATTGAAATTACCACTCGAGCGATTCTATCCGAGCCACCCCAAGAGTCTGTCACCATCACACACCTTACCCTTAGGTCATATGAAGCTGTTTTAAGGGGTTATGTAACAAATAAGTAGTAATATGTTCATGTACATTATTTTTTTTGTATATAATAATGAATATAATTTCTAGTCATTTTTGATACATTGTAAATAGTTTTTAAATTACAAATAGTGTTTTTAGTTATTATTTAACTACGAATTATATTTTATTAAATTAAAGTATTTTTGAATTAAATAATATTTTAATAAAATATTATTATTATTAAATTAATTTTTATTAAATATAAATGATCTTATAATTTTATGAATGCAATTATAATTTTTATTATGGTTTGAAAGCCATTTCTGTCCAAAGCTGTGAATTTTAGATAAATGTCAGTTTTTTTTAAAAGTGAAAATTAACATATTTTGAAAATTATTTAGATAAAATAAATGTTATTTTTGGAATCAGGTTGTTGAAATTATCCAACGGTGAACTTTTCATAACTTTCTGAGATAGTCAAATTTTTGAGTAAAAATTAAATACCGTTTAAATATATAATGTGTTTTATGACATCATAATGACCCAATAGTGATGTAATAAACTACTATAATATTTATGTTCAGCCAATATATGTTTTAAAATTAAAATAATGTGATTTTGGGTTTGTTTAGATTACTTTTCAAAGCATTAATGGACCCCTCAGGACTTATTCAACACCTTGCCTTTTTAAATTAATTTCCATGGGAGTGTGACTCACCTCCACATAAGAAACCCTAATATTTTAAGAAGTTAGGACTTTGTCCTCATAAAATATTTTTTTCCTCTTCCCTTTCCCAAAAAAGATGGGAAAAAACCATGGGATGGATTGTTGATTGGATTAATTTAATATAAGGGGTCCAAAACCAAAATAATAAAGAATTCCCTCACCTTTCCTATATAAACCCACCCAATCTCCCACTTCCTCCTCACTAAAAGCCTTTGGAGTTCGTCCAACCTCTTCCCTAATCTCTATAGAATCCTCCCAAGGTTCCCCAAACTCCCAATAAGCCTCTCACAAGCCTCTCTCTAGGCTTTGGAAGCACACTTCCAAGTAAGGGTTTTTTCTTCCTTTCTCATTTTTGTCAATTTTTATTAAGTTGTATTGGCCTTTTAATTTCAATAATGAATGTTGGGGTATGGTTTTTCACCTCACAAATACTTCCCTATTATTGTTTTAATGATGGTATACCCCTTTATCTCTCATTAAATTCCTCTCATGTACACCTGTTACTATACCAAAATTCCGAAAGGAACTTTTCTCTCCTCATTTACATTCAAGCAATACTTTTCTATCATGAATCTAAATTCCATTACAATTGTTGGGAAATATATCTATATGACCTTATTCCTTTCCATTACTTGTAAATAAGATGAGGAACCCCTTTCTCTATCATCAACCTTTTTTATGAATTCTTACGTCACGTCGTTACGCTGCCGAAATCACACAGATTTTCTAAGCCAATGTCATTGTGTAGTGAATACCATGCCCATTTCTCCATCAAGGGTATTCACCATTATGCACATTTACTTATTGATTGTAAAGTTTAATGTATGAATTACACATTCCTTTATCGTGGAATATATGATAATGTTTTATGAATCCATGTTTTATGATCCATGTGGCACACTTATGCATGAAATCAAATGTTTAAGAATGGTGTGCCCTTATAGTGCTCCAATGCATTGGGTAAAGTATAGTATCATGATAAATCATGTGCAATGAGTGTTGACTCATGATAATTTAAGTGCAACGGGGGTTTACTTGTGATTTATGTGCAATGAGGATTTACTCATGCTCCATGTGCAATGAGCCTTGGCTCAGGCTAATTCCATGTTAAGTGTTGTTGCCACATTTCCATGTTATTATTATCATGCTTTATCATGACCTTATGATAATGTTTCTTATATTCTATATTTATATTCATGTTGTCTAACATGTATTGTACTCCTCAGTTTATTCCATGTGTACTCCCTTACTGGGCTTTATAGCTCACCCTTTTCTTATGCATGTCCTTAGGTTATCCCATGCAATGCTAAGTATGAGGGAATGTAGTGGTCATGTAAAGGGTGTTTTCAATAAAGATGTTGTATTTCATGTTTTATGTTTTTATTTAATGGTCTTAAGACCCAAAGACACTAAACCTTTTGATATTCTTTGTTGTATCAAGTGATGTTTTATTTATTAAATCAGGTTTATGTTTGTAATAAAAGCAGGGTTGTCATAGTTTATGAATATAATTTGTATCATTTTATATAAATGGATGAATCAAATTTATAATTATATTATATTGGATGCATATATATTTTTCAAATTAATTTTAATTAATATATCAAATAATGAATAAGAGTTTTACATAATTGATGATCATTATAGAATATTCTATGTTATGATCAAATGTAAGGTTATCATGAGTATGATTTTATATAGATCTATAAAATATGATCAAGTGCACAATAGGCGTTTTGTGCATTGTATGAACCCTAAGTGTATGAAGTTTTTTCATATACTATGAATTTTATATAATTTTAATGCATGAATCACATTTTTATTTCCTAATACTTGAGGCCAGAATGATGAAAAAGAATGGGAGCTGTAATACTTTGATACCATTATTACACAATCCTTGAAACTTTGATAGTTAGGGTGTGGGTGGGTATGTTACATAATATTTCATTGGTTTACGATTAACCAATATTATATTTTTTCTCAAATATGATGACTATAACACGTTAATATTTTATCATTTATTTCTCATTAAATAAATATAATTTTTTGATAGCTTGTGTCACATAAAACATCATTTTTAAACGAACAGTGAAAAATTATTGAAATATTATCTCATAGTTGTTGGAATATTGGGTATGAATAAGGTTAACCACAAAATAAAAAATAGGTATAAATATTTTCTTTAATATAATATTATTTATTTATTCATATTTAATATAAACAAGATTTTGAGTAAATCAATTATATTCTTCAAAAATACGTTTTCATTATTAATTTTTTTTGATTATTTGTGCACATATTATAATTAATTTTTATAATTTATATGAATTTTATTTTATGAAATGAACAAAATTTTTAAATAATCATATCAAAATTAAATTAAGGTGATATTTTTGGTATTTTTTAGAAGGATTGATTTTATAGTGAATACTTAAGTATAATGATATTTTTTAAAAATCCCATTTGATTTATTTAAAAATTGTAATTTAAATTTTACAATATATTTTGGATTTAATGAGATATAATATCTAATAAATTTAAAATAGTTTTATTAATTATGTTAGGATTATCATTTTTCATGTCATTTAGATAAGTTGATTTTTGTGCTCAAAAGGATTTTTCATAAAATATGTTTTTGATAACATTTTATGGGATTATTTTTAAATTAATTTCAAAATATTTTATGATTTTAATTTGATAAAAATGATGAAATATTTTTAATCAAGAGATTCACATTTTATTAATTATTCATGTTTTCGTTTAGACATTATGAATTGTAATAGTGGTAAAATGTATCACCTTAATAAATTTTATATCAGGTAATTATGTTTAAATACTAATCTGATAAGGCTTATAATTCATTCAAACAGATGACTTTATTTCCCTTTAAGATTTTATTTCATAAATAATCGTCAAATTTTTGAAAATATTACTCTTTTCAATTTATTATTGATTTTTTCCTTCATAATATTTTTGTAAAATATAATGTTATAATTTTCACATTCATAATTTTTTATATCTATAATATTTTGGGAAAATGATAGAAAAATATGATTTTTTCTGAATGTATATTTCAAAATTTTATTCATTTTATTTAATATTATTTTTAGATATAAAATAAATACCTCAAATGCTTACCAAATTCTAACACTATGCTTGTGCATGTTGTAGAAAAGTAGGGAAAATAATATAAAAACTCTAAATGTAATATTTTTTTGTTGAGAAAAAGTGTCCCAATATTTTTATAGATAAAAATTAATTATTCATGATTTTTTAAAGTTTTATATTATAATTTCATTACTATCAAGATGACTATAACTCCAATTCAAAAGAATAGTGTAAAAATTACATTAATGATATTTTATATTGACTAATATAATATTAAATTATATGTAATATATATATATATATATTTAAAAAATAATTAGGATGATACGTTTTATGAATTTTATATTTTTTCCATTTATTATCCATGTTTTATCTTATAAGAAAAATATAACCTTTTATTTTGAAAAATTCATTACCATAGTTAAGGTAAAAATTGGTTAACCATGGGGTTAAACCAAATGATAAAGTATAAAATATTATATAAACCAATATAAATTTTAATATTTTTATATAATAAGACCACATCTTTTGTTTAATTTAATCGATTTCATTTTGGAACCATTTTATATGAGTTAGAACATATTATCTTACAATATTTCTTATATTTTAAAAAATTATAGTAATGACATTTTTTAACGTCTTTGTTTTGGGAGCCGCCCAGACATGCCCCGTACCCGAACCACCCAGTTCCAGGAGCCTCCTAGTGGTGCCCCGTACCTGGTCGGTTGCACGGCCTCAAGCACATTTTCCTGAACTCTAGAGGCTGCCGAATAGTAGACATGGACTTGGGTGTGATAGTGGGGAAATACTGACATCATTGGTTGAGTAACACAGTGGAAATAAATATATAAAAATAGAGGAAGCTATAAAACATGCAACAAATATACAATAGAAGTAATTAAAAAATGGTGTACATATATAAAATGATTCATGATATATATTCCTTGGAATACATCCAAACAAGTCACAATTATAGAATATAGTAGTAAACCAATGTACCAAATAAAACCAAGTAAACAGATCAACCGCATCTCAAGCCTCATCGTGGTCCCATGCTCCCTAACTCCACAAAAAGCAAGTTCCGGAAGTAGAAGGGTGATTTCCCTTATGTATACCTACAAAAATATAATCTATTTGGGATCAATGGAATGATCCAAACACGGTGTGAGATGAATCCCAGTAGGCAATATCCCAATTATTTGTGCCTAATAGTCAGTGAATATATATGGAAAGCAATAAACAAAATGAAGCAGTAAATGAAGAAGTACACATAGTAACAATTCTATGAATTGAATTGCATTCATTTTTATATATCTAGTAAGTAGATAAAAAAAGCAGATAACCCTCTAGGAAGTACTCATATCCTAACACATCTGGTTTAACCAAACATACACAAGTAACCCTCTTGGAATTACACACAGTGTAACACCTCTGGTTCTACTTTAGCAAAGACACTCGGAGGAAAAACTCACCGTCAATTCCCCCTATGGTCTCATATCGGTATGTAATAGGCACTATAAGAAAGCACTCAACATCCAATTCCCCATGTGGCCCATATCGAGGAATCTACAGACACTCTGAGGGTGCACAAAGTCCATCCCACCTATGGTCTCCCAATGTAACAGTAAAGAGACACTCTAGAGAATCCCTCAATGTCCATTCTCTCTATGGTCTACTACACAAGGTTCTCACGACCCTGTGTATGTTAGTCATGCCCAAAAGATACGTGGAAGCCAAAGTAAACATAATAAACTAATTGGCTAAACAATCTACAACATATCATAGAATTCCACATAATAATAACTCCATCATAAACATTATTTGGATGGGAAGCAGAGAAGCCTAACTGGAAAGCTGGACCAAATGGTCAAAACTTGAAAACATGGGAAAAACCTCCCTTGCATGGAAAAATTAAGCATATTCATAAAAAATGACCTCTATCCAAACAAACAAGTCATTGAAGGAAAAAAAAGGCCAAATCCATAAACACACAATTCCCCATTCTTGGGTATTAGGAAATTTTTCACATAAAATTAAAATTCTATCTACAGAAAGTCACAAACAACCTACCTCGACATCATGAGATCGATATAAATGAACCACATGACTTAAATAACACTATAATGTTGTATATCTACAAAAAATGTTTAATGCATTCAATATAGGATTACTCGTGAGAGAGGAGAAAACAAGAGATGCTGCTGAAGATGAACGGAGAACTCACCGATGTGATTCCAATGTAATCAGTGATAGTTGATTTGGAGAACAGATGGTGTGTCGGGGGTTTGGAGAAGATCTGTGCTCGTACAGCCACTCTCGGATGAGATGGGCGATGAAAGAAGAATGTTATGTTAATTAGACACGACCCCTGTCCATTTAATGAAAAAAGTAATTACATGGCGTGTTATTTAAAAGTACATGGTGTGTACATGACTTAATTGGCCTTCTCTTTAGGAAGTCTATGGGTCACTAAACAGGGCCATGTGCTTGGCCATTACATGACCAACACACGGTCACCCGCGAAAACCGGGTACACTGTGTCTACTTAATGTACACGGCGTGTAATCTTGAAATTTTCAAAACTCCACTTTTTCTCAAAAATAACCGAAAATAAAAACATACCTTGAAAGAAGATCTGGGTCCTTAAAAAATTCACCCTTAAATAAATTCATCCCTAAATTTCCCTAACAAGGGGGCATAGAAAAAGAATGCTTGAACAGCTCCGGCCACTACGATAGTATATCGACCTCACTCTTTCAGGTCTCGTCCTAAACTCACCCGTGTAGCCATAGCACTCATACAAGATGAATAGTCCAGCCATAAAGAACCTTGTCACTGTGATAAAAAATTTGGATAGGATGCTTCTCAAATGATGAATCCACCTCGAGCTAATCATTCTCGGGTTAGAAAACCTGAGATGGGTCTGAGAAGTAATGTTGAAGCTGAGAAACAAGGAAGATGTCATGGATAGCCAGGTACATCTGAGGTAACTACAACTGATATGCAACCAGGACAACTCCCTCTAACACCTCAAATGGCCAGACATACCTCGGTGAAAGAGTACCCTGTCTCTTAATCCTTATGTGTCCCATCCTCGGTGTGAGACGTAGAAAAACCTGATCTCCAACCTCAAACTCTAGAAGACATCTCTGTCGACCAATATAAGACTTCTGTCTTGACTGTGTAGTAGAAATCCTCTTCCTAATCAATTCTATCTTCTCTGAGGTCTCATGGACAAGATGAAGTCCCAGCATAGCTGCCTCTCCTAACTCTATCCAGCATAAGGTTGATCGACATAGATTACTTTACAAATCCTCAAAAGGATCTATCTGAATAGTTTCTTGAAAACTGTTATTATTGGAAAACTCCACAAGTGGTATTTGATTCTCTCAAGAACCTCCAAAATCTAGGATACATGCTCGAAAAATTTCCTCATTTACTAGAATCATACACTCAGACCGGGCATCTGTCTGAGGATGGTAAGTTGTACTCAGAAGTACCTGTGTACCCAAATCCCATTGAAGTCCTTGCCAGACCCAAGAAGTAAAACAAGCATCCCAATATGAATAAATGGAGTGAAGAACTCCATGTAAACATACAATGTCTCAGATGTACAACATTTTCAGCTCATCAACACTGAAGGTCTCCTTTATTGGTAAGAATTGAGAAACCTTCAGAAGTATTTCAATGAAAACCCATACTGCATCATTCCCTCGAGGTGACCTCAGCCAACCTGTCACAATATCTATCGTGACATCATTCCACTTATACCTGGGAATGGGTAACTATTTCAAAAGCCCTGCTGGTCGCTGATGCTCTGCCTTCACCTACTGAAAGATGGAACAACTCAGGACAAAACCAGTGACATCTCTCTTCATACCTAGCCACCAATACTGATGGTGTAGATCATGATACATCATTGTGACACCATGATGCACTATCCAAACTGGGGAATGAAAGTCTTATATCAGCTCTTCACATAAGTCTGCTGGCAGCCACACGTGCCCTTGAAAACTCAAGATCTCATCCTTTCCTAATATCCATCCAAGAATAGGGTCCTCTCCTGAAACACTCTCCTGTAAGACTGGGCCTTCTGAATCTGATAGCTGCCTCATTTTCCCTCAATCAAGAAGAGTATAGGTAGAATCTACATAAGATAGAAACTTCTTCACAAATCTATCGTGCACCTCCAAATGTATATTAGAGAACAAAGACATAAACTTTAACTCACTACTGGCTTCCTGAACTACCAGTACCCAAGTCCTCCTGCTCGATGCATCAGGCACTGTGTTTCCCTTTCTAGGTCTGTAGGAAAGCTCAAAGTCAAAAGAAAAAAGGTACTCAACCAACCTTTGCTGTATCAAATTCATGTCACACAGAGTGAAGATATACTTGAAACTTTTTTGGTCAGTGAAAAATAAAAAATTGATCTCCCAAAAGTTAGTGTCTCCAAAGCATGAACAACTACATCCAAATCGAGATCATGCGTTGGGTAATTTCTCTCATGTAGCCTCAACTACTAAGACCCATATGAAACAACTCCTTCTCCATGCATATGCACTACTCCTATACCGATACCTAATGCTTCATATTACACAATATATCTCTTTACTAGATCTGGAAATACTAGTATCATTACGGATGTCATCCTTCTTTTCAGCTCTTGATAGGATGACTCACAAGAATCCAACCACAAGTACTTCACACCCTTCTTATTCAGGCTCGTCAGTGGAACTAATAAGCGTGAGAATTCCTATATGAAACGTCTGTAGTAACCATACAACCCTATAAAAATCTGTATCTCAAAGACATTCTTTGGATACTCCTCGGAATCTACTGCTCTAACCCTCTCTAGCTCTACTGAAACTCTAATATCTAAGATAACATGACCTAATAAGTTTATTTGGTCCATCCAAAAGTGGAATTTTGAGAGCATAGCATATAACTGATACTCTCTCAGTGTACTCAAAATGATCTCAATATGGGTCTCATGGTCGTGTCGAGTGTGAGAGTACACCATGATATCATCCATAAATACTGCAACAAAAGAATCCAAATATGGGTAGAACCCTCGGTTCATCTGCGCCATGAAAGATACATGTGCGTTCTTGAGACGGAATGGAATAACCACATACTCGTGTAGACCATACCTACTTTGAAAAGATATAAGAGGTATATCAGAGGGTCTAATGCGCAAATGATGATAACTCGACCTCAAGTCGATCTTTGAGAACACCTGGTATCCTCAATGCTAATCAAAGAGATCTTCAATCCTTGGTAAGGGATATCATTTCTTAATCATCAACAGGTTAAAATTCTGATAATCCAAAAACATTCTTAGGGTATCGTCCGCCTTCTTTTCAAATAAGACAGGCGTACCCCAAGGAGAAATATTAGGTCAGATTAATCCCATTTCATGAAACTCCTACAACTTCTTCTTGAACTCCTATAACTCTGGTGTAGCCATCCTATATGGAGTAATAGACACCAGTTCCAATCCAGGCCCAAGATCAAAAAAAGGGTCCACCTCTCACTCTGGAGGAAAACTTAAAAAGTCCTATGGAATGACATCCCTAAAATGATCCACCACTAGATGAAAGTACATCTTGGAAGTCCCCTTGTCATCAAGATATAGAATAGAAATCTGGGTTGTAACTCATCCCAACCCATGAGGATAGGGTCCCTCTCTACATTCCTGGACATCCCATTTTTCCTTATCATGAAATGATTCACCCTCTAGTGATGTGAAATTCACCCTTCAATGATAGCAATCAACAATAGCATAGAAGGTTACCAACCATTCCATTTAATGAATGACATCATAGCCCATTATCTCCAAGAAATAGAGGTCCCAGAATAAGTGACACCCACCAAGATCAAGAGGTCATTCCTAGCACGGAAGTACAGTAGTCGTTTTAGCTCCCAACGCAGTGTCTAGCGTCAAGATATCTGCGGAAGAAAAGATACATAGCCCCACGCTATCCACAAAAGCGACATACATAAATCCATGAGAAGTTTTTGTATCAAAAAGAGAAGATGCTAAAACTGAGGCAATTTGGATCATACCTCAAACTGTAGAGTGTCCAGGATCCTACTTCGTTTGGATTTACTCCACTGCAAAAGTCTAACCTACACCACGACCTGACGACCCTTCCTGACCACTATGAGCTGATCCACTGTATTTTCATTGAATTAATAGAGACCGGATACCATGTTTGTGACCTCCTCCTTGGCCTGAACGACCGTAAGAACTCTCATTCCCTACCTAATGGGAAACTAGTTGTGGTTCTCTTGAACATGGAGTCATAGAAGAAGCCCTATCACCAAGTGCTTGTAAGAAGAACTAATAGAAGCACTGATGATGGCCCATATTGCCGCATGATCGGCACTCCACAGGGTCTCTCAAGTAACGTGGCATCATATGCCCTCTATTCCTGCTCTAGTAGCATACCACCCGGATACTAGAAGAAGTGTCTCTCCTCCTAGGATCCCCGCATGTAGACTCCCTGTAGTGCATCCTCTTATTAGTAAGAGGGGTACCATCTCTGGATGTCGAAACGCCCCAGATCATATCTCTAGAATCCATCATATTTCACTCCATGATTAGTTCCTAGTTAACTATAGATGTTATAGAAGTCAAACAAAAGGTTTCAACCTGAAATAAGATGTTCTTCCTAAGACCATCCTCAAATTTCCTCAATCAAAATAACTCATCACCTCCTAGAATGTGTTTGAAGAACAACAATTCTGTGAAATGAGAATAATACTCCATTATTGAGAGAGTACCCCACTCTAGAATCATGAAATCTCGGGCTTGATCGAACCTCAATGTATCTGAATAGAAGTATTCATAGAAGGAACGCTGGAACTCATCCCAAGTCATGACTTGCTGGCATCACGCCTATGAGATCACATCCAACAATCTATTGGAAAAATCCTAAATCATATATGTAGCGATCTTCACCCTACTATCTTGAGGCATCTCCCAATTATCTAATATAGAAAGCATGAATTTTAAAAATTACTCTGCACCCTGATGCCCTCCTTCCCCTTTGAAGGTGGGAGGATGCTGCTACTAAAGGACCTGCTCAATTCTGCCACCAATGGGGAAGGAGGCGGTACTCCTCAGAAGGCCTCCATGAAACTCATAAATCCCTCTCAGAACTGTGCATCGACACTTGTGTCCAGAAAGATGGTTGTTGCCAAGACTGGCATAACTAGAGGATCTCTTTGTTGTCCTTGATCAGCCATATCTTGTGTCTGATCACTGGCCTGCAACTGGTGGACAACCGGGGGACATCTCGGTGTAATGACTCTCTAAGGTCAAGAGCACACCACAGATCAAAAATAACAGGGACTGAAACATATAATTTTTAGAAGGGAACACGGGAAAGAAAGAATTCATGTTTTTAAATGTATGGATATGTGGCATGAATAATTCTTACATGGCGTGTTCACTTAAGCCTTAACATGGGCATGAACTTCTGCCAACCCAGGTCATGTGACACCCTATACAGAAGGTGTGTTGCCCTAACACATGACATGTACTTGAATCCTTGTCTCCAGCCTGAGTTCTTCTATATGGATATGCCACATATTTCCCCTAGACAAATACTACACAGGATGTTAGTCCCAAACACGATGTGTACTAGATGAACTTCACTGACCCGTGTTGTTAGTTATACGGTCGGTTACATGGATGACTCCATGTGGCGTGTTTATGCCAGACACGACATGTAATTGAAGGATTCCATTATTCTGTGTTATTCTCTACACGACCGGATACTTGGGTTTAAAACATGGCATGTTTGTTCCAGCAACGATGTGTACTATAATGATTTCAATGACCTGTGTTGTTCACTACACAGCTGGATTCATATTTTACACTACACGATGGGTTCAAGCTTGACATGGTGCATATGACACAAGTTTTATCTATCTGTGTCGTTAGTCACATGGGTGGACACATGGTCACCACCATGTGGTGTGTACATCATGTATATGGCTTGCCCCAACAATATTTTCCAACCTAGTGTCTCTCCCCACACAACCAATGACATGGTAAGATATTACATGACATGTACATACAATACATCGCATGTACTTAAGAAAAACACTTCCTTCATAAATAAAATTACACATGGCATGTATTTACCATTAAACGCCATATATTATTTGTTCTTCCTGATAGTAAGCCTAAAAAGTACTCCAGAACCCAAAAAAACACAGAAACGAACATTAATGTGCCAAATTCCGATCTGTGAGGTCTCATACTCCCCACAAATCAAATCTTGGCATCTTATACATGTTTTATATAAACATAACAGAGAAATGATCCACCAAATTCTGGTGTATGAGGGCCCCTAACACCTCAAGAACCAAAGTTTTGTGTTCATTCAAACTGAATCATTACACAATTGAATACCCTATCAAATTGAATGTATTCTTATCAATTCATATTTCAGAAAAATATTAATATCTAATGCATCTTATATCACAACAAAATGCAATTTCTAATCAACTATAAATGGCGTGGAAAGAATACATGACATATGATCTCTAGACAGTTCTTATATGATACATGAGATGGAATACCCTCATCTCATCATGTGGAAATAGAAATTGAACCTCAACAATATCAATGAGAACCACATAAAATATGTGAATCACCCAAAGGTGAATTCAAATCAACTGTAAAACTGCTAAACAAGAACAATTACAATAACCGAGTTAAATTGGCTTTTCCTTGTAAAAGAGTTCACTACTCCCAGGAACAACGTATTAACAACTACATATTTCTTCCTATACCTGGAAATATGCTCCAAACAGTAAGTCAATAAGAAAAGAACCTCCATTGATACCACTTTGTAATGTCCCAATTTTGGGAGCTGCCCAAAGGTGCCTCGTACCCGAATGTCCCAGTTCTGAGAGCCACCGAGTGGTTCCCCGTACCCGGTTGGTCACATGGAATAAAGTGCATTTTCCCGAACACCAAAGACTTCTAACTAGAATTGGGGGCCTTGGGTGTGATTATGGGGAAACTATTCCCTCATTGGTCGAGTAACGCAGTAGAAATAAATAGATAACAATAGAATAATCATTAAAAACTTTCAATAAATAAACAAAAGAAGTAGTAAACAAATGGTGTACATATATATAAATGATGCCTCATACATATGTCAAGGAAAGCATCCAAACTAGTCACAATTATGGAATATAGTACTAATCCAAAGTACAAAATAAGAGAAAGAAAACGGCTCCACAACATCGCAAGCCTCATCTTGGTCCCATTCTCCCCTACTCCATAGTAATAAAGTACCTGAAGTAGAAGGGAGATTTCCATTATCATGACATGAATAAATATATTCTTTTTGGGCCCAAAAGAATGACATAAGAATGGTGTGAGATGAATCCCAGAAAGCAACCACCCAAAAATCAGTGCTAAAAAGTCAGTGAATTTATATAGAAGGAAATAAGCAAAATGATGCAGTGAACAAAGATGTATATGTAGTTACAATCCTATGAATTCAATTTCATTCATTTTCTTATATTAATTAAGTAGCCAAAAAGTGCAGGCAACCCTCTGGGAAGTACTCATAGCCAAACCACTCTGGTTCCACCAAAAATATACAAGCAACCCTTTGGGAAGTACACACAGTCTAGCCCCTCTGGTTCAAATTTAGTAAACACACTCTGAGGTAGCACTCACAGTCAATTCCCCATTGTTGTCTTATATCAGTAACTAATAGACACTCTATGGAAGCACTCAACGTCCTATTCCCCATGTGGCCTATATCGAGGAAACACCAGACACTGTAAGAGAGAAAAAAGTCCACCACCTATGGTATAACAACGTAACATTAAAAAAACACTATAGAGATGCCCCTACTATCCATTCACCCTATGGTCTACTACATCTGGTTCTCACAGCCCTGTGTAAGTCATTCATACTCAAACGATAAGGGAAAGCCAATGTAAACCTCCTAAACTACATGGATAAATAATCTACAACATATCACAGAATGTCAGATAATAATCTCTCCATCTTAATAATTCTTGGCATAGAATGTAAAGCAACCTAACAGGAAAGCTGGACCAAATGGTCAAAACAAGAAAACAAGGGAAAAACCTCTATAACATGTCAAAATTATACATATTCATGATCAAACAACCTCTATCTAATCAAACAAGGCATATAAGGCTAAACAGGGCTAAAACCATAAACACACAATACCATGTTCTTGGGTATTGCACACTTTTGCACATAAAATTAAAATACTATCTATGGAAAGGCACAAACCACATACCTTGGCGTCATGAGATAGATATATGTCAACCTTAGGCCATGAATTTCCCTAGAATTCCATAGATCTACAAAAATGTGAAAAACGTTCAGCCGAGGATAAATCACAAGAGAGGAGAAAACAAGAGATAATGTTCAAGAAGAAATGAGGACTCACTGATGAAATTCCAATGCAACAAAAAATGGTTGATTTAGAGAACAAACAATGTGTTGAGGGCTCAAAGAAGATCTGTATTCATATGGACACTCTTAGATGAGATGAGCAAAGAAGAATAACATTCTGTCAATTAGATGTGACCCCAGTCCATTTCATGAAAAAAAGAAAGTACACTGTGTGTTCTTTAAAAGTACACGGCATGTAATTTCCTTTAGGCCTCCACTTTAGGTGGTCTCCATGTCACCACACAGGGCTATGTACTCAGCCATTACACGGCCAGCACATGGTCTCCTGCGACAACAAGGCACATGACATGTACTTAATGTACCCAACGTGTAGTCTTGAAATTTCCAAAAAACTCATCTTTTTCTCAAAAACAACCATAAAGGAAATACATTCCTAAAAATAAGATCTGGGTTCTTTAACATTTTATACTAAAAAATATATATTTAAGTTATTTAAAAATCATGAAAATCCAATATTTATCTATGTAAGAGGGATATGGTTTAAATTAATAACAACGGTCCATTTATGGGTCAGTTTTCTATTACACCAACATCCCCTCCCCCTAAAGAGTAAACAAACACGATATCTTGGTAATTGGGATACTTTTTAATGGGTGGTGGGGGGGGGGGGGGTAAATCTAATAGATAATGGTGAAAACACAAAAATAATTGACAAAATTTTATGTTTTGATATTATTTCAACTCATCCTAATATTTTATTTTAATTAAATAAATTGTTTGGAATTTTTTACTTCAAAATTAATTTATATTAATTTATTACAATATATAATCAAAAGAGTGCCCCTCCAATGACTTATAAAAGGAAACCCCTTCTCAATTTTTTAAAAATTATTGAAAAACCTATCTTGACCAAGCGATTTTTAAATATCTTATAAACATCTTTATCCATGAATTAGTGTGTCTTTTATTCTTTAAGTACCATTCGAATGAATCTTAAGAATAAATTTAATTAATGTATACTGAAGAAGAGGTAATCCAATTTACTGAATATTTTAATTTTATTATTCATACACGTCCTATAATTATACTATTCCTATAATAATATAATAACTATGGTTTATTAAATTAAATTTTATTTTATTATGATTATGGAAAAACCATTGTCAATCTCTGTTCAATCCTACGAAACGGAAAATCCTCGCTTGTGTGTACATACAACTTACCATCTCCACATAGTGGTGTAATTCATTTTAATAACCACTATATTTTAATATTTATGAATATAAATTAATGAATATTTATGATATTAATGACCTGATTATTATTATATAATTATAATATCATATACATCATCTTACCTTCTAATCTGTTGGAAAATAATTACATATGTCTGACATATGTTTGGACTACTACCTCTACACAGTGATGTGATCCAATTTTCATTTCAACTATACATGAATAGAAGTAATGATATATTCAATTAATATGTATGATATATATATGATATACTAATTTTTATATAAAGGTGAATTATTTTCAACCGTTATTTTATTCAAACTCTCATGCGTACTTATGAATTACCATCTACATGAACATTGTAATTTCTTTTTTTTATCAATAAAATATATGGATGAGTATAAATATATATAATGAATATATATGATATATATGTTGGTGTTTGTGGCCTAGAACCAACTAATTTTTACATTATTCATTAATAAATACCTTATCACATCTTGATTGTTCTTCTGCGTGACAATGCATGTGATAATGTTTTATGGACATCTGTTTCATTAAAGGGTTATAGAAGATCCCTGCTATGATGAGAACATGGATGTGCCATAAAATAGTTCTTGAATATATGTTATATGGCCAGATGACGTTATTTGTGGGACACAAATAATATATGTGATTAGGGGTGAGGACTCATAAAACATTGAGGGACCTTCTCAAGGTGTGCGCTCTTGGTAATATCTGTGAGGATATTATGTGAATGAGACTCTCTAGTAGGAAATCCACATTTCATAATGTCATTGGATGTTCCTATCTATGTACGTGTGTATTGGTCCTTAGACTTTAAGATTATTATTAATGGGTATTACAACTTGGGTACATAGATTTATTGACGAAAACTTCGACGACGCACTGTTCGTAGCGAGGTAGGATACGTTGGGTGCGTCACGAGTAATACTGCATGAATAGATTATGTGTGAAAGTATTTTTCCCTTCTGTTCCATAACGGAAGTAGATATCTGAGGCCCATTTATCGAATTGATATATCCAAAATAAATCCTTTTCCATGGTAAGGTATGGGTGAGTTCAATTTCGGAAAGTCAAAGAAAGATTAATCGGGAACATGGGTTGATGAGACTAGCATGAAACACTCTTGATTTGAGATGTCGTGACAAAGGGATTATATTACATGGTAAACATTCATAGGAGGTGACATGTCATTGTGGCATTATCTTCATTCTCTATGGGTTACTTGACGTGTTTCTAGACGATAACCTTGGACTTTAGTAAGGCTCCGCCTAATGCCACTAAGAAAGGGGTCTAGAGGGTCACACATTAAGTGTGTCCATGTATCTTAGTTAAATATTAATTTAACAAGTTAAATAAAAATTATTTCCAACTGTGGTTTAACAATTATTTAAGGATGCCTGATTGCATTTATTTCGACACTAGTTATTCGAGAAAATATATTGTGGGCGAAATAATATATTTTTATTAGTGAGTAATGCAGGTACATTTATTTAACAAATGAATAGCCATTACTCATAGACTAATATATGTGGTGTAGGAAATAAAGGAAAATGAAAATAAAATTATGTGCAGTGTATATTAAATATACACGCCATTTAGTTTTATGGAAAACTCGTACACACTGTGTATTAATTACACATCATGTAGTTTTTTCAGTTGGGATTTTGAGGATGTAATATTGTTTTATTAAATGATATTTATTATAATCATGGTGGGCGCATGTCAAGGAATTAATAATTCAACATGGGGGTTTTCAATAAGAGTTAATGAACTAAATAAAATACGTAATGCGTTTATTTATTGTCGTAACTCTATAAACCTCAAACCCGATTATAAATATCCTCACAACCCCAACACTTTTCCCAATCGTTGTGCAAAAAAATTCTAGAGAATTATTTCAAGGCCAAAAGAAATACATTATCTAATAATTCTATCAAGCCCAAGAGAGATCCTCCTCAATCAAATCATGGTGATCAAAGACAGACAACGCATGTGAAGGTTCTTCCATGCTTGCACCTAGAGATCCCTTCAGCGACATCCAGAGATACATGGAGCATGTGAGGATCACTGCTAGAGGAATCCTACACTTAGATTCTACGACGCAATGACAGATCACATCAGATCATGACCAGAGACATCAATGAAGAAAAAATCCCAAAAAGGTAATTATTCAGAATTAATTAAATTAATTATAATCAACATATGGTGATCCTATCTCTATGGTATAGGGAATACCTCTTTTTTTCGTTCTTCGTTATATTCTGAAGATCTGGCGTTTTATATCATGACAGATCTCGGTTTGAAATTTGTTTAACGCTAAAATTAATGTTGGGAAAACCCACTAATGCCATTCCGCTGTGCCCGAAACCTACAAGTGGTATCAGAGGGTTCATATCATTGATTATAATTATTTAGTTTTTTGTTGGTGATTTATGAATTTAATAATTTAGTTGTTTCAATTCTAGTTAATCATTCTTTAAATCTGAATCTTGAGATATATTCCCCCTCTATTGATTCCCATTCACCAGACAGAAATGACCTTTTCTTTTAATTTTTCATTAAAATAAAATATAGGATCTCATCCAGAGGAGCCAAATTTTCATGGCCGTACAACATGAATATACAAGGCATGTATTTGGAAGTACACGTCGTGTAATCAAGGTTGATGCATCAGACTGGTCCACCAAATCGGGCTATGTATTGATCCTATCTAAGTAATTTGTGGCACTATGTGTTGACTACGAATAGGTGCCACAAGGATTCTAGATTAAACACTGTGTAGACCAACAGAACACGATGTGTAGTCCCTTCAGGTTAGGGTTGGAACGTGTACCCCGTACAGGTCTTGCCCGGCTGGAAACTGTGTAACATAGAAACTACACGGCGTGTGTCCCACTGAACAAACTATGTACTCTGAAAATTTCCGAAGTACAATAGCACGCCATGTCCCCAGGCATGTACTTAGGATGAATGGTGAACAAAAGTACACGCTATGTATTCGAAACTACATGTCGTGTAGTCATCCAAATTAAATATATTTATTAATTTTTTTTATATTATACAAACCCTTGAGACATGTACCATAGTGTAGGCATAAAGCTGAGGCACAAAACGTGTTAGGTGTTTTATATATGTGTGTTTAATTTAACATCTGTGTAATGAACATGAATTCACTAGGTTGCCTCCATGGTTCAAGTTACGTACAAAGATACATTAAAATGAATTTATTTGTTTAAAATTATGATGGATGAGAATCTCAAGGAAATTCATAAATAGGGTTTAAGATAAAAGGATTCATTAATTAAAGATAATTAATTGATTCAAGCGTGATTTATCTTAAACAAGAATGATTAAAGAATTTAATTCTAGTTTTATTTATGCGTAAATATTTTTTCATATATGGATGGTCATGATCAATACCAAGACCTTTGTATGTGAATGGTTTCTTTAATTAATTTATTTAAATTAAATTTGTTGGCCTACGACCCTTCTCCTCGTTAATATGTAGGGCCTGCATTCCCAAGAATTATTTTATGTAAAAACCCCATTTTACCCCTCACCTTCCTGTGAGATAAATGCATATGTAATGGATGGAGCTCCCATGCTAGTGGAGGTGGCTCAAGTCCGGAGCCATGATTAAAGAAATCCAAGGAGATATAATGGTGGACAGGTGGAAAGCTATAAACACAAACCCGAAAGGTTCAAGGTGTTTCTCCCCTAGGTCAGGGGTTAGTTTATTAACCACTAGATAAACTAACCAATAGACCAATGATCATGATCATTTCATTTATTTTAGCTCTTTTAGTTGCATGGTTTTGTTTGTTGGGGGTCTGTTGTCATGATCACACAATTAGTGAATTAGAAAATCATGCAAGATGGAACTAAAAAAAATTATCTTATGCATAAATATTTTCTTAGAAATGGTTAATCACATAAATATGTCCTACTTAATATTAATAAGCATGTAATCAATGATAATAAATTGGAAATTTACGTATAAGGATAAAATCACTCAAGGAAATATTAAGTCGGTACAGCCTTCCATAATCTTGGTTAGAATCGAACCAAATTTCAAAGTTCTTGACCAACCCTTGTTGGGGTGCTTTCAATTATCGGGGAATTCTAATTCATGGTTTTGGGTTGACTTGAAATGGTTCGCATCAAGGGTTTACTTCCACAGCAGGACTTGGTGAGACCAATAGGCAAAGGTTGAGGAAATCCAAAATAAAAGGATTTCAGGATTGGGGAGTACACTCAGGGGTTCAAGGTGATGCGAGTTAATGCAGTTGGCATTTGGAATTCCTACCTAAAAACCCTTCAAGTTTCTTGACCAACCCTAGTCGGGGTAATGTGAAAGGTAATATGGATCCTTGGAACTAGAATATTCATGCAACATAATATTCCGAGTCAATTGTGGGGGCTATTGGATTTCAATAAAATAGTGGGATACTAATAAATATTAATTTATTTACTTGTCTATGTTTTTTAATTAAGTACTAAACCCTTTCGCATCTTAATTTTTAGAAACGACAAGAAAATGACATCAAACATATCATTGTGAACCATACTCGAGAAGGAAAACCTTCTCACCGGCACCAATTTCCAAGAGTGGCAGAGGTATTTACTCATCATCCATCACCTTGAAATGAAATTGTATATGCTGGAAGAGCTTGTTGCCTATATTGGAACTTTTTCCCTTAACTCACTAGGTAGATAAGGACATGGGGCATGACAAACCCGCAATACTTATGGTGAATAAGAAATGGAAGGAAAAAGAAAAGGGTAAAAGGACTAATAAATGGTCTGAAACCCCTGAGCATCATCCCTCCAAGAAGGGGAAGATCCAAAGACAAAGCAAGGAATGGGAGACAGTATATTTTGCAAGTGGAATGCAAATCCACTAGAAGAGGAACTGCACCTAGAAGCATCGGGATTCTAAAGGTGTATTCGTTATTGAGTGTAATCTTTCTATTTCTACGCATTGGGTAATAGATACTTCTTGTGGAGCTCATATCTGTATTCAAATATAGGAACTAAGTATATTCAGAAATATTTCTAGAGGAGAGGTTGGTCTTTGAGATTGAAATGGCGTCAGGCTTAGTACATTGTCTATTAACGACTACCACCTCCCATTGCCATCTGGGATGAGTTTCATTTCACATAACTATTATTATGTTCCTAGTGATACCAAGACCATAATTTCTATATCTTGTTTTTATATGGATGGATTTATATTCATGTTTGGAAATAAGGGTTGTCTGTTTTATAAGAACAATGTATGTTATGGTATGGAACATTTAAATAATGGGTTGTATGTATTAAATTACGAAAACCAAGTGTTGGCAATTGATAATGAAACAATCTCACATGACTCATTCATCACGCATTTGTGGAATCACCATCTCAGTCATGTAAATGAGAAGCGCTTGACAAAGCTCATCCAAGATAGCTATTTGGACTCTATTGAGATAAAACTACTTGATAGATGTCATGCTAGTTTACAAGGAAAAGTTACCAAGCCTCCTTTTGGTGGACAGGGTGAAAGGGCCATAGAGCCTCTAGGATCCGTACACAGGGATGTGTGTGGACCATTTCCAGTAGAATCTAGAGGTGGATATTCATTACATTTACTGATGATTTAAGTATATATGGCTATTTCTACTTAATGAGGTATAAGTCAGAGTCCTTAGTGAAATTTATGGAATTCAAGAATGAAGTGGAGAATCGGCATAGTAAGAAGATAAAGAATCTTCAATCATATTGAGGAGGAGAATATATGAACCAAGAGTTCATTGATCTTCTACAGGAGTTTGGGATTCTATCTCAGCTCACTCCCCCTGATACACCACAGTGGAATGGAATTAGTGAAAGGGGAACCACACCTTTTTGGATATGGTGAGGTCGATGATGAGTCATGTTGATCTTCTATTATCCTTTTGGGGATATGCATTACAAACTACAGTATAAACATTAAACTGAGTACCAAATATGGCGGAAAATGGAATTCCATCCGAGTTATGGAATGGAAAGAAACCCATTTTGTCGCACACACATGTATGGGGATGTGAGGCATTTGTTAAGTCCTTCTCAGGCAACAAAATAGCACCACAGGGCACAATGTTTATCTTTATAGGGTATCCCAAGGAAACTAAAGGATATTACTTATATAACCCCTTAGAAAAAAAAAGTGACTGTCGCCAGACAAGCCGTCTTTCTCGAGAGGGTGCACATCCTTAAAAAGTATAATGGTAGAAAGATTGACTTCAATGAAGCTTATGCTCAAGATACACATGATTTGTTTCCAGAACAAGTTCCACAGGTCCCCGTGGAAGAGGTTCCAGAAACAAAAGTACTGTGTAGGAGCTCAAGAGGGGTAAGGGAACCTGAGATATTTAGTTTCCTAGCCACCGAGGATGGTGAATCATTATTTTTGGACAATGATGAACCTCTCTCCTGCATGGAAGCAGTAGAAATCTCAAAAGCTGCTAGATGGCTAGAATATATGAATATTGAGATAGATTCCATGTATCATAACCAATTCTGGGTTCTAGTTGATGATCCTGTTGATGTAAAGCTTGTTGGATGCAAATGGTTATTCAAGAGAAAACTGGACATGGAAGGTGAATTTAGCACCTATAAAGCAATGCTAGTGGCTAAAGGATTTAGACAGCGTCATGGAATGGACTATGATGAATCCTTTTTTCTAGTTTCCATGTTTAAATACATATGAATCATAATTTCCATAGCATCTTACCATGAATATGAGATTTTGAAAATGGATGTCAAAACATCATTCCTTAACGGGAACCTTCTGGAAGATGTCTATATGAAACAACCTAAAGGGTTTGTGACACCAGCTGGAGCCAAACAGGTTTGATATTTGCATAAATCCATTTATGGATTAAAGAAAGTATCTAGGTTATGGAACATTAGATTTGATGAAGCCATAAATGAATTTGTGTTCATTAAGAACAAATGTGAGCCATGTGTTTATAAGTGGTTTTATGGGAATGCGATCTTTATCGTAGTAGTATATGTTGATGACATTTTTGTTATTGTAAATGATGTACCAGTCATACATTCAGTTAAGGACTAGTTGAACTATTATTTCTCCATGAAGTACGTGGGTGAAGCAGCCAACATTTTAGGGATCAAGATTATTCGTGATAGATCCAAGAGGCTGGTTGGACTAAGTCAAAGTGCATATATTGACCAGATACTAAAGAGATTTTTATGGAACAATCCAAGAGGGGATTGGTTCTAGTGTCAAATGGACCACATCTTTCTATAAAAATGTGTCCTTAGACACAACACGTGAAAGATTTAATGAGTAATATCCCATATGATTTGGCTATAGGTTCCATCATGTATTCCATGTTATGTACCAGGCATGATGTTGCCTATGCACTGAGCATGGTAGGAAGATATCATGAATATCCAGGAGAACAACATTGGACTGCTGTTAGGACTATCCTTAAGTATCTGAGAAGATCTAAGGAAATATTCTTGGTGTGTGGAGGAAACAAGGAGCTTGTCATCAGAGGGTGTGTTGATGCTTGTTTTTAGACAGATCAGAATGATCTAAAGTTTCAATCTTGATATGTTTTCTGTCCAAATGGAGGAGCTGTGAGCTGGAATAGTTCAAAGCACCTAGTTACCGCCAATTATACAGCAGAGTTTGAACATATAGCGGCTTCTGATGCAGCCAAGGAAGCCGTCTGGATTTGGAACATTGTCTAGGAACTTGATGTGGTTCCTATCAGTAAAGACCCTGTAACATTGTCTTGTGATAATACTACCACGGTGGCTCTTGCAAAAGAACCAATGTCACATCAGTGGGCAATGCACATATTTTAAAAGTATCAGCTCTTGAATGATTTCTATCAGAGGGGTGATGTTACAGTGATAAGAGTGTCCACTGAAGAGAATGTGGTGGACCCCATGACTAAAGGACTATCTCAACAGAATCATGAATATCATGTGAGAGCTATCCGGTTAAAGGTTGGTAGCAGTTTGCTCTAGTACAAGTGGGAGTTTGTTGTATTGTGTGGCCTAGAACCAACTACATTTTACTTTATTCATTAATAAATACCTTATCACATCTTGATTGTTCTTCTACGTGACAATTCATGTGATAATGTCCTAAGGATAGCTGTTGCATTAAAGGGTCATAGCGGATCTCTACTATGATGAGAACCTGGATATGACATAACATTGTTCCTGAATGTATGTTCTATGGCTGGATGATGTTATTTTTGGGACCCAAATAATACATGCCATTATGGGTGAGGACTCAAAAAACTTTGAGACACCTTATCATGGTGTGCACCATTGGTAATATCTAGGAGGATAGTATAAGAACGAGACCCGCCAGTAAAAAATCCACATTTTATAGTGTCATTGGATATTCCTATTTGCGGAAGTGTGTATTGGTCCATAAAATTTATGATTATTATTAGTGGGTATTACAACTCGCACACTTATATGTATTGATGAAAACTATGATGACATACTGTTCGTAGAGAGGTAGGATACGTTGGGTGCGTCACGTGTAATACTGCATTAATAGATAATGTGAGAATGGATTTTCCCCTTTTGTTCCATAATAGAAGTAGATATATCAGGCCCATTTATGGAATTGATATTGCCTAAATAAATCAATGGCCATGGTAAGGTATGGGCGAGTTCAATTCCAGAAAGTCAACGAAAGAATAATTGAGCACATGGGGTGATGGAACTAGCATGCAACCCACTTGATTTGAGATATCATGACAAAGGTACTATATTACATGGTAAACATTTGTAGGAGGTGACACGTCATTGTGGCGTTAACTTCTTTCTCTATGGGTACCTTGATGTGTGTCTAGATACAAACCATGGACTTTAGGCAGGCTCTGCCTAATGCCACTGAGAAAGGGGCCAAGAGGGTCACACACTAAGTGTGTCCATGTATCTCAGTTAAATATTAATTTAACAAGTAAATAAATATTATTCCCAACTGTGGTTTAATAATTATTTAATGATTCCTGATTTCGTCTATTTTGACACTAGTTATTCGAGAGAAAATATTGTGGGAAAAATAATATATATTTATTAGAGAGTATTGAAGTTACATTTATTTGACAAATGAATATCCAGTACTCAAGGACTAATAAATTTGGTAAAGGAAATAAAGGAAAATGAAAATAAAATAACATGCCGTGTATATTAAATATACAAACCATGTGGTTTTATAGAAAACGAGTACACGTTGTGTATCAATTACATGCCATTTATTATTTCCAGTCGGGATTTTGAGGATGTAATATTGTTTTATTAAATGATATTTATTATAATCAGCGTGGGCGCATGTCAAAGAATTAATAATTCGACAAGGGGGTTTTCTATAAGTGTTAATTAAATAAATAAAATGCATAACGTGTTTATTTAATTTCATAACTCGATAACTCTCAAACCCGATTATAAATATCCTCACAATCCCAACACTTTTCTGAATCATTGTGCACAACAATTCTGGATAATTCTATCATGGCCAAAAGAACTCCTTTCTCCGAGTACTCTCTCAAGACTGAGAGAGATCCTCCTCCATCAGATCAAGGCGATCTAAGGTGGACATCACATTTGAAGGTTCTTCCATTCTAGCACCCAGAGTTCTCTTCAGAGATATCTAGAGATACGTTGAGCAAGTGTGGATCACCTCTAGAGGAATCCTATACTTGGATTATATGACACAATGATGGACCACATTGGATCACGTTCGGAGACATCAACCAAGAAAGAATTCCACCAAGGTAATTCTTCTGAATTAATTAAATTAATTATAACCAACATATGATGATCATATCTCTATGGCTCTGGTACTCCCTCTTGTTTTTCATACTACATTTAATTTCGAAGATCTAGCGTTTTATACCGTGACAGATCTCAGTTTGAACGTTGTTTAATGCTGAAATTAAAGTTGGGAAAACCCACCAATAAGCTTCCACTGCTCCCGAAACCTACAATTTATGTAACGGTTTAAATTATATAGATTAAGGATCCATAATGAAAGTATAATTATTGAAATTACCAAAAAAATGTTCTCAGGAAATATGAAGAAATTTCCACCCAAAACAATGATAATAACATAATATTGTAAACAAATATGTTTTGTGAAGATATAAATGGATAATAAATGATATTATATATATATGTATGGTTGGGTAATTTATTTATAAAAAATCAAAATTTATTATAAAAGAGGGTAAAATCACTTGTGAGGAAATATGATCACTCGGTAAGGGGTTTCCTAACTCAATTTCTATTCATAGGTTTATAATTATACTTTATTGACTATGTAGTTCCATGATTATGTGAGTAATGAAAATTGATTGTGTTGTTTTGTATTTAAAATTGTATTTTTTGGATTTAAAATTATTAAAAATGATCAACTCATTGGTAAATTAGCACTTCCTCGATACAATCATTATAAGGGACTTCTTTTCGATTTCTACACCATTTAGTCATATTTTTTAATATGCATGTATTTACATTTTTGAATTTTATTTATGGACCCTTTGATCTATTTAACAAGAATATATATTTATTCATGATGATTAATGTTTCAATTTAATTTTACTCTTTCAATGGGATTCAATTTATATGTAACTAAAGTGATAATGATTTATTTTACTATATAATTTTTTATTACCTTTACTTTCATTTAAATAATATTACAATATATCCCTCATTAATAACATTTATTGACATATCCTCTGGATCATTATGGATTTTACATGTTTTATTCCAGCGTTTTTTCTCTTTTAAACTTTATTCAAGAAATGATATTTTAAAAAGAAAATATGGTGTTATATCTCATTTTAATAAGGTTTATTTTTCTTCCATTTTGAAATTTTAAAAAATAATAGAAAAATAATTTTTATTTTATAAAAATGAATTATTAAGAAAATTTAAAGTTATACATAACATTTTATATGGTTTAAAATTAATCATTTTAATATTTTCTAAATTTTCCATTTTATAAATTCTTTTAAAAATAGTCAGAAGGAATGTTTCTTTTTATGTTAAATGGTGTTGATAGAGTTTCCCCTACCATAACAATATTACTCTATTAATATTTTTCTATAAGTATACAATTGTTTTAAAAAGTAAAATATTTAAGGAAAACTTGTTTTAAATGTTTCACTTATATTTTATTCTATTATCAAAAATGATTGAATTTATTTAAAAAATTGGAATTTTTTAGGGTAGAGGGGTCATTTTTACCTCTTATTAATTTATTAGTCATTAAATTTCTCTTGAAACATTCACATTATTGTGATCACCTTTTATTAGAAATTACATTTTAATTCCATATCCATATTATTGGTATAATGTATATGTCTGTTGATTAATCCATGTTCAATTTATACATATCATTTTATTGTAGTATATATTTGATTGTATAGGGAAATATTTATATTATGTATTCTTTACTTCATGTGAATATTTTTTGATATGTAATAATTTTTATGAATTAAAATCATTATTCAATATATGAAGGATCCATTGTACATGTACTAACATGTGGGGTTGGGAAAAAGATATACCGTTAATTCATTAATAGGTCTCTTGATACAATAAAATTTTCTAGACTTATTAAATGGTTTTTTTTTCATAACATCCCATTAATTAAATAGTCTTGGTATAATTCCTCGATGATAATGATAACTTGATTTTTGAGATCATGACATCTGAAATTAATTCATTCCTTCATTTTGAATATAATTATTATTATCCATGATATTAGTAAATTGATATTATCCATATATGAATTTTTTCTCAATTTATTGATTTAATGGAATGTGTTTTTAGTTTATTACTTTGATATCTTCATTATTCCTTATTTACTCATGACATCATTCATTGTATGTAACCTGTAATGACTATCTGAGCTCACCCATTATTATTTTTACATTCCATCTGATACGAAGAAGGTTAATATGAATAATATCAAGGATTAAATAATGTTTCTTATTCAATGTATACTATATTTATAATGTATCATAGGATTCATGTATATATTTGGTTCTTCAAAACTTGTAAACTGAGCAATCCTTGGTGATATAATATTTTTTCTCTTATGCTATTGTAATCGAGTCCAAATAAACTCTAGTTTACTAGATTTTTGGTTTGTATAGTTCATAATAGATACTATTTTATGGGAACAATGAGAATTTTTTTTAAATAATCATTGATAACATTCAAATTATGATAATATTGTATAGTATTTTAATACTGTGTTCATTAGGGAAATTTTTATTGTAAGGATCAATATTCATGATGATTACGAGATAAAATTTTGTATAAAATTTTTAGGGATGGGGTTTAATATAAGAAATGCAATGAATATCCATAGTTAGGATTGGGATTTCATTAATACAAAATACAATATAGAAGGTGTTGGAACCAAGAAGATTATGGCCATATTTGCGACGCTGGATTAGGTTATAATTAATAACCTTGACCGTATGGAGCATGATATTATTCCATAATGTGACTCACCTATATGGGATCACTTCATCAGACACAAGCCTCTATAATTTCATGGAAATACTAGTCTATTTATAGTTATGAAATGTATTATGTCCACTGAAAGGTGATTATTGGTTTTCTGAATTATTATTTTATATTTTAAATCAACCTTCGATAGTCAATCTTTGGGAGGATAAACCAAAAATTCATATAGATACTAATTCCATTATATGTGTTTAACTGCCTATTAATGAGGGATATTTATCTCATATTGTCAAGAAAACCCCAAAATTGATTGCAAAATGATTTTATGGTATGTTTTTTATTCCTTGACAAAATATTCTCCTAGATTTCCCTTAAATTGTGAAGTTTATTTTTCAATAGAACTCATACTTAGAGAAATACCTATTTCAATGACTTCATATAGAATTTCCATGATTTACTGGTAGAATTGAAGAAGAAACCCTAGGAGAATCTAAATAAGTGATTCATTTGGCTAGTACTTAACCATGGGGAACTACTTTTCTCCTAATTAATAATAATGATTCTCCAATAAATATTTTCATTGATTATCAAGGACATAACAAGATAACTATTAAGAAAAATTATCCTCCAACACATATCAATGATTTGTTTGATTAATTATGAGGTTCTCAATATTTTTTATAGATTAATCTTCACTCTGGATATGCCATGGTAAGGGTCCATATAGAGAATATACCTAAGAAAACAATCCATATAAGGCATATTCATTATGAATTTATAGTAATTGAATGTGTATATACTAATTATGATGCAATATTATCTAATTTAATGGTTTTAGTATCTTTATATAACCTTAATAATTATGTAGTATTATTTATAGTTGATATTATTATATATTCAGCGGTTATAGAAGATGATAAATAATTTTTTGAGGATTATGGTGATGACTTTTTTAAAGGAAAAGTTGTAAAAAAAACAAACCAAATGTGGATTTATCTATAAAAAATTTTCATTTTTGTGTCATATAAATTCAAGAGATGGTATATTTGTAGAGACTTAAAGCTTGAAGTACATGGAAATTACATTACTTTTGCGGAATACTTAGTACATAACAAAAACAGACACAGAAGGACCGTAATAGTTTAGTGTCTTTGGAAACTCGGAATATAATATTCTAATCGTGGTGAAAGATCCTCAACATCTCCTATAATGATCTTCCCCTTTTTTTCTTACGTAAAAATATTTTTTATATCCTGGGGAAAAGAAAATCTAAAAGGGTCGAGCTCAAATTCCCAGTAAGGGTAAACATAGAGAACATAAAACAATCCATAAACATTTGAATGCAAAAACTTGAACATAAAATCTAAACATCCAAATCTTGAGCAACGACATGAATCTTGGAAGTACGTAAGGAATATATCATAAGGGAAAACCAATCATGATAAAATCTCATGGGAATAAAACATGTAATTGTGGAAACCATTAAGCACATGATATGATTTCTATAGTAGCCAAGGCATTGCCACCAAGACCATCTTAGTTGAAAAAATTCCCTTTCTGAATCGAGTTCACTCCTCGCTCCAGTCCTGTAACACTGAACCGGATTAACATACCGTTCTAGCCATGTCTATATCATGAGATATAAATCTTTATCCAATGCATTGGAGGGAGATATAGGTCCCACCCATCTCATAATGAAATCATTCTTACTTGAGCCACAAAATAAACATACATCATTCATAATAACCCAATAAATAAAATGGGTTTCATAAACATCATCCCATCAACACATAATCCACATAAAGGAAATGGATATCATATCATAATAAGAAAATGATAACCATGTAAATCATAGAGACAATATACTTGAAAAATACACATATGAAATAATGTCATCTTAGATGAAAATGGTTTTTATTAAACACTTGAAATGAATTCTTGAGGAAAATATCCTTTCTTCTTCAAAATCATTTTCTTTTCACAAAATTTCATGCAATTTTAATAGAAAAGGATTTTGTTGAAAATAGTAATGACATATTATTGAAAAAGCTTCCTGAAAATAAGGCTTTATAAAACCATAAAAATCCTTTCATGCCATATAAGTTAAAAAAACATTTTCCTCATACTTTTGTCGGAAAAGTCAAAAAGTACCTCATATGGTAAACAAAATAAAGATTCCTTCCATACAATGTGATAAAATTAAAAAAGGGAAAAAATGACTTTAAACATACATGGAAGAAAATTAAAAATTTTATGAAAACATTTTGAGAACATATGGACATGGATAATAAACATAACCCCAGTAAATACTTACAAAATAACAATCTCGGATAAGAATGAGATTGGAATAATTATCCCTTACCTTAGGTCCAATATGCTTCGTACGTTTCCAAACCTCCTGTATAATGATTTAAATAAAGTCATTGACTTATTAAAGAATCATATTCATTGTTATGATATCATATATGGTTCACTTATGACTTTATATTACCCGTTCTTTTGTAAGATCCATGATAAAGCACCATTTTGGGTAAAATCGTTTTATTTAGCATACGTGTTTGGACTTGTTGTTCTTGATATTATTACTTATATCTTGATTTACTAAATTACAGAAAGTAAAAAATGATTTATATATAATATATATGCTTTATATACATATATATATATATATGTGATATATGGATGGAATGAAATACACCGTTCATGGAGACGGTAGGCCGTACATACGCATGAACGATGTTTTCGTGTCCTTATTCAACTTAATGAAATTAAGTTGATGAAATAAATATATATACACATAATTCATGTATCATTATTATGTCATATATTTCCTGATAACTTATTATATATAATTTATAATCATTCATTAATGGTTAACATGGAGAATGAATCTCATCACGTCATGGAGACAGTAGTTCGTCCGTACGCACGAGCGATGATATCATTCCCATGATTGTGGAATTGCATTGAAGTGAATGTATGATATTTCAGAATCAATATCACTTTGCATTAATTATATATAGTTCTTTATTTACACCATTATACCCATCCATGTAAGGTGGTGGTCGAAAATAGATTACACCACGACATGAAGACTGTATTCCGTACATACGCATGCGCGGTGATTTTGTTTTCCGCAGGATGGATAGATGGTGAAATAGTGTTTTTTCATACTTATAATAACATATCAGTATATAATTGATACTTATGTTATTACCTCATAATGAAACAACTAAATAAGAAGAAGGAGAAGAAGAAATAATGTTGAAAGAATCGGTAACGGATATTACCTCTTCTTTCGACACGCCTTTTTGAAACCTCTTCTTAGGGAACTAAGATTTGTCTTTTAAGAGGACCACAACCTCTAGGATGTTTCTACGGAAATGGAGAAGATAAATTGACAGGGGTTGGCCGAGCATGAAGGCTCAAAGTGGTGCGAGGAAGAGAGGGAGGAGGTGCCCTTTTATAAGGGAGGAGATGGGCACCTTTGGAATAACTAAAAACATTATTTTATTATAAAGTCATATCAGTTTTTAATAGATCCAAATTGAGATATTTCGAAGATAAGGTGGCGATGGGTCAAAATAGTCTTATCCAATAGAATTTATACAGGTTTATATTTCTATTTCAACCTTATAATTTAGATTTAACTTTAAGTTAAATAATATTTCTTTTACCGTGTCTTCTTGTTTTCTAACACTATAAGGTTAATAAACATACTATAACAATCCAAACGAACCCCAAGATGTTTATTATTAATATATATAACCTTATCTAAGTCATTGTGCCAAACCTTATATTTTTAGGAATAAAATAACAATTAATAATATAATATTTGTTTTAAAAACTATTTTATGTCAATTTTGACACTATTTGGTAATTGATTTTTATGAAAATAATAACAGAATGATTAGTTCGTAAAAATTTAACTAAATCAATACTAACATGTCATATTAACCTATAAAGTTAATTTGATTCATAAAAAGTCTTAAATTACGTTTATTTGGGTATTTATAACATCAATTATGTCAATATTTCATTAATAAGATAATTACTACATCATCATTGTGTCATAAATAAATTAAATTATTTAATGTCTAAAAATTATAAATAAACCACCATTATGTAGGAATGATTTTTAGCTTTCTAATGAATATTTATAGTCCAATTTATCTTATGTATAACCCTATATTAATAATTATTTAGATATTATACTTTAATATTAACTATTTTAACCCTCCTTTAAATAAATTAATAATAAATGTCCTAATCTAATCCAAGTGGGAATAAATGGTCATATGGTTGTTTTTGGTCGAATTACAATTATCCAATAGAATTAGGACATGTGTTAGGGTAATAATAATATCATTTTTACCTTTAATTATCGTATTTACTTTTAACCGTGGTAAAAAAAGTAAAAAGTTACTATTCACCAAAAATTATTTTCATCTCATTGAACCAAATTTTAGTCCGTGATATTAATCATGTCTCTTGGATTTTCAAAATTCCACTCACATAATTGGTAAAATTATGTTTTATGTGAATTTGGTAATTCTCCTAGGAGGTGGGTAAAAGACGATGAAAAGTTCAATAAAATTTTTATATATCTATAATTATTATAAACTGACTCAAATGGCTTAAATTGAACTTATATAGTTATTATGTATCCATTTTTACCCAAAATAAGTTTAAATAAAATAAATTATTATTTAAATAAAAATTCGGTTTTTGAATAGTAACCCAGTGTTTTGACTATTCATCAAAAATTGAATGTTTTCAGAAAAATACCAAAAAATAACCCTAGGCTAATTTCAATATTCTGAATCAAAAAATGAAGTCCATTTTGAAAGATAAAAATTATAAAATTTCAAAAATTGGGTATTACTATTCATAACGGCTAGTTTATAAAACATATCATTGTTTAGTGAAACTCGATATTGCGTACAACACACGCTATCGTGGTAGGTCGCGATTGCGTGTAATGAAATCCAAGCTAGGGATGCATGTTGTGAAATATCCTTTTGGTGTAGCGTACAACACAAGACATTAATTAAATTAAGAAGAATATTTTTCATAAAATTTCGGGGTGTTACATTCTACCCCCCTTAAAATGAATTTCTCCCTCAAAATTCGTCGAGGTTATAAATGGTACTACTCGAAAGTTTCATTAATAAAAACCCAAATCATAAAAAGTAATACCAAAACATGGCTTTAAAAAATAAATTATGAAACATAATGGTTACCCAAATTAACTAATCACTGGGTTTCCACATTGGAGAACATAGGTGAAAATATGGATATGGAAGATAAATCTAACCGTCTTGTTCTGATGGAGAGTGGTAGAGAACATGGCTATGAAAAATCCAACAATCACAGTGCCATATATTTGTGATGATATAGGGTACCATCTGATTAATCAGATATAAGGGTACTAGGACAACATTTTTTGTTTTCAAGATCATTTCCCTAAAGTTGAAGAATTTGAATTATAATAAATACTTACTTTATTTTGGTATAATCTCACCGTTGTTCATGCCTTGAACAATTTCCACATCATCTTTTTAAGAAATGAAGTTGAATTTTTCTTTCGCGATGTTTTAGCATATCATGTGATAGAATGATAGGTCATTCCATCTATCTAAAACATAAGTTAGCAAAAGTTATATACATACTTCCAACTATGGTAGATTAATCATATATGGTTCCAAAATGGACTTATACTTCATCTATCATCCTGTATAATAAAATAAAACTAGTTTCTACTAACCAGGGACTTCTTATAGGCTAGTGGTAGGAAATAATGGCCTACCGTACTTCGGTTGTGGGTTCTATTCCCACAGCCATGTCCGACGTGACTAGTTGTCGCTCGTTCTACAGGTTGCCCTTTTTAAAAAAATACAATACTAACTTATGTCCAACATAATCCAATCAAATCTTTAGGCTTATCCATAATAATTCTGTCCATTCTCAATTATAGTGAAAACGATTACCAGAGATTTCATATAAAAAGCATGTTAATACCATCGTTGATCCCCATATATCATAAGATATATCTTGTTGGTAACATTCCAAACATTCGAAGTCCTTAATCATGTATTCTATTGAAAAATGAATGCCCATTGAATCTTAGTGAAAACATGAGTGTTGTCAAAAGTTAACTCTTTCCACAAACCAAAACCCCAAAATTCTATATACTCAAACTATGATATAACTATTTCCTTATATTAGTCATGAGCTCATGAATAATGTCAATCATTTGATTTTCTCCTTATCCCTTCATTATGCGCATATCATCTTCTTTCCAAAAATATCTCAATCACTTTCCATGGTTACCAGTACTATAAAATTATTGAAAACCACAATAGAACAATACATAAATATTCCAATATTCCACGATACTATATACAACATTATTTTGGAATCCCATTACATAAACGCTTAATCATTCCACCACATCGTTGTCTTATTCAACATCGCGAATAGTGATCGCATGTGACTTCCCTTTGTCCCTAAACAATAACCATTGGATTAGGGCATTGATTTGCATAATGCCCCATTTCATTGCACTTGATGCATTGAAGTGTTGGTGGTGCATTCTCTGCAATCTTGTCTTTATTCACATCATTAAAAACCCTTTTTTTCATTACATAGACACTCAGCTGCTCGATAACCTTCTTTTCCACACATTAAACATTTTAAAGTCCCATATAGACAATCTCCACCATGCTTCTTTCCACACTTTGAGCATAAGGAAACATTCATCTTCTTTTCACCATTATTCTGAGATTTCTTCTTTAACTCCATCTTTATTTTCTTGTCAAAACCATGAGATGGATATGTAACACCAACTTCCATTTCTACCTTGATAACACAATGCACAATTTCTTCATAGCTACTGAAGTCTCCTATAGCTAATTCCCTTCGATGATTAATCCACTGAAGAATCGATCAACTTTACTTTTAGGTTGGATGATAAAGCTAGATGCATACCTTACAAGCCATGTAAAATTCGCTTCGTATATACCAACAGATTCATCATCCTTTTCCTTTAGTTCAATAAATTCCTTCTCCATCTTTGTTCGAAGAATACGAGGAAAGTACTTATTGAAAAAATAAGTTCTTGAACTCATCCCATTCCATGGACTCAATTTCATCTCTTGGCCTGGTATTCTTGATAGGATTCCACCATTGATCAGCTTCACCTTCCAAACGATATACTGCTAAGATGACTTTATCATGTTCAGAACATTGATGAACTGAAAATATCATTTCAGTGGTACTGATCCATTGTTCATCAACAAGTGGATCTGAAGACCCACTGAAAGAAGGTGGACGTTGCCTCATGAAGGACTCAATAGAATATTGTTCCCTTCTCTACTCATTTGGAAGTCCAGAATGATTTCTAGCTTGTGTATGTATAGAAATAAGATTTTTCACACCATCTCCCATAACATTTGTTTGTTCAGGAGGAAAATCATTGCATTTTCCATTACACTGATCAATATGGTTCTTTCGGGTTCCATCCATCATCTAAAACCCAAAAAGAATAGTGTGAGAGGAAAAAATCATGCTAGGGAAACAAACATAATAAAGGGGGAGTACCTTCAATATCTAACATCTTAGGTTTAATTCTACGCTCGTTACCATAATTCTAGGACTATAACCTATACTTATACTTAACCTTAGGTACATCCCTAGACATACTTTAGAAATATCTCTAGGGATCTCACTAAAGTTCTCGAATCCTAGTTTCCAAAGGTTGACTAAACCTTTCCTCTGATACCAACTGTAGAGACCCAAAGCTTGACATACATTGACATTACATTACATTTGTGGAATACTTAGTACATAACAAAAACAGACACACAAGGACCATAATAGTTTAATGTCTTTGGAAAACCGGAATATAATCTTCTAATCATGGTGAAATATCTTCAACATCTCCCATAAATATCTTCCCCTTTTTTCTTATCTAAAACAATTCTTTATATCCTGGGGAAGAGAAAACATAAAAGGGGTGATCTGAAATGCCCATTAAGGGTAACCATAGAGAACATAAAACAATCCATAAACATTTGAATGCAAAAACATGAATATAAAATCTATACATTAAAATCTTGAGCAATAAAATGAATCTTGAAAGTACGTAATGCATATATCATAAGGGAACAACAATCATGATAAAATAGCATGGGAATAAATCATGTAATTGTGGAAACCATTAATCACATGATATGATTTCCATAGTCTCCAAGGAATTGCCGCCAAGACCATCTTAGTGGACAAAGTCCCTTTCTAAATCGAGTTCACTCCTCGATCCAGTCTTGTAATACTGTACCGGATTAATATACCGTTCCAGCCATGTCTATCTCATGAGATATAAATCTTTACCCAATACATTGGAGGGATATATAGGTACCACCCATCTCATAATGAAATCATTCTTACTTGTGCCACAAAATAAACATACATCATTCATAATAACTCAATAAATAAAATGGGTTTCATAAACATCATCCCATCATCACATAATCCATATAAAAGAAATAGGTATCATTTCATAATAAGAAAATTGTAACCAACTAAATCATAGAGACATTATACTTGAAACATACACATATGAAATAATGTCATCTAAGATTAAAAATGGTTTTGATAAAACACTTGAAATAAATTCTTGAGGAAAATATCCTTTCTTCTTCAAAATCATTTTATTTTCAAAAAATGTCATGAAATTTTAAGAGAAATGGATTTTTTTGAAAATAGTCATGACATCTTTTCGAGGAAGCTTCATGAAAATAAGGCTTTATAAAACTGTAAAAATCCTTTCATGTTGTATAAGTTAAAAAAACATTTTCTCGTACTTTTGTCGGAAAATTAAAAAAGTACCTGGTATGGTAAACAAAAGAAAGATTCCTTCCATACAATGTGATAAAAGTAGAAAAGGATAAAAATTACTTTAAACATACATGAAAAAATGTAAAAATTTTATGAAAACATTTTGAGAACATATGGACATGGATAATAATCATAACCCCAGTAAATACTTATGAAATAATAATCTCGGATAAGAATGAGATTGGAATAATTATCTCTTACCTTAGGTCCGATATGCTTCGAAAATTTCTGAACCTCCTGTATAATGATTTAAATAATGTCATTTACTTTTTACAGAATCATTTTCATTGTTATGATATCATATATGGTTCACTTATGACGTTATATTACCCGTTCTTTTGTATGTTCCATGTTAAAGAAGCGTTTTGGGATAAATCGTTTTATTTATCGTACGTGTTTGGACTTGTTGTTCTTGATATTATTACATATATCCTGATTTACTTAATTCCATAATGTAAAACATGATTTATATATAATATATATTCAGTATATACATATATATATGATAGATCGATGGAATGAAATACATCGTTCATGGAGACGGTAGGTCGTACGTACGCATGAACGCTGTTTTCGTTTCCTTATTGAATCTAATGAAATTAAGTAGATGACATACATATATATACAAATAAATCCAATATCATTACTATGTCAAATATTTCATGATTACTTATTATATATACTTTATAATCATTCATGAATGGTTAACATGGAGAATTAATCTCATCGCGTCGTGGAGACAGTAGTCTGTACGTATGCACGAGCGATGATATCATTCCCATGATTGTGGAATTGCATTGAAGTGCATGTATGATATTTCAGAATCAATATAACTTTTCAATAATCATATATAGTTATTTATTTAAACCATTATACCCATCCAAGTAAGTTGGTGGTCGAAAACAGATTACACCACGGCGTGGAGACGGTATTCCGTACGTATGCACGCGCGGTGATTTCATTTTCTGTAGGATGGATAGATGGTGAAATAGGGTTGTTTCATAATTATAATAACATATCCATATATGAGTGATACTGATGTTATTACTTCATAATTAAACTACTAAATAAGAATAAATAGAAGAAGAAATAAAGTTGAAAGAATCAGTAACGGATATTACTTCTTCTTTCGACACGCCTTTTTAAAACCTCCTCTTAGGGCACTATGATTGGTCTTTGAAGAAAACCAGAACCTCTAGGATATTTCTAGGGAAGTGCAGAAGAGAAATTTTCAGGGGTTGGCCGAGCATGAAGGCTCAACGTGGTGTGAGGAAGAGAGGGAGGAGATGCCCTTTTATAAGGGAAGAGAGGGGAACCTTTAGAATAACTAAAACTATTATTTTATTATAAAGTCATATTTGGTTTTTAATAGTTCAAAATTGAGTTATTTCGAAGCTAAGGTGGGGATGGGTCGAAATCCTCTCATCCAATATAATTTATACACGTTTATATTTCTATTTTATCCTTATCATTTAGATTTAACTTTAAGTTAAATAAGTTTTCTTTTACCGTGTCTTCTTGTTTTCTTACACTCTAAGGTTAATAAGATTAATATAACAAGCCAAACGAACCCCAAGATGTTTATTATTAATATACATAACCTTATATAAGTAATTTTACCGAACCATAGATTTTTAGGAATAAAATAACAATTAATAATATAATATTTTTATTAAAAACTATTTTATGTCAATTTTGACACTATTTGGTAATTGATTTTTATGAAAATCATAACACAATAATTAGTTCAAAAAAAGTTAACTAAATCAACACTAAAATGTCATGTTAACCTATAAAATTAATGGAATTCATAAAGACTCAAATTACATTTATTTGGGTCTTTATAACATCAATTATGTCAATATTTCATTAATAAGAAAATTACTACATCATCATTGTGTCATATATAAATTAAATTATTTAATGTCTAAAAATTATAAATAAAACAAAATTATGTAGGAAATATTTTTAACTTTCTAATGAATATTTATAGTCCAATTTATCTTATTTATAACCTATATTAAAAATGATTTAGTTATTAAACTTTGATTTTAACTATTTTATCCCTTCTTTAAATAAATTAATAATAAATGTCCTAATCTAGTCCAAGTGGGCCTAAAGGGTCATATTTTATTCCTAATGTTGTTTTTGGTCGAATTAATCTTATCCAATTGAATTAGGACATGTGTTAGGGTAAAAATAATATCATTTTTACCCTTAATTACCGTATTTACTTTTAACCGTGGTAAAAAAAGTAAAATGATACTATTCACCAATAATTATTTTAATCTCATTGAACCACATTTTAGTCATTTATATTAATCGTGTCTCTTGGATTTTCAAAATTCCACTCATAGAAGTGCTAAAATTATGTTTTATGTGAATTTTGAAATTCTCCTAGGAGGTGGGTAAAAGACGGTGAAAAGTTCAATAAAATTTTTATATATCTAAAATTATTATAAAATGGCTCCAATGACTTAAATTAAACATATATAGGTATTATGTATCAATTTTGACCTCAAATAAATTTAAATGAAATAAATAATTATTTAAATAAAAAGTCGGTTTTTGAATAGTAACCTAGTGTTTTCACTATTCATTAAAAATTGAATGTTTTCAGAAAAATACCAAAAATTCACCCTAGGCAAATTTCGATATTCTGAATCCAAAAATGAAGTCCATTTTGAAGGATAAAAATTATAAAATTTCAAAAATTGGGTATTACTATTCATAACGGTTAGTTTATATAACATATTGTTGTTTAGTGAAACTAGATATTGCGTAAAACACACACTATCGTGGAAGGTCACAATTGCATGTATTGCAATCCAAGTTAGGGTTGTGTGTTGTCCACGCTCCTTTTGGTGTAGCGTACAACACAAGAAATTAATGAAATTAGAAAGAGTATTTTTCATAAAATCTCGGGGTGTTACAATATTGGTGGACCCTTCAAAGACAGAAGTAATTGATAAATGGCGTAGAGAATCCACCATTACTGAAATCCACATTTTCTTTAGTTAGATAGATACTACCTGTATTTTTGATATAATTGTAATTACTATTTAATACACCCACAAACATTACCCCGATGGGGGTTAATTTTGTGGGGACATATTAAAGGAAGGATAATTCCAAAATAATAATGATATGGTTAGTCAGTGCATGTTTTCATAAACTTTCCTATAGTGGAGAAGGGTTTTTGATATAATGTATTGCATCAAAGATGATAATAGGATGTTTCATCATCATGAATGATATGGTGTTATCTTAGTACTCTCTCTTATTAAATAACGACAAGAAATATTACATCAATCGTGATTTGGATATGGTAACATTAATTTTTACATTAATGGTATAGATGAATTATCTATATTATAAAATTTACGTTATATATACTACTTATAAAATCATTAAGTATATATTTAAACTGAAATATTTGAATTTGTATATGAGAATATGGTTGGAGCTGATATTAGATTATGACATAACAATAAATTACCACATTGTGAGTGGGAATAAGGTGGATGATTGTCTAAGTTAGAAATACTATTCTTCTTTTTCCATGAAGAGGACTGGGAGATATCCAATACTTATAGATTTTTAGAGGTCAGATCATTATAAATTAAGAAAATGGTAAAAATCCTATCTTTCTCAATTAAAAGTTAAACCATCCATTAATGAGAGTTTTAATGATCAGAATGAAGTAATCCAATAAAATAAGATGGTGAGTAACGTTAGTAATTTGAACCGTGATCATACTAGAATGATAATTTTCAGAAACTGAGTATGTTTTCTGTCAATAAAAAAATTAATATGTAATTTTTGGATGAAACTCATAATTCATCATTCAGTATTTATTCCAGATGTGTCAATTTATATAAGGGTTTTAAAGGGTATTTCTAGTGATACAACATAATAAGGTATATATTATATTATATAATTCGATGTATACTATGTAAACAATTTTATTATGATATAGATAAGGCTAACGTGATGTTACATCCATTACCCATACCCGAATGGAAATGGAAAAACCATGCCATGTGTTTTGTCATTAGACTCCCAAAAATATCTGAATAGTATAAGGATATTTATATTATAGTAAACATCCATAAAAAGTAAGTTCACATTATCAATATTATTAATGAATTATCACTTAAAATTCATACTCAGTTATAAATAAAATGATTTATGAGATTACATGGATTACCACTATCAGTTGTCTCTAATTGGGATATGAGGATTACCTTAATGTCATTGACAATAATTTTGTGGGGTACAAATATATAGTTTACTTCTAGTAATTTTTATGTTCCTTGGATATATGTTCTACCTGCAAAGACAATTCAATATATATAGGAAATGTATATATATTCATATATTGATGTGAATGGATATTCTTATCAACAAATTACTCTAGTATAAGATTCTTACAATAATATCATTCACTCAAGAATTCAGATGGATCTTTACATTGTCCTTTATATGATGAAGTGGAGATCTAAAATGTTTTTGGATAATGTTATTGAATTAAATATCTTGGTACTTTATATTGATGATAAAATGGTATAGAAAGTTAGATCTATTAAACATCAAAAATAGTAATCTCAAAGTCGATAAAAAATTTGTTTAAAATCATCAGATATATCAAATTTTAAATATTGGTGATAAGGTATTCCTTTAAATATAACCTTTATAAAAGGTAATGAGATTTGTAAAGAAGGGAAATTTGATCCGAATATATATATGCCCCTTTGAAATTCTAGATCACACTGGTATGTTAGCTTATCTCTTGATGCTTCCATCAAATTTTCTAAAGTTCATTATGTGTTCCATTTCTCTATTTTGTGGAAGTCAAAACTGATATTTCACATGTTCTAAACATAGAGGTCATATCCCAAGAGAATGATCTATATTAAGATTGAAAATAATTTGTAATTTTATATCATTGAGAGAACGTGCTTCGAAACAATATCACCCATCACGTAAAAGTTTTGTGTCAAAAGCATAAATTTTATGAACATACACGAGTCTCTAATGGTTTGATGAGGTAGATGTATGCTGATTTTTTTATATTGGAGTGACGTCATTTTGAGTGAGAAATTATTAAAAGGTTTGTAGTATGTTAGACCTTAATATTTTATGATATATTTATCTCTAAATAAATCTAATTTCTTTGAAAGATTCCTTCACTTGCAACACTGATTTTAAATGAGTCACGATAAACTAGAGAAATATTAATACCTATCCATTAATATGGTTGGTATAAATAAGATTAATCACATTTAGAAACAAAGGTTTTAAAAATTTATTTAATTATAATTTATTTATTAACAAGTCATAAATAAGTAATTAATTTTTAGTAATGATTTTTTATTCTTTTGTAATATGTTTTATTAAAAATAAGGCTTGTTTATTTTTTTGTGATGATATTGTAAATAAATATTTTTTTTTGTAAATTTTATTTTAAAAAAATATAAATCACAGTTGAAATTAGAATATCAAAATTATGTTAGGTTAAAATTTTTTGATTGTTTTTTGAAATTAATGATTTTTATTGTGAATAGTGAAAAATACTTATTTTTAAACCGTATTTTCCGTTCATTAAATAAAAGAATTTAAATGACCCAATTTAATTAGAATTAATTGTATTAAAATAAAAATTTTATTTTAAATAAATCATTTAATTACATTATGATTATAATTTTACATTATATTAGTATACATCAATTTGTAGTCCTAAAAACACATTTTCTCTTGAAAAAAGCTTTTCGTTGCATTTTATGCAGTTTTCAAAATTAATTTTGAAAAATTATTGGATTTCAAATTAGTAAAATGGAATCCATATTTGGAATTAATTAGATCATATTTTAAAAAAAACATCCCTTTATTTTTAGAAATTATGAATTGTAATAGTAGTAAAATTTATCACCTCGGTTAAGGGAAAATCTGGTAATTAAGTTCAAAAATTAAGGTAATAAGGCATGAATGTCATTAAACTCCCTGAATTTATTTTATTTAATGATTATATTTCATATATAATCATAAAAACATTAAAAATATGTCTGTTTCTTATTACTCACATTTCTACCGTTAAAATATCAATTTAATGGATAATGTAAAAAACATTTGAAACTTGTTTACTTTAAATAACATTAATATTTTTCACAAGCCAAAAAATTGTCTTCAATTATAAAATATTACATAAAATATTAATGTAGTTTTTTATTAAGTAAATTTATTTAAAATATTTAGTAATGAAATAATTACATTAAATTTTTATACAACTCCAACGCAATGGCTGTACAATGAGTAGAAAAAATAAAGTAATTTTTTTAAAAAATAATAATAAAGTAGTTAGTTTTTTTATGATTCATAGTGTCCCAAAAATATTAATGATACATATAATATATTTGGGATATGTGGAAGGTCTATATTTGAATCTAGTTACTATTTTGGTTAATTAAAAGTCAAATTAAATGAATAGTGTTAAAAATGAAATTCCTAATATTTTATGATAAATAAAATTTTATTAAAATATATAAAATTAATTTATATATTTAGAGTAGAAAATTAAGACTATAAAATTTCTAAAATTTCACCCATTGTAAATTTATAATCCAATTATTTATTTTCAAGTAAAATTATTACCCTTTAATATATAAAAATTCATTACCACAGAAAACGTAAGAACTGCTTAACAAAGGGGATAAACCAAAAGTTAAGATCTAAAATGATATCTAAAACTATATAAATATGATTTTGTGATTATAATGAGACCATAGATTCCTTATCAGCTAATTAATATCATTTTGGAACTATTTAACTTTGGATAGAAATAAATTATTTTATAATATTTTATGTATTTCTTAAGATGACTGTAATATTGTTTTACAATAAAGAATTTTTTATTAAATGATTTAAAATTAATAAAAATATGATATTATGTAATGTAAATGGTATATTTTTTATGTTATCTACCATAGTGCATTTTCAGGTCACATTTACTTTAATAGTAAATTTCTTTACCACTGAAGAGTAAAAAAATTGATATCATAGTAATTCTCAAAAGGGTTAATGAGGTGTTAAAACTAAGAGATGATGTTGAAAAATAAGAAAAACCAGTAATAATATTATTGGATGGGATTATTTATACTAATACTAATATTATACTATAAATTTTTAATTTGGAGACATTTTTAAATGAAAATTAATTTATATTAATTAAATCATTTATGTAATTACAAGAGTCCCCCCTCACATATAAAAGGACACCACTTATATCATTTCATTACACTTTTATGAGAAAAATATCTCAGCCCTTCCATACCTAATTATCTAATAAAATTATATAGAGAATAATTATAGGTTATGTACTTCTTAAACAATTCCAAGCATTTATTAGAAGGGATCTAAAGGATGTCTATTGAAGAAGACTTAGTAGTTGTTACTGACTATTTGAAAATTCATTCTTGTTCTACTTAATAGATGAATATTGTAAAAATAATAAAATAACAAATTAACTATAATAAATATACTCATATTCTATTATTATTATGGTAAAAAAAATTCCATCTCTTTTCCATCCTTTGAGCATTGAAAACATAATTTATGGGTACATACAACTAACCCTCTCCTCATAGCGACATAATTCCTTTTTCAACACCACTTTATATGAATGGTTATAAGGATATAACTTATCAATAAATATTATATTTATGGACTAATAATACCTCTATAATTATAATATCATATGTACCATCTTACCTAACAATCTATTGGAAACCGATAATATATCTCTTACAAACATGTAGACTACGACCTCCAAGAAGAACTGGAATCGGTTTTTCATTTTTTTTTCTTTACATGGATGGTAATAATGATAATGTTAATGAAAACATGGGATAAATATTATGAAATAATTATTATTAAAAATTGAATTATTATTTACTTTTCTTTTTTTCCATACGTTGTAATGTAGAAACATTGATCAACCATATTTACGACCTATCATGTCCAGGAATAATGTAATTTATCTTTATATCAATAATTTTTACAACTTAACATAAATAATATATATTTGTGTGTGTGTGTGTGTTATATTTATATCATGATCAACATTATATAGATTATCAAACCATAATCAATGTACATGTATAAAAACCATCAAACCAAAATTCTTCTAAAAAATGACATAGTTAACAACCATAATAAGGATAATAATAATATATTATCAATATATGATTCAAATTATTTTATAAATGGGAAATAAATGATATTATATCTAGGTTAATTGTTTTTAATTTATGTATACTATAAATAAATTTTATATATTAGAGGATAAAATAAGTTATCGGGATAGAAGAATATGAGGTATGGGGTATCCTAATTAAATTTATATTCCTTCGGTTAAACATATAATACATTGTATATGTTACCCATGATTACATGTGAAACAAAATATGAATGTATTATTTTATATCTACACATATTTTTTGGGTATTTAAATATCTAAATATTATAAATTTATTGATTAATTTTCACTTCCTTGATATAGTGTTTTTAAGATATCTAGTCTCAATTTCCACTATGTTGACAAATTTTTGATATGATGAACCTATTTTATTATATGTGGCATTTATACATATTTTTTTATGTATTTAACATGGATTTATTTTTATTAGAGATTATTAATATTTCAATTGAAATTTAGCATTTCAATGGTTTTCAATTTAAATGGTTTCAAAGAGGTAAATATTTATTTTACTATATCATTGTTGGGATTTCCTCTACTATCATTGAATGTATATTATAATATATAATTTTTAAAATTAATATATTTTTCTTTCCTTGAAATATTTTATGATTTTCCTTGTTCTATTTTAACTTTTATGGTCTTTGTAACCCGTATTTTTCAATTAAATGTTTAAATTAAAAACCTATATTATTTACCTTTTGTATCTAGTGTATTTTTCTTCCATATCCATATGTATACAAATTATTCTTCAAAATTAATTTTTATTTAATCAAATGATTTATTAAGGAAATTTTCTGTTATCTTTTAATGTTTAAATTAATTAAATATAATATTTACAACATTTTACTAAATGTTCATTTTCGTTATTATTTTACAATACTGAAAAATGTATGTTTCTTTTTTTTTTATATTCGGTGTTAATGTATTTTCATACTTCTATAACCGTTTTAATTTATTATCCATATTCTATAATTTCCCAATGGGTTTGAAAAAGGAAATATGTTAATCAATTCTTATTTTAGATGTTTCACTTATATTTTATTCAATTATATAATGGTATTTATTTTAAAAATGACTATTTTTTATTGAATTGATTTTCAATTTTACCACTTATTAATTTTGTGATCATTATCTTTCTTCTGAAAAATTCACTTTCAAAGGATAAAATTTCATTGGACATTAAATTTATATTCTATAGCCTTATTTATTTACCTCATGGACATACTTATTGACTAAATCGTATAACATTTTTACAAATAGTGTTTTTCTAATTAAAGATAATTTTTAGACCACGGAAGTCATGATATTTCAAATTCTGTAGTCAATGTGAATATTTATTGATTAGGTATATTGTTTATAAACTATATTGATCCATTAATATGTAATTAATATGTTATACATTCAATTATAGGTGGTCCCAGTAATAGATAACTCATTTATATATCAAAATGTCTCATGAGACAAACCATTTGGCTAGACTAATAAAACAGGTTTTTAGGGTATACTTCCCAATAATTAAATAATCTTATAGAAAGTCCCTGATACTAAATATATCTTGATGTATTAGACCCTGACATCCAACATCAATAATTTACCTTATTTCGAATTGTAGTTATAATTATCCTTGAGTTTACTACATTTATATAATCTATGGATGCATTTTTTTCTCAAATTATTGATTAAATGGAATATGTTTTCATTTATTTATCGATCCATATTGATTGTTCCTTATTTAATAATAATAGATTTTATTTTGATATATTCGTTAAAGAACACTTGTTCTTAAATTTTATTTGTTTTTCTTTCCCCAAAAGATGAAGAAGGATGTTATAGATTATATAAAGGAATTTTTTTTCTTTTTTAATGTATTTTACATTTATAACATAATATTGGAATTAGTTAGATATCTAGTTCATCAAGAATAATATACTGATAGATCATTAGTGATATGATACCATGTATCTTATTCTAATGTAATGAAGTGGCCACTACGTCTAGGTTACTATATTCAGGGTTTCTCTAATGAGTATTAAATATAGACCCTCGATTGAGATTGATTAATGAAGTGTGTAGTGATACCTAGAAACGACATAGGTTGTGGTTATTTATTGGATGTGGTTTTTGTGATGATCTTATCCATAAGGATGAATTACATGTGATGTATTCATTCACATTTTATATATATACTTTTAAAATCAACAATGAATGACTAAATTTGTTGTATTGATATATTCATTTCCATGTGGTTACTTTATCTCTCCAATAATGGGATTCTATAATAATTCATTCTTATAAATAATATAATTAGGGGACATAGTTATAGAAATTGATGTGATATTGGTTATTACACTAGATCTATCTGTATCTAGAGTAGAAATAATTATATCTGGATGATACACATTACATATATTTATGAAATCAAGAATTAATATTTTTATAAAAGATAAAAACTCCAATGGGGGAACATTTTTTGATTAATTGAATTGTGATTGAGTTTTACAAAAAAAACTAAGATATTTTCTATAAAAGTGTTTATACTTCATCTAATATTTTTAAAAAAATCACTAAAAATGTATTTTGGAATATATCCACTAGGAGTTTTTGATATGGTTTCACATATCATTTTATATGATACAATATAAGGAGAAATAAAACACAGTGTTTTGTGATTTAGTGAAAGTAGATATATTCCCTAAAGCCATTATATATTTGTTATAATTTGTACTATATTGGGATATATGATATAATTATAACATAGAGTATTAATTGTTTAAAATCCTAGGCATATCATATCCATTATATTTGGGATATCCAAAATGATTGATATTAGATACCGCATTACTTTCCAGACTACTAGCAGTGTATGACATTAATGAGTAATCAGGATGAGAATCTTATTACATGATTCATATAACAACCTATAAATGATATCTTTTCCTTAATTTGTATCATTAACATTATAAAATATTCCACAAAAAAACTATAATTAATAAAAAATTTACAAATGAATTGTTTGGAATAATTTTATTAGTATAAAGTAACAATAGTTTTATAACTGATGAAATTACATGAATATTTAATAATATACAAGTAAATTATATAGGTTCTAAATTAGATCATACAAGGTTTATGTAATAAGGATTTTAACATTGATATAGATGTTCAACTGGGCCAGATCATGTTATTTCCTCCATTTAATTCTATCATTGCTCTCTCATCCTTTTTTCATTACTAACTATTGAATAATTAAAGAGATAAGGTCCCTATATAAACTTTTAAGTGAATTAGATAAGTATATTGATACACCATAAATCGAGGAAACCATTGGTTGAACCTTAGGTATATTCAAAAAGCACTAATCGAAGATAGTATTAGGGTATCGTAATTGAAAGTTATAAAATTTTCATTATATATATAAATTATTATTTTATAATGATTAGTGTTATTATAATTTGAGGGTTCATATTTTATCCACCTCTTATAAAAAATGTTTTTAAATCATTAAATACCCTTTAGATTCTACTTTTTGAGGTATTTATATAGAGAGGATATAATACCTCAATAACCACTTATACACCCTATCTAGTAGTCACCAGCCTACTATATATTGGATGGAACACCTGAGGTCACATGGTTCTACCCATGTTAGATTATCTCTGGTGACCCCTAAAAAATATCATTAAATAATTCACAGCATTTACACTCATGGAAGAACTAATTTTATTATTGGAGATTTCAAATAGATTTCAACTTGTTTAGTATCACTTAATACTGATTGTTTAATCCTTCACTATCCTTTTGAAATATCCATTATTATGAAATTTCACAACATTCCCATACTCACAATGTTATGAAAATCCCAATATATTGTTCCTCAATAAATCAATATATGTAACATCATTATAATCAAGTTGGAAATCACCAATTTTGGCACCTACGACTCTATTAAAATTGAGTGATTCATATTTTTTCAATTTAGAAATTACTTCAAAATACATTTTTATGTCATTGAAGTGTTTTATGTTTATTGAAATACATGATGATAAATAATATATTTGAATCAAAAGATATATACCTTTATCTTCTCTAAAATCCGCCTCAAGAAATACTTCTTTTTCATGATATCTCATCGAAATACTGAATTTGGAGTGTACATTCCAAAGAAAATTAATTTCGTATTATTGTGAAACCATTATTAGTGGCGTGTTTGGGTTAATCACACCTCCAAAAAGATTCATCTATATAATTAAAAGTGATATGTACTTTTAAATTATTATTCTATTATTTTATTGGATAGATTCTAGGATCTTTAGCATGAATCACCATCAATTCATATCCTTAATTCAATTATGGGACTAGAATGTTATAAAACTTATTCATAAAAAATATTCTCATCTGGGTTCCATCTAATTTGATATTTATTTCCTTCTTATTTTTTTATGCTTTAATAATTATCCTCTACCTTTTCTTTACCCTTAAGATAGGTTTTGGTTTCATATTTCAAACAATCCTCATTGATTTTGATTTTTTAGCACCACCAAATAAAGTAGTAATGGTTGTATTCTACCTCTTAGGTGGAATAATCACATTATTTTCTTTTTTAACATCATTGACTATTTTTTTTCCATAATAATGGGAACTAAATATAATGGTTTATGGAATAATAAGAAAATAAATATGTTTTGGAAAACATTGAATATTTTCAAACTATGTTGATAAATTTTTTGATCTAAAATTGGAGGAATTATTTCAGGGAACTTGGAGTATCAAACAAATTCACCTCAAGATCCACTACCTTCTCATTCACAGAAATTAAAATTTACCTTTTCATCTGTGGATGTTATCTCTTTTTTAAAAAATATAATTGAGATCACCAATCATTTATGTAAATGAAAATTTCATCTAATTAATATCCTTAAACATTAATACCTCAAGGAATTTCATACAAGACTAATCCTTTTCTCTTTAATTTTATTACACATTTTAACATTTCAGAATTTCATTTAAAATAACTACAATATCTATCCTCAATAAGAATTAATTTTGTGTCTCCTCATATTGACTTTTTTCATTACTTTTACCCACATCAATACTCTTTTTATCATATTCTTCTTCAACAGAGGATTCATTAGACTATTTTTTATGAATTTGAATTTTTTTAGTCATTCATACTTAATATATTTATTCTATTTTTTTATTTTTCTCATAAAAAAATGTGTCATCATTTTTTGTGAGAGATTTCCATTTATTATAAGAAATGATTTTTTCCATTAAATAATTTTCATCCACATTTGTCACTTGGAATCTTATATATCCATGATGATATTTTAGTTTGAACTTCATTCTTACCTATATTATTCTTTTATTCAAAACAAACTGAAAACTATCGATTCTTTCAAAAATCGAAACACTTTAATGAAAGGTTACACTTTTATTTACCTTTTCCTTGTTCTATGACTTTATAGAATAATGAAATAAAATCTATAAAATAAATTTCGTTATCTTCAATATCTATTTACATTGAATGAAACCTTTAAGGATAATGATATTTCAAAACCATATTTAATTTAAATGTTGAATCCATTTCATATATTAAATTTTTATTAAAATTTAACCTATAATCATATAATAGGCTATCAAGAAATCATTTATCTTATAAATGTTCTATTCATCTAAATATTGATCCTCAATGAAAAATATATTGGAATCAAACATAATTAAAATAATACTGATTAATTTCTCTACTAATATAGATTATGTAGGAAAATATCTATATCTATTAATCGAACTAATTTTTTAGTTCATCAGAATGGAAAAATCCTCAGCATAATCATATTCCCCATTTAAAAATCATCAAAAAGAACATTATATTTTTTTAATCCTAACACATTTTCTTTCATAATCCTCTCCCAGATACCAATGAGTTTCCTCTTAATTCTATTAACTATTTTTTTACCTTCAATCATGTAAGATCATTATTTAAGTGGGATTACAATAATTCAGTCCATTATCTTTCATCTTATTCAATTTTGTTTTCATATATAAATTTATATGTTGATCCAATTTGGAGAAAATGAACTATTTTATTGGAGATATTAAGAACATAAAAGACAACTAATAATAGATATTAAATCATACTCTCCTACTATAGATAGAATATATTCCTATTCAATATGGGAACTCATTTTATGTTAATGATATTCACGATATCTTGAAATATTTTTTATACACAAGATGCATGTAATGAAGAATAAACTTAGAACCACCGAAATATGTTGAACCACTAAAATTAATACCCCCAAAAAATATTTATATGATACTAAATTGAATTATATGGACAACATTGGTTCCAATTAATAGGCTCATGAGATAGTGAAAAAAAGATATGTTGGGTGAATCGATGGTTTCTTGAAACACCAACTATCCTATGATTTACTAATGATCAACAAGTGAATATAATCATGCCTGATGAAAAGTGATTACATGTGACAGAGAGATATAGAAAGAATATGATATAATGGGTTCACATAGTTCACACAAGCAGGTAATATGTTATGTATAAATGTTTCAATACCACTATCTATTTTGTAATCATTTTATTAATAAAAACAATTGATATAAAAGGAATATTTCGAGGAAATCCAACTATAATAAATATCATGATGAGTCCCAAAATACATATCCAATCATTTTTCCCAACACAAGTACCTCACAATTTGAAATCAAGTGTTCACCTTTTTATTTATTTTCAATAACATCATAATCACATTTGGAAGGGTCTATTGAATTTATGGTGAATTATCATAGCGATTCATCATATCATTAAGACATAAACACAATATTTTTTAATCATATTCCACCAATAATTTCATTATTTTAACCATGACATGGTTCGACTAATACAAGAAGGTTTCGAGACATGTAGCCATATCTTAATTATATCTCACCATTTTGGTGTGATATTAAATTTTAATATATATATCTATAATACATTCATGAAATTGAGTATTATTGTATTACACATATCACTTTCAAATTCAATTCATGATGACATAAAATATATATATTTCTTACATGGGTATAGTCTATATGAATTTTTTATTCCACTATATGATCAACTATAACTATTTTAACGTCAACTCCCTATAACCAACATCAAGCATATTACCTATATATTTTAACCTCATCTAGTATTAGAATAGGAAATATAACCTCTAGCCATGGAATAAGAGAAAAACACTATGATTGTTTTGGGTCTTCCCATTCACTTCCTATAGACAACCATGATTCAAAGACTAATTAAATGACCATTTTGTCCTTGTTTCTTCACAAATAATTTGATACCACTGACTAGTCCATGTACATGGTGTTACCTTAACATAGATTTTATTTCCTCAGAATTTATATACTCATTTATTTCTAAATAATCTCTAAATTTTCTCTCATACATCCATGATTATGTTATCAATAAATATAACTTAAAAAAATTGCATGACTTATAAATTAAATGCCTCTAGAAATAAGACTCAAAATTATCCAAATTTGGATGTTATTTTAACAATATATCACAAAATAGAATACTTTTTTAGAGTTATCCAACTATTAGTGTGAATATTAAAATTATACCAACCACGTCTCAATAGTGAAAAAATCACAACAAATCCCTTTTTCATTTCTCTTCATGAGGGTTCTTAAACTCTAGTACTAAAATATTGAATCACCAAGGGTCTTTAATTATCTTTTGTATTATTTAAATATTAGTTGATAAATATTTATAGAGTATATGGAATGATTCATTACAACTTCTCTCCATCATCTTATCTTGATTTTTAGATACTCATGAACATAAATTACGTGATCCACATATATTGGTTTCCCAATAAATAATTATATATTTTTTGTTGATATAATAATTTAATGGAATAGTTTTTTTTTTCACATGAAATACATATAAATATATAATATTATTAGTTTAAGATAAATATTTCATAATAATAATCCTCATCAACAACATTAAATTAAATTTCTTATCCATAATGGCATTGAAACTATCAGTCTTTCAAGTGAGGGCGAGGAGGAAGAAGAAGTAATGTTAATGGTAGATTTTAATAATAATATGTTTAATGAAGAAGATATATTATTATATGAATATAAGATTATATATTTTTTATTTATATTTTTGGTGAATTATATGAATGGTATGATTTTTTATTATTATATTTACTACTCATTACATATTTTTCATTTTATTAAAATAGAATTTAAATAGAATGTATATTTTTTAATATTTATAAATGTGAAGTTTTTTGTTGTATTTATTGATTAACTGAATAAATATTAAAGTAATCAGTTATAATCATTATATGGTGCACTCATTATGTATGATATTTTTATATAAAGATAATATGTACTATAGTTTTTTTTAAATATTTGTACATTTGAAGTACAATTTTGATGTTACTAGATTAATGTGAGATTACATAGAAGGTGTCACACCCTAAACTTCTAAATAAATTATTTTTATTATTTTAATTATTTTTAGTGTTTATTCTATGTTTTGGTAGAAGAATTGATTAATTTTAATTTTTTTAGAAGCCTTCTAACTGTTTCCTTTTTAGGATATGTGGTTAGGATTAACCGTGTGTTGCCTGTGTGGGTGTAATGTTTTAAAAAATAAACAAAATAAAAAAAGTAAAGTGAGATAAAATGAAAACAAATTAAATAGGGTGTTCTAACAATACTAAATATATTATTATTATTATTATTATTTTTATAATGATGGTGATTATTATTGTTATTATTAAATTTATTTTTATTTAATTTATGATTAATTTTTTTTGAGAAACCCTTTGTTTCCCCTTCCCTTTCCCTTTCATATAGCCCCCAGTGCACCTATTATGCCCCTTTGGAAAACCTCCCTCTTCCTAGAAGTCCTCTCTTATTTCACGAAACCCCCACTATAGTTGCCTCACCTCCCCTAATCCTCTTTCCACCCCTCCCCCTCAAAAGGCCCCTCCCTCATGCGCCCTCCATTCTCATTCATAGGAAGCCCATGCCTTCCCTCCATCGATTTGTTCCTTTCTTATGGCCATCTTCTGCAATCAGTTTGGTGTGAGACCTCCACCCAGATGAATTTTTTTCCTTATTTTCCCTATGAATTTATAGGGTTTTAGTGAGGGGTTTATCTCTTCCCCAATCCCAAAATACAGGTTTGATATTTTCCAAGATTTTCATGGGTTCTAGGGTATGAAAATGTTCTATGGGGATTCTATATCCCTCCTCCGAGTGTTTCATCACATTTTTCCATCAGCAAGCTACGTGAATCTGTATTTTTAGCTTCCAATTAAATCCATAAAATTCATGGGGGATTTCAATAAAATGTTATAATTTATTTTAACCTTTATAATATACTTGGATAACATATTCTGGTGTTTTTAGAGTAGTTTAATTTGTTAAAAAAGCCTTTGAAGATATTTTTTGTTTATTATTATGTGTCTGCACACCAAATGATACTTAAGAATTTTTAATAAATTTATAAACATGATTCCCACCCATATGGTACCGCAGTCCAACTTACAATGATGTTTTAAAATTGGTGGAATTAGTTAAAATTGGGCCTTAGTGTGGTTCTTTGGTTTTGAATATGTGTTTTTGCACTTGGTGTATCAATAAAGTGTGATGTGAGATTTTAATGTAAAAGAATACAGTTTTGGGTAATATCCCTTATTTTAATTTTATTAGAATTTTGAAATTGTGATTTGGGCTTTAAATGTGAAAGTGGTGATTTTTATAGTGTGTCCTGAAACTTTTTTGGGAATTTACTCTTATTTCATAAATGTTTATTAGAAATTTGGTATTTATCTGGAGTTCATGGGATTAGTAAAAACTAAATGGGGAATTTTGGAAATGGGATTGAGTGATTTCATGGTTGGTCTAGGTGTTCTATCAGATTTTGGCACATCTATAGTAAAGACGGTGCACACATTGATATGTCCAGTTATGAATATGGTACATTAAATGAGTTTTTACCTATCCCTCAATTTCATTAATATATATTTTATTTTTATATTATGTTTGTATTCTTGTGAAATTTCAGAAAATCACAACGTTACAAATGAAATAAAATGAGTGTATTCCCACTTGGAACTTCAAGTATGTTTTGGTAAATGTTTTCCATAAGGGGTCATTTTCGATATTTTATAAGATTGTATATCTTTTGAATTTTTAAAATGGATTTTATAGAAAATTATAAAATGTTTTAAAATAATTTCATATTAGGTATTCAGAATATAAAAGTGTTGATTGATGTTGTCTTGTAAATAGATTGAGGTGTTTTTGGTAAAATAATTTTTTTATGTAAAGATCAAGTCCAATTTGGAATCATTAGGTGTAATCCATGTTTTCATGTTTTTTTGAAATAATGTAGTTTATAAATAAAGTGTCCCATTTTGATTTTCTCATTTAAAATTTGTTTTTATGACCATTGAAAATGATGTGGAAAAAATGTTATAAATGTGTTTTTGTTTAAGATGTATAAGGCCCGATTGGCACTTTGTAACATTGGATTGACTATGGTTTACATAATGTGAGCACCTGGTTGGAAACATGATGTTTTTTATGAAACAGTTTGGATGTTAATATTTTATGGTGGCACAGTTGGAACCTTCATGGATTTGATATATAAATATATATATATAGGTCATGTTTATTGGAGGGATATCCCATTATGGCATATTATATAGGGTGTCCGTGTTTGGGGTTAGAAAGTTCAATTGTTGCAGGTAAGGTCATTCACCTGGGTGAGGGCCTCTTATATACATGGTATTACCATTACCATGGATTCCGAGGTGTTTTTAGAGCATCTATTGACCATTTTCATCAACCCCAATTAGACAGGTTGGCACACCCCCACTGATTGCAGTTAGTCCAGGTGGGATGTGCTACTAGATTGAATACACGAGGTAGGACATTTGGTTATAGACTTAGGGGTTTCACCATACACCAATAGTTGGTTCCAAACCGAGTACGTTCAGGGGCCTTCTAGGATGATAAGGAAATCCCATGGTTACATTATATAATTTGTTTTGTATCCTTCTGCACATAGTTTTATGTTTACTATTCTTATTTATTTTTTGTACTGACCTAGTATTATCTAGTTTGTGTTATGATTATAAAATTGTATTTTGTTTTGAAAATTTAAGGTGGCATGTGTTGAATTTTAAAATCGTAAATTTTTTTTGTTTAATAATATATGAAAAACATATTTTTATAAATTTATTTCAAACTAGTGTTAATGGAAAACTTTTTGGGAAAGGATTATACAAGGATTCGATAGTTGATATTTTAAATTTTTATTAAAGATTTTAGTGCTCACACTAATTTATTTTTTCTAATGTATGTTCATTTAGTGTTGGATCTCCCTTGGAGAGAGCGTGGTTCTATGTTTGGCGGTGACCCATGAATTCACTTGGATGTTTTTTATACTCTAGAACTCGATTTTATTTTTTTATCTTTTAGTGTTTATTTATTCTGATCGGTTTATTTTTTTGTCTTCTATTTATGGTTAGAATCAGTACTAACTATTTTAACATGATTTCTAACACTAGTTTCTAGCCCATGGGGATTTGTAATTCCATTTTTTCCATCCTGCGGGCCGGCTCGGGTGGTTAGTTGAGGGTCGACTCAGGATGATTCATGAAACAATTGTATTAGAGGAAGCCTTTTTTATTTTCGGTGTTTGGTAGTTTGAGATTAATATTGTGGGGAATCAGCAGGTAGGTATTGATAGGGCATCATGAACCCTTTCTCATTTTTATCCTCGATTTAATAGGTCTTGTCTGAGATTTGAGTTTGCTATATTTTTTCTAGATTGAGGGATGACAACGAAGGTGATCTGATATCACATTTGGATTCCACATGGCGTTGTGACTCATGTAGAGTCCAATTTTATGGTTTAATTTCCTCATAGTGTTGTTGTTTACATGGGAAATTTACCACTACCATGTTGCCAATTTAGGAATTGATGATAGTCCCTCCTTCTAGTAGTTTGGTGTATGTAGTGATTCGTCTTGGTTTTTGTTTGTGTAAGTGTATTATGGAAAATGAAAAATGGTTTTCGAAATTAAAATGGTTTCTAAAAACTGGTTTAAAATGCATAAAATGTGGTTTTAAGGAAAGTGTTATAGTTTTGAAAATTCGTTTCCTGTTTGCATTTGATAAAGAATAGAGATGTGTAACCTTGGGTAATCTTTATTCAAGGACACATGTGTGTGGGTAAGAAAAAAAGGTGTGTGGGGGGGGGACATGTTCATAGATAATGTAAATGAAATTGGATGGACACACTTGTGATGGTTCATAGGATTCCATGGGTGATATTTTGAAAATGAATGGTTTTGAAAATTTGGTTTTATTTTAAAATGTGGGGTTTGTTTGTGAAAAGTGGCATATAAAAAAGCCAGTTTTGAAATTTAAATGAAATTAGTGGATTTTGAAAGTAATTTATTTCATAGTTTTTTATTGTTTTGCCTCGTGAGCCTGTTTTTTTGGCTCATGGTGTTCTTTAAGATTTCCCTTTGGGTTGATATCAGTTTTTTTTTCGTTTTTTTGTGATTGAAAAGTCCCGACTAGAAAGGATACCAAAAATTATAAGGATTCAAATCATTTTTTATTATTTTTGTGTATTTTTTATTTATCGTGGTGATCAAGGACCGTTAGGGTCAAAATAGTTGTTTAAAGAGGTAGATCATGTGGTTAGATCATTGGTAACTACTAAATATGTCAGAGTGCGTGTAGTTCTGGGCTTGTTTGAGGGTCCATCTTTTGAAGAATAAGAGTTGTTCACCCCACTATATTTGCAAGTTGGGATGATGTGGGATGTGTTTAAGTCCATTTTTATCTGATGGTTTATACCACAGGCGGTGAATATGATGATAATGGAAGATCTCATGTGTGTATAATAAAGCCAACAGATGATGAATGTCTATGATGGGCACATTAATGAGAGGGTTTCAGGAGTGAAAAAGGTTGGAAATCTAGTGTTTCCTTTTGTTCATAAATATTCCCCATCTGGAAAGAAGTACTTTTTGGAGGAACCTATATCTATTGAATTTATTTTGATAGTTATGGGTTCTAGTTCATCAGACTAGTTAGTGGTGTTCCATCAATGTGGATGGTTTAGATGTTTGAATTCGTCATGTCACATCCCTCTGAAGACATATTATCATTTTGGTCATTTGGGTCATCTAGAGAAGTTCTATTGAAAGCATTGTTCAAAGAAGGGATCATGATTGAGGGATGCTAGTTCTTGGCTATGAGGTAGTAGTTTCTTCATCCATCAGAGATGATGCAATAGGACACTGGGTGAAGCTCATGCACCTTTAGGGATTCCAGGGGTATGTGAGACCTTGGCTTGGTTCATTATCTTTTATTTTGGAATAGATATATATAATTTTTTTCTGATTCTTATTCTATTGCAGTTTTATGTTCCTCTGTTGTTATAGTAGTGTGATGAACTCACTCTATTACAACCCAAGTGGTTTTATCTAATCTAAATATTGTTTTTAAAATTTTTCATTTTTTTCATAATGTTCATTTGGCCCTTGTATGGGATGGTTTTAGTTTTGTGGTTCTTATTTGGAGATTTTTGGGTTTTGTGAGATAAGTGAATCATGTTTCCAGTCCTTTTATTATTTATAGTTTTTTAGGAGTTTTTAACTAATATTGGGGGTCTTGTTGGTGTGTGAAAATATTCTAGTTCTAGTGGTGGATCTATTTTTCTCATTCAATGAATTTTTTTTGGATCGGTTGGAAGATCCCTCATTACCCACCTAGGGTGGTGTGTTTGGGTTTTACTTTTTATACTAGATGATTCTTTTTGGTTGGGATAACCCACTCGTGTTCTCCCATTATTTTGTGATGTGGTATCTTTAGGATCGGTTGGGAGTAACTTATGGATTGAAAGGTCACCCCAAGGTGCTCGGTTTTTCCCAGTGATTTCTAGGAATACAATCTAATTGTGTTTAACAATCGACTTGGAGACTTTCTGTGGGAAGAAAGTGTCTATAATGGGGATAATTGTCACACCCTGGCCTTATAAAATAATTATTTTGATTATTTTAATTATTTTTAGATTTTATTCTATGTTTTAGTTGGTGGGGTTCGAATTTTTTCTTTTTTGGAAGCCTTATAGCTATTAAAATGTTAGGATATGCAGATAGGAGTTACCATGCAGTTCCCATGCATGTTGTTAGTTTGCAAAAATATATAAAATAAAATAATGTAAAATGATATATAATAAATATTAAATAAAGAGGGTGGTTTAAAAATAATAATAATATTATTACTCCTGTAGATAAAATTAATATTATTAATAAGACTATTAATATGTTTTTTATGATTTTTTAATTTATGGTTAATTTTTTTGGGAAAATATAAATTTCCCCTTTCCATTCCCTTCAATGAATCCCCCTACTATTCTCCTCTTCTCCCCCATTGGCTTACCTCCCTCTGGCTTGTTCTCATCTATTCTGGTGCGCCACCCCCACAATGGTGACCACACCTCCCTGCCTCACGCCTCCTATACTCCTTGGGCAACCCATCCCTCACACGGCCTCCCTGTTTACACACGAAAACCCCAACCAACTCTTAGGTGAGCCTCTCCTAACCTCCAGTGACCATCTTCCACTAGTTTGGTGTGAGGTCTCCCCTTCTATGAGTATCCTCTCCCTTTTCCCTCTCAATTTCTATGGTTTTATTGAGTTGTTTCTCTTTTGGATAAACCCTTGATATAGTGTTGATGATTGGCTCATTTTTCTTGGGTTTTAGGGTGTGAAAATGGTCCATGGGGGTTCAATCTCCCTCATACAAGAGTTTCTTTGAGTTAGCACTATATCAAAGTTGGTGAATCCATGTTTTTTCTTTTATCTAAAATCCATATATTGCATACTTGTTTTGAATTAATTTTTAAACTTGACTCACAACATTATAATACACTTAGTTAACCTATTACGATGTTTTCATAGTTGTTTAATTTGTATAAAATAGTCCTTGATGTGAACATTTTATGCCTATGTGTATGCACACCAAATGATAGAAGAGAATTTTTAATAAATTTATATATATTATTCTCTTCCCTATGGTTCCCTTTTATAGATTAAGCTATGTTTTGACATTTGTATAATTTTATAAATTTATTTACTCTGAGTGGTTTTTCGATTATAAAAACGAGATAATGCACTTGGTGTGTTGAAAAAATGTGTTTTGAGATTATAAAGTAAAATAACATTATTTTCGGGATGTTTCTCTTAATTCAGTTTTATTAAAATGGTGAAGGGATTTACATGTGAACCTAGTAATTTTTATAGTACATCTTGAAACTGGTTTTGGGAATTTTCTCTTGTTTTATAAATCATTTTTTTCAATTTAGTAATTAGGTGGAGTTTTTGGGTTTGGATAAAAGTTAATTATTAATTTCAGAAAATGGGTTTGAGTCCTTTATTGGGTTTTCTTGGAGTTCCATTTGATGATGCACATCCATGGTGGACATGGTGCACACATGGATGTGTCCTCGAATGAATATGGAACGTTAAATGGTTTTTTCCCTAAACCTCATTTTCTAAAATGGCTCGTTGATTTTTAAATAATGTTGGATCTCTAGTGGGATTAAATAAAAGTTACTTTTACAAATAAAATATTAAGATTGTATGCCTGTTTGGAACTTCACGTATGTTTTGGTAAGTGTTTGGAATAGGGGGACATTTTCTATATTTTATAAGATTGTATATCTCTTCAGATTTTTTAATGGATTTTATGAAAATGTATTGGATGTTGGATCTGAAAGGCCCATTTTGATTTGAAAATACAAAATTGGTTCTTTATATTTCATTGGAAATAGTTTGGAAGTATTTTTGGTGAACACATTTTATTATATAAATCTAATGGTACTTCTAGAATCATTAAGTGATTTATGTGTTTTCCTCATGTTTTGAAATAATGATAGATTTGAAATAAAGTGGATCATTTCAAATTGATCATTTAAAATTGGTGTTTTGTGTCGACCTTGGAAAATGATATGTAAATGATTTTGTAAATGTGTTTATTTTTCAAAAGTATAAAGCTTGGTTCGTACTTTGTAACTTGGGATTGAATGTGGTTTAACATATTTGAGAACCTAGTTGGAAAGTCAAAGTGTTTTATGAAATGGTTTGGATGTTTATATGATATTGATGCCTGGTTGGAACCTTCAATGAATTGATATATATATATATATATATGGAACCTATATAAGAGGTATAAACCATTATGGGTTATCATATATGGTTTCCATGCTTGGGGTAAGCCAGTTTCGTGGTGGAATGTTAGGCGAGTCACATGTGTGAGTGTCTCCTAATTACATAGTATTACCATTACCATTCGTTCCTGACCATTATTTATAGGATTGAGTGGCAGTTTCTGATCAACCCCAATTAGATGGGTTGGTACCGCTGGATTATTGGTAGGGATGTTGGTATGTGCCACTGGATTATCTAGATGATGGTGGCCTGTTGGTTATAGACAAAGGGGATTCACCATATGCCAATAGGGGGTTCCAAACTGAGTACATATAGGGGTCATCAAGGAATGATAATGAAATCCCATTGTTTTTTTATATCCTTCTACACTTAGTTTTCTATTTACACTTCTTATTTATTTTTTGTGTTTCCCTAGATTTATCTTGTTTGAGTTCTGGTTATAAAATGGTATTTTTTTATAAAAATTTAATGTGGTGTCTGTGGGAATTTAATATGTTAAATTTTTTTTGTTTAATAAATTGTGAAATACCTATTTTTATTATTTAATTTCAAACAAGTGTTAATGGAATTTTTTTTGGAATGTAAAATACATGGATTCCATGGATTATATTTGGCATTCCTACAGAGCATTTAAGGGCTCATGCCAACTTTAACTTTTCGCTTATAGGTTCATCTTCTGTGGTATCACTGTAGGAGAGAGCATTGTTCTATGTTTTGTAGTGACCCTCGATGTCACTTGGAGGAATGCCTTATTGTGAAACAATTTTAAACTGTTTCTGCTACTAGTGATTATTTATTACATTTATTTTATATATTTTTTTATCTTCTATTTTTTATCGAATTTGTTCTATACTATTTTATCATAATACCCAAAACTAATTTCCAGCTAATGGGGTTGAGAATTCCCTTCAGGCCATGCTATGGGCCGGATCGGGTGACCAGTTCAGGGTTAAACTAGGTTGGTTCAAGATAGAGGGGGACTGGGTAAATTAATGACTCCTTTAGTTTATGAATTAATCATTCAAATTAACCTGTAAAACATTTATGAATCTTAAATCTACTCACATATATCTCTTAAACTCACCTCACATACATTATATTTAAAGAGATATATCAACAAAAAATATTTATAGGGTTCAGTTTAATGGCCTACCCTATGACATATTGGTTATTCCCCCAAAATGGTGTATTTACTAACATCTTCATGATTAAAAAGTAACATGAAGTAACTAATTTTACACTCTAGTGAACATTCCTATAGTTTAATTGTGTTAAACACCCAAAAGAAACTCTTCAACAAAAGTTTATTATCCCCCTAACCATCTTTCAAGTTTCATATTCTTTCACAACTGTTTACACCCCATTGCCATAATATTCTTCAAAAATTAGTTACAGCCCCATATAAATTAATAACCCATTTAATTTGTTGATATAATTATTCAAGATTTTATTATTTATATGTTCTTACTTTACATGCATGTTGGATCACTATTACATATGTATGACGTAATTAAGATCTCCAACAACTCTATGAAGAGTCTTATAGTCGAAAAACATCATCTAGATCATTGAAAGTCCTAGATCTTAAAAATCATCACCTGTAATTATCATTTTGGTAAAAAAAAATCTGGTATGTTTCTTCTTCTTCTTAGGTCTATTTTACTATATATGATGCACCTCTATCTGAAGAACCTTGGTATGATATTCCTCATAGTGATGATTCATTGGCTGATACTCCTTTGTCTTATGCAATCTATATATTTCACTTCTATTCCATATGTCCATATAAAATTCACCTCTATTTGGTTATTTTTTCAACTAATACCTTGTATGTTCAATACATATCCATTCATAATACTTATATTAGGAACTCATCCATTGATAGTCCTTTTCTTCAACCATGTATAATCTTGGACCACAACTCACATTATTCACTCTCTCAAAAAACATTCTGAATTACACTCATTTTATAGCTCAAAATAATAATTTTCTATAATCCCAAACAAATTTATATAGGAATAATTTTTATTAAAATCATAGATAAAGAGAGAGCTCGAATATTAAACTTCCTACCTTAATCTAATATATTTTGACTTCCATTATGTTTTTCAAAATATTTGTGATGTATTTCTTCATCAATGTTTCATCAAATATAAATATCAATAATATCTCAATAAATTCATTTCTCATATATTTTTTTGATATTTGTAATACTAACTCAATGTTATCACTATTAATAACTATATAATGTATTATAAATCTCTTCAAACCTCCATCCATTGTATAAACTTCTCTGTTTGACTGATCTCTAATTTGGAAACATATGCTTTCTACATATGATCCAATTAATTTGTTTCATTATTTTATGGACTAATATACGTCCATATAGTATTATATACATTTTATCTCCAGATGATAGACATTATATTTCTCCATTCGATGAGATTACAATTATTAGTTCCATGACATTCCAACAATTCCATTCCCCGATGAATATTTATAGAGTCTCTAATATCATCTATGTCCAATAATATTTCATGAGTCTATGTGATGGATGTTTTTAGTGACTAATATATCTTTTAATTTGGTAGGCAAATTACTCTTATCCATTTCATATAAAATAATATTTATCTCCCCTAATTATAACATCATTATTTTATCTCCAACAGGTTATGGATTTTATGATGATCTCTTTAATGTTTTTTTAAAAACATTTATATATATTCAAATGAGAGAAATGGGTTTCTCTGTTTGATACATTCTAGTACCTTACAAAATATGATCATATTAGTAATTATTATTAAAACACCAGTGATCATATTTTTTACAATATCAAATTAACTCTATGAGTTCCTTTCTTATACTTTTTAGTAATAAATATTTTTTGCAGACAACATCTTCTGGTAAACTCATTCTATAAACAGAAGACCAATATCTTCAAAATGAATTATTAAAAAAGATTTTTCACAAATAAAATAATTTTTAATATGAATTATGTTTCATCCAATATCATTGTTCTTTTCCATAAGATAAGATTCGTTCGAAAATATAAATTTTGTAAAAATTTATCTTTTTTTGAAACCAAGATAGATTCCTGAATATAATTGTAATATTTGGTACTATAATGATAAAAAATGTATTATTTGATATAAAAATGTTTCTTTGTACTTAGAAACTAATATTCTCTACAATTGTTCTTGCATTTATTCGAATAAAAAATATTAACATATTAACAATAAATGAAAATAAATAATTTCCCCCAAAATATCCCCATTTGTGTCTATTTTTAGTATCTCCACTCACCTTTACACTTATTGAAATAGAATATATGGGCTAAATTTTTTCTCCCCCAAATGTGTGTGTATTTTGTTTCCCCCCTTATGGATAATAAAATTATAAAAGGTTATCTCAACTCATACTATTTCATTCTGAATATTTTAAAATAAATAATTATGATATTAATTCTATCAGATAAATCTCTAAAAAAGATCCTTTAATTAGAAAAATATAATTATATGTGGCTGATAATGATACGGAAAACAAGATAGTGAAGGTTGTAAATATTTTCCCTAAAAATTTTTCTATGTAATAAATTCCTAAAGAATATTCTTGTATATATATTTTATTGTATATTTTGGTATGTTTCTTAGATTAAACTACAACCATATAAGAAAACATATTAAAAAAAATCAAGTGTACAAAAAAAACACCCTATATTGTAGCTATCTCAATGATCCCAACTCTTTCTTTAAGAATACTTTAATACAATTATATAAAGTGTGAAAGTCAGACACCAGTTTTATATTCCCCCCCCCCTATATGGTTAGCATTATCTAATTTATCATGGTGATCATATTCTTCCAATATGGATATCTATTCTTTCTAAAAAACAACTACAATTGAAACCCAAATTATCTACTTTTTCTTTATTTCCCTATATATTAATTTAGATTAACATGTATAATGGGAATATTGTGGAACCTCAATGTTCTTTATTATTAAAATATATACAAATAGTCTTATATGAGTCTATAATTATTATTATTCTTATTATATTACTTATAATTGTATGTAGTTTGATCCAAGTGATCACCCTTAACATATTTTTTAGTGATTTTCTTCTTATCTTAAGAGTATTAATATAAAGATATCACATTATATTTTTTTAAAATATATTAATTCCCTTATGTTTACAAAACAAATTCTTTATTTACTATTAAGAAGGTATTTTAGTCAAAAAATAATTAGTATCATGTCCATTTTTATCACACCATTCGCATTTCTTCTATATCTTCAAGAGAATATGCAAAGATAACTTAAAATTGGATTGATTATAATCTTATGAATCATGTATCTTCCCTTTAACTTTTATAATAATTTTCACTTACTAAGATATTTGATCATGAATAATAACATAGAAATCTTTTTTTCATGCACAAATTTCTTGATCTTGTGACATGCCTCACTTCAAACATTAGATTTCATTATGTTCATATCTCTTCCTCATATTTTTTAAAAAGTTTATTATTATATTATTATCATAGAAACCCTAATGATTCATACCTCTTTCACCGTATATATATTATTTAATTATGAGTGTCATTTTCCCATAAATATTTCACAACAATAGCAATGACCTATGGACCATGATATTTTAGAAATTAGTATTTCTTCTTTGATATTTGTTATGGTGGCCTCATTATAATGGTAGGCAACATTATTTTGGTGGAAACCATCTAAATGTATTCTAATATATCTTTGTAGAAGGTTATTTATATCAAAACTCATTTCTCCTATACCATTTGATATTGTCTTTCAGACGTAATTTTTTAGTAATGGTTGATGTATGTTTATATTTTTTAGGAAGTGAATCAACATTACCTTTTGGGCCTCTACTTCCTCTATCTGGAAATGATTCACATTTAACATCAACTAAAATGGTGAAGTCTAATTTAATATTACTTATATCAGATTGTGATTTAATATACATTTAATGTGACTCAAACAACTCTTCCAATTCCTCAATTATTATCTTCTAAAAATATTTTACCGTATACTTATATTCATCCAACTTATATATATATTTTTTATTTTCATCGACATATATTATTTTTTCTTTTTTTAGATTATCATTTAAATATGATTTTTCTTCATGATATCTTATATTATATTCAAGATTAATTGTTTCACATTATATATTCTAATCTCTTTAAGTTGTATCATATAATTCTATATACACTCATAATTTTCAAAAGTTATATCCTGAGTTATTTTTTCAGCTTTCTATTTTCCATATTGAGTTGTGTATTTTACTCAACAGTGGATTCTGAATTTTCTTTTTAGAATCCAGTAGATAATTTTTTCTTTTATTTATAATCATCATTACTTGATGAATTACACCCCCTTTTAACAGAATCTATGATGTTTTTATCACCATTAGATTCATTATTGGATGATGAATCACTTTTATATCTTCTATTGAACTGATTTTCCTTTCCATTAGATATATATTACTTATGATTATTTATATTTTTCTTTCTAAGAATTATTTCTTCATTTTATAAAATAAAATCATTGATAATATTATTATGAAATCTTCCTGAAAATGGAGAATTTCATTAAAATTACATCACATAGGATTTTGTTTACCTATTCCTTTACAATTTACCATATTATACCTCTTAGATAAAAGAGAATTTCTTTTATTTCTGTACTCTTCCACCGCCTAAGCATCTAAATCACTTGATTATTATTCTATTTATTTTCTTTGATCATCCCTACAAAAATATCTTCCAAATATATTTCTTCATTATCCTTTTTCATTACGATTTTCTATATTCTAACTTCAAATTCAATATGAATATTCTAATGTTCCTCGAGAGATATATCATCTACATATTCAACTGTTAAAACCTTGGCATCAAAACTCTATAGATAGGTACTCATTATTTTGTTAAAAATATTATAACTTCATGTTCTTAAAAAATAAAATGATATTTATTTAAATTTTTTTTGACCCTTTTAAAGCTCTCATCAACATTTCCATCATCACCAAACATGATATCTTCAAATATAATCCTTTATATTTTAACATACCCTCATTTTCTTTTACATTTACTTCATAACTATTTAGAAACTCTTCAAAAAAAATTTGGTTGTTGAAGACAACATACTTTTTTATATAAAACAAACTAGATAAATATGTTAAAATGGAATTTTTATCTTTTCCGTAAACATCCATTTAATTCTTTCATCAACATTAACAGAAACCTCAGTAATGCGTGGAAATACAACATTAATAGTATCTATACCTTATAGGATAAGAAATTGAATATATGTTGACAAACTATTCCAAAATCTATGATAATTATATCAATAAATTATAATAAAACCCGATTTTTACAATGAATTTTGATTCTCAATCCACTTTAGATAGTTGGAAACATTAGAGGAAACCATTACTCTGATACTAACTAAACCTCCCAGATAATTGTGACAACATAGGGAGGGGGATATGGTGAATTAGTGATCCCATTATTTTTTAAATTCCTATCACAACTCAACATTTGAAATTTGATAGAGTTTTGTACCCATATAAATATATATATATATATCCCAACCATGCTACATATGTAAAAAATATAAAGAGATTTAGTAGCACCCAATATTTAAAAGGTTTTTTTAAAAGGAATAGTTTTTTACATGTTACTTATTACAAAAATCATGGATTCATTAATTAATTATTTAGGATTAGAAAGGTAAATATAAAAAATTATTCTACACTATAGGAATAAATCCTCTAGTTGACTCTGGTTCTACCCTCAACAACCAACAAGTCTACAATAGTTTTTTATAATGCACGAAAATAATTCATTCTTCCCCATCATTAATGACTAGTTATACCCCTCCAAAAGCATATATTACAAATGGCCATAACCAAAGAAACAATATCTTCCTTCACAATTTTATATCTAGTATATATATATAGTTTCCATTATATTTTTATGCTTCACAAGAGTAATCTAAAAAAATGTATTTGGTCAAACTTCTTTATGATATTTAAGAACTATTACAATTGTTTTCTAGTGTTGAAAATATCTCCAAATATTAGAGATGGCTAGATATTCTCATACATGAAAACTAATTTTTATTGTAAATCACTGTTTGGTATGTTTTACACAATTATACTAAATTTGGTGTCCTCTATAAGATGATCCTACATGCAGTGAACCTTAATATGACGCTTCTTTTTCTAATTCCCCTTAATACGATACTAATTTGTATGATACACATCATCTGTTTCACCTTAGTTAGGTATGAATGTGCCAGATGAACCTCAATAAGGTGTGACTTATTCATCTGGTACATATTTTTTTTAATTCAAAATAGATGAATATTGATTGAAAAATATTTTATTCTATCTCTCAAGGAATTCTTATACACTTCCACTATTTTTTCACATCTAGAAATATATATGTATTAATGAGACTATACACCTTTACATAGGGATAATTCCTCTAAAAAAGGATAAGTCTTGACTCCCATTTTTCTCTTACATCATAACTCAAATTTTGTTTGAACACCTTAAAAAAATCATAATATCTCAGAGTCAACATTCTTCATGAATGTTTCCTTAAATGATGGCATAAATGATATCTTCGTATCTACCTCAAATATCAACTAAATTTACAATACTTGAATGAATAACTCATCATCACCATAGTGAATAAATTTAAAACATTTTTTAAATACAATATATCCATCATATGGTCTTAAAAAATCACTATCCACTCCCATATATGAAATGGGCCACTATATACCAATATCAGGTTTTCTTAACATATTAATCTTCACAAGTTTGTTCCATTTGAGAGAATTACATAAGTACTTCTAGTAATATAAAAATATATATATTACTTGTTTATGTAATTATTGATTCTTCATATCATAAAATTTCAATTCTCCATCTAATGACATCACATCAATTGTTCTTTCTAACAAATCATTAGAGAGTCTATACATTCATCTATGTTATAGGATCATTCAAGAGTCTTCCCGATGGAACATTTTGTGATGATAATATTCTGCATTCATCTATTATAATCCCATGTCTTATTTTTCATTAAAAATTCATATTTATCTCAATCTAGTATAAGATAACCATTTTTTCATTATCTATTCACATTCTCTCTAATGATCACTCGATAGCCCGTATAGTAGAACATAAAAAAATAGTGTCTGATAGAAATGATTTTTCTATCCAGTATATTTTTAGAGAATACACTATCCAATCATCAAGAATCTAGTCATTATAACATTATAGGTTAGATTTCATAAAATATACAATCAAATATATGAATAAATATATTAAACATTATAATACTGCTACTTTATTCCAACTAATTTCATCTGATAGAAAAATTACATTCTATTTAGTCTGGTAACTTCATAACGACTTCATTAAGAACATTTTTTAGTTTTAAATCAAACCATGTATCTTGATCTTAGGTCCCCCTATAATATCATTCTAGTCCATTGGATAACATTAGTCTAGGAAACCCATAATTGTAAAACAGCAATATTTATACAAACATAGCTAGAATCATGAATATATTCACGATATTTGATGTTATAATGATTTAAAAAGTGTTTTTTGACTTAATAATGTATATATATGTTTTGTAACAACTCATATATCTAACTTATCACGAATTTATCATACAAATACATATTAAAATATTGAAAAAAGAGAGGCCATATCATCTTAGTCACAATTAATTCTTATTATTTAATTGTATAAATATAAATGTAATATGTTGTAATTATTACATTCAATACTCATTGAATACAATATTTTCATTGTTGAATTACATATTTTATTGATACGTTTTCATATATTTTGTATTTCCATTATCTTTTAGGCGATTTAATTTATTCTTTTGTTTTCAAAATGTAAATAATTACTTTTTTTAGATATTTCTATCACTGATTCCCACAGATTACATTGGTAACATTATAGAGTACACAAACAAAACATTATATACCCTTTATTGATTCATCATCAAGTATCCTAGTGGATTCATTTATATGATCATTACATGAGTTTCATACTTAATTTAGTATTACACTGGAAACATATCTCATACTCCAAACATCCTTAGGTATGCTTTCATGTCCGGATTTTTGAAATCAGGAAACATAGTATATATTTAGAACTCCAATAAGAATATTATGACTATACCATATTTAGTATATTAAATATCACTTTTTTTTATGTATTTCATTGTTATAAAAATAATTCCTTATACAAATAAAAATATTCCCAATTTATTTATTAAACAAAAAAATATAGTATATTATTATATGAAAGCTCAATATTTTTATGTTACATTTTCAAGATGATGGTTTAATTTTCTGTATATACATTTCCTATTGAGGATGTTGTGTGGAACTATGAATATATTATAGGGAACATAGAATGTGAGTTTGTATCTCTCCCTATAGATTATTCCATGTGGTGGAATATATGGAGTCATTGAAGAATAGATTTTCTAACAAAAAAATATTGGTATTAGAATAATTATGAACTCATATTGGATTAAATTAAATACAATTATTTAACATCTTAATTTTCAAATGAATTTAATATATCTTATTTAAATATTTTTTTATATTTTTAACATGCTTAATTTGATTAGACATCCATGGACATTAAAAATGTTAGGGATGAAATGGAAAGATTTCAATTGAAAATTTGGCAATGAATTAAATAATTTTTTTATAGTACTAAAATTGTATGGAAAGATACCTAAAGTCCTCATGAGGAAAAAATAGAAGACATTTTTTATCATAATAGAAAATTAAAAAGGTATTTTATGAAATTATAGTTAATTAATATCACTACTTTAATAATGTTTCTAGTTTTAATGACAAATATTTTTTAGTGGGTTTTAATGAAAATACTATTATTGAAGTGAAATGTGTAATTCCATATACATCAGGGTCAAAGAGTTTCTCAAGAATGTGATTAAATGTAGTAAAATTGTAATTATAATATTATTTATCTGTAAAACATTAAGTAATTTAGTTCTTATAAAAAACTGTTATATATATTTTAAATTGAAGATAATGAGGTATGAATTTGTTCTGAATAGATAGAAAAGTCATTTGATATTTATAATAATAGGATTTAAGTTATATGATTGTCTCGAAAAAATACCAATGGGTAAAAAAATCATTACAACATCACTTTATAAAATTATATTATAATTCAATGTTATTGAATTTGAGGCATAAACATAAGGGAGAATTGGATGTCAAACCATCAACATTAAAAATGATATTTGATAGTGAATTAATATATTTGATATTAAATAATCATTCTAGTTATGTAAGGGGTATATGTTTTTGACTAAACCCATTGATTCTCTTTCCCATGACCAATAAAAAATTATCATAATAATCAATCATGTTTGGGACTAATTTTATTAGTTTTTATGAATCATATAATTAAATACCACTCAAATAAATGTTTTTAATGATCATGAGTCACTTATTAACACATTAAATGATCAGGTCTCATTTTGGGATAATTAATTAGATTACATGTTTTAGAGGATCACATGAAGTATCCCTAATGAAATTTCAACACTCATAGGACATTATACACCAATAATGTTCATGAATTAATATGTATTTTTCATATTAGATATTTATATTATTTAATACTAGGTTCCACTATAATTGTGAAATTATATATTGTTATATTAATGAGATATATAAGTAGTTGAGAATATGATGTTTATAAAAGTTGGTGATATATGAAGGTGTTTCATACTAACATTGACTATATTGTGGCCAAAAATTTGGAAGAAATATTAATATTTGTTTACAATTTTTGTGACACTTAAGTCATTCCATGTGTTTTTTCAATAATCAGTGGAATATTTATTGGAGGTGCGAAATCCATAGGGTTCTTCATTTTAGGATAATTTATTTATGGAAACAAGTGGAATTTAAATATAATGAGGTTTTAGGTTTACATTTGGAAAATTTTGTAATAAAAAATAACTACAGATGTACTCAATTAAAAAACATAAATACAAACAATTTCTAATGCCATTACTAAAAATTTTAATAATTGTAATATGATACAAATTAGAAATGGTATTTGTAAAACCACTTGTAAATAATTAAAACCATGATGAAATGTTCTTAAAAATATAACCCTTTACCTTTTCCCTTCCCTCTCTCCCTCAACCCCTAATCATGATTTGAGATATCATTCGCATCACTAATATTTATTACCCCCTCATTGGCCTCCACTATGCTATTGTAATTACTTACATAATCCTTTCACACCTCCTCCCTCATTATTTTGGTTTAGAATTATGAATTTAAAAATTTTTAATACATATTAATATTTTTATTATGGAAAAGTTAAATAAATGTTTTAAAAAATATAAATTAATTATTGGTATTTTTTATAAATGTAAATGTCAATTTAAAATTTTATAATTATTTTTTTTATTTCATATATTTTTTCTTAAAATAGTTCATAAATTCATATTATTTGGTATTATAACTATAATATGACAATCTAATACAATAATTAATTTATATGTGTGTTGTTAAATTAGTTATAATTGTTAAATAAATATTTCTAGAATAAATGTTGATTTTAATTAAAATTAATATTCTCATAGTTGGAAAGCTATTTTCTTAATGAGGAGTCTAGTTTGGGAATTTATATTCCCTAAAATGGTTGTGGTGAATTTTTGATATTTTTATGAAATTCCGGAAAATATTATAAATAATGAAATATGGTAATGTACACTATTGAAAATTTTAACCTAAATACATAAAATAGTTAGTAATGTACAATTTAATCACCTATTAGATCAGAATAACATGCTCTAGTAACATTACATAGTAACAAAAATCCACATTATTGATATTCTTGAGCCTAAATAAAAAACAGATGAATAAAATAATAAAAAACACCCCTCCCTACCACAATAAATACCACCTCCGACCACCATTTCTCCCCACATCTTCTAAGATAAGAATCTTGTCTAAATTCAATCTAACTAATTTAATAAGAATATTCCACAATTTCAAGACCATATGATATTACCAAAAGTCAAAAGCCAAGTGATACAAGGAGGCTACGAAGGAGATGATATTTGACAGGTAAAATAACCATCCTATCTATTTTAATTTTCCTTCTTTTCTAAAAATATACTCACCTCCCATATAAAAAGTAGAAAATTAACTCTAGTATCAAATATGTTTTTTAATTTTTTTATGATCATGGAATATCTATCCTGAAATAATTTTTATTCTCCATTTAATTTAGAAATAAAAAAATAATCCTTGATGTGTAGACCGCAATGTTGTGACATGTAAAATTGTTTAATATTTTACACGTGATTTGTAGTATAGTTAAGACCCTAGTTCATCTCTCATAGAGTCTTGATAGGTTTAGAGTATGCATTTTTAATAAAACTACTAAAAAGGGGGGTGATTTGGAAAAAATTTAAAGAAAAGAACATAACAAAAAGAGTTTAATAGTTGAAAAACCAAGTGGATTTTAAAAAATATGAGACAAGGGGGTCAATATTATATTTATAAACCCATTTTAAGTTCACTTTTATTAGAGATTTATATAGGTTTGGAGTAATTATTTGGATGAAATTAATTGGAATTCGGTTTAATTCTTAAGCCATTATTTCATTGTTTGTAGAACTAAACCTTGACATGACAATCATATTGTCGAGATTTAGAACATATGCATTGAATAAGAGCTTCTAAGAAAGATTTAAATCTTAGGAAATTGGGTAAGAAAATTATTCTTGTGTTGTCCAATCTGAAAAACACAAGTCACACACTAAAAACCTCACACTGATTGTTTATAAATTCATATAAAATCAATCACATGCTTCAAAAAAAGAATTGTAATAATAAATAAATAATGATAAATGGAAAAAAAGTGTTTTAACACCAAAATCACTCCAATATAGTAGCTAATATATGCATTGTAACTCCCTTGGAATTTGTGTATCTCCCTCACAATGAACACCCACTATTTAGCTCGATATCGGGAGGAGGATGAAGTTCGGGTGGATCTACTTCGTCATTTACGCTCTCCTTATGATGATAGGGAGATCCTGAACCTCAAAGGGGATTAATGGACTCCTAAGGTAATTCAATTTGGCAGCACATTATTCTCTTTGTCAAAATTGTAAATGAAGAGCCCAAGCTTCCATTTTATAGGCAAGGTGGAAGGTGGTTTTGGCCCACAGATTGTGTAAAACCACTTGGTCCATTGCTTTCGACCACTAGATGGTTGAATATCACATTAAGAAAAAAATAAACACGTTTCCCCACCTTTTTAATATCTCCAATGATTTTTTGGCACCATTTGGACACTATAACCCAAGATATGGACATATCAAAACACACATATTTTGACTTTGTGCAGATTCAGTGTACTGGAGACATCAAGTCTGTTGGGCCACATCTGGTCAAATTCGGACTGGGTTAGTCTTTATGAAATGTAGCACAATGAATTTTGGAGCTAAAAACAAAATATTATCATGTTTTTATGCAGGTTTGTGCAGACGTTTTCAGTTTAGAACACTAGTGTTCATGGTTCCAGTGTAATTTGGCCCATTTTTCATGGACATCATCACGAGCCCTCCAAATCACCTCCACTTAAAATATTATTATCAAAATATGTAACATTTCCCTTTTTAAATAGTAATCAACAAAAAATAATTGAATCAAACATGATGTTAAATTGGTTATTATTTTTATAAATTTCAAAACAAAACTAGTTTGGCATAGTGTTTTAAGGGTGAAAATGAAATAGTTAATCGTGGTGCAATCACACCCTCACACATAAACATTTGAACTCATAGTAAAAGTCTTATATCCTAGAAAAAGTATATTTTCGAAATCACAGGTGAGAAAAGTTAAAATATCCTTCTGAAATTAAATTCAACATGTCTTATTTATGAAATCAATTTTCATATAAGTTTCTTCTCTCACATTATTATTTTTTCAACATCGTTAGTTCATCCATGCAACATGATTCAACCTAGATCACTTAGAACTTTTACAACTTCACTAAAATAAGTTATTAAGGTGGAGTTATTATCTTTTATCAGATTTCAAGTGATCTTACCTTATTCTTTACAAGATTCTATGTTTTATACTGAGAGAAACTAGTGTGATACTCAAGAGGCCTTACTACAAGTTGTTCTGAGGTTCATGGGATGGTTGTATTTAATGTATAAAAAAATACGATGTAGAAGAGGAGTGTTTAATCTCGTAAGAAAAAATCATGCTAAAATTCAGCAAGTGATCACAATTAATGTACAAACTAATCCCCTCACAATGTGTATCACTTAAAACTCACTATGCCCATTGTCAATTTTTGTGGGCCACATCCAATCAGTGAAAAATAATTAATAAACATCCCATTTTCTCAATTGTTTTTTTCTTTTTTGCATATTTTTTTTAAATGTACATAACAATTTTCTTTTTTTACGATTTTTGTTGGAGATAAAGAGGGAAATTTTTTGAAACAATGATACAATATTGCTTGTGAACCCACATCCTAAGGAAAATGTAGGAACACTTTCTATCAACCCTTAACAATGATACATTTTTGGAAATTACCATGGAAACACCCTCTCCCCCACACTTGGTATATGTAAAACAAGTATGTACACAAGATATGAGTAGGTATGGATAAATAATCCTGTAATGTAGCTATATAACAGATATTTAATTATCTCTAAGGCTTAATAAGTGTAAAATATCAAGGTGTCCATATATATGGGCTAACTGTACAAAGGTATTTTCAATAAACAATGGCCTCTATCATGAATGTAAAGCAGTTGAATCTTATGGCTTCAAATAGAATCAAGGAAAGTTGTAGTTCCTCTATATGACCTGAGACACTCAATAATGTGAATAAAAGGATGAATAAAAAAGGTCTTAGAGTGTCTCTTTGGTAAGGGATTCAAATAATTTTTAGTCCTAATGAGGTATGTGTTTCAAAAATCCATTACACACATATGAATGATTTCAACATTTAAATTCTAGATAAAGATTCTATATTGACATTCATTTGAAATTTTTTCCCAAAAAAATGGTAGTATCAACAAAATCAACTCAATAATGAAAACTTATTTGGAATTAATATAAAGTTAAAATCTTTTTCCATGATAAAGTTAACATTATGTTACAAAATTGAGGGATAAAACAAGGGGAAAGGACAATACTATTTAACAAGAAAGAAAATAAACAAATATGAATATTCCTAAATTCTGAATGTACCTATCCCCCCACACCAAGAACAAGATGTTTCCACACTGTAATAAAATTATATATCAATAGGAAGTATAAAAAGTGAAGGGTATCATTGGTATATTGCTTCATGAACATAGAGTTTCCCTATTGGGAACTCTGGAATGGATTCATGGAATTACTTCAGTCGCTTCCCACTGATAGTGAAGGGTTTCATGGTCTCTTCATTTTGAACATGGAAAAAACCAAATGGAGAGATATTAATAACAATGTATAGTACGAACCAGTAAGAATAAAGCTTAAATGTATGCAACATCATCCTTTCATGGTAAATTAGGACCTTCTTTTCAATGTGGAACAGGCGATGAAGGATGAGACAACCATGGGCTACTTAGATTTCTCAATTTAAATCCAAGAGTTCTCATATGATTCTATTCTCATTTCTTCCAGATCCTAAATCTAAAAATTCATCTGAGAACCTATATCATAATGATTATAATTCCATTGTTTAATAGCCTAGTAGGCCCATTTCTCAATCAAAACAAGGAGGTGACAAATCTTTCTAAATAATAGCCGATATGGTGACATGCCAATGAGAGTTTTGAAAGTATTACTATAATCTCATAGGGAACCATCGAGCCTAAGACTCTAATATTTTCTATTAAGATGATCTTTTTTTCATGAATCTGTTTTACCTCCTTATTTCACATGTCAGATTGACCATTGGATTGTGTGTGATATATAATAAATACTTTATTCCCGACCCCATACCAATGAAAAAGTGATTTCTTTGATTTTTTTGCTGAAAGGAGAATCCTATTCACTAAAGATCAACCAAGTAATGATAGCACAACGCGCACATTTTTTGGGAATGGTAGGGAAGAAATGACATCTAATTTTGTATTTTCTACTTGGATATTATCCCTATAAATTACATGTCCCAAATATATACCATGTCACACCATGATATAAAATTTATCATAATTTAATGCAATATTTTTTTCAATAATGAAACATATTATTGAACCATGGCAACTTAAAATTTCATCAAAAGAGGAGCCATAGACATTAAAATCATCCAGAACACTTCCATGAAATTCTCCTAGTAATATGAAAAATAACAACCACAGATAACTGGAACGTTCACAGAGCACTTTAGAAATAAAATATCATCCATCAATATGAAAATATTCTTATGGGTCATGTGAGGGTTGTATTTTCCTATTCCTCAAAGGAAATATGGGTCTGAAAGTATCAAGAATACCCATCAAGGAAACATTAATGGGACTTCTCTTCAAGACTCTCTAGCATCTGGACAATGAATTACAATGATAAATGGTCTTTCCTAGTGTGTTGGTTTAATCAGTGATAGTTTATATAGACAAACCAACTATTATTCACATGAGTTAGAACCAATTCATTATTTTCATTTTTAATTACATTCATACCATTTTTTTGGAACCACTTGTACTGGATAGACCCATTGTCTATCACAGATGTGGTAAATAATTCCGGAAGCCAATAATTTTGTCACCTCATTTTTTAACACATCTAATTGATTTGGATATATTCATCATTGTTCCTACCTCACTTCATCATTTAAAAATATATTATGAGTACAGATTGATGCTCTAATACAAGAAATGTAAGAAATTGTCTATCCCAAATCATATTTATACTCCCAAAAAAGTTCAACCAGTTGAAATTGATGCTCAAGATAGAGTGAACTAGCAGTGATGAAAGGAAAATTTGTTTATTATTTGTATATGAATATTTTAAATATTGAGGTAGTGGGTTTGGTTCCAATTCAGGTGGATTCTAGATTGATGTAAGTGTGTGTGAATGTGAAAGGTCACTAAACTCAATTAACATCTCCATGATATCATCCTCAGATACAAAATGGGATTTTACAAGTTTATTAGTATCATTAATGGTCATTGAATACTTAGTGTTTTGGAAAGTATCAATTAATAAACATGCAAGACACATTTCAAGACCACTACCACAATAAATGAATGATTCATTACCATGAATTTCGATCATGGATGAGAACTCAGAAAGGATATCAAGGGAATGAAATGATGTTTTTTCAGGGGAAGTTAGTACATCAATTGAATTTACTGAGAGAGAATAATATTCTTCTATGTGGGGATTCATGGCCTCAAGGATGTTGAAATGGACTATGTCACCACCAAATTCCATATGTAATGTACCTTTATGGACATTAATTATGGTTTTAGTGGTTTTAAACAAAGGTATCCCTTGTATAATTGGGGTGTTTCCATTAATCATTTCAGCTTCCATTTTTATCACATACAAATCAGGATGAAAAATTAAATTCTACACCATCACAATAACATCCTCTAACATTATAGAAGGGTGTGTTGTATCCCAATTTTCTAGATGAATGAATATTCCTGTTGACTTTAGTTCACCGACCTCCAAATTAGAGTAAATGGAGTGAGGCCTCAAATTTATAGTGGCACCCAAAAAAAGAAAATCATTAGAAAAATAATACTCCGCTATAGTACACATAATTGAGAATGTTAAAAGATCATTGAACATAGTGGGATGCAATGGATCTATCAATGCTAAAACATTCCTCCCTGTGATCATATTTTTAGATCCACGAGGTCACCTTCAGGCTGTATGCATCTCCTTTAGAAACATGGTGTATTGTGTAATTTTCCTCACGACATCAATCAAAGGGGATGTTAGCCAATATTTTTTTCCCAAGATTCCAATATTTCCTTATAATGTTCAATTCCCTTTTATTTTAATGGTTGGGTGGCCTTTTGGGTAAATGGATGTGAAATGTTTGGGATAGGAGACTCATTAAAAGACACACTATTTCATTTGGAATGGCTTCTCTTAAGATAAGGATTTTCTTCCCTTTAACAATATTCAGCAGTTGGGATGGTGGTTTTCTCCAGAGTGGATTAATGTAATGTAGGGTTCATTAGGGTTTTAAGTTCTTTCCCCCAACTAATGGTGATGACACTAACATTTCTCTTATCCCTAGGATAACTACTGGTTGAGAGGGTAGTTTACCCAACCTGTGAATTTGAATTTCCCCAACAGAGTTAGCTAGTTGGCCTAGTTTGGGATTAGGTCTTGTATGGAAGTTTGGGTGGTTTGTTGGAATTGGTGATTATTTGAATCCATTTATTTCATCATATATTCTCGGTTGGGCGTGGTTTTTTGAGGGGTAGTTGGAATGGACTTTATGGTGGTTGGGTATTTCTAGGTGGTGGTGGTGGATAACTACTCTGCCTCGATTGGTTTCATTATTGTTGAGGTTGGTTTGAATACCACCATTTTCTATAAGTATGGGTTTCTTTCCACCTAAGATTGGATGCATATTATAGATATTTAGTAAATGGATGGTTATAGTGGTGGCTTAGAAATTTTTCCTCACAACTCTCATATTTTTTTCTCCATTGGGGGCATCGGTCAGCGGAGTGTGTGTCAGAAGAACATATACCACAATCGATGGGATTAAATGATTGGGATTTTAAATGGGGAAGAGAAAGTTTTTGAAGAAGGGTACATACATATTCTAACTTTTTGTCCAACTTCTTTTTGAATTCAATACATTTCACATCATGAACACCAATAATGTATACACTATACTTCAAACCTCATTGTAAAGTGTTTGTAACCATGTTCTAAATTAGGGTTCTTACAGTGATTGGGTTTTTATCCACTAGTGCACCACCTATAGCAGTATTAATCATGTTACGATCAGTTGGGATTAAATCTTCGTAAAAGTACTATATTGAAAGTTAATCACTTATTTTGTGGTGTAGCAAACATGAACATAACATTTTAAAGAATTAAAAATATTCAAGTAAGGATTCCCCTTGTGATTTCCTTATACCACACATTTATTTCCTTGTAGTTTCAGTTCGAGAGGTGGGGAAATATTTTTCGTGAAGAAGACGTTTCATGTCCACCCAACCTTTAATTGGTGAATTGACATATTAAAGACAATCATTTGCAGTTTCTTCTAATGAAAATTGGAATTCACTAAGCATTACTTGTTCTTCAACCACATTAGCATGTTTTAAGGTGGACAACATAGTCTGAAATTCATTTAAATGCCTATGTGGGTCATCTCCAACATGTCCATGGAATCTTGGTATTGAATGAATTAAACCAGATTTGAGCTCAAAAATTATGTTCCCCACTTTGTATACGTGAGGTTAGTTATTTTAATTTCTAGTTATTTTCAACCATGTTATGAAAGTAGTGTTAAATGTAAATGTGAGTATTGGTGGAATAAGTATAAGTATCAAGAATATTGTCGATGTTTTGTGTGTCCTCCTTCAAAGAGTTCTCTTCTATGTCTCGGTGTTGCTGACGTTGGATCCTCCCCGGTTTGGGCTCAAAAGGTTGTAAGTCACCTAAAGTGGAACACATTATAAACCAAAATTAAAATTGAAATAATTCTTAACACAAAAAGATTTGTAAAAGTATAATCTAAGAAAACTAAACATTCACAAAATTAAAAATAAAATAAAAAACACACACTAAAAACAGAATATCTCTTCAGAAATGGTGCCAAACCTTTACCACTTTGTCATGAAACATCAAATTGATAATGATGTTAAGTTTGTTTTATAATGTAGGTAATTACCTCAGTCAACTCTCAAGGAGTTCTGATATGTTTATAGTATGTATTATTAATAAAAATGTACTAAAAATTGGGTGATTTTGAAAATAGTTTAAAGAAAATAACTTACATTAAAGTGTTTAATAGTATAAAAATGAGTGTTTTATGAGAAATATGAGGCAAAGGGGTCATTTTAATTACACTACACACATTTCAAGTTCATTTTTTTGTTGATATTAATTTTGGTCTCGAATAATTCTTTGGTTGAAATTAACTGGAATCCTTATTAATTCCTAAGCCTTGATTTCAGTGATTAAAGAACCAATCGTCGACATAATAATCATAATGTCACGGTCTAGAAGATATACATGTAATAAGAGATTCCAAATCAGATTGAAATCAAAAACAATTGTCTGCGAAAAGGATTCTTTTGTTTTTCTATCAGAAAAACACAAGTCACACAATCAAATCATCACACTGATCAGTTAGAAAATAAGGGCAAATCAATGAAATGCATTAAAACAAGAATTAAAATAAAAAATTATTTATGATTCATGTAAAGAAATGTTTTAAATCCAAAATAACTAAATAATAGTGGCTAATATGTTCATTGTAACTCCCTAGGCATCTGTTTATCTCTTTCACAACAAACGCCCAACATTTAGCTCGATATAGGAAGGAGGAGGAACTCGGGTGGGACTCCTTATTTATTTTATCACTCCCTATGAGGATATGGAGCTCCAGAACCTATAATGTGATCAAATAAATCATATAGAACTTCAAATTTTAAGAACATCACTCTATTGGACGAAATTTCCAATGAATATCCTAGGATTCCATTTTATAGGCAAAGTGGAAGGTGGTTTTGGGCACACATATTATGTAAAACCACATGGACGATGGTTTTAGACCACAAGAAAGACTAATATCGCATTGAAAAAAAACTGAAAACAAGTTTCCCCACCCCTTTACTATCTCCACATAAGGTTTGGTACCATTTTGACAATAATATCCCATGGTATGGATAGATCTCATCAAACAACCTTTGACAATGTGCAGATTCAATGTGCTGGATATATCAGGTAGGTTGGGCCATCAGATCGCCGAATGGGGATTGGTAACTTCATATGAAATGCATCCCAATGAATTTTGGACCGACCTAAAATTCTTATGCCCATTTGGATTCACAGTTAATTTTAATTATGCGCTTTAGTCTGTTAGTGTGCATGGATCCTGCGTAGTTTGGCCCATTTTTCCTGGACATTTTCATGGGCCCTCCAAATCACATACTCCTACAATATAATTATCAAAACAAGTAAAAATTACTTTTCCAATAGTACTAAAAAACAAGTGAATAAAAATGATGTTAAAATTTTTATTGATGGTAGTTTATCAAGTTCTAGATACATGATTTCCAAAAATTAATCATTTCATTCATTATGATTTTAGTCATTATTATCCATGATATTTTCACTATGAAAAAAAATCAATGGGTGCATTTTAATTCTTAGTATATTGATTAATTGGAATGGGTTTTTATTTATTTACCATTAAATTTTTATTATGAAATTTTAATTATGCTACAAATATTATTTATTAATTTTTTAATTTATTTAACCCTTACTTATAATTTAATCTCACCCTTTTATTTTTTGTCATTCCCCAGGTTATGAAGCTGAATTATTTTAATACGTTTCATGGAAGTAGTTTATTTTACTCTGTCATATACTATTTTTAATTATAAATTTAAAAAGGGATCCATGTATGTTTCTAGTCATTCAGTAATAAAAAACTGATCGATCCTTTGTTATGTGATCTCTTGTATTTATAAAATTTTAATAAAACAACCATCGATATTGTGCTAAGATGGTTAGGGTTGTTATAGTTGGTATCATAAGATTTTCAATAGAAACCAGGGAAATAAGATGAAAATATTGAAATTTATAATAATTAATTATAGTATTTTTTTCACAATTCTCATAATTATTACGAGATAACACATTGTGTTCAATTATTTAGTAATGGTGCCTAATGGATGAAACATAATTATCACTTGTAGAAAATATAGGGATTTCCACACTGAGAATGTCTATAGAGTAGGAGATGCAGTTGAAAAGATCATAATAATTTTAGGGAAACTTATATCTGTTTTTATGAATAACTATAAAACACATCTATTTGATCATTAGATGTTGTAAAGCCCCCATCATTTAGAGGGACCAAACATCCATTCATTATTGAGCAATGGATCCAATCCCTTGAAAAGTTATTTCTGGAATTGGGACGTGATAAAGGGGAAAATATTGTTCTAGAGGTATACAATCTCATGGGAGATGTTGATCAATGGGGATCCTTTATCCATAATACTAATGAGGAATATTAAATGTAACACATATAATGAATAAACTTTAATGAAACATTCTTAATAAATTCCATCATGAGAAATGAACGTAAATGAAAATAAAAACATTTAGATGAAAGAAAAATAAAGAAGGGAGTGTTCCAGAGTAGGTAGATACCTTCACAAGACTATGTAGGTATGCTATCAATGACATATTTGATTTGGAAAAAATATTTATCATTATTTTAAGGAATTTTTCCATGTCTATGAAGGGATATAACTTCTCAAAATAATTCATCATCTGATAAAATAGTATTAATTTCCATCAAATTTGACAAGGAATTTTTTAAATCCAATTTTTAAAGGTAAATCAAGAGAATAATAGTTCTATTGATAACTAGGAAAAATATATATCATCAAAGAAATAAATGTAGCATAACAATTACTATCATGTGTAAATTTTGAAAATAATCATATTGGGATACGTATTAATGGAATTCGATTTTGTTATAATTGTGGAGAAAAGGTTCATAGAGATAATTAATATTAGGGGATGAAACATTTCAATGAAGTTCACTGATTAATGTATAAATAAATGGGTTTTTATTCAAATAAATGTCACAATATCCATGGGATTCTACAATAAATGTGCCGAAGGGGAAATTTCCATGCTTATAAAATCACCACTACTAAGGTAGAAGTACCCAGTGGTGTGGAGTTTGGTAATAAAATCCTACACTCAAATATAGCTAATGAATTATTTGATTCAGGATCATTACACTATTTTAAATCAACTGAGTTATAAATAAAAATTAGATATCTCCCATTTTATTGAATAAGGCTGTTGATAGTAAAAAACTGATAAAGGAATCCTCATTATAACAAACAAGTGTATGGAAGTCCCCATTATGGGATATAAACATTCATTATCTGATGACCTTATCATCATAAATATGATTTCAATTTCTCTAATTCTTGGTATTTATTGGATTTCAAAATATGATGTGAAAATTTATTTCATGAAGAAGGAAATTACAATTTTTGAGGAATTTGTAGAATTCATTGTCTTAAGAGAAGAAACATCATCATATGAATCTTTTCTAGATACACCACTTTTAGCTCTACTAAATGAAATTATTATGCTGGAAGACAATGAAACATCTCCGGACTCCAATATTCAAATTAAGGATGTTCCTAATGTATAATAATTCAATGATTTTTTCCGGATAAATTGCCTAGACACCCCTAGAGCTTGATCATGAGTTTACCATTGATTTAATACATGACGGAAAACTAGTATCCAAGGACCCCTATAGAATAGAAACATTATAATTAGAGGAGATGAATAAAAAAATATATAATTTGAGTAATAAGTGATTTGTTCGACCTTGTGTTTATCCAAGGGTTCCCCTTTTTCTATTTGTTAAGAAGAAATATGGATCCATGAGGCAATGCGTTGATTGTAGAGATATCAATTCTATTAAAAGCAAAATCATGTATCATCTGCCTCACTATGATGATTTATTGAATAAAATTCAAAAATAAATTTTTTTTGTCATTGTTGAACCTCATTTAAATGTCATCAATTTTCTACAAAAAATGAATACATTTCGATGATAGTTTTTGTGTCAAGGAATAGACATTATGTGTTGAAAAAAAATCCATTTGGATTGACTAATAGACCCATGGTTTTTACGGATCTAATGAACAAAATATTAAAGGAATATTTTGATGATTTTTCTTGGTATTCATTGATGATATTCTTGTATATTCAAAAACATTTGAATATCTTGAGAATCACTTTTGGATCATTATTGAGACTCTCATAATGAAAGTGTTATGTGGTTATTTTAACAAGTGTAAATTCTGGATTTAGGAAATTGCTTTTCATGTCCATATTGTCTCTCAAGATGGAATATGAGTTGATCCTACAAAGACGAAGTCAATCCAATAATGGCCTACAATAGATAACATAACCGAGGTATGTAGTTTTATCATATTAGTGGGTTTCAATCAGTATTTTGTTGAAAAATTTTCATGATTTGCAAACCCACTAAAAAGATCAAACATAGAGGGGTTAAGTTCATATTTAAAAATAAATGTGGACAATTTTTTAAATAATGGAATATAATATTAGTCAATGCACCAAATTTGACTCTAATATCAGGAAATGATTGGTTTGTGATATACAATGTTGCATCAAATAAATTACTCGGTTATGTCCTTACAAAAACTTATAATGTTATTTCATATGAATAATATAAGTTTAATATCAATGAACAAAATTATCTAACTCATGATATTCACTTGGCATCCTTAACCATTTCTTTGAAGATATGGAGACACTCTCTCTATTGTGAATGATATGAGACATATACCTATCATAAGAGTATGAAATACATCTTTACATATAAATAATTCAATATGAGACAAAAAATATTTCTCTAGTTACTCAAAGATTATGTTTTCTCAATACGCTACCACTATAGAGTTGAAAATAATGAATTAGATATATTAAGAAAGAAAGATCATGGAATTCAAAACCAAATCGGGATTGAAAAAGAACCTATTTTCATGGATTCAAAAAAATGGATATGGATATCGTTAAAGAAGATGATACATCGCTACTTTTTCAAATTATTACTAACCTATATTTATCGTCGAATATAAAAAGTTCTCAAATTCATTATTAGAATTTTTAATAAAATATAAATGTTTTAAATGATGAAAATTTGGCATAGATCATGTATGGGGATTGAATTATAACATTTATAAAGTGGAAATGTGTTCCATCAATACTTAAAATAAAAAAGGGAACTATAATATTATACTCATATCTCAATTTTCTCTACAAACACTCATTGTACCAAGATGTATAGAGATGTGAAATAAATTTATAGGTAGGATAAGATGAAGCTGGAAATTACTAACTATGTATCAAGATGCCTAGTTTTTCAGAAATTTAAGGCTGAGAGACATAATTTTATGGGATTCATGTCACGTATACAAATTTCTATATGTAATTGGGATGAGATTATGTTGGACTTTGTCATAGGTCTACTATGTACTCCTTGAACGAATGATTCAATTTGGGTTATTTTTTATCATCTTATAAAACCAGTACAATTTATTACAATAAGTGATGATTTACCTCTTTTTAACCAAGATGGAATCTCTAATAATTATGTTTTAATACTTTATTGTGCACCTATATCAAATGTGTTTGATCAGGATCCCCATTTTACATCAATATTTTGGAAGATTCGTCAGATGGCTTTGGATACTGAGCATCGTTTGAGTACTGCTTACCATCCTCAAATCAATGGATAGTCTATAAGGACTAGGAAAATATTATAAGATATGGTGAGATCATTATCACCTGAATTTGAAGGTATGTGGGATTATTATTTAACTTTGGTAGAGTTCTCCCGTAATAATAGTTTACATTCAAGTATTCAAATTGAGCCACATTAAGTTTTATAGGGAATGAGATGTCGTACTCCAACTTGTTGGGATGTAGTTTGTGGGTGGAAATGTATAGAACTATAACATATTTAAGAGATAATGAAAAAGGTCATGACTAATAAAAATAATCTTAAAGAAGCTAAATATAGTGAAAAGTCATTTTCTACAACCGGACATAGGTTTTTAAATTTAATATAGGAGATTACGTCTCTCTAAATGTATCTCCATGGAAGAGTGTTATAAGGATTGAAACAAAAGGGAAATTGAGCCCTCGGTACATCCGGCTATTATAAATAATTGAATGAATTGAAATCATTACTTACCAACTAGAAATTCCACCATGTGTCTTTGATGTCCACGATGTGTTCCATATATCATTTGAAATGATGTACATGGGAGACCTAACGCATGTACTCACCATTTAACAAATAGAACTGGAACTCGATTTGTCTTACTACGAAGATCCTATCAAGATTCTTGACACTAGAGAGAACTTAATGATAAGTCAGATGAATTGTCTGGTAAAAGTTCTTTTTAGAGACAATTGAATTGATGAAGAAACATAGGAGCTTGAGGATGTTATGAAGAAAAACCACGCTCATATATTTAGAATGAAATATTCATGAAAAATTTCAATGATGAAATTTTAAATGGTGGAAGAATATAAGACACGATTGTAATATGGTATGTATCTTCTTAAATAAATTCAATTTATTTGAGAGATAACGTTTCACACAACACTGAGCTTAAACAAACCATAATATACCATTAAATATTATCTTGGCCATTATAATAGAAAAAAGTCTATTAATAATAGAAATGTGGAATTTATAATAATAATCTCAACTATGAATGTATAAATGAATTTTGAAGTCTCATAAATGAAAATATGGTATCTTTATATCATGGAATAATTAAATTAATCTGTTAAAAATGAAAAAATTAAGTCTTATTATTTGTGAGAAATGTAAAAGTCTATTAAAAATTTTAATTTCAATAATGATGTAAAAGAAAATTTATTTTTATAAATTATATTCGTCAATTAATATTTTTTTATTATAATTATATGACAATTATCTGAGACCATGTTTAATTTTTTAAAGTTTCTTAAAATCGGTTATAATACTAAAATCATTAATTTGTAAATAATTTATTAATTAAAATAAAAAATAAATTTCTCATATTTTGAAAATTATTTTTATTTAATTGAGTCCATTTCTAAAATTTACATGTCAAAAAATGGATATAATGTTTTTTTGCTATCTTTCTAAAATAGTTGATTTTTTGGTGAATAATGAAACATAGTAAATTAGGGTATTTAACAATTTCATTTAAATAAATTCATTTTTGATTCATAGGTCATGTAATAACCCATTATTTCGAAATCACATGATATTTGTATTATTCTTTGTCAAAAGAATCAACACTATTGATAGTCTTGAGAAAACAAATGTTAAAAAATGAATAAAATAATAATAAAAAATAATATCCTCACACTTCAAATAGCCCAATCAACAAAACATTGTCCCCAAAATTAATAATCAATTAATATTGAATAAATTATATCTTAATCCCTTCCCAAGACACTTCCCCATGTACAAGACTTTCTTGTCTTACCATAAGACCAAATCCAAGTGTCTTAAGGTGGTTCCCAAGGAGACGATATTCGAGAGGTAAAATACTCCTTCTTTCTCTTTTAATTTATTTAATTTTCTTATCCTATCTATACCTCACCTATCCAATGTGTCATGGTAACTACATTATCATATATATATTTTATTTTTATTTTTATAATGGAATACCCTTAATGAAATTCTTTAACCACCCTTTCTATTTAAAAAATGAAAACATCGTCCATGATATATCATTTTCCCACCTTCATGAACAATGATTTCTCATTTTTCATTACCACTTTCAAGGATGGTGGTAGACCTGTTATTAAGGTTAAAATAGATTATAATATGTGAATTTTACCTTATTTAACCATATATAAAAAGTTTATAAACATAATATTAAATAAAATGAAACTAGTTCCTGATAGTTGTAAAAACTACCAAATTGAACTAATCATTTCTCATTAACATTTTATATAATGAATCATCCTAAAAAAATTTAACTACATGATATATATAAGTAACATTTAAAATCTTGGAATTATATTAATATAAATGAATTACACATCTATATTTTTTCTTCATTTTCAAGAGGACTCCTATTACTATTCACAAGGTAACAAAACATAAAAACTTGAAATGAATACTATCAGAATAAAAACAATTATACATTATAACTCATTAAAATGTACATAAATTAACATATTAATATTATATTGAATAAAATATATTTTTACTAGGTTTTAAATTATTTAATTATGGAATCTAATTTGATTATCTTGATATTAACTACATCTGTAGAACGCTTTCAGACAAAAGGTAAGGGTTTCTCATCTAACCTTTACATAGGTGAGATATATTCCTTATTAAAACCTTATTTATTTTGTGGGGTGAACATACATACCTTTGATATATGATACCATTAATCTATTTATCTTCATTGTATTAAATTTTTCATTTAATTCTTATAAATTTTATAGGGAATATGATTCAATTTACAAAAAGTGGTAATGGTTTTATCGTCTCACTTTTATTTCCATAAGATATATTCCTTATTCAGAACTTATTCATATTTGTGTGGTGTATTTCCCATTTTATATATAATATCAGGAATATATTTTTATTAATGTTATTAAATGTTTCATTTTATGATTATTAATTTTATGGGGAATATTTTTCGACTAATCAGAAGTGGTAAGGGACCTCATCTCTCTTACCAATTTATTGACATAGACTTTGTATTGTCCACCTAATCATTTTTATTTGGTGTATCTACTACCCATTTGAGATAATTTTTCATTTGAATTTATATTTCTCTTAAATATGAATATTTTTTGTATCATGGATATTATTATTCTTTATGATGTACACTATTTTGACACCCAATGTTTACTTTGAATGTTCTATTAACTGGGGAAAAATTGAGAAACATATATCCTCTACTAAATATAGATATTTTAAGAAGGAATATTGTTTGTGAATAGAATCTATCTTTGAAGAATTATTTGGAAATTCATTTATGGGTGGGGCCACACATTTTATATCCCATTGATGTGTCAAAATGTATTATGAGGCAAACCGTTTGTCCAAAAAAACCATTTGATTTTGTTTCCAAGTACAATAAGATGGGATTATACCCATATACATAAACTACAATGTGATATGTATTGATTGTATTGGTTCATATTCTTGATAGATTATTTCAATAATTAATCATTCCATTCATTAAGGTTATAGTCATTATTATCCATGATATATTCATTATGAAAAAAATATATGGATGAGTTTTCATTCCGGGTATATTGATTAAATGGAATTTCTCTTTAAGTTATTTATGGTTCCATTTTGATTATGCCTTATTGATTATGGTTCATTTATTATTTGTTCATATTTTTTCTCTATGTATCCCTTACTGATCATTTGATCGTCCCTATTATTTTTTCCCTTATCCAGGTTATGAAGATGAAATATTAGAATTAGTTATAAGGAAGTAGTTTATATTACATTATTATATTCTATGTTTAATTGAAAATTTAATAAGGGGACCATGTATATATCTAGTATTCAATACTACTCAACTGATCGGTCCACCATATTGTTCTATCTTATATTCATGGCATTGTAATAAAATAACCACTAAATTTCGACTACTATGGTTGAGGTTGTTAAATTGAGGACACAGATATGAAACCTACAAGATAATATATAGAGACAAAGATATTATATTATAAAGTGAGTGTTAATAATTTTTTTATTGTTTCATATCTTTTTCCCCTATGGGTTCATTGACTTGTTAAAAAAATTAATCTTGGAATTTAGGCAAGCCCACCCAAAACTACCGAGGAAGAGTCCTAGAGTGTCATACAAAATGTGTTTCCATTATTATTAGGTAAATATTTTATATATTTAACAATTTAAATTAATATTATAATGTTAACTAAGAATTAATATTTATTCAAGTTTTATTTAATATTTTTATTCATTGTAATGTTTTAATTAGATGAATATATCTGATTTCGTTATATCTTATTATTCACTTTGTAATATTAAAATATTTATTCCTTATATAAATATGTTATTTTTTAAAGGAGATATTTAATAAATATTTATTTTCTAGTATTTGAATAGAATAATTATTTATTTTTTTAATAAATAAATAATTAATAACAACATTCATTTGGGTATTTGATAAATGATTAGGAGGATGAGCAGACTAAGATCACGTCAGACAAAAATTATAATTTATATGATTGTATAATAATATTTATCATTTCACTAGATACATCAAGACATGTAAAAATAATATTAATTTGTTACATCACCCATGGGTTTTTATTATTTAATATATCATTAAATGCACATTATTAAATTAATTAAATATTAAACCCAATCCATAGGTCAATAAATAGACTACTATATTTTTTTAGAGAAGTTTAATCAATGTACATATTGTATTTCACTAATGATCTTACTACTAATCTCATCCTGCCAAGAATAAGAATAGTAATAGATATTCCTTTAATATTTATGGAACATTTAGTGAAAAAAGGATAATAACATAATAAAATCAATTGGTCATGCTAAAACACTAAGATTCATCTGCGTTGTTATGAAATCAAAGGAGAATGATTGGATCACCACATTAGAGGCTCTACTTTGGGTTGTTATAGGGAATGTAAACTATAATTATCATGTTTGAAATATCAACATCCATAATTATTAAATATATCAATTCCATGGAAATATTTCGTCATAAAAATATATTATTTATAAAATTGATACTAAATTTTCTTCCCTTGGGTTCAGGGTTTTATTTTTAAATATTAAATGGAAACAAATTTCATTTTAATTGACATTTATGTCTTATAAATTGAGAATGAATAATCTAATCCTAAAAAAACATGTTTTCCATTTACCTAATATGTTATTCCACTACAATTAGAACCACCAAGTGGTATCAGAGGTGTTTAATTTTTAGTAAATATTTATTTATTTGTTTTTTATCCTTAAAAATTTAAAGGATAATTTTAATATCAAGTTCTAATTTTTAATATAATTGTTGAGATCGTTTTTCTACCTCTTCATTTATATCTAACATTGAGGTGACCCAAGTATTTCATACATACATTTTATAACTTTTTTTTATTAATATTCAATTTATATAACAAAATTAAATTAACAAGACCCCTAAAAGGATTTTTGTACTTGGAGACTATATATATTAAGATCTTATTTCATGGTATATCATTAGCATCTACCATTAATTTAGTCTCACACTATAATCTTATTTGAAATAAATTAAACACCCAGATATATTTTAAGGATTTCCTCCCCTTGTGATTTGGACCTTGGAGTTTTCTAAGGCATCGACTCTTTGAACCAGACAGTGGTGGCTCACTTCACTAGGAATCTTCCTTCGGTTGATTTATTTGACATGTTCGTGTCCATTTCTTGGGGTTTATTGGATACTGTGATTGTTAGTCCTTAGACCAAAGGCATGTCATGCTATTTTTTATAGGATTAATTGATTTCTACATGGTCCATATATCCTCAATGTTTCAACATATACCATTTATTCTGATTTGATTGTACATATAATTTTTATTTGTATTTGGATGCTCCATCTACGGTAATGTGGGTTTTTTTTTCTGGGGCTCTATATTACTTTCCAAAATCCACCATCTATATTAATGATAGAGTATATGATAGGTCATTTTTTATGTTTGAAAAAAGAATGAACATTATTTTTCACCACATTACCCCATATATACATGTGAAGCATACGTTTCCAATCTACGAGTTGATTGGATTTGGTTTTTTCTAGGTGATAATTTTTTATGTAAAAAGAAGGTGGACATTGAACCCTCTCTTATTCATGTTTATGGGACACATGGTTTCATCATGCAGACACAAACACATGGATCATCAAGTTCCCACTGCCATCCATCCTTGTATTTCAATTCCTGATGTTATAGTCAACCTTATCCCTTATAAAGATAAGCTGAGTTTTATTAATATTGCTCCATGGTTTGCATAGATTCTTTCCATTTTAAGCATTGGATTGGTACAATTCATTTAAAATGAAGAGGTTCCACACAAGGATGGGAAAATCCATCACACTGAATGTCTTTATTTTGCAGATATGGTTACTGATGGGGTCTGGAAAGGGTCCAAGAGCTCATGCAACTTGTTGTTACTAAGGGTAATGGATCTAACACTCATGATTAATATTGATATCATTATTTGACCAAAGAGTTACATGATCTAAATTAATAATTTACTCTATGGTATGTGAATCCATCTAAACCAGATTCAATATCAATTTTGGATTATCAAGTACATTTTATCAAACCCTTTAATGTGGTGGGTATTCAGTATAGATTTGTGGTTCTGGGTGTTTTTTTCCAACAACACATGATGGTGGAGATGGTGAGGGGCTAAGTCTCATATGGAGAAAACTTAATAGTGGAATTTTGAATGATAATGTAGTTGGAAGAGAATATGATTCTAAAACATGGTCCTCTTAGTGCAATGAAGAAGAAATTGGGGGAGAGTACCGTGGGTCCACACAAAAGAAAAGATATATAGCCATTATTGATTTAGAGGGGCTCATCCAACATAATTGTAGACTGAAAATATGTAATGATCATGATATAAATCCTATACTTCCAGTCACAAGTTGTTATAGTATAGGTACCATCCTTAAAAAGATATATATTGTTGTTTTTGACTCACCAAAGGTTCATGGAATTTAGGAAGCCCAGTATAAAAGAGGAGGAATTTATCTATTATTACCATAAGAAAGTATGTATAAATACCATCTATGGAATGTGGCTCTTGAATCATATAACTTTGATGAGGTTATGGAAATCCATCTAGAATGGGAATTCATCCCATATTAGAAAATGAAAACAGCTGTTAATGCTTAGAAATTTGCATATTGGGAGGGGGTTTACATAGAGAACACTAAGGAAAATATCTTAAATTATAATAAAGTGATGATAGAGGAGTCCTTCCGGATTCATGTCTCAATGGAGTATCCCAACATAATGTTTGAAAACTATAGAAAGTTGATTTTGTTGAAAATTACACATCATGGATTGATAAACATAATAAAATTTTGATATGTGGCTTCAATGAGGGGAAATTAAACATGGGGGAACATTTACAGAACCAGGAAATATGAGTGCACCAATTCAAGGATCTCATGATGTAAAATATATATATGAAGTTAACCTTAATTTAATTTTGATTATTCAAATTAAATCATTTCTACCTTTCTAAAATTTTCTACAATGGCCTGGTAATCTCATTTTATGTTTGAGGATTTTTTCTATATCATGTCTATTGTTGGGTTCTCACACTTAACTCTAAAGTTATTCTAGAATAAAATTTTTATATTTAGTCTAATTATAAATAATTTCCATAAATTATTTATGGCCTTTAAATTGGATTCATAATAAAAAAACCTATCATAAGTGTGTGTAAACATCATAGTCATAGTAATTTTATGTTATATTAATTTAAACTACAAATACCATTATATTTTGGAAGATCATGACTCAACACTAGTTTCTCATTTCATAACTCATTAGGCATCACAACATATGTATCATGTCATAGTGGGTAAATCACCCTATATATTTCTCAAATTGAATCAATCACGTCAACTACTTTTCCATAATTATCTCATTAGATATAATGATTTACTGAATTCATTGGAGGGATATAACAAACCCACCCATCACACAATGACACAATACATAGGTTTTCCACAATATCATATATTATTCCTCATATAATCATATGATAATATTTTTATATCATAACATATACAAATTAAATGTGTTTCACCAGAATTTCATCATTTCATTCTAATATAACCTATGTAAAAGAAACAATATTCAATAAGTTATCATCCATACTTAATTAACCCATTAGAAAGAAAAGAGTTTCATAGATTCACACATAAATAATTATAACTATAAGACATGAAGATAAAAATGTAGATCATATCATAAGATCATTACCCTAATGATTAATAATAATACATTAATGATGTTGACATAGATGAAAAATACATTCACAAGTATATTTGAACCTTTCTTAATAAACATTAGAATATACCCTTTTAATTTGAATATATTTTATCCATAAAATCATATAATATTGAGAAAATCATTTTATTTTTATTAAAATAAGTAATATTCTAATGTAATATTCATATAAATTAATTTTCATGATGGTGGGAAAATATATTCCAGTCATGTATGTTAAAAGAAAACAATACTTTCACAATTTTTAAAATGTCAAAAATGATTTATTTTAGAAAAATTATAGAAATATTCCTTGTTAAAAAATTATGATAATGTTAAATATATTGATTTTCACATTCTAAAAAAATTTGTGTATGACTATGATCATTCATATAACAATTTAGAAGATCCTGGACATGGAAGAAAATATTCATATACAAAAGTGGAAATAAAATAGGCTTTTATTCAAGAAAAATAACTTGGCCATTTTTCAGAACAATTAGAGAAAAATTGTTCTAGTACATGAAAAATAAATAAATAACAACAAATGATGAATATAAAATGGTTTTAAAGAAAATAATCTATATAAATTTAATTATTGAAATTTTTTCATAAACAATCCAAAAAAATGAAAAAGATTGTAACATAATCCCCTTATGTCCAGTATAATATTCATTTATAAATGTTTGATGATTTTTTATAATAAATAAATATTTACTGTAAATATATAATAGAATAATAATCCTACATATAATATTTTATATTATTTAATTATAACATTTTTTCACCCATTTATGAATAATTATATGTTAAAATCACTTTAATAGGTGATAAATGCTTCATTTTTTAGGCATGATTTAATTTCTAAATTACAGTCCTTGTACATTGACCATGGTTATTTAATTTATATGTATTTAATCAATTAATGAGTACTATATTTAATCATAAAATTTAAATTTATAACTATTCGTATAAAGTGATTATGAACACAAATTAAATCACTTCATAGGGACAGTAGCCCATATGTACACATGAGTGATGTTTCCATTTTTCACTGGATGAAATAAAAGAAATGTAAATTGTAATTTATATTTATAAGACAATAATAATATCATAAATATCATATATATTGTGTAAAGGTATTATTATAACCATTAATGGTATGTAGTGATGAAAAATGTAACGAATTTCTTTGTGGAGGTGGTAGTCCACACTTTCGTATGAGGAATAACTTAATTTACTATATGATGTAAAATAGGTGAATAATAGTTCTTAAATCATAATAAAAACAATTAAGTATGCTGAATTTACTAAATTAATGTTTATATAATTCATACCAATAATTTATAAGGAGTAAAATAAGAAATAAAATTAAGTTACCAGTTAAGAGTTATACCTACTCATTGAGAAACATCATTTGAATTAGACCTAAAATCATGAAATGATATTGTTTTTTGAGGAAAAGAATATTTAAATATTAGGGAATTAATATTTTATTTTATTAGGTCTGTGATTAGCTTTTCTAGAAATCAAAAACCCTATGAATGCTGATGAAGATTTGGTGACCTTTTATAAGTGAAGGAATCAAGATACTTGGAATTACATAAATTATTAAATAAAATATATAAAAAAATCATTTAATGTTGTAAAAGATAACAAAATCTATTATATAATATATTATTGGGTAAAAATAAAGTTAAAAAATTACATTTTGTAATGTTTTAGTGAAATTTAAGTCTTATATCCTATTTAAACAACTTTAAACCCATTTAAACCTTAATCGTGATAACATAAAATTTTTACCCCAATAACATTATTCTGAGAACAAAAACGAAAGGGAAATTACTAAAATATTAGATAATTATAATTACAAATTTTGAATCTATTTTTACATATTTAATTTCTAGTGGTGGAATATGTTTATTTTTATATAAAAACATAAAATGCATGAAAAACTGTTGTTTTTAAAAAAATCAAAATACTAGAATAAATAAATTCCCATTTTTATCAAGTGAAAAAGATTAATATAAGATTTTTTTGAAAAATACTATTTAAATATTAGATTTTATACTTTTTGTGTAATCCAAAAACCCAATGTAAACTAAAACCCTGAAATTAAATGTAATGGCTCAAAAATAGTCTTTAATTTGAGTTAAAGTTCACGAATCTTAAAAAACACAATATAGGTTAAAATTTTTAAATTTATGTATTAAGATATATTATTTAAGTAATTTAATTTATATTTTTTAAAACTAATCATTCAATAGGACAACAAGATGTTTTGTATTGATTTTAAGGCTTTACCCCATAATTTTAAACATGTTTTACCTCACTTAATGAGGTGAAAATTATTTTACATTGTTACTATTTATAATCAAAAAAAATTGAGTAGAACATAATAAAATAAATTATTTATTATAATTTTTAAAATATAATCCACCTGAACTTATTTTATTTAATTATATTTCAGAATAACATTTTATAATAATTGTGAAAAAAATCAATGAAAATAGTTTTCAAGGAAAATTTCGTTTTAAGCATAAAACTATATTTATTCTAATTAAATTCATTGTAGAAACCATTATATAAATATTAAAAAATTCATTGAATATAAAATAATTGAATTTCATTAAAATCATTCATTTTTGGCGGTTAATTTAATTTATTAGCATAATATCATATTTTTCCTATTAAACTATTTTAAAGATAAGCATATATTTAACCATCAATAAAATTTATTTATTACCAATTGATGATAAATTATTTTATATAATAAATATGTAAACACAATTTTTCATAATTTAGTTATACCAATTCATACATTCAAATGAAATGACTAGTAAATAACTACCTCATTAAATAATCATATTTTAATAATATATCATGGGTGGTTTAAAAACTATGTTTCATATCAAGAATATTATGCCATAAATTAAATTTTATATAGGGAAATATATAATGAAACTGGAGGGTGGAACATTATATCCTTCATATGTGAATTTCACCATATGAATTCATTCACTCTCAAACAAACAATTGTGAATAATTCTTACTTATCACATCCTCACGTTTTCACTTATCTTATTATAATTTATGGTTTCATTTCAAAACATTTACCTTTTGGGTTGTATTTTTATAGCATGTTATATATATAATACATAATTCAGACTAATTATTTCTCATAATTGTTATAACGATTTATTTCTTGGAAAAATGAGTTCAGTACATGTGATGAAAGATTTTTATACTTCATCAAGATAAATACATGGAACATAACATTAAATTGACAAAGAATCAAATGAACTACCAAATTGGATGTTACAGTCCCATTGTGATGAATAATCTCAAAGGGATATATATATATATCATTTTTTTCTTCATTCTAATTATCATAACATTATTAAAAGGAGATGTTCTTAGGAAAATATTGTCCCTAACATCAAACTACAGTTCTTTTTAATGATTGTGAATATAATATTTCTATTAACTATGAAATGTTGTTATATTCTACAAAAAAGTTATAACCATATTTTTAATATCCTCTGCTACCTCTAGTCCCAATAGTTATTTCTCTCCAACATCATCCTTTCATGTTGGTTTTCTGCATTTCCTACCATATTAGTCTTTATTTCGAGCAATCATAATTTTTTAGTGAAATTTATAATTGTAAAACAATTAGACCATAAAAGGTGTTCATCCAAAAAAAAATTAAATTCCATAAATGTTTTTCTCAAAATATCTTCTTGGGGTTCATTGATCCTCTCATATTGACTATTGTTTTACTATGATATAGAATACTAATCAATAACTCTATATCTAGAGACTACTAAAGACATATCCTAAAATTCAAGGACTACCATGGATCTCGATCATATTAGATTGAGAGTGGCACTCCATGAAATCTTACCACTTCCTTATTGTATTTATTGGAAAAAACTTAATATAGAACTTTGATGGAAGTGATGTGTTTTGATTCAACATGGGAATTAAATGCAACACACTTGACATTATGAAATTAAGATGTTTTGGGGAGTCTGATGATGAAATCTTGGGTATGGTTTTCCCATTTTCATTCAGGTATGGTTAATTGATGTTAAACTCCTTTATAATTTAATCTCTTACCCTTCATTTACAATCATAACAAGCATTCAGATACATACTATGCAATATCCCTTTTCATGTTGTCCCACTATAAATATTTTTTATGATTTATATACAAATTCATTCTTCCATGATGAATTTATTATGAAGAACTAAGGAATTTATATAACAATTTCTTCTTCTATTATGGTATTAATAATAATTATACTACATTTCATATGATTATTATTCGATAAAAATTATTGTTGGATTTAGGGAAATTCCACATTTTCTTTAATAGTTTTACATCTTCGCAATGCACCTCTTTAATACCCACAGGGATCCATGGTTGAACATTAATTAAAGAATTATAGTATATGTACCCTTTCATATGGATTTCAAGTTCCAAATTATATTAATCTATATGTATTGTATCTTATTTAATCCACATCACGGATTGAATATCATGGTACTTCAAACATAGAGCGTCATCTATCCTATTTCTGTTCCTATGGTTATAGTGTGTTGAAAAATTCTGATATTTAATCGAATTCAGCCATATCGTTTGGTAGATATAAAAGTATTGTTAAATGAATATATAATTAAATATTTTAATATGAATATATATATATATATTACACCAGTCACCAAAATGAAAATGCATCTATAATTTTAGTGGAAAATCATTCCTTCTAACTCCAAATCATGAGTCAAGAATTATTATTAATGTTATTTCAATTATCATGAGGCATAAGATATCACCATAATATTCTATATGAAGACATATCATAGTACCTTATTTTATTAATAATAAATGATTTTAAAATATTCTCTATTATAGGGTAGTGTAAGAATCAGTGATCTAACCAAACTTTTGTACAGGTTCTCAAAATTTTCATTATATTCAATAATCCATAAGATATTATCTCCCTTAAAATTAAACATGGTGAGTGCATTTTATTTTCATGAGAATTATCTCACAATAAATATGTATTATTTTCCCAACCTATGAAAACTATTGATATTAGTTACCATGGTTTTTCCAGGACATTGTTCAATAAAATCCATGTTTAAAATATCCATTTATTTACACTCTAATAAGATTATATGACCGAAGAATGTTTGTTATGTATAAAATTTATACTTGGTAAATTTAGAATAAAAATTCTCCTCTTTTAGGGTTTTCAGAACAATCCAAAAAATTTATTATTACTCCTCCTTTCTATTAAATTATATAATAATAATTTCTATATAGACTACAAAAAAATTTGTCAAGGATATCTCTAAAGACTATATTATATAAATCCTTGAAGGTAGTTAGGTAATTGGTAAGTAAAAATGGAATCATTGTGAATTCATGATGCCCATACAATCCATGAATGTATTTATGGAGTATATCCCCCTTTTAACCCTCAAATAATGATATTTATAATGAATTTCAATCATGGAAAACTATTTAGATCCTTTTAATGGATGAAAAAAATAAAAATACAAAATAATGGATAATTTTTCATGATAATGGTACTGTTATGTTCTTGATATTCAATTTAAATATGAATTAAACCATATTTCATCTTAACAAAAAGATTATGTTCATCATATAGTGACTCACTAATGTTTATGAATACTTTATAAATATTCCCTTATATTTTTTATATAATTTCTACAACTCAATTGGAAAAATTATATATGGAGTATTTGAAAAAGGTGTAACCAAAGGTATTAGTTCTATTCAAAACAAAACATCATGATTTTGAGGAAGACCACTAACCCTTCTACAAGGATATTAAAAAATATTTCAGTATAGGTATATCTTATATTTTTAGTCACTCTACAACCATATTAGAAAGATAACCTTCATTGGTAGGAATTAATACCCAAATATAAAAGTAGTTTCCATTAGAATTGCGTATTAATAATCAGAACAATAAATGATCATAGGTTTTATACCAAAAATAAAATATGACTTCCCTTCCATGACAATTTATATGTTATCAATAGAAATAAATCCAATTCTTGTCTATAATCACCTTAAATTAAATTATTGGGAAAATAATTTGATTTTTGGAATGAATATTCACAAAAACATCAACCGAATAAGAACTATTAACATGAGATGTAATAATCATATCATTAAGTGTTTTCAACTATAACTAATCATCTTATAATTAAGGAGGTTTTAAAATAGATTTATAAAATTACATTGATATAAAATAGTATTTATGTACATAATCAAATAATACAATAGGTATTTTTGAGTGGATGTTACGTGTGCCTTTGACTATTTCATTATCATCACCTACATTATAAAGGGTCATCACATTATATTTTGTTTTGTTGTCCTGATTAATTGGTTTTTGACACTAATAATCATCATAAACTTTTGTATTATTGCACTAGTTTGTGTAATGACTTTACTCCTTACATTTGAACCATTGGATAGTGCGTCGTTCATTATTCAACATCTTCCATTCATCTATTATAAAAACTAGAATATTCATTTATTTTATATATTCAAAAGATTTATAATAATCACATACGCATTTAGAGAACCATCGAGTTCCATTCCATAAATTTCCTTCATTTTTATTCAAAAATTTCAAGAATTTTGGGGAATGATATTTCTTTCCAAAATGCTATGTATTTTAGTATTGATAAGTATCAATTTTACTTTTCATTTAAAAAAAATAGAAATTAGGGGAATATGTAATTCCCATTTATAACTTTATATAAACCAAATGATTTATTTAATTATATAAATTTATCTTATATATAATTCTTTTCAAGGAATTTGTTTTAAGCCACCAAATAATTGATCAATTTTTATTTCAGGGATGATGTTTAAAACATATGTATACCATACATGACTATTACAATTTTCCTTATAAGTATTGATAGATTCACCCTCATTGTAATTTAGAATAATAAATTCCATCTCGATTTTTGTACATACAATATGAGTGAATATATTAATGAAAAATATCCAATTAAACTCATCCCATTCCATGGATTCAATTTCTATTAATTGAGTCATATTCATAATTAGATTCCATAATTGATCTATATCATCTTATTAACAATAAATTTTATGGGAAACATTTTCGTGATCCAAGAAAAGTAGAATAAAAAATGCATTCTTAGTGGTATTGATCCATCACTCATCCACTAGTGGATAAAAACAACCACTAGAAGAGTATTTATATTTCATCATGAAGGACACACCTGTACAAAATTACCTCCTAGGATCAATTATAATCTCAGTGCAATTCAATGTAGCAGATTGTTTCATGGTCATAATAATAAGATTCTATATTCCTTCTTAAATAGAATTCAGTTCCTCATGTGGAAAATCGTTACATTTTCTATCACATTTGGTGTTAGAAGGATTACTTCTAGTTAGAACCATTGAATAGAATTGAAAAACATAATGTAATAATCAAGATACAATTTTAAAAGTGAGAAATCATAAAATCATAATAAATCATTCCTATGATGCCTAAATCCTGACATCATCTCTATGTTAATGTAGGTTTATCATAATTCATTCATGGTTATAATCTATTTAAATCCTCCATAATGGTTTATAATGATAATGTATATAAACCCAAGTACAACCCCATAGAGTGTTAAACTAGGTGTGTTGTAAGGTTCCATTTACCATTCATAAGAATGATATCTCAGATTTAGATTGCCAACATTTCTCTGGGGTTAGAAACCCAAGATGCATCTGTTCCAAAACCACATCCACTTTTTGTATTTGTAGAGAGATTTAATTATTAAAAACCATATAATCTCTATCTTAACATAAATTTAGGATGTTATCATATTTTTATGTTCATCCCTAGGGTTTTCACCAATGTTATCTAATCCTAATGTCCAAAAATAATCTTAGCTCTGATACAAATGGATGCAGGCCAATAATTTTCTATATAAAAATTAAATCCTTTAAGATTAATATTCAATGAATATAGTAACATGAAACACCTCAGAAATATAAAAATTTTAGTGGAATTGGAGTCATTAAACATAAATAACATATTTCATGATAAATCTTCATTATCTCTCATAGATTTCTTATCGCACTATACCCTTATTTGATATAGCCTACATAAAAATATTATTCATAGCCCAGGGGATTCAAATATAGGAATGGGAGAGCTGATTTACATATTAAGATAAAATAAGTAACATATCAATAAATATTTATATTCAATCCTTTTCTAATTATAATGGTATGTGTAACACCCCAAGCTTCTACGGTACGCTTCTCTTGGAATAATGCGATAGCGTGTGTTGTACGCAATATCGCGTTCTAACACACCACAACCAATCAAACTAGAAATTATGAATAGTAATACCTACTTTTTTATATTATATATATTTTATATTTCAACATGGACTTCATTTTTGGATTCAGAATATCGAAATTATCCTATGTTGAACTTTTGGTATTTTTCTGAGAACTTCCAATTTTTATGAATAGTGAAAATACTTAAAAAAAACTTTTTCAATAAAAATAATTTATAGTGATAAATTATATTATTTAGGGGTTTTAAAGTATAATTAGAATATATTTTTACCATTTTATCTAATGGTGTTCATTAGAATTAATTTCACTTTGAAATTGGACATAAACAATTGTCAATCTTTTGATATATATTGTTTCTTAAAAACACGCTATTTATTGTAACAGCGGGAATTAATTATAAAATTAATTAATGCAAATTATATGTTTGTAATTTTTTAAAATAGACATCATTTTTGAATTCGGAATATCAATTATATCTTAGGGTGAAATTTTGGCATTGTTCAGAAAAACATCAATTTTTGATGAATAGTGAAACCACTAAGTGGTAGTTAAAAAACTGAATTTTTCATAAAACTTAATTTTTCCGCTTCTGGGATTGGAATTCCGAAAATCCGAGAGACACGGTTAATATCAAGGAGTAAAATTTGGTTCAATGAGATGAAAATAATTTTTTGTGAATAATAACTTTTTACTTTTATTTACCACGGTTAAAAGTAAATTTGGTAATTAAGGGTAAAAATGAAATAAATATTACCCTAACACATGTTATAATTCTATTTTACAAGTTTATATCTACCAAAAACAACCTTAGGAATACAATATTATCATTTAGGTCCACTTGTATTAGATTAGGACATTTATTATTATTTCATTCAGAGAAGAGTTAAAAGAGTTAAAATCAATGTTTATTTACTAAAACATTTTTAATATAGGGTTATACATAAGATAAATTCGATTGTAAATATTAATTAGAAAGATAGAAGGATTTAATACATAATGATATTTTATTTATAATTTTTATATTAAATAATATTACTTATTTATGACACAATGATGATGCATAAATTACCATAATAGTGAAAAATTAATATAATTGATATTATAAATACGCAAATAAATATAATTTGAGACTTTTAATGAATTAAACAATTTTATAGGATAATATGACATATTAGGATTTATTTAATTTACTTTTTTTGAATTAATAATTCTGTTATGATTTTCACAAAATCAATTTTCCAAATAGTGTCAAAATTGACATAAAAGAGTTTTTAAAACAGATATTATATTATTAATTGATATTAAATTCCTAAAAATCTAAGGTTCATCTAAGAGACTTATATCATGATAGGTTTATCATTAATGGACAACTTGGGGTTCTCTTGGAGGAATGTAGTATGTTTATTAACTATATAATATAAAAATACAAAGTGACATGGTAAGTGTCAAAATAATTAACTAAGAGTTCAAACTAGAAGATAAGGTTAATATAATGACCCAAACCTGTCTAAATCCTATTTGTTGAGTGGTTTTGGACCCATTCCCACCTTAACCTTTAAATAATCAACTTTGGAGCCATTAGAAACTGAATACGAATTTATTATAAAATAATATTTCTAGCTTTTCCAAAGGTGCCCCTCACCCCTCTTATAAAAGGGAACTCTCCCTTCTCATTAACTCATAGCTTCAAAGCCTTTTGGCTCAGCAAAGCTCTGCTAAAATACTCTCTCAAAATCCCTCAATTCATCCTAGAGGCCTTACTTTAGTCAAAAAACCAGTCTTAGAGCCCTTTTTTTCAAATCAAAAGAAAGAACACGAAGAAGAGGTAATGATTTCACCACCCTTTTCCAAGTTCCTCTCTTCTTCCACTTCTTCCATCTTTGTTATTACCATTCTAAAATAATGAATCCATTATCTACTATATACAGTAATGTTATTATAAATATTGTAGAACCATATTCAGTATTATATCCATCATATGAATGACATGCCACCATACGTGCGTACATACGGCTTACCGTCTCTACGTCGTGGTGTAATTGTTATTCAATAAATTTGTATTTGGATGGATATAATAATGATGTGTAATTCTTGTAAATAATAAATAAAACATGATAATGATTCTTTATATATGATATACCATCCAATTATATATTATTTTAATATCAAAATAAGGATATTGTCGCTCGTGGGTACGTACGGACTACCATCTCCACGAACGTGATAAGATTCATTCTGTATCGTATCCTTTCAAGTATAATTCTCATTTGATGATTAATAATAGTATATAAGGACTTTATATCATTCTATATATGATTAAGATACAACCTATCCATGAAAAACACGACTTACGTAACAAAACATATAAAATAAAACAAGTAAGTTAACACCCGAAACAACGATAATACTAAGATATTATTAACAAATCAATGTTAAAAGATCATTTATGATATCATATTAGGATATATGATTCTTGTATAATTTAATAAAAATTATTTCACCATTATACTAGAGGTTAACCTACCCCCATCCAAGGAAATGGACAAGGTAAGGGTTTATTTCACAATCTCTTCATTATCCGAGGTTGTTTATACGTAATAATCTACTGGGATCTCTTTATCATCCACATCCATGTTTCTTAAAAATGTATTTCATAACATTTTTACTATTTACAAGAATTTGGGTTAAAGTCATTTATACCCTTGTTTGACATTTTATATGTGGTTTATAAAGGAATCCTTCCGTCATTTTCCAAACAAGGTGCCTTTTTAACCTTTTCGACAGAATTAAGGTAAGATTGTTTTTTTAACTTATACGGAGGGTGTGGCTATTTTTCAGCATTATAAAATCTTCTAGGCTTCCCTTACAATCTTATAAGAATATTTTCAAAGAAAATTTTTTATTTTAGAAATATATGACTCTTAAATGATTTCAAAATAAAAGATATATTTCTCTAAAAAGAGTTTTGATTTCATATATGTCAATATCCTTTGTTGGATTTTACGCTTATTTGAAGTTGATTTATTATGAAACAAAACTTATATATTGTATTGAAGGTTTTGTGATATGTTTGACTGTGGATGTTTTATACCATTCATGTTTTATGGATGAAGTATTTACATTTCATATGCCAGGTTTTAATACGAATGTTTATGTTATGTTTAAACCTTTTCATATGGGAATGCATTGGACATAATATGTGACGGGTGGAGCCCGCTATAGCTCCTCGATGCATCGGTAGGTCTCATGAGATAAACTAGTGTCCTGGCACAAGGCCTTGACAAAATATTATTTGTAGTCTTGGCACAAGGCCTTGGCTATGTGGTTATGATAGTCTAGAGTTATGCATTCCATCATTATGAAAGTGATTATTGATATTGCATGTGATTATTTGATTAGTAGAATATCCATGTGAATAAGTAAATTGCATAATTTCATTTTATTTTTTCCATACTATATTGAAGTTTACGTTTAAAATTATTTTGTTTTAGTTATACATTGCCTTAAATGTTTATTCTTATTTATGAAAGTTTCCGCTATATTGTTATCCTTACTGGGCATTTGAGCTCACCCTTTTTCTATGTTTTATTTTTCCAAGGATGTGAATATGTAAATTATGAATGACCTGAAGGGATATTATGAGGGGATAATAGTGTGGACTATGGAGTCAATATGTTGTTTTAGTAGTTATTCACTTTATGATGTAATGTAAAACGTTATGAATATATATAGTGTTTCCAAGGCTACTAAACCAATCGTTATTTTGATATTTGATCTTTCTTGTGATCATGCCAATGTTGTTTAATAAGGCACCAACTCTGGGTAACTGGGGTAGGGGCGTTACAGTTGGTATCAGAGGAAGTTTAGTACAAACCTTAGAATCTAGATTTAGATAAACTCTGATTAGAGAACATAGACCTAAGATGGACATTGAGGATTAGTATAGAAGAACTTCCTATAATTTTGGTATTGTAGAGATTTTGTGAGTTTTCTGAGCAAGAAATCCCTGTCTGGATACGAGCAGGTAGAGGCGGATCTGGCACAGATGTACCTAGGGGTAAAACTCGAAAACACCGCTTTGAGCTAGACTCAAACAGGAACTGGTGCACGACAACGGGGCTCGCTGCACTCTTGGTTACGGCACTCCCGGGGGATATGCTTAGGATAACTCCCATTTTCATTAAAAAATCATTATGAAGGGGTTATGTATATATACATCCTCAAAGAAAACATTTTTTATGATTATGGATTATATCCATAAATAGTTGAATTTATCTTAAGTGTTTTATAAGTATGGAATTATGTATTTTGATTCATAAACTCATCTAGGTTATGCCATTGTTTAGAAATGGTGCCTAGTGGAAGAAATGGAAACCGTATCAATGCACACACTCCATGTAGGGATTTCACTCTAGGTCATGATAATTATAGTGGAGTCGGTGATGCAACTGGTGCCGATCAGCTAATCACCATACTGGGAAAACTCACTCAGGTTATGAATAATAAACTTACCCGTATGGAGCACCCTGATCTTCAGCATGGAGGATCAATGTTAGATCGCTTCATGAGGCAGTAACCACAAACTTTTAATGGGAGTACAAATCCATTAGTAGCTGAGCAATGGATATGTTCCCTAGAGAAAATATTTCAGGCATTGGGGAGTAGTGAAAGGGAAAAAGTTATCATGGCAGTTTACCGCCTCACTAGAGATGCTGATCAATGGTGGTCATTGATTTAAAACATGAAGGAAGATGATGAAGTATCAAATATGGAATGGATGGAGTTCAAATATCTTTTTTTAGAAAAATACTTTCCTCATGACCATCGAGCAGTTATGGAAAGGCAATTTCTGAGTCTGAGACAAAAGGAGGATGAGAATGTCACAAAGTATGAGGCTAACTTTACAAGGTTAGCAAGTTATTCTATAGATTATATACGTAACCCAAGAAGTAAGATTTATCATTTATTTGATGGGTTAAAACCATTTCTCTGTCGAGAATTAGTCTCACAATCCTTCTCGTCGTACGAAGACATTGTCTCATGTGCGATCAAGACAGAATAGAAATTCTCTAAGTCTTATGAATTTAAAGAAAAGAAAGAGAAGAAGAGATATATTGATCAACCTGGGAATGCAAATAAGTGGAAGAAGGGAAAGTTTGAATATCCATCCTATGGTAAATGTGGGAAGAAACACCCTGGTACTTGTTTCAAGGGAATGGGTGTCTGTTACAAGTGTGGACATAAAGGCCACCAAGCTCGTGAATGCAAAGGGAAGAAGGAAGCTACCAATGTTCAATGCTACAATTGTATGGGGATGGAACATTATGCAAATGAATATCTTAATCGTCAGGGGAACTTACCTCAAAAAGGCCAAGGGATCAAGGCCAATCTTATGCTATCACTACTACTGAGGTAGAAGCTCCGAAAGATGTGGTGGCAGGTAATTTAATGGTTTCCTCAAGATTAGAAAATGCATTATTTGATTCTGGATCATCACATTGTTTCATATCTTCCCAGTTTTCTAATAAAATTAGATATTTCCAATTTCATTTAACACGGGAGTTGTCAGTTAAAACTCCTAAGGGAAGTATCATTGCAACAACGTTTTGTGAATTAGTCCCCATTAGAGCACATAAATGTTCTTTATCTGCTGATATCATCATCATACCTATGATTGAGTTTGATATAATCCTTGGTATGGATTGGATTTCGGACTATGATTCGAAGATTTATTGTAATAAGATGGAGGTTACGATTTTTGATGATGATGATAAGGAACACCTTATCTTTAGAGAAGAATCATCACCACCTAATTCTTATCTAGATCCACCCCGAGTAGCTCAACTAAATTCAATTATTGGGGAGGAAGATAATGAATTTACTGTGGGTGAGGAAAGGAATGTTCAAATAGAGGAAGTAACTATTGTGAAAGAATAGGTAGATGTATTTCCGGAAGATTTACCTGGACATCCTCCAGAACGAGAAGTTGAGTTTTCCATTGATTTAATTCCTAGATCAAGGCCTATATCGAAGACCCCTAATAGAATGTCCACTATAGAATTAGTTGAACTAAAGAAAAAAATTGAGGAATTGAGTAATAAGGGATTTATTCGCCCTACTGTTTCTCAATGGGGAGCCCCTGTTCTTTTTGATAAAATGAAAGATGGATCTATGAGGTTATGTATCGACTATAGGGAGATCAATGCCATAACAATAAAGAACAAGTATCCCCTACCTCGCATTGATGATTTATTTAACCAACTACATGGACCTCAATATTTTTCAAAGATTGACCTTCGATCTGGATACCATCAGTTGTGTGTAAAGAAGGAAGACATTCTGAAGACAGCATTTCGAACCAGGTATGGGCATTACGATTTTACTGTAATGACTTTTGGATTGACTAATGCACCCTCTGTATTCATGGATCTGATGAATAGAGTTTTCAAGGAATATCTCGATGAATTTTTTCTCGTATTTATTGATGATATCTTGGTATACTCTAAAAGCTATGAAGATCATGAAAGTCATTTGCACATTATCCTGAAGACTCTGAGAAGACATGAATTATATGGGAAGTTTAGCAAGTGTGAATTATAGCTTCATGAGATTTATTTTCATGGACATATTGTCTCTAAATATGGAATCTCTGTTGATCCATCTAAGACCAAGGCAATCCATGAATCGGCAGAACCTACGAGTATAACTGAGGTACACAGTTTTATTGGTTTGGCAGGTTATTATCGACGTTTCGTCCAGAATTTTGCCCGATTGGAAAACCCATTAATGAAGCTCACACGTAAAGGGGTTAAATTAGTTCGTACAAAAGAGTGTGAAGAATGTTTCAAAGAACTGAAGAGAAGATTAGTCAATGCTCCTATATTGACTCTACCATCGGGGATTTATGGGTTCGTTATTTATAGTGTTGCATCGAAGAAAGGACTTGGTTGTCTCCTTATGTAGAATGATAGGGTTATTACCTATGCATCATGACTGTTGAAAATTCATGAGAATAACTATACTTCTCATGATCTTGAGTTATCATCTGTGATCTTTGCTTTGAAGATATGGAGGCACTACCTCTATGGTAAAAAATGAGGGATTTATACTGATCACAAGAGTTTGAAGTATATTTTCTCACAAAAAGAACTCAACCTGAGGCAAATGAGATGGCTTGAATTAATAAAGGATTATGATTATGCGATACACTACCTCCCGGGGAAAGCAAACAAGGTGGAAGATGATTTGAGCAGAAAAGATCATAGAGTTTTGAACAATATGAGAATTGAAAGGGATCCAATTTTCATGGATCTAGAGAAGATGGAGATGGGAATAACCAGGGAAGGAGAAACATCAATTCTTTTTCAAATAGTTTCCAAACCATCTTTACTAGAAAGGATTAAGAGTTCTCAGACCGATGATGAATAATTTCAAAAGAATATTAAAGCTGTGATTGGTGGGAGATTGAGAGACTTTGTGTATGAAGATGAAATTTTTAAATTTGGGAAGAGACATTGTGTTCACGGTATACCTAATCTAAAAAGGGAATTGCTGGATGACACTCATAGTTCAAATTTCTCTATACACCCTAGGAGCACCAAAATGTATAGAGATTTGAAGGATCATTTTTGGTGGGACAACATGAAGAGGGAGATTGCTGATTTTGTGTCAAGATGTATGGTTTTTCAACAAGTGAAAGATGGAAGGCAACAGCCTGGAGGAGTCATGCAACCTCTTCCCATACCGGAGAAGAAATAGGACAATATTATGATAGACTTTGTCATAGGGCTACCAATGACTCCTAGAAGGAACTATGCAATATGGGTCATTGTTGATCATCTTACCAGGTCAAAAAATTTTCTTGCAATAAGAGAAGATCTACCACTGGAACGTCTAGAAAGACTATATATTAATGAAGTTGTGAGACTTCATGGAGTACCCCTATTGATTGTTTCTGATCGTGATCCCCATTTTATTTCAAGATTCTGGAAAAGTCTTCAGAAATCCTTGGATACTAAACTTCATTTGAGCACTGACTACCACCCTCAAACAGATGGACAATCAGAACTAACTATTCAAACCTTAGAAGACATGTTGAGATCCTACTCACTTGACTTTTAGGGTATGTGGGATCAATATTTACCTCTGGTAGAATTTTCCTATAACAATAGCTTCCATTCGAGTATTCATATGGAACCATATGAAGCGTTATACGGAAAGAGATGTCGCACACCAACCTGCTAGGATGATGTTGGTGAAAGAAAACCTGTAAGCCCAGAACTGGTGGAGGGAACGATGGAAAAGGTGAAGGTAATCCAAAATCACATCAAAGTAGCTCAATGTAGGTAGAAGAGCTATGCCGATAATCAAAGGAAGGATTTGGAATTTCATGTTGGTGATCATGTTTTCCTGATGGTATCTCCATGGAAGGGAGTCATACATTTTGGTAAGAAAGGTAAATTGAGTCCCAGGTACATCGGACCTTTCAAAATTCTAGAACTAATTGGGGCTGTAGCTTACCGATTGGCAATGCTGCCATGTCTCTCCAAAGTTCACGATGTGTTCCACATATCTCTATTGAGGAAATACATGCGTGACCCAATGCATGTGCTCACCTATGAGGAATTAGAACTAGAACCTGATCTGTCTTATTGTGAAGAGCCCGTTAGGATTCTTGATACGAGAGAACAAGTACTGAGAAACCGGACGACTCCTCTGGTAAAAGTCTTGTGGAGAAACCATTAGATGGAAGAGGCAACGTGGGAACCCGAGGAGCTTATGATAAAGAACCACCAGATTCTTTTCATGCTGTAGTTTTCTAGAAATTTTTTGGATGAAATTATTTGAAGGAGGGGAGAATGTAACACCCCAAGCTTCTACGGTACGCTTCTCTTGGAATAATGCGATAGCGTGTGTTGTACGCAACATCGATTTCTAACACACCACAACCAATCAAACTAGCCGTTATGAATAGTAATACCTATTTTTTCAAATTATATATATTTTATATTTCAAAATGGACTTCATTTTTGGATTCAGAATATCGAAATTATCCTACGTTGAATTTTTGGTATTTTTCTGAGAACTTCCAATTTTTATGAATAGTGAAAATACATAAAAACAACTTTTTTAATCAAAATAATTTATATTGATAAATTATATTATTTAATTGTTTTAAAGTATAATTAGAATATATTTTTACCATTTTATCCAATGGTGTTCATTAGAATTAATTTCACTTTGAAATTGGACATAAACAATTTTCAATCTTTTGATATATATTGTTTCATAAAAACATGCTATTTGTTGTAACAGCAGGAATTAATTATAAAATTAATTAATGCAACTTATATGTTTGGAATTTTTTAAAATAGGCTTCATTTTTGAATTCGGAATATCAATTATAGCATAGGGTGAAATTTTGGCATTGTTCAGAAAAACATCAATTTTTTATGAATAGTGAAACCACTAAGTGGTAGTTGAAAAACTGAATTTTTCATAAATATTAATTTTACCGCTTCTATGATTGGAATTTCAAAAATCTGAGAGACACGGTTAACATCAAGGAGTAAAATTTGGTTCAATGAGGTTAAAATAATTTTTGGTGAATAGTAACTTTTTGAGTTTATTTACCACGGTTAAATGTAAATAGGGTAATTAAGGGTAAAAATGATATTAATATTACCATAACACATGTTATAATTCTATTGGACAAGTATATCATGACCAAAAACAACCTTAGGAATACAATATTATCATTTAGGTCCACTTGGATTGGATTAGGACATTTATTATTATTTAATTCAAAGAAGTGTTAAAAGAGTTAAAATCAAAGTTTATTTACTAAAACATTTTTAATATAGGGTTATACATAAGATAAATTCGATTGTAAATATTCATTAGAAATATAAAAATATTTCCTACATAATCAAATTTTATTTATAATTTTTAGACACTAAATATTTTAATTTATTTATGACACAATGATGATGGAGTAATTACCATAATAGTAAAAAAATTAACAAAATTGATATTATAAATACCCAAATAAATATAATTTGAGACTTTTAATGAATTAATATAATTTCCAAGGATAATATGACATATTAGTATTGATGTAACATACTTTTTTCGAACTACTAATTCTGTTATGATTTTCTCAAAAATGAATTTTCCAAATAGTGTCAAAATTGACAAAAAATAGTTTTTAAAACAAACATTATATTATTAATTGATATTAAATTCCTAAAAATATACGGTTCAGCCAAGAGACAATATCATGATAGTTGTATCATTAATGGACCACTTGGGGGTCTCTTGGAGGTATATAGTATGTTCATTAACTATATAATATAAATATACAAAGTGACATGGTAAGTGTCAAACTAATTAACTAAGAGTTAAAACTAAAAGATAAGGTTAATATAATGACCCAAATCAATCTAAATCCTATTGGATGAGTGGTTTTCGACCCCTCCCCACCTTAACCTTTAAATAATCCACTTTTGAACCATTACAAACCGAATATGAATTTATTATAAAATAATATTTCTAGCTTTTCTAAAGGTGCCCCTCACCCCTCTTATAAAAGGGCACTCTCCCTTCTCATTAACTCACACCCTCAAAGACTTTTGGCTCGGCCAAACTCTTCCCACATACTCTCTCAACATCCATAAATTCATCCTATAGGCCTTACTTTAGTCAGAAATCCCACCTAAGAGCCCTTTGGTTCAAATCAAAAGGAAGAACCCGAAGAAGAGGTAACGATTTCACCACCCTTTTCCAAGTTCCTCTCTTCTTCCAATTCTTCCTTATTTGTTATTACCATTATAAAATAATGAATCCAGTATATCCTATATATTATAATATTATTATAGTTATGGTACAACCATATTCATTATTATATCCATCCTTTGAATGACATGTCACCATACGTGTGTACGTACGGCTTACCATCTCCACGTCGTGGTGTAATTGTTATTCAATTAATTATTATTTGGATGGGTATAATAATGATCTGTAATTCATGTAAATAATAAATATAACATGATAATGATTCTGTATATATGATATACCATCCAATTATATATTATTTTAATATCGAAAGAGTGATATTGTCGCTCGTGCGTACATACGGACTACCGTCTCCACGAACTTGATAAGATTCATTCTCCATCGTATCCATTCAAGTATAATTCTCATTTTATGATTAATAATAATATCTAAGGACTTGATATAATTCTGGATATGATTACGATACAACCTATCCATGACAAACACAGCTTACATAACAAAACATATAAAAGAAAACGAGTAAGTTAACACCCGAAACAATGATAAAACTATGATATTATTAACAAATCAATGTTAAAAGATCATATATGATATCATATTAAGATATATGATTCTTGTATAATTTAATAAAAAATATCTCACCATTATACAAGAGGTTAACCTACCCCCAACCAAGGAAAAGTACAACGTAAGGGTTTATTTTGCAATCTTTTCATTATCCGATGTTGTTTATACATAATAATCTACTGGGATCTCTTTATCATCCACATCCATGTTTCTTAAAAATGTATTTCAATTTTTTTTTACTATTTACAAGAATATGGGATAAAGTCATTTATACCCTTGTTTTACTTTTTATAATTTGTTTATAAAGGAATCTTTCCGTCATTTTCCAAACAAGGTGCTTTTTTATCCTTTTCGACAGAATTAAGGTAAGAATGTTTTATTTTAACTTATACGGCGGGTGTGGATATTTTCCAACATTATAAAATCATCGAAGCTGCCCTTACAATCATATAAGAATATTTTCAAATAAAATGTTTTATTTTAGAAATATATGACTCTTAAATGATATCAAAATAAAAGAGATATTTCTCTTAAAAGAGATTTGATATCATCTATGTAAACATCCTTTGATGGATTTTACGCTTATTTGAAGTTGATTTATTATGAAACAAAACTTCTATATTGTATGAAAGGTTTTGTGATATGTTTGACTTTGGATGTGTTATACCATTCATGGTTTATGGATGCAGTATTTACGTTTCGTATTCTAGTTTTACTATGAATGTTTATGTTATGTTTAAACCTTTTCATATGGGAATGCATTGGACTTAATATGTGCTGGGTGGAGCCCGCTATAGCTCCTCAATGCATCGGTAGGTCTCATGAGACAAAATAGTGTCTTGGAACAAGGCCTTGACAAAATATTATATGTAGTCTTGGAACGAGGCCTTGGATATGTGGTTATGATAGTCTGGCATTATGCATTCCATCATTATGAAAGTGGTTATTGATATTTCATGTGATTTTTCGATTTGTAGAATATCCATGTGAATAAGTAAATGGAATTATTTCATTTTATTTTTCCAATACTATGTTGAAGTTCATGTTTAAATGGCTTTTGTTTTAGATATACATTGCCTTAAATGTTTATTCTTATTTATGAAAGTTTCCTTTATATTGTTATCCTTACTGGGCATTTGAGCTCACTCATTTTCTATGTTTTATTTTTCCCAGGATGTGAAAAAGTAAATTATGAATGACCTGTAGGGATCTTATGTGGGGATAATAGTGTGGACTATGGAGACAATGTGTTTTTGTAGTAGTTTTTTTCTTTATGATGAAATGTAAAATGTTATGAATACATCTAGTGTTTCCAAGGCTACTAATCCAATCGGTCTTTTGAGATTTGATATTTTTTGTGATTATGCCAATGTTATGTAATAATGCACCGACTCTGGGTAACTAGGGTCGGGGTATTACAGTTGGTATCAGAGGAAGTTTAGTACAAACCTTGGAAGCTATATTTAGATAAACTCTGATTAGAGCACATAGACCTAAGATGGACTTTGAAGATTAGTATAGAAGAACTTCCTATAATTTTGGAATTATAGAGATTTTGTGGGTTTTCCAAGAAATGCATCCCTATCTGGATATGAGCAGTTAGAGGTAGCTCTGGCACAGATATACCTAGGGGTAAAACCCGAAAACACCACTTTGAGCTAGACTCGAATGGGAATTGGTGCACGACAACGGGCCTTGCTGCACTCTTGGTTACGACACTCCCGAGGGATATGCTTAGGATAAATCTCATTTTATTTACAAATCATTATGAAGGGTTTATGAGTATATATTTCCTCAAAGAAAACATTTTTTATGATTATGGATTATATCCATAAATAGTTCAATTTATGTTAAGTGTTTTATAAGTATATAATTATGTATTTTGATTCATAAACTGATCTAGTTTATTCCATTGTTTAGAAATTGCTCCTAGTGGAAGAAATGGAAATCGTATCATTACACGCACTCCATGTAGGGATTTCCATCCTTCTCAAGAAAATTATAGTGGAGCTGGTGATGCAACTGGTGCCAATCAGCTAATCATCATACTGGGACAACTCACTCAGGTTATGAATAATAACCTTACCTATATAGAGGACCCTGATCCGTAGCGTAGAGGATCAATGTTAGATCTCTTCATGAGGCCAAAACCACCAACGTTCAATGGGAGTACAAATAAATTAGTAGCTAAGCAATGGATAACTTCCCTAGAGAAAATATTTCAGGCTTTGGGGAGTAGTGAAAGGGAAAAAGTTATCATGGCAGTTTATCACCTCACTGGAGATGCTGATCAATGGTGGTCATTGATTCAAAACACGAAGGAAGATGATGAAGAATCAAATATGGAATAAAGGGAGTTCGAAGATCTGTTTTTATAAAAATACTTTCCTCATGACGATTGAGAAGATATGGAAAGGCAATTTCTGAGTCTGAGACAAAAGGAGGATGAGAATGTCACAAAGTATGAGGCTAACTTTACAAGGTTAGAAAGGTATGGTGGAGATTATATACGTAACCCAAGATGTAATATTGATCATTTCTTTGATGGGTTAAAACCATTTCTCCGTCGAGCATTAGTCTCACAATCCTTCTCATCGTACGAAGACATTGTCTCATGTGTTATCAAGACAGAAAAGGAATTCTCTAAGTCTTATGACATTAAAGCAATGAAAGAGAATATGAGATCTGCTGATCAATCTGGGAATGGAAATAAGCGGAAGAAGGGAAAGTTTAAATATCCATCCTATGGTAAATGTGGGAAGAAACACCCTGGTACTTGCTTGAAGGGAATGTGTGTCTATTACAAGTGTGGTGAGAAAGGCCACCAAGCTCGTGAATGCAAAGGGAAGAAGAAAGCTACCAATGTTCAATGCTACAATTTCAGGGAGATGGGACATTATGAAAATGAATTTCCTTTTCGTCAGGGGAACTTACCTCAGAAAAGGACAAGGGATCATGGCCAAGCTTATTCTATCACTACTACTGAGGTAGAAGCTCCGAAAGACGTGGTGGCAGGTAATTTAATGGTTTCCTCAAGTTTCGAAAATGCATTATTTGATTCTAGATCATCACACTATTTCATATCTTCCCAGTTTGCTATGAAAATTAGATATTTCCAATTTGATTTAACAATGGAGTTGTCAGTTAAAACACCTAAGGGAAGTATCATTGCAACAAAGTTTTGTGAATCAGTCCCCATTAGAGAACATAAATGTTCTTTATCTACTGATCTCATTGTCATACCTATGATTGAGTTTGATATAATCCTTAATATGGATTGGCTTTCGGACTATGATGCGAAGATTTATTGTAAGAAGAAGGAGGTTACGATTTTTGATGATGATGATAAGGAACACCATATCTTTAGAGTAGAATCATCACCACCTATTTCTTATCTAGATCCACCCCCAGTAGCTCAATTAAATTCAATTACTAGGGAGGAAGATAATGAAATTACTGTGGGTGAGGAAAGGAATGTTCAAATAGATGATGCACTTGTTGTGAAAGAATATGTAGATGTATTTCCGGAGATTTACCTGGACATCCTCTAGAATGAGAAGTTGAGTTTTCCATTGATTTAATTCTTGGATCAAGGCCTATATCGAAGACCCCATATAGAATGGCCACTGTAGAATTAGTTGAACTAAAGAAACAACTATAGGAATTGAGTAATCAGGGATTTATTCGCCCTAGTGTTTCTCCATGTGGAGCCCCCGTTCCTTTTGTTAAAAATAAAGATATATCTATGAGTTTATGTATCGACTATAGAGAGATCAATGCCATAACAATAAAGAACAAGTATCCCTTACCTCGCATTGATGATTTATTTGACCAACTGCATGGAGCTCAATACTTTTCAAAGATTGGCCTTCGATCTGGATACCATCAGTTGTGTGTAAATAAGGAAGACATTCTGATGACATCATTTCGAACTAGGTATGGGCATTACGAGTTTACTGTAATGCCTTTGGGATTGACTAATGCACCATCTGTATTCATGGATCTGATGAATAGAGTTTTCAAGGAATATCTCGATGAATATGTGGTGGTATTTATTGATGATATCTTGGTATACTCTAAAAGCTACGAAGACCATGAAAGTAACTTGCACATTATCCTGAAGACTATGAGAAGACATGAATTATATGGGAAGTTTAGCAAGTGTGAATTCTGGCATCATGAGATTTCTTTTCCTGGCCATATTGTCTCTAAAGATGGAATCTCTGTTGATCCTTCTAAGAACAAGGCAATCCAAGAATGGCCAGAACCTATGTGTATAATTGAGGTACACAGTTTTATTGGTGTGGAAGGTTATTATCGATGTTTCGTCTAGAATTTTGTACGATTGGAACACCCATTAATGAAGCTCACACGTAAATGGGTTAAATGTGATAGGAAAAAAGTGTGTGAAGAATGTTTCGAGGAACTGAAGAGAAGATTAGTCAATGATCATATATTGACTCTACCATCAGGGAATTATGGGTTTGTTATTTATAGTGATGCATCGAAGAAAGGACTTGGTTGTTTCCTTATATAGAATGATAGCGTTATTGCCTATGCATCACGACAGTTGAAAATTCATTTGAAAAATATCCTACTCATGATCTTGAGTTAGCAGCTGTGATCATTGCTTTGAAGATATGGAGGCACTACCTCTATGGTGAAAAATGTGAGATTTATACTGATCACAAGAGTTTAAAGTATATTTTCTCACAAAAAATAACTCAACATGAGGTAAAGGAGATGGCTTGAATTACTCAAGGATTATGATTGTACGATACACTACCACCCGGGGAAAGTAAACAAGGTGGTAGATGATTTGAGTAGAAATGATCATGGAGTTTTGAACAATATGAGAATTGAAAGGGATCCAATTTTCATGGATCTAGTGAAGATGGACATGGGAATAACCAGGGAAGGGAAAACATCTATTCTTTTTCAAATGGTTTCCAAAACATCTTTACTAGAAATGATTAAGAGTTCTCAGATCAATGATGAAGAATTTCAAAAAATGATTAAAGCTGTGAAGGATGGGAGATTGAGAGACTTTGTGTATGAAGATGGAATTTTGAAATTTGGGAAGAGACTTTGTGTTCCCGATATACCTGATCTAAAAAGAGAATTGCTGGATGATGCTCATTGTTCCAATTTCACTATACCCCCCAGGAGCACCAAAATGTATAGAGATTTGAAGGAAAATTTTTTGTGGGACAACATGAAGAGTGAGATTTCTGAATTTCTGTCAAGATGTATGGTTTTTCAACAAGTGAAAGCTGGAAGGCAACAGCCTGGAAGAGCCATGAAGCCTCTTCCCATATTGGAGTGGAAATGGGACAATATTACGATGGAATTTGTCATGGGGCTACCAAAGACTCCTAGTAGGAATGATGCAATATGGGTTAGTGTTGATCGTCTCACCAAGTCAGCACATTTTCTAGCTATAAGAGAAGATCTACCACTAGAACGTCTAGCAAGACTATATATTAATGAAGTTGTGAGACTTCATGGAGTACCCCTATCGATTGTTTCTGATCGTGATCCCCATTTTACTTCATGATTCTGGAAAAGTCTTCAGAAAGCCTTGGATACTGAACTTCATTTGAGCACTTCTTACCACCCTCAAACTGATGGACAATCAAAACTAACTATTCAAACCTTAGAAGACATGTTGAGATCCTGCTCCCTTGACTTTCAGGGTATGTGGGATCAATATTTACCTCTGGTAAAATTTTCCTATAACAATAGCTTCCATTCGAGTATTAATATGTCAACATATGAAGCGTTATACGGAAAGAGATGTCGCACACCAACCTGCTGGGATGACGTTGGTTAAAGAAAACTTGTAGGCCCAGAACTGGTGGAGGAAACGATGGAAAAGGTGAATGTAATCCAAAATCACATCAAAGAAGCTCAAAGTAGGCAGAAGTGCTATGCCGATAAAAGAAGGAAGGATTTGGAATTTCAAGTCGGTGATCATGTTTTCCTGAAGGTATCTCCATGGAAGGGAGTCATACATTTTGGTAAGAAAGGTAAATTGAGTCCCAGGTACATCAGACCTTTCTAAATTCTAGAACGAATTGGGGTTGTAGCGAAACAGATTGCCAATGCCGCCAAGTCTCTCCAAAGTTCACACTGTGTTCCACGTATCTCTATTGAGAAAATACATGCCTAACCCAATGCATGTGCTCACTTATAATGAATTAGAAATGGAACCCGATCTGTCTTATTGCGAAGAGCCCATCAGGATTCTTGTTATGAGAGAACAAGTACTGAGAAACCGGATGACTCGTCTGGTAAAAGTCTTGTGGAGAAACAATTAGATGGAAGAGGCAGCGTGGGAACCCGAGGAACTTATTATGAAGAACCACCCGATTCTTTTCATGCGATAGTATTATAGAAATTTTGAGGACGAAATTATTTGAAGGAGGGGAGAATGTAACACCCCAAGCTTCTACGGTATGCTTCACTTGGAATAATGCGATAGCGTGTGTTGTACGCAACATCGAGTTCTAACACACTACTCCAATCAAACTAGACGTTATGAATAGTAGTACCTACTTTTTGAAATTATATATATTTTATATTTCAAAATGGACTTCATTTTTGGATTCAGAATATCAAAATTATCCTAAGTTTAATTTTTGGTATTTTTCTGAGAACTTCCAATTTTTATGAATAGTGAAAATACTTAAAAACAACTTTTTTAATCAAAATAATTTATAGTGATAAATTATATTATTTACTGGTTTTAAAGTATAATTAGAATATATTATTACCATTTTATCCAATGGTGTTCATTAGAATTAATTATACATTGAAATTGGACATAAATAATTGTCAATCTTTTGATATATATTGTTTCTTAAAAACATGTTATTTGTGGTAACAGCGGGAATTAATTATAAAATTAATTAATTCAACATATATGTTTGGAATTTTGTAAAATATATATCATTTTTGAATTCGGAATATCAATTATATCTTAGGGTAAAATTTTGGCATTGTTCAGAAAAACAACAATTTTTGATAAATAGTGAAACCACTAAGTGGTAGTTAAAAAACAGAATTTTTCATAAAACATAATTTTACCACTTCTGTGATTGGAATTTAGAAAATCCGAGAGATACGGTTAATATCAAGGAGTAAAATGTGGTTCAATGAGATGAAAATAATTTTTGGTGAATTGTAACTTTTTACTTTTATTTACCACGGTTAAAAGTAAATAGTGTAATTAAGGGTACAAATGATATTAATATTACCCTAACACATGAACTAATTCTATTGGACAAGTGTATCTCGACCAAAAACAAGCTTAGGAATAAAATATTATCATTTAGGTCCACTTGGATTAGATTAGGACATTTATTAATATTTAATTCAAAGAAGAGTTAAAAGAGTTAAAATCAATGTTTATTTACTATAACATTTTTAATATACGATTATACATAAGAAAAATTCGATTGTAAATATTAATTAGAAATATAAAGTGATTTCCTACATAATTATATTTTATTTATAATTTTTAGACATTAAATAGTTTAATTTATTTATGAAATAATGATGATACAGTAATTATCATAATAGTGAAAAATTAAAATAATTGATATTATAAATACTCAAATAAATTTAATTTGAGACTTTTTATGAATTTAACAATTTTTCTAATATAATATGACATATTAGTATTGAGTTAATTTACTTTTTTCGAACTAATCATTCTGTTTTTATTTTCACAAAAATCAATTTTCCAAATAGTGTCAAAATTGACATAAAAGAGTTTTTTAAAGAAATTATTATATTATTAATTGATATTAAATTTCTAAAAATCTAAGGATCGTCCAAGAGACTTATATCATGATAGGTGTATCATTAATGGACCACTTGGGGGTCTCTTGGAGGTATATAGTACGTTCATTAACTATATAATATAAATATACAAAGTGACATGGTAAGTGTCAAACTAATTAACTAATAGTTAAAACTAAAAGATAAGATTAATATAATGACCCAAACTTGTCTAAATCCTATTGGTTTAGTGGTTTTCGACTCATCCCCACATTAAACTTTAAACAATTCACTTTTGAGCCATTACAAACCGAATATGAATTTGTTATAAAATAATATTTCTAGCTTTTCCAAAGGTGCCCCTCACCCCTCTTATAAAAGGGCACTCTCCCTTCTCATTAACCCACACCTTCAAAGCCTTTTGGCTCTTCCAAACTCTGCCCAAATACTCTCTAAACATCCCTCAATTTATCCTATAGGCCTTCCTTTAGTAGGAAGGCCAACCTATGAGCCCTTTTGATCAAATCAAAAGGAAGAACCTTAAGAAGGGGTAATGATTTCACCACCCTTTTCCAAGTCCTCTCTTCTTCCACTTCTTCATTCTTCGTTATTACCATTATAAAATAATAAATAAAGTATCTACTATATACTATAATATTATTATAAATATGGTACAACCATAATCAGTATTATATCCATCCTTTGAATGACATGTCACCAAATGTGCGTACATACGGCTTACCGTCTCCACGTCGTGGTGTAATTGTTATTTAATAAATTATTATTTGGATGGGTATAATAATGATGTGTAATTCATGTAAATAATAAATATAACATGATAATGATTCCGTATATATGATATAACATCCAATTATATATTATTTTAATATCAAAAGAATGATATTGTCGCTCATGCGTACGTACGGACTACCGTCTCCACAAACGTGATAAGATTCATTCTCCATCGTATCCATTAAAGTATAATTATCATTTGATGATTAATAATAGTATCAAAGGACTTGATATTATTATGTATATGGTTAAGATACATCTTATCCCTGACAAACATGTCTTACGTAACAAAACATATAAAAGAAAATGAGTAAGTTAACACCCGAAACAACGATAATACTAAGATATTATTAACAAATCAATGTTAAAAGATCATATATTATATCATATTAATATATATGATTCTTGTATAATTTAATAACAATCATTTCACCATTATACAGGAGGTTAACCTACCCCCAACCATGGAAATGTACAAGGTAAGGGTTTATTTCGCAATCTCTTCATTATACGAGGTTGTTTATACATAATAATCTACTGGGATCTCTTTATCATCCGCATCCATGTTTCTTAAAAATTTATTTCAAAACATTTTTATTATTAACATGAATATGGGTTAAATTTATTTATACCCTTGTTTTACTTTTTATAAGTGGTTTATAAATGAATATTTCCACCTTTTTCCAAACAAGGTGCTTTTTTAACCTTTTCGATAGAATTAAGTTAAGAATGCTTTCTTGACTTATACGGTGGGTGTGGCTATTTTTCACCGTTATGAAATCTTCAAAGCTTCCCTTATAATATTATAAGAATATTTTCAAAGAAAATGTTTTATTTTAGAAATATATGACTCTTAAATGATTTCAAAATAAAAGAGATATTTCTCTAAAAATAGTTTTGATTTCATCTATGTCAGCATCCTTTGATGTATTTTACGCTTATTTGATGTTGATTTATTATGAAACAAAACTTATATATTGTATTGAAGGTTTTGTGATATTTTTGAATGTGGATGTGTTATACCATTCATGGTTTATGGATGAAGTATTTACATTTTGTATGCTAGTTTTAATACGAATATTTATGTTATGTTTAAACCTTTTCATATGGGAATACATTGGACTTTATATGTGAAGGGTGGAGCCCGCTATAGCACCTCGATGCATAGGTTGGTCTCATGAGACAAACTAGTGTCTTTGAGCAAGGCCTTGACCAAATATATATTTTAGTCTTGGCACGAGGCCTTTGCTATGTGGTTATGATAGTCTGGAATTATGCATTCCATCATTATGAAAGTGGTCATTGATATTGAATGTGATTATTCGATTAGTAGAATATCCATGTGAATAAGTAAATGGCATTATTTCATTTTATTTTTTCCATACTATGTTCATGTTCAAGTTTAAAAGGATTTTGTTCTATTTATACATTACCGTAAATTTTTATTATTATTTATGAATGTTTCCGCTATATTGTTATCCTTACTGGGCATTTGAGCTCACCCCTTTTCTATGTTTTATTTTTCCCAGGATTTGAAGAAGTAAATTATGAATGGCCTGCAGGGATATTATGAGGGGATAATAGTGTGGACTATGGAGACAATATGTTGCTGTAGTAGTTTTTCACTTTATGATGTAATGTAAAACGTTATGAATATATCTAGTGTTTCCAAGGCTACTAAACCAATCGGTCTTTCAAGATTTGACCTTTCTTATGATCATGCCAATGTTATGTAATAATGAACCAACTCTGGGTGACTGGGTTCGGGGCGTTACAGTATGAAATCATGATCATAACCTAAAAATTTTCATACCCAATTTTCATAGTTCCAAAAAATGAGTGATGCCATAAAAAGTTATCATTTAAGAAAATCATAAGAGTCAAGAATTATCAAAATTCAATCACAAACCCAAAAGTTAAAATCATACTCATACAAAAATGTCATAAGAATGTGACACCATCATAGGCCTAAATGCTATATCATATGTCTTGATTAACTATAGAGACCGTAATATCACAGTTGATGTAAAATAAACCTATCACATATTATAATAGATCAAGAATAAAAATTGGGTTCCAATATCATAGTTGATAAAGAATTAAAAATTCCCATGGTGAATCGAGGATACCAAATCATTTCACATATTTATCTCATAAGATATAATGATTTTCTGAATTCATTAGAGGTACATAAAAGAAACCACCTATCACATAATAAAAACCACAAATTAGTGTTATAGAATATCATAAATAATTCATCAAATCATAGTATCATAATATCATAACCCTTGGAAAGGAAACATATTTAAAAAACATGGTCTCATTTCATCATCGCACAACCCAATGATAAAAACAGGTTTCATAATGCTTTCTTTATTACTTAATTCACCCTTGGGAAGAAATAGGCTTCATAGAATCATCATTAAATCATCATCATCATTAGACATCCATATAAATAATATGGATGGTATTAGATGATTATATCGCTAAAAAAGAAAACAATATTAAAAGTATGTTTACATATATTAAAATACATTTAAAATATCTTTTGGACATTTCTTTGAAAACATATGAATATATCCATGTCCATTGAATAATTTTTATATAATAATACTTAGAATATTGAAGAAATTGTATTTATTGAAACTAAAAATGGAATCTTATAATGGAATAATACATGTAAATAATGATCTTGACATTGAAAAAATTCTTTAATTCAATGTATTTTAAAAGTAAAAATTCATTTTACCCTTTTACTAAAACAAAAAGAAACATATTCAAAAAAATATTAGAAAGATAATTTTTTCAAAACATTCTAATGAAATTCAATGTTATTGATTTTGAACTTTTTAGAGAATTCCATTTAATGGATTGAATAATTTGTTTTTAATATCTTGGACATGGAAGACAAATTGTGTCGACCAAAGAGGAAATAAGGTGATTTTTAAGAAAAAACATTTAATGAATATTTTTAGGTACTAAAGAGTAAAAAATAGTACTAATACATAAAAACTAATGGAATTACCTATAAATAATAAAATATATTAGGATTAAAGGATAATAAAAATGTAGATTTACTATGTGAAAATTTAGCATTAATAAACCAAAAATTGATTGTGATTGGAACATAGAACCTGGACCCCAAGTCTCGTATTAATTCACACTTGTTTGAACCTCTTATATAATAAATTGTTATTCATTATAAAATTATTCAAGATAAAAATCCTATATATAATACCACATATTCTATAATTATAACATCATTTCACCTACTTATTAACAATTAATAATTTATATCACAGTTCTGTGTGAGAAAGGCTTCATTTTTCATCCATGATATGGTTCAATAGTCATGGTCCTTATAATTTGATCCCGACCCCATGATATCAAAAACATTTACCAAATCATTAGTTTCATAATTAATCTTTATATTAAATTTTACAACTAATAATATAAATTAGTGATGAAATATTAATTACATCACTTCTTGGAGATTATAGTCCATACATGCACATGAGTAATGTTTCCAATCGTTTATGGATGAAATAATATAAAAGAAAATAATAATTAAACTATATGGAAAAAATAATTATATCCTAAATATCATATATATTTTTTTAATCTATTATTATAACTATCATGTATAAGTGGTTATGAAAACAATATATTGGTTTGTGGAAGTGGTAGTCCACATTTACAAATGAGCGATAAATTCATTTCTAATTTGATGGAAATTATTTGAAAAATGATTCTTAAATAAAAATTTTAAAATATAAAATATTTAATATACTTTGTTAATTATATTAAAAAGAATACACAATATTTTTTAGAGGATAATGAATATGTAAAATTGAATGTACTTGGTTAATAGTTATACATCTTTGTAGAGAAAACCCTTTTGGCTTAAACCTTAAGACATATAATAATGGAATTATAGAAAGAAATGAAGTTTTAAACCTTATAAATGAAATCATAGATGTTATTTGTGTAGGTATTTAATGATATAGAAGGATCAAACATTTTTTAAAACAAATAATATGGTGTTCATTTTTATTGGTGAGGGAAAAACACACATGCGATCAATTAAAATATGAAATACCTTAATTATTATAATCATTTAAACTAGACCCATGAAAATGAAATTAAAATTTAATATTTTATTGGGTAAAAATAAACTCAACCAATCAAATTTGGGAGAGTTTTGTATAAATTTCAGGCATTGTATTCAAGTTAAACCACTATATACCCATTTCATCCTTAGCTGTGACAGCTTAATTTTTCACGAAGATTACATACCTATAATCCGGAAAATATATGTTGTACTCCTAAAAAATTTGTACATGATGTTTATAACATTTTAATCCATTTCATAATTTTTAATTTATCTTGGTATAATAAATTACCATAAATAATGAACAAAAATTAAAAGAAAAATAGTTTTTCAGAAAATACTTAATTTTGGTGTAAATGTAATATTACATTGAAATCACGTAAATATCTAGTTTCCAATTTTTTTTAATAAATAAAAAATTAAGGGGTTTTATATTTTGGTTTTTGCCATTACCAAATTGAAAAATCCAACCGTGATTTTAAATTAAATTTCTCAAAAATATTGTTTTGTTTGAATAAAACATAACATGTCTTCACAAAAGTCAATCTTGGATTTTCCATTTCGAAAAAATGTTTTCAAATGCAATTTTTGACCCCTTAAAAATATCATTGGGTATTAAAACATAAAATATTATAAATTAATGATTTACAGAGATTAGAAATCATTATTTTATATGTCAAACTTTATTTTACATCTTTTACTGAGGTGACCAATCTTTACCGAAAAGTGTACTCATAATGATAAAAAATATTTTAGTACCTATAATATTATATTAATTTTTTTATCTACAATATATATCCCATTTTAAAAGATTCAATTTATATATGTGTCCAAAAATAAATTTTAAATATTTATGAAAAATGGAATGAAACAATTTTATCGAATAATTCTTTTTTAAGCATTAAACTGGTTTTATTCTTATTCCAAGAATGGTGAATGGTGTTACCTAGTCAGGATCCAAGCATCACTGAAAGGGGGAGGGGTGAATCTATGATATATTTTTATTTATATTCCTCCGTGAACCTTCTTCTGAATATGAGAGATCTAAAATTCTGATCAGTTCTCTATACTTCTCTCGAGGGGGTATAAGAAGATTTCTAGTAATTTCCCACCAACTCTATAATCTTTTAGAAACCTCAACGCCATGAAATCATCAATCCATGGAGCTCCACAATTTTCATATAAATTCAGTCTGTTTCACCAAGCACCTCTTCTATTTTCCAAAATCAAGAAGCTCATCATAATTGCGAAGAATTCCATAAAATATTTTGTGCTACTGAAATTATCCTTCTTCCTTTTTTCCATTTCGATTCTCTTTCTTCCTTTGCGCCACCACAATGCTATTTCTACCTTTGATCCACAAAGCATACTTGAAAATCTCTTCACCTCTACCACTCAAGAATCATGTTATAATCATAAATAACACTATCAACATTCTTCATGTCTTCACAAAATGTACTTCATGAAGCATATCATTAAAAAATTCAACCCTATTCCATATTTTGATGATATCTTCATGGAAATCCATCTTAGACACTTGCTTCTCCCATACCGACCATTGTGATTAGCTACATCTTTTCTCCCCCTTTCCTTCATAATGAATGCATCATATGTTCTCCAACAAACATGTGATTTTTAAGAAATAAAGACCATAAATGGATGACCATATTTATCATGGAATGTATTTAAAATTTCCTATTTTTCCACACCCACTTATACAAAGTAAAGTGATTTCCTTTCTTCTAAAACTTCCTTGAAAACAATATAAAATACTTCTTACATCCAAAGAATTCATCAAGAAACTTGGTCCCAATAGTGAAAACATTAGATTAATATTTAAAAAAATTAGTGAATAAATAATATTTACATTTATTTAAAACCATTCATCAAAATAGATTTTTTAAAATTATTATTATAAAAACACATTATGCGAATAAATCCATTTTTCATAAAACATATCTTATACCTTAAAATACTTTTATTTTAATTTTTACCAAATTTATAATAATTGAAATATTTTTAATTAGGTTTAAAAAATATTTTTTCAAAATATAGTTATTTATTTTCATACTCTATTGCAGAGGCCAGGGTATCTATTCCCCATTAAATATTAATATTATAATAGTATATTGTGGTTTTTTTAAACTCAGTGTGGTATATAATGTGACCTATCATATAAATAAAATACATTTAAAGATAAATATATCATAAAATATAATGGGTTATATGTATGACAAGTATTTTTTGATTATTAATTAATATCACATCTGAACGAACCATGTGGTGGTCCCAAAAACTCTGGTTAGATAACACATGGTTCCATAGTGTTCACTCTTTTGCTATACATCATGTATCATTTTTCATTATACCTGGAAACCAAGTTGGACTATAGTATGTCATGTGATAGATAGACAACATGTGAATTAAATGGAAAACATGTTGGATGGATAGGGTTGAACATGGATCTATCACACTACACATTGTGGTAATTTTCTATACACTATGTCACTGAAGTGTTTTCATGGCTGAAAACATAGGGTCAATATGAATGGAATAATTTATATAGCATGTGTATTTAATATATTATGTGTATAGGATAGAAACCATGAATCATTAAGTAAAAATCATGTTTCCTTCAAATATGTTTTGTACCTCAAAAATGTCTATGTGTAGTACTTTTGAAGTCCCTAAGAGTGAACTACATACATTTCATGAAGTGAAGTACACACATTGTAGAAAGTGTTCTTATTCAATGTACTTTACATTTTTACATGGAATTATTAAATTTAATTAATTACTTAGTTAAACCACATTGGTAAGAGTTCATTGTGAACATATTTTGAGATTACACTCTAGTGATATGGTTCAATAGTCATGGTCTTTATACATTGATCACGTCCCCATGATATCCAAAACATTTACCAAATCATTAGTTTCATATTTAATCTATATATTATATTTTATGACTAATAATATAAATTAGTGATGAAAACATAATTACATCACTTTTTGGAGATGATAGTCCATACATGCACATGAGTAATGATTCCAATTGTTTATGGATGAAATAATATAAATGAAAATAATAATTAAAATATTTGAAAAAAATAATTATATCCTAAATATCATATATATTTTGTTAATATATTATTATATCCATCATGTTTAAGTGGTTATGAAAATAATATATCAGTTTGTGGAAGTGGTAGTCCACATGTACAAACATGCGATAAATTCATTTCTAATTTGATGGAAATTATTTGAAAAATGATTCTTAAATAAATTTTTTAAAATATAAAATATTTAATATAATAAATTAATTATTTTAAAATGGATACACAATATTTTAATGAGGTTATTGAATATGTAACATTGAATGTACTTGTTTAATAGTTATACATCTTCGTAGAGAAAACCCTATTGGCTTAAACCTTAAGACATATAATAATGGAATTATAGAAATAAATGAAGATTTAAACCTTATAAATGGAATCTTAGATGTTATTTGTGTATGTATTTTATGATATATAGGGATTAAACATTTTTTAAGACAAAGAATATGGTGTTCATTTTTATTGGTGAGGGAAAAACACACACGGGATCAATTAAAATATAAAATACCTTAAATATTATAATCCGTTAAACTGGCCCCTTGAAAATGAAATTAAAATTTAATATTTTATTGGGTAAAAATAAACTCAAAAAATCGCATTTGGGAGAGTTTTGGATAAATTTCAGGCATTATATTCTAGTTAAACAACTATATACCCATTTCATCCTTAACTGTGACAGCTTAATTTTTCACGAAGATTACATACCTATAATCCGCAAAATATATGTTGTACTCCTAAAAAATTTGTACATGATGTTTAAAACATTTTAATCCATTTAATAATTTTTAATTTCTCTTGGTATCATAAATTTCCATAAATAAAGAACCAAAAGTAAAAAAAAAATTGTATTTAGGAAAATACTTAATTTAGGTGTAAATGTAAAATTACATTGAAATCAAGTAAATATTTAGTTTCGAATTTTTTTTGTTAATAAATAAAAAAGTAAGGGGTTTTAGATTTTGGAATAGGCCATAAAAAAATTGAAAAATGCAACCATGACTTTAAATTAAATTTCTCAAAAATAGTGTTTTGTTTGAATAAACCATAACATATCTTCACAAAACTCAATCTTGGATTTTGAATTTCGAAAAAATGTTTTCAAATAAAATTTTTTAACCCTTAAAAATATCATTGGGTATAAAATAATAAAATTTTATAAATTAAAGATTTATGGAGATTAGAAATAATTATTTTATATGTTCAAATTCATTTTACATCTTTTACTGAGGTGACCAATCATTACCAGAAGGATTACTCATAATGATAAAAAATAATGTAGTACCTTTATAATTATATTAATTTTTTTATCTGAAATATATATACCATTTTAAAAGATTAAATTTACATATGTGTCAAAAAATAAATTTTAAATATTTATGAAAAATGGAATGAAAACAATTTTATAGAAAAATTCATTTTTAAGCATTAAACTAGTTTTATTCTTATTCCAAGAATGGTGAATGATGTTACCTAGTCAGGATCCAAGTATCACTGAAAGGGGGAGGGTTGAATCTATGATATATTTTTATTTTATATTTGTCTTTTTGGAAATAACCTTCACCACATGTTAAGGAGTTCTTTCCCTGCTGAACACACCAAACTACAGGAACGCATGATTTTCTAGGTTCACTACTCAAAAAGAGTAGTTACATCCTTGGTATGGTATGGAAGTAATCTAGTACCACAAAATCCACTAGAATACAATCCATTGATGTTGAATAAAAAAGTAGGATATTCCCTTTCACTCGTATAGTACATGGGAGATAATCCTAAATTATATTTGTACCCTCTTAGCACAAACAAGGTAATGCAATATCTATGTGCTTCTTGACAAACCATCACAAATATGATAATTGAAAAAAACTATTCACTTTACTATCCAGAAGATGATAAGAACTAATTAGACGTCATAATAATACATATTATTATACCCCAGTCATATCTTGATCCACTGGAAAGTACTTCTCACTTAATTTGGGTATTCAAATATTCAACTCTCAGATCTCCTTTGCGAAGCTCCCAACTTCGCAAAGCACTCTAGTTTGAAAATATCTCTAGTTCAAAAATCATAATAGAGAAAAGATCTCACTATTTAATGGTGTATAGATTATTATTTTTGAAGATCACTTCTTTTGAAAAGCTTAATGGCTCGCCACAAATTTCTTTTCATGCGCGGAGCTCACTTCCCTTATAGTGCTTGTTTTCTCCATGAACCTTCTTCTCAATATGAGAGCTCTAAAATTCGGATCAAGTCTCTATACTTCTCTCGAGGGTGTATAGAAAGATTTCTAGGTATTTCCCACCAACACTATAATATTTTAGAATCCTCAACGCCAACACATCATCAAGCCACAGAGCTCATCAATTTTCGTATAAATTCAGTCTATTTCACTAATAAACTTTTCTATTTTCAAAATTCAAGAAGCTCATCATAATTGCCAAGAATTCCATAAAATACTTTGTGCTACTAAAATTCTCCTTCTGCCTTTTTTTCCATTTCTATTCTCTTTCTTCCTTTGCACCACCATAATGCTATTTCTTCCTTTGCGCCACAAATCTTACTTGAAAATCACTTCGCATCTGCCACTCATGAAGAATGTTAAAATCATAAAGAACACCATCAACATTCTTAATGTCTTCAAAAAATGTACTTCATGAAGCATATCTTTACAAAATTAATCCCTTTTCCACATTTTGATGATATATTCATGGAAATCCATCTTATACACTTGCTTCTCCCATACCAACCATTGTGATTGGCTGCATCTTTTCTCCCCCTCTCCTTCATAATGCATGCATCATAAGTTCTCCAACCAACATGTGATATTTATGAAATAAAGACCATAAATGGATCACCATATTTATCGTAGAGTGTATTTAAAATTTTCTATTTTTCCACACCCACTTATACAATGGGAAGTGATTTCCTTTCTTCTAAAACTTCCTTGAAAAGAATAGACAATACTTCTTGCATCAAAAGAATTCATCAAGCAAATTGGTCCCAATAGTGAAAAAAATTAGATGAATATTTAAAAAAATTAGTGAATATATAAAATTTACATTTAATTAAAACCATTCATCAAAATTGGTTATTTTAAATTATTATTATAAAAAAACATTATGCAAATAAATCCATTTTTCATAAAACATATCTTATACCTTAAAATACTTTTATTTTCATTTTTACCAAATTTATAATAATGGAAATTATTTTAATTAGTAGTAAAAAATATTTTTTAAAAATATAGTTATTTATTTTCATACCCTATTGCAGAGGATAGGGTATCTATTTCCCATTAAATATTAATATTATAATAGTATATTGTGGTTTTTTAAACTCATTGTTGTATATAAAGTGATCTATCAAATAAATAAAATACATTTAAAGATAAATATATCATAAAATAAAAAGAGTTATATGTATGACTAGTATTTTTTGATTATTAATTAATATCACATCTGAATGAACCATGTGGAGGTCCCAAAAACTCTGGTTAGATAACACAGGGTTCCATAGTGTGCACTCCTTCGGTATACATCATGTATCATTTTTCATTATACCTGGACACCAAGTTGGACTATAGTATGTCATGTGATAGATACACAACATGTGAATTAAATGGAAAACATGTTGGATGGATAGGGTTGAACATGGCTCTACCAGACTACACATTGTGGTAATTTTCTATACACTATGTCACCGAAGTGTTTTCATGGCTGAAAATATATGGTCAATATGAATTGAATAATTTATATAGCATGTGTATTTAATATAGGATGTGTATAGGATAGAATCCATGAATCATTAAGTAAAAATCATGTTTCCTTCAAATATGTTTTGTACCACAAAAATGTCTATGCGTAGTACATTTGGAGTCCCTAAGAGTGAACTACATACATTTCATGAAGTGAAGTACACACATTGTAGAAAGAGTTCTTATTCAATGTACAATACATGTTTCCATGGAATTATTAAATTTAATTAATTACATAGTTAAACCACATTGGTAAGAGTTCATTGGGAACAGATTTTGAGATTACACTCTAGTGATATGGTTTTATATAATATAAATACTTAATTAATTCCATGTACAAATTTTAAATATTAATTCATCTATGGTAAATGAATACCATATAATCAACATATTAAATTATACATGTATCATATTTTTCTTTTTTTGGTGTGTCCTTAATTTGATATGATATGCCATGAAATTACAACAAATTCAATTTACAGAATATTTCGTGTGAGTGAATTATATAATATCAGGAACATATTGAGTAGTTCATACATGTACCGGTCGAGATGCATACAAGTACAATATTATATACCCATTTAATCACTTTTAAATTAAAATTAAATAATTAATTTTAATTAGAATCATAGAGGATTTTAATTTATAGTATAATTGGATGTAATAATATAAAAATTATTAATTTTGAAATAGTGAAATTAATTTAATTAATTTTAGTCTATTTAATGTTATTGGGGAACTAATTGAATTGATTGATCACATTTTTATAATGGGTATTTACTACATCTTTATGACTTATCATGTTCCTTGATCAGACCTATGTATTCATTTTATATTTAATATAATTTTTTTCTATAAGTTTTCAATTATTTATTATTAAACTAAATATGATAGTTTTTTAGTTACCTATCCCTTTGTTCTTATGTAAAACTATAATTTCTATTATTTTTATGAAATTCCCCTTAACTGAACCTTTGGTTCCCTCACTTTTGTGTCACTTTAAAATATATGTAATAAAAGGAGTATCAAAATTCATATGGATTTAGTTCAAGGTGGATTTCATGCAGAGAATATTCAAGATGGAACCAAGATGAATATAACATGGGTGGTTCTTTGATAAACAAGTAGAATGCTAAAAAATTACAAGACCTTAACAAGGAGTTTTCTATTAGGGATATATGTTGATTTATTACCTATTAATAAATAAAGCATTTGATAATATCCTAAACTCATAATTTGTATATTTATTTATTTAAGTCAATGCATTATTTATTTTAGGCATGAAAGTGTGATATCTAATAAATAATTGATTTAATATGAAAAGATGTAATTAAAACTAAAGGATTATGCATAAATGTTTTATCAGTACTCAATTAATCACTTATTAAATATCAACATAATAAAAAAAATTAAAAGATAAAACATGATTATTTTTTCATAATAACAAAATCTCTCGAGTTAATATTCTGTTAACATTCCCTGGATTATCAAAATTAATAGAAACCATTATTATAATGCTATAGTGAGGTAAACTTTTTATTATTTTGGAATCTTACCTAAGATAATGGATTGAATTAATAAAACATGTATTGAATTTGATGGTCATAGTTTGATCAATACAAATTTTGAAGCTTATATTTAGTAAATCTAAGATACGATTTTAGGATTGGGGAGTATACTCTACAAAATATAGAGAAACAACCCCAAAATTTGAAATACTTCATACTAAAACTTTCTTTTCGTTTTCATGGCCATATTATGGATAATAATTAATGAAATGTGGACCCATTCTGTAAAGATTTCTAAATTATTGGTATATTTTAAATTCATTTGTAATGGAATGAGAGGAATGATAATATAATGGGAGAATTAATAAAATTAAAATAATAATAATTATATCTCTTTTGATTTTAAATCACAAAATATACTAATAATCTATGTTATTATTTTATAATAAATAATATTTTATCAATCACTTTTTCCTTATGATAAATAATAGAGAAATACTATCTCCTAACTCGATGTGAATTACACGAATGTTTTAGATTCTTATAATTTGTGTTACACCAAACACATAAATCTTAGATTCCAAACCCCTCATTCACATATCTAGCAACTAAGGAGGAATGTGATGAGAAGTTCATTATCCCAAAAAATTTTTTTAAAAGAATATCTAAATGTTTAGTGTTTAATGTTGTTATAATTGTATATAAAACTAATGAAGTAATATAAGAACATTTAATCCTATATTATACTCTAGTATCTACAGTATATTTTGCAGGAGAGAGGATGATAAGAACCATTTGAGATATCCAAGGAAACCTTCACAAGAATGCATAGAGATGGTGCACCAGCTGGGCCATAGATAGTCAAACACATTGGATACATTGAATATCTAGATGTTATAGGCTTTATGATGCATTAAGAACTATACAATAATAAGATTATTTCATCACTAACTCATAGTTTCTCTAGTTTTATTGTGAATTATAATAAAAAAAACATATAGAATTATCTATATAATATTATCTTTATAATTAATCAAGTTGAAAATGATAATGTTTGAAAATAATTATATCCATATAATGAATTAATTGAATGGATAAATCAAGGTATCCTAGAATAAATCTATGTTACATGTTTATTCACAAATACCTTACATGAATAAGGTGATATAGTGAAAATAAAGGGAACAATGAACTATTTTTTTATGGAAAGAATATCCACTATAAGAAAAACTACATCCATACAATGAATTAAGGGAAGGATTCATGTGAAATATTGATTGATTTTAAGAATTCTACTACTACAAAATTTGGTAACAAATTCAAAATTTAGTTCTCATATATTTATTCAAATATTGGAACCATGTATATTTAGGGATATTATCTAAGGTGAGCATGATCTACTAGTTTCCAAGAGAGATAGAATTACTATTGTATACATTGGGGACTGCCACATTAATTTTCATAATAGAATTACCATGGTTCTAAAATATTGTTATTATGTTCCATTAGTCACTTAATCATTGTTTCTATGTCCAAAAATGATATATATTGATTAATTTTATAGTTCATAAATAAGTGTTTCTTCATTTATAATGAAAAAAGTTGTTATGTTAAATGATATTTGAATGAAAATATTTACATGTTGGATTGGAAAAACAAAGTTGTGGGAATGAATAATAAAGATATTTCCCCTAAATCATACCACACCAAAATATAGAATCACTGGCTAGGTCATGTACACATAAATATTTTGACTATATTACTCCATGATATATATTTGGATTCATTTTATATAAAAAACACTTGGTGTATGTTAGGAATTTTTATAAGGAAAATGACCAAATCCCTATTTTGTGTAAAATTTCAAAATTTTAAGAAGCTTATTGAGTTGGTTCATATAGATTTGTGTGGAAAATTTCTAGTTAATGATAGGGATGGATAATCATACATAATAACATTTAATAATGTCTGTGTAGATATAGTCTTGTCTTACTGATGAGGTATGATATAGATTCATTTACAGATTTAAGGAATATAAGAATGATGTTGAGAAACATATTTCTAAAAATATTAATAAAATCTACTCTAAATGTGGATGATAATTCCATAATCAAGACTGTATTAATTAATTACATGAGTTTCTTATGTTATCCCTACTCACTACTCCTAATACAAAAAATTGAAATAGTTTAAGCTAAAAGAGGAACAACACCTATTAAATGTTTTGTGATCAATGGGGATTCATGTGAGTCATATATTATCTTTTTGGGATATGTATTATAAATGGAAGTATTAATACTAAATAGAATAAAAAAAAGTATCCAATGGTAGTCTATATTTGTTTTTTGGAAATAACCTAATTTTCCCCCATTTACAATAATGGTGTTACAAAATTCATGTTATGGGTAATTGTAGTAGAAAACATGAACCCACCTAACTATGTTTATATTTATATGGTATCCAATAGAAACTAAATGGTATTGCATATGTGATTTTTTAGATATTAATATTTTTGACAACAGATGCCACATATTTATTGAATGGGAACATATCTTTGATGGAGATAGTATAGGATAGATATTATTTCATAATTACTAGGCTCAAGATATAGAGGAGTTTTTATAGGAACAAATGAAAAAAATCCCTATGGATTAGGATGTTCTAGAGACATAATTACCTTATAAGAGTAGGAGTGAGGTTATAGAACCATATCGATATGGTTTTATAGACACCATTGATGGTCACTCGTTATTATTTTATTATAATGATCCTTCAACCTACAAAAAGTAGTATGTTGAATATAAGATGACAGATGGAAAGAATCTATGAATTTCGAAATTGATTCTATGTACCACAAATAAGTAAAAATTTTTGTAATTCCTCTAGAGGATGTAAATAACATTAGTTTTACAATGGTATTTCAGAATAAATTGGACATGAATAGACAAGTCAGTATATATAAGTTGTGATTAGTTGAAAAAGGGTCCAAAAAAAATAATGTAATAGACTATGATTAAACATTTTCTCCAGTTTCTATTCTAAAATAAATATGTACTCATATTTCCATAGAAACTAATGGGGACTATGAGGTTTTTAAAATAGGTTTAAAAAAATTCCTTAATGATAACCATCTGGAAGATATCTATATTAAAAACCTAAAGGTTTTGCGACTCCAAAGGATTACCATGTGGTACAAGAGTTGTAGATGTCTATTTATATATTAAATAAAGAATTCATGTAAAAGTATAATCTATTTGATGAATCCATAAGAGAATCTGGATTCATAAGGGATGAATATGAGGTGTGTGTCTAAAATTAGTTTAGTGGTCATGTGGTCAGTTATATAACAGTTTATGTTGATTTCACAATACCCATGGAAAATAAAATTTCAATCTTAAATTCTTTTAAATATTGGTTGAAATGATTCATTTATATGACAGACTTAAGTAAAGTGACATATATTCATGGGATTAGGATCCATTATGATATATCTAAAAGGAAAATTATACTATAAAAAAGTACATATATTTACATGTTTGTGAAGATATTGTATATATAAAAATTCTAGAGGGTATTGTTTATTCGTTAAAAATACATTCATATTTCCAAGAAAATTTTTATCTAGAAAAATAAGGAAAGATAAAGGATAGAAATGACTATATATGAATTAGTGATTGCATGAACCATGTATTTTATGATATATTTAAGGATAAATGTCACCAATTACATAAAGAAATTAAGAATATATAAATATGAAATTTCTAGATTCCATTAGATAGTATTTAAGACTTTATATAGGTATCTAATGTGTGCTACTAACATTTTGGTTGTCTATAGAGGATATAAAATACTAGTCAACATTGGAAATAGAGATGATAGTTTCTAAATAGATAAACATAATATGAAATAATATATTGGATACATATTTACTCTCAACTATGGTTATATAAATTTTAAGAACTATAAATATGCCTTGGTTGATGATTCTATAGTCAAGAGAAACTACATTACGACTTTTGAAATCTCTAAAGTAGAAGTTTGTATTTGGAACATCATCCAAGATATTTAAAGGGTTATATGTTGTAAATTAACTATCATAATCTATTATGATAAAGATACAATACTGGATATTGCAACGTATCCATGTTCAAATCAGAAGTTGAAGCACATATGTCATAATTATTATATGTTGTGGTATTTTTTTCAAAGAGACAACATCACATTGAGAAGAGTTTATATAGAAGGAAATGTGGTCGATCCATTAAATAAATCATTAATATAGTAAGAAATTGATCATCATGTGAGATATAGAATACTAAAATGCAATGGTACTCTGGTTTTGTACAAGTGTGATAATTTTGTAGTTGGTGTCTTAAAAATAACTTTTTACACATTAGATTTCATGGATATTTAAAGAAGTGAATATTAATTAAATTATATCATTACATATCATTCAACGTTCTACATGAATTTATTGTAATGATGTCATAATGTATTTTTTTCTTTTAAAAGTTTATAAAAAATTTCTGACTATAATGAAAACATTGAAATTACATGATGATATTATTAAACATTGTTCTATTGTAATTTAACATCATGTGATAGGGAACTTAGTATGTTTTATGGTTAGGTGTGAGTGTTCATAAGTGGGTGAAACATAATCTCATGAAGATCACACATGGTAATATCCAATTTCATGCATTTACGTTATTTTATTAAATATTATTATTTATTTAATAATAATTAGTCTCTTTATTGGGTTTTGGACTGAACCGTGTAAATGATTTTAAAACCATTGGATTTTAAGTAGGGGAAAATTATTGGAAAATTATTAGTAGAAACTATGAAGAAAATATATCTTCCATTTTTATAGAGGAGACCATATGTTAGACACATGATTTCCATAATCATGTTCCTTGACCATAAGAGGTGCCCTAAGAATCCTGTGTGGGGTTCACAATTAACAGACTATTTGACAAACCATGTAGTCAAACCATGAAGGATGTCTGGGAGATTATGTTTTTTAAAATTATTATTTTCATATATTTATTTTATACAAAAAGGGGTCTTCTTTTCATCTCCATTTCCATTTTATGCATTCCTAGCCGAATAAGCTCCAATTGGCACAACACTTATCCTCCTAACCCATATTTTTAAGTATTTTTTATATTATTCTTGCTTATACTCCGAACAAGTTAGGGTCTGTCCCCATATGTTTTAAGCTTTTTTCCTTATTATTTGATTTTTTTGTTCACTCCCTTATGTAGAAAATGACATTGGTGAATCCAAAACAAATTTTTGCCTTTTTTGGTTCATTTGGATGTATAAGGTTCTCTAACACTAATTTAGGTGCCTTGAAGCTTTTTTTGTAGAAAGTGATGAGTTATATAATATTTTTGGGTCAGTGTTCTTCCAATAGTCTTCATTTACCTAATATTAATTAGGAATTTTGTGATTTTTGGGATTCTCTTTACATTATATAGAATTTCTAAAAACATCAATGTTGGAACACGCCTCAATTTTCTATGTTCTAATGTTCCCTAGTGATTCAATATATGTAACTCTTTGTTCAAGAATTTAATTTCGAAATAAATTTCATGATTTTTTTAGGTGTTTTAATTATATTTTATGTAAATATATTATATAAGAGGAATGAAATTTTTTGAGTGGGTTTCCATCAGTTTTTTTCTAATTTCTATAAGATTCCTCCATGGATTTATTTTAGTAAAACATGTTTTCAAACTTTTCCTAAAATTTAAAAAATCTTGGCAACATTATTTGATTTTAAAATGGGTTATATTGTTTAAATTGATGATGAAAAGGATGGTTTTGTCTCCCAATTGGTTTCTCCCAAAATTCCACGTGGGAAGCTTGGTTTCCAAGAAATATGCAAATATTATCTAAATCTCATTATATATTTATAACATGTTTATTAAACATATACATATATATATAAAGATATCCTCTTTGTACATATTCTTAGTAGGATGAGTGAATATGTACATTGGTACAAGGGGTATATATATATATATATAATGATGCTTATGCATGGAAGTGAAAATATGTAATTGGAATATGAAATATTTAGTTTAATGTGTTAATTCAATGGAACACTGTTTCCCACCAAATTATGAGGACCAGTTGACACATTGAATTGTACCATTTCTAATAAAATTCCTTTTCAGGAATGCTATATGTTTTTGGAATCAGGATGGGCATTGAATTTTGGGGAAATTTAAGAAATGTATATTGTATTTTTTATGCCCATAAGGGGGCCAATGTATCTTGTGTGAATCATTGATATGGAAATAGGTAATTAACATAACAGTATGTTTATAGGTTTGAAAGTTAATTGTTTTATAGTGATAAATGAATTATATGTTTGTTTATGATAGTTTGATAAAACTAAAAACCATTTTTATGACATGTAATTCCTTATGTAGTTAGGAGGTATATCTGAAAATAAATGCTCTTCTAGTTTAATATTATGATCTTACTCATGGACATAAGATGGAATTGTTTTATTTATGTGGAATACCCCTCAGTCAATCTAGTAATGGTGACATCATTTTATGGGGTGAGTTGATAGTTGGTATTTGGAACTGATGGATGTCCCCTTTGTGGATGTAGATAGATTTTTCCTCAGTAATATTGAATTGCTTCTATGTTCCCATGAAACATATTTGACATATAAGATACCTTCCTCTTCTTTGAAATTTTTTTATAAAGTAATTTCTACTACAATGTTCTCTTACTGAATGTATTGTTTTATCATATCTCACTTCTCACAAATGGTTTATTGGAAATCGTTCATTATCTAGAAAATAGTATGAAAAAAATGGAAATGAGTGTTTATGATGTATCAACATTCGACATTCTTTTAATAGAACTGAAAATATTATTTTCAATATTTATATTTTCAAACTAGAAAGATACATTTATTTTAAAGGTATAGAACATGGAATAATTTCTATTTTGGAATACCTAATGAGATTGTTACCCTTTCCTATATCATTACCATTTTTTGTTTGTATATTATGTCTTAGTTGTTCCTTCCTATGGGGTTTTGTTGTTATATTAGTAGAATACTAACCTTCATTTTTATAAAGATGAATATTTATAATTTAAATTTATTTTAGTTTCATTCAACACATTGGATACATAGGCCTCTGAATACATTTCATGTATTAAGGGTAACTATATATACCAGTGGATGAAAAAAAGGCATTAGTTAGGAGTCTTTTTATTGTAATAGATGAAGGTTTGGGGCAATGGAGTTTTGTTTTCTTGTTCATTTTATATATTTCATATAATTGGTTGTTTTATTTATTCCAACATATTTATTGTTTTTCATGGATATATGGTTTATGAATAAGATATTCTACAAGTTTATTTAAAATATTCTACTCTTTGTATTCATTATTTTTTTGAAGATATCATGATCATGTAGGGATTATTCTATGTCCAAGAAGTTGTGGAATACTTTTAGGATTGGGAACTCCCTATGGGACTTGTCATAGGCTATGTTTGACATCTGATAGAGGGAAATTTTGGGATGGTTGATGAAAACTGGTATTAGAGAAGAACATTTTTATTTGGGGGTTTGGTAGATTGGATAAGGGATGTGGATACTCGATATCTTGGTAAAAAACGGCATCATGAACTCTTGACTCAAGCTTCAAATTTCTAGTGATATTTAGGTTTTGAGTCTTTTGATCAGTGTGTTATTTGTTTTTATTAATTTAGGGATGAAAATAGAAGTGAAAAAGTTTTACTTGGTGAGAGAAAATGTCTTGACAAGCCATGTGGATCCTATGCACATGGTTTTTTATGGATCCCTGTTCTTGTTGATCATTTGAAACATGGTCCCCCAAGCCATGCAACAAAGTTGCAGACTGACATCAATCCCCTCATGAAATTATATGTTTGAATTTTTTTATTTTATTATATTTTGAGTATGGAATGGTGCATTATTTTTAGAAATGTGAAAGTATTAATTTTAAAAAATATATATTTTGAAATGGTGTGATTTGGGATATAATGGTAATAAATGAGTTTTCTTAAATAAAAAAATTGAAATTTTTTTGGGCTTCTAATTATAGGTTTTCATAAATAAGAAAAGATTTAATTTTAAATGGTGGGAATTTGGTTTAAAATAATAAATAATTCAGAGTTTTAGTAATATAATTTAGGGTATTTTTGAATAGATGTGGGAATTTTATAATGTAAATATGGTTTTAAGAGTAAATGGAATGTTTATAAATTTAAACGAGGGTTTATAAAATATTTATAATGATGTAATTTTATTTGATTTCAATGAATATTTTTATCAAATATTTTCATAATTTTAAACTGAATTCAGAGAATGATTATGTGCTAAAAAATTTAATTTTCTCTGTTTTATAAAAACATAGGGGTTGATCATTTTTAAAATTCTTATTTTTTCCAAATAATTATCTTTAGAACATTAAAATAGTATTTTAAAGTTTATTTTTATGGTTCTAAACAAGGGTGTATAATTTTTTATTCATTTAAATGGAAATGGGGGTTTTTTCAATTGTTTATATTTAGAAATAGGTATTTTGGCCCTATATATTATGTTGTTTATCATTATTCTTATAGAATGTTTTGGATGAAATACAGTGATATTTTCTCTCTAGGTTGCCTTCCTCCCATGGTCTTCATGTTTTCCTCGACTAGATTATGGATGGATATCTCTTTAGGAGACTTGTTCTTTTCAATCCTTGATATATATATTTTGTGGAGTGTTTATTATTTATCATGGATTTATGGTGAATCATTGTTGAGTTAGAACATGGTTCATAATTGAATTCTCTCAGAAAAATGATGATTACCATAGATATTCCCTTCTCTCAGTGTTTGTGTGTTTGTGTGGTCGATTGGGTATCAAGGTATTTATAGGAGGCTATCCATTCCATGTGTTTTTGTGGGGTTTCAGAGAGTGGATGTATTGGGTGTTTTCACATATTACTAAGATGGGTGTTTCCATAATGTAGGTTGTATCCTACCATGTTCTTAGATTAGTTACATGAATTCAACGAGGATTCATTATTTTATGTATGATGTCCCTTGGTACATTCCCTTCTACCTCTATTCTCTAGAAATCATCAATTCATATTCATTGGTCATGTTTTATTTGTTGGAATTATTGGCCTAAAATACATCCAATCATTTATTAACCTTTTTTGTTCTTGATTAGGATAAGGATTATAACTTGTAGTTGAGATAGTGTTTTATTATGGTACAGATAGATTATTAGGATTTAGAATTTGTGAATCCTCTTTTTCATTTGTTGATTTTTTGAGCCCCTCCCTTTTATATTGAGTTTCTAAATCATTATAATAATATCATTATTTCATATTAATTGGTATTATTAGCTACCTTGGATATTTATTGTGCATGTGGGATTCTTATATGATGGAGAAAATGTAATGGGAAAACCAATATGGATGTGATCCTTTTTATGAAATATTAGCCTTATTGATCTATGATTTTTACCCAGTAACTCCCACCAAAAGGTCAAATTGAATTGTGGTTTGTTTGTAGCTATACTTGCATCATTTCTATCATGTACCTTTACATTTAATTGTTCCTTGGGTGTTGAGGTTGCACCTTGTGGACTGAACCTTTTCCTTGTTATATGTAATTTCACCCATTATAGGATCTTTTTATGGTTTTCTGATTAAAAGGAATTAATAAATTTAGTTATGTACCATTTCCATATTTTTGATGATTTTTTAATCATTGGAGGTAATTTCAGTAGAATGTTTTCTTTTCTAGATTGTCTTCTTTATGTGGGAGTTGGACTTCATTACTTATGAATCAACTATTTCATCCACATGAATTCATTAAAGATGAATTTTTATAGTAAAGAGAGTTTTCAGAACCTGACCTTATTTTGAAATTTTTTTGTTTATTTCATTTTAATTATTCTTGTTCTTTAGTTTTGTGTTGAACTGAATAATATTTTAAAATCTTTAGATTTTCAGAATTAGTGCATGATTGGTGCTTGGTTAATATAAATCTTGGTAAAATCATGTGAGGGTGTAATCCAATTTTATGGGGAGAAAACCATAGACAATGCATATTTTTTTCAATAGTGTTCCCTAACTAAGAAAGGTACCCTAGAATCCAATGTGGGGTACATGTTTGGCACATAGTTTGACCAACTATATGGTCAAACCATGCTTAATTTCTAGGGTTTCATAATTTTGTAATATTCCATTTACCCTGAATTATTTTATATTCCAAATGGGGTCTTATCCCCCTCTGTATTTCCAATTGACACATACATAGCTAGGGGATTCCTTGCTTCTATGCCACCACTCTTTCTAACCCAACTCCTTAGTGATTTTTCCTTCCATTATTGTCTGTGATATTCAATGGTTTGGGTATATCATCATATGATTTATTCTTTTTTCAATTGACTTTTTTATTTTTTATCTCTCTTTTGGTTCACATGAGTTGGGTTAACACTAACCCATTTTTATTATTTTTTGGATGTTTTTTTTCTTTGTTTATTGATCCCCAATTGGGACTTATTTTAAACACAACTATGGAAGGTGATGAGTGCTCCATAATTTTACGATTCATTTTATTAAAGTCTTATTCTTGGGAAAAAGTTTAATTAGAAATTTTATGATTTATGTGTTTATATTTTTCTCTCTGAGCATTTAAAACCTCATTGATGTTGAATTGTCTCTTTATTTGCTAATAAAATTGGTTATACCTCATTTAAATGTTATTTTCCCAATGTTCGAGCCTTTAAATGGAAAAATATAATAATGTTATTTTTAATGGGTAGTTTTATTTTATGAGGGATGTAATATATTATAAAAAATCATTTTTATGGTTGGAGTGGATTTTCTTAATGTTTTTAATAATTTCCTAATGTTTTATCCATATCATTATTTTTCTAAAACATGTGTTCAAACATTTTTTGAAATGTCCTCTATCTTTAGTGATTGATTTTTTTCCAAGAAGATTCTTTTTTTCTTGTAAATTGAGGGTGGTAATTATTTTTTTGTCTCATAACCTGTTTCTTTATATAGGTATCATTGAATTTTTGGATTCCAGATACCATCAAAATGTCTTCAAAATAACTTTCTTTCATATAAATTTTTCTTTTAAAAATATATGTGCATATATATATTTATGTATATATCCTGATTTTTCATATTCTAATTGAGTTGATTGAATATATACATTGGTAAAATTTATATATATATATATATTTGTGTGTGTGTAAGACAATTTTTTTGGAATATGAAAGATTTGCTTTAAAAAAAGTTTTCTGAAAAATGGTGTTTCCTTCTAAATGAATATTCAATGTTGGGAATTTATGGATAATCCTCTGGAATGATAAACCCACAAAATCCAAAAAAAAATTCATGGAATTGGATTAATATTTAATTTGTTTGAAATTTTTGAAATGTTTAATGTTTGATGTAATCCCGGAAAGGGGTCTTGTGTGTCGTGTGTAAATCATGGAATAAAAAATGAGGTAGTTAATAAAATAGTTTTTATAGGTAACAAGGTGGATTATTTGTAGTAATAATTAATGATATGTATGTTTAAGATAGTTTGATAAAACTCACCTCCATTTTTACATCATAGGAATCCTTGGGTAGTTTAAAGGGATATCTAGGTACAAATGGTGAACTAGTTTAGTATTACCAATTAACTAGTGGCCCTTAGATAGAGTTTTTCTACTTATGGGATATTCCAATCATTATATCCAGTGGGGGTGATACCATGTAACATGGAGAGTTTATTGTTGGTATTTAGTGCTGATAGGTGTTCACTTTTTGTATGTCGAAAACATTATCCAAGACAATCTAGACTAGGTCCTATGTTCCCATGATACTTTTTTAAAAAAATATTCTACTTTTATTTTATTTATAGAACCTTTTATTATGTAATTTCCATGATTATGCTTTCTTAATGCGATTTATTCCACTGCACATTTATTATTACAAATTTTTTATTATAAATATTTCCTTATCTAGAAAATATTTTCAAAATAACAAAAGGAAATGGGTTTTAATGATGTATCACCTTTAAAAATTCATTTAATGTAAATTAAAACAATATTTTAAGTATTTAAATTTTCAAACTATAAATTAATGTATTTAAATTTAAAGTTAATGGTTATGGTGTGGGTTTTCTATTTTTTATCTATACTGGTCTCGTTTCTCACTCATACGTTGTTATCATTTTTCATTTGTAGGGTTATGTTTATGGATTCCCACCCTTGGGGTGTTGAGTTCTTATTACATAGATGATTAATTCAATAGTCACAAAGAGGTATATTTTCTTTTTATTATTATTTTATTTTATTTTATTACATTTTCCACTTATAACTTCAACTAATTTCGATGGATGGATGGTAACTATAGTTGTAGGTAGCCAAAGAAAAGGAATTAGGTGACCATAATTTTCATACTTTAGAGGTTTACTATAGGACATGGAGGTCTTTTTCTCATGTTTTTTACTAAATTTAGATATTTATGTTAGTTTATTGTTTCCTTCTTTTTTTCATTTTGGCATGAACATCCAATGTATGGATGGGTCATGCGGAAATTTTATTTATTTGCACAACTCATTTCCATTATTATTTATTGATAGAAATCATTAACTAGTGCTGATTAATTGATTCTTAAGAACATATAAAGGCTGGGGGAGATTAGGAATTCCCATTAAGACATGTCACATGTCTGCTCGATCATCCGATGAAGGGAAGAACCAAGATGGTTCATTAAAATCAAGAAATGTGATTATTGTGATGAACCAGACTCTCTTGGTCCTTCCCTTTGCCAAAATCCAGGTTCTAAAGGAGTGGCGTATCGGTGAGACCGATCGGTGAGACCGATCGGCGAGACCGATCGTCGAGACCGATCAGCGAGACCGATCGGCGAGACCGATCGGTGAGAGCGATCAGCGCGAACGATCGGAGAGACCGATCATCGTCACCCAACCTTGTCAAGTTGTTTCCAGTCGCGCTCCTTTGCATAAATAAGGTTTTAAACCCTATTTCGACTCGTTTAAGTGTGTTTTAAGACCCGTAATGCCCATAAGAGTTTTAATTAAATGATTCAACAATTCATGAGTCGGCTTAAACCACCTGACCCCCTTTTGTGACGAGTGGAGCCGCGTGATCAACCCACGACCCCCGTGCCTTACGCGGTTTCTTGTTTTCACCTCAACTGTCCCTGGATCTTATAAACTAAGGGTTAGCCGTGGTTTCTCCTTTCCTCGATCATGACTTTTCACAAACAGCTTCTGGTGCATCGGGCCCGCCGCATCGTTATCAGTAAAGTTCTGCACCCCCAGCCTAAACGTTGATCATCTATCAACAAGTAGGGAATTTCTCCTTTGCCTCTCTGTTTTGTGTATCATGCGGGGTGGACGTGCTTTCGATTCCTTAGAATTATATAAACCAGACCTAATTAAAGATAATGAACTAATTCTATAAAGAAAGGAGGGGGGGCTATGATCGTTGATGATGTCTTATATTTTGATGTTGTTTCTCTTATGACCATCTTGTTGAGTTGTTCTAGCTTATGCCTTCTGAAAATCGAGGCCGTTGGTGGTCATTGTTTGTGCACTAATGAACCCCTGCTAATGTTTTAAATAGCTTGTTGTGGTTGTAAACTCCTACTGTGAAAAGTAATCGGTAAATCACGTATATCCGGCCAAATAAATTGAGGCACTAGGATCTTTCCTTTTGTGATAACCCTCGGTTAAAACACATGAAAATTGAAATCATGGAGTGTGTTAAGTCATATAAATCTGAAAATACAGGCTTGGCCTTGCTTAGTGTTGGTGGCAGTGTTTTGGTGATTTTCTTTTACGAGTCGATTTCTATGGATGTGGGAGGAGATGGGATCCCCTGTTCTTTTATACCCTCGGTGATCGTGTGAGTTTGGGATGGGATCTCCTGTTGGTGTGGATTTGGTGGTTGTGAGTTTTGAATCCAGGTGGTTTCTTGTTTATATCACAAATTGGGGTGGGATCCTCTGTTGTTGAGAACCAGGTGTGGGCGTTATGGTTGTTGTTTGATTGTTTACTTTTCTGGACTTGTGCCGATGATTTCTAGTTGCCCAGTAGTGCTTAAACATAAATATTATTACTGAACGTGAAATAAGAAAGGGGACACATGGGTTGTTAGCATGAGTCGTGACTCGGACTTGAGTGTTGTTGTGATCTATAGGCTTCCTGAAGAAAAACCTAGCTTTGGGTGAGTGCTTGTTACCTATATATATATATGTATCTGTAGCATTCTGTTTCTTATTCGCGCCCCACCCAAGTTGAGAAATTAGTGCCGAACACCCCCATTTCATGGGAGAGGGTGTTTTTTCCAACACTATTCTTAGTGGCTGGTTATTAGCTCCTTTTCTGCTCCCTTTCCTGGATAGTCCAAGTATCTTCAGGCAGGCTATGATGGCCTGAAGTCCATTATTCGCCCAAGAACCTTCGGGCTGGGTAGTGTGGTTGTTGGCCAGGTGTGTGCGGCAGGTGGTTTCCCAAGTGTCTTCGGGATGAGGCCCAGGTGTCCTCGGGCGTGGTGGTTGTTGTTCTGGCCTAGGTATTTGCAGGAATGGTTACATGTGACGGTTGTGGCCCAGTTGTGTGCGGGTGGGATTTTGGAAGTGGGACTGCGTGTGGTTGTGGCCCAGGTGTGTGCGGGCTGGTGTGGTAGTGGGACTGCGGTGAGAATGGCGGGATTGGTCTGATGCATAGGATGTCTCAATAACCAGTGGGAAAGTGGCGCGGGGTACCCAAACATCGATGTTCTCTTATTATATAAATTACTTGTCTTGCGTTATTTGGGGAATGTGCCTTGGTGAGGCCTGGGGTGGATAGTTTACCTTGATAAGTGTTTAGTTTACTCTTTTTCTCATGTGACTTTAGTACGTTCCCCCACTTGTGCAGAAGAGTCTTTGGTTTTCCCTACTGAGTGTACTTGTATGCTCACCCTACGTATATAAAACTACATTCCGGATTCCAGGAGGACTTCGGGGATCACGCAGGACCTTACTAGCTCAGACCTTTGGAGCAGTTGCAGTTGTTGTTTTCTTTTCCTCTTTGGCACTTACCTTGTAGTCACCTTTTTCATTTTGTGGCTTTTACTTTTGAAACATGCATGTGGGAATGGTTTACTTTTGGATTTACTCTTCTTTCTGCTTTGAGTTGTTGGGTTTTCTTCTCTTTATCTCCCGATCCTATAAAAAAAGGGGGTAATGCCTTCCATTTGTGAGAAATTTCTATACCCTTGGTGCTATTCGCCACTCCGGGACCTATTGAAGGAGGGTTTCAGGGGTCATTATCTCTCCTTCAACTTAAAGAAGGAAGGGCCTGGCAATCTGCTACCCTTCCATCCTTTTAGTGAAGGCAGGTCGTGAGAGAATGGTATGAGAGGGGATGGTTGAGAGATAGGACGGAGTCTGGAGTTAGTCACAATGAGGATTGCATGGGATGGTAAGGTAACGGTGTTGGGTGACCTTGGAGCATCAATTAGGCTAGGGAAGACTGGCTAGGACACAGGATTATAGGGCCCCCTGTGATCCGATGCAAGGACTCTGGACCTACCGAACGACCAAGTGAGGCCACACTGATTGCAGGGTAGAGACCCTAGGAAATGTACATGCATCATAATGACTTGTGTTCTTTTGTTTCTGGGATGTCTTGGGAATTAATAATAAATTTTAATCTTAAGAAGTTTTAAGAATGGTGTTCTGCACTACTTGGGCTAAGGCATTCCTTGTTTACCTTGTAGCTATGGCACCTGGAAGGCGACCACGTGTGTTACTGGTGATCGAGGCCCCTGAGACTACTTTGGCCAATCGTCAGAGAGCTGATCGAGAGGAAGAGGACGACCAGTGGCAGAAGACTCTTTGAGCCTTCCAGCGACAGGCCCTCGAGAAGTATGAGGGAAGCACCTCCGATATGAAGATGGAAGGCTGGCTAGAGGAGCTAGTTATAGCCTTTGGCCTGATTCGGGCCCCGACTGAGTACTGGGTTCCCCTGGCCGTTAGCCTGATGTGGGGAGTGGCACGTCAGTGGTGGATGCTTTACCTGGGGGAGAGGAGAGAGTCTGAGGTGGCTTGGGTGGATTTCGAGAAGGAGTTCCGGGTGGAATTCTTCTCCTCGACGATGAAGGTAGAAAAGAGGCAGGAACTACTATCCCTCCAGCAGGGGAGTATGTCTGTGAGGGAGCTAGGGATCACGTTCATGGACCTCCTACATTTTTATCTGGACCTATTTCTCGACGAGGAGTCTCAGGCAAGATGTTTGGAGGAGGCACTATGACCCTCCCTCCAGTATGCTGTTACCCCCTTTACCCTGCCGACGTACTTGGAGGTCCAGAAGAAGGCCGAAGTGGTGGAGCGGATGCATGATCTAGGGGGATTGTCGCGAGAGGGTATCTAGCTGGGACTATCAAAGGGGAAAGCCATCAGCACTAGGCCTCTAGTGTTAGGACCCTCTAGAATCCGACCCGCAGGTAGCAGGCCGCAGCAGTTTCAGTTTCGATCCCCCGACCCTCGCCTTTTTCCTATGGGCCCGGGACCACGGTGCTTCATCTGTGGGATCCCTGGGCATCTCCAGAGTCAGTGCCCAGACCTGGTGTAGTACAGTAGTGGTAGTCAGCCCCAGCACCCGCCCCAGCAGTAGCTTCCAGCCATACCTTTCCAGCAGCAGCAGCAGGGATAGCGAGCTCCCGCTCCACCAAGGGCAGATGTAGGAGGAGGCCGACCTCAGGGCACTCCACAGGGACCTCGAACAGGGCGTGGTCGGGGGGGGGGGGGGGAGACAGCTAAGGGACAGGGGATATGGGAGTGGATAGTTGCACGCTGCAGAGGCAGCAGTCCTAGTAGGGCCAGAGGTTGTTCGAGGTACGATCAGTCTGTTTAGCACTCTTGCTTGTGCTTTGTTCGATACTGGAGCTTTTCACTCCTTCGTTGCACCCAGTCTAGCCCGTGCCTTGGGTCTAGATTCCATGATACTTCCAGTGGCCCTGGTGTTGAGCACACCAGTTGGAGGTCAGACCGACTTGTTGTTCGTTTGTCGGGGATGTAGACTGATGATAGGACCACATCAGTAGGTTCGGGATCTTCTTCTGCTACAGATTCAGCCATACGATGTCATCCTAGGCATCGACTAGCAATTTTCTATGTGCGTCGTCATCAACTGTCTTCGAAGAAGGGTGGTGTTCTCAGACTTGGACAGCTGGCGTGTGACCTTCACCGGTGAGCGGAGCAGTCCGAAGGGAAACAGGAGAGAGGAACCTCTCCTCTCCTTGTTTATCGAGCTGACGGTAGAATCAGCAGATGTAGAAATGGTGGAATATCCAGAGATAGTCCGTGAGTTTATGGACATCTTTCCTGAGGAGGTGACGACTCTACCCCCTCGACGTGATATCGAGTTCGGGATAGACCTGCAGCCCAGCGCTCATCCAATCTCGATGGCTCCTTACCGGATGGCACCTTCGGAGCTACAGGAGTTGCGGATACAGATTGACGATCTGATGAAGAGGGGTTATGTTCATCCGAGTGCGTCACCATGGGGTGCTCCGGTCTTGTTTACAAAGAAGGCAGATGGAGGTCTTAGGCTATGCATAGACTACAAGAGGTTGAATCAGTTGATGATCAAGAATCTCTACCCTCTCCCAAGGATAGATGATCTTTTTGAACAGCTGAAAGGGGCAGGATGGTTCTCGAAGATCGAACTACGGTCTGGTTACCACCAGCTGAGGGTGAAAGAGAGCGACATCCCGAAGACAGCATTCAGGTGCAGGTACGGACACTTTGAGTTCGTTGTCATGCCCTTCGGTGTTACAAACGCCCCAGCTGTGTTCATGGGGCTTATGAACTCCATCTTCCGGGAGTACCTAGATCGATTCATGGTTTTGTTCATCGATGACATCCTGGTCTACTCTAGATCAGAGGAGGACCATGTAGAGCACCGGAGGACAGTTTTGGAGGTCCTCCGACGGCACCAGCTATATGGGAAGTTTTCAAAATGAAAATTCTGGACATGAGAAGTGCACTCCCTTAGGCACGTAGTGTTGGAACAGGGAATAGCGGTCGACCCATCAAAGGATGAGGCAGTTATTTCTTGGGCAGCACCCAATAATGTGGAAGAAGTCCGAAGTTTCCTCAGGCTGGCAGGTCACTACCGGAGATTCGTACCCAACTTCTCCCGAGTAGTATCCCCTTTGATGGCTCAGACCAAGAAGGACCAGGCTTTCGTATGGAGTGAGTAGTGCCAGTCAGCCTTCAGCTATCTGAAAGAGAAGTTGGTCAGTTCCCCAGTACTGAGATTACTAGAAGAAGGGGAGGCATATGAAGTATTCTGCAATGTTTCAGGACAGGGCCTGGGATGCATGTTGATGCAGCGATGAGGGGTGATCTCTTATGGGTCCAGGCAGCTGTGTTCCCATGAGCTTAATTATGCCACCCACGACCTAGAGCTTGCAGCGGTCGTTTTTTCGCTAATGTTATGGAGGCACTACCTCATCGGGGATCGCTTTGTGGTCTTTATAGATCACAAAAGCTTGAGGTATATCTTCTCCCAGCGGGACTTAAACTTGTGACAGCAGAGATGGATGGAGTTCCTCCAGGATTACGACTTCGAGATCTCTTATACTGAGGGAAAGGGAAATCTGGTGGCCGATGCTTTGAGCAGGAGGACACAGAAGGATGCGGTCCGAGAGTCGGCGGACGCCTGGCAAGCAATGGAAGAGTTGGCTTCCTTACACCTGGATGCGAAGATGGATAGCGGCAGATACTGCCTATATCAGATGACAGTATAGTCATCCCTGTTTCAGCTGGTGGAAGAGTCTCAGTGGGGAGACCTAGAGTGCGAAGTGATGCGTGACCAAGTTTACCAGGGCAATGCTCAGGAAGGATGGACCAAGGATGGTTAGAACCAGATGCTTTTCCAGGGAAGGTTGTTTGTCCTAGAGGCGATGCGCGGCAGGGTTCTCAGTTATTTCCACAACTCACCCCTGGCGGTACACCCTGGAGTTTCCAAGATGTACCAGGGTTTGAAGAGGCAGTTTTGGTGGCCCGGAGTTAAGCGAGCGGTGGCAGAGTTAGTGGCCAAGTGCCTAGTGTGTCAGAAAGTGAAAACTAAACACCGAGTTCTAGGCGGCCTACTACACCCCCTAGGTGTCCCCGAGTGGAAGTGGGATGAAATCTCAATGTATTTCATCATGGGACAACCCAAGGCCCAAGGATGGTACGACGCCATCTGGGTGGTAGTGGACAGGCTGACGAAATCGGCTCACTTTCTGGCGATCAGGGAGTCGAGTGCTGTGGATGCTTTGGCACGAAAGTACGTGGATGAGGTGGTGCGTTTTCATGGAGTCCTGAGGTCTATAGTATCGGATAGGGATGCACGGTTTACCTCGCGGGTCTGGAGAGGATTGCATCATGTATTTGGCACCCAGTTACGCCTTATCACTGCTTTCTATCCCCAGAAATATGGACAAACAGAGCGCACCATCCAGACCTTGGAGGATATGCTGCGAGCATGTGTTCTGGACTCAGTAGGGTCATGGGTGCAATACATGCCTCTGGTAGAGTTTTCCTACAATAATACCAACCACTCTACCATTGGCATGGCCCCGTTTGAGGCTTTGTATGGGAGGCCATGTCGTTCGCCTGTGTGTTGGACCGAAGTAGGAGAGGCCGGCATCCTTGGTCCGGAGGTGGTGCAGAACACGACAGAGAAGTTTCAGCTTATAAGGGAAAGGATGAAGGTAGCCCAGGACCTATAGAAGTCGTATGCTGATACCAGGATTAGGCCCTTGGAGTTTGAGGTTGGGGACCACATGTTCTTGAAGGTCTCCCCTCAGCGTGGGCAGCGTAGGTTTGGCAAGGGGAGTAAGCTTTCCCCTAGGTTCATCGGACCCTTCCAAGTGTTGCGGCGGGTCGGCGAAGTGGCTTACTAGCTAGCGTTTCCACCGCCGCTACTAAGGATACATGATGTATTTCATGTGTCCCAGCTCCGTCGGTATCTGCATGACGATTCGCACGTCCTTGATTAGGGCGAGCTGGACATCGAGGACGACGTGACCTTTGTGGAGAGACCAGTGACGATCGAGGATCGCAAGGAGAAGGTGCTTCATGGGTGAACCATTCCCTTGGTTCGCGTGTTGTGGAGACATGGTGGGCTTGAGGAGAGTACGTGGGAGAGGGAAGCACAGATGCATACCCAGTACCCAGAGTTGTTTTGAGTTTTGTTCCTTGTTGTACCTGTTGTGATAGAATGTTTTGTCTTTTGGATATGAAATGCACTGGTTTCTTTCCTCTACTTTTGTGTGAAAACCCCCGACTATAGAGAAGGAGAGAACCCGACCCCTAATCAAGACGTAATAAGGTGGATGCGATTAAAACCGTGCGGGCGAGTCAGTGCCACCCAAAGCAGATAATATCTTGACATGGGGGAAGAGACTCCCCAAAACACATGCCCAGGCAGTTTGGCATGGTATGTTGCTTGGTTCATGACAGGAATATGTTCTTAGTTAGCGATGAGGTTCACTCTTGAGAGGTATCTTTTGGGGTGGTTGTTTGGACCCGCCCATTCCTTCTGGGTTGTCTTAATTCTCGGGGACGAGAATAGATTGAGAGGTATCTGATGTGATGACCCAGACTCTCTTGGTCCTTCCTTTTGCCAAAATACAGGTTCTAAAGGAGTGTTGTATCGGTGAGACCAATCGGGGAGACCGATCGGTGAGACTGATCGGTGAGACCGATCGGCGCGACCGATCGGCGAGACCGATCGGCGTCACCCGACCTTGTAAAGTTGTTTCCAGTAGCACTCCTTTGTGTAAATAGGGTTTTAAACCCTATTATGACTCGTTTAACTGCTTTTTAAGACCCGTAATGCCCGTAAGAGTTTTAATTCAATGCTTCATCAATTCATGAGTCGGCTTAAACCACCTGACCCCCTTTTGTGACGAGTGGAGCCGCGTGGTCAACCAACGACCCCCGTGCCTTACGCGGTTTCGCGTTTTCACCTCAACCATCCTCGGCTATTATAATCTAAGGGTTAGCTGTGGTTTCTCATTTCCTCAATCGTGACATTTCACAAACAGCTTCTGGTGCATCGGGCCCGCCACATCGTTATCAGTAAAGTTCCGCGCCCCCGACCTAAACGTCGATCATCTATCAACAAGTAGGGAATTTCTCCTTTTCCTCTCTATTTTGTGTATCATGCGGGGTGGACGTGATTTCGATTCCGTAAAATTGGATAAACCAGACCTAATTAAAGATAATGAATGAATTCTATAAAGAAAGGAGGGGGGATGTGATCATTAATGCTATCTTATATTTTGATGTTGTTTCTCTTAGGACCATCTTGTTGAGTTGTGCTAGATTATGCCTTCTGAAAATTGAGGCCGTTGGTGGTCGTTGTTTGTGCAATAATGAACCCCTGCTAATGTTTTAAATAGCTTCTTGTGGTTGTAAACTTCTGCTGTGAAAAGTAATCGGTTAATCACGTATATCCGGCCAAATAAATTGAGGAACCAGGATCTTTCCTTTTGTGATAACCCCCGGTTAAAACACAAGAAAATTGAAATCATGGAGTGTGTTAAGTTTTTTAAATCTAAAAATACAGGCTTTGCTTTGCTTAGTGTTGGTGGCAGTGTTTTGGTGATTTTCTTTTATGAGTCGATTTCCGGAGATGTGGGAGGGGATGGGATCCCCTGTTCTTTTATACCCTCGGTGATAGTGTGAGTTGGGGATGGGATCTCCTGTTGTTGTGGATTCGGTGGTTGTGAGTTTTGAATCCGGGTGGTTACTTTTTTATATCACAAATTGGGGTGGGATCCTCTGTTGTTGAGAACAGGGTGTGGGCGTTATGGTTGTTGTTTGATTGTTTACTTTTCTGGACATGTGCCGATGATTTCTAGTTGCCCAGTTGTGCTTAAACTTAAATATTATTACTGAACGTGAAATAAGAAAGGGGACACATGAGTTGATAGCGTGAGTCATGACTCAGACTTGAGTGTTGTTGTGATCTATAGGCTGTCTGAAGAAAAACATAGCTTTGGGTGAGTGCTTGTTACCTATATATATATGTATCTGTAGCTTTGTGTTTCTTATTCGTGCCCCACCCAAGTTGAGAACTTAGTGCCGAACACCCCATTTCATGGGGGAGGGTGTTTTTCCCAACACTATTCTTAGTGGATGATTATTATCTCCTTTTCTTCTCCCTTTCCCGGATAGCCCAAGTATCTTCGGGCAGGCTGTGATGGCCGGAAGTCCATTACTAGCCTAAGAACCTTCGGGCTAGGTAGTGTGGTGGTTGGCCAGGTGTGTGCGGCAGGTGGTTTCCCAAGTGTCTTCGGGATGAGGCCCAGGTGTCTTCGAGCGTGGTGGTGGTTGTTCTGGGCTAGGTGTTTCCAGGCATGGTTACATGTGACGGTTGTGGCCCAGGTGGGTGCGGGCAGGATTTCGGCAGTGGGACTGTGTGTGGTTGTGGCCCATGTGTGTACGGGTGGGATTTCGGCAGTGGGACTACGTGTGGTTGTGGCCCAGGTGTGTGCGGGTAGGATTTCGGCAGTGGGACTGCGTGTGGTTGTGGCCTAGGTGTGTGTGTGGGGGTGTGGCAGTGGGACTGCAGTGAGAATGGCGGGATTGGTCCGATGCATAGGATGTCTCAATAACCAGTGGGAAAGTGGCACGGGGTACCCAAACATCGATGTGCTCTTATTATATAAATTACTTGACTTGCGTTATTTGGGGAGTGTGCCTTGGTGAGGCCTGGGGTGGATAGTTTACCTCGATAGGTGTTTAGTTTACCCTTTTTCTCACGGGACTTTAGTACATTCCCCCACTTGTGCACGAGAGTCTTTGGTTTTCCATACTGAGTGTACTTGTATGCTCACCCTACGTATATAAAACTGCTTTCAGGATTCCAGGAGGACTTCGGGGATCATGCAGGACCTTACTATCTCGGACCTTTGGAGCAGTTGCAGTTGTTGTTTTCTTTTCTTCTTTGGTACTTACCTTGTAGTCACCTTTTGCATTTTGTGGCTTTTACTTTTGAAACATGCATGTGGGAATGGTTTACTTTTGGCTTTACTCTTCTTTCTGCTTGGCGTTGTTGGGTTTTCTTCTCCTTATCTCCCGATCCTATAAAAAAAGGGGTAATACCTTCTATTTGTGAGAAATTTTTATACCTTTGGTGCTAGTCGCCACTCCGGGACCTATTGAAGGCGGGTATCGGGGGTCATTATCTCTCCTTCAACGTAAAGAAGGAAGGGCCTGTCAATCTACTGACCCTTCCCTCCTTTTGGTGAAGGCGGGTCATGACAATTATGATATGTTTGACTTCGGTAGGAAATCCACATTTTTTCTTCATGATATTTTCTTATCTATGTGATCATGTAATCATCAATAGACTTTAATATTATATTTAATTAATGTCATAACTCATGAATTTTTATGTATTTCCATAAAATATGATGAGATAGTTCATGGGGTTGTTGGGTATAAAGGGTTATTTATGATTAATAATTTATTAATGAATAATTATAAGAAGGAATTTTCCATTCCATTTTTACGTAAGTTAATATCTCTACTCTTTGATAGAAATATAACAATCACAATAAAGTCCCTCATCATGGTGTAATGAAGTGTTTACTTCAAATATTAAAAGAATGAAGAATAAAGTATATTGGTTGATGGAACATGTGTGAAACCAACATGATTATATACAAAGACAAAGGAATTATATTAAATAGTGATCATTTGTATGTGATTTTATTTTGAAAATATATCTCATATTACTATGGATTTTTTGATCCATTACTAAAGTGTAATCTTGAATTTAAGAAAGTCTTCCAAATACCATCATGGAATACTCCTTGAGAGTCACATTTAATGTGTTTCCTTTTATTTTAATTCTATATTATTTATATTTAAGAATTAGAAGAAATATTATTCTCTAGAATAAGAGTTGAAATTTATTCATAATTTATTAAATGATCATATATATTAAAGAAATATTTATTCATAAGGTAACTATTTAATTATGTGAATATATAATATTTATTTATCTCTATTTATTCACTCTGTAATATATTATTTTTTGTATATTAAATAATTAAGTTATTTATCTATATGATTATTAAATAAAAATATTCCATGAGTCTGTTAATATAACATTTATTTTTGATCAATTGTATAAATATTTAATAATAATATTTATTGAGGTACCTAGTAAATGCTATAGAGGATTATAGGGATGCGTTTTTATCTAATAAAAAATATTAATTTATAATACCATAAAATCATATGTATCACCATTCTAGTTATCACATGATATGAATAAAATATTATTATTTTATTTAGTAGATTGATGTTTTACAGGGTTTAATATTTTATTAATGTTATATTGTGAAATTATTTAAATATTAAACATAACCCATAGGTCTATAAATGGATTGATAAATTTTGCTATTGAAGGTTAATTAGTTTGAATAAGGGGTTCCTCTCAATATCTTCCACATCATATCATCCTCTCAAGAATGAGTAGAATAAGAGATATTCCATCAACACCAAAGGAATGTGCATTGATTATTAGAGAATAATGAAAGATAGACATTCTATTATTTTAGAGCCTTTTGATTCATCAGGGTTTCCCATATATGAAATTAGCATACATGGATCACTGTTATACGAGCTCTATATTGGGTCCTCATTATACAATGATGATACACTAATCATGTAAAAATTATATATATCCTCATTGAAGATTGAGATTAAAACTAAGTAAATAATTTTTATGTTAAAATTTATTATAAAATTGAAATTAAATTATATTCCTTTGGTTCTATAATTTTTATCAATATTTGTTGTAAGAAATTTCAATATTCCTAATGATTACATTTTTTACATAGAAAATGATTAGTTGAATCAAAAAAAGGTGAGTTGGCCACGTTAAAAATTGGTTACCCCAATATTACTAGAACCATAAGTAACATTGGTTATATTATATTCTAATTTGAAATAAATTTGTTTTATTGATTTTGGTTTGGGTTCCCATTCATGTTCTGTTTTTTAGATGATGTTTTATTTCATCATATTGTTATATAAAATTGATTTTTTGTTGGTATTTAGGTTATGTAAAATGAAATATGATTGTGATTCAATATTAATGTTATGAATTTTCAAAATCTAAGAATTCATGTGTTGGTTGACATGTCCAAAAATTGAACATATGATTAAACAAATGAAATATGATCTTCGTTCTCAATGTTGTAAAATCTTTCTTAAAAAATTTTTTACCTATAAAATAAATTAATTGTTGAATTCATTTTCATAAGTAGTGCCCTTTGATTCATCCTTTGAATTGAATTATTGAATAAATTATTTATATAATTATTTTAAATTGTAATTTTTTATTCTAAAAAATAAAATTTTAATGTTAAAATAGTTTCTATTATGCTTGTATATTCGGTAATAATAAAATTTTTGTTTCCCTATTTCATAATGAACAAAACATTAATTACAATTTTTGGAATATTTTGTTTTTAATGAAAAATTAATAACATTATGTATACGAATAATATTAGGGAAATTGGTTGATAAATTATGATCCACATGACTTTTCTAGGTGTATTGAATGGAATTAATTATATTACTACATATGGGGAGGGATATGTTTATAGAAATTTTCTGAAATGTAGTGTTAATAAAAAATAACACTTCACATGTTATAAATTTTAATATTATATAATAACAATATAAATATTGGTGCATTATATGTTGATGTTTGAAAACCATTATAACTTGTCTATTTTATTAACTATATATATTTTTCACTATTTCTGGTATATGAGTTTTTTATTTTCTCTAATGGAATATATTGGGTTTTATGTAAAAAATATTTTTTTTGGAAAAAACTTGGCCACATTTAAATATATACCATGATAGTACTTATGAATATTATTTAGTAGTGGTATTGTAACTCTATAAAAAACATGAAAATGCACCAGAAAGGATGGGTCATAAATTTTTTTCATACTATATTTAATAGTGGTTTTGTAAAACGTCATTATAAATGATAAGTTACTCTGATGATAGGACATAGATATATCTGTAAACTATATATATATGGGATAATAACCACAGTGAATTTATAATTGATGAAATTGATATTTGAATGTTATTTTTGAGGTGTTTTCATGTGTAAAGTGTCGTATTATATCAAAAATTCATTTTTCTGGGATATAAATTATTCATTTCAGTATATATATCTAATTTATATTTTTCAAGATAAATTTTATGGAGGTATGTGATTTATCAATAAGAATATAAGTAGTTAGAATGTTATTTATTAAAATGCATTGTATTATTTGAAGATACATGATTCGGTGGAAGAAGTACAAGCTTAAATATCATTGCATGAAGTACCCTTTATTGGAATGATTCTATACACCATGAATGTCCTTCTAGAAGTGGTTGGTTGAATTAATTGATGTTATGCATAATTTACACCTCCACCACATGTCATGTTAAAATCTTATCAATAATGGATTATATTTAAAAAAATAAACCAATTAATTATTGAATAATTGGGTAATATATCCCCTTATTGTTTAGATTTTTCCATTAATATTCCTCATCCTCTAATCCACATGGGTGTATATTCCATTAGATTTTGGTCTACATCATCTGGAGATGTTTTATTATCCATATGAGAGTGAAATTATAGAATCATGTCTAGTGGTATACCATCAATACATTTATGGGTAATTTTAAGATGAGGAATACCCATGTAAAATCTTTATGTTACAGAAATGCCTACAAAATTTTTCCTAAAATAAATATTTAATTAAAAAAATATCATTTGTGATGAAATCATTCTTGAATTTCAATTATACTAATCAGAAAGGTTGGATTGATTTGGTTAATTGTTTAGAATGTAAGATGTGATTATAAAAAATGTAAAAAATTTGTAGATTGAATCCCCTGACCTAGTTTTATCTTAGGAGGAATGCTACGATGTAAAACATTTTTTTGAAATATATTTTTATGAATTTTTTTATCATATAATGATATAGAAGATCTGAACACGTCATGCCATGTTATTATTGAAATTGAACTCATATTTAACTCTGAAAACATATATTACATATTAACCACACTAAGGGATATTAGATATGAATTTTTTGTATTTATAATAAGCAGTTAGAATTCTCAATATAGGCGGAGGATATGAAGCAACCGACCAACACATGGGTTGACCATGGTTAGACCATGGACATAAATCTAGGCAACTGAAAACCACCAAATAATCCTCTTGAATATCTTGTATTTTCTTCCTAACGGAAAGGTATCTGGTGAATACTATGGTATATGGAAAAGAGACCACACCCTCTTTTTGATCATGGGTATGTTTTGTTCACCCATTCAATTTAACAACCTTAAAAATGGTGTGTTCTAAGAAGGAACTCATAATTTTCTCCCCCCTCTTTCGTATATCATTTTGAATAACTACATGGAATGTATTTATAAATCCAATGTCATTCAGAATTTTAACTCATTTTCTCCCATCCTATATTTAGACAAATTTTGTCAATGTGTATTAATTTATGAACATTTTCCTATAATCATGCACATGGTATGTAGTTAAATATTTTTATGGGTAATATCAAATGATTCTATATAACTTTAATGTTATATAATATTTTGTTATATATATGAGTGAATTATTATTTAAAAACTATCATATTTATAATGACTATAATATAATGTATAATATAAATTGATCCATACAATTTAAATAAATAATAATGAGGTATGTGTTTATAGTATTATTGTTGAAAGGAATCTGAGCTGATGTTAGTTACAATCCATCCCTCATGGTTTTAGTTGAAAGGTTTATTCATTTTATTCATATTTTTTATTTACATGAAATTTAATATTCTTATAAGTATCATGTATAATAAACTACATTATAATACCTTTTCATTGAATAGGATCAACATGTAGGGTGTATATATAGTTCCATGTGACCATCATCTACTTCCTCTTTGTTTGACCAATTCAATCCAATTATCCTTTATAAAAACATACTATTGTTTCAGTATTTTTCGTCATTTATATATATATATAATATAAAAAATTACTAAAAAACTAATAAATATATATATATATAACTAAATAATCATTTTTTAAAATCAATATATGACATGTCCATGATACATAACATGTCATGGAGTTCCCATTGATACCCCATAAATCCTTTATTCGGCTATACACAAAGTGAGACCCCTTATCACTCCCACATGACGTCTTTAGGAATATTTTCCTGACTGATATAAATTCGACAACCCAGGGAGATTCTATGATTAATTTTTTTTATCCATAATCAATGTAGCTACCCCTTTCACCATCATTTTAGAGGTTCTATAGGTTTTTTAATTATTTTTTTGGATGTGGTTAAATTTGTGGTGAAAATAAATTCTAAACTTTTACACATAAGTAACCCATGTTGTGTAGTATTAATAAATTGATAATTAATGTTTCTATGTTATACACAACATGTGAAATTGGTAGATTTTATGTACTATCTTTATTAGCATGTATTTCCACATACCATATATATCATGTACATGCCTTAGGACCTCAGCTGCCAATATAGGGTGTATGTGTTTCATATACATTGTGTACCTTCTCTATCCCCATGGGTATTCCACTTTTAATGCACATCCAGTATACATCCTGCACCCCACAACTATAATATAGAATTTACAATATCCACACATTAGGTAGACTATTAATTCATATTTGTAGCATGTAGTCATAACACACACAAAATCAGAGTTGATATAGTACAATCCATGTACTATTGATTAACATCTGGTATACTTTTCAAAATATCATTATAATATTTTTTTCATTTAATTTTATTTTCTATTTATTCATCCATGGTAAATGAGAGATTATATACTTATGTTGAGAAGCATTCAACTTATTCCGTAGATGAGGAGTGTCCTGATCTAAAGAGTGTTTGTATTGAGGTAGTGGACGTGAAAATAGTCACATACCTACTAATATCTCATGCACTATAATTAATGCAGATTCCCCATAATACTAAGTAATTTGATATTCACCTACATCATTTGTAAGAGAACCATTTGTTCACTACCACCACCATTTCCTCTTCATACTCTATTTCTTGTTGCATCCTTACATAAACTACCTTCCATTATATTAATGTATATTTATAAAACTCAATAGTTTTTTTTGACATGAAAATTAAAGATAATGTTAGAATATGGATGAGATTTCACATTTACAAGCCCACACACATCTATTATATATACTATAAGTCATAACTCCCACATATAAAGAATTAAGATTAGAGTTTACTACCAAATTTGAGTTGGAATGGATTTATTTTAGATATGATCTATGAAAGATGGATCCAACATTCCATTTTCTTCTAGAAGGTCATCATTTCTCATTCAACATTACATTGTTGGGTCAATTGTGTGATTTTTAACCTCATATCACCACCGGAACCCCCATTTACATCCTTATATATCCAGATGGACAAGACCTAATTATTGGTTGGTGGGAGCTCACTAGAATGGATGTACAGTATGCTCGAACCTCATAGAACAGCATACTAATTCTTTACCCCTCACTTTTAGCCACCATTTCTTACATACCATCCTCTGTCCATGTCATGAAGATATAGAGTTACCTCCATGATATATTGGGAGATTCTTATTTGAGGTTCATGATACAAATACCTCAACCTCCCATATTTTTCTTCCTCCCACTTCTATGAAATGTTCAATTGATACAAGGATATGTTTAGAGGAAGATTCAAGGACACCTAGTTAGAACACCACCTATGGGTTTTTCATACGTCTTTCCCACAAAATAACAATGGTTTCCCATCATGTATGGAAAATCACATGTTTATAAAAATAGTGATGGTCGGAAATTGAGGGACCACATTTTTCTCTTGAATATGATTCCAAATCCCCCTTGGTAAAATGAGAATCCTAATTCCCCGAGGGATGATTATAATATAGTACCTATACTATCACATCATTAATCCCCACCATGACTACCATCCACTCAATCTTCAATCACTTGATATATTCCACCCATTCTCCACCCAACATTGATCCATAAACATTCCATAATCCACTCATACAATTGAAATGAAAATTTATTCTATCTCGACTGGATGTTGTGGACTGATGGAATGATAGAATTTGAGGTAGTGGATTTGCTATAGGAGACGTTGTCCATTATTTTATAATGACTATGAAAAATAATTTTACCAACTTCTTCTTATCTTACTACCCCCACCGACATTAGTCAGGAATAGAACATATTTTTTCAATAGATATAGGATTTAGTTTTACCTTTCAGGATTAAATTAAGGAAACCATCCATTCATTTCCAAAAATCACTACTCTAAGACATTTGTAGAACAAGGATCCTCATTCCTCTAGTTACACATATTGCAATCTAGTCATTCAATACAGAACTGATATAGGATTTTTCTCACCCAGGGATACCATTTGATATTTTTTGGAACACATTCTTTTGTATATATATATATATATATATATCTCAATGTGATGAATGAGTTCATTTTTGATTGATTCTCATTCAGAATGATAGTCTTCCATTTTCATTAGGATGCTTTCATTTCACCTTATACCCTCTTATATAATTGTCTTATTTTCCAGAGATAACCTTTCCTATATTTTGAAATATCCACAAAAAAGGAAGGAATATATTTTTCATTTCATATATATAAAATTTTAATTCATGTTTTAAAAATTAACATAGTCATGTGTTATGTAGAATACCCTTTCTCTCTTTTTATAATTCACATAGAAGACAATGTATAATATTATGTGTGGGGAATGGTACATTAATAACACACCTCATCATTTTCATCATTTCCTCCTGTGGATAAAATGTTTATTTTGAGATTTACTTGAGTGATAGTTTTCCAAATAACTCAAATTGTTTAATACATTAATTGAAATTACGATAAAATACCTGAGAACTCAACACTATTGACTTGGTAAACATTTAATTTTTTTAATTTATTTTGAATCGTTATGAAAGAATATACAATATATCTTGTTAAGGATTTCTATCATTGAATATAAATTTCACAACAATTTTTAGAATTAAAAAAAACACTAATCATTGAAATTATTTTAATGTTATTTATAAATCATTAATTTAACAATTTTATATTCGCACTCATTTTAAATTCATGGTCATAATTCCCTGACCTTATGAGAAATTTTAAAACAAAATTGGCTTATACTTTTCAAAAAATTAAGAATTGAAAAATAAATTTATAAATATATAGTATCTGAAATACATAAAAATATGATATAAAAAATAATATAAAAAATTCCCAATAATCCTCATTTCACATCATTCGAAAATTCATCTTCGTTGTATGGCCCATAAATCTGTAAACCCATAATTTATCTTTTAAGAAATATTTAATTGTTCTTTTTGAAAATATGAGGGATTTAATATTAATGAATAATTAATTTCTAAATATTGAAATGAAATATATTACTAAGTGAAAAAAATTAATGATGGATTCTGTAATGAAATTACTTGAATTATCCCCAGTAGTTCACCTTTGAATAAGTGTATCAGGGATTATATATTTTATTTATAAATGGAAATCAAATAATTTCATTACCTGATTAATGGATAATGTGACGATTACAATTCTTTCCCTCCAATGATTTTATAGAGACAATTCTTTAGGTTTTACTTTGTGATAATAAAATGGATACGCATGGCGGTGTCTGAGGAACCTAATCTGAACATGTTATTTTGAGATGATTTTATTCAAAAAAGTCACATTATATATTATATGTTATTTTATGTGAATAAAATACCCCATTTATATAATTTGGTAAAATTTTGAGGTTTTTATGGGACAATACATAGATCGTGAATTTTTGGAGAGTAAAAGATAACTGTATAACTAATAATTAATAGACACAGATCATGTACTTTGTATTGACACATGGCTTGCTGGAAATATTTCATTCCCAGTTACCCACTCAGTATGTTAACGACATGTATAGGATAGTTCAAAACATATATAGCCTTATAAAAGTTATTAGTGGAAGTAACTGATGGTACCAACCATGTGAAACACCACCATATTCCATGTGGTCCACAAACAGATAACCAACATTGTAAATTAAAAGGGATTCATGGGAATTTAACAACCCTAGAAGTGGAAGAAAAAAATATGAAATTGATCAAACTTCATGTTGTGCACTTAGGTACACATCCTGGAATTATGTTTTCCAATAAAATATTTCCATGGGATATATGTTTTAAACTTTTTTTAATTAGTGGAGATTATTCTAATTTTCTAATTTTAACCCATGAAGCCATTCTAGATTTTATTGTATATTTTTCATTTTCACATTGTTTTTTCTTCTTTATGTACATTCCCCACTATAAATGGGAAGGATTGAGTTTATTAACAACCCTTTCACCCACCTCATCTTCATTATACTATGAAGATAGTTTTGTTAGGATTATCTTTAGATTAGTAGTCTAATGTAATAATGAATTATTACGAGATTTGTTTTTTTAAATCTATAATATATTTGATGATTGTTCATTCATTCCACAGGTTGTGTGTTTTCATACTAAGAACAACTTAATTAGTAAAATAAAAAATGATACAATCAATGCACCAACGATAATTAGAGAAACATATTGTCTCTATTTTTGAGGTTTTGTAAAAAATATTCGATTAAAGAACTAACTTTTTCAACGAAGGAATTTATTTTTAATGAAAAAATCATTTATTATGAGACAAATAAATAATGATAGAAGTTAATCCGAAAAATTAACTTATTCTATAAACAATTTTATGTGATAAAGGATTATTTGTATAATTTCCCCAATTTCAAATTGAAGTCATAAAATTGTTTCTTTTTTATGATTATATTGGATTTTATTATTCCATTAGATTTCTTGTTCAATTTTATTTCCAATTTATTTTTGACTTTTTCCCAAAATCATCATCATCAAAATCATCAATTGATATTTCAAAAAATTATGACTACATCTCCAATGTCCCATGTATTTATTGAATAATTTTTTTTTCTATTAATATATATGAATAATATATTAATTTTACCATAAACGGGATTCTCTTTCCAATAGATTACTCTACATGAAACAATGGGTTTCTCTAAAATCTTATGATGCACACAACATTGAGTGACCCCGAAAAATAATTCAGTAATAATATTATCATATTAAATTGTAGTTAAAGCCTAGCCATTGGGATAGAAGTAATGAATAGTATCACCGAAATTTTGAAATATGGTTTACACATGCTTAAATAGTGATTCATTGGATACCAAATTTATTAGAAATAGAACTAAAAACAAACTGAATATAAAGTATGTGTGTTTATGATAGTACATTTAGAAAGAGATTAATTTTGTTTATAAAATCATATCAGTCTTTATGAATTATTATTTAATGAAAAATATATTTTATATAATCAATGTAATTTTTTAAATTCATATTATTTGTGTTCAAGATATGATATAAGAATATATTTTATTTTTGAAATAAAAGAAGTGTTTCTAAAATTCATATTTACAACCTTTTGACGGAGAACCGTTTTTTAAATTTAGTTTTTTGATATTTTAATATGTAATATTTGACAAAATAATCTTTTTCAATAGAATCAAGTTATCCATATTTACATTGGAATAATTTTTGATAATTTTCTTATAACAATGATGTTTTGATTAATAATAAAAATATGCTAAATTTTAATTAAAATATACTTTTTTCCGTCGAGATTATTTATATGGTATCAAAATATTATTTAATGGTTTTAAATATAAATAGAATATAATTTTATTATCTAATACAATTTTTTTAACTGGATGTAATTTCACTTTTTAATAGGATATTAACTCATTTCAATCTTTTGATAAATATTACTTCTTAAAATCCCAATTTTTTGGTTTTGACAATAGAGATCGATTTCAAATTTATTTCAAATACTTTTGTGTTTTGAATTTGGAAAAAAAGATTCAATATTTAGAATCATAAGGTCTAAATAGTGTGAATATGTGCGTTTTATTTTTAGAGATTATGAATAGTAACTTGAGAAATTATTTTTATTTACCATGGGTAAAGTGTAAATCTGGTAAATAACAGTAAAAAAATAATAATATAATAATATAAATCAACCCTAACACCTATACTAATCAAATTTTATGAGATATGAACAACTGTGGGCATCCTTGAGTAGATTTTAGGGGCCCATGGAGTCACATGGGTGTGATAATTAAATGTTATAATAATTAAATTAATGTAAAGAGAAATATAAAATAAACATGTTCCTTTTAAGAAAAAAATTAATATATGGTTATATAAATTATATATTTGATTATAAAAAAGCAATTATAAATATAATAATATTTCCTACATCATGTAATTTTAATTATAAATTTTATACATTAAATAAATAATTTTATTTATAACACAATGATGATACAGTCATTACCATATTAATGAAATATTAAAATAAATGTGATTATAAATATTAATATATATGAAATTTTGATATTTTTATTCTATACACATATGTTATAGATGATAATGAAATATTATATTTTAGTAAATTCCTTTGGATTGAAGGAATCATGTTGTTATGAACTTATAAAAATGTCATGTATGAATGGTGTCAAAAATTGACATAATTCAAAAGATAAAAGATAAAATATTTTATTAAATGATATTAGATTCCAAAAAATATAAGATTTATAAAAATGGTTAATAATAGTACAAATAAGTCATAATTGAAATTTTTTGGGTCTTTTTAAATGACCTGGTAGTTACAATAACCCACAATATATAAATAACATGATATAATTGTAAGATTAAAAAGGGTAAAATAAGGGTTAATCAAAAATGATATGGATAAACTAATATACAAAACTTGTTTAAAAAATATTGGATGATGGGTATTCATAGATAAATAATATTATATTATAATTAAATATGTTTCGGAACATTTTTAATTAAAATTTAATTTATAATAAATTAATATTTTAAGAGTTCCCTAATATGTCGCTCCTTCCTCTAATAAAAGGCCACCAAATCTACCCACTTACTCACAACTATAAAGCAACCTGTATCATCCAACATATACTCAAATAAGCTCCCAATATCCCTCCATTCCTCCTATAAGCCTTACCATGGGCATAAGAAAATTCAATAAATCCTTTTGTATCAAATCGAAAGAAGTAAGATAATATCTTCTCTCAAGTTCCTTTCCTTTATTTTCTTTCTTCACTACCTATGATCTTTTTATTCATTGATTAAATAAAGAAAAAAATTCATAAATATTCAATGATTTTTTAATGATAAGGATTATAACTACAATTACAAAAACCACTAGCTAATGTATATGACCATACTGTTTATGTGTACAGTGAACTACTGCCTCACGAAACGATGCTTGATCAATTATCTCCCACCTCATCCCATAGTGGCCATTATGAAGGAACTGAATTTATGTAATATATATATTATATTTTTTTATCTATTTTTCTATAATTTTAATTTATAAAATATCTGTATACATTCCATATTATGTGAATACGATATTTTAATTTGAGGAAGTGAGAACTACCGCCCCCTCAATGTGACATGAATCGTTTATGCCTGACATTGAATTTATAAAGGATCAGGTTAATAAACTTATGTTACATATATAACATATATATTATATTGGAATTATAATGTACCTATGTATCATTTAGTTCTCAATCTTCTAATATGATAATGAAATGAAAGTAGCATTTATGAGTATGTGCGACCTACCGTCTCCATGAACGGTGCATTTCATTTCATATCTACAAATGTTATGTACTATTATAAAAATATATATTCTGGATATATATGATATTTAAATCATTAATACTATTCTAGAGATAATGGGGTTACAGCCACATAGAAAATTTTCCATTAAAGCAATTACATTTTCGATTCGAGTACTGAATATCAAAAAAATGGCTGATGTTAACTTACAAAATAATGTATTTTTTTAACATGATAATAAGTAATAAAAAATAAAAAATAAAATTTAAAAAGGTTTTATAATATTATAAATTAAACTATTTTTAATATTCATGAATATAAAGAATGAACAATACATGTCAGACTCAAGGTAAGGGACTTCATCACAACCTTCTTTCATTGACGCATATTTTGATTTATATATAACCTTCTTTTATACCCTGTATAATAAAACCCCCTGACATTCAATTTCCTTCAAAAGGAATATTTTGTCTACTATGAATTTTACTAAAAAAGAAAAATGAATATTTTTAATGTATACAGTGAAAAAAATTCTCTGCCACCATAAATGTTATTTGATATTTGGATTCCTCTCTAATATTTAATTTCCTTTAAAATGAATGAAATCCCTTTTAATTTTATATGGGAATTTTGTTATTCAAATGGGTTCTTAAATGAAAATGGTATTTTTATATGGAAATGTTGTTCATATGGGATTAGAAGAAGCTTCATGAAATGTGTTTTTTGGTGAACATGTTTTATTCATAAAATGGTAAATGAGAATTATATGAAATGAGTGGGCCTGATATAGCTTATACGAATTGTTTTTCTACATTATGGCTCACCGATGTGCTTGATATACATTATAAGTTGGTTTTATCCCCATTATATCACACACGTGTGCCCTATATAGCTTTTACGAAGGGTTGACCACCATTATATCTAACAGGTGAGCCCGACACAAATTATGCGATGGGTTGAGCCCCATTATAGCTCACAATTGAGCCCATTATAACTTATACGATGGGTGATCCTCATTATAGATCCTCGATTTTTAAATGAAAAACTTGTTTTTTACAATTGTAAAATGTTTTAAAGAGTTTTATTTATATTATGTTCTAAGTCACCCAAAGGTGTTTCAATTACATGCTATGTGTTTTAGTGTTTTTCATTGAGAAAAATGTATATGTTTTATTCATGTGGAAATTTTTAGTTTCACCCTCTCAAATAGAAATTAAAGGGTTGTTAGGTTATAACAAGAATAAGATTTTTTTCATTATTTTTTTGTCCCTTATTGAACATTTTATGCTAATCCAATGTTTTTGAAGTTATTTTCATTGGGAATAAAGAAGGGTAAGTGAAAAGGATATTTCAAGAAGATTTTTATCAATAAAAGAATTCTTGTTTCATTTAATGTGTTTTATTATTCTGATATAATTGTATAGACTAAAATTATTTACTTTGAATTTTTTGAGTAGTAATGTAATATTTATGGCCTAATTTTCAAAAACACTAAACCTAAAAGGATCATCAATATGACTTCTTGACATAACTCGATATTATGTATCATTTAAGGATAGGGCCTTACAACATCTCCTATTACTTATCGATCAACCCTAATACTCTAATTCTATAGTGTAATTTAGGAAAATAATTTGCATTCCTTGCTAAGAGAATTACAATAATATAATTGGTTGTTATATAGAAAATCATTGTTATTCACATAGAACAACCACCTATTAATGCTTCACATTAACTCTAAAAAATCATGAAATAATTTTAAATACATCTAAAAGAATTTTGACATACCAATTAATGATGGATAACAACACCACTAATATCTCATTTTTAGTAATACATTATTAAGAAATAGGTAGAATAGTTTTTGATAACATAAGATAGGGAAATTCTAGAACACAACATAATTGAATAACAATTTATGCGTGAGTATTGGTTGAATTATCCCCTTTCCTGGAAATATGACCATGCACATTGGGATGAAATTAATTGAATCATTATTAGTTTCAAGGATTCATATTTCTAATTTTATCCATGGTCATTAAAATACTAAACTATCATATATTTAGTTATGATTTTGAGTAAACATTGGCCTACATTATAATCATACCAAGGAGTATATTATATCACATTTGGGGTGTTTTTATAATAAAAAGGACAAATTTTATATATTTTTTCATGTTTAGACATTTAATATGCATATAAATCTTGAAAAAGACATTTAACATCCACCCAACTCACTCTTTGAATAGTAACTAAATCGGTTCACTGCATGAAATCATGCATGCATCCCTAAACACAGTATGATACCTATTAGTAGTGGGATCCTTGGGTAGTATTATTGGGAGTCTATATCACATAACCAAAGCATGAATTAATGATAAAATCAACCTAGTGTCATATATATATACAATAATGATATCATGGTATGTAGGATAAATAAATGTCAACCAAAAAATATACACTAGATGTTGGAGAAGATGAATATAAAAATATTAAATAGTAAATGTAATTTAGTAAAGTCATGAATAGACATTTCATGCATACAAAATATGACCCACAAATATGGTTACATAAACTGTTAATTATGGAATAATGGAACAAAATAAAAACACTATAGGTTCAATCGAACCCAAGAGACTCTCTTCAAAACGAGTGAGGAATCAAATCAATCTACTTCGGTCAATCATCAACAACATATTGGGATATAGGGAAACAAGTTACTATGATAAGTTAAAGGTTCACCTAGATACCCAAGTGTCATGGACACATGAGTAAGGTGCAAGTGGAACTCTATAGGCCATCAATAATTTTGTCTAAATCAACAACCAGTCTATGAAATAGTGTATGAATGTGTACAATCGAATTATAGGCAATATAAAAATGAATATAACTTTTAAAATAACATTTATTTATTTTCCTATGAGCTCTTGGGTTCTATAGTTACCCCACAGCCAACCAAACCTACATCGGAAAAAATCAGTCATCTGAGATAGGGATCATAGAGAGATACATACATTATGTAAAAATGGTAATTTTATTTATTATTTAATTCTTGGTACCAAGAATAATCAGTATGAGATAGCCATACATGTTAATGTACTCTTAGTTCCCACATATTTATCCTGACATGAGAAGTATACAGCCACGTCTAACATGCTATCCATGGATACAGAGTCCCATGTCTAGCATCCTAAACAATGGATGTGGGGAACCATGGGAAAAATTGCAAACCATAGATAAAGAGTTGATGGAAAAAATATCACAAACCAAAAAGGATACCATCGGTGCCTAGAGATTCAGTTAAAATCCAAAACCCTAACATCATAGAGCAATGCCCAATATCCTATATCAGCTATAATACCACCAGAGCCAATACAAAGCATCTTTACATCCTTATATCCCATTTTTTGCAGTACATCTATCTAAATTTCCAACCCTTTCCATAATTTATTATATCACAATGTACTTTAAAACTAAAAAATAGATTAATATTTCAATAGATTTCTAATTTCATAAAACACCATTCCAAACATTGTTTTGGAATCAATAGAAACCACAAACTCATTTAAAATAATTCAAACCACCCTTATAACACGAGGATTCTTATTTTAAATAGAAAAAATTTATAACCCACCAATTAATAATAAATAAATTAAAACTCAAAAAATCATTTTCACCAAATGGGAAACCAGACACTAATTTTAGATCATCATTTAAAATTTGTTTAAAAACACTTCTTTATATAATTTATGGATAACACCTCATTTAAAAAACATATTCATTAAAACATGGATTCCAGTCATTGAAAACTAAACATAGATTAAAATCAAATTTCCACTTTGAGAATAATTAAAAATTCCCAAAAGGAATTTAAAAAAACATCATAATATAAAACCATTCCATTTAATCATCTTAACTTATTATAAAATATATATTCCCTTGTTATAACACATATCCATTTAATCATACTACCATGTCAACAGATAAAACTAACTAGGTTATGTTTTAAACCATATATTTCATCATTTTGTTCCCCACTTTACAATTTACATGAATTGGAACACCCAAGGGCAGCCACAGGTCATCTTTTACCAACACAATCTGACAATGAAATTTTTGGAATGTCTAATGTACCAACTTAAGTGGTTGAAATATTTTCTCAAACTAATGATTTGAGAATAAAAAACATTGGTTCTATATCACATAATATATACACAGTAAAATAAATTATCAATATAAAGAAAAATATATCTTAGATTGTATACTTTTAAGGCGATTTGAAAATTTATCACAAACGATCTACAACATCTTCCACGGCTCGTCTAAACCTATGCAACCTTGTCCTCAATCAACTTTTAGAATCCTAATGTTTGGAGCCCTATGCCTTTGTAATCCATCCAAACTTAATGATACTAGGTTTAGGGAACCTTAGGAACACCCCAAAATATATGTCAATCCAAATCCCCCCAAAACACTCTAATTCAAAAAGAATTACCATTTAAACTCATCCAAAATCTTATACAAATTAATGGTGAAATGTACATAACCAAAATGACAAGACACCACATTGAGATGGAATCTCAGGACACTGTCTCCCTAGGTATAGTAAATTATGCAACATGATAAGATGATTATATCACGATCTAGTGGAATTAGAATGAAACCTCTAAAATATTAAAATTCAAGTAAAAAAGTAGAGAGGAGAAGAGTAAGAGAGACTATATAATAATTTATTGTACCTAAAAATTATAAGAAAAAACATAATAGAACATCACGTTGATGGTATTCGAATAGTGGAGGAAGGGTGGAGAGAACTTCCAATTTTCATGTGTTTTGTGCTAATAGAATGGGATAAGACAGTTAAAATACAAAATGGGGGAAATGCAAAATCACAATTTTACTGAAACTTTTTGAATCCATATGATGTTTCAAACCATGAACCATCTATACACCATTCAACAAGAACCCAAAACACTGTATATATTTAGAAAAACTATATTCCAAAATCACATTCTATATTAACTTTTACATAAAATTACTTTCATGGTTCATCTATAATAGTGCTCAATCCATTGACCACCTGTGCACCGACACCTTTATCACCCATACCTTCACGATTTACCTATAAAACCACATTTTTTTCCATAATAAAGCATTAATTATGTGTAATATCCATTCTATATTAAAGATGAACAATAAAAACCATGATAATCAAGGTGTTTGACTATTTCTACTAATCCAAACACACCAAAACATGCACCTTGGTAAAATAGACCGAAACATTCCGAATTCAACCTAAAGATCCCTATGTCCCCCCAAACACCTAAGGAACACATGGATAACCATTATTCATCTAATAATTACATATGATAAATTAAAACACTTAAAATTCCATTCCAAGTCTCAATTAAAAGTTCAAAGCATCTAATAATCAAAAATTAAAATTATGACTAAACATTGTAACTAATATAGACATGAAGTCATTCAAGGAAAGAAACCAATAAATGATAGTTTTGAGATAGATGTGAAGGTGATGGAGAGTAATTGTGGTTTTAATATATTCTCGTAGACACATTGGTTGTTATATGTATACCATCAACAAAAATTTGATTAAAAAACATAAAAATTTAAAAATTTATAATATTATATTTATATATATATATTTATGTATGTTATATAATTATTTTAAATGATTAATGATAATTTCAAGAGATTTATTGGTTGTATAGATTTTTATATCAAAGAAATTATGGTTTGAATAAAAATGATTTGAATGCATATTTTTTTTTAAATTATTAAAAATAGTTTAAATTACCACTACAATGATCATTACCTTTTGATATTTTAACCCATAATTAAAATGTTTTTGAAATTTATTTAACATTAATTTTAATTTTTTGAATAAAAACACAACATTAATTCAAAAACTTTTCGTTAGGGAAAAAATCGCTAATAATATAACAATTACATACAAATATAGTTCTTCTGATATTTATATAAAATCATAATAAAATAAAAGAAAAATAACACTATTTTATATGAAACATAAAAATGCACACCATCTCTAAATAATTACCCATATTAAGAAAAAAGTCTTGTAGTATCCCTTTACCATATAGTGACTTTTTTTCATTTATAAATCAGGTTTCCAAATTCTATTTCTTGGATAACTGGACAATAATTTCCACCTAATTCAAATCCAAGAGCTATGTATATCCCTGACATATAATAAAAAATGAGTAGAAAATAATGGAAAACTGTGTCACACTCTATTATTATCTTTAAAATATATCATCAAATACACATCATTGTCCCTGATAACCATAAAAACATTAAATTATCACTAAATTCTTAATAATTTATCTTAAGGGATCATTACATAGATTTGTCAAAATATGGGCCCAATAGAGAGCCCCTCGTAAACTATTATCAAACAATGATTACAAACATCCATGTCAGATATTTTAATTTAGGAAAAACTCTACTTTAGTAACGCCAAATGATCCAAATAAATAAATTTTTTATTTGTACTAATGAAAAAATACCATAACATTCCTAGTACTTACTTGAATAAATTTTCATCGAAGGAGTGCTAAAATTTGTTAAATGAAAAATTAACCTTTTAAATAATATTAGATGACTTGAATAGTATTATCATTATGGTATTCATGGAAGAGTGAGTAAACTAGCTATTATTGACACTTAATAAGACATATTGTGTTTTCAAAGTAGTATAATTAATTTTAAAATCGTAAGCCACCATGTGATGAACTTGGGTGGTCATTCCATGTGGTGTTACTGAAGTGAGGCATGTTGCCAAAACACCCATGGGTTCTATGAAAATTATTACTCATGTTTAGATTTTTCTCACTATATTACTAGGTAACACCACTATCCATGAACTAATGGGTTTTCTTCTCCATTCATGAAAATGTGATTCATGGTTTTTATTACATTTTTTATAAAACAAGATCTTAGCCCTTTTTGTTCTCCATTCATATAATTTCATTTTGAAAAAATAAAAATAAAATATTATCATTCAAATGAAAATTTCAATGGATAAAGGGAATAATAATTGAAATTGACTGATAAAAAAAATTATTTTTGAAACTATTTGTTTCTCAGCTCACTGATTAATGATTATTGTACTGTTTAATTACATTTTTTTAATGAGGGGGATAGTGGATGTGGATGTCCCATCACATTTTTCTATTTTTTCAATTGAAGGTGGTTTCAGAAAAATACACTTATAATTAAAACCCCTTATAATGTCATACATGTTCATTATTCATCCTCATTAAAACCATTTTTGAAGAACTGATTGGGATATAAACTGATAAAATTAAATCTGTACATCCACAAAGAATCCCAAATAAAATTACATTAAATTAAGGACGCAAAAATTTTACAAACTATGCATCCCTATATCATTTAAATTTTCTCATAAAGTATCTATTGATAATGATTTGTAAATAGACTTGAATAATTTTCATTGGATAAATATTTTTTCATTTTGTTATTTTCATTATTCATTAAGTATTGTGTGAGGGAGAATAATTATAGTGATATATTTTTTGTCTGTTAATTTTTAATTGAATCATACATTAATTTTTCAAAATATGTAATAATATCTACAAATAATATGATTGGTAAACAAATATAATGGAAATACACTTAATGATTAATCATATTTTTTCATAAACCACGGGAGATAAACTTCTATACATGTATCATTCAATGATATAACTTCTACATCATTTGAAGAAGTTTCAATGAGTTAATTATTTTTTGATCTCTGTGATATTTATGTTTATTAAACTTTGAACACATATCCATTATGTGGTCACATATAATGTAGATCTGATAAATAACCTACATATAAAAAATCAACTATATTCTCTCTAGTTTTTTATAATATAATAATTGCAAATAAATCATCCTTAAAATATAAAAATATGTGTTTAATTGGACAGTAGTGTCATTGCATAGAAGTTAAACCTAACCATTAAAATAAATTAGTAGTAGAACATATACCATGTTAATTACCATTTCCATCATATATAAATTATTTGATGGATCTATTGTATGATATTTTAGGACCATGAAACACATTATATTTTTCTCATGGTTAAGATCAAGCAAAATCAATATTTAAATATCAAACAAACATTAGAGTACATAATGTATTTTTATCCATATGAAATATATATAATACATTTTAGTGTCATTGGACTAATATTAAAATTTACCACTTAGGGTATGATAAATGTTTAAAACAATATAGTACATGGTTTATCTTATATCCTCAATTTCATGTTCATAGTTTAATTTCATTATTACTTCCAAGATCTCTTCAAGAGTCCTGATGATATTGAAATCATCATCATAAATAGTAAGCATTTTGTATCCATTTTTTTATGTTTAAAAATTTAATACGTATATATATGATCAATTGTATACCATTTATTTCAAAAATAATTTCATAAGAAATTATACCACATATGCCCTGATATCATAAATCCATAATGGGATTCCAATAATTTTGTTGAGTATAGGTCCTTGGGTTGTAATTTAAATATTTTTGGTATTTTGGGTCCATTGAGGATTATCAAATATAATGTATTATCAATTTATCTATATAAATAAGATGTAACAACTTCTTAAATAAAAATATTAATCTATGTATCCACAATAAGGATGACTAGAAACTGAAAATTAGTTAAGTCTACAATATAGGAATATGTCTCATGATAATAAAATTATGGTAACGATAAAAAACCGTGTAAAAAAAGATGTGTTTTGTTTCATACAATCTCAGTTTCCTCATTACAATAATACAAAAAAATCTCATTTATATCTAATAAAATTCATTTATTTTGGTGTGTGCATGATTTTCACAAATACCCTTCTCCTATGAAGTGAATTTAATTCAATTTCATTTCGTCATTCAATTTATTCTATTCAAAAAAAATTTACATGCCATAATTGTACTTGGTTTAAGATCTCAATTATAAATATCATTTACCAAAAAATTTAAAAAATATTTCATTAATATTTTACAGATTACATGGAGTCAATATACCATCCATATTGTAATAATATAAATATATTTTATTTTTTCAAAAAATAGGTGATTCTATATCATTATAGTTATCTTAATTATCCTCATAATGTGTTGCATAAAGAAAACTTAAATTGAAAATATATTCTATAACATACCCCTCCATCATGGGATTTCAATAACAATCACTGCTTTTATGTTTGAAGGATTCATATCACTAGATCCAAATACTACAATATTCTTTATTCTTATTTTGGAAATATAATTAATATCATTTTTTAAATACAACTTTACGATATCAATTTTCATAGGGGAATTTACATCCAGTACATGTGACTCAATCACACCCTTTATATCATTAAATTTAATATAAAACTGATTGTATTGCTCTTGAAATTCAAAAAATTGGTTTCAATTACATATGACATATTGGGTGAGATGATTCAGAAAAGGGAATTTCATTACATCCTAGAAAAAACTCCTTATTATTGTTTTCTCTAACTAATTATGGGAAGAGTGCCTCCTTAATTTGACAATCATCAGTGCGTACTATAAATATATCACCATTTTGAGGTTCAAGATACCTGATGATGGATTAGTATGATATCCCATATATATACATATATTCCCAACATCGATTTAAGTCTCATTTTTTACATTTTTTGGGATTAATCATTACATATACTAGAGAACCAAAAATTATTTAGTAGGAGATGTTAGCATCTTGACCAAATTCTTGTTGGATGGAAGAGCTATTATGATTTACTCTTGGTTTAATGTTACTTAATTATGAATCATATAATAATTCATTACCATGTAATGTTTTAAAAAAAATTCTCATTATAAATGGGGTATTAATAATTTTTATTTATATTATATTACATTTGTTATTCAATTATTGTAAGTACAATTTTATTTCTACAGAAAAAATAGTATAACATAGAAAACATTATTTAATAATTTTATTAAAACCAAATATTTTAAGTAATAAATTTAATTGTTTAAAATTTAAATCTTTTTTGAATACATTATTTAAAATTATCTTTTTCGGAAACTTTGGGATTTTATAGAAAGAAATAAATTTTTAGTAAATATTGAAAAAATATAGATTGTATTGAAAAATATCTTTTCTATTTATGTATTTAGAAAATATTTTTTTAATTATTATAATTTCTATTTAGTTCCTTTTTTAAATTAATATCCAATAAATTTTATTATAATCAACATTATGATTAATTATGGTAAAATATTTATCTTTAAAAATGTATTTTTATTGAAAATTATTTTTTGTCGCATTTTCTAAACTCAAACTGAAATACATTTCTAATACTTATAGTCTTTAAATAATTTAAAATTGATTAAATATTCTAAAACACCATAATTAATATTATCTAATTACATAAACATAATTTTTAGTCATAATAAAAAGTAAACTTGGTAAATATTTTTCAATCGATTAAGGGTAAATGGGTTATGAGGGTTAAAAATAAAAGGATATGCCTTCATGATAAAATATAATTTTATTAACCATAATTAAAAAGTTTTATTTAAAAATTAACATTATAATATTTTAATATATTTCATTTTGACCCATTTGTAATGATTAATAAATTAATATATTTAAATATTTTGAAAAATTTCAAGTGTTTTCTTACCTTATCTTATTAAAGGACACCACCTCTCCCCTACTATTCACAATTCAACATATTCATATATTGGTTAGTAAATTCATATATAATTTATTAAAATAATTCCCCACAAACTATAGGCCTTGGTTTTATTATTTTAACATCCTATGAAGGCTTTAGTTATAAACTATAGGAGGTTGTCGAAAGAAGAGGCATAATTCATAACCGGCTGTTTTCATTTTACTTCCAACTATACCACATTCATATTTACTAAAATTATGAATATAAAATAACATAATTATATTTCATAAAACTATTTTTATGATAGTTTAACAACCATTATTCATCCCCTTTCAATGCAATGGAAAATTAAAACATATCTCATGTATATCTGTGGTATAAAATATCCACATAATAGGGTAACTCATTTTTCATAACCATGTTATTTGGATGGATATAATATGGTAATAATTAATATATATAAAATTTATTAAATTACTATTTTTATTTAAATATAATATGTCATTTAACTTTTTCTTCTTTCATCCATTAAATGATGATAACATAGCTTCGTTTGGACTACACCCTCCATGATGAATTGTGATTCATTTTTCATGTTATTTTTAAAATAATGATCCTAAAAATATACATAATGAATATATATGATAATTATATAACTAATAAAATTGTGTAGATGATAAAATCATGATACGTATTCAAGGTTCAAAACAACCAAACTGAAACATACATGAGAAATGTAACAGTTAAAACTAATAAATGACGATTTTAATAAGGAATTATTAATAAATTCATATTGAAATGCAATAAGAAAATAATATATGATATTATAAGTATGTTTATGGTTATGGTATATAATCATAAAAAATTTAAATTTATCATAATGGAGGATTAAACAATATATGAAATAATTCACACTTGAGGTAAGGATTTATTTCAAAATCTCAACCATATTCAAGAATGTTTTTATCTATTTTTCCATTTCAGGAATTATATTATATTTTTTATATTAAAACCCATATATGTTATTCTCCTCTATTTTTTTCGTTTTCATGTAACATTCCAATTTTATAATCTTTGGTAAAAAACAAGACAAAATGAATGTTTATATGGAAAAATGAATTTTTATTTCTATTAGGTAGAGAATATTTTCCTTCCACAAAACATTTTCATTTAACATGTTTTGATGATTTTATAATTATTATTTGATGATTTATTATTGTAATTTTTAACCATATATGACTTTCTATAAATGGTTTAAACAGATTTATGTTGTTATTTTCAAAATGAGGTACTTTTAACTGAATGTGTGAATGAATAATTGTTATATTTTTTACCAAGAAAATGATGTTTCCCATCATAAAAAATATTTCATTCCTTGATGCTTGCATTAAAAATTTCAATGGTTTTTTAATGAAAATAATTTTCTAAATATTTAGGGAATTTTTTTATTCTAAAATAATTTAGTTTGAAATGTAAATATTAATTTTTTCAAGAAATATTCTAATGATCATTTAAAATTATTTTAATATATTATAATATCCTGTGGGTAATCATACAATTCATTGGGGATATATTTTATTGATAACATCTTCCATATTACTCTGGATAGATTATGAATATTTGTTTTATTTACTACCATTGTATAATATTAACACTTCATATGCAAAATTTTGAATATTAATGTTAATATTGATTTTGTATTGATTTTTCATTCATTTATTTTATTTAATGAATGAATTATAATAAGTATATGTTGTGAGGGGGGTTTTATTTCCCCTTGATGCATTGGTACGTATCATGAGATAGTCTTCTGTCATTATTCTCCAAACTCTTTACCTCTTTGTGAATACTTACATGGCATAGATCCTAGACATTAAGATTATGAAGCCCGACATTATGGCATCTATCATTACGAAACTAGTTATTTCTAAAAATGTGATTAATTATGTTTTTTTACAATCAATGAATTTAGTCCCCTTTTTATGATGTTATCCATATGTATTATTTTATTATTATTTAACTTTTACAAATTATCTAGGATTTATTAATTTTATTTTAGATTATTTTGTACACATTATTTTAGTGAAAATATAAGGTCACCCTTTATTATTTTTTTCCCTTCCATAGGATACCATGAATGAATCTATGAATGAATTCGAGTATTTAACAGAATATATAATAATGTTCTATCATGAATGATTAAGATATATTTCATTCTATCATATGCAGTATGATATTTATAAATGTAGCGTTTCATCAAATACTACCAAAGAATTCATTCTTTTTAGATGTGGTCCCCTATATTTTTTTCTAATCTTTTAAAATAACCATTCACTGTGGGTTGCTAGTGTCCGGGTGTTATATTTGTTATCAAATAATGTTTAATATAATTTTTTTGAACTATATTTAGAAAAATATATATATGATAAAATAAAACAATGATAGAATCTATGGAAAACTCATTATTTTGAATAATGTAATTCTTTTTTTGGTAACGTATAGATTCTATGATTTTATAATAGAATATGTCTATGTAAGGATATATTTAAGTGGATGTGGTTGTGGAATAGATGTAAATATGGGTAACAAATCTAAAATAGGAATATTGGGCATTATATCGATCACCACTAGGTCATGATGAGTGGTCTTATGATTGTATTCCTTTCTAGATAGTTCTAGGGGTATGTTTTGGTTTATTTTCATGTTCTTTATAAATAATAATATAAAAATTAAACATATATTTATGCACGAGAAATATTTCCAAAAATACTAAAATTATTATTCATCGATTATCTCTATATGAATTTTCAATTTATTTGATATGTTACACCAGATTGAGAATCCCATTCTACGAATTATAAATCATAGTGTTATGAGATAATATAGTATAAGCTAATGTTTTGAAAATTGAAACTAGGAGGAGTAATGAAAAATGTGTATATTCAAGTATTATATGTAGGTATTTTCCTCTCAGGAAAAAAAATAAATAAATATATATATATCTAAACATTAAAAAATTCTAACTATATCAGGGTAGCTACCCCAGGTTATGACTACTAAACATTCCCATATGAAGTAACCTATTGATCCCCAACATGGTGTAACATTGATGGACTAATTCATTCATGAGTATCCTCTATCAATAAATGGGACCAATCATCCATTTTTATTTCAACAATTGATTAAGTTGGTAGAGAGAATATTTACCTCTTTATGAAGTAATAAAAGAGATAAAGTTATCATGATAGTTTATCATCTTATAGGAGACCATAATCGGTTGGGGTTGTTAATCCCAGTAACAAAGTGTAACACCCTGATATTTTATGAGAAATATATTTTTTTATGTCTTATGTTATACGCAACATCAAAAAAATCGTTCACTACACAAAACACTAGCTTGCCTTGAATTATACACAAGAGTAACCTTCCTCGATATCGTGTGTTATATGCAATATCGAGTTTCACTAAACAATGATATATTGTTATAATATTATTATGGACTAGAATTTATGAATTTTTTTAACTACATTTATAATTTTATAACATCATCATTCATCTTACACATTTTCTAAAACATGGTTTGTGTACAAAATAAAATTTTCGGGTAAAATAAGTATTTTACAAAAAAAGAATTTTTGCCACCTTTTGATGGTGCACCAACATTATATCTAGTTTTTTATATGTTTATAATTTCAATTTGAGAAAATAAAATTCATCTTTGGAATCAGGATATAAAATTTTACTTTGGATAAATTTTTAATATTATTCCCATAACTTCCATATTTTAATGAATAAGAAAAACACGATATATTTTAATTAAAAGCAACTTTTTTCATTGCAATAATTTATAAGGATAAATTAAAATATTGAATTTCTTTAAAGTATATATAGAATATATTTTTAACATTTAATATAATTTATGTCATTACCATTAATTTTACATTGAATTCACAGGTAAAAACTTTTCAATATTTGGCATTGTTTTAACTTTTAAAACCCTTTTTCTTAACAACGGGATTAATTTATAAATTAATGACTAAAAATTGTGTGTTTTAAAATGTAAACAATGGATTCCATATTTTGTTTCAGTGGGTCCAAATTATGTTAATAGGTTACTTTTATTTTTTTGATATTATGAATAGTAACTATGGTAATTTTTATTTACTGCAGTTAAAGGTAATTAAGGTAATTAAGGGTAAAAATAAAATTATATAATTACCCTAACACCTTCTAAAATTATATTGGATGACTAATAGTCGACCATTATCACCTAAGTGTTGGAATAAATTCATTTTATGGAATTTGGATGATTAAAATAATTTAATTATTATTAAAACCAATGAATTGACAACATGTCACTCTCTTAAATATTATAAGTACAATAATTTTAATTTAGTGATATACGTCATGAAACATCGAACTTGAATAGTCTAAAAAATCTAATAAAATTATCTAAATCATGTGAATTTATTTATAATTTTTAGAGATTAAATAAGTTTCATTAATTACGACACAATAGTGATGTGGAAATTATTATATTGATTGAATTATAAAAATAAATGATTTTAAAAGTATTAAAATAAATATTATATAAAGTAGTTAATGTGATCCACTAATTCTCTAGATTAATATGTGATGTTATGAAAATTTAAAATCTTTTATTTCGAACATATCTTCTGTGTATATTTTATTTAAATTCAAATAAATGAATTTTGTCAAAATTGACACTATTGTTATTTTATAAAAATTACATATTATAAAAATGTTTAAAATCAGAAAAATATTTGAAAATTATAAATTAAAATTTATATTGTCTAAAATGTAATAAATTAAAAAATTATGGACAATTCAAAAAATATAAATAATAATTTATAATGATTTAAAATTTATAATATTATAACCACAAATAATATTAAATAGATTATATAATGATAAATAAAGTTGATATTGTTTAAAATAAATTCCCAACATGTATAAATTTTATTGGTTATTGAGATTACAACCCTATGTCATCTAATCTTTAGATATGAGTCATATTTGGAGGTTTCTAAGTGGGTTGGAATTTATTATAAATAAATATTCCTTATAATTCCAAAGGTGCCCCTCTCCTCACTTATAAAAGGGCACCTCCTCCCTCTCCTCCTCACACCACATTGAGCCTCCAATATCGGCCAAACCCTAAAAATTTATCTTCTCCACTTCACTAGAAACATAATAGAGGTCATGGTTTTCTTCAAATACCAACTTTAGTACCCTAAGAGGAGGTTAAGGGGAGACGCGTCAAAGAAGAGGTAATATCCTTTTCTGATTCATTCCATTTTATTTCTTCTTCTAATTATTCATCTATATTTGATTCATCATAAAATAATAACATCATTATCACTCATATAATTATATTTTATTATAAATATGAAACAACCATATTTCACCTTTTATCCTTCCTACGAAAATTGAAATCACCGCGCGTGAGTACGTATGGAATACTCTCTCCACGCCGTGGTGTAATCTATTTTCCACCACCACCTTACATGGATGGGTATAATGGTGTAAATAATAACTATATACGATTATTATAACATGATACTAGTTCTGAGACATTCCATCTTCCACTCCAATACCATTGAGTAGTAATGGGAATGATATCATCGCTCGTGCATACGTACGACCTACCGTCTCCACGATGTGATGTGACTCGTTCAACATGATATTCAATGAATAATGATTATATAAATGAATTGAATTTATATATATGATATATATTAAACTAATAAAATTCCGTAAATAAGGTATCTATATCCTAGAAAGAGTAATAAGAATTTATTCGACAAGACATGCATAAAAACATAAAGCAATGAACACCAGAATAACAAGTAGAAATGAAATATTACTAATAAGAAGATAAGAATATGAACATTTATGATATCATAAAAATGAATATTATTCTATAATAATTCAATGAATTTTTTTAAATCATTATAGAGGAGGTTCAGATATGTATGATGCATATCGGACCCAAGGTATGGGAAAATATCGCAATCTCATTTTTATCCGAGATTGATTATACTTTAGAATTTACTAGGGAATATTTATCACCCACATCCATGTTTCCGAAATATTTAATATTATTTATATCCTCCTAAAATTGTTTAAATCCAATTTTACCTATTATTAAAATTTTAATAAAATATATGAAAGGAATCTTTTGTCATTTTCAGTATGAGATACTTTTGGACTTTTATGGCCAAAGTATGAGAAGAATGTTTTTTTAACTTATAAAAAATGAATGGGTTTTTATCATTCCATAAAACATTATTTCCATGAATATTCCTTTATAAATTTTCATGTTTATTTTTAATTAACTTCTTTTAGTTTAAAATGTTATGACATGCTAAGAAAGGAAAAATGTTTTTGAAGTAGAAAGGATACTTTCCTCAAGAATGGAGTTCAAGTGTTTTATCAAATTTATTTTCCATCTAAGATAATATAAGGTTTTGTTTCTATCAATATTATTACATTGATTTGATTATGTTGTGATGCAATTATTTATATGGAGTACTTTATCTTATATGAATTGTTTTATGATGTCATGATATTTAAAAACCCATTTTTTTACATGGGTTATGATATGATGTATGATTTATGATTCTGTGGCACACCTAAGAATGGTTTTATTATGAGATGGGAGGGACCTATATCTCCGTCAAATTCCGTGAGAAATGATTTATATCTCATGAGATATACATAGCTAGAATGGTAAGTTAATCCAATTCAGTGATGCACGACTAAAACGAGGAGTGATCTCGGTTCCGAAATAGACATTATCCCCTAAGATAGTCTTGGCAATGAGTCTTGACTAATAAGAAATGATTTTCTATGATTATGTGTATATGACACAAAGTATCATGTTATATGTTATAATCATTGGGATTACATTTCACTACTATGATTTACTCCATGTTATGATATTATGATCTCTTTTGCAGGTTAAGACATTCAAAATGTTATGTTCTTATTAATATTATATGATGGATATTTCTTTTTTTCCCTTACTGAGCATTTGATCTCACCCCTTTGTATGTTTTCTTTTCCCCGGGCTAGAAAGAAGGGTATTAAGTAGGATATTACAAAAAGGGACTCTAGATATGATGAAATAAGCGGGAGACAATGTAGATGATTTATGAACTAGTTGTTTATGTTTCCTAGTTTCTAATGACACTATACCAATATTGTCCTACCATGGTTTTGTTATATGTTGTAATAAGTATGCTTCAATTATGATGTAATAACCATGTATCTAAAGTATGGGACGTTATATTTGGTATTAGAGGAATGGTATAGTCAACCTTTGGAAACTTGGATGTGAAAGACTTAGTAAGAACCCTAAGGATATGACTAAGCATAGAACATTATATTAGTATGTTAGAAATGGCCATGAATAACCTATTATAAGACCTAAAGTGTGAAATTTCATTACTAATTATGTTGTTTTCCTATTGTAATTAGTGTTTCTCACACTATGATTCTTTGTTTTAGTCAATGGATGGAACATGAAGGAACCATGTTAATGCTGAATGAAACAGAAAATGCAATGATTGTCCCCATGATAAACCTAACGTTATAGGAGCTGGAATGAAAAATCATGTAGCCATGCTCACAATAATTTCTCAAGCTATGAATCATGCAGGACTTCGACATGAGAAAATTAAGGAGCAATATTCTGTTAAATCCTTTACAAGGCAGCGTCAACCTTCATTCAGCAGGTCTTCTGATCCATTAGTGGCAGAACAATGGATCAGTACCACTATAAAGATATTTTATGTTCTATAATATTATGAACATTACAAATTCATCATAGTAGTGTATCATTTGGAAGTTGAAGCTAATCAATGGTGGAATATTATTAATAATATGAGGCAAGGGGATGAAATTAAGTCCATGGAATGGGATGAGTTAAAGAACTTATTTTTCAATGAGTACTTCCCTCGTATTCTTCGAAAAATGATAGAGAAGGAGTTTCTTGAACTGAAGCAAAAAGATGATGAATCATTTGGTACATACAAAGCAAATTTTACAAGACTTTCAATGTACTCTTCTAGAATTATTATCCAACCTGAGGGTAAGATCGATGAATTATTTAGTGTCTCAAAACTAAGTCATCGAAGGGACTTATCCATAAGGGACTTCAATAACTACAAGGAAATTGTTTGATGTTCTCTCATTGTTGAGATAGATACTGGGGTAACCCATCAATCATATAGGTTTGATATGAAAAGGAAAATGGAATTCAAAGGAAAATCCAAAGACCACACTGAAAAGAAGATGAGTTTTCCATTATGCCCAAATTGTGGAAAGAAACATGACGGGAATTTTCATAAAGGGACAAGAAAATGTTTTATGTGTGGAAAGGAAGGTCATCAGGCAATTGAATGTCAAAATAGTGGGAAAAATATGTCTGATGATGTGAAAAAAGAAAGGGATTCGCTAAAAGAACCTCCAATACTTCAATGTATCAAGTGCAATGAGATGGCGAATTATTCCAATAAATGCCCAAATCCAAGGGTTGTTGAAAATGATCGACATCAATAAAATCTTCAGGCCCAATAAAAAGGAAGGTCACATGAAATTTCAATCAGCAAAGTGGAGTACGATAATGAAGTGGTGAAAGGTACACTTACCATCCTCTCTAAAGTATAAAGTGTTTTATTTGATTCTGGATCCACCCACTCGTTTATTTCTGAATAATTTTATAAGGGTATAGCCATATTACCTCAACAATTAGATGTTGAGTTAGCTGTGACAGCTCTTAATGGCACAACAGTCACATCGAGAGTTTACAATTCTTCTCCGATTGAAGTTTGTGGGAAAGTGCTTCCTGCAAATCTTGTGATCCTTCCTATAGTGGAATTTGATGTGATTTTTGGCATGGATTGGCTTTCTTTATATGGATCTCATATCAATTTCCAAAGAAATGAAAATCAAATTAAATATTCCTGATCAATCTATAATCATCTATCGATGCAATGATGAATATAATCTTCTAGTGGAAATTTATTCCATCATATGGGTCTTGATTCCAATAAATTAAGGTTATTTATCTCAAATGGTTAGAGAGAAACTCACAATTAAGAGTATGACCATTGTACGGGAGTTTGATGATGTCTTTCTGGATGAATTTCTAGGTCCTCCAACAAATCGTGAAGTTGAGTTTTCAATAGAACTCATACTGTGTGCTATGCCTATTTCAAAGACATCTTATAGAATGGCCCCAATTGAGTTGCAGAAATTGAAGAAGCAACTCCAAGAGAATCTTGATAAAGGATTCAAATTCCCTAGTGAGTCGCCTTGGGGAGCACCTATTCTTTTTGTTAAAAAGATCAATAGATCTTTGAGACTCTGCATTGATTATTGAGAGCTTAACAAGATCACTATCAAGAAAAAATACCCTCTCCCATAAATTGATGACTTATTTGACCAACTATGTGGAGCTCCATACTTTTCTAATATTGATCTTCGTTCAGGGTATCATCAATTAGGGCTCAAAATGGAGGATATACCAAAGACGACATTCCGTACAAGTTATGGACACTATGATTTTATAATAATGCCATTTGGTCTTACTAATGCCCCTTCTATCTTCATGGATCTAATGAATAGAGTCTTTAGAGACTATCTTGATCTGTTTGTGGTCATCTATATAGACAATATTCTTGTCTATTTAAATAACAAGGAATAACATGAAGATCACTTGAGAATGGTATTAAAGACCATAAGAAAGTTGGAGATTTATTCCAAATTTATCAAGTGTGAATTTTGGCGTCAAAATGTTTCATTTTTGGGTCACATAATCTCAAAAGAGGGGATATCTATGGATCCAAAAAAACAGAGGTTATCGAAAGATGGTCGAGAACAACAACAGTGACTGAGATCCGATGTTTTTTTGGCTTGGCTGAATATTATCGACGTTTTGTGAAATATTTTTCAAGGTTATCTAATCCACTCACCAGGTTGACTCGAAAAGGAGTTAAGTTCGTTTGGACGGGGGAGTGAAAGAAAATTCCAAGGAGTTAAAATGATGGTTATCCAGTGCACTTGTGCTCACACTACATTGATGTGAAGAAAGTTTTTTGATATACAGTGAAGCATCCTAGAAGGGATTGGAGGTGTGTTCTCATGAGAAATGATATGGCAATAGCTTATTCCTCAAGACAGTTGAAAATACATGAGATAAAATACCCAAATCATGATTTGGAGTTAGCTGCGGTAATCATTGCATTAATGATTTGGAGGCATTACCTTTATGGTGAAAGGTGTGATATTTATAATTATCATAAATGTTAAAATTATATTTTTACACAAAAGGAGCTGAATATTTTCCAAAGAAGATGGTTGGAGTTGATTAATGATTACGACTACTCAATTCATTATCACCCTGGGAAAGAAAACAAGGTGGAAGATGCATTAAGTCGACAAGACCATGCTAGCTTATCCTTGATGAGGATTAAAAAAGATCCAATATTTATGGATTTACAAAGGATGGATCTTTGAATTATAATGGAAGGGGAAAACTCTAATCTTTGACAAATGGATGTTCAACTACTTATACATATGAATATTAAAGAGGCACAGAAAAAAGATGTAGAGTTACAAAAGAAAGTGAGAAATGTTCCTGAATTTCACATTGATTGTGATGAAATAATAAGGTTCAAGAATCAGTTTTGAATTCCTCCCATACTAGAATTAAAGAAGGAGCTACTGGATGAGGCTAATAGTTCTTCATTCTCTATTCATCCTAGAAGCACAAAGAAGTATATGGACCTGAAAGAGTACATCTGGTGGGATGGCATGAAGAGAGATGTTGTTGAATATGTCTCTCGATGCTTGGTTTGTCAGAAAGATTAAGCTGAGAGACAGAAGTCTAAGTGGATGTTACAACAATTAGCCACACCCGAATGGAAATGGTAAAACATCACTATGGACTTTTTCACCGGACTTCCTAAAACATCCAAAGGCAATAATTCTATCTGGGTCATAGTTGATTGTCTTACGAAGTTGGTACACTTCATTTCTATTAGAGAATATTTCTCTCTGGATCAACTTTCCAGGATATATGTAAAGGAAGTGGTAGGATTGCATGGAGTACCACTTTCCATTATATCTGATCGTGATCCGAGGTTTACCTCGATGTTCTGGAGGAGTCTTCAGTATAATCTAGATATAGAGTTGAGTATCAGCACTACTTATCATTCTCAGACAGAAAGTCAGTCTGAGAGAACAATTGAAACTCTAGAAGGAATGTTAAGATCTTCCTCTATGGATTTTAAAAGGTTGTTGAGATCAACACCTACCTTTGGTGGAATTTTACTATAATAATATCTTCCACTCTAGTATTCATATGGATCCTTATGAAGCTCTCTATGGAAAGAAATGTTGTACTCCAACATGCTGGGATAAATTTGGGGAATGAAAGCTATTAGGACCTGATCTTGTTGATTAGATGGTAGAAAAGGTCCGATCTATTCAACAAGACATAATAGTAGCTCAGAGTTGACAAAAAAGTTATGCTGACATCCGAAGAAAAGACCTAGAGTTTGAAGTTGGAGATAAAGTGTTCTTCCTAATATCCTCTTAGAAGAGAGTAATGAGATTTGGAAATAAGGTCAAGTTGTGCCCTAGTTATATCCGTCCTTAGGTAGCTTACCAATTTGTGCTTCTACGGAATCTCTCTCACGTTCATGATGTGTTCCATGTATCTCTCCTGAGAAAGTACATACCCAGTATTTCACATGCACTATGCTCAGATGTTATACCACTGGAGTAAGATCTTTCTTATGAAGAACAGCCGATAGAGATTCTAGATCATAGCGAAAAAGTTCTACAGAACAAGTCCAGTCACTTGATGAATGTTTTATGGAGGAACCACCAATTATAAGAAGCTACATGGGAGCTTGAGGATATGATGAGGTAGAGGTATCCTCATATGTTTATTACAAAGTGATGAATTTTGAGGGAGAAATTCATTTTTAGGAGGGTAGAATGTAACACCCAGATATTTTATGAGAAATATTTTTTTTATTTCTTATCTAATACGCAACATCAAGGGAATCTTTCACTACACACAACACTAGATTGTCTTGTGTTATATGCATGAGCATCCTTCCCCGATATCGTGTGTTGTACGCAATATAGAGTTTCACTAAACAACGATATATTGTTATAATATTATTATGGACTAGCCATTATGAATATTATTAACAAAATTTGGAATGTTATAATAGTATTATTCATCTTAAGAATTTTTTAAAACTTGGTATGTGATCAAAATAAATTTTTCCGGTAAAATAAATATTTTTCAAAAAATGAGGTTTTGCTACCTTTTTATGGTGCACCCACATTAAATCTCGTTTTTGACATGTTTATAAGTTCAATTTGACAAAATAAAATTCTTTTTTGGATTCAGGATATAAAAATTTACGTTGGATAATTTTTTCATATTATTCTAATAACTTCCATATTTTAATGAATAGTAAAAACACGCTATATTTTAATTAAAAACATCTTTTTTCATCGCAGTACTTTTTATGGTCAAATTATATTATTGAATGGTTTTAAAGTATAAATAGAATATATTTTTACCATTTAATATAATTTATGTCATTACCATTAATTTTACATAGAATTCATAGGTAAAAACATTTCAATCTTTGAAAATATTTTAAATTTTAAAACCCATTTTCTTAACAACGGGATTAATTTTTAAATTAATTACTGCAACTTCTATGTTATGAATTCTGAAAAATGGATTACATATTTGGATTCAGGGGGTTTAAATTATGTTAATTGGTTACTTCTATTTTTTTTTTATATTATGAATAGTAACTACGGTAATTTTTATTTACTGATGTTAAAGGTAAATCGAGTAATTAAGCATAAAAAAGATTATAAAATTACCATGACACCTTCCAAAATTATATTGGATGACTAGAATTAGATACTTATCAACTAAGGGTTGGAATAAATTCATTTTATGGACTTTTGACCATTAAAATAAATTAATTATTATTAAAACAAAAGAAAGTTACAACATGTCACTCTCTTAAATATTATAAGTATAATAATTTTAATTTACTGATAAACTTCATGAAACTTAAAACATGAATAGTCTACAAAAATATAATAAAATTATATAAATAATGTGAATTTATTTTTATTTTTTAGACATTAAATAATTATCATTAATTATGACACAATAGTGATGTTGATATTATTTTATTGATTGAATTATAAAATAAATGATTTTAAATGAACTAAAATAAATGTTATATGAACTATTTAATGTGGTCCAGTAATTTTATTGATAAATATGAAATGTTTTGAATCTATTAAATCTTTTAATTTGAACATATATTATGTGTATATTTTATTCAAATTCAAATAAATTAATAGTGTCAAAATTGACACTAATGTTATTTTATAAAAATTACATATTATAAAATTGTTTAAAAATCAAAGAAATATTTAAAAATTATAAATTAAACTTTATATGGTCTACAATGTAATAAAGTATACAATTATCGAAAATTCACAACATATAAGTATTTATTTATAATGATTTAAAACATAGAATATTATTACCTCAAATTAAATTAAATAGATTATATAAGGATAAATCAAGTTGATAATGTTTAAAATAAATTCTCAACGTGTCTAAATTTTATTGGTTGATGAGATTAAAACCCTATCTCATCTAATATTCGGATTGAAGTCATTTTTAATGGTTTTTAAGCGGGGTTTAAATTTATTATAAATTAATATTTCATATAAATCCAAAGGGGCCCCTCTCCTCCCTTATAAAAGGGCACCTCCTCTGTCTCCTCCTCACACAACTTTGAGCCTTCAATCTCAAAACAATTCTAACAACATCCCTTATCCACTTATATAGAAACATACTAGAGGTCCTGGTCTTCTTCAATGTCCAAGTTTAGTGCCCTAAGAGGAGGATAAGAAGAGGCGTGTCAAATAAGAGGTAATATCCTTTACCAATTCTTTCCATTTTATCTCTTCTTCTACTTATTCTTCTTTATTTGTTTCAATATAAATTAATAATATAAGTATCACTAATATACTTATATGTTATTATAAATATGAAAAAACACTATTTCACCTTCTATCCATCCTACAGAAAATGAAAACACCGCGCGTGCATACGTACGGAATACCGTCTCCACGTCGTGATGCAATCTATTTTCCACCACCACCTTACATGGATGGTTATAATGCTGTAAATAATAACTATATATTATTATTATAACATGATACTAATTCTGAGACATTCCAACTTCCACTTCGATACCATTCAACAGTTATGGGAACGATATCATCACTCGTGCATACGTCCGGCCTACCGTCTCCACGATTTGATGTGACTCGTTCAACATGATCTTCATTGAATAAGGATTATATAAATGAATTGAATGAATATATATTATATATATTACAATAATACCATTCGGTAAATAAGTTATATATAACCCAGAAATAGTAATAAGAATTTTTTTGACAAGACATGCATAAGAACATAAATCAATCAACACCCGAATAACAAGTAGCAATGAAATATTACTAATAAGAAGATAAGAATATGACCATATATGATATAATAACAATGAATATGATTCCGTAATAATTCAATGACATTATTTAAATCATTATACATGAGGTTCAGAAATGTACAAAGCATATCAGACCTAAGGTAAGGGAAAATATCACAATCTCATTTTTATCCGAGATTGTTTACACTTTAGAATTTAGTGGGGAATATATATCATCCACATCCATGTTTCCTCAATATGTAATATTATTTCTATCCTCCTAAAATTTTTTAAATCCAATTTTACCTATTGGTGAATTTTTATTAAAAGATATTAAAGGAATCTTTTTTCATTTTCAGTATGAGATACTTTTTGACTTTTTCGGCCAAAGTACGATAAGAATGTTTTTTTAACTTATACCGCATGAATGGATTTTTATAATTACCTAACACATTATTTCAATGAAGATTACATTAAAAATTTTCATTTTTATTTTTAATAAACTTCATTTAGATCAAAATTTTATTACATGTTATGAAATGAAAAAAAATTTGAAGTAGAAAGGATATTTTCCTCAAGAATGGAGTTCAAGTGTTTTATCAAAATTATTCTCCATCTAAGTTAATATAGGGTTCTATTTCTATCCCTATTGTTAAAATGATTTGATTATGTTGTAATGGAATAATTTTTATGAAGTCCTTTATCTTATTTTAATTGTTTTATGATGTCATGATGTTTTAGAATCCCATTTTTATTACATGGGTTATGCTATGATGTATGATTTATGATATTGTTGCACACATAAGAATGGTTTAATTATGAGATGGGTGGGACATATATCTCCCTCCAATGCATTGGGTAAAGATTTATATCTTATGGGATAGTCATGGCTGGAACGGAATGTTAATCTGGTTCAGTGATACAGTACTGAAACGAGGAGTGAACTCGGTTCAGAAATGGACTTTGTCCACTAAGATAGTCTTGGAAATGAGTCTTGACTAATAAGAAATGATTTTCTATGATTATGTGTGTATTCCACAATGATTAATGTTATATGTTATGATCATTGGGATTACATTTCACTACTATGATTTTTCCCATGTTCTGATATTATGATCTCTTTTGGAGGTTAAGATATTCCGAATGATGCGTTCTTATGAATATGATATGATTGATATTTCTTTTATTTACCCTTATTGAGGATTTGAGCTCACCCTTTTGTATGTTTTCTTTTCCCTAGCTCAAGAAGAAGGGTAGTAAGTAGGATATGCCAAAAATGGACTCTTAATATGATGAAATAAGAGGGATACAATGTAGATGATTTATGAACTATTTGTTTGTGTTTCCCAATTTCTAAAGACACTATACCTATATGGTCCTACCAAGGTTTTGTTATATGTTGTTATAAGTATGCTTAAATTCTGAATTAATAACCATAAATCTAAAGGACATGTCATTATTCTAAGGATTTGAACTAAATAAATTGTATTGCATGAAATTATTTCAAGATTTTATGTTAAAATATGGTCAAAAACCGAAATGAGAAGATATTTAGCGGCAATTACTTACTATAAGGAAAACAGGAGGGGAAAATATTATTGAATACAATTAAAACTATACAAGGATAAATACTCATACTAAAAATTTGGTATGTGATAAGTGATTAGTGATTTATTGTTTCTTTGATGGGATAAATCATATACTTCAAAGGAAATTTATATCACATTAGTTTTCAATATAGAAGTATATAATATCATGATCCATCAGGATAGGGAAATAATTCTACAAGAATTATTTTTCCATGGAAAATCATAAAAGAATTGGGAGGTTAAGAACTATAGAAAAGGAATTACAATATTAAGATATAAGGCAAGGGTGGAATTTTTATCTTACATTAGCTATGTAAAGAAACACCACGGAACATAGTTGATGGGAATGAGTGTTTTCTTCCATTATGGAGAGAAAATAAAATATGATAATGATTTCATGGGAAATAAAGAACATTTAAATGTTCAATGATTCAACTATAGAGTGACTATTGACTATATTAATGGATTCCATATGAGTTAAGTTAATTTTCCTTAGAAAATTATAAGGTAGAAAGGCTACACTTATTAAATCACAATATGTGAGGTTGAAATTATTAATTATATATTAATATTATGTTGATCATAACCTCAAATTTCGCACATTTTTTATTCAAGATAATTATATTAATTTATATCATCCATGTTCCCAAATAAAATAATATTATTATTTAGCATCTTAAGAAGGGAATTTTTAACCCACAATAAAATTGAAAATATCAGTATAACAAGGATAAGTCATTCAATACCCACTATACAAAATAGAGTTACACTATTTTTAAACATGATTATTATACCTATGTTTGGCTTTGATAAAATCATAGGTATGAATTGGAATTCAAAATTATAATTCAAAATTTTATTTTCATGGGAAGGAGATTATAATTTTTGATAAATATATGTATCCTATTGTCTATATTTGGACTACAATATCCCCATAATCATGTTTGAATACACCTATAATTTCAATCCTTGAGAAAATTCATGGAGAATAAGAGAGGAAACTACCTATGAATGGAGAATGCGTCCTTATGAATAAGTATGTACCTATTATACTGGAATATAATGATGTGGTTCGTAATGAACTACTTGGAAACACATCTATGAATGATTTTACATTTTCTATTGAAATCATTCATGATAAAAAAACATATATTTAGGACTCTCTATAGAATGGATATGGTTTAATTATTGGAAGTGAAGGGAAATCTACAGGATTTTTAGGTTATGGTATTTAATCAAAATAATGTTTCACTATGGGGAGTCTTTATTCTTTTTTATGTATAAAGAGGGATATATTTGGTTGTTCATATATTATATGGAATTTAATTCCATTAAATTAATTAAAAAGTATCATTCACCACATATTAATGACTTTTTTTTATTATCTTCAAAGATCATAGTTTTTTTTCAAAGAATGATATTCATTTTTGGTATCATAAACTATTACTAAATAAGGAGGGATATATAATGATTTCATTTCATTTAAAGTATAATAATAATGAATTTGTATTAATTCCCTTTTGATTATCTAATTCACCAAATGATTTTTTGGATATAATGAATATTGTATTCATGTATTTTGTAAATAATATCACTAAGGTATTTATTGATGATATTTGACATAATACTAATTTTATGATAACCATAAGAGTTATTTTTGAATCATTCATAAGACTGCTAGAGAGAAATACTTATACATAAGATTTATAAAATTTTAATTTTGGATTTAAGATGTTTGTTTTTTGGGCCATACTATAAATATTTAAGGAAAGTCAGTTAATAATTTATAGACAAGGGTTGTGATGTAATAACCAAAATAAATTAATATAACTGAGGTATTTGAGTTTCTATTGATGATTTATTCAATATATTTATTCATTAGTTAACAAGTTAACCAAATTATCTGTTAAATGGGTCAAATTAAAATGTTTAGAAGAATGTATGAAATATTTTTGAGGAATTAAAGAGGATATTAGTTAATTCAAAAATATTGACTTTAATATTGTGATGGGTTGAATTTTTTATATTCATTTATGGATCAAGGAAGGGATTTGGAGATGTTCTTATAAATAATAATTGTGTTTTTCCTTTACACTGAGGTAGTTAAATATTATTTAATAGAATTATCCCAAATATAATATTGAGTTAGAAACCATATTATTTACATTGAAGATATATATTGAATAACATTCTGGTAAATGATGTGAAATATATATTCTCAGACCACGATCTCTAAAAGAGGAAAAAGTGACAATTAAAATTATTTAAGGATGTTGATTGGTCTATAAATTATCAACATTGGAAGGAAACTAATGTCGTTGATTCATTGATTATGAACGATCAAGGTTGTTTGACTAAAATGGGGATTGATAAATATCATATACTTTTGAATTTACTAATGTTGTTTATGGGAATCCATCGGGTATAGGAAACATAACATCTATTTAAAATGATTTAAAAATCATCCTTATTAGAAAAAATGAAAATTTTTAACATGATGATGACATTATTTGAAACAAAATAAATGTTTTGTATTATAGAAAAAATGGTTCAAATTTTCTACGAAGATGGTATTCTGAAATTTGGAGAGAGTCTATGCATTCTACCTATGCATGAGTTAAAAGAGAATTATTATATGAATGTCATAACTAATATTTTTTTATACACCCTGGAAGAATGAAACTACATTAGCATTTTAAAGAAATTTTTTTATGGCATAATATGAAATAGGATATTATAAACTATTTATCATGATGCTTGGATTGAAAACTAGAAATGGAAAAAAGATAAAATGATAATGGTGTCATAAAATATCTAATTATTACAATGTAAAAAATGGGCTCATATTATAATGTAATATGTAAATAACCCTAAAAATAATGATTCTATGTGGGTTATTATTTATCCCCTTATCATGCCAATATATTTATTTCTTATAAGGGAAGATATCACTTTGTATTGCCTCTTGATTCACTGTATTAATGATTTAGTGATACATCAGAGCACACCAGTTTCAATTATATTTGATCTCGATTCAGGTTTTAAATCAATATTATTAATGTAAATTTATATGGCTCATTACGTTGTTATATTTTTGAGCTTTACGTGTCATACTCAAACTGACACATAGTTTAAATGGATTATTCAATCATTATAAGATAGGTTAAGGTATTTCTCAAGGTACTTTCAATGTATGTGGGATCATTATTTAATAGTCATGAAATTTTAATATGATAACCCATTACACTGAAGAATTTAAATGAAAATATATGATAAATTTTATAGAAAGTTGTTTTATACTGCAGCTTATTGGGATGAATTTTGATAATAACTTTTATCGGCCTTGACGTCATGTATGAGACAGTAGTGAAAATGAAGACATTGGGAATCATATTTAAGTGAATATAAGTAGAGAAAATACTTGTGATGATAACCGAAATAAGGATTTATAATTTAACATGAGATAGAATTTTATGTTGATTGTATCTCCTTTTAATGGTGTCATAAAGTTAGACTGGAAATGGAAACCAATTTATATGTGTATCGATACATTTATGATTCTAGAATGAATCGTTGTTATGGATTACCATTTAAAATTTACCCCAAGAGTATCTAATGTTCATGATGTGTTTGATGTATTTTTATGAAGTAATTACAAATCATAATAAACTAGTTTTATCATTTATGAATAAATTTAAATGCAACCACATTTATCATACTGTGTAGTGCCTATCCATATTCTAGACAGTAGAAAATAAGTATTGAGGAATCGAATGACTTGGCTGGTAAAAGTAATTTGGAGAAATCATAATATTGAAGAGGGGATGGGGAGACATAAATTGATTTTGATGAATAGATACCCATATCTATTCATGAGGTTGTATTATAGAAATTTCTAAGGATAAATTCTTGAGGGTGGGGAATGTGACACCCTAGATTCAATTATAGTAACATTTCCTTTTTAATGAAATAATAGTGAAATGCATTAATATTTATTGAAGAATTTTATTGAAACCTAAATTAAAAAACCTTATAAATATCTTTTGACAAAAAATATTTCATTTTTAATGATAATATAAATATTATGTTTCAATTAAATTTTTATATTTTTTTAAAGGGATTATTTTTTAATGAATAGTGAATACATTCCAATTTTATAGAAAACTCTCTTTTCCATTCAATTATTTTCAATGTAACATTTTGGTATTAATTTTATTCTAAAGTTCATTAGATAATTTTTATTAAAGAAACTAATATTAATTTTATTTTAATTTTCATTATTTTTAATTTTGGTTTAAATACATTTTTATATATAGAAATATATATTTCTAGAAAACTATTTTGCATCGCCATTTGTGAAATTCAGTTTATTTGAAGTTCATAAAATTTTATGAATTTCATCATGTAAAATGGATTCCATATTTGGAAATTGAATAATTAATATTATGTGAAAATGTGATAATAATTTCCATTCATAATGAATTGCAACTGTGGTAAATGTTTTCCTCATCAATTACTAGTAAAATGCGGTAAAGGGTTACGAATAAATGTATACGACTTTAATTTAACCAGAATACTTTATTAAAACTCATTAGTTTTTTTATTAATTTTGCACCATTATCATCTTTGAAATTATGTCATTTTATTTCCATTTTGTTTTGAGTAAGTCCTTAATATATTTAAATCTTATGAAAATTTCCAAGTGTGTCATCTCTTTCGCTTATAAAAGGACACCACGTGTCCTCTATAAGTCAAACATCAAGATAATATTACATTGGAATATCCATACATAAATAATTTTATAATATCACTCCCTACATTAAATAGGTTTTGGTTTTATTAGAACACCATCCTATGATGGATTTATTTATAAACCTATGTTTCTTGATCGAAGAATAGTAATAGTTCATAACTAAGTGTTCTTATTTTCTTTACTGTTTACCAACCTGAAATTTTTCTCTAAAAACTTTTTTATAATATCAAAAAAATATTAAATATATTAAAAACTCATTATTCAAGTGTAACAACCCTTATTCATGTCCTTTTCATCCAAGAGAAAATGAAAACATCACTCTTGCATACATACAACCTACCAACAACATGTTGTGGTGTAATTCATTTTTCATCCCAATTATTATTGTATGGTTATAAAGATTGAAAAAAATATGATATATGAAGTTTATGAAATAAATATCAATATAAATGAATAATATATTATTTATATTATTACCTTCCTCTCATTAGAAAATGAAAACAATGCTCTTGTATATGTGTGGACTACCAACTCCACGAGACAATGTGATTTATTTTTCATATATTCCATAAAAAATGATTCTAAATATGTTTATAATGAATATATATGATATTTATATTATTATTAAAATACAAGAGATGTGTTAACCACGGGAAATATTGAAGGACTAAAACTACTAAACTTAAATATACATGAAAAATAAAGTAGTTTACACAGATAAATGGTGATTTTTATAATGAATTATTAATAAACATATGTAGAAATGTTATAAGGGGATCATATATCATATTATAATTATGAATATAATTATTTTAAGAATGTATAGTAAATTAAATTTATTTTAAAATTGTTGTAACTCATATATGAAACAATTCATACATGAGGTAAGAGTTTATTTAAAAATCTCATCCATATTAAATATTATATATGTTTATATTTACATTAGAGGAATTTTATGATCTTTTATATCCTTAACCTAGTGTATTGGTTTCTAGTATACTTATTTTTGGATTTTTAACGTATTGGTTCAAATCTCACCTTTTTCACTCTAAATAATTAATGAATATTTTTTGTAATGAAATCCAACTTTATTTAATTTTTGTATTATATTTTTGTCTAACAAGTCCAACTTTTCATTAAAGCTTTCTATTGAATGTTTAAAATATTGTCCAATGATTTATTAAATTCATTTTTTCACATGTTTTAATTTCTATAAATGTAATATAATTATCCAACGTATTGTTTTCCAGGAAAGCTACATTTTATGGAGGTTGTGAATAGAATTTTTGTTTTAACACTTATTAGGAGTAGATATTTTTACCCCATCATAACTATTATATTCCTTATTTCTTCCTAATGGTTATTTTCAGAGAAAATTGTTTTCAGAGTGTTCTGTAAATTTTTAGATTTTTATATAAGTGCTTTGAAAATGGAGATGTCATTTTCTTCAATATATATTTTATTAAACATTATAAAGTATATTATCCCCAAAAAAATCCTTTTAGTGTATCTAATACTTTATTGAGGATATAATCTATTGATACCATCGACCATATTACTCTTGATGGATTACAATCATGCGATATTAATAAGTTTTTATTTAAAATATTAACATTTCATATGTATGTTTTTTAATATGAGATTTCATATTAATTAATTATTGAATTTTTTTAATTTGTTCATATGATGAATGAATTTGAATTATTATATGATTTGGAGGAGCTATTATAGGTCCTGGATGCATCAGTACATCTTATGAGAGAAACGTTTTTGGGTATTTAGAATAGACCTTGCCTATTTAAATATGATATCTAAGCATAAGGCCATAACTGTACGAATATAATGTCCAACATTATGAAATTTATTATTATTAAACTAGTAATTGCATACATATGATTATTTATGTTGATATGTCATCTGTGGATTTAGTGTCCTCTTTATGATATTAGTTATAGGAAATATGTTATTATTAGTAACCTTTTCATTTTATTGTACCTTTTTTGTTTTATGATTACTGATATTTTATAATTTCTCCTAATTAATATTTTATCTCACCATTTATTATGTTTTATTTCACCCATGATACCATAAATAGATATATGAATTTATAAATGGATTTATTAAAAGAAATAATAATGTTATCATAGTAATTTTTATGTAGTATTTAATTCTTTTATATATAACATAAGAATCATATATGTATCTATTCTATCAAGAATAGTTACGTTTTTTGTCCTCTGGGATGAAATTCATTATATTTTATGCCAATGTAGAAAAACAACCACTGAATGTTTGTCAGTATATTCTAGGTGTTACATTTTATCAATTAATCTACTAAACCATTCTTTTACATGCATGGTTAACAAAAATCTCTATAGTAATCCCCATTATCATTCAGTAATCATTTAAATCGTGATATTTAAATTCTATAGAATTATCGATTGTTACTTTCTTGATTGCATAATTCGGGAATTACATTATCAATTTAATTATTTGGGAATAAAATTAAGAAAATTATATATTTCATATAGATATAAAATAAATATGTGACCATTTTCAAGAAAGAACTATTAATAACATAAAATAATTCAATGTCCTCTAAGATAGATGAATGTTTTGACATATATCTCAAAGAATTACGTTAATAAATTAGATAATTTCATATTTAAATTTCGATGCTGATATTCTAACAATTAACTTTCATAGAGAATAAGCGTTACATGGAATCCTTCTTCATATAAAGGTTATAAAAACCATTATTTAATGTCCTTGAGAATTATAAATTAATTTTCTTAAAATTCATAAACTAGGATGACCAAATCATTCATAAAAATATTAATTATTTTTGTCTCCATTTGTTACTACCATGTGTGTTTCAATTTCCCATATATATATATAATATAATCTAAATGATAATTTCAGTAGTTTTAAATTTCATTATTCTATGTAAATTTAATATGTTTAATGCTCATATACATTTCATTTAACTCAGATATTGTCTATATATGGTACCCATACTGGTATATATCAATGAAACATATCATTTTTTTCTAGGCATTGGGGAAAACAAAGAATCTCTTAAAAGAACACTGTCTTATTATGTTAAGAAAATATTGATGGAATTGTCCCTTTTAGAAAATCATAAGGATATAATATTATATTTTTCATGACCCCCTCCCCACAAAGTGTACCCCTACTGGGTCGGCATTGTGAAATGGGAGATAATGACCCCCGAGTCCCACCTCTAGTAGGCCTTGGGTTGGCGACAGGCACTCAGGGTATAATAAACACACAGATGGGAGGCATTACCCTCTAAGAGAACACATGCGGAAGAGAGAGATAAGATAGACACCAAAAAACTCCAACTCAGAACTAAAATATAAAATAAACCCATGTAAATATATGGAATTCCATGAAAAAGTACAACAGATGGTAGGGAAAACTACAAGTACCCAAATGAAAGTAAAACGATAGTGAATGCAAGCCCGAACATCTCCTCCAACCACAAGCTCATAGTAACCAGCTTGATCTCCAACCTTCTCCATGTGACCTAAAAAATAGTTTATATATACGTAGGGTGAGTATAACAGTATACTTAGTAATATCCTCCCCGAAGCCTCTCATGAAAATGTCAATAAAGCATGATAAAGCATAGTGAAGATCAGTGAAAATAAATCATCCCTTAAGCAGGTATACTATGTTACCAACCTCACCATGGCTACTCTCACCAAGTAATGCATACAAGAATATTTCATATATAAAAGGATATAAAGGGTACCCTGCTACTACTTCCCCACTGGTTTACCTCTTTTCCCCAACGGCATACGTCCTGTACATCTCTCTCCAAAGGATTGCCTGTATATACCTGGGCTAAGCTTCACAATATGCACCACGTGCACCACAAAGGCCTGCCCACAGACACCTGGGCTAAGCACCACACCATCCTCACAACCAAAAGTAACCAGGTAGTTTCCGAGAGCCACCACAGCTCGTGTAACATGTATCATATGTCGGGTAATATACCTCAAGCCATTACAGCCCATACGCCGAGTAAGGATCCTCAAGCCATCACAGCCTATACACGTTACACCTATAGTAGTCCACATGATACTATATCCAGAATCTATGTTTGGAAATAACCACAAGCCATTACATCCCTCAACACACATATATGAGGAAAACTAACCATTTTGACAATGGAACTAGTATCTACCAAGAGAATAGAGTGGGGCTAAAGGGGGTAGTCATCCATTTAACCTCCCATCAGAATGTTGGGGTAAACACCCCTAGGGATCAGAATCCCCGGGGTGTCAGTTTCCCTTTCTGACAGGGTGGAGTAGCATATTGAAACACAAAAATTATAGAATATATAACTCACAACCACTCAATGGGCATAACTGAATCTCAGTCTCAGCTGCAGCTAACGTCTCTAGGACTCCGAGAAGCTATTTCTAAGACTAGGCATCCAATAAGCACACAACCAATTAAAGAACTTCATTAGATTACTTCATTCCCTTTTTCAACTGTTCCAATTTATGTTAATTAACTCTTTGCACATTAATTAACCATGAAAAAAACCACCTTAAACTTAATTGGCATCACATTCAATATCAACTATTCATTTAGAAGATACAAAATCAACATTAAATTCCAGCATCTCCATCCCTGTGGATTATCAACATTTAATCAATATTTCATTACAGAAATTACTTTCCCATATTCCCAAGAAATCTAGAAAAGAAACTTATGCTAGAAAACACAAGGGGGCTCAACACGGTGAGTATATGTACTACCCGTCGAGTCCTTTCCACCTATATCAAGAGCATAGACCCTTCCTCCCTCAAGAAGCTAGACACGGAAATCATGTGGCATACCCCGTGCATCTTCGCCTTCTTTGGAAGAAGGGCAAGCAAGACTAGCTGCCTTGATCAGTGGGGTAAAGTAAAGGAGATAGAGATTCAATCAAATTACCAAGCATCCAACAACCACATCCATCCCATTCCATCATCACCAGTGTCCTCCTCGACACTCACATGCATAAACCGATGCATATCGCCACTCTAGGCGTCATCCGCTTCCATAACCACAAGGCCACCCTACCTCCACATATCACAAAACCCCTCTAGGGTCACATCACAACACAAGTGGCAAGAAAATAAAACATCACATCAAATGGGATCTTGGCCCTTTAACAAGGAATCCAGCCTTCAAACATAATGGGCACTCATGGCTCTAAAGCACAAGGCACTTGTCCTTACTAACAAGAGGGTAACTAAGAACCCTACCAGGAATTTTCATTAATCAACCAACCAGTTCTTTAGTCCCTCTTGAATTAACAGATTTAGTTCGTAGGATCCAATTCTGGGAAACCTATTCAGTAAGCTATCACAAAAGGTTTGTCATGCTTTCTATGCCAATTTGATTAACATCAAATTATAATAAGTGAAACAACGAAAACAACAAGATTCATTTACTTGCCTCTTTATCTTTAGCCAATTAATTATCAACTAAATCCAGCTTTATGTTCTTTATCAATTTCCATCAAGAAAAAACAACTAATTCAGGAAAGCATATATATCCCTCTATCAAGAAAAACATGAGGCAAACTGTTATTACAGTAAAAAGAAAAAACATGCGGTCAAACCAATTCTTTTGATCGAGTTCAAGTATTTAATTAGGTTAATTACATTGTGATCCAAAGGGATAAATCATGCTAACTCTATGATTGCACATAAAAAATCAGAGAATCCATGAATCCCCTACCTCAAAGGTTTTCGAGGAAACCCACAACGGTCGAAGAACGCCCAAGGAGACCTTGCTGATTCACCAAGGATCCTCCCTACATCGCCTCTCCTAACACAACCAAGACCAAAGATCATCACAAACGACATACACACACTTAGATCTACCCATAACGGGCATAGATATACGATCCCGAGAGAAGAGGAGTAGATCTAAGTAAATCTAAGACACCAAACAAAAAGGATCACTTGCCTCAAGAAAAACGCTTAGATTCGCAGAGAAAAGCCTCTGGATCGCCTCCAAAATGCATGGGGGAGTTTCTTCCACCTACGACGAAGGGTAATCTCGATTTATGGCTGCATAGGGGCTTAAACAAGGCGATTAAAGGCAAAAAGAGTTAGATCCACAATTTTAGGATCTTTCTTTAAGTGCCCGCATGGTTAGTTCTCATGCTTTAACAAACTGTGCCCTAACCATGCACTAGATTCTTCCTTGAAAACCCTTCCTCGCACGGTTAGTCCGCATGGTTAGGAAAACCATGTGCTAACTGTACAATAGCAACTTCCCTCAACACCAGCCTTGCACGGTTTGGCCACACGGTTTAGGCAAACAGTGCGCTAACCGTGCGAAAGCTATTACCCTTTAACTGTCCTCAAAAGTCCACCGAAATGGATCTTCAAGTCACCTTGACTTCCTAAAACACCACTAGTACCGCATTTCCAAAGAGGAATGGACCGGAGAGGTCTGGGCCATTACATCAGACACCTCTCAAAACATTCTCATCCTCAAGATTCCAAAACCCACCTAAAGATAAAATGAGATCGGGTCTGAACAACCACCCACCGAGATACCTCTCAAAAGAGAGAAATCCACTAATGAAATGAAGGGAGTCACCTCATGAATATGACGGTTTCACAACCACATAAGGAATCGTCATTACATGAAATGGTTAAACATTAAACAACTCTGGGAACTGAGCACGTATCTGGGACTCACGTTCCCATGTACTCTCTTCCATGCCACCGTGTCGCCACAAGACACAAACTAATGGGATGGAACATCCACGCAACACCTTCTCCTTGCAGTCTTGGATCTCCACGTGTCGCTCCTCAAAGGTGGAATCATCATCAAAATCGATCTCTCTCCAGTCGTTGATGTGGGAGTCTTCATGAAGATAACGACGTAGCTATGATACATGGAAAACATCATTTATCTGACTCATCTGAGGGGGAAGTATTACTCTATATGCCAAAGCTCCAACATGAGCTAACACCTCGAAAGGCCCAACAAAGTGGGGAGAAAGCTTACTCCCACAACCAAACCTTCGCTACCCATGAAGGGGAGTCACCTTCTGAAACACATGATCCCCAACATTAAACTCTAAGGGTCTCCTCCTTTGATCGACATAGGATTTATGATGATCTTACGCTGCCTACATCCTCTCATGAATCACCTGAACCATCTCAGTTGTATTATTCACTAGTTCCGGTCTGAGAATTGTTGACTCTTCGACCCCATTCCAGTACAATGGAGAACGGAAAGACCGACCATATAAGGATTCAAATGGCATCATTCTTATGGTGGAGTGAAAACTATTATTGTATGAAAACTCCACCAAGTGTACGTGCCTCATCCATGAACCTCAAAAGTTAATAACACAAGAGTGTGACATGTCTTCAAGAGTCTGGATGGTTCGCTCTGTTTGACCATCAGTTTGAGGATGAAAAGCAGTGATAAGGCATAGTTGAGAACCAAAATCATGCTAGAGACCTCTCCACACCCTAGAGGTAAAATGAGGATCTTGATAAAAAATGATCGTCCATGGGACTCCATGAAGTCTCACCATCTCCCCCAGATAATGCCTCGACAAAACATCCACTGAGATCGACTTCTTGATCGCTATGAAGTGGGCCGATTTTGTTAAATGATCCACTACCACCCAAATAGCATCATGTCCTCCCAGAGCTCGAGGTAAACCTGTAAAAAAGTACATTGAGATGTCCTCCCAGTTCCACTGAGGAATCTCTAATGGCTAGAGAAGACCACCAGGAACACTGTGTTCAGCCTTCACCTTCTAGAAGACTAAACATCGAGGCACAAACTCTGGAACCACAAGCTTCAACCCAGGCCACCAAAACTGACTACCCAAGGATCTATTCATCTTCATCACGCCAGGCTGTAATGCTAAGGGAGAACTATGGAACACTCTAAGAACCATCTCGCACATCGCCAAGGGAACAAAAATCCCTCCACGATACAACACTCTGTGTTGTTCATCCTCAGACCAACCATAAGGGGACTCACAACAAACGACTCGGTCTCTCCAGACCTCTACCTCAAGATCCCCCAACTTTGACTCTTCCACCTTCTCCACCTGCGATGACTGTACCGTCATCTGAAAAAGACAACCTCTACCTCTGACTTCTCCCATATCAAGATGCAATGATGAAAGTTCTTCCATTACTCACCAAAAATCACTAAATTCACGCACAGCATCACTATATGACTTTCGGATCAGCGCATCAGCTACAACATTCCCCTTTCTAGGTGTATGCGATATTTCAAAGTCGTATTCCTGCTTGAACTACATCCACTGATGTTGTCGTAAGTTCAAGTCATGCAGGGAGAAAACATACCTCACAGTATTATGATCAGTGAAAACCACAAAGCGCTCACCAATGAGGTAATGTCCCCACAACATCAGAGCAAACACCACAACTGCCAACTCGAGATCATGGGTGGCATAGTTGCATTCATGGGGACGTAACTGCCAAGACCCATAAGAAACAACTGACCTCTGCTGCATAAGAACACAGCCTAACCACAGATGTGAAGCATCGTATAAACCATCAAATAGAACTCCTTCAGCTGAAAGACATAGGAATAGAGAACTCACTAACTTCTCATTTAGATACTCTAAATATGACTGAAACTGATCAGTCCATACGAATGGCTGATCCTTCATGGTCAAAGATGTCATAGGAGTCACAACCCGTGAGAAATTGGCCATGAACCTCCTATAGTATCCTATGAGTCCAAGGAAACTTCGCACCTATGAAACTATCTTGGGGGCTGCCCAAGGCACAACTGCTTATATCTTTGACAGATCCAGAGCTACTTCCTGTTGGGACACAACATGCCCCAAGAAACAGACTTTTCGAGCCCAAAACTCACACTTCGACAACTTCCCGAACAACTGATGTCAATGAAGAACTCCCAAAATGGATCGTAGATGCTCTGAATGCTCCTATTCATATGTAGAGTTCACAAGGATGTTGTCAGTGAAAACTACCATGAACTTGTCCAGGAATTCATAGAACACAACATTCATTAAACCCATGAATACAGCTAGAGAATTTTTCTTGCCCAACAACATTACAACGAACTCATAATGCCCATGATGGCAATGGAAAGCACTCTTCTGGATATCCTCATCCTTCACATGCACCTGATGATATCCTGAACATAATTCGATCTTTGAGAACCAACTTGTGCCCTTCAGGTGATCGAATAAATCATCAATACGTGGAAGTGGATAGTGGTTCTTTAGTGTCATTTTGTTTAAGCGATGATAATCGACACAAAACCACAAATTGTCGTCAGCCTTATATATGAATAGAACTAGTTCACCCCATGGAGACACACTTGTTTGATCAAAACCGCACTGCCACAGATCATCAAGATGTATAGGCAGCTCTCATAACTCAATAGGGTCCATTATATATGGAGACATAGAGATATGAGATGCTCCTGGCTGTTGTTCAATCCCAAATTCGATCTCTCATCGAGGGGGTAATGCTACAAACTCTTTTGAAAAAACATTACGTTACTCCTCTAAGACCCTAGGAAATGCACACATCCGAACCAATGAAGAACTCAGCATCAACTCATCCATCATGGATGATAAGGTGGAACGCTCCTATGACCCATCTGAGGATCTCTCACACCAACAAACACCACCTTCTCTCCATCCGCACCGATGAAGATGACCTTATTCCTGAAGAAGTGCATGATAGCATGCATCGAATACAACCAGTACATGAATAGGATGACATCATATGGTTGTTGTAACGACCCGAAATTTTTTTAAATAAATTTTGTTCCCTAATTTTATGTGTTATTGTTATACTCAACAAAAATGTTTTATTTGATAAACATGATTATAATTAAAATGAGATCAGTGGGTTTTGACTATTATATAACCATCGGTCAACATGACCGCTGTGAACAAAATGTTTTGATTATTGTCTCTAAATATAAGTAATCTTGGTTAATTATTATAGAAAGAAGATTCGATGGCCTCACCTAGTAGTCTTGGACCGATCGAAGCCCATCTAACAGAGCTTGTGAAGGAGGTAGCACCACTGGGCTTTGCTCTAGATCAAATCCAAGCCGAACTTCATCATGTAAAGCTGGAACGAAATCGCCTTCGTGAGAAGTTCAAACTGATAGAAATTACTACTCGGGCAATGTTGACTGAGCCGCCCCAAGCTTCTATCACCCTAGCACGCCTTACTCTTAGGTCCTATGCTGGTATTATAAGGGGTTATGTAACGAGACCGTAACTACCGTGTGTAATCCTTGTTTTAAATAAAAATTGGGATTTCTTCTTATGATGAAGTTTATGAATTTTGAAATGACCGGATAAATATAGTATGCATATTTTTGATGAATTTTAGAAAAAGGATATTTTAAATATGTTTATGTAAACCCTAAATAATTAAAAATGTGTAATGGTTTTAAAAAAATGGTCTTCTACAATTATGTTCAGTACTAAATTTAGAGTCTAATAAGATCAACTTGATTTTTGATGAATAGTAAATTATGAATAGTGATTTTATGATTAGGATTAGTAATATGACCAAATGGATTAGTAATCTCACCTAAAGAAAGTTTTAAAATAATCTAGGCACCTTGATTAAGTAATGTGATTCAATAAAATAGTTAAATAACGGTTTCATAAATTATTATTCAAGTATTAGTTTTTTCGGGTGAATAGTTTTTTTTAATTAAAAATTTAATTAAAAAAAATTAGAAAATTATTTTTATAAAAATGACTTTATTTTTGAACTCAGAGCATCGATATTATGTTATGGTAATTTTTGGGGTTTTTTCTGAAAAAAATGAATTTTCGATGAATAGTGTTTTTATTTAAAAATTAAATTAAAAATATTTAGAAAATTATTTTTATAAAATGGATTTCATTTTTGAAATCAGAGCATTGATATTTGGTTAATGTGAAATTTTGGGATTTTTCTGAGAAAGTTGAATTTTCAGTGAATAGTAAAAATACAGTTTTAGGGTTTCGGTATGTTTAATGACATCATAACGGTGTCATGATGATGTCATGAGATCTTTTGAGGGTTTGCCGGCCAAGGGTGATGAATTATTGTTTTGGGGGCCCCATGTGGCCTAACTCCATGATAAATGACAAGGGAGAGCACATGGGTTTGAGAAAAGCCCATGTGAGGTGTCCCTTGGCCATTAATGCCTTGTCCCCTCACTTTCCCTATAAATACCAAGCCCTCCTCTCATCCATTCGACTCCCCACTCATTCCCAACGAATTTCTGGTCTCAGTACCTCCCAAGGAGTCCTCCCAAGGTGCCCCCAAGCCCTCATGGTCCCAACCTTTGAGGTTTAAGAGTTACATTTTAAGGTAAGGGATCCGACCTCTCTCTTTCTTTTCAAGTAATCTCTGTTATGTCTTTTCTTTTATACTCCATGTTCTTATGTTGGAGGATGTTCTTTTATATTCATCCTACTGCCTATTTCATGTTCATATGATGAGAGACCCCCTTGCTCTCATCAATTCGTTTTAAGAATGTTTAAGTGGCGCCGTTAGGCTGCTGAATTTTTAAGGGATTCTTTCACCTTCCTCGTTTTCAAGTTCTATTTTCATTCAAGTCTTTCATGTTTCTTTGTAATATGTTGGGGCATGATCTCTAAATTTATCATACTGATCTTTTATGATCATATGATGAGAGACCCCATTTTATCTCTTCAATTCAATTTTTTTGATGTTTTATGTGGCGCCGTTAGGCTGCCGAATTTTTTAAGGGATTCTCTCACCCTTCTCTTTTTCAAAGTTCTACTTTCATGTCAAGTCTTTCAAGTTAATTTCTATTATGTTGGGGTATGATCTCTACATCTATCATACTGGACTCTTATGTTCATATGATGAGAGACCCCATTTGATCTCTTCAATTCAGTATTTTGATGTTTTAAGTGGCGCCGTTAGGCTGCTGAATTTTTAAGTGGTTCTTCACCCTTCTCGTTTTGAAGTTCTACTTTCATGTTAATTATTTCAAGTTCCTTTTTTTTATATTGGGGTATTATATATATATCTATCATACTGGACTCTTATTTTAATATGATGAGAGACCCCATTTGATCGCTTCAATTCAGTATTTTGATGTTTTAAGTGGCGCTGTTAGGCTGCCGAATTTTTAAGTGGTTCTTCACCCTTCTCGTTTTGAAGATCTACTTTCATGTCAATTCTTTCAAGTTCATTTTTCCTATGTTGGGGAATTATCTCTATATCTATCATACTGAACTCTTATGTTCACATGATGAGAGACCCTATTTGATCTTTTCAAATCGTTTTTGTTGAAGTTTAAGTAACGCCGTTAGGCTGTCGAACTTTCATAAGAGAAATCTAATTTTTGTCTTCCTTCCATGTTTTTCATTTCAAATGGTATGTCCTTGAAATTTCATTACCATGATCATGTATCCTTCTTATTCTGTCCATATACTGTTTTATGGGTCATTTATGAATGTTTGACTCATTTTCCCTCTCTTTTTAATGTCTTCTAAAACCTCATAACATAGCCGTTATGCTGCAGAATTTCCATCTCCAAATGTCTCTCTCTTTTTCTAAAGTTCTTTTATATTATTAAGTGAATACTCAAAGCTCTTTCTTCTAAAGGGGTATTCATATATATACCAAAATTTTCTATTTTAAATTCTGGGATTTACATACATGAGACCCACCTTCCTTTTCTGTGGGTTTTAAAGTGACGTAAAGATCATGTTTTTAAAGCAGTTTTTAAAACGTTATGATTATGAAATGAAACCCATTTATTTTATGCTATGTGGGTTATTTATGAAATGTTTAATGATGATATATGTGGCTCACATGATAATAAAGGCAAATTTAAGGGTGCACCCTGATAGCGCTCCAATGCATTGGGTAATGATGTAACCACTAGAGATTACAATTTTAACGATGCCTTGGTGAAAAACCTTGGTAATATTTAATGACACCTTGGGGATGGACCTTGGTGAAACGAAAAGATTGTCAATATTAAATGTTTCAGCCACATCTTCAAGTTATGAAAAAGTTTTATTTTTATTATGATATGCCTCATGATTTCATTTTCATGCATTAAAGTTCTTTTCATGACTTTATTGATGTATCTCAAGTTCATGTGTAAAATGTTTCACTTGTTTCCCTTGCTGGGCCTTCTGCTCACCCTTCCTTTTGATGTATGTCCCCAGGTTATGAGATGCAGTAATGAGCCTAGGGTGAACATGAGGAGAAGCCTTTCAAGTGTTTAAGAAGAATGTTTTTTTGATTCATGTTTTATGTTCCTTGTTTCCAAGACACTAAACCTTAAAGATCCTCAGTTCTGTGTAATGGAATGAAAAGTTATGTTATAAAAAGACGGGATGCTATAGTTGGTATCAAAGGATGGTTTAGTTATTTGTGGAAATTTGGATATGAAAACTCTAGGAGGAACCCTATAGAAAAGTTTAATATAGGAAATCTTCCTGGTATTTTGGTGAGTATTGAGTAAGGGGTTGCCAAGCAAATACATCCCTGTCTGGATACGAGCAGGTAGAGGTGGCTCTGGCACAGATGTACATAGGGGTAAAACCCGAAAACACCGCTTTGAGCTAGACTCGAACGGGAACTGGTACACGACAACGGGCCTTGCTGCACTCTTGGTTACGACACTCTCGGGGGATATGCTTTGGTAAATTCATAAGCTTGGTATGAACCATTGTTAAAGGAACAAAGATAAAATAAAATAAAGGTTCACATAAGAATATATGATCATTCATAACCTAGATGGGAACCTAGGAGATCACAAGTTAGGGTATACCTTTCATATACAAGTTATCCTTATATGCTTTCAGTTCCTTTTCATGATTATTAGCTAAGTACTTAAGCCCCTAATTATGCTTTCTCTTCTTAGTTAATGGTGGGAAATGGAAGAACATGTTCCGACAACCAATGTGATAGGAAATGCGACGATTTTCGTATTAATATGAAAGGGATGATTAGGGGATTAAAATATGATTATTATTTTGGAAGATGTTCATTATTTTGGGAACCATATTTGATCGAGGTAAATAGATTACTACGGTATTTTCATTGAGGAGTAAGGTGGACTTATATTTTAAAGAATCGATGAATTTAAGGTGAACTTATAGTAATTTAGGTTACTTATGGGAATGACTAACCTGTCTTGGGTAAAATATGTTTAGGTTAGCTACTTTTTTATAAGATGTTTGGAGTGGTTGATGTTGTCTGGAGATGAACAATGAAGTTGTTTTGGAAGACTATTTTATCAAATCCTTATTGTATTTGGGTTTCAATCTTAGTTTGGTTTGTTTTGAGGAATTTTAAGGACCGTTATTTATGGAATGGTATATGATGAACTTTGGGTAGTACCATGGAACTTTGATGATTTAAAAGTAGTTTCCATTCATATGGGATTCTTTCTTTTTGAAGAGTTGTTTTACCTTAACCTTTCTGTTTTTGGGATAATGTTTAGAGATAGAAGAAATAGATAGTTAATCTTTTGTAGATTATGTGATTCTATAGAAGATGATTCTTGTGCTTTTATGAGACCAAGTGTTTTTGAATTCTCATCATTTGGAGAAAAGATTAGTGTTGGTAGGGACTTGTTAAAGGATGAAACTCTACTTGAAGGTAGGTATATTTTCTTATGTTTTGGTTCTATGTAGCAAATGAAATCCTCAAAATTATGAAAAGAAACGTAAAACAAAAATGTTGTTGGTTTACGTTTCCTACTAGGTAATCAAAGACCGTTTACACACATCATAAGTTTGGGATTTTCTCATGGTTAACTTTCTCCTAATCATGTTCTCTATCACTCTCCCTCAGAACTTGACCCTTTGTTTTTTCCTCCATGTCCATGTTTTCCTACATGGAACCCTAGTGTGGGTTAACTCGGGTGACCATTGTACTTCCCTTTCTTTATTTTAAAGTAATAGTTTTACTGACTCCTTTTCCGATGTGGGACTTTCAATGAAATTTCAAAACCCAATTTTAAAATTGCGAGGACGCAATTTCTTAAGGGGGGAAGATTGTAACGACCCGAAATTTTTTTAAATAAATTTTGTTCCCTAATTTTATGTGTTATTGTTATACTCAACAAAAATGTTTTATTTGATAAACATGATTATAATTAAAATGAGATCAGTGGGTTTTGACTATTATATAACCATCGGTCAACATGACCGCTGTGAACAAAATGTTTTGATTATTGTCTCTAAATATATGTAATCTTGGTTAATTATTATAGAAAGAAGATTCGATGGCCTCACCTAGTAGTCTTGGACCGATCGAAGCCCATCTAACAGAGCTTGGGAAGGAGGTAGCACCACTGGGCTTTGCTCTGGATCAAATCCAAGCCGAACTTCATCATGTGAAGCTGGAACGAAATCGCCTTCGTGAGAAGTTCAAACTGATAGAAATTACTACTCGGGCAATGTTGACTGAGCCGCCCCAAGCTTCTATCACCCTAGCACACCTTACTCTTAGGTCCTATGCTGGTATTATAAGGGGTTATGTAACGAGACTGTAACTACCTTGTGTAATCCTTGTTTTAAATAAAAATTGGGATTTCTTCTTATGATGAAGTTTATGAATTTTGAAATGACCGGATAAATATAGTATGCATATTTTTGATGAATTTTAGAAAAAGGATATTTTAAATATGTTTATGTAAACCCTAAATAATTAAAAATGTGTAATGATTTTCAAAAAATGGTCTTCTACAATTATGTTCAGTACTAAATTTAGAGTCTAATAAGATCAACTTGATTTTTGATGAATAGTAAATTATGAATAGTGATTTTATGATTAGGATTAGTAATATGACCAAATGGATTAGTAATCTCACTTAAAGAAAGTTTTAAAATAATCTAGGCACCTTGATTAAGTAATGTGATTCAATAAAATAGTTAAATAACGGTTTCATTAATTATTATTCAAGTATTAGTTTTTTCGGGTGAATAGTGTTTTTTAATTAAAAAATTAATTAAAAATAATTAAAAAATTATTTTTATAAAACTGACTTTATTTTTGAACTCAGAGCATCGATATTATGTTATGGTAATTTTTGGGGTTTTTTCTGAAAAAAATGAATTTTCGATGAATAGTGTTTTTATTTAAAAATTAAATTAAAAATATTTAGAAAATTATTTTTATAAAATGGATTTCATTTTTGAAATCAGAGCATTGATATTTGGTCAATGTGAAATTTTGGGATTTTTCTGAGAAAGTTGAATTTTCAGTGAATAGTAAAAATACAGTTTTAGGGTTTCGGTATGTTTAATGACATCATAACGGTGTCATGATGATGTCATGAGATCTTTTGAGGGTTGGCCGGCCAAGGGTGATGAATTATTGTTTTGGGGGCCCCATGTGGCCTAACTCCATGATAAATGACAAGGGAGAGCACATGGGTTTGAGAAAAGCCCATGTGAGGTGTCCCTTGGCCATTAATGCCTTGTCCCCTCACTTTCCCTATAAATACCAAGCCCTCCTCTCATCCATTCGACTCCCCACTCATTCCCAACGAATTTCTGGTCTCATTACCTCCCAAGGAGTCCTCCCAAGGTGCCCCCAAGCCCTCATGGTCCCAACCTTTGAAGTTTAAGAGTTACATTTTAAGGTAAGGGATCCGACCTCTCTCTTTCTTTTCAAGTAATCTCTGTTATGTCTTTTCTTTTATACTCCATGTTCTTATGTTGGAGGATGTTCTTTTATATTCATCCTACTGCCTATTTCAAGTTCATATGATGAGAGACCCCCTTTCTCTCATCAATTCGTTTTAAGAATGTTTAAGTGGCGCCGTTAGGCTGCCGAATTTTTAAGGGATTCTTTCACCTTCCTCGTTTTCAAGTTCTATTTTCATTCAAGTCTTTCATGTTTCTTTGTAATATGTTGGGGCATGATCTCTAAATTTATCATACTGATCTTTTATGATCATATGATGAGAGACCCCATTTTATCTCTTCAATTCAATTTTTTTGATGTTTTATGTGGCGCCGTTAGGCTGCCGAATTTTTTAAGGGATTCTCTCACCCTTCTCTTTTTCAAAGTTCTACTTTCATGTCAAGTCTTTCAAGTTAATTTATATTATGTTGGGGTATGATCTCTACATCTATCATACTGGACTCTTATGTTCATATGATGAGAGACCCCATTTGATCTCTTCAATTCAGTATTTTGATGTTTTAAGTGGCGCCGTTAGGCTGCTGAATTTTTAAGTGGTTCTTCACCCTTCTCGTTTTGAAGTTCTACTTTCATGTGAATTATTTCAAGTTGCTTTTTGTTATATTGGGGTATGATCTCTATATCTATCATACTGGACTCTTATTTTCATATGATAAGAGACCCCATTTGATCGCTTCAATTCAGTATTTTGAAGTTTTAAGTGGCGCTGTTAGGCTGCCGAATTTTTAAGTGGTTCTTCACCCTTCTCGTTTTGAAGATCTACTTTCATGTCAATTCTTTCAAGTTCATTTTTTCTATGTTGGGGAATTATATCTATATCTATCATACAGAACTCTTATGTTCACATGATGAGAGACCCTATTTGATCTTTTCAAATCGTTTTTGTTGAAGTTTAAGTAACGCCGTTAGGCTGTCGAACTTTCATAAGAGAAATCTAATTTTTGTCTTCCTTCCATGTTTTTCATTTCAAATGGTATGTCCTTGAAATTTCATTACCATGATCATGTATCCTTCTTATTCTGTCCATATACTGTTTTATGGGTCATTTATGAATGTTTGACTCATTTTCCCTCTCTTTTTAATGACTTCTAAAACCTCATAACATAGTCGTTATGCTGCAGAATTTCCATCTCAAAATGTCTCTCTCTTTTTCTAAAGTTCTTTTATATTATTAAGTGAATACTCAAAGCTCTTTCTTTTAAAGGGGTATTCACATATATACCAAAATGTTCTATTTTAAATTCTGGGATTTACATACATGAGACCCACCTTCCTTTTCTGTGGGTTTTAAAGTGACGTAAAGATCATGTCTTTAAAGCAGTTTTTAAAACGTAATGATTATGAAATGAAACTCATTTATTTTATGCTATGTGGGTTATTTATGAAATTTTTAATGATGATATATGTGGCTCACATGATAATAAAGGCAAATTTAAGGGTGCGCCCTGATAGCGCTCCAATGCATTGGGTAATGATGTAACCACTAGAGATTACAATTTTAACGATGCCTTGGTGAAAAACCTTGGTAATTTTTAACGACACCTTGGGGATGGACCCTGGTGAAACGAAACGATTGTCAATATTAAATGTTGCAGCCACATCTTCAAGTTATGAAAAAGTTTTATTTTTATTATGATATGCCTCATGATTTCATTTTCATGCATTAAAGTTCTTTTCATGTCTTTATTGATGTATCTCAAGTTCATATGTAAAATGTTTCACTTGTTTCCCTTGCTGGGCCTTCTGCTCACCCTTCCTTTTGATGTATGTCCCCAGGTTATGAGATGCAGTAATGAGCCTAGGGTGAACATGAGGAGAAGCCTTTCAAGTGTTTAAGAAGAATGTTTTTTTTGTTTCATGTTTTATGTTCCTTGTTTCCAAGACACTAAACCTTAAAGATCCTCAGTTCCGTGTAATGGAATGAAAAGTTATGTTATAAAAAGACGGGATGCTATAGTTGTATTTGTAAAGATAGGAAATATCCCCAAGAGCGGCGTTGCCCCAACACTATCTCACAGTCTCTACATACATCAAACAATCTAGCTTGACCTCCAACTGGCGAAGTCAACACCAAGGGCACTAGAAGCCTCTCTACCTCATGTCCCAAAGCATGGAATGGGTAGGTGATATGAAGGAGTGTGTCCCTCCTAAATCAAAGAAGGCGTACACCAAGGTAGAAAACAAGGAAAGGGTACCTTGAATGACATCTGGCTCGTCCGGTGCTGGAAACGCTAGAGCATGAAGCTGACCACGACCACCTCCATGGCCTCTATGACCCTGATGATGACCACCACCGTGGCCTCACTCTGCTCTCTGAGGACAGGGAGCATCCTGAGGTTGTCCTCTGCCTGCACCATCTCCCCTCTAGTGATCTAATGCTTGTGCAACTAGCTACTGAGGCCTCGGTGGAAACTGCCTCAACAAAGGAACCTGAAGCATCGCGCTCGGTGCATGATGACCGCTCTGAAAGTTCAAGCACTGCCGCTACAGATGGACATGACCACCACAAGAAAAACAAGTGCTAGATCCCTTGGCATAGGCTTGAGAGTTGTTGACTCCGGAGAAACGAGATGTGAAGGGCTGGGACCTACCCCCAGCTGAACAAAAACCCTTATGCCCTGAAAATGGGGAACCCTAGACCACAACCTTGCTTTGTGAGGGATCATGACGATCCCCTTCTCATGATGATCCGGTCTTGGCCAAATTCCTCTCAACAACCTCTGCCCTCGCCAGCACCTCGAGATATGTCTTCAGCATAAATGGGGTGACAGGACGGTGGATCTATGGACACAATGCCTCCTCAAAATGCCTCGCCTTGGCCTCCTCATTTGGTAACAGGTCCAAATCATATTGTAAAAGGTTCCTCAAGTGTATTATAAACTCCCGAACACTAGAGATCTCATGTCGAAGGGTAAGAAGATCCTGGAAACTAGACACCTTTGTAGTTGAGGAAAGGAACTCGACTCTGAACTTGTCTCGAAACTCCTCCCATGTGATCACTGACTCCTCCCTATCCCAGAGGAACAAGAACCACCACTTCCTTGCTGCTCCACATAGCATCGTCACAGCTAATGACACCGAGTTCCCTTTCCGAGCATGGATTGAACTAAATCCTATCTTGTCCTCCTCTAACCAGTCTTCTGTGACAGCATATGAAATGGAGCCCTCATACTTCTGCAGACTCTAGCACTGAAACTCTCGGAGTGTCTTCCTCCGTGTGTCATCCTCATCAACCTCTACCCTGTGGCGACCTGCTGGAATAGGTAGTTGGACATCTTCTATGCAAACCTGATGAGGACGTCGACCTGGAGCCATACCTGCAAAATAACAAACACTTAGAGCTCCTAAGCCTGGAAAATGGAAGACTCAACATTAATTAATTTATTATTTTCTTTCATTAGTTTTAGGTTAACCTATCACAAGGTCTACCCATTCACACACATGCACAAAGAATAATGATGCATGATCCATTCCTAGTTCTCTACCCTACAACTAGAATCCCCTTGTTTAGTAGCCATTGTAAACTTAAAGGTCCGTACATCATATCATAGGAGGCCTTAAACGCCAATGTATTATCTGGTGACTAGTGTTTACCGCACTTGATAAACATGAATGACACCATTGCCCTACCATCCCATGAAACCTCACATGTGCCTAACTTCAAACTCCATCTTATCCCTCAACATGACCTCTGATACAACTCTGTCACGAACCCTTCCACACAAAGAGTACCACTACTGGGTCGGCAATGTGAAAAGGGAGATAATGGCCCCCGAGTCCCGCCTCCAGTAGGCCCCGGGTTGGAGACTAGCACCGAGGGTATAATAAACACACAGATGGGTGGCATTAACCTCTAAGAGAACACATGCGGAAGAGAGAGATAAGATATACACCAACCAACTCCAAATCAAAACTCAAATATAAAAGAAACCCATGTACATATATATAATGCCATGAAAAATTACAACAAATGAAAGGGAAAACTACAAGTACCCAAAAGAAAGTAAAACGGCAGTGACCATAAGCCAGAACAACTCCTCCAACCACAAGATAGTAATAACCAACATGATCTCCATCCTACTCCAAGTGACCTTAAAAATAGTTTATATATACGTAGGGTGAGTATAATTGTATACTCAGTAGGATCCTCCCCAAAGCCTCTTGTGCAAAAGTAATGAAAGCAAGCTAATCATAGTGAAAAGAAGTGAAACTAACTCGTCCCCAAAGCAGGTATACTATCTTCCCAACCTCACCATGGCTACTCTCACCATGTAATTAATACAATAATATATCATATAGAAAAGGATATCAAGGGTACCCTGCTACTACTTCCCCACTAGTTTTCCACTTTTCCCCAACGACATACATCCTGTGCATCTCTCTCCAAAGGCTTGCCCGTATATACCTGGGAAAAGCTCCACAATCTGCACCACGTGCAGCACAAAGGCTTGTCCGCAAACACCAGGGCTAAGAACCACACCATCACCCTACCAAAAGTAACCAGGTAGCTTCTGGAAGCCACTAAAAATCGCATAACATGTATCATAAGTCAGGTATTATAACTCAAGACATTACAGGCCATACGCTGAGTAAGGATCCTTACGCCATCAAAACCTATACACGTTACACCTATAGTAGTTTATATGATACTATATCCAGAATATATGTGTGGAAATAACCACAATACATTACAGCCCTCTACACACATATATGAGGAAAACTAACCGATGTGACAATGGCACTAGTATCTACCAAGAGAAAAGAGCGGGGATAAAGGGGGTAGTTAGCCATTCAACCTCCCATCAGAATGTTTGGGAAAACACCCCGCCAGGGCTCAGAATCCCCAGGGTGTTAGTTTCCCTTATTGATGGGGTGGAGTAGCGTATAGAAACACAAAAATTACAGAATATATAACTCACAACCACACTATGAGCATAACCTAGTCTCAGTATCAGCTGCAGCTAACGTCTCTCGGACTCCGGGCTGCTATTTCTATGACCAGGTATCCTATAAGCACACAACCAATTAAAGAACTTCATTAGATTACTTCATTCTCTTATTCATTATCTCCACATTACGTTAATTAACTCTTTTCACATTATTTAACCATGAACAAAACCACATTAAACTTCATTGGCATCACATTCAATATCCACCGTTCCTTTAAAAGTTACAACATCCCCGTTAAATTCCAACATCTCTATCCCCATGGATTATCAACATTTAATCAATCTTTCAATACAGAAATTACTTTCCCATATTCCCAGGCATTCTAGAAAATAAACCTATACTACTAAACACAAAGGGGATCAACACAGTGACTAGACGTACTACCTATTGAGTCTTTACCACCTATAGCAAGTGTGTAGACCTATACTCCCATGAGAAGCTAGGCACAGAAAGCACGTGGCATACCCCGCGCGTCTTTGCCTCCTTCGGAAGAAGGGTAAGCAAGACTAGCTGCCTGGAGCAGTGGGGTAAAGTAATGGAGATAAAAATTCAATCAAATTACCAAGCATCCAACAACCACATCCATCCCATTCCATCATCACGAGTTTCCTCCCCAACACCCACATACATAAACCGATGCATCTCGCCACTCTAGGCATCATCTACTACCACAACCACAAGGCCTCCCTGCCTCCACATATCACAACACCCTTCCAGGGTCACATCACAACACAAGCAACAGGAAAATCAAACATCACATCAAATTGGCTCTTGGTCTTTTAACAAGGCATCCAACCTTCATACAAAATTAGCACTCAGGGATCTAAAGCACAATTCACTTGGCCTTACAAACAAGTGGGTAACTAAGAAGACTACCATGCAATTTATTTTATCAACCAACTAGTTATTTAGTCCCTCTTGAATTAATAGATTCAGTTCATAGTTTTCAATTACAGGAAACCTATTCAGTAAGCTATCACAAAATGTTTAACATGCTTACTATGCCAATTTGATTAACATCAAGTTATAACAACTTCAACAACGGCAACAAACAGATTCATTTACATGCCTCTTTACTTTTAGCCAATTAATTATCAACTAATTACAGCTTTACATTCCTTATCAACATCCATCTAGAACGAACAACTAATCGAAGCAATAATAGATATCACTCTCTCTATCAAAACATGAGGGAAACCGTTATTACGGTACAAAGCAACAACATGTGATCAAACCAATTCTTCTAATCTAATTAAAGTATTTAATTAGGTCAATTCTGATATGATCCAATGGGATAAATCATGATAACTATACAATTTCACATAATCAATTAGAGAATCCACGAATCCCCTAACTCAAAAATTTTCAAGGACACACACAATGGTCGAAGAACACCCAAGGAGACCAGGCTGATTCACCAAGGATCCTCCCTAAATATCCTCTCATAACATAACCAAGATCAATGATCATCAAAAATGACATCCATACACATAGATCTACCCATAACGGGTGTAGATATATGATCCCAATGGAAGAGAAGGAGTAGATCTAGATAAATCTAAGAAACCAAACAAAAAGGATCACTTACCTTGAGAAACTAGATTCGATTCGTGAAGAGAAGCCTCCAGATCGCCTCCAAAATGCTTGAGAGAGGTTCTTCCACCTACAAGGAAGGGTAATCCCGAGTGATGGCGGCATAGGTGCTTAAACGAGGAGATTAAAGGAAAAATGAGTTAGATCCACAATTTTAGGATCTAACTTTAAGTGCCTGCCAAGTTAGTTCACACTGTTTAACAAACCATGCACAAACTGTGCGCTAGATTCTGCCTCAAAACCCCTCATTGCACGGTTAGTCTGCACGGTTAGGCAAACTGTGTGCTAACCGTGCGTTTTCCACTACCCTCAAGACTAGCCTTGCACGTTTATAACACATGGTTTAGGCAAACCGTGTGAAAGCTATTACCCTTTAACATTCCTCAAAAGTCCACCCAAACGCACCCCCAAGTCACCTTGACTTCCTTAAACACCTCTAGTACCACATTTTCATAATGGAATGGACTAGAGATGTCCGGGTCATTAAAATATTCAGTATTGATCATGGTGTATTATGATTAGAATAGTATGATTTTAGGAACTGGGTGTGTTATACATCTATTTAATCTGTAAATTAATATTTTTTATACATAATTCATTTTTAATATTCAAAGTCATGAGAATTATATTTATAAAAAAAACAAATTAATATTTATATACTACAACATCAAAAACATCAAATAATATTTTATATATCAAAATGATTATAAATTTTCATATATTTTCAATTACCATATTATTATATTCACGGGTTAAATCAACAACATTGAGGTAAGTGAATTCAACATTTCATAGCTATTGATTCTCAGGGAAATTTTCATTCATTTCAATAACTTTACAAGAATTCATTGTAAAGATTGATTATAACTTATTATGATCATGATATTTTATATATATATTATATAGGTACCCTATGTTTTGATAGAATCATGACCAATTTACCCTCGACCCATAGTTATAGTAAGAATCCTTATGATTTATCATAGTGACTGACCTGATATTTATTTGATATTTATATTCATTTATACCTTTTCAATTATCATGGATAATTCCTTATACATTTCATCTTACAATCACAAATACATCCTGGGAATCACATCCACATTTTCTTCCTCTTCCATGATTATTTCCAATATTGTGGAATTTTCGTAAGAAAATGGTACTTCAAAATTAATAGAATAAGTATAATTATTTTAATTAAAAGATCATGGTATTCATTTCAATAGTTTATGTTGAAATGGGAGTAAAAAAATTATACCCTAAAAGGTTCTATTATAGCTACAGGGTTAAGTGATATTAATAAAGATTCATATATGAATTTTCATGAAACTCGTTATTATTAAGGTAAATCCCACACTACATTAATTATGATAAAATTATTTAAACACATGATGTGTAATCAATGACCATTTTATAGTTTTGTATGTTTAAAAAATTACGTTCATTATAGTTCATGGGAATAATATCGTTTTTTATGACCATTCTCTCTTTTAGACCCTTCTATAGTTTTCATGTGTCTTTTTCTACGAGGTATTCAAAATTGAGTTCCTCATCAATACTTTTGAGGTTGACCATCATTTTTATTTTTTTTAAGTGTTTTTGAGTTATTAAATTTACTTTTTTACATGAAATGTGTTGATTTATGATGAATTTCAATAATAATTTACATAATTAATAATTACCTGTAGTAAGAGTGGGAGTATTGAATTCGTGTTTCAAGAGATTTGGAATGCTAATTAGTAAGGGAAAATTACATTAAAAATATTTGAAATAAGAATACAGAAAGAGATCATATTAAAAAAAACTATTTCTTGTGAACTATTTATACCATATTATACATTCAAAATTATGATAGAAGTATAACCATTGGCAATTGTAAGTAAAACATCATGAAATAAATAGTAAATGTAATATTATTCCTTAATAATAATTTCTTTATATCCATCATTAATAAATTAATAAATGATTAATGTAGTGTAATACATCATTTTTTAGGAAAAATATTATTTGATTAGCAATATATTTATCATTCATAATTATGGTCTTCGTTTCCATTAAATTAATAGAAAATGATTAGGAAGTAAGCCATAAAAGAAGTGAATGAATCTAAAAATATTATTCTATTATAATGGAGAATCATACAAAAAAGTACATGAAACTATATATTATTTTCTTGTGGTGATTACATACCAAAAAAGTGAATAAATTAAAATGGGATGTTAAATGAAAACAATATTGCCACTAAAACCAGAAAATTCAATGTATTATCATCACCCTTGAGAATAACCCGTCATATATTTAATCATATAATGATAAAAAACAACATTCAAAGATAAGGAAATCTATTATATTCTATACTAATAGAATATAAATGGTAGTTTTATGTTTTATTAAATATTTTGATGAGTCGTTAAGATGAAATAAGGGTAATATATATATATATATATATATATATTATCTGATTTTTATAAAAGGGCATGTAACCATATGGTATAATACCAGTAAAAAACTTTTTGTCTTGGAATTACCAGTATGTAGTTAAAATATATAGTTTTGTAGATGTTAATAAAATATAAATTCCACTTATAAATATTTAATTATTAATATGAATTAAAATTTACTATTTTTTATGAAAATTTAATTGATAATAAAGATAAAAGTTTTATGGATTATGTATTTTTGTTAAATCTTTTACATTAATATAATGATATAAATGATTCATATTGAAAAAACTAAACTAACTATTAGTAAAATAATTTAATAAAATCCCTGAAATAATTATAAAACTATGAAGAACACAACTTTTCTCATCGATGGATAAAAAAGTTATTAAAAATATTATTTTAATTATATATTATATGTTTTTATTTAAAAGATTAATTTTTCATATTCAAAATTTGAAATTTAATGAAATATATTATCTATATATATAATAAATTGGTAATCACTAATTGGTTATTAATTATATATGATTAATTCTAAAATAATTCATTTTTAGAAAGTAATTTTTTCAAATAATTGTTTTCCAATACATCATTTACTATTATTTTTTAGCAAATAAAAATGAACATTATTAAATAATTGTTTTACAAAAATTTATTATTTATATTTAAAAATAAATAAAACTAATCAAATTATTATTATTATATGACATTGAATATGAATAAATTTGTTTTTATTATTATAATTTATTTTTCTAAATAATGTTTTTTATGCATTGCACATTGTTATATTAAAATTAATTTTTTAAAACATTATAAACTGAATCCAGTAAAAAGGATTTCATATTTTGGAACTATAGTCTCTAAATCTTTTAATATTTAAAATTTAAATTTTATATAGAAAACAAGTATCCATGGTAAAAATTGAGTGACCATAGTAAATGTAAAATGAGTAAAAAGTGTTTTATTAAGTGTAAAAGACCATAATTATAGTGAAATATTGTCTCTAAATTAATGTATTAGGGAATTCGTAACATTGAATTACATAATCTCAATTATTTTTCCCCTTCAAATATTTATTCCATTAAAATTACATCTCGTACTCATTAATAAATTAGTATTCATGAATGTTCCACTCAAGTTAACCTTTAAAAAATCCATTACACTACACATATTATAAAGACCCGACCTTAAAACAATACATAATCTTGAATTAAATGAATAATTCATATTGAGGATCTTTTCAAGTTTAGAGTTTTAGATAATTCAGACATAACTATTACAAATCAAAATATTACAAAGTAGACATTTCTACTCAGATTCCATTTTTTTATAAAATAAAAACTCTTAAAAAGAAAGTTCTCTAGTTCTATGTATTAGATAGCTTGTCTTTCTGTGATCCCATCCTTGACCATATCCAACTTTAAGTCCTGTGGAAAACATTTTGAAAACATGGTATGAGCATAAGAAGCTAATTAAGGGATTAAAAAATAAGGAAAACTATTAGTTTATCCAAACAAAAAGTTAATCATGAATAATTCATCATAAGTAATACTTTTCACCTTTATGAAGTATTAAATACTCTTAACTGAATAAAAGATCATTGCTTACCCTTTTGTAACCAATAGATCACCATAAAACCCATATAAAGAACACATAACATATAAAGGTAACTTGGGACCTAAACATACATAAATGGAATAACCATACGGTCGACTTCCACAAATTTCACTAAATGGAATAGCCATACAGCCGGCTTCCATACCAAATGCATTGGAGGATATAACGTAACCACCATTCCTGGTTTATCACATCACCACCTGTCATTTGGTTTATCACGTAACTACCCGTCAAATGTCTAAGTACCATTATAAAATCATAACACATACAACAAATATAAAGGAAATACAACATTTTTATATTTCAATCACAATATATAGATATAAAAAATAAATTATCAAAACCATTTTAAATACCAAAATACACTAAATAGTATATGATATTTATTTTCCTTTTGAAAAACATTACGACATGTTAAGGAAGCCAATGATCAAATAATACTCGCGGAAGTGGAAAGGTTGTTGTCCCCGCATACGTTAAAAAGAAACATACTTTTTGTCATTTAGTAAAACACTACATAGAGAAAAGATTCTTTTTGAATAAAATTTAAATTCAAATGGGATTATGCACCATATAAAATAATGTTGTTTATAAAAAAAAATATGCCTCAATGAAAGGAGATTGAGATGAAGTCCCTTAAAAATATGGTATCCTTTGATTAAGGATAAATCAAATACATAATTATGTGTGAAAAAAAAAAGAATACACCCAATATAAATGAATATTAATTGTAAAACAATCAGAGGTCATTCACACATATTCATAGGACTACATAATCAAGAAGTTCAAGATTAACCCAAAGAATTCAAATTGAGTTAAAAATTTTCCATACAAATATTTGACAGCCTAACGACGTCACATTAAAATTCCGAAATTGCGTTGATGAGTGAGAAAATGGTATCTCATCACTTGGACAAAAAATTTACAGCTATACCGAAATATAAGAACATATCCCAATATAAGAAGATGTAAATTAAAAGTCATAACAAACAGAATTTTTTTTTAAAGAAGAGGAGGGTGAAAGGATCCCTTACGGATTTGGTAACCAATGAAATATACTCCCCATGAAAGAAGGACCATACAATGTTGACGTAAATACCCATAAATGGATGTATATCACTCAAATAGTATAATAATGGGTAGTACATGCACAACTCAAAGGAGATAGAGGAAAATATATCATGCATTTCACTAGAATAAAAAGATTGATAAAAACCTCTTACCTCGTTGTAATCAATCGAGTCATCTGAAAAAAATATAATAAACACCAATTAAATCACATAATAAAATGAATATAAATATAATCATGATAATATATATGAAATGTAAGTACACAATACATTACATGAAACATATAAGCGGTGAACAATGGAAATCTCACGGAATTAAAAGTGTGATAAGAAATCCCCTTACCAAATGTCCAAATTGACTCGCTCGTATGTTTCTTGTTCTTCCTGAATGATAAACATAAATTAATTTATACTTTATTAACAACATTTTTCAATTTTATTATTTCTTTTATATCACTTATTTCCATGTTATAAACATTATGTTATCATTTATGTTAATAACAGTCGTTTTTTTTCGATATTTGGTACTTGAGTCAAAAGTGAACTTCTTATATTTACAAATTGTTCATGTAGTAAATTATCCACTATCTATAGAATGATATTCATGATGTAGAAATCATATATATCATATATATCTAGTATATATACGTATTTATACATGTACATAACATATGAAGGTAATAAATTAAATGCACAGTTTATGGAAACGGTAAGCCATACATACGCATGAACGCTACTTCCATTTCTATTTCACATTTAACTGAATGAATACATTATGATATAAAGTTATTTTATAATTCCAGTATATTATAATATATAATATCATTAAATACATCCTTTCTACCTCCCACATATGGCATTAACGATTGAAATAACTTTGAGTGGGCGGTAGTCTGCACTTCCTAAAATGAAATTATCGTGTTTACCAATTATGAAAACCATAAAGTTATTGAATAAATGAAAAATACAGAATCATAAGGAAAACATAAATATAATATTTATCATATATAAATACACTTACATCTTAATGTCCACCATGAGAGGTGGTAGGAGATAATTGAACAATCATAGTTTTCTGAGGCAGTAGTTCATTGTCCACAGAAACATTACATTATTCACCAATTAGATGGATGTGTGTATAAGTGTAGATAGAATCCTTGTCATTACAACATCCCAGTGTATTAATGATACTGGTTTTGATACAAAATGAATAAATAATAAGTGTTTAATGGGTTGGAGAAGCAAAATAAAACAATAGAATATAAGAGAAGACGTTCCTTCTAAATTGGGTAACTCCCCTTGGTTTGAACCAAAAGGGTTTCTTGAAGTGCTTTCGGCCTAATGTGAGGCTTATTGAGTAGAGGTTGGTCAAGCCAAAGGGCTTGAGAAGTGTTAGAAAAGGGTAGGAAGTGGGGTCTTTTTATAAGGGAGAGGAGGGGTGCTTTTGGAAAGCATGAAAATATTACTTTATTATATAATGATTTTCGGTTTCTAAATGTCAAAAAATCATTAAACTCAATGATATGGTGTCCCATGTTCGAAATAAAATCAACCAATAAGAATTGGACAATTTTTGGATATTATTTTAAAATTTATCTTTATATTTATTTAAATCATTCATTAATGACGTAAACACTACTTCATCATTATGTCATAAATAATTATATTTATTTGATGTCTAAAAAAATCCCATTATGAAGAAATATCTATATATTTCTAGTGAATATTTTTCTTCAAAATTATAACTCATATAAGCCCATGTAAATTTTGTTTTTAGTAAAACAATATATGTTTGTGACATTTTTATTTTTACTTTAAATAAAAAGTTATTAATATCATTATCATACCCAAGTGGCTCCATGAGGCCCCCAAATTGACCCATGGATTTTCATGGTCATCCATGACTCAAAAAATGAGGTTAGGACATGTGACAAGGTATTTTTGTATTTTTATAATATTTTTTTTACCTTAAATTACCCTAATTTCCTTTAATAGTGTTTAATAAAACTAAAAAGTTAGTATTCGTAAAAAAATTATTTTTATCCCATTGACCACATTTTACTTACTAATGTCAACCATGTATGTCTGATTTTTGATTTTCAATTCAGAGAAGCGGAAAAACTTCATTTAAATGAGAAATTCCGTTTTTAACAACTACTTAGTGGTTTCACTATTTATAAAAAATTGATGTTTTTCAAAAACAAATACCAAAAATTCACCCTAATATATATTTGATATTCCAAATTCAAAAATGAAGTCCATTTTACCAAATTAAATACATATATGTTTCATTAATTAATTTTATAATTAATTCCCACTATCAAAACAAATAACATGTTTATAAGAAACAATATCTATCAAAAGATTGACAATTGTTTATATCCAATTTGAAAGTGAAATTAATTCCAATGACCACCATTGGATTAAATTGTAAAAATATATTTTAATTAAACTTTAAACCCAATTAAAAAGTTAATCTAACCATATAAATAAATTATATCAAAAGGAAGTTTTGAATTAAAATACAGCATTTTCCACTATTCATTAAAAAATGAACATTATCGGAAAAATAACAAAAATATTCAAAAAGTAAATTTTGATGTCCTGATTCTAAAGAAGGATTTTATTTTGTCAAATATATCATATAAAATAGATAAAAAGTTGATTTAAAAATGGTTCTCCATCAAAATGTTGTTAATCGACCTTTTAAAAAATATTAGAATATTTATGCTTAAAATTGGATTCTTTCTCATTCTAAGTCTCTAAAATTTATTGGATAAATGTAATAATATTTGATAAACATATATAATCATTTTTTAGTTAGTTCTGTTCATTCCTGCCATTACAATGGCCAGGCTTTAACTACCAATTAAAATAATATTATTAAATTATTAGTGTGCAACGTAAGATTTCAAAGAAAATCGTTGTTGCATTTATGGTACTCCATCGAACATAGCATCCCCTTCAAAGTAATATTAATATATTATTAAAAAATATTAATATATATGAAAATTTCATATTCATTATTTACCTGGGATGTTACATCCTTCCCCCGTTTTGGGAATTGCATCCTCATAATTTTAAAATTGGGCTCAGAATCTTTATTGAAAGCCCCACATTGGGAAAAGATTAAATAAAATTATCACTCTAAAAGAATGAAAAAGAAGTACAATGGTCACCTGAAATAACCCATACTAGGATTAAATGAAAAAATGGATATATAGGAGAAAATAAACCACCATGTTCTTGATGGAGAGTGATAGAAAACACGATTCAGGAGAAATTTAATAACCAGAAAATCACAAACTTGTGATGTGTTAAACAATATTTGATTCCCCAATAGGAAATGTTAACAGACAACGTTTTTGTTCTAAATCAATTTTCATTAATGAATTTATTTATGATCTTAACTAAATCAAAAGGAAACATACTTACTTGTCTTGTAGACTTTCATCTCTTACTATATTTCTTTCACAAACTCATATTTTCTCCAAAGATGAGTATATAGGATGACTTGTTCACATTAAGAGATCTATAATAAACTTCATTAGAATAACCTAATCCAAAAAAAATGATCTAAATATTTCCCATTTATTTAGACCATAACCAAAATCAAAAATTGTTAGTACAAGATTAGATAATCCCCAAAAAGGATAATCTTTCACAAAAAGAAAAACTACTCTTAATCTCCAAAATTTTTCTATCCAAACCCAAAGTTCATCAAAGACCATTTAATAAAGAGATATCCATATAATTCATAAAATTAATCCAAACTAATATTTAAACCCAAATCTTGGAAGGATTTAATCTCATAGTCTTCCAAGATAAATCTTAACATTTATCTCCAAATAACATCAGTTACTCTTAAAGTCTCATATTGAAAAGTAATTAACCTAATCACATTTCCTCCATGATAGGTTAATCATTTCCATTGATAACCCAAAATAAACTTATTCTTGATTCATAAAATCATCTAACTAAAAAGACTAAGTCATAATTACTAGAGACTTCACGTAGCCCAGTGGTAGGAGATAAATACCAGTCGTACTTTGGTTGTGGGTTCGATTCCCACAGCTTTGTCCGATGCGACAGGTTGTCACATGGTCTGCATGTTTTCCCTTTTAAATACTATATAATTTTATAACATTCCCCAAAAAGAGATAAATTCATCAAAAATGACCATAACATATTTTAACCACAAAGGTTATCTAATAACTTTTTTTTTCATCCCAAAATGTATTAACTGGTAATTGCCACAAATTCAAGGATCCTATAAACCCAAATGGTTCTTTATAACTATATCCACAAAAGAAAAGATAATTTATCCTTGAATAAAATTTTCATATATCAAACATCAGGGTTACAAATATTATAAAAATTCTTCTAATGTTATCCCATCATCAAAAGAGCCCTAATACATTTATGAATTTCACCATCCTAAAATATACCATAACTCTTGATTCCCTTATATGTTGACTTCTTACTCATTCAAAATTACTAATGATTCATTACCCATTCCTTTCCAACATATACTGAATAACTTCTTTCCTATAAACAAAATCATGAATCATGTCCTATGATTTCAGAAACAGGAAAACATATGTTAAGAAATAATCCATACCTTTCACTAGTCATTGTCAGTTTCTTCATCCTCAATCAGAATGGCATTAGGTTTTGATTAAAAAATATTTCTACGATCATGGTGATCCCATTCCCGAAACTTCTTCGTAGGACATGTGTTTTCATAATGACCATGCACAAAACATTTAAAACATTCAATTGATTCTTCAGAAATAACTTCTTTCCCTTTCTTAGAGTCAACTAGATGCTTTCTTTTTTCCATGGAAGGTTCTTGCTTTATGACCTTCATTTCCACATCTATAGCATCTTTCTACCCCTTTGTAATATTTTCCTATGTGTTTCTTTCCACATCATTGACACATAGGTTTTTGAACATTCGTACCTGGAAGATTATTATCTGAACATCTGTAGGGATTTTTTTCTCACATATATGATGCCTTATAAAAAACCACTAATGTACAGATGTTCAATCATGACTCTAGATAGTTTGTTGGGAATAACTACAAGAGTTCTCATTGCAGCTCCCATATCATTCAGTTGCTCGTTCAGAAAACCGTCACAGTTTTATTCGCATCCTTTTTTACATTAGTGCCTGCTAGATCCAGCAATTTAATAAAACCCAAAAGGACAATGTGAGTATATCAGTAAAATCATCATATAATACTAAGATATAATTATTCATTTTATCTTAAACTCATTCACTTTATCTAAAGAAACAATGAACCTTTCTGAAATCCTAACCATTATGGTAATGTCACTTATGCTTAAAGAATACCCTAACCTCTAAAGTTATCTAAACCGACATCTGATACCAACTATAAGGACCCGGCCATAAAACATTACATAATCTTGAATTAAATGAATAATTCTCATTGAGGATCTTTTCAGGTTTAGAGTTTTAGATAATTAGGACATAAATATTACATCTCAAAAGATTACAAAGTAGACACTTCTAATCAGTTACCATTTTTTTAATAAAATAAAAACACATAAAAAGAAAGATGTCTAGTTCTATGTTTTAGATAACATGTGTTTTCTTAATCCCATACTTGACCCTATTCATCTTTATGCCATGTGGAAAAAATTTCAAAAACATGGGATGAGCATAAAATGCTTAGTAAGGGATACAAAAAGAAAAAAAATATTAGTTTCTCAAAACAACAAGTAAATCAAGAATACTTCATCATAAGTAATACTTTTGACCTTTATGAAGTAGTAAATACCTGTCACTTAATAAAAGATAATTGGATAGCATTTTATAACCAAAATATCACCACAAAACCCATATAAAGAACACATAACATATTAAGGTATCTTGGGACATAAAAATACTTAAATGGAATAACTGTACGGTTGACTTCCACACATGTCACTAAATGTAATAGCCATACAGCCGACTTCCATACCCAATGCATTGGATGTTATAAGGTAACCACCCATCCTGGTTTATCATGTCACCACCTATCATTTGGTTTATCACATAACCACCAGTCAAATGTCCAAGTACCATTATAAAATCATAACACATACAAAAAATATAATGGAAAGAAAACATTTCCACATTTCAATCAAAATATATTGACAAAAAAATCCATTATCAAAACCATTTTCAATTAAAAAATACATAAAAAAGTATATGGTATTTATTTTCCTTTTAAAAAACATTATTGCTTGTTAAGGAAGTCAAAGATCAAATAATACTCATGGCGGAGGAAAGGTTTTTGTCACCAAGTATGTTAAAAAGAAACATATTTTTTGTTGTTTAGTAAAACTCTTCATAGAAAAATGATTCTTTTTGAATAAAAGTTAACGTCAAATGGGTTTATACTCCGTATAAAATAAATATGTGTATAAAACAAAATATTACTCAATGAAGGGAGATTGAGACAAAAGTCCCTTACAAAGATGGTATCATTTGAATAAGGATAAATAAATTACATAATTGTGTTTGAAAAATAAGAATACACCCAAAATAAATGTAATTTAAGAGAAAGAAAATCAGATTTCATTCACACATTTTCATAGGATGGCATAATCAAGAAGTACAAGATCAAACCAATGAATTCAAATTGAGTTAAGAAGTTCCCTTGCAAATATTCGACAGCCTAACGACATCACATTAAAATTCAGAAAATTGGTTGACGAGAGAGAAAATGTTATCTCATCACATGGAAATAAAATTTAAAGAAATAAGGATATATAAGAAAATATCGAAACATAATAATATGTAAATTAAAAGACATAACAAAAAGAACTTTTTTTAAAAAAAGAGGAGGGTGAAAGGATCCCTTACCGATTTGGTAACCTACGAAACATACACCCCATGAAAGAAGGACCATACAATGTTGATGTAAATAACCATAAATGGATGTATATCACTCAATGTGTAGAATAACGGTCAGTACATGCACCACTCAAAGAAGATAGTTGAAACTATAGCATGAATCTCACGGGAATAAAAAGTGAGATAAAAACACCTTACCTCGTGGTAATCATTCGAGTAGTATGAAAAAAAGATAATAAACACCAAATGAGTCACATAATACCATGAATATAAAAAGAATCATGATAATATATATGAAATGTCAGTTCACAATACACCACATGCAACAAATAAGATGTGAATAATGGAAATCTCACGGAATTAAAAGTGAGATAAGAAATCCCCTTACCGCGTGTCAGAATGAATCACTCATATGTTCATTGTTATTCCTGAATGATAAACATAAGCTAATTTATACATGATTAAGAACAATTTTAAAGTTTATTATTTCTTTTATAACACTTATTACCATGTTATTAACATTATGTAATCATTTATGTTAATAACGGTCGTTTTGTCGATATTTGGTACGTGAGTCCAAAGTGAACTTCTTATATTTACAAATTGTTCATGTAGTAAAATTTATATTATCTCCATAATGATATTCATGATTTAGATATCATATATATAATATATATCAAGTATATATATGTATTTATAACAATACATAACATTTTAAGGTAAGAAATGAAATGAACCGTTCATGGAGACTGTAAGTCATACGTAAGCATGAATGCTACTTCCATTTCTATTTCGCATTTAATGGAATAAACACATTATGATATAAAGGTAAATTATAATAACAGTATAATATAATATACAATATAATTTACTACATCCTTTATACATCCCACATATGGAATTAATGATTCAAATCACTTTGAGGGGGCGGTAGTCCTCACTTCCTAAAATGAAATTATTGTGTTTACCCATTATGGAAACCATAAAGCTATGGAATAAATTAAAAATACATAATCATAAGAAAAAAAATAAAAATAATATATATCATATATAAATACCGTGATATCTTAATGGCCACCATTAGAGGCAGTAGGAGATAATTGAACAATCATCATTTCATGAGGTAGTAGTTCGCTGTCCACAGAAACAGTATGTTATTCACTAATTAGATGGATGTTTGGGTAAGTGTAGTTCAAATAATTCTCATAAATATATCCTAGTATATTGAAGATACATTTTATGTTACAAAATAATGTAATAAAAAGTTTTTAAGGGGTTGGAGAAGCAAAATAAAACAAATGAACATAAGAGAAGACATTACCTTTAAATCGGGTAACTCCCCTTGGTTTGAACTAAAAGGGTTTCTTGAAGTGCTTTTTGGATAATGTAAGGCTTCTAGGAAAAATATAGAGATCTTGGGAGAGTATTTGATTTGAGTTCGGACGATCTGAATGGCTTGAGAGGTGTGTGAAAGGTGTTGGAAGTGGGGTATTTTTATAAGGGAGAGGAGGGGCACTTTTGGAAGGCTTGAAAATATTATTTTATTATATAATGATTTTTGGTTTCTACAGGTCCAAAAATCATTACATTATAAGATAAGGTGTCCCATATTATAAATAAAGTCATCCAATAAGAATTGGACATGTTTTGGATATAATTATAAACTTTATCTTTATATTTATTTAAATCATTCAATAATGACGCAAACACTACATCGTCATTGTGTCATAAATAATTTTATTTATTTTATGACTAAAAATTATTAAAAAATTACCATGATTTAGGAAATAATATTCAATTTATAATGAATATTTTTAGTCAAAATTATAACTTATTTAACCCCACGTAAAAATTGTTTTAGAAAAATAATATATGTTTGTGACATTTTTATTTTTACATTAAATAAAAAGTTATTAATGTCATTATCATACCCATGTGGCTCCATGGGGACCCCAAAATGACCCATGGATTGTCTTGGTCAGAAAATACTTATCCAATAAGGTTAGGACATGTGTCAAGGTATTTTTATATTTTTATAATATTATTTTTACCTTTAATTACCCTAATTACATTTAATCGCTGTTAATAAAACTCAAAAGTTACTATTCACCAAAAATTATTTTCATCCCATTGAACCACATTTTACTTACTAATGAAAACCATGTATGTCAGAATTTTGAATTTCAATTCATAGAAGCAAATAAATTTAATTTAATAAAATTATGTTTTCAACAACTACTTAGTGGTTTCACTATTCATTAAAAATAGATGTTTTTCAGAAAAATACCAAAAATTCATCCTAAGCTATATTTGATATTTCAAATTAAAAAATGATGTCTATTTTACAAAATTAAAAATAAATTATTTATATTATATAATTTTATAATTAATTCATGCTATCAAAAAAAATTAAGTGTTTTCAGATAATAATACTTATCAAACGATTTGCACTTGTTTATGTCCAATTTCAATGTGAAATTAATTTCAATGACCACCATTGGATTAAATGGTAAAAATATATTTTATTTAAAATTTAAAGCCAATTAAATATAAAATCTATCCATTTAAATAAATTATATTAAAAGGTGGTTTTGAATTAAAATACAACATTTTTCACTATTTCTTTAAAAAATGAACTTTATTGGAAAAATAACCAAAATCTACACAAAGTAAATTTTGATGTCCCGATTCTAAATAAGAATTTTATTTTGACAAATATAACATATAAAATAGACAAAAATTATATTTAAAAAGGGTTCTCCATCAAAAGGCGGTTAATCGACATTTAAAAAAATATTACAATATTTATGCTTAAAATTGGATTCATTCTCATTTTATGCCTCTAAATTTTATTGGATAAATGTAATAATATTTGATAGACATATATAATCATTTTGTAGTGAGTTCTTTTCATTCCTGCCATTATAAATTCTAGGCGTTAACTACCATTTAAAATAATAATATTATATTATTAGTGTGTAATGTTAGATTTCAAAGAAACACGTTGTTGCGTACTGGGTACGCCATTGAACATAGCATCACCTTTAAATTAATATTAATATTTTATTCACAAATATTAATATATATGAACATTTCATATTCATTATTTACCTGGGATGTTACACATCTCATATTAAATATATATTTTTAGAATAATCATGATTCACAACAAAAATAATCCCTATAACAATAACTTATCATATGATGGAGTCCCAAATAACACATTTAAGAGATGATATCTAAGAGAATATTCACTTATTTAACCTTTGTGTTATACTCTCCATAATCATTTTTTATCTTTTACATCAAACTATTCTAAAATATCATTTATCAATTTAGAAAAATGCTTTTGAAATCAGTAAGATCAAGTAAATGTGATACTACTACTATATAAAAACATGTTCTTACTCATTATATCCTTATATTAATTTCTTGTTGGTTTCTTCACTTACTCATACACAAATTATTGTATAAAAATATTATCATTAATGGCTAAGATATCATAGTTGACTCGGAAATGGGTGCGCTAATGAGGGGGGGATTATTAGTGTTAACATTTTACAATTTCATTCAATTGAAATAATCCTATTGAATCAGTTAATATTAATTCCATTAAAATATTTCTATCAACCTAACTCGAATCAATATTAAAATAAAATGAACAACGAAGACAGTGACTTTTAAAAGGCTATGTTCTAGTGCGGTTCTTCAAATTTTTATCTCACTCTTTATGTTTTCTACAATATTGATAAGATCATGTGGAAGTGGACAAGCTAGATATCATCATGTATCATGTTATCCAGCATCCCACTAGCATTTACATAACATCCCTCTTCTAATAAATTTAGCACATTAAAGTGATAAAGATAGCTTGATAATATATGATTCATAAGGAATTAAATAATATCTTCTTATAAACCCTTAAGGATATAATAATTTTGGTGCTATTTCCTCTTCAAGATCTCCAACATTCTGATCACAATTTATAATGATATAAAAACATGTCAAACATTCTCAGAACAATCATATATATACATTGTTCTTCTTCTCAACCTTCTCCCAAACCTCATTTCATTAAATTCATATGATATTAAATTTTCAAAATAATTTTATAATACCTACCTAAATTTTATATTTTTTCTTAGTTATTTAATAGTAAAAAAACACATTTACATATAATATCTTACATTACTACTCCCTATATAAAAAAATATATGAAAATTATAGCAAAACAATATCTCAAAAACAAATCCTTACTATTCTAGGGAAATAAAATTATCAATTTATATAAAATTAATCCTTGATGTATTCACTAATGTATATTTTCATATTGGTATATACCTAATATAATGGAATAATCACCTCTCTAATTATTCATTGGCTCCTAAAATATTAAAAAAAACTACCCATATTAATTTTCTCCTCTTTTTATCAGCTAGAATAAAAATAATTCATAAATAAATTGTCCTCAATCATCATTCATAACTAATTCATGAATTAATATATTTGGTATTTTCTAAAATTCAAATTAATTATTTCTGAACCTCACACCACATCACCTGCTTTGACTAACATCTCCTAGCTACTTGATGCATGACATAACATCTCTCAAAACCAAAGAACCTGACCATATTAAAAAAATATCAAAACCATTCATTTAGCATTCATTATTTTTGGTCGGATAGGATACTCAATAGGGTGGGTGAATTGAGTTCCTATTAAAAATTACTATTTATAAGATTTATATTGAAATCCCCCAATTCATAAAACAAGTTAAACTATAATGAATTTATAATGATTATAAGTCTTCAATTAGTTTCTAAATGATTGATTATTTCTCAGTTAATAAAAAATATTTTAATTTCAAAGTAATTAGTAGCGGAATATTGAAAATAGTTTAAACTAAAATAAGATGCATATCAGTTTTAACCAAGAGGTTCAGTATCATGCTGATACTTATTCATCTCATACAGTTTATATAAAACATTGATCCACAACCTGAATCGGGGAATACAACAATACTCAGACTTTCTAGGTCCTCAAACCTCTACCACAGTTCTACGTGGGAAAGAAAAAACAACAACACACAGGTTTCCCAGGTCCTCAAACCTCTTCCACAGTTCTACATGGGATACATAATGGTATAAAGAGTTGGGTGTGTGGATTTCAGTATTATCCTGTTCATCTTAAGAGTCTGTGTGTGTCAAAACAGATAGAACCACACACACTACTCGTAATTTAATAAAAAATGATCACAACAGAGCAATAATATAGATATGAGTTTAGAATGGTTTTGTGTGATGTCAATGTAGCTCTAGACTCCTTTGGGTTGAAACAAATAAAGATTTGAGTCGTTCTCTAGATGTTGTCTAGAAAATAGGGTTTCTTGGTTTTTCTCCTTCACTTCCAATATAGGTGTTTAGTTTGAATGTGAGAGTATTCCATGTAGCTCTTGAACCCCCTCTTTGAACTTCTGTTCTTGATGTGTGTGAGTGTTCTTCGAGTTCTTCTGTGATATTCTCTACATGTACCTGTGTATCTTCTTGTACGTGTCTCCTATGTATCTTTTTTTCTTCCTTATGTATATGTGTGTTTATTTTATAGTAGCTTGATATTACTTTTATTCCTTTTTCTCCAGAAATGGGAATGATTACCTTTTGTATGTACACGGTACGGTTCCCTGACATGCCAACAACCCTCATTAATTAATAGCAGTTGCATTGAATTAAATAAATATGATTATTAGAATTATAATAATAATATTGACAATGTATTGGATTTGATAACAATGAGTGGTTAATAGTCATCTTCCATCAGTAGCTCCTTGTCTGTAGAAAAGTAATGGTAGCTCTTGTAGCAGTAGCTCATGTATCAGTAGCTCCATCTGTAACGGTATATCCTTGTATTGGTAGCTCCATCTGTTGGTAGATCTTTGCAATGTTGAACTTCTGTCAGTAGCTCTTCCTTTATATTAGTAGCTGTTATCATCGATAGCGGTTGCTCTCTCTCTATCAGTAATTGTCTGTCTGTGTAGCGGTAGCTCCTTCTATTGGTAGTTGTTACTCTCTGTACTGGTAGCATGTATTAGTGGACTTGAATTGGTAAACATGTATATTAGTGACCTTGCCAATCAGTAGACATAGTCTATCGGTTGACTTGTCTAACAGTGATCATGTATCAGTGAGGTAGTCTATATCAGTGTCCTTATATCGATGAGCTAATCTATATCAGTCAGAATTATAACTATTAGTGACTTAAGAACATAAATTCTTACAATGTAAATGTTCTATGAATATTAGTTCTAGATTGAATTAATTTCATTCTTCATCATTGTTAAACATAAATAGAAATTGATTAATATATTTCGTGATATTATATGATTATTTTGACATCCATACAAACTCTATAACATGAAGGCATAATTAGGAAACACAATTATCATATAGACAAGAATAATTTGGGATTATCAGAACATATCTAATCATATTTGAGATTATCAAAACTGGTGAGTCCAACAATCTCCCCCTTTTTGATAATCACAAATTATGGCATTGTAATCCAGAATAATAATTAATGTATCGGTATAAAACACATTTTTTCTCACTTCTCAATGTGTTCAAATCATAATTCTCAAATTTATCGGTGCTCTTTAAATGTATCAGAGATAAACTATAGACAAAAATATGTGCAAAAAGAAATAGAATATTTATTTCCCCCAAAGAAACATATTATAAATTCCTCCCCCTTAGTGTAATTTCTCCCAAATTGTACCTTTTACCTATATTATAAATATTCTCCCCCATTTTGATTAGAAAAAAGAGAAAAAAAAATTGGTTCATAGAATAAAAGAAGAAGAGGGAAAACAAACATTTTCATTTCACCTAAAAAAGGTACATGAGATAGTTCAAAAGAAAGAAAAGAAGTACAATGATTCATATCAAAATGCCTTGCCTCATTTAATCAACCTCAAGGATTTCCACATAAGATTATTCTTTAGGATCAGAGGAATGAGGTTGGTTAGGGTGAGATACAGGCTTGGGTACACCACTATTTAGAAAAGGTGGTTCAGCTACTGAAAAACTTCCAGGTCTGTAATGACTAATCCCATGTGTGATCATATGAATCAGGAATTTGATTTCCCTAGCAGGAGTCATGTAAGGTGTGGAACCATCAGAGCCAGTGGAAGATATGGTAGGTGGCATGATGATAGGTGTACTGTCCACATGCTGGAATGGAAGTAAGAGATTTCTCAAATCCATAATGATTCCTCCTCCTCTCTCCATAGCAGAGATAAGATCATCCTTGTTCTTGATAAATTTTTCCAAAGTAGGGTTCAAATCCCTGAGCATACTAACTTGTTTTTGAAGGCTTCAGGGACTCGGGGCAGTTTCAGATTTTATAACAGCAGTTTGAAATGATTTGTTAGTTGATTCTTGGTACACACTCATTGAAAATAGAAATCAATTTTTTCTTTGATTTCCTTTTGGGTAGTAGTATAATCTCTCATATAATCTTGGATGATTTTTTTGATATCCCTGGTGGTAGTAATCACCTGAGAATCAGATGATCTACCGGTACTAACAAGACCATGTTCTTCTTTCAATATAGAACTATAATATTCCACATCAACTGATACTTTGGATACAGCAAGAGGTGCCACAGTAAAAGCTACTATTTCTTTGAAAGAATGAGGTAAATTGCTTATCAAATATTCTCAACAAAATCCTGAGTACTGACATGCATTTTTTATGATCTTCTTAAAATCTTCAAACACATCCATAATCTTCTTCACTACACCATGAATCTAGTTGATGTCATTATCAACATGAGATTTAGAACTCATGAAGGTATCAAATGAAGCAACAGATTTCTTATTAGAATTAATAGCCTATATCAAACACCTAATCTGATTTTAACACAATTTCACTTAACCCATCTATTCTATCACAACACTTGAAAAAACAATTCTCAGAGAAGATACCAAAGAACATTCCATCTTACGTAGCTCTTCAACAAAGTAGGATTTCAAATCAGATTTGAATGCCTCAAGATCTATTTTTTCACAATGTCTTCATGTGGAGCTATAGGAGCTACTGTTTGAGCAGTAACTTCCTCAGAGAAAATATCATAAGACACAGGATGTCTTCTAATGGGTGTCTAATCATCATAATCAATGTAGTCTAGTCCCAATACAACAAATCCTGGACCCAAAGACCAATTTTCCACTTCATAGTTCACCAAAACTGATCCTTTCCTTACAGGTTTCTCCCCCTCAACCTGAGCTTCCTCCTCTTCAGCCAAGTCATCTAAAACCATATTTATATCCATACCAGGTGGAAGAGGATGTGGTATATTAGAAATAATTACTGGTCTTTCCACTTCATGAACATTCTCAATAGGTATAATAGAGCTCCCTATCAGAGGACTGAGTCTTAAAAAGATACATTCATTTTCAGATACATTTTCTTTTTCATTATTACTATTGGAATCTAGAAAAGTCTCCTTATGATATGATCTAGGTAGGTCTTCCTCATTTATATAGATTTATTCAATAGTTTCTCCTTGAACTACTTCCTTTCTAGGTAGGGTCATAGGTGGACTTTCTTTTCCATATAATACCTTTTCAACAGCTAGACATGGAGGAAAATCAGGATCCCTTCCATCTTCTATAGAGGTATCCCCCATAGCATCATCATCACTATATTGAGGTTCCTCCTCGTTAGGTCCTGGACCTAGATCCCTCACATCCTTCGGTCTGAGAGTATGGTCCACAGGATTGAACTTTTCATACAACTTCCCTTCATCACTGACCCATTATCTTCTCCATGGGTTCCAGTTAATATTCATGTATTTTCAAATGGTTTTGCTGATATAGTAGTTGTCCTTCACAACTATAGTTTCATCTTGAGACCCAACTATTCCCTTCACTTTAAGCATTAAAGATATCATCCTGGAAAATAACAAGGATTTTTCTTTATTTCGGCCTAGTCATATCTTCTATTTGTACCATTATCTTCCTACATAAATTTACTTTTACTCAATTTCTTAGTAGATATATAAAATAAATGTCTTGAAACCTTATATTTGCAAAGTCTCATCTTCATGGACTTAACACTTGTTAGATATATTTGAACAATAACCGGTTTTCTCCATCCATTTCTTTATCAATTACTTTTCTTGGTCTACCATCTCTAGTCAGCTCTTCCAATGTTGTTTCACACTCAAAAATATCACTAGCAGGGGGTACAGACATTGAATAAAAATTGATGATACCTTCATGGGGTACCATCAGACAATCAGCCAATTCCACTGAGAAGAAGGAAACATCCTTTCCATTAAAAAATGAGAATACCTGACTCTCATTATCTAGTTTTTTAAATTTGAGAAAATCATAGAAATCTGTAACCAACTTAGGATAAAATGATCCACTATTGATTGAGAAGCACTCAACCAATTCCATCTTTTCAAGCACCCTTACAATTAATGACTTACTGGTCATCAACCATTTCTCTCAAAGCTCTTTCTCAAATACTATTTTATTTTTTCATGAGATGTGGTTTTATAGGTTTCTTCACTTCACTGCCACCACTAGACTCTACTTTGAGTCTCTTGGCATTTGGCTCATCACCCTTTTCACTGACTACCGGTCTCTTCACTCGTTCCATTCTATGAATCACAAGGTTTAGGGTTCAAGGGAAACAATGGTTTGGGAGAAAAGGTTTGAAGGTAAAGGGTTTGAGGTGGATTAAAATGAGTTTAATACTAATGTTATATCATTTAGGAATCCAGAAATTAAAAAAATAAAACCTAATAAATATAATACAAACGATATAGATTCTGGCGGCTAAAAAATACGAAGTTAAAAATATCGCAAACTATGGGTAACATATACCAATAAGGATTCCCAATGGTGAGGTTCGCTAATAGTGAAGTTCATAGCAGTGAGGTATAATGGTGAGATCCATACTAGTGAGGTATAAGGGTGAGGTCCATACCAATGATGTATAATGGTGAGGTCCATACTAGTAAGGTATAACAGTGAGGTCCATTCAATTGAGGTATCCTTAAAATTTTAGGAAACATTTATCATTCTTGATTCATGATTGATTTAATTTAACCTCCCTAAATTTATAGGATTGGTAAATATATCAGCCAACTGATGTTCAGTGCCAATGAATTCAAGAGTTATATCACCTTTTAGATGATGATCTCTAAAAAGTGTTGTCTTACATCAATGTTCTTTGTCTTTGAGTGAGACACAGGATTCTTGGAAATGTGGATTGCACAGGGGTTATCACAATTTATAGATACTTGTCTAAATTGATATCCATAGTCCAATAGAGTGTTTTTCATCCACAAAATTTGTGGACAGAAACTACCAGCAGCTATGTACTCTGCTTCAGTAGTAGAAAATGCAACAGAATTCTATATTTTACTACACCATGATACTATGGATTAACCTATAAAGTGACTTGTTCCAAACGTACTCTTCATATCTAACTTGAAACTAGAAAATTCAGCATCTGAATAACTTATTAAATCAAAATATTGTTTTTTTGATAAAATAATCCTAGATTGGTAGTATGTTTATGATATTTGAAAATCCATTTAATAGAAAGTAAGTGTGATTCATTAGGATTAGCTTGAAATCTTGCACACATACACACACTAAACATAATGTCTGGTCGACTAGCAGTAAGATAAATTAAACTCCCTATCATACCACTGTAATATTTTTGATCTACTGGTTTCCCAGCTTCATCAATATCCAATTTACATGTGGTACTCATAGGTGTATCACATCCCTTATTACTATCCAGACCAAAATGAATTATATTATCCTGTCTATATATTTTGTTGATTTAAATAGATACCATCATTATTTTGAAAAACATGAAATCCAAAAAAATATTTGATTTCTCCCATTAAACTCATTTCAAATTCACATTGCATACTCTAAGAGAAATAAATACAAAAATCATTTTTAGAAGACTTGAAAATAATATTATCAACATAGATTTGTACTATCAAAATATCATTGTATATCCTTTTGATAAAAAGAGTTGTATTAGCAATCCATTTAATAAAACCTTTTGAAATAATAAAATTACTAAGTCTATCATACCAAACTCGTGGAGCTTGTTTTAAACCATATAAATCTTTAGAATGTTTAAAAACTCTATTCCTAAAATGAGGATTAGTAAATCCAGGTGGTTGTTCAACAAAAAAATCTTCAATTATAATACCATTTAGAAAAACACTTTTAACATCTATTTTATATAACTTGAAATTATGATGAGCACCGTAAGAAAGAAGAATTCTAATAGCTTCTAACCTAGATATAGTTGAAAAGGATTCCTCATAGTCTATTCCTTCTTCTTGAATATATCCTTTTGGAAGTAGTCTTTCTTTGTTTCTAATTATATTTCTAGATTTATAAATTTTGTTTCTAAACACCCATTTAGTGCCCATGGTCAATGTGTCCTTATGTCTTTCTATTAATTCCCAGACTTTGATTCTTTCAAATGGATTTAATTCTTCTTACATATCCATTACCCAAAATTCCTCATTGATAGCATCATTGATATTTTTTGGTTCTGAATATGAAAGAAATGCTTTATGTTCAACATGATTTCTTATATAAGATCTAGTTTTTGTTCCTCTATCTAAATATCCAACTACAACATCTAAATTATGGTTTATAAGGGTAATATTTGGTCTAGTAAAGGTAGGGATAGAAATTTCAGGTTCCTTTTTAGGTTTGGGTTCAACAAAAAAAGGTTCTAGAAAATTTCAAGAACTGGTTGTCTTAACATCAGATTCACTGTTTTCATCATTAAGGTTTATAATTGACATATCTTCTTCAAGATTTTCAGGAGGAGTCTTAGCTTCATGTGGATCAGTTTCATAAAATTTCATGTGTACAGATTATTCAACACATTTGGTCCTCTTATTAAATACTCTATAAGATTTTCTAGATATAAAATAACCTAGAAATATTCCTTCATCTCTTTTTGATGAAAACTTATCAATATTATCTTTAGTATTGAGGATGAAGGCTTTGCAAACAAAAACTCTAAAGTAATTGACCTTAGGATTCCTATTATTCCCTAGCTCATAAGGGGTATTTTTTAGAACAGGTCAACTCAAGAATCAATTTAAAATATTAAAAGATATATTGATAGCTTTAGCCAAAAAGTAAACAGGTAGATCATATTCATTATCCATTGTTATGGAAATTTCGTGAAGTGTTCTATTACTTCTTTATACTACATTGTTCTGTTGAGGTGTTCTGGGGGCATAGAAATTGTGACTATATCCATTTTTTGAGAAATAAGTGTTATGTCCCGGTTCTGGAAGCCACCCAGAGGCGCTCCACACCTGGTTGGTCACATGACCTCAATCACATTTTCCCAAACGCCAGAGGCTGCCGACTAGCAGCGACGGCCTTGAGTGTGATAGTGGGGAAACTATGCCCTCATTGGCAGAGTACACAGTTGAAGAGAAAACAAATAACAACAATAGTGGAAGTAGTAGACATATATACAAGAGTAAATGATAAACAATGAAACACTAACAGATAAATAACTAGAGAAGAAATATGTAAATGATGCATGATACATATATGTCTAGGAAAATGTCCAAACAAGTCACAACGCTGAATACAGTACTAAGAAAAAGTAAAAAAGAAAAATAGATGAGCAACTCCTCAGCATTGCAATCCTCGACATGGTCCCGTGCTCCACAGATCTAGTGCAATCAAGAACCTGAAGTTGAAGGGTTCTTTCCCTTATCAACACCTGAAACAATATAATCTGTTTGGGCCCAAAAGCATGACCCAAACGGGGAGTGAGACAAGGTCGCAAAAGGAAACCACCCAAAGATATGTTCCTAATAGTCAGTGAATATATGGCCGCTAAAGTACAGTAAGCTGTGACCCGTAAGAAGCAATAGGATAATACACATTAGTGATTATCCACAGTTTCTAACATATAATCTAAAAACAAGAAACAACCACTCAAGCAAGTAGAACAAAAGGTATTCTCTGGGTAGTTCTCACATTCTAACCCCTAAGGTTCAACCTTCAAGTACTAGCAACCCTCTGGGAGGCACACACAGTCTCACCACTCTGGTTCATCTAAATAATAGACTCTCTGAGGAACCACTCACCGTCAATTCCCCATATAGTCTTGAATCGTACTAAAGGATCTCTGGGGAAGCACTCAATGTATAATTCCCCCTGTGTCCCACGCTAGGGAACTACAGACTCTCTAAGGAATCACTCAACCTCAATTCTCCTAGTGGTCTCGCATCGTAAATTAAAGACACTCTGGATAAGCCCTTATGTCCATTGTCCCTATGGTCCACTACACTAGGTTCTCATAGCCCTGTGTAAACATAACATGCATAGCATGCGTATTGGCCCAAGTAAACCTCAATAACTACTTTACTATCATTCTAAGGCACAACAGCATAATAGTACAATAGTTCCACTATCCTAAAACTAGGCATGGCAGCTGGAAAAATGCCGAACAGGAAACAAGCATGGAAAAGCATCCAAATCACAGTACAATTTACCCTATTCACATGCAATGACCTCTACACAAGCATATCAGCAAGGCAAGAAAACAACAAGGGAAAACAGGAAACAAGCAATACCCCGTTCAAGGGTATTGGTGGAATCTGCACAACATATTCACAGATTCCTATGGAAAGGCACAAACCACCTACCTCGATGATAAGAGAATGATATATGTGAACCATGATGATTTATTCTCCTTAGAACGTCGAGGATCTGAGAAAACATCAAAAATACTCAACCCACGATATCTTGAGAAAGAGGATAAATTGGAGAACTCCACCAGAGGAATATGCTTCTCCAAAGAACAGCCAAAGTCTAGAATGCAAGCTCAGAGCATATCCTCAAGAACCTGGATCGTACGCTCAGACTGGCCATCTATCTGGGGATGGCATGCTACACTCAAAAGTACCTATGTACCCAAAGACTTCGGAAGCCCCTGCCAGAACTGAGAAGTAAAGCGTGCATCCTTGTCAGAAACAATTGAGTGTGGAACTCCATGCAGGCACACAATCTCTCGGATGTATAGTCGTCCCAGATCATCAAAACTGAAGGTCTATTTGATCGGTAAGAAGTGAGTAACCTTCGTAAGCCTATCGAGAAACAACCCAAACAACATCATTCCCTCGAGGTGACCTTGGCAATCCAGTCACGATGTCCATCACGACATCGTTCCACTTCCACTCCGGAATGGGTAACTAATGTAAAAGTCCTACTGGTTGTTGATGCTCCTCCTTCACTTGTAGAAAAGTATAAAACCTCAAGAAGAAATCAAAAACATCCCACTTCATACCTGGCCTCCAGTACTGGCGATTAAGATCCTGATATATCTCGGTGACACCATGATGAATTTCCCAAAATGAGGAATGAAAATCTCGCATCAGCTTCTTGTGTATGTCTGCTGGCACCCATACGCATCGCAGGAAATGCAAGATCTCATCCTCTACCACTTTACATCCAGGAAGAGGGTCGTCTCCAGACAAACTCTCTCACTGGACTAAGACTTTTAAGTCTGATAGCTGCCTCATCCGGACCCTATCAAGTAGTGTAGAGGTAACAGATACCGAAGATAGATAAGTCTATCCCTGTATTTCGTGCACCTCCAAATGCATCTCAGATAACAGATCCATAATATTCCACTCACTTCTGGCCTCCTAAACTGCTTGAATCTGAGTTCTCCTCCTCAATGAATCTTCCACTGTGCTTCCCTTTCCCGGCGTAGAGGCAAGCTCGAAATCAAAAGACTGAAGATACTCGACCCACCAGTGCTGTATCATATTCAGATCATGCTGATTGAAGATGTACATGAGACTCTTGTGGTTTGTGAAAACCACAATGTCCTCTCCTAGAAGGTAATGTCTACAATATCGTAAGGAATGAGCAACACCTGCCAAGTCCAGATCATGCATCTGGTAGTTCCTCTCATGTGGCCTCAACTGCCGAGACCCATACGCAATGACTCCATCTCCCTCCATAAGCACAGTGCCTAGTCCAATACCTGAAGCATCACAATATACAGTATAGCTCTTTCCTGGCTCTGGAAAGACTAGTATCGGTGCGGACTTCAACCTTCCCTTCTTCTTTTGAAAGGCTGACTCACAAGAATCAGACCATAAGAATTTCGACCCCTTCTTGGTCAGTCCTGTCAAAGGTAATATTAAGTGTGAAAATTCTTGAATGAAGTGTCTATAGTATCCAGCCAGCCCTAGGAAGCTCTGCTCCTAAAAAATGTTCTTCGACTACTCCTAGGAAACTACAGCTCTCACTTTCTCTGGGTCCACAGATACTCCTGCCGCTGAGATGACATGACCCAATAAGTGAACATGATCCATCCAAAAGTGGCACTTTGAGAGTTTAACATAAATTCGATGCTCTCTCAGTGTACTCAAATGATCTGAAGATGGATAGCATTGTCGTGTCGAGTGTACAAGTACACCAAGATATCGTCCACGAATAACACAACGAATGAATCCAGTAAGGATGGAACACTCGGTTCATCAGTGCCATGAAAACTTCTGGTGCATTCATGAGACCGAACGACATAACCATATACTCGTAGAGACCATACCTTCTCCTGAAAACTGTGAGAGGTATATCTGATGGTCTAACGTGAAAATGATGATATCCAGACCTCAAATTGATCTTTGGGAACACACGGGCTCCTAAAAACTGATCAAATAGATCATAAATCCTAGGAAAGGGATACCGGTTCGTGACCGTCAACTGGTTCAGCTTCCGATAATCCACACAGATGCTAAGGGTACCGTCTGCGTTCTTTGCAAACAGGACAGGTGAACCTCAAGAAGAAGTACTAGGTCAGATGAAACCATTTTTCTACAACTCCTCCAACTGCTTTTTGAGCTCCTGTAACTTAGGTGTAGCCATCATATAGGGAGGAATGGACACCAGTGCCGCTCCTGGCCCGAGCTCAATAGAGAATTCCACCTCACGCTCCTGAGGAAAACCTAAAAATTCATCTGGAAGACATCCTTGAAATGATCCACCACTACAGGAAATTCCAACTGTGAAGTCCCCTGGTCATGAAGATAAATACTAGCAATCTGGACTGTCACCCATCCTAGCCCATGATGCTCGAGTCCTACTTGACTCGCCTGAACATCCAACTCACCTCTATGAATAAAATATTCACTCTCTGGTGAGATGAAGCTCACCCTGCCACGATAACAGTCTATGACTGGCTGGAAGGGAACCAACTAGTCCATCCTGAGAATGACATCATAGCCTCTCATCTCTAGGGAATAGATATCCTATAAGAAATGATACCCTGCAACCTCGAGAGGGAACTCTCTGCAATGACATACACCGGATGTTCTCATCCCCAAAGGTGTGTCTAGTGTCAAAAAGTCGGTAGAAGAAAGGATACAGAGCCCAAGGCTCTCCAAAACAGCAATAGAGATAAAGCTATGTGTAGGACCATTATCGAAAAGAGCTGAAGATAAAACATAGGATACTAAAATTGTACCTAGAACGGTAGATGGTCCGGGATCCTGCTCCTGATAGGTCTGCTCCACTGCAAAATTCTGGCCTACCCCGTGGCCCTATGACCCTGCCTGACCACTCTGAGCTGATCCTCCCTGCTGGCACTAAAGGACTGGTGACTGACTGCAACGGCCTCGACCTCCACCTCAGCCCAAACAGATAGAAGAACTCTAGTTCCCTAACTGGTGAGAAAATGGTGGGGCTTATCCTGACCGAGGAGTCATGGAAGAACCCATGTCACTAGCTACTGGTGATAAAACTTGGCAGAAACGCTGAAGGTGCCCCATATTGCCGCAATATCGGCAACCCACTGGGTCCCTATGGCACTGTGGTCTCCTATGCCCTGCCCCTCCACACTGGCAGCATACTACCTGGCTACCTGAAGATGTATCTCGCCTCCGTAGGTCATCGTGCCTAGACTCCCTACAGCGCTTCCTGTTGTCAACTAGAGGAACACTAGCTCTGGAAGAAGAACCACCATGGCTCACTGCTCCTGAGTCTCTCAGATTGTGCTCCGCAATCAGCACCTGGTTGACGATGGAAGTGATAGATGTCATGTTGAAGATATTCACCTGCGAGTGGATCTCCTGTCAGAGTCCATCCTCAATCTTCCTTATTAAGAACACCACACTTCCATCTCGGAGGGAAGTGAAACACTGTAGCTCTGTTAAATGAGAGGAATACTCCATGAAAGAAAGACTACCCTGCTCTAGACTCATGAAATCCCGAGATCGATCGACCCTCCGGGTCTCTGGGTAGATGTAGTCGTAGAACATGCACTGGAACTCCTCTTAGGCCATAACCTGCTGATGAACTGCCTTTGACATCACGTCCCACCACCTCTTGGAAGAGTCTCGAAGCATATAGGTAGCAATATTGACCCGCCTCTCTGGAGGAATCTTTTGATGCTCAATGATAGTAATCATGGCTTCCAGCCATGACTATAATGATTGTGGTCCTCCTTCCCCAAAGAATGTCGAAGGATGCTGCTACGGGAAAACCCACGTCAAGTCTACCATAGTCATGGAAGGAGGCTGTGCTCCCTGAAAGTCAGCATCATCCTCTTAAAGCCTTCCCTGAACTGTGCATCCGTTTCTACAACTGGTATGGTAGTTAGTGCCAAGGATGGCCCGACTGGAGGATCGACAAGAAGTCCCTGATCAGACATATTTGGTGTCTAATCACTACCTAACAACTGACGTACAACCAGAGGACGTCTCGGAGGAATAGCTCTGAAAGAACAAAATAATACCTTAGATCAGGAAAACAAGGACAGAGAAAAATGGAGTGCCAAATGGAAACAGGAGAAGGAAATACTCATGATTTACAAAACACGACTACACGACATGTATAAACTGCACACGGCGTGTAGTTAACTCTATTCTTCTACCCGTGTCACCTTGCATGGATAACCCACATGATCATCTTAACTAAAACTACAGGGCATGTTCCTGGAGGACATGACATGTAGTAGATAAGGTTTCAATGACCTGTGTTGTTGGCGACACGACCAAGTACACGGCTGACCCTTACACGGCCTGTTCCAAACAAACACGGTGTGTATAGGAGGAGAGAACATTGTCTCGTGTTGTTCGTGAGAGGACTGGGTACTGAGAACAAGGATACACAGCGTGTTCATACACAACACGGTGTGTATGACATGAGGTTTCCCGACTCGTGTTGTTAGTTACACGGTCGGGTACACGCTCACTACTACACGACGTGTACCTACCGTACACAGCGTGTTCCTGGAGATTTTCCACAACCCATGTTCCTACTCACATAGTTAGTGACACAGTTTAAAACTACACGACGTGTATATATAAAGTACATGCCGTGTATTCTGGGTTTATCCGGGCAGTAGCTTTGAAACTACACCGAAACCCAAAATATACTAAAAACGAGCATGAAGGTGCCAAATTCTGATCTGTGAGGGCCCATACTCCCCACGAATCAAAGTTTGGCATACAATACAGTCATATATAATGAAAAACAAGTCAAAGACTCACCAATTTCCAATTCAAGAGGGCCCATAACACCTCAAGAACCAAAAATTGGCGTTCATTTTTGCAAGGTTCAAAACAAACAACCTTTCTATCAATCAGCAGAGATTCTATCAAGCATCTATCACAACATCATGAATAATCTACAAAAAGTCTATCACAACAACATTAAATTGTTAATGCACCCTAGATGGCATGAAAATAATGCATGAATGTGATTTCTAAGAAGTGCCTATATGATGCATGAGATGGCATACCCTCATCTCATCGGGTTGCGGCAGAAATAGAAACTGAATAGTAAAAATGGTAACTACACAAGTCTAGTGAATCACTCTAGGTGAAATTATAACAACCGTAAATCTCAAAACCATAAAACGGAAATAATTGTGGTAGTATGGACTTTCCCTATACATGGGTTAGCTACTCCCGAGCACAACATAACAACAAGTGCGAAATCCATCTTATCCTTGGCTAAAGGCTCCAAATAGTAAATCAAGAGAAAAGAACGCCTCTAATACCGCTTTTAACATCCCGGTTCTGGAATCCACCCAGAGGCGCCTCGTACCTCATTGGTCACATGGCCTCAAGAGAATTTCCCTAAATGCTAGAGGCTGCCGACTATCAGCGAGGGCCTTGGGTGTGATATTGGGGAAACTATGCCTTCATTGGAAGAGTACACAATGAAAGAGAAAAAAAATAACAACAATAGAGGAAGCAGTAGACATACATACAAGAGTAAACGATAAATAACGGAAGACAAACAAATAAACAACTGGAGCATAAATATGTAAATGATGAATGATACATATATGTCTAGGAAAATAGCCAAACAAGTCACAATGATGAATATAGTACTAAGAAAAAGTAAAAAAGAAAACAGATGAGTAACTCCTCAACATCTCAAGCCTCGACTTGGTCCTGTGCTCCCTAGCTCCATTGAAAACAAGAACCATAAGTAGAAGGGCGCTTGCCCTTATCTAAACCTGAAACCATATAATCTGTTTGGTCCCAAAAGCATGAACCAAACAGTGTGTGAGACAAGGTCCCAATATGTAACACTCGAGACTTTTATGAGAAATATTTGTTTATGTTATATAAATCATCAAAGGAATCGTTCGCTGCACGCAATCGTGACCTTCCTCGATAGCGTGTGTAGTACGCAATACCGAGTTCCCCTAAACAACGATATATTATTATAATATTATAAAGTAGCCATTATGAATAGTATTAACTGAATTTTAAATTTTATAACATTATTATTCATCTTACAAATTTTCTAGAACATGGTAAGAGAACAAAATAATTTTTTTGGGTAAAATAAGTATTTATCAAAAATGCAGTTTTGCCACCTTTTGATGGCACACCCACATTAAATCTAGTTTTTGACACATTTAAAAGTTAAATTTGAAAAAATAAAATTCTTCTTTTGAATTAGGATATAAAAATTTACTTTGGATAAATTTTTGATATTTTTCTGATAACTTTCATATTTTGATAAATAGTAAAAATACGCTAATTTTTAATTAAAAACAACTTTTTTCATTGAGATAATTTATATGGTTAAATTATAATATTGAATGGTTTTAATGTATAGATAGAATATATTTTTAAGATTTAATATAATGTATTTCATTAGCATTAATTTCACATTGAATTCATAGGTAAAAACATTTCAATCTTTGGCAATGTTTTAACTTCTAAAACCCGTTTTCTTAACGACGGGAGTTATTTTAAATTAATTACTGCAACTTATATGATTTGAATTTTGAAAAATGGATTCCATATTCAGAATCAGTGGGTCCAAATTATGTTAATAAGCTACTTTTTTATTTTTGGGCACTATGAATAGTAACTACGGTAAATTTTATTTACCATAGTTAAAGGTAAATCGGGTAATTAAGGGTAAATATAAGATTATAAAATTACCCTAACACCTGGAAAAATCCTATTGGGTGACTAAATGTCAACCCATATCACATAAGGGTCATATTAGATTCATTTAATAGAATTTTTCCATGAAACTAATATAATTATTATTAAACCAAAGAATGTGACAACATGTCACTTTCATAAATCTTATAAGTATAATAATTTTCATTTGGTGACAAACTTAATGAAACTTCGAACATGAATAGTCTCCAAAAATCTAATGCAATTATCTACATCATAGGAATTTATTTCGAATTTTTAGGGATTAAATAATTATCATTAATTATGACTCAATAGTGATTTTGAAATTATTTTATTAATTAAAATATCAAATAAATGGTTTTAAAATATTAAAATAATTATAATATGCACTATTTAATGTGATCCACTAATTTTCTAGATACATATGTCATTTTATTAATCTATTAACGCTTTTATTTCGAACATATACTCCGTATATATTTTATTTAAATTCAAATAAATAAATAGTGTCAAAATTGACACTATTCTTATTTTATAAAAATAACATATTATAAAATTGATTAAAAATCACAAAAATATTTAAAAATTATAAATTATATTTTGTATCATCTCAAATGTCATTAAGTTTCAAATTATGGAAAATTCACAACACATTTTTAATTATTAATAATAATTTAAAATTTAGAATATTATTACCACAAATAAAATTAAATTGATAAATAACGATAAATCAAGTTGATAATGTTTAAAATAAATTACTAACATGTCTAAATTTTAGTGGTTGATGAGATTACAAACCTATCTCATATAATATCTGGATATTAGTCGTTTTGGATGTTTTTATGTGGGGTTGGGATTTAATATAAACTAATATTTCTTATATTTCCAAAGGTGCCCCTCTCCTCCCTTATAAAGGGGAACCTCCTCCCTCTCCTCCTCTCACCAATTAGAGCCTTCAAGCTCTTCCAAACCCTACCCATTTCACTTCCCCACTTCCCTATAATCATCCTAGAGGTTCTGGTCTTCTTTAAAGACCAACCCTAGTGCCCTAAAAGGAGGTTAAGAAGAGGCGCGTCAAGAAGAGGTAATATCAATTACCGATCCATTCCAAATTCATTCTTCTTCAACATCTTCTTCTTTAGTTGTTTCATTATGAAGTAATAACATCATCATCACTCATATACTTATATGTTATTATAAATATGAAACAACCCTATTTCAACATCTATCCATCCTATGGAAAATGAAATCACTGCGTGTGCGTACGTACGGAATACCGTCTCCACGCCGTGGTGTAATCTATTTTCCCCCACCACCTTACTTGGTTGGGTATAATGGTGTAAATAATTACTATATATGATTATTTTGAATTAATATTGATTCTGAAATAGTATACATACACTCCAATACAATTCCACGATCATGGGAACGATATCATGGCTCGTGTGTACGTACGGAATACCGTCTCCACGATGTGATGCGATTCGTTCTACATGATCTTCATTGCTAATGATTATATAAATGAATTGAATGAATAAATATGATATATAGTACTTTAATACCATTCTGTAAATTATGTATCTATAACCTAAATAGAAGAATAATAATTTATTCGACAAAACACGCATAAGAACAAAAAGTTATAAACACCCGAATAACAAGTAGCAATGAAATATTACTACTAAGAAGCTAAGAATATGACTATATATGATATCATAACAATAATTATGATTCTGGAGTAAGTGAATAACATTATTTAAATCATTATACAAGAGGTGCGGACACTTACGAGGCAAATCGGACCTAAGGTAAGGGAAAATATCACAATCTCATTTTTATATGAGATTGTGTATAGTTTAGTATTTACTGGGGTGTATTTTATCATAAAAATCCATGTTTCCTCAATATTTAATACTATTTCCATCCACCTATAGTTTATTAAATCCAATTTTACCTTTCGGTGAGTTTTTAGTAAAGGATATGAAAGGAATCTTTTGTCGTTTTTCGTACGAGTTACTTTTTGACTTTTCCGACAAAAGTACGAAGAATGTTTTTAACTTATATGGCATCAATGGATTTTTAAAACATTATTTCCAAGAATATTCCTTTACATGTTTTCAAGTTTATTTTTAATCAACTTCTTTTAAAATTGTATGACATGTTAAGAAAGGAAAAATGTTTTTGAAGTAGAAAGGATATTTTCCTCAAGAATGTTGTTCAATAGTTTTATCAAAATTATTTTCCATCTAAGATAATATAGGGTTCTATTTCTATACCTATTATTACATGGATTTTATTATGTTGTGATGGAAATATTTTTATTAATTCCTTTATCTTATATGAATTGTTTTATGATGTCACGATGTTTAAGATTCCCATTTTTATTACATGGGTTATGCTATGATGTATGGTTTATGATTTTGTGGAACACATAAGAATGGTATCATTAAGAGATGGTTGGGACCTATATCTCCCTCCAATGCATTGGGTAAAGATTTTATATCTCATGGGATAGACATGGCTGGAACGGCAGGTTAAACCGGTTCAGTCAAATAGGACTGAAACGAGGAGTGAACTCAGTTCAGAAATGGACTATGTCCACTAAGATAGTCTTGGAAATGAGTCTTGACTAAAAAGAAATGATTCAATATGATTATTTTTTTATGCCACAATGTTTAATGTTTTATGTTATGATTATTGGGATTACATTTCACTACTATGATTTATCCCATGTTACGATATTATGATCTGTTTTGAAGGTTACGATTTCCAAAATGTTATGTTCTTATGAATATGATGTGATTGATAATTCTTTTGTTTACCCTTACTGAGAATTTGAGCCCACCCTTTTGTATGTTTTATTTCCCCAAGTCAGGAAGAAGGTTATTAAGTAGGATATTCCAAAAAGTGACTCTATATATGATGGAATAAATGGGAGGCAAAGTAGATGCTTTATGAACCAGTTGTTTATGTTTCCCAGTTTCTAAAGACTCTATACCTATACGGTCCTTTCCTGGTTTTGTTATATGTTGTAATAAGTGTGCTTAAATTCTGAAGTAATCACAATGTATGTAAATTATGGGTCCTTATAGTTGGTATCAGAGGCAAAGGAGGTAGGAATGTATCTGATCCTTGGGAACTCTCACATGTGAGCGTTGGACGAAGCATGGCTCTCCACCCAAGGGATTCATGAGGAAATGGCTGCCACTGGGGATGGTGGTGTGTCCCGCCCAGGGGGTGTATCCACCCATGGAGTGCCCTGATAGGTATCAATTATAGTCCACTAGAAGTAATTCCAGACCGTTATAGTTGGTATCAGAGGAAAGGTATAGTCAACCTTCAGAAACTAGGATGTGATAGCCTTAATAAGAATCCTAAGGATAAGTCTAAGCATAGAACACAATCTTAGTATTTTAGAAATGGCCATGAACAACCTATTATAAGACCTTAAGTGTGAAATTTTTCTTGATTATGTGGTTTTCCTATTATAATTAGTGTTGCTCACACAATTCTTCTCAGTTTTAGTCAATGCCTGGAACTCGAAGGAACCGTGTTAATGCGGAATGTGATGGGCAATGCAATGATTGTCCCCCTGAGCAACCAAACGTTATGGGAGCTAGAATGCAAAATCTTGTAGCCATGCTCACACAACTTTATCAATCTATGAATCATGTAGGACTTCCAAACAAGAAAAGGAAGGAGCAACATTCTTTTGAATCCTTCATGAGGCAGCGTCCACCTTCTTTCAACGGGTCTACTAATCAATTAGTTGCTGAACAATGGATTAGTACTACTGAAAAGATATTTTCAGTTCTTCAATGTTCTGAACATGATAATGTTATCCTAGCAGTGTATCGTTTGGATGGAGATGTTGATCAATGGTGGAATCTTATTAAGAATACAAGGAAAAGGGATGAAATTGAGTCCATGGAATGGGACGAGTTCAAGAACTTATTTTACAATAAGTACTTCCATCGTATTCTCCGAAAGAAGATGGAGAAAGAGTTTCTTGAACTGAAGCAAAAGGATGATGAATCTGTTGTACTTATGAAGAAAATTGTACAAGACTTTCAAGGTACGTTTCTGGTATTATTATCCAACCTGAGTGTAAGATCGATCAATTATTTAGTGGCTTAAAACCAAGTCTTCTAATGGCATTAGCCATAAGGGACTTCAATAGCTATGAGGAAATCATTCGAAGTGCTCTCAAAGTCAAGATGGAGATTGGAGTAACCCATCAGTCATATGGGTTTGATAAGAAGAGGAAAATGGAATTCAAAGGAAAATCTAAAGAGCATATGGAAAAGAAGATGAGATTTCCCTTATGCTCAATGTGTGGAAAGAAACATGGAGGGATTTGTCTTAAAGGGATAAGCAAATGTTTCAAATTTTTAAAGGAAGGTCATCAGGCATTTGAATGCCGCAATGATGGGAAGAAGATGTCTAATGATGCAAACAAAGGAAGGGACACATAGAATGAACCTACTACACTTCAATGTTTCAAGTCCAAGGAGATGGGGCATTAGCCAATCAATGCCCAAATCCAAGGGTTGATGATGATGGTCGACGTCAACAAACTCTTATGGCTAAAGACAATGGAAAGCCACATGCAATTTCTATCAGCGATGTGGAGTACGCTAACAATGTGGTGAAAGGTACACATACCATCCAATCTAAAGTAGAAAATGTTTTATTTGATTCTGGATCCACCCACTCCTTTATTTATAAATAATTTTCTAAGGATATCACCATATTACCTCAACAATTAGACGCTGAGTTACCTGTGAAAACACTGAATGGCACAACAGTCGCATCAAAAGTTTATAATTCTTCTCAGATTGAAGTTTGTGGGAAAGTGCTTCCTGAAAATCATGTGATCCTTCCTATAGTGTAATTTGATGTGATTCTTGGCATAGATCGGCTTTCTCTACATGGAGATCATATCAATTGCCAAAGAAGGGAAGCCACATTTCATATTCCAGATTAATCTATGATCGTCTATCGATGCAAGGATGAACATAACCTTCCAGTGGAAATTTCCTCCATTTTATGGGTATTGATTCCACTAAATGACGGTTATTTATCTGAAATGGTTGGTGAGAAACTCATGATTAAGAATATGCCCATTTTACGGGAGTTTCATGATGTCTTTCCGGAGGAATTACCGGGTATTCCACCGAATCGTGTAGTTGTGTTTTTAATAGAATTCATACCAGGTACTTTGCCTATTTCAAAGACACCTTATAGAATGGCCCCATTTGAGTTGCAGGAATTGAAGAAGCAACTCCAAGAGAATCTTGCTAAGGGGTTCATACGCCCTAGTGCATCACCTTGGGGAGCACCTGTTCTGTTTGTTAAGAAAAAGATGGATCAATGAGACTCTACATTGATTATCGAGAACTTAACAAGATCACTATCAAGAACAAATATCCTCTCCCACGCATTGATGACTTATTTGACCAACTACGAGGAGCTCAATACTTTTCCGAGATTGATCTTCTTTCAGGGTATCACCAATTAAGGGTCCAGAGGGAGGATATACCAAAGACGTCTTTCCGTACAAGGTATGGACACTATGAATTTATAGTGATGCCATTTGGTCTTACTAATGTCGCTGCTATCTTCATGGATCAGATGAATAGAGTCTTTAGAGACTATCTTGATCAGTTTGTGGTAGTCTTTATAGACGATATTCTTGTATATTCAAAGAGCAAGGAAGAACATGAAGATCACTTGAGAATTATATTGAAGACCCTGAGAAAGGATAATCTTTATGACAAATTTACCAAGTGTGAATTTCGGCTTCAAAGAGTTTCATTTTTTGGGTCACATAATCTCAAAAGAGGGGATATCTGTGGATCCAGAAAAAACAGAGGTTATCTAAAGATGGTCGAGACCAACAACAGTGACTGAGATCCGAAGTTTTCTTGGTTTGGCTAGATATTATCGACATTTTGTGAAAGATTTTTCACGATTAACTAATCCACTAACCAAGTTGACTTGGAAAGGAGTTAAGATTTTTTGGACGGAGGAATGTGAAGAGAATTTCAAGGAGTTGAAAAAAAGGTTATCCAGTGCACCTATGATCACACTTCCTTGTAGTGGAGAAAGGTCTATGATCTATAGTGATGCATCCAAGAAGGGTTTGGGGTGTGTTCTTATTCAAAATGATATGGTGATAGCTTATGACTCACGATAGTTGAAAATACATGAGCAAAATTACCCAACTCATGATTTGGAGTTAGCTGCGGTAATCTTTGCATTAATGATTTGGAGGCATTACCTTTATGGTGAAAGGTGTAATATTTATACTGATCATAAAAGTTTGAAGTATATTTTCACACAAAAGCTGCTGAATATGCGCCAAAGAAGATGGTTTGAGCTGATTAAGGATTACGACTACTCAATTAATTACCACCCTGGGAAAGCAAACAAGGTGGCAGCTGCATTAAGTCGACAAGACCATGCCAGTTTATCCATGATGAGGATCACAAAAGATCCAATATTTATGGATTTACAAAGGATGGATCTTGAAATTATAATGAAAGGGGAAATCGTATCTTTCTCAAATTAATGTTCAACCATCTATAAAAGTGAAGATTAAAGAGGCACAGATAGAAGATGTCGAGTTACAAAAGAAGGTGAGAAATGTTCCTGAATTCAACCTTGATTGTGATGGGATAATAAAGTTCAGGAATCGGGTTTGTGTTCCTCCCATTCCCCGAATTAAAGAAGGAGCTGCTGGATAAGGCTCATAGTTCTTCATTCTCTATTCATCCTGGAAGCACGAAGATGTGTAGGGACCTGAAAGAGTACTTCTGGTGGGATGGAATGAAAAGAGATGTCGCTGAATGTGTCTCTCGATGCTTGGTTTGTCAGCAAGTTAAAGCTGAGAGACAGAAGTCTAAGGGGATGTTAGAACCATTACCTAAACCCAAATGGAAATGGGAAAACATCACTATGTACTTCGTCATAGGACTTCCTAAAACATCCAAAGGCAATAATGCTATCTGGGTCATAGTTGATCGTCTTAAAAAGTCTGCACACTTCATCACTATTAGAGAATATTTCTCTATAGATCAGATTTCTAGGATATAAGTGACGGAAGTGGTAAGATTGCATGGATTACCACTTTCTATTATATCTGATCAGGATCCGAGGTTTACCTCAATGTTATAGAGAAGTCTTTAGCACACTCTGGATACAGAGTTGAGTTTTAGCACTACTTATCATCCTCAGACAGACGGTCAGTCTGAGAGAACAATTCAATCTCTAGAAGATATGTTGAGATCTTGCTCTATGGATTTCAATGGTGGTTGGGATCAACCCCTACCTTTGGTGGAATTTTCTTATAATAATAGCTTTCACTCCAGTATTCAGATGGCTCCTTATGAACCTCTCTATGGAAAGAAATGCAGGACTCCAACCTGCGGGGATGAAGTTGGGGAAAGAAAGCTATTAGGACCTGATATTGTTGATGAGATGGTAGAAAAGGTCCGATCTATTCAACAACACATAAGAGCAGCTCAGAGTCGACAGAAAAGTTATGCTGACAACCGAAGAAAAGACCTGGTGTTTGAAGTGGGTGATAAAGTTTTCTTACGAATATCTCCCTGGAAGAGGGTCATGAGATTTGGAAAGAAGGGGAAGATGAGCCCTAGATATATCGGTCCTTTCAAAATACTGGATCATGTTGGGAAGGTAGCTTACTAATTGGCGCTTCCACCGAATCTCTCTCAAGTTTACGATGTGTTCCATGTATCTCTCCTGAGAAAGTACATACCTGATCCTTCACTTGTACTCAGCTCAGAAGTTATACCGCTGGAGCAAGATCTTTCTTATTATGAACAACCGATAGAGATTTTGTATCGTAGTGAAAAAGTCCTATGAAACAAGACCACTCGCTTGGTGAATGTTTTATGGAGGAACCACTAATTAGAAGAAGCTACATGGGAGCTTGAGGATATGATGAGGGAGAGGTAACCTCATCTGTTTCTTACAAAGTGACAAATTTTGAGGTCGAAATTCATTTTAAGGGGGGTATAATGTAACACCCGAGACTTTTATGAGAAATATTTTGTTTTTATGTTATATAAATCATCAAAGGAATCTTTCGCTGCACGCAATCGCGACCTTCCCCGATAGCCTGTGTAGTACACAATACCGAGTTCCACTAAAACAATGATATATTATTATAATATTATAAACTAGCCATTATGAATAGTATTAACTAAATATTAAATTTTATAACATTATTATTCATCTTACACATTTTCTAGAACACGGTAAGAGAACAAAATAAATTTTTTTGGATAAAATAAGTATTTATCAAAAAATGTAGTTTTGCCGACTTTTGATGGCGCACCCACATTAAATCTTGTTTTGACACATTTATAAGTTCAATTTGACAAAATAAAATTCTTCTTTTGAATCAAGATATAAAAACTTACTTTGGATAAATTTTTGATTTTTTTCTGATAACTTTCATATTTTGATGAATAGTAAAAATACGCTAATTTTTAATTAAAAACAACTTTTTTCATTGACATACTTTATATAGTTCAATTATAATATTGAATGGTTTTAAAGTATAGATAGAATATATTTGTACCATTTAATATAATGTATGTCATTTGCATTAATTTCACATTGAATTCATAGGTAAAAACATTTCAATCTTTGGCAATGTTTTAACTTCTAAAACCCATTTTCTTAACAACATGATCTATTTTAAATTAATTACTACAACTTATATGCTTTGAATTTTGAAAAATGGATTCCGCATTCAGAATCAGTGGGTCCAAATTATGTTAATAGGCTACTTTTTATTTTTGGTCATTATGAATAGTAACTACGGTAAATTTTATTTACCATAGTTAAAGGTAAATCGGGTAATTAAGGGTAAATATAAGATTATAAAATTACCATAACACCTGAAAAAATCCTATTGGATGGCTAAAGGTCGACCCATATCACCTAAGGGTTGGATTATATTCATTTAATAAACTTTTTTCAATGAAAATAATTTAATTATTTTTAAAACCAAAGAATGTGACAACATGTCACTTTCTTAAATCTTATAAGTATAATAATTTTAATTTGGTGATAAACTTAATGAATCTTCAAACATGAATAGTATAAAGAAATCTAATACAATTATATACATCATAGGAATTTATTTAGTATTTTTAAGGATTAAATAATTATCATTAATTATGACACAATAGTGATGTTGAAATTATTTTATTAATTAAAATATCAAATAAATGGTTTTAAAATATTAAAATAATTATTATATGCACTATTTAATGTGCTCCACTAATTTTCTAGACAAATATGACATGTTATTAATCTATTAAATCCTTTAGTTCGAACATATCTTCTGTATATATTTTATTTTAATTCAAGTAAATGAATAGTGTCAAAATTAACACTATTGTTATTTTATAAAAATAACATATTATAAAATTGTTTAAAAATCACAAAAATATTTAAAAATTATAAATTAAAATTTATATGGTCGAAAATTTCATAAAATTTCAAATTATGGAAAATTCAAAACACATATGTAATTATTAATAATAATTTATAATTTAGAATATTATTACCACAAATAAAATTGAATTGATAAATAAGGATAAATCAAGTTGATAATGTTTAAAATAAATTCCTAACATGTATAAATTTTTTTGGTTGATGAGATTACAACCCTATCTCATCTAATCACCGGTTATGAGTCATTTTGGAATTTTTTATATGGGGTTGGGATATAATATAAACTAATATTTCTTATATTTCCAAATGTGCCCTCTCCTCCCTTATAAAAGGGCACCTCCTCCCTCTCAACCTCTCACCAATTTGAGCCTTAAAGATCGGCCAAACCCTACCCATTTCACTTTCCCAATTCCCTAGAATCATCCTAGAGGTTCTGGTCTTCTTCAAATACCAACCCTAGTGCCCTAAGAGGAGGTTAAGAAGAGGCGCATCAAAAAGAGGTAACATCCATTACCGATCCTTTCCAAATTATTTCTTCTTCAACATATTCTTCATTAGTTGTTTCATTATGAAGTAATAATGTCAGTATCACTCATATAATGATATGTTATTATAAGTATGAAACAACCCTATTTCAACATCTATCCATCCTATGGAAAATGAAATCACCGCGCGTGCGTACGTACGGAATACTGTCTCCACGCCGTGGTGTAATCTATTTCCCCGCACCCCCTTACTTGGATGGGTATAATGGTGTAAATAATTACTATATATGATTATTGTAATTTGATATTTCTAACACCTGAGACTTTTATGTTATATAAATCATCAAAGGAATCTTGTTCTATACACAACACTTGCTTGGCTTGCTTTACACGAAATCGCGTCCTTCCTCGATAGCTTGTGTCGTACGCAATACCGAGTTTCACTAAACAATGATATGCTAATAAAATATTATTAAAACTAGCCATTAAGAATATTAATAACCACTTTTTGAAATTTTATAAATTTTATTTTTCAAGATGGACTTCATTTTTGGATTCAGAATATCGAAATTATCCTAGGGTGAAATTTTGGCATTTTTCTGAAAACATTCAATTTTTGATGAATAGTGAAACCACTAAGTGGTAGTTAAAGAACTGAATTTTTCATAAAACTTAATTTTCCCGCTTTTTTGAGTGGAATTTCAAAATTCCAAGAGACACGGTTGATGTCAGTAAGTAAAATATGGTTCAATTAGATGAAAATAATTTTTGGTGAATAGTAACTTTTTTACTTTTATTTGCACGGTTAAAAGTAAATAGGGTAATTAAGGGTAAAAATGATATTATTATTACCCTAAAACATGTCTTAATTCTATTGGATAAGTTTAATTCGACCAAAAACAAGCTTAGGAATAAAATATGTCCATTTAGGCCCACTTGGATTAGATTAGGAAATTTATTATTAATTTATTTAAAGAAGGGTTAAAATAGTTAAAATCAAAGTTTAATAAGTAAATAATTATTAATATAAGGTTATATATAATATAAATTCGACTATAAATATTCATTAGAAAGATAAAAAGAGTTATTAAATAATGATATTTTATTTGTAATTTTTAGTCATTAAATAAGTTAATTTATTTATGACAGAAAGATGATGTAGTAATTATCTTATTAATGAAATATTGACATAATTGATGTTATAAATACCCAAATAAATGTAATTTGAGACTTTTTATGAATTAAAATAATTTTATAGGTTAATAAGACATGTTATTATTGATTTAATTAACTTTTTTCGAACTAATCATGTTGTTATGATTTTCACAAAAATCAATTACTAGATACTGTCAAAATTGACATAAAACGTTTTTTAAAACAAATATTATATTATTAATTGTTATTTTATTCCTAAAAATCTAAGGTTCGGCCAAATGACTTAGATAAGGTTATATATATTAATAATAAACAACTTTTGGTTCGTTTGGATTGTTATAGTATGTTTACTAACCTTATAGTGTAAGAACACAAGAAGACACCGTAAAAGAAAAATTATTTAGCTTAATGTTAAATCTAAATGATAAGGTCAAAATAGGGACCTAAACTTGTCTAAATTCAATTTTATGAGAGTATTTCAACCCATCCCCACCTTAGCTTCGAAAAAAAATCAATTTGGAGCAATTTAAAACCGAATTTGGCTTTATAATAAAATAATATTTTTAGTTATTCCAAAGGTGCCCCTCTCCTCCCTTATAAAAGGGCTCCTTCTCCCTCTCTTCCTCACACCACATTGAGCCTTCAAGATCGGCCATCCCCGGCCACTTTCTCCTCTCCACTTCCCTAGAGATATCCTAGAGGTCATGGTCTTCTTCAAAGACCAATTTTATTGCCCTAAAAGGAGGTCTCAAAGAAGCCATTCAATGAAGAGGTAATGTCTGTTACCGATTCTTTCATATTTATTTCTTCTTCCACTTCTTCTTCTTTAGTTGTTTCATTATGAAGTAATAACATCAGTATCACTCATATACTGATATGTTATTATATGTATGAAACAACCCTATTTCACCATCTATCCATCCTACGGAAATTGAAATCACCGCGCATGCGTACGTACGGAATACCGTCTCCACGTCGTGGTGTAATCTACTTTCCACCACCACCTTACATGGATGGGTATAATGGTGTAAATAATGACTATATATGATTATTTTAAAGGGATATTGATTCTGAAATAGTATACATACACTCCAATACAATTCCATGATCATGGGAACGATATCATCGCTCGTGCGTACGTACGGAATACCGTCTCCACGATGTGATGCGACTCGTTCTACATGATATTCATTGCATAATGATTATATAAATGAATTGAATTAATTAATATGATATTTATTACACTAATAAAATTCTAGAAATGAGGTATCTATAACCTAAAGAGAAGAATAAGATTTTATTCGACAAAACACACATAAGAACAAAAAGTAATAAACACCTGAATAACAAGTTGTAATGAAATATTACTAATAAGAAGCTAAGAATATGCCCATATATGAAATCATAACAATAATTATGATTCTGGAATAAGTCACTAACATTATTTAAATCATTATATAGGAGGTTCTGACATTTACGAGGCAAATCGGACCTAAGGTAAGGGATATATCACAACCTCATTTTTTTTCCGAGATTGTTAATACTTTGGCATTTACTGGGGTGTATTTTATCATCCACATCCATGTTTCCTCAATATGTATTATTATTTCCATCAACCTAAAATTCATTAAATCCAATTTTACCCTTCAGCGAGTTTTTAGTAAAGGATATGAAAGGAATCCTTTGTCGTTTTTTGTACGAGGGACTTTTTGACTTTTTGAACAAAAGTACGAAGAATGTTTTTTTAACTTATACGACATGAATGGATTTCTAAAACATTATTTCCAAGAAGCTTCCTTTACAAGTTTTCAAGTTTATATTTAATCAAATTATTTTAGTTTATAATTGTACGACATGTTAATAAAGGAAAAGCGTTTTTGAACCAGAAAGGATATTTTCCTCAAGAATGGAGTTCAAGTGTTTTATCAAAATTATTTTCCTTCTATGATAATAAAGGGTTCTATTTTTATCCCTATTATTACATTGATTTGATTATGTTGTGATGGAATTTTATTTTTATAAATTCCTTTATCTTATATGAATTGTTTTATGATGTCATGATGTTTAAGATTCCCATTTTTTATTACATGGGTTACGCTATGATGTATGGTTTTCTGATTTTGTGGCACACATAAGAATCGTATAATTATGAGATGGGTGGACCTATATCTCCCTCCATTTCATTGGGTAAAGATTTTATATCTCATGAGATAGACATGGCTGGAACGCCAGGTTAAACCAGTTCAGTGAAACAGGACTGAAATGAGGAGGGAACTCGGTTCAGAAGTGGACTTTGTCCACTAAGATAGTCTTGGCAATGAGTCTTGACTAACAAAAAATGATTCTCAATGATTATGTGTGAATGCCACAAAGTTTCATGTTTTAAGTTATGATTATTGGGATTAAATTTCACTACTATGATTTATCCCATGTTATGAAATTATGATCTCTTTTGCAGGTTATGATTTCCAAAGTTATGTGCTTATGTATATGATGTGATTGATATTTATTTTGTTTACTCTTACTGAGCATTTGACCTCACCCTTTTGTATGTTTTATTTCCCCGGGTCAGGGAGAAGGTTATTAAGTAGAATATGCCAAAAAGGGACTCTAGATATGATGAAATAAATGGGAGGCAAAGTAGATGCTTTGTATATAACTTTCTTAAGGACTACACGAGAATTACAATGGTGTATTTTGGAACATATATACCCTTATATCTTCCTCATTTAATTAATTTTGTTTATTTTATTAAAAATATGAAAAACATAACATTGACTACTAATAGAAGTGATCATGGTGGTGCATTTGAGGATTATAATGTTAAAAAAATTATGAAAGGTTTTATTATTACTTTTTAACACCGAGAACACCTCATCAATATTATGTAAGGAGACATATAAATATTATTCTTATAAAAATTATACAAACACCTTTACATGAGTATTATGTTGATAGAAATTTTCAAGGTTTGGATGTGAGTACCATTTTATATTAAATAAATTTAATTTTACTCAGATATTTTCTAAATAAAACTACTTATGATTCCCGGAATAGAAAATCCAAAACATTATAACATTGTATTTTTTATATATAAGGTATTCGACCTGTATAAAAAATATTAATATCATAAATCTAATTATTTTACTAATGATGGAAATTTTTTGGGCTATTTATAAATTATTTACACATAAAGAGTTTATAACAAAAGTATTAATGTAGTTGGAGAAACCACTCAGGAAAAATTCTATTTAATCTATCCAATTATTTCTATAAATCGTTTGAAAATTAATCATCTAAATGATGATTTTGAAAAAGAAGTTATTTGTTTATGAGAAGATGATTTTCAATCAACTATATTAAATATGTTAGATATAGGATAAATAGATTTTCATTATAACAATATTACTACAAATAAATACATACAACCATTATTTAAGCATCAAAATACATATTTTCCCATGAAATAGTCAATCTAAGGAGTTATCTTACTAATAATAATATTGGTGGTGTAATCTAACTATTTAAAAATATACGTTCTTTAAGAAATTAATGTGATAACCATGTAATCCTATCTAAATTTGTACTTAAAAAATCAGATCATTCAAAAGGTGAGGACATTTTTATAACATCTATACAGATAGAGATAAATCAGTTTGAATATAATAATGTGTGGATCTATGTTATGTGACTTACATATACTCTAGTAATTGCTGAATAATGATTATTTTTTGAATAAAATGTTACAAAAATGATACTATTGTTAGGAAGTAATAATAAATTGTTTCAAAGTATTATTGTCCAAAATAAGGTAATAATTATAGATATTCTTTTCTCCAGTTTATAGACATGAATATATCCAAATATTACATTATTTTAAAATGTTGTTGATTAAAAATATATTTGAAATATATTTTAAATGTGAATTCTTTAACTAATTTTTTCTAGAGTAATTTTATGTTGAACAAACCCTAGATTTGAAGGGCCTGGATTTATGTATTTTTTTAAACATAATAAAAAATATACAAAATAAATAATTCAATAAATATAGATATGAAATTCTTATTAGATATTTACTTAAAAATTAATTTGTTAAAGTAAGTGTTGATATTACAATTTTTATAAAGAAAATTTTAAAAAACACCATAGTTTTTCAAATTTATGTTTATGAAATTAATTATAATTCAACTCAAAAATAACATTTCGATAGATTTTCATAATGTATGAAAATGTAGTTTGAATTAATAAAGATGGGTGAACTCAAATTTTTCTTTAGTTTTTAAATTTATTAAAAGTGAAAAAAACATAATACAATATTAATACATTTGAGACCTAGTAAATGAAATTAGTTTAAAATCCATCATGTTTGAATATTATGATAGAACATCTATTAAACTTATTTTTGATGAATCTGGAAAATATATTACAAAAATAACAAAAAAATGGCCGTAAGGTTATTATATCTTAAAAAGAGTAGGACTAAAATTATTTTTCATTGTTTATATGAGTGATATTTTTTAAAAAAAATTAACAAAATCCCATTTAAATGTGGAAAATCACATTTTTTGATACGACAAATATTCTCGAAGACATGGTTTATTATATTGATCTAAATATAATTTTTAAATAAAATTTACTAATATATTGATATTAAAGGTTATAAATTATATAGAAAATATACTTCTGGAATATTTTATTTATTATGAGGATTATTACGTTGTTTAATAGTAATTAATAATACTCATTATAATTTTCAAATACTCAAACTGTATATATAGTATTTTGAAGTAGTTATCCTCAATTATTGTGGATGAAAAACTCCACAAACAAATTGTTTTGAGTTTATCATGAATAAAAATTCGTTTTGATAATACTAGTTCAATTATTTTTGTTTAGAAACCTAGAACATAACTAGTGAAAATATAGATGTTAGATATAATTTTATTTGGAATCACTCGTAAAAAAGTATATAATTCTTGACATTATAAGAATATATAATTTGAATATTGGTATTTAAAAAAATAAATTTTGATTGATTATAATATATCTAATATAAGTTAGGAATGATAGATATAAAGAGATATTCAATGCACTAATTTTTATCATATCTCTTAACATTGAATTACTCCCCCTTAAATGCAGAGGAAATTTTTATTTCATTAGTTTTAAATTTCTTTATCATTATTTTTTCAATTTTTATTTATTTTTCATTAGATTATAATATTAATTAGATTTTTATCTATTAAAACTTATAATGATATGAATATACATAGTCATATATTTCTTAGAGCCATCTCAAAAATTGTAATATAATATTTAGTATGTGAAGATAACATCATGGAGGTTAAGATTTATTTAAATTTATCCTCAATAAATTAGTTTCAACACATTTTCCTATGAATTTTTTGTTTAATATGGTACAGATAATTATATTATTGGTGGAGATCATAATTTTATATTTTATTTTTTTACTTTTAAAAATAAAAAATATGGGGGAAAATTAAAAAATTTGGAATTCACATTGAATATGCATATGTTCTTCTAGAGAGGGGATGAAAATAGGGAGATTTTTTGAAAATCAGTTTGATCACTTTTTATTTAATAAATTCAACTATTTGTTTAATATAATTCATTTTATTATTCTAGTGAGGTTTTTATAAATATTTTATATTAATATAAATAAATTCAAACCATTAGAAACTACATGGAGTTCTATTTCTTAATTCTGTTCACAGTTATAATTTTTTAGGAAATGAATTTTTCCCTAAAGGGGGAGATTATTCGGTCAATGGCTCACTTGATTTCTTTATTTTGAAAACTAGGAGACAATTAATATTAATATTTTTTATCTAGATATTTTTTTATTTATTATTTGTGGGTAGAATGAATTTATTTTTAATAAAATTCAAGAGAACAAAAATAAGGATTAGAAAATTCAGTGACATGAACATTTATTATAGATTACATTCATTAGATTAACAACCACTATTAAAATTATTATAAATTCAGAGAAGTTTTTATAAATACACATATTCTATCTTAATATAGAAGCTTTATTGGGGATTTAAATAAAAATGTCTCAAAATAATGATGAAATACAACAATTTATGTTTGTTACAGTTTTACATATAAATAGAATGCCACATTAAAAATATGAAGTAAAAAGTTAATTGAAAATATTAGTAATCAATATTTATGAATGAATATAATCACTTTAAGAAAATTAAATCATTATTACAGATAATAATACTGATCAATGTAATTATTTTATTTCTAATTTTTTTTACTAAGTGAATAATTAGAAAAGAATTTATTATAAATATTATGATATTCATATTATAATAATTTTGTTTCTAATCCTATGTGGTCATGTATTTATTTGGATATGTAGATAGAGTGTTTGGGGATAAAACAATATAGCTACTAACATGTTCATTTGAATGGTTTAGGGGATAAGAAGACTCAGTATCTATTCATAGGTAAGGTTGAGAACTTCTTAGGATAGGAATATATATATAAATTATATTTGGTATAAATATCCACATTACACAGTGGTTTTAAAGTGTATATTTTATTAAATAATATAACAAATTATTTGTGTTTCCTATAAACATTGAGAATTTTTTATTATTTTGGGTATTCCATTTTTAATTTATAATATATTCATACCTTAACTGTTTGTTGATAAAATTCCAGTAGTTTAATTTCTATTGTTTTTAACATTATTATCCATTATTGTTAAAATACATATTTTTCGTTTTTGGGAATATATTTTACTTTAATATATTGCGAGAATATCAAAAATTAATATTTTTATGTTTATAATACTAGAGGATATCTAACATTTTGTTTTTTTAATCCACAATTCACCCTCCCTTTTGTTGTATTTTCCTTAAACATCACATCTATAACAATGAAGTTCGAATCATTTATTTGAAGACTAAATAAAATGTATCTGACATTTCATAACTCATACACATATATGGAATGATTAATAAATAGTTAAAATTACTCTCATTAGATATTATTTTATGAAAAAAACATATAATTACACTCAGTCTATATGTTATGATGTGTCACCATAGGGTTCATTATAACTAATATTGTCTATTGTATGGTTCACGTTGTTGTAAACATCTAAACTCACTACACTACATATACCCTACGAATATCACGGTACCATATGATGTCCTTCAATTATAAACTAAAGTGATTAATGGATTCACCATATTATATTCTAGTTATTCCCTATGAATTACACATGGTTAATTATTTAAAAATTCTAGAATTATATACTCCCCCAAAACATTCACATAAATTAATTAACTCTTCTTAGAGCTTAATAAAAATTCCCCAAAACATTAAAATCATCTTCAAACACATATCAAATACATCCATTGACTTTTTTCAAATGATGAAGATAAATAAAACCATCCGAATTATTAATAGAAAACATCAATCCCCATTAAATTTGTTAACAATATCCTTAACTATTGAAAGATAACATAGCTTTATTCAAATAACGTAATCATCATCAAATCTCAACCTTTATCATATGTGTAGTGTCTGGACACCACACTACCAGATGAGGTAGTGTTTTCAAATATTTTCATACATTAGTTGTATGAAATTGGGGTAAAGTAAAACAATTATGGAAATATCACACTCCCTATTTTTACAAAGAAACACTCCATCCTTTGACAAATAGAGTATCAATTTCTAAAATATTCAAATGTTCTCCCTCCAATGAAAACATAATTTAAAACCTTGTGATGGTTTTTTTCACATGTCCTTAAGTGATCGGGGTTATATGAACCTAGAGTTTCATCCCCAGTTAATAACATATTTCCCTTGGAATTTAATTGGTAAAAATTTTTTAATTCAATATTTAATATAAAGTTATTTAGTTTTTAAATCATCATTTTACACTTTTTCTTCAAAAAAAATAAATTTTATTTTACTATTACCTGATCACAATTATTTCATTGGTTTTTTTGGAGAGCTAAATAACTCTATGCTTGTCACAAAAAATATTTGATTCTTAATAGTATTCAATTTTAATTGCAACACATGCATCCTTCGAGTATATTTATTTGATTTTTTGGATGAAATATACTATGTATCATCTATAATCAACAAAAAATATTATTTTTACTATAAAAATATTAACATATCTTACCAGTAAAAAATATATCCACTGGATATATTTTTTCAATTTCTACAATATCCTTCATAACCAGTATCTATATATACCTGCAATAATAAATCATATATGTTTCTATATGGCATGTCGTAGTTTAGATTTCCCGTTTTTTATCATTATTCTTTTAGTTAATATCTTTTGAGACTCTTAAGTGTTACTCTATAACATAGCACATATAATGATAATAAAAACAAATATGGCCCTGATACCGTTTTAGAAAGATCTTTTTCAATAATTCATCTAAAATAATCTTAATTCAGACTAATAATATCTTCATACTTTTCTTGTTTAGTAACAAATTCAATGGGTTGTTATATTTATATATAGTATTTCATTCCAAATATAGAACAGTTATTTGGAATAATACAATTATGATAAGAAAATTATTTCATTACTTTATGTACTCTAATATCGTAATAAGAAACTAATATCATCTAATGTGGGAAGCTCAAAATAATTTTTCATATAAAAATATATATTGAGATACTCTTTATCAATAAAAAATATATTATATTCAGCATATAAAATGGGAACTTCAGTTCCTATATTAAACTATTTCACATATAGGTCCCTATAAATATTTCCTTTTAAAAATTCCTTATCTCTCAAACAACCATCAATTTTATAATACCGGAGTAATGAGAAATATTTTAGACCATAGTATAGATTCTTTAACATACAAACCAATTTTCGATCATTTTATATCATAAAAAATAATGTTTCTTAATAAATGAATCATTTTCATGTATCAATTTTAGAAGTTAATATTTAAATCCAATTGATACAACATGTAATGCCTATGTGATTCCATTACAAATAAAATAATATTGTATTCTATCCATTCCAAAAGATTAATTTTTTTTTCAAAGAATATTCCTTTTGTTTGTGATTATCGTTTTCAAACTAGTTTTTCTTTTCCCATTATCACGTTAACTATCCCGTTCAACTTGTCCCTAAACACTTACTTGGTTATCAATTACATTTTTATGTCTATGTATTGGTAGAATATCTTAGGTGTAGTTATTCTTTATTTTACAATGATCATAATTTATAGCCTTGTTATATTCTTTATGAGTATCCTACAATGAAACACAGTGGCATTCATTTTGAGAACTTAGAGTAGTCTGTTTCTCAATTATTAATACCCACATCAATTGGAAAAGTGACTCTTGATCTATAATGATATTTTTAGAAGTAATATGTTTCTTTATATTCTTTTGTCTTTGACACATATTTCAAGTGGTCCCTTTTTCATTGTTTTAATATGAGTCATTTTCAACTACATTCTACTCATTCACAGATTGTTTGTCTGTTTATTTTTAGGAAGTATTTTCATTATTATATTCTATACCATCATGTGTTTTACTTGCTGAAACCTCTACCTTCAATTAATTTTCACTGACCTTGATATCATAGTATTCAAATATTTTTTTCAATAGTTAGTTCTATTAATTATAGTAACTAATATTAGATTGGTAGCCCATGAAAATAATAAATTTATATTTTTTTACATTATAATATTACTACTTTAAATCATTATGGAAAAAGGGGTTCAAATGTCATTGAAATATTTAATTTTTGGATTCATTTTCAATCAAATTTCATATGGTGTCTTATTAGTATTGGGTCTCAGTTAACCCCAATTTTGTGTATGGATAACTACAAAAAAAACTTCCCTTTAGAAGCAGTTATACAGTCTCCCCTCAGTTGAAATTATCCCACCAACATTAATAACACATATATTTTTCCTCTTAGATACACCATTATTACAAGGAGCGTAGGGTGTAATGAATTGTTTTTTATCCCAGGTGTTATAAATAAATTATATTCATTTCTGTTGTGCTCTCTAACATTATTTTATCATAGCTTTATATTGTAACCTACCAAATATTTCGTAATTTTTATTCCAAATATTTTGAATACTCCAAAAAATTCATAATTTTGATTGATGAACAAAAATATAGTAAAATTGGTTATTTCATCTACAAAGTTATTGAAATTAAATTCACATATATAATTCTAATATCTTATAAGACTATCAAAATCAGATCAAAATATTTCTAATGGTATAATATATTTTGTATCTAATCTATTAGGTTTACATTAGACTATAATTTCATTTAGTAAACCTTTGAAATAGCTGATCTGTCCCTTTTAGGCTATAGATTTTCTCTCACCACCTCGTACATGAGATTTTACTATGGATTCCTGGGAAATGATGTCCATGTAAAAAATTCTAGAAATTATTCTCATCATTTACAGTTACCAAATAATAATTTGTTGAGAAAATAAATTTGAAACAAGTTTCTTATAACACCACATAAATATTAATAACTTTGATTGATAGTTTTCTTAACACTCATTAATGAGATTTAATTGAATAACAAAATATAATTGTTTAAATATGTCCATAATAAACAATCCTTTTAAATTGAGTGTATGAGTACAAATAAACAAAATATATAATTGATATAAATATCATACTCAATAAAAAAGTATTGATTAATTATTAGGAAGTAATCATTCATTTTTTAGTAATGTTATATTATTCTTAATAAAAATGCTTCCTTTAAAAATTATTTTTATTTCTTTTTGTGAGATGATATTTTATTTTTCCACTATTATAAAATTTATTTTGTAAAATGAACTTTATTTTTGAAATCATCATATCATAATTATCTTAGGGTAATTTTTTAATTTTTCTAAAAATAAATATTTTCTAATTAATAGTTAAATTATTGATATTTATTGAAATCTATATTTTTCATTCATATAAAATGTTACATTTTGTTTTAAAATGTTTTTAAAATATAATTAGTTCTTCAAATATTATTAATACTTCCATAAATTTTATTGAAATCCATTTTATAATTAATTTAGGTGTTAAAAAAATTTATCCTTAGAAGGCATTTTTTTGAAAAACTTTTTTTCATTGTATTTTTTGTTTTTATATTTAATTAATCTCTATCACATCAAAAGATAATATCATGAAAAAAGTAGTTCTCATATTTTTCCAATATATACCTTTTATTTTTTTCATTATGAATAGAAATATTGTAATATTTTTTCCCTCATTATGGGTAAAACAGAAGAAATATGTTAACAAATTTAGGCCATGGATTTAAAATTTCACTAACAGTTTTTTTACCCTATTGGATGAGTTTATTTCATCTGTTTAGATACTAATGATATGTAAAGAATGAAATTTTGTGGTTTTACCGAAAAAAAAATCAATTTTTGGATGATATAAGAGGATTTGGTTATAACATAGATACATCATGGGGTAATAAAACCATAAAGAATTAATCAAGTATATCTTTACCATAAATACAATTCATGAAAATTATACCATTACTAAACTGAAAATTTGACACTCCAATGGGGTATTCTTTAGTATCTTAACATTTCATTTACAAAACATCATGAATGATTCGAAAATATTTTTATTATTTGATAATAAAATCAGAGAAACCAGTTTTAGGATTCCATGATTATTTATGAAACAAATTTAATGTTTGTTTAGTGTTTCACTAGTTTCAAAATTATACATTATATATCATAATTTTATGATCTAATATATTGTATCCCACTTTTTTGAAACAGAACCTAGTGGAAGGAATGAATAATATATGAAATCATGTAATCGATATAGATATTTCACTCATGAATAAGTATCCCTTAATTGGGTTTTAATTGAATATATTTTACTATACAAGGATAATTGACTCATGTTATGAATAGTGACCTTGAACGTATGGAAAAACATGTTTATTCATAACATGGATCATTGATTTTGGAATGATTAATGTGGTAGAATTATCCATCATCTAATGGATGGACAAATCCATTGATAGAAGAACAATGGATCAAGTCCACAGAAATAATATTTCAGGATTTGAGAAGTAATTAAGGAGATAAGGTTATTCTTGAAGTTTTTTTAAAGTAATATCATGATCAATGGTGGTCATTAATTAAATATACAATTGAGAAGGAGTATATATAGAGAATGAGACAGAATATTTTTAGGGATATATTTAAAAAAAATACATTCATCATGAGAAATAAGATGATATAGAACAAAAATTCTAAAACCTAAGTTAATAGGAAGTGGAATGTTTTTATGAGTATGGGGAAAACATTACATGATTAGAAAAATATTCTATGGACTATGTATGTAATCCAACAGTTAACATTGATAGTTTATTTAATGGGTTTATGATAATCCCCCTATGGGAACTAGATTCTTTGATGTTCTGATCAAATGAGGATATGATATCAAGTTCCCTAACTATAGAGAAAGAAATATCCAGGTCATATATTTTTCATTTAAATCAATAGAAAAATAGTTTTACCTAGCACCAAGGAAAAATAAATTAGGTGAAGGAAAAGAAGGTAATGATAAAAATTACCACATGTTATAACACAGGAATGAAATGCCATGGTTCTTGAATAAAGGGAATGATATTTTTTAACATGTGTAGAGAGAATGGGCATCTGGTTCATGGATGAAATGGTAAGAAATAAACATCTTTTTTTTCAATGTTTCAATATTAAAAATATTGTGAAATATGAAAATGAATTCACAAGAATCAATAGAATTTATCTCTGACTAAGTTAAGATATCATGATCAAACTAATGAAATTGTTATAATTAATGTTGAAATCCATTATATTTCTATAATAAGAACTTTGATTAAAAATTATCGACTAATTTGATTTCTAATCTATAATAACTTATATATTATTCATTTACATGGAATAATCCTTTAACACAAATGATATAATTGTCAATCAAGAAACCTTGTTAGAATCTAGATGTCGAGTAGTTATTGTGAAGGTGAACATCCATTCCTTGATTAAAAACAAGAGTTTTATACTTATGTTTGTATCTCAAATAATTCTACTTTCCTTTTGGGGAATTGAGAATTAGTAAATTATGAATATACTAATATATAAAAAAACATTCAATTAAAATTTTACAAGATTTCCTTCATATATGAATTTTTTACTGTCTTATTACCCCTCACTGGTTTATGGATTTGTAATCATTAACATTATCACAACCATGTAATATGAAACTATCCATTAGTGATTTTATGATACTATCTTATTTTATGTCAATATATTTACATCCCTCCAATATTATTCTTATATGTGAACATGAAAAAGAGATATTTCAAGTTACCATTTTGTTTCCAACATTACATTTTTAAAGAATGTTTTATTGTCCCTATTTATGATGTCTATTATCAAATAAAGATGAACCATTCATGATTTAGATAAAACATATAGAGTGAAATTAATTTAATTTTTTTATACTATCACACATATAAAATTTATAATAGTATACTTGACAAATATTATTGACATGAAAAACTAAACATTAAGAAAACCACAAAATATTATTATTTAAATATAACAATTATAACATATCTAAGGAATGGGGATATGAATGGGAATATTCAAATTATAATTTATATATAAATATCACACTCAATAAATTTGTCTTTATTAATTATTATGAAAGAATAATTTAATTTCTAGTAATGCTGTATAATGATCAATTATAATGTTTCAATAAAAAATGTATTTTTTTGATAAGATATTATATTTAATTTTTTACTCTAGAAGAAAATTTATATTATAAAAATGAAAATAAATTCTGAAAAAATCATATCAAAATTATCATGGAGTGAATTTTGTGATATTTCTAAAAATATTAATTTTACAGGGAATAGTGAGAAACAAAAAAATTTATTGAAAACATTAGTTTTGTTTCAATAATTTACAAAGTTACATCTTTTTTTTAATAGCATAAAAGTATAATTAGTTACACTATATTATTCTTAATATCATTAGTTTAATTTTAATATAATTTATTGTCACATTTGGTATAAAACATTTTAATACATACAAATGAATTGTTCTGAATAAGATTTTTCTTTTTTCATTGAGATTATATCTAAAATTAATTTCTAACAGTTCATGAGTTTTAATAATTAAAAATATATATCATATTTAGAATTAGGAGGTTCAAATTTACAAAATAGTACCCATTTATATATTTCATTATTAATTGTAACCTTTGTAAATTTTTGTCAACTTGATAATGGTAAAACTGGTAAAATATGGTTTAATATATACAATAAGGCTATAAATTTTATCTAACATGTGCTTTTATCAAATTGGATTAGTGGAATTTTGAAATTTCAATAAAAATACTAATAATATGGAATCTTGGTTATATTTTTAATCATATTTACCTTAATATTATTTTAGGAAAAGAAAAATACAAAATGTCACTCTCTTAACTTTAAACATCTCTTTTACATCGACATTAGGATAAAATAAGTTCTGAAAAAATATTACTGGTTATTTTGTACAAAATAATTTTTTTAAGGTTTTTATTTCTATTTTTAATGACTATATAATTACCTTAAATGATTACCCATCACCAAAACCATATTTATTCAAATAATAGAAGAATATAATAAATAATTTTAAAAATATTAATAGAAATACAATTTGGAGGAATTATTAGTGTTGCACATTTTTTATAGATGAATATATCACATTAAAGATGTGTAATAATATTATATTTTAATTAAATACATTTCATGATGTATTTGGAGTCAAATTAAATGACTATGGTTAGAAATGACATTAACCATATTTTATACTAAATAATAATATATTAAATATTTAAAAATTAAAAAAAAATATTATCAAAATAAAAATGAGTAAGATATTTTTTAAAACATAATATTTTGTCTATTTTTTTCTTTTTACCCATTATTTTAACATTCATGACCCTTAAAGTGTTGAGGGCATTAATTTTGTAGTAACCATTATAAGGGCCTATGGGGGTAAATACAAAATGATAAGGGTGAAATTTTTACCAAACCATGCCCATTATTTATTTTATGATATTAGTTAGACACATAATAATATTATATTTTAATTATATCAATTTGGATATATTTGGTCATGAAAAATAAATTATTAGTTTAATACTTTAGGAAAATTTAAGAATGCCACTCCCCTAACATATTAAAGGAAACAAATTTTCTCATTTTTTACACCACTTTGAGAGCCATAGCTCAAATAACCAATACCCATTACATTATAAACACCACAGTATATAATATATAGGTTATTACCTTATAATAAGTAAAAACCTGAGTCTCATAAGAGGATATATAATGGATGTTTACAGAATAAGAGGTTATCATTTTTACTGAATATTTCGAGTTTAAATATTCTTCTATTTCCTATAATATTTTTTAATAATAATAAAATAATAATTTAAGTATAATAAATATATGAATATTTTACTGTTATTATTATTGTAGAACCATTTTATATCTCTTTTACAACCTATGTAAATATAAATCACCACTCGTGCAATCATACGGCTTAACTTCTCCAGGTTGTAGTGAAAATATTTTATATCACCAATTTACATGAGTGATTATAATGATGTGAAGAATTAAAATATATTTTATTTATGATATAATTATTTTTATTAAATTATATTATCTTATATTTTTTTTAAAATCCAAACCATTAGAATATGATAATATTGTTCATGAGTACGTGTGGACTATAACCTCCAAAAAGCGATGTAAATTGTTTTTCATTTATCAATTATATTAATGGTAATAAGGATAAATTTAATGAACATGTTTGATATATATGATATAATTATAACTATATAAGTGTGAATTATTATTTACCTTGATTTCAATATATATGTTAAAAAGTGAAATCAATGTTCATATGTGTGTATTACATATTGTCTCCCTTAAAAATATAATTCTTTATTCTACATAGAAGAGTTATGGTTGATTATAAATAACTATTATAATTATATATTGAATTAAATTATATATATTATAGAAAAATGTTCATAAATATTGGGCTTATACTACTAAATCAAAACATACATGAAAAAATAATAAATTAACACTCGAAATAATGATAATAAAAATATTTACTAAAAAATGTGTGAAAAATGTTATTACTCGATTATATATGATATAATATATAGTTATATAGTTATGGAATAGAATTATAAGAAATTAAATTTTTTATAGAGGATGTTAGAGAACCTACAAGGAATGATTATCTTATGGTAATGAATTTTGTCTCAATTTCAACTTCATTGAGACATATTTGGTAGTATGAACCTATTGACATTTATACAGAGTATATAGTGTCAAATTAATGTATTTAAAATGAATAATCAATTATTAAGTATTATTAATGTTTCAACACAAATTTACTCTTTCATGAGTTTTCTATATTTTCTTCCAAATTTTCCTCTATTGGAACTTGAATAGGGAAATGAAATATTCAAAAGAAAAATCCCTTTTTATTTCACTTTTTTCAGGAATATTTTTCTTACATGACTATATTATTCCAAAAAAAATTAAAAATTTCACATTATTTACTCAATGGATATTTTTGTATCCATGAATTTTTAAGAGGATTGAAAGGAACCATGCTAATTTTTTATTAATGTTTCATTTTTGATATTCCTTATAAAAATTAAATAACAATGTTATTTCCATACATGGTGATAATAAACATTCCCACCACCATAACAATTTTATACTATTTAGATTCATCTATTAATGTTCAATAGTTTTAAAAAGAATAATCATTATGGGAATATTATTTTAATATTTTTCTTCTATTTTTTATTCTTTCTCTGAAGGAAATGATTTCATTATTGAATTTATATTTCTGATGAATTGATGGTAATCATTTATCACAATATGACGATTTTTTACATTAAATTTCTATTAAAACATTCACTTTATTGAAATCTAAAAAAACTATATTTCACTTATATATCCACATTCTAGATATCATGGATATTACTTTTTCTTAAACTATATAATATTTTTACAAATTGTTTTTTAAATTGAAAGTTATTTAAATTAATGGAGAAATATTAATATTGTATATTTATTATTTAGTACAATAATTCATTGATAATTCATATTGTTCATGAATTAAATGGCCCATTCAAGTAATTATGAATACATTGGATCTATATTGTTGGAGGAACCAGAAATATATAACCCATAGAGGCATCAATATGTTTCATGACAAAAACCAGTTGGAAAAATTAAATTGGTTTTTTGTGTATGATAACATATTTATTAAAATTTCTTAGCATGATGATTTAGTGTTATAGATATCATGATTTCATAGATCAAAATTTACAATATTAATAATTTCCTTCATTGAGAATTCAGTTACTGTAATCTATTATATTACTGCATAATATTATTCGTGGATGCATTTTTTTATCATTATATTGATTAAATGGAAGGGTTTTTCAATTATTTACCATTACAAATTATTTATTCTATATTGGTGCATGATATATTTGAATGTAATTAAGCCTTACTGAGAATATGTGACAACCCTTTTTGGTTTTCATCTCCCCGAGATATGAATTAGGATATTGCGAATAATTTGTATGATTTGAGAATGTTTTTTATGATTACTATTTTATATTTCCTTTATTACCATGGAATCATATATGTATATAGTTCTTGATGACTACTAAACTAGTCATTCCTTCTAGATTAGATCCTTTGTATATTTTACTAATGTAAAAAATTAGACACCATATCTTGGTTATTAGATTTTAGGTTTCTACATTTCCAATTGTTCATTCACAATAAAAATATATATTATATTCTTGCTATTTTATATTATTCATGAACTATCTTAAACAAAAATTGTTTTCGATCATCCCATAATTAAATCACTCAATGCAAATTGTGCTTACACCCTTCCAAATAACGAAAATATATGTATTTAACATTATTTTAATCAATTACTATTGTACATATGACATAAATTTTTAGAGAATTTCAATTTTCAAATTTCACATATCCTCTATCTCGTAACTCTATTTTTTTAAAATCATTTTATATTTAGATATTTTAGGGAAAAAACCATTGTCATGAACCCATGTATTTTCCTTCTAGTATGATTTCTATTCACCTCAATAGTAAAAGATCATTCTCCTTTATTTGGATTGTGAATTATCTTTCCATTTTCATTGTATGGTAGTTTTACCGAATGTTTGGACATGTATCCCTCTACTTGGTGACCTTATTTGTCACACCTGTAACAATTTTCATCAAAACAACCAAAAAATATTTTATGTATGGATTAGATGAATTCATGATCATAACATACTTCCTTTGGGGTTCACTTTAAATCATTTCAGAGATTCTCTACCATACTTATGAATTCACCCAACTAGAGACATATTATACCAACATGTATAATAGTTTTTCCAAAATATTCTATAACATCAACAATATCCATTGATTCGGGTTCCTCCATAGAAATAAATCTAATGTCCGGATTTTTTTTACTGTAAGATATTTTATCATTGTTCTTTATTTACCTTTGGTTATTATATTTCATTCTTTGGTTTCTGCAAACTTTTATATATATAATATTGTTTTATATCACCCTTCTTGGCCAAAAAAAATCCAAATATAGATTTTTAACCTAAATTTTATGTTACATTATAATGAAATTGAGACATAAAACATGAAGACTTGACATTATCCTTTGAGTATACTTTTTCTCAAGGGTTTTTATACATTAAACATAACATCCACAACATTATTATAATGAAAAGTGATATTTCTCTATGCATTTTAAACTTCATTGATTTTTTTTTGTTTCAAATCTATTATATCGATTGGTCTTGAGTTTCTCTAAAAGATGTTTCCAAATCATATAATTCTCAGAAAAATTCATCTAGAAATTTTTTATTTCATCAATATATGAAGATTAATTCTGGATTAGTTATTCCCTAGATATAATATCATTTTCATATTATTTTCTTAGTTGTTCTATTTCATTCATGACCATATTATTCTAATGACGATATGAATCCAACATAGATTCTAGAATGTTATTGTTGACCTCACCTATTTTGATAATCCCAATTATTCATTCATATACTTTGATAATCCCAATTAATGTTAATCTATATCCAAATTCTCTCAATATATGATATTATATTATCAAGATGATAATAATATTGAAATAATCCTTGAAATATGTTAATCATTTTTTATCCTATGTTTATATGTGTTCTGAAGTACTTCTAACCCATTCGGATATGCTTTTCATAAAACATATAAGGATTAAGTCACTGGTCAGTGTATGGCTACTGATAAAGAGCTACTGGTACCAAGTCTACCGACAGAAACCGAGCTACCAATAGAACAAGTCTACCGTTTTTCTTAAGTCTTCTAGTATACACTTGATTGCTGATATGTACGGAGCTACCGATATGAAGAAGTCAACCGATAGATCGAGCTACCGATAGCCCAAGAGCTACCGATGGACCAAGAGCTACTGATGGATTAAGAGCTACTAATAACAAGAGCTACTGATAGAATGAAGTCACCGATATATATAGATACCAATAAAAGTTCAAAAGAGCTACCAATGGAAGGTCGTGCTACACAAAGTCCACCATACACATTTACCAACACGAGATACTAATGATTGAACAACCAGTCAAACTCTATACACTTACTATTTATTTATTTAGCTAACAGTTACATTTGATGGTTTTTATGCAGTTAATGTTATTTAATGATTTCTATTGGCATGTTAGTGAACAGTACCTAGTACCCATGAAAAAGGTGATCATTGCTTCTTTCTAGAGTTGAAAGCTATAATGGGAATGAAAGAGAACACTGCAAATGAGACATACGGTGATATACGAAGATATACAATGATATACGAAGTGAGACGAAGTAATACGAGGCGATACAAAAAAGATATAACAATTGTGTTGTAGTGAAGAAGGAAAAAGGCTCAAAAAGTATTCAAATGTGGAGAATTCACACAATGCTACATCCATACTCCAAGAACTCTGAACATACTTGAAGCCGATCATTCTGAAGAAAACCACAAGCAGCATCTTGAGTGAAGAACTACCACGAACACTTTAAGCACCCAAGCTAACAAGCTGAACCTAGAACCAAAGAAGAAAACGACACTCTGTTTTCTGAGTAGAAACCAGAGAAGGACTCAGAAGCTTGTCTGTCCAACCAAACGAGTCCAGAGCTGCACTGCTAATCACTAAAGCTCTTATAAACTCATTCTCACTTACTTTAGTTATTCTTTTGTTTACATTTCGAGCAGTGTGTCTATCCTATTTATTTTACACAAACTGTATCCGAAGATAAACTGGAGGATTCTTAAATCCTCATAGAAACTCTTTAAATCTCTTGTTTACCACTTTGGATAGTGTTAGAGGTCGAGTAAGACCTGGACAACTGTGAGCTGTTGTTTTTTTCCCACGAAGAACTATGGTAGAGGTCTTGGGACCTGGACAGTATTGCACTATTGTTTACCTCGATCCAAGGTGTGGATAAATTTATATAAATTGTTTGAGAAGACTAAGTCTCAGCTTGAGACTAAACCTCTTGGTTATATCTGTTGTGATTCATAGTTTAAATCATAAGTATACTATATATATATATATATTATTTTCCACTGCTGTTACTTTGAAATACAAAATTATTTTTAAGGTACTTTTATAGTAAAATTAGCAAGTGTTTATAATTATTTTAAACCAGTAAGTTTGTTTCAAAAGTTAATCTAATCTTCAGATTAAGTTAACTGAGACATAATCAATATTTAAGAAACTAGTTGAACATTTATACTCTGTATAAATTCACAACAGTTTAACTTTGATTTTAAATTGGGGGATTTTAAGAGAAATATTTTTAATAGATATTTTAATTGGAACTCAATTCACCCCCCCCTCTTGAGTATCAACTCTGACCAACATTTGGTATCAGAGAGTTGTTTTTATTAATACAAGCTTTTAAAACACTCTGTTTTCCAACTGTGATTTTAGTTGCTTCTTTAAAGATCATAAATTTCTGTTAGTTTTAAATTTTATCTCTTTAATTTTACTTTCTAAAATATAGCTATGGACAATAGACTAGAGGGTGATGCTACTAACCATCCACCTTTCTTTAATGGCACATACTATTCCCAGTGGAAACATAAAATTAAAATACATTTAGAGAGTATGGGTTTTGTTATATGGACTGCTATAGAATCTCAATATAAAATTCTAGAAACTGAAAGAACGAATGGGGATGAATCTACAAAGACATCTTACAATAATAATTGTAAATCTATGAATGTCCTATACTGTGCTCTAGGAGATGAAGAGGTCAATAGAATTTCTGCTTGCAAATCTGATTATGAAATATGGGATACTTTAGTTGTTTATCATAAAGGAACAACTAATGTTAAAGAAATCTGATTGAATACTTATACTATTAAATATGATAATTTCAAAATAAAAACTGATGAACCTGTTTCTGACATGTATCTCAAGTTCAATGAGATAGTCAATATAATGAGTTCACTTGGAAATGTTTTTCCAATAGAGGAACATATCATGAGAATATTAAGATGTTTTCCTGACCGATAGAGGGGCACATCTGTTTCAATTAGAGAATCATGTGACATTGGAGCTCTCACTGTAAAAGAACATATTGGTATATTAATGATATATAAGGAAGAACATAAGGTGAATATGGAAGAAGATGATGAACCCAAAATAAAATCTGTGGCATTCAAGTCTACTGCTTCTAAGAGAAAATACAAGGAGAAAATGCGAATATCTACTGAAAGTTCAACCAGTGAAGATTCGGATTTAGATGGTGATAATGAAGTGACTCAAATAGCCCAGAGATTTAGTAAGTTTTATAGGAACAAGAAATTCATCATAAAATCTAACTATAAAGGAAATAATGATAACAAGGATCATTGGAATAATGATTTGAAGAAATCTTACAAGGAAGATGATATAGTCTGCTATGAGTGCAAGAGGAAAGGAGACATCAAGGCTGACTGTCCAAAATTGAAATTCAAAAAGAAACATTATTATAAGGACATGAAGTATAAGAGATCCATGAAAGCTACATGGAGTTATTCGGAGGATAGCACAAGTGAATCTGAAGTTTATGACTCTGAAAAGAATCGTGCCAATATGTGCTTCATGACCAACACATCCGAGGTACTTTTTCCCCCTATTCTAAATGATTATTATTCTGGAAATAACAGTGATTCATAAAATGATGAAAATATTTCTAAGGATGAACTGTTTGAATATTGTAATATGATGGAAGAAACATGTAATGGACTTAAAGAAAAATATAAGTTACTAATGAAATAGCCTGCTCTCACTGTCAATGTTAAATCTGCTCTTGATGTAGAAAAAGAAAATAATGCTCAACAGTTAAAGGAACATACTGAGCTAAAAATGCCTAATGAGCAACTTAAAAAGGACTAATAAATGTTCACCAAGGGAAAATATACACTTACTAAAATTTTAGGTAAACAGGTTACATGTAAATACACTACTAGATTGGGATACCAACCTGGACAGAGACAGTTGACTAAAACTCGATTTATTCCTAAGTCTGGACAAAATTCTGCTTATTCCAGTTTTGGAAATTCCTATGCTTCAACTAGTTATTCATATGGTTATAGATAAAATAATGTTCATTATTCAAAATATATTGATTATTTAAGTTATATGAAACCCATAAGACAAATATGGGTACCTAAAGCTTTGATTGCTAACCTTTCTGGACCCAAGGAGATCTGGGTACCAAAATCACTTTCTATCTAAACTTGTTTTGAAGAAAATATGCCTAAAGAGTTCTCACAAAAAGGTATGGAACGTAGACAGTGGATATTCAAGACATTTTTCTGGATATTATTCATGCTTCAAAATCCTAATCAAGGTTTATGGAGGCCATGTCACCTTTGGTGATAATTCTAAAGGAAGAATCATCGGCCTAGGCCAGATTGGTAACACTAATTCAGTTTTGATTTCTAATGTTTTATTTGTGGATGGACTTAAATACGATGTTTTATGTATTTCTCAATTATGTGATGATGGTTTTAATTTTATGATTGAAAATTACTCTTGTAATGTTTTTAACTCTAAAAATGTTTTAGTATTCTCTAATTTAAGAAATGAAAATGTTTATGCTATTGATCTGAATTCCTTAGCTAAAAAAATGTTACTTGTTTAAATGTTTTTCATAAAGAATCTAGGTTGTGGCACAAAATATTAGGACAATACAACATCCATTCACTTAGAAAATTCACTAGGAAGAAATTATTTAAAGAACTACATAAACTTGAATTCCCAAATGACAAAGTTTTCAATCCCTACCAAAAGGGAAAACAACATAATGTTTCTTTTAAATCAAAGAAAGAAGTTTCAACTTCTCAACCTCTCAAGTTGGTTCACATGGACTTTATTGGTCCTTATAGAGTTTCTAGTTTAAATGGAAAGAACTATGTATATGTCCTAGTATATGGCTTTTCTAGATATACTTGGTTATACTTCTTGGCTCACAAAAGTAAAGCTTGTTCTTACTTCGTTAAATACTCCAAATCTGTAGAAAACCTTATTGGACTTAAGATTAAAACTCTGAGAAGTGATCATGTCCATGAGTTTGAAAATCAATACTTTGAACCTTATTACTCACAAAATGGCTATAGTCACAACTTTTCTGCTCCTAGTACACCTCAGCAGAATGGTGTAGTAGAATGAAGGAGTAGAACCCTTCAAGAAATAGCTGGAACCATTATTAATGAATATGACCTACCTATTTACTTTTGGTCTGAAGCTATGAACACAACTTGTTATATTATTAATAGAGTCTTAATTAGACCCGTTCATAAGAAGACCCCATATGAATTATGGAACAATATAAAACCTAATGTTAGTTACTTCAGAGTCTTTGGCTGTAATGTTTTTATTATTAATACGAAGGATAATATGGACAAGTTTTCTTCTAAACATGATGAAGGAATTTTTCTTGGATATTCATTAACAAGAAAATCCTATAGAGTTTTTAACAAAAGAACCAAATGTGTGGAAGAATCTTTTTACATCAAGTTTGATGAAACTAATCCACATGAGCCTAAAACCTCTCTTGAAAATCTTGAAGAAAATTTGAATGTTCTAGACCTTAATGATAAATCTAAAGAACCTGCTGTAAAAACATCCAGTTCCGGACAAATTCCAAAATCTTCTTCTATAGAACCCGAACATGGAGATGAACCTGAAATTTATAGTCCTACCTTTACTAGATCAACAAGGATTCTAAAGAATCATCCTTTGGATGTTGTTGTTAGAAATCTTGATTGAGGGACACAGACCAGAGCTTCTCTAAGAAACCAGGGTAAACATCAAGCCTTTCTTACACAGCTAGAACCAAAAAATCTCAATGATGCAATCAATGATGAATTTTGGGTAATGTCTATGCAATAAAAGTTAAATCAATTTGAATGAAATAAAGTCTGAGAATTAGTTGACAGACCAAAGTACACCTTGACAATAGGCACTAAATGGGTTTTTAGAAACAAAATTGATGAGTCTGGTAACATAGTTATAAACAAAGATAGACTAGTTTCATAAGGATATAGTCAAGAAGAAGGTATAAAATATGAGGAAACCTTTTCACCTGTAGCCATATTAGAAGCTATTAGAATTTTACTTGCAAATGATGCTCATATGAATTTCATGTTGTATCAAATGGATGTCAAAAGTGTTTTTCTAAATGGTTTTATAATTGAAGACGTTTCTTTTGAACAACCACCTGGATTTACTAATTCTCGTTTTTCAAATCAAGTTTTCAAACTTTATAAAGCTTTATATGTTTTAAAACAAGCTCCATGAGCTTGGTATGATAGACTTAGTAATATTCTTATTTCAAAAAGTTTTACTGAAGGGATTGATGATCCAACTATTTTTATTAAAATAATTTCTAAAGATGTCTTAATATTTCAAATATATGTTGATGATATTATTTTTGGACCATCTAAACACTCCTCGTGTACATATTTTTCAAAGTGTATGAAAAATTAATTTGAAATTAGTTTAGTGGGAGAACTTAAATACTTTCGTGGATTTCAAGTTTTTCAAAATGAAAATGGTATTATTTTGAATCAAAGTAAATATACAAAGGATATTTTAAATATTTTTGGTCTGGATAGTATTAGGGATTGTGAAACTCCTATTATTACAGTCTGTAAATTGGATGTAGATGAAACTGGGAAACCAGTGGATCAAACCAATTACAGAGGTATGATTGGAAGCTTACTTTACCTTACTGCTAGTGGAACATACATTATGTTTAGTGTGTGGATGTGTTCAAGATTTCAAGCTAATCCTAAGGAATATCATTTACTTGCTGTTAAACGAATTTATATGTATCTTAAACATACTATAAACTTAGGTTTGTTTTACCCAAAAGGAAAATCCTTTGAGTTAATGAGTTATTCAGATGCTGACTTTACTGATTGTAAGATGGATAGAAAAATCACATCAGGAACATGTCATTTATTGGGAAAATCATTAGTATCTTGGTGTAGTAAGAAGCAGAATTCTGTAGCTTTGTACACTTCCGATGCAGAGTACATAGCTGCTGGTAGTTACTGTGCACAAATTCTGTGGATGAAACACACTCTTCTAGACTATGTATATGATTTTAAGCATGTCTCTATCAACTGTGACAACACTAGTGCAATTATCATTTCGAAGAACCCTGTATCTCACTCCAGGACCAACCACATTGATGTAAGGAACCATTTCTTGAGAAATAATTACCAAAAGGGTGATATTATTCTTGGTTTTATAGGTATTAAACATCAATTAACTGACGTTTTCACCAAACCTATGAGTTATAATAGGTTAAGTTACATTAGACATGAGCTAGGTATGACTAACCTTGATCGGTAGCTAAATTCTCACCGATGTAAATTCTCACTGATCTAAATTCTCACTGATGTAAATTCTCACCGATGTAAATTATCACCGATGTGAATTATCACAGATGTAAATTGTCACTGATGTAAATTCTCACCGATGTAAATTCTCAGCGATGGAACCTCACTAATAGAAATTCTCACTGATAAACCCTACCGATGAGTGCGGTGATTTAAACTTCTGCCTGCAGCTAGAATCTGAATCATTTTTACTTTATCTTGTTTCATTTATTTATTTTATGATTCCTAAATGATAAAAACAAAGTCCGAGCTACTTCTCAATCAACCGAGTCTCAAAACCTTTCCCTCAATCCTTTTCTCCCGAATCTTCTGAGAACCCTAAATCCCTTGAATCCGAGATGGAAAAAACCTAACTCCCTTCTGTTAGAGATGTTACCGATTAGCCTAAGGCAAATAAGTAGAAGTCCAAGCCAGAAGAAAGTGGTAGTGCTAGCAGGACTTGATCAGGAAGAGGTCTAGTAAATCCTCATTTAATGAATAGAGTTATTGTAATCGAAAAAGAGCTGTGCATGGAATGGCTGCTGGAAAGTAAATCGTTAGTGCTGGAAGTGATGAAAGATAAAAAATGGGTAGATTGTTTTTTGAACAACAATGGTCCCTACTATCCTAAGCTAGTGAAACAGTTTTATGACTATGTACATTTTGATAAATCTGATGATGAGAACTGAGAATCTTCGTTTGTGAATGGAAAAGAGTTGTCCTTTTCATCGACTGAGTAGGCTGAATGTCTGACAGTTCCACACGAAGGTGTATCTAGAATATGTTTCGAGGGCTATCCCACCTACTAATGATATATTTTATTACGAGACTGCCTTGGAGGAACTCACTGGTGATGGAAATCAAAGAGAAGTTGTTACTACTGGAATGCTTGGAGAGAACAGATTGATGTTCATGTTTGTTAAGCATGTCTTAATACCGATGAGAGGAGACATTGAAAATTTAAGATATCAGGATATCTATCTCCTGCATCTTTTGAGATATGGAGTCAAGGTGAATCTATGAAGATTGATGATGACTCAAATGGAGTATAATATTAGACCCAAGTCAAAAACTAATGACTGGTTCTTTGCTAAGCTGATCTCAGTAATGATCAAAGTGAAAGGAATAGTTGAGTCTCAAAATGAGACAGTGGTAGTAAGGAACAATTTCTATGTCCCCAGTACAAATTGAAAATACATGAAAATAAATTGGAACCCATGGAGAGGAGAATGGGTCACTGATGATAAGAAAGTGTATGATAAGTTCAATCATGTAGATCACCTTTCAAGACCGAAGGATGTGAGGGATCCAGCTCTGGGACCTGAGGAAGAAGTGCCAGAATACAGTGATGATTCAGAAGAGGAAGAGTCCTATGCTAATGAAGGAGGAGACCATGACTTACCTCCTAGCCCAACTCCTAATAATCTAGATCAACATAAATCAAATAAACAAGAAGCTGCTTAAGAGGCTATTGAAGTGGCTGCTGTAGAGAATGAAGAAGACATTCATGAAAGTGAAGCATCTCTATCAGCTAATTTGAGCCTTAGTCTAGTGATTGGACAATCAATAGTGCCTACTATCGATGCAAATGAAGTTGACATACCCTTGCATATTTTGGAAGACCCTCCAGCTATTGTAGGGAAATAATTGATAGTAGAAGATTTTCCTAAAAAAGGAAGACCTGCTGAGGATGCTGCTGAGAATGTTGTTGTTTTAAATGAGGATGCAACAATTGAGGGGGAGCATCAAACCATGTTTGGAAGTGTTATAGTGGATGTTGATATTGAGGACTGGGAAGAAGACCCAAGATTTGTAGTTTGTGGTTTAGACAATCCTGATTCTGACAATGAACCATCTCTAAATAGACCAGAAATTGTTTTTGATGTTGGGACTAAGTTGCTACCTGAAGATGTGGTCAGAATACATATCCATGATACTTTAATGAAAAAGAATAAGGATAGTTTTGTGAAAGAGGTAATGAATATTGAAGATTCTCAGGTATCTTCAATTCAATCGATCATGACTGACTCAGTGGTCAGTTTAGCATCTGAAAGAGTACCCACTATTGTTGCACCTGCTGATATGATCACCAGGGTTGATCTGGAATCCTTAAAGGATGAGATGAAAGAATATTTTAGTGCCTCAGTTGCTGAGATGAAGCATTGTTTTTCTGAAGAGATGAGAATGTTGGAAAGATCTTTTAAACTCTCTCTAGGTTGAAGTTTGTCAACCTTTATGGCGGAAATAGTAGAAGAAGATAAAGACTTTCAGACTCAAATATCTAGACTGGAATCAGATCTTAGAGCTTTGAAGAAATTTTTTATCTCTTTGGAATTTTACATGATCTCAAAATCCCAAGAAGGCATGGACTTAGCCTATGTAAAGAGTGTTGTAAGTCAGATGGTTTGAGTGTTCAAAGGTTTTAAAACTTCCCTGAAATATCATTTTAAAACCTAGGATTCTCAAGTTCAAAATCTAATCAGTGGGTTGACCAAGAACTTCAAGGAAACAGTAACGTTGTATATTGGTTCTATTGCATCTAATCATTCAGTGGATTTGAATCAGATTCGAGCTATGATAAAGGAGGAGCATGGTTCAGCCTCAACCAGTTGCTCTGTGGACTCATCTGATCTGAGGAAAGTGGTGCTTTCTACTAGAGATTCAGCTAGAGAAATAATGAAGATAGTCCAAGACTATATGAGAGAAGCTTCTACCTCTCAGAAAGAAGTGAAAGTTAAAGTGGAAAACTATTTCCAAAAGATTTACTCAAAGACCCAAGTGACCAACCACTTCAAGATTCTGATAGAAAATATGAAGCTGCCTCATGTCAATCAATGTGACAACTAGGCCCTGGTGACAGCACATCCACCCCGCCTTAACATAGCCATCATGTCCTGGCCCACCAGGTACCACTAGTTGCCCCCGCATACATGTGTGGCGCACCCTAGGGTCCACCCACATGCCTGAATGGGTCATATGACTAATGACAATTCCCACAGGCCAACACTTGTCCTTTCCAGTGTGATTTTTCCTCACCCACACACATCCTGCGAAACATTTTAGAAGGTCACCCATCCTGATCACTACTCTAGGACAAGAACGCTTAACTGTGGAGTTTTAATCAGACAGGCTCCTAAAAAGGAAGATGCACCTTGTTGACATGAGTCATATCATTTAGTCATTTAACCCTGTATCATTTGGGGATGTTACAATCAACCCCCTTTATAGCACAACATCCTCGTTGTGGGCCCTACATCTCAACCCAGGTAGTAAACCGCACTTAATGCTGGGTTCCTTCTCTAATACAAAATGTGACAACTAGGCCCTGGGGATAGCACATCCACACCTCCTTAACATGGCTGTCAGGTCCTGGCCCACCAGGTACCACCAGTTGCCCCCAAAGACACGTGAGGCCCACCCCAGGGTCCACCCACATGCCGGAACGGGTCATCTGACTAATAACAGTCCCCACAAGCCAACAGTTTTCCTTTCCAGTGTGATTTTTCCTCACTCACACACATCCTGGGAAACATCCTAGAAGGCCATCCATCCTGATCACTACTCCAGGCCAAGCATGCTTAACTGTGGAGTTCTAATCAGACAGGATCCCTAGAAGGAAGGTGCACCTTGTTGACATGATTCATATCATATAGTCATTTAACCCTGTATCATTTGGGGAAGTTACAATGTGAATACCCAGAACTATTTTGTTTCTATTGGTGCTAATAAATACAAAAAATGATATATTTTATTTTTTAATTTACATTAATATAACCCTCACTCCATTTCCATGGGTTATAAATAACATAATGATCTTATTTTTAAGAACTTTTAAAACATCACTGTTTTGAAATGAAATCCATTTCATTTACTCTCTATGGGTTATTTATATAATCTATTATTATTATATATGTGGATCACATGAAAATAATGACATATTAAGGGTGTGCCCTTATATCTCTCCAATGTATTGGGTAAATAATTTAATCTCTAGGGATGACATGTTTCACGATACCTTGGTGAATAACCTTGGAAATTTTTATGACACCTTGGGGATGAACCATAGTGATATGTTCATGAATGTATAAATTGAATGTTTTAGCCACATATTCATGTCATTGTTAAATTTATTTTCATTATGAAATTCATCTACTTCCATTTCTCATGTCTTTATGTATTTCTTTATGTTCTTATTGATATAATAATTAAACTGAGTCCCTTGCTTTCCTTACTAGGCCTTCTGCTCAACCTTTCCTTTGATGTATTTCTCTAGGTTATGAAATGCAATAATTGTACATACGAAGAACTATTGATGAATCCCTACAAGTGAATCAGAAGAATGTTTTATTTTTTCATGTTTTATGTTCCTGATTTCCAAGACACTAGATTTTAAAGATCCTTTGTTTGTAAAATGTAATGAAAAGTTATGTAATAAAGATTCGGGATGTCATACCTTTTTAATAGGGTCTATAGCCTAATATGATGTTATATATGGGGGGTTTTGTCAAATTTCTTGAGTTCTATTGTTTTGGAATTCAAAAAACTGGTACAATCAAAGACAATAGGAAATCATGAGGCATTAATGTGAAAAACACTTACATATGGGTGTTGAGTTACTCCTTAAAAGTGGAATTGACCTTTTAATTACAGTGGAAAAAGTTTAAAATGCATGATCTAATCCATGTGAAAACTATATATTATATTCTTATAGAATTTCTCTAAATAAGAAATTGTCTATGTTTGTGGAAATTGAGGCCACGCTTGATCATGTGTGAGCATTTTACTTCTTATCATATCATAAACTAATATATCCATGTGATCTTATGTTAATGACACAATGATACCATCCTACTTGGATTATAGTCACACCCTGTAAGGGAATATTACTGTGCATTCGAAAATCATTATTAGGGTTCCAAATAAGGGTAAGGTTCTTACAATAGGTTGATAATGATATTTTTGTTGGGAGATGAATTTGGTACCAAAATAGAGTCTAGATAATTAATTCATAATTTTATTTATTTATATTTTTTTACTTCTTTTACTTATTTAAAAACCACATTTTTATTGTGATTCCTCAACTAGTATGATTTTATATTGAACATATTATAAAATTTATAAATATTATCTTCCACTTGGTATTTTATTGGTCTTATGGTGTGTTTTTAATATCTATTAATTTATATGACTACCTAAGGTAATGTATATCCATGTTACATTAGACCTACACAATTAGTCTGCAACAAATTTTTTACTCAGAGGTGACCATGAAATAATGTGGAAAAATTTCTTCAACTTGGTGATTGAGGTCAGGGTTTTATAGTTTTACATATATGTAACAATGTATTCTTCATACATTCTAATTAGATCCATTAATTCCTTATATATTTATGTGTGGAGAGTTTTGGGGAAAGTATTTATTATAAATATCTCCCTAAATACCTTTATTTTTAGTGACTCTACTTTTTCCTCCTGCTACATGTCCTTGACTGGGTTCCACCATTGATCATATTGACCTTCCAATTGATAAATATTTATACAATCATTTCATTATCTAATCTACCTAGAATGAAAAATATATTTTCTATTATTTTTTCCAATTTCTTAATAATTAGTGGGTCAAAAGACCCAAAAAAAGATAGAAGCTCTTGACACATGATTGAATCAGGAGTGTGACACTCATTATTTGGTGTGTTTGAAAGCTCAAAATTGTTCAAGTTATTTTTTAGAAACTATGAATTAATTTCCATGAAGTTTTTTACTCTATCTCACATCTTATTTGGTTTATTTTTGATATAATCACCACACTGTCCATCACTATAATTTTTAACATGTTTTCTAATAATTTTATCTGATTACATAAAAACAATAGGGTTAACATGGGTAATTAACCATAGTAACTTAATATAATAATTAAAAATAATCCCACAAATATAATAAAATAACTCTTCTAATAACTTATTATATGAACCCTATATTTTATTCTATGATACTTTTGGTCCAGACATTGTATCATTACATCAATTTCTCTTGTTCTTACAAAACAAATCCCTAAATATAACTACAATTAACATTGATATGAACTATGTATGAAAAATCATATCAATAATTTATATGACATCATCTTCTTAACTTAAATCCTTACAACATAGTAATAATTTCACAATAGTAGAATAAAATTTTTTGAAGTCCTTATAGGTTATGTAAATAAAAGTCTTATTTAAAATTATTTCTTAAGAATCTACCACAAATAACACACTCACAATCTACCCTTCAAGAAACATCCTACTTTGAACACTTTTTAATTACCCAGGGAATGTAAAAATAAGGAGTGATCTAAAATGATCCATAAAGATAAAATCCAATTAATGTGTCAAAAATTAGTAGTAGGGGAAGTGTGTGAAAACATAGTCAGGTGATAAATATTTAATTAAAATTATAATAAAATCGTAATATTTTTCCAAAATTTATGAAATAAGGTCATATAACCTAAAATGTATCATTATGGAAGCATAAAATATAAAAGGGAATAAGATTGTGGAAACATGGGATAATAATCATGTGCCTTGGGGAATGACATTGGTATGTGTTATAAAAAAAATCACTAACAAGGATATTATTTTGAATATAGATAATTGAAATCAGGTCCATGGATTTGGTTGTAATCAGGGATAATTTCAATCTTGTACATAAATTGGGTTGTTGAAAAATATTATTCTAATCATGTCCATGCATTAGGTTGTGAGCAAGGCCACTTTTATTCATGACCAAATATTTTATTTTGAATATAGAATATCAAAATCATGAATTTTCATTAGGTTTTGAACATATATAATTAAAATCATTTCCATATGTTAGTTTGTCAATTTAGTTTACCAAAATCATTTTAACACATTAGGTTGTGAACAGAACTTATTATAATCATATTCACAAATTATCACAAGAGATATAAATATTTAACTAATAAATTAGAGGTACATATGAAACCAACCTATCACATAAGGATTCTATATACATATGTGTTCCATTTTAAATAAATCATGCTTCTTTCCACAAAAAACATAGTTAAGGAAAATGGGCTACTTATCTTTTTCAAATGATATCACAAAAAATGAAAATGAAAATTAAAATGACTAATACTAAAACATGTACCTTCTAATGAAGAATAACACAAGATAATTTTGAGGGTGATCATGACCATAAATCCAAAGGATATAAATATTTTGGTTATTGGGAATGAAAATAATGTACTGCCATAGCAAGAATTCTCAAAAAACATATATATTATCATAGTAAAAGTTGAAATTTTGAGTATCTATCATAATTCATTTTAAAAAAGGTCAACATAACCATTTTTAAAACAATATTATAAAGTCATTCATAATAATTGATTATTGACAAGATGTCATGTTTAATAAGTGAAATTTGGGGTGGAAGATAAAAAATATATGAAGGTAAAATAATTCATTGAAAATAATTTTAGGTAGTTTTAGAGGAAAGAAACATTTGTGGAATAATAATAAATTTTTCTTTTGAAAAGTGATAAAAAATATAAAGAGTTTAATATATTATATAAATATATATGGATTTAATAAAATAAATGAAAATATTAATGGTCATATTTAATATGGACATTGTGGAGAAAATGTTAATATATAATATGATAATTATTCATAAAAATATATAATTTTTATAATGAAATATATACATTAATAGTGAATATTACGAAATTAAAATATAACGTTCCCATATGAAAATGTAAAAATCATTTTAATGTAGATAAACTCTTGCATATGGGAAATATAGAGGAATTGGTAAAATGAGAATGTGTATGACTCAATGATAAAAGATCAATTCAACAAAACAATTACGTGATTAATATGTCTTCAATGGAATTAACTTATAAAAAATTAGAATAGATATTACATTAAAAATAACGAATAATTAGGGAGTAATATTTTTAAATAAAACTAATTTATATTATGGGAAAATTAGATCACTCAAAAATTTATAAAAGTGATAATAACCCAATGAAATGAAATTTTACTAAAAAAACTCATTATTGATTTAGTATTAAATGAATAAAAATAATATAAAGGTTTTATAATGATATTTAATATAAAATTTCATTAATGAAACTTTAATATTAATTATAGTAGTCAATGGGGATTTATGGGAACCATATATGAGTAAATTTTTTTGTATCAAATGAAACATTTATAAATCAAGATAAATTTAGATTAAAAAACATACCATGGATTCTCAGTTGGTCAAACATGCTATAACCTATGACGTAATAAATTTAGATATAATATCCCCCTATATCATTAATATATTTTAACTATTTTACCTGAGGACATTCACTCATAATTTCATATTGTACATTTATAAATATTTTCTCTTAAAATTAATCTTTATGTTTTAATTGTATCATTTGTTCTATGCTAGTGTTTGTATGGTGATTCTAGTCTTTGTTACATTATCCTATGTTAACTATGTTTATAATTTCCAAGGAGTTCACATATGTATCATTTATATATTATTTAATTATATGAATAATTTATGGATGCTATGGTGAAGGTTTTTTGGGAGCCATTAAAATATCATTTTCATATGTTTTGATTCTCAATAGATTTGATTTTATTATCAAATATAGTGATATATATTTATTTATTAAATAATTATTAAAAATAGTATGTTCATAATTATTATAATATATAATCAATATTAATGTTATGGAAGATCACCTCGTTATTGATGAATGATTGTATATGTTGACAACCGTTATTGTGATTGTTCATATGTGTTAGAAGATGAATGGAATATTTTCTAGTAGTTTTGATAAGATCTTGATGGAGTAATGGTGTTATATGAATTCTCGATAATGTATCAACTTTGGAATTTTAGTAAATTGTCGAACAAGAAGAAATTTATATGGTATAACAAAAATCTCATTGGTTATATGGAACTCTAGACACTATAACCCATGATCATCATTGTGTATAAATAAGGAAATTCATAGGGTAACATGATCTTCATATGGTTCATGTAGTGACGTTTTTTGAGATTTTTTACCAACAAATAAACCCACCTCTAGGATTTATTGGCTATAAGGAACACTATGCTGAAACATTGTAATGTATCAATTGAGATTAATTTTGATTTTTTAGAAAATGTGTTGTTTATAAGAGTAATTTACTCAACATAATCATTATATTATTGATACTAATGTGTAATTATATATTGTAAATGAGTAATTGAAGATACATATGAATTAATTTTGTGTGGTAAGAATCATCATGGGAGACTTCAAATGAGTTATTCCCATAGGGATAATATTAAATTTCTATAATCTAAAAAATCAATGATTATAGAATTGAATATTCTAAAGGGAATATATGATACCCATAGATTCATTATTAAATATTTAAAACAACAAATTTAACATGTGATTGAGGTTTATTTTTAGAGAAATAGATAATTAGTCATCATTGTTACGATATTTTATGATTTAATTTATTTTTATTTGAAAAGTGGACATTGTGAATGATGTTATTAAAGTTTATTCTCTACAAAATATTTATTTTATTTTACTATTATGATATTTTACTTATACATAATTTTTATTGAAGTGAAAATTGATAAAAATAACCATAGAAATTAATAGTGAGAAATTGATGTTGTTTATAATTTTTCATGTTAGGATGAACTTTTTTGTGTGTCCAGTGTTGATATATCAAGTCAGGACTAGCTCAAAAAAGAGAGTGAAAGTTGGTAAAATGGTATTAGAAATGAAATTAACTGATTATAATTTGTTGAATTAAAAAATACATCCATTCAATTATTATTTTTCAAGGATTATTGGGGGAAGATTATTTCATTTTTAGTTTAATTTTACTATATGATATTAGTTGAAAATGAAAAAGGATAGTGATTCCATTTGACTAGAGAATATGGTTAAATGAGGTGACTAATATTCCATGATCATGGATATATACCCATTTGATAATATATTTATTTAAATTCATTAAGGTTTCATTCTATCTAAATCACCTATGTAAATTATCTTGAAGGATGATATGTAAACTATTTCTAGAATTTTCTATTTTTTAGAATTTTGATATTTTCATGAATTTATATAGTAATATAGTGAGAGACAATTAGTGTGTGAGTTTATATGGATAACAAATAGTTTTGAGAAAACATGGAATAGTTTTAGATCATATAAAATAATATAAAATCAATAATAACCCTTGAATTCAGTGAACTGAGATTAAAGAGATTACTAAGAAGAAAGTCAATATATATCTGTACGTTATGAGAATGTGTATCCCATTATTATATCATTATCTAAAGTTATTATATGTATAATTTCTTAATGATGTGATAATATACATATTAATATATCCTAAAGGCTTAAGAGTAATATACTCTTCAGTTTCCATAGAAATATACATTTTCAAGTGATTTTTCTCATTTCAGGTGTTGAAGTTATAAATAGTAGGATACTGTGTAATTTCAAGTGGAATTATATAGAAAAATCAAATAACATTTCACCTATCCCACTAAAATTAATTTTAACCTAAAAATATTGTTAAATGTCTATAGGGAATGGCAATTACTGGGTGTATCATAGAGTAGGTAACCACACTAGTACTGAACCTTGTATAAATTTATATTATTTATTTAATTTTTTCATACATTTAATTGTGTAAGGCTAGGAGGACTATTTCAGTTGATATAATATTAATTTATTTAAAATGGTAATTTCATTGGACAAATTATAGCTTATTATCACCATTAATCCACCCCCATTCTTAATGGTGTATCCATTTTGTGTAATTTCATGTTGAATCAAATCATTCAATTTTTGACTATATGATCCATGATATGTTAAGATATATAATATGAATTTTATGTATACTAAGGTGTTTCCCACCGTTTTTGGAAATAACTACTACGGTTAAAAGAATTTGATTCTACTTTATCTTCTATTTCTTAGTGTGGAATTTTTTTCATAAAAAAGTGTGTTTTTTACCCATTATAGAAGTATACAAATGTCTCTTGAAGATAAGATAAATTTTCAATTTTATGGTAGGGATAAATATTACATATATGTTACACAAAAAAAAAATTAATTATACACTATGGGGATGGGAGTTCTGACTTCTAATGATATTTGGGAAATATAAGAAAGAAAATATTATGGAAACATAATATTAAAAGTGTATAAGTTGGAGATCTATATGATTAGTTTTTAGGACTTCATGTTGGCTGAAGATAAAAATATTGAGGACTACTTTTAATGATTCATTTAAATTTTAAATAATATTAGTGGATTTGGATAAAATCTAGAAGATTTATACAATTATGAAGAAGGTGATGAGAAATTTTCAATTCATGTATGACCCAAAAATATTATCATTGTTTGATGGAACAAATTGTTCCATTGATGAAATTTATAATTTTATTATAGCATGATTAATTATAAAGGATAGTTCATTAAAAAGGAAGATAAAAGTTTAATGGTATTTGAATCAATGATGAGGATCAATATCAAATATGATGAAGTGGATAAGTCATGTAATTTAGATTTTATAGAACCAAATTATGTGGATGAAAATAAAATCATATCATTCATCCCTAGGAATTTTAGAAAGTGAAAAACGAATGTATAAAGTAAAAAAAGAAATATATGTTTTTTAAATGGGGAGGAATTGGAAAATTTCCACAAACTTCTAAATGAAAAATTTTGGAATAGTATGAATTTGAATATCAATTTGATAAATCTAAAAAATTAATATCGTAAAAGGTTAAAATATACTTCTAAATGTATTTTCGGAATGCTGAAGTATCCATGAAGAAAAAAAGTATGTTTTATAAGTAAATAAGTAAGAGGATGATCTATTTTCACATAGTTAATCCAAAGATGAATCTATTGAGAAAATTCCCAACTTTATAGATCACGTAAAAAATAATGAAATTGTAATGAACCGTAAATATTCAAGGGAATTTTTTTTTAAATTTCTTTGTGATTTTACAAGAATGCAGTTTCTGATGGCACCTGATTCCGAGGCTCGGTGTGCCCGAAATCATTTTCTGAAGTTTAGCTCAGGTACGTTCAGTGAACGAATGAGCGGGGGTTTTCTTGACTTTTGAACCGGTGCTCGGAATCGAATTCTGAGGGCACCAATGGAATCACAGCACCGTTAATTTCTTAGAAACACATTTTCCAGAGTTGCGTTTGCTCGGGTGTGGTTTTTAATTTTTGGGGATAAGTTAAGGAATAAGAATAAAAGTGGTGCAAATTTTTATTTTTATTTTACTTAAGTGGCTTAACCTAGGTTAAGTGGATAAGATGGGACCCGTAATATCCTACCCACTTGGTAGGATATTTGTGAGGTGGGGCCCGCACGAGCCCCACCATTTCTTTCCCTCTACGTAACTCACCTGCGAAAACCTCTTTTTAAATAAAGTCAACCCATGCGTTTAATTAAATATTAAACTCCCCTTTTAATTGAACGGTTTAAGCATTGCAATTAGGTCAATTAATTGTTGGATTCTTTTTATGTATTCCAAAACGTTGGCATGAGAAATAAAATAAGACCAACACTTTTTTTGTTGAGGGGTTGCTTGTTGAGAGGATTTGGAGAAAGCTCTAAGGATTGAAGATCTTTATCCTCCTTCGTTGAAGAACGCGAAGAACGCGAAGAACGCATCGTCGCCGACGAAGAACAGTGGCCTCCGACGAAGGGCGATGAAGAATGCCAAACCCTTGGATATCGACAACGCGACACCGTGTACTGCGACGCTGATGATCCTCCTTCCGCGATGCTTCTTCCGTGACGTTCCTTCGGCCACGACAATCTTCGATCAACAACCGATTGAAGTAAGGGATTGCGGTTCTTTTAATTCATTCTGAATTATATCCTCAACACGAATTCAAATGGTGAATTTAAATCTTTGTGATTTTATACCCACAGCTTATGTCTAAATTTTTGTCGGAATACTTTTTAAAACCGCTAACACGGTGGGTGCGGACCAACGAACAAGTCCGAACCCACCGCCTCTTCGTTCTTGGTGAGCGGATTGGCAGGAGATGACAAAGCAGGCCGCACGGGCAATGTGAGGTCCTCGCAGTGAAGGACGGACCCCAGAAGTGCCTTTGGTGAAGATGACACTAAATTCCGACCACCGGAACTCGTCCGGTGGTCCGCAGAGCGGCCTGCCGGCGCTCCTCGCCAGCACGGCGGCGCCGGCGGCAGGGGGCGGCGGCGCCCGACGAGCGACCAGAAAGAGCCGCAGCGGCTGAAGCCGCGGTGGCAGGCTGCTATCCCGCGACCACGCGGGACCAGAGGGAGCGGGAGGCGGCAACCGGCCGCGTCCGCCGGCAAGGTTGGCCCCACGCGGGGCCGCAGTCTCTCCACGCGGGGGCAGTGTGCCCCCCCGCTTCCCTCGGCCGTAACGGTCGAGCCGACCCGCTGGCCACCCGGCCAGCGGCAGCCGAGCCGCGCCGGCCGGGCCGGGTCGCGCCATTTGGGTCAGACCCGGACCCGGGTCTGGTCGACCCGGTTCGGGCCGACCCAGGGGGGGTTGGGCCGGGTCGGTTCGGGCCCAGACCCCCCGTTTTCAGACCTCTTTCAGTCTTTTGCCCATATCATGGGACACGAACCTCCGATCGACGAACCGTCAGCGGCGATGTGATCTTTGGATCGAGACGGTCGTTTCGACATATTACACTCATGGTTTCGGAGAACTTTGGATTCGGCCGGGTTGGTTCGTACACATACCAGCCGGGCCCTCGGAACAGAAACGCTTATAACTTGAGCTCCGGATGTCCGATTGACGTACCATCGATTTTGTTGGATTCCTCTAAGTAAGACGAATCTTTTGGCTTACTCCGCCCGAGGATTGGACATAGGTGGAGTACGGTTGGGTTGGTTTTTAATTAGAAACCAACCGGGCCCCTAGAACGAAAAAGCCAATAACTCACAGACCGGGCGTCCGATTGACGCGCCGTCTGACTCGTTGAATTCCTCTTGATGAGACGGAACTCTTGGCATACTTTTCCAGAGAATTGGATGCATTTGGATAGTGGCCAGGTTGGATTGCACCCGAAATCCAACCGGGCCCCTGGAACGGAAAAGCTGATAACTTTCAGACTGGACGTCCGTTTGACGAACCGTCAGTTGCGTTGGTGATCACATGGAAAAACGTTCCCTATGAGTATACCCTATGAGAGTTAGAGGTACATATGAGATACGGCCGGGTTGGTTTGCACACGAAACCAACCGGGCCCCCGGGACGAAATGGCTAGTAACTCACAGACCGGGCGTCCGATTGACGCGCTGTCTGTTGCGTTGAGACCCCTGTGATGAGGCGGCCCTTCGAGATACTTCTTCATGGAACTTTGTGATACTTGTAGTATCGATCAGTAGCTCTTGGAGCGGACCCTCACTGAGAAGAGCGTGTAGAGTACGGAGACCATGTAGCCGGCTGAGACCTGACGACTGCTTGACCGATTGACTTGGTGTGTTTCGGATTCCCCAGTGGGGAGAGCTTGGTTGTAGAGGAAGAACCACGGTGGAGGAGCGCTTGGTTGTAGTGGTAGACCCACGGTACTCAACAGAAGGAGTACCTCTGGAGGCTTTGACGGGGAGTTCTTGGTTGTAGCGGCAGACCCACGGTGGAGGAGCGCTTGGTTGTAGCGGCAGACCCGCGGTACTCAATAGAAGGAGTACCTCTGGAGGCTATGAGGGGGAGCTCTTGGTTGTAGCGGCAGACCCATGGCGGAGGAGCACTTGGTTATAGCGGAAGACCCACGGTACTCAATAGAAGGAGTACCTCTAGAGGCTATGAGGTGGAGCACTTGGATGTAGCGGCAGACCCATGGTGGGAAGCGCTTGGTTGTAGCACCAGGCCCACAGTACTCTACAGGAGAAGTACCTCAGCAGTCATAAGTTAGTGAGAAGTACCTCGGAGTCGTGATAGGACCACTGTACACTCCAGGGACGGGGCTCTTCAGTAGTTATGGTTTCGATAATGAAAATCATGGTTTGAGCTGAGTCTATGACCTTTGTGTTTACCTCATGATTGAGATGGGTCACTTGATAACTTATGTATATGTATGGGCATATACCTAGGTAGTGGTTATCCGTTGATTTCATAATCTTATGTTTCCTCATGATTGAGATGGGTTACATGATAACTTAGGTATATGTATGGGCATATACCTAAGTAGTGGTTATCTGTTGATATCTTCTTTGTGGATATACTTGTTGGTTTTAGTGATACCTTGAGGGTCTTGGGGTCCCTACTGAGTATTGTAATACTCACCTTTGCACGGGCTATGCCCACACCTCATTGTGTTGGTTGCAGATGATGGGCAGTGCTGACGGAGGCCGAGTGTTCGAGGACTGGATGGTACCCGGGGGTGGACCACCCGACGAGTCAGTATCCGGAGGTGGACTTCACGGCGAGACAACACTCGAAGGGGGTTGACGGGTGAGGGCATCGAGGAGCTGTGCTATCTTTACCTACCCTTCAGGTTGGATCTGTGGTGGATGATCCAAGAGCTGCGCTATCTGTACCAACCCTTCAGGTAGGATCCGAGTAGGACGACCCAGGAGCTACTTCCTTTCTTCCAGCAGTTTGTCTTTTTCTGTTGTACTTTTGTTCAGTTGTATCTGTATTTCCAGTTGGGTTTGTATTCTGGCCCATTTACTTTTCATCACTTTCTTTGTACTTGGTGTTTTACTTCCGCTTGTACTCTGTGGGGTTTGGTTACTTTTATAAAGTCAATTCCTTCCCGGTTATCGGGATTTACGCCTCTGGTGCTAGTCGCCAGCCCCTGGCCTATGGAAGGCGGGCTTGGGGTAGTCACGGCATGGGCCCCGAGGATGGGTCATGACAACAATGCCCTCAACATGTGAGGAAGATGAAATTGAAATTTCATATATAAATAACTGTTGGTCAGATTGGATACTCCAGATGGGGGTGAATTGAGTTCCAATTAAAATTTCTGTAAAAAATATTTCTCTTGAAATCCCACAATTTAAAATCAAAGATAAATTATAGTGAATTTATATAGAGTATAAATGGTTAATCAGTTTCACAAATATTGATTAGGTCTCCGTTAACATAATCTTAAGATTATATTAACTTTTGAAACTAACTTACCGGTTTACAATAAGTATAATAACTTACTAATTTAACTATCAAATTTGCTTTAAAATAATTTTGTATTTCCAAGTAACAGTAGCGGAATATGAAATATACATATATAGTATACTTATGATTTAAACTAAGAAGCACATCTAATGTAACCAAGGGGTTCAGTCTCAAGCCGAGACTTAGTTTTCTCAAACAATTTATATAAATTGATCCACACCCTGGATCGAGGTAAAAAACATCGCAATACTATCCAGGTCCAAAGACCTCTACCACAGTTCTTTGTGGGAAACAAACAAAATCTCACAGCTGTCCAGGTCTTACTCGACCTCTACCACTATCCACAGTGGGAAACAAGAGAGTTAAAGAGTTTTAATGAGGATTTAAGAATCCTCCAGTTTAGCTCCGGAGACAATGTGTGTGTAAAATAAACAGGATACACACACTTCTCGAAATGTAAATGAAAGAATCACTAAGGTAAGTGGGAATGCGTTTATATGATCATTAGTTATTGGCAGTGCAGCTCTGGACTCGTTTGATTGGTCAGACATGCTTTTGAGTCCTTCTCTGGTTTCTGCTCAGAAAACAGAGTGTCATTTTCTTCTTTGGTTCTAGGTTCAGCTTGTCAGCTTGAGAGAAATAAGTGGTTGTGGTAGTTCCTCACTCAAGATGCATCATGTGGTTTGCTTCAGAATGACCGGCTTCAAGTATGTTCAGGGTTCTTAGAGTATGGATGTAGCCTTGTGTGAATGCTCCAAGTTTGAATACTTTTTTTATCCTTTTTCCTTCTTCACAACAACACCTTTGTTCTATCTTTTTTGTATCGCCTCGTATCACTTCGTCTCACTTCGTATATCATTGTATATCTTCGTATATCCCTGTATGTCTCATTTGCAATGTTCTCTTTCCTTACCTTTATAGATTTCAGCTTCGGAAAGAAGGAATGATCACCTTTTTCATGGGTACTAGGTACAGTTCCCTAACATGCCAACAGAAATCATTAAATAACATTAACTGCATTAAAACCATTAAATGTAACCATTATCTAAATAAAAAAATAGTAAGAGTATAGAGTTTGACTAGTTGGTCAATCATTAGTATCTTGTGTTCGTAAATGTGTATGGTAGACATTTTGTAGAAGGGCCTTCCATCGGTAGCTATTTTGAACTTGTATCGTCACTAGTGCAGAAAACGTTTTTTACGTCACCATTTTTTACGTCGGTTATATAAAACCGACGTCATAATATGTAAAACGAGGTTTTTTACGTCGGTTATTTAATAAACGACGTAACAACCTGTGTTTAGTACACCTTTAACGTCGGTTATTTTTATAACTGACATTATTAATCGCGCGGCTTCGTTTTTTACGTCGGTTATACATGAACTGCCGTAAAAAACAGAAGCGGGGGGTGTTTGTTACGTCGGTTAATCAATAACCGACGTAACAAATCGACATATGTACGATTTATTACATCGTTTGTTGAATAACCGACGTAAAAAACGCGGTTTTTGAAGGCCTTTTTACGTCAGTTATAAAATAACCGATGTAAAAAAATAATCCGCAGAAGTTTTGGACGTCGGTTATGGAATAACCGACGTAAAAAAACGCGGATTTAGAGCCCTTTATAACGTCGGTTATAAAATAACCGACGTAAAAAAATAATCGGAGGAAGGTTTTTACGTCGGTTATTGAATAACCGACGTTATAAATGTTTTTAAAAAAATTATAATGTCGGTTATTGAATAACCGACGTGATAAATCATTTAAAAAATTACCCAGACCCGTGGATTGTCATTCGCGAGTTTACCTTCGACAGTCGCGACTCGTCTCTCTCGCGCGTAAACCCGAATCGGATCGTCCATTTCGTTGGTTTAGATTCGTTTTGCGATCATCGTTTCTCATATTTAATCTCCTCGAATCAATCATCTAAACTCGCAGCACTCAGGTAATCCTCCCACTCGTTCGTTTTTTTTTCGCGGATAGTATATATATGTGTGTTGTGATTTTTTTGTTGAAACTAGCTAAGATTCTTCGATTACGAACCCTTTTAACTCGTTTTGGCACCATAATCTTATTTATCATCCCTAGATCTGTTAGTTCGACTTGCAATATTGACTAATTTTATGATTTCACTAATTTTTCATCGTTTTCTATAAATCCCTGAGAGGGTTGGGGCGTGTCCATTTGGATGGGTTGCCCTTTTACAGTTATTACTACTTTATTCACAAACAACCATGGAATAGGGTGGGGGTGGTGTTTAGGAGGGGTGGTGGGGCTGTCCAGAGGGTTGGGGGGGGGGGGTCCAGGGGGGTGTCCAAGCAGGTCGGGGGTGGGGGGTTGTGTCCAGGAGGGGTGGGGGTGCTTTCTAGTGGGGTCGGGGGCTGTCCAGAGGGGTCGGGGGGTGTCCAGGATGGTGTCCAAGGGGATGGGTGGGTGTGGGGGGCTGTCCAAGGGGGTGGCGGCCTGTCCAGAGGGGTCGGTGGGGTGTCCAGGGGGGTGTCCAAGGGGTTGGATGGGTGTGGGGGGCTGTCCAAGTGGGTGGCGGCCTCTCCAGAGGGTTGGGGGATGTCCAGGGGGTGTCCAAGGGGGTAGGGGGTGGTGTCCAGGAGGGGCGGGGGCTGTCCAGAGGGGTCGGGGGGTGTCCAGGGGGGTTTACAAGGGGTGGGTTGGTGTGGGGGGCTGTCCAAGGGTGTGGGTGGGTGTTGGGGGGTGTCCAGGGGGGTGTCCAAGGGGGTAGGGGGTGGGGGTGGTGTTTAGAAGGGGTGGGGGGGCTGTCTAGAGGGTTGGGGGTGTCCAGGGGGGTGTCCAAGCAGGTCGGGGGTGGGGGTTGTGTCCAAGAGGGGTGGGGGTGCTTTCTAGAGGGGTCGGGGGCTGTCCAGAGGGGTCGGGGGGTGTCCAGGGTGGTGTCTAAGGGGATGGGTGGGTGTGGGGGCTGTCCAAGGGGGTGGCGGCCTGTCCAGAGGGGTCGGTGGGGTGTTCAGGGGGGTGTCCAAGGGGGTGGATGGGTGTGGGGGGCTGTCCAAGTGGGTGGCGGCCTCTCCAGAGGGTATTTGGGGTTGTCCGGGTTGGTGGGGGGGCTGTCCAGAGGGTTGGGGGATGTCCAGGGGGGTGTCCAAGGGGGTAGGGGGTGGGGGTGGTGTCCAGGAGGGGCGGGGGGCTGTCCAGAGGGGTCGGGGGGTGTCCAGGGGGGTTTACAGGGGGGTGGGTGGGTGGGTGTGGGGGGATGTCCAAGGGTGTGGGTGGGTGTTGGGGGGTGTCCAGGGGGTGTCCAAGGGGGTAGGGGTGGGGGGTGGTGTTTAGGAGGGGTGGGGGGGCTGTCCAGAGGGTTGGGGGGTGTCCAGGGGGGTGTCCAAGCAGGTCGGGGGTGGGGGGTTGTGTCCAGGAGGGGTGGGGGTGCTTTCTAGAGGGGTCGGGGGCTGTCCAGAGGGGTCGGGGGTGTCCAGGGTGGTGTCCAAGGGGATGGGTGGGTGTGGGGGGCTGTCCAAGGGGGTGGCGGCCTGTCCAGAGGGGTCGGTGGGGTGTCTAGGGGGGTGTCCAAGGGGGTGGATGGGTGTGGGGGGCTGTCCAAGTGGGTGGCGGCCTCTCCAGAGGGTATTTGGGGTTGTCCGGGTGGGTGGGGGGCTGTCCAGAGGGTTGGGGGATGTCCAGGGGGTGTCCAAGGGGGTAGGGGGTGGGGGGTGGTGTCCAGGAGGGGCGGGGGGCTGTCCAGAGGGGTCGGGGGGTGTCCAGGGGGGGTGTTATATCTTACTATATTTTGTTTAAAAAATAATATTCAAGCATATTTTTTTTAAATACACATCGATTTGTTTTATATTTCAAAATTGTTTACATTCAAATTATGATTTTTTTTCATATAAACATATATTTGTCTTATCTAAAAAATATATATATTTTTGCTATTTGTTATAGGTAATAATGAGTCGAAGTTGGATTACGGCACATCGAATGAGCAATGAATACGAGGAAGGTGTTCATGCCTTTTTGGAATTTGCTAAACGAAATGATCCAAGTAGTGAAATTTTTTTCTGTCCATGCCTGAAATGTCTGAATATGAAGAAGTTGAAAAGTAGAGAGATAAAAGATCATCTGATTTGTCATGGTTTCAATCCGAGTTACAACCGTTGGATTTGGCATGGCGAAACTGGACAAGAATGTCACTGATGATAATGAATCGCAAGATGGTAACTCCGATGGAATTGAAGAAATGATTCGCGATATTGTAGCAGAACAAATTGAGATAGAACCGACAGTTGCACGTCTATATGGTGATGCCGAAAAACCATTATATCCTGGTTGTACAGATTTTACGGTTTTGTCGGCGGTGTTAAGATTGATTAACCTGAAGGCGAAACATGGATGGAGTGACAGAAGTTTTACAGAGATGATACAATTGATGAAAGACATTCTTCCAAAAGATAACGATCTTCCAGATTCACATTATAAGGCCAAAAAAATATTATCCCCGATGGGATTGGGTTACAGGAAAATACATGCCTGTCCGAATGACTGCATTATATATAGGAAGGAATATGAATTTCTGAAAGAGTGTCCTAAATGTGGGACATCACGGTATAAGGTGAAAGAAAAATCACAAGGTGATGTAGATATTACAAAGCTCCCTTCAATGTTATTTTGGTATCTTTCTATAATTCCTCGTTTCAAACGTTTATTTGCTAATTCACATGATGCAAAAAGGTTAAGATGGCATGATGATGAGCGGGTATGTGATGGAAAAATACGTCATCCAGCTGATTGTCCACAATGGAAGAAAATTGATGCCCAGTACCCTACATTTGGAAATGAAATTAGAAATCTGAGACTAGGCTTGTGCACAGATGGAATGAATACATACCGAACCCTCAGTAGCACACATAGTTCATGGCCTGTTTTATTGGTAATTTACAACCTCTCTCCTGAAGTTTGTATGAAGCGCAAATATGTCATGTTGAGTATCATGATCTCTGGTCCAAAGCAACCCGACAATGATATTGATGTATACTTGTCACCACTGATTGATGATTTGAAACTGTTATGGGCTGATGGTATTAGGGTGTATGATTCTTATAAAATGGAATATTTTCAACTGCATGCAGTGCTTCTATTCACTATAAATGACTTCCCAGCATATGGAAATTTGTCTGGATACAGTGTTAAAGGGCATCATGCATGTCCAATTTGCGAACAACAGACGTCATATTGTCAATTGAATCATGGGAGGAAAACAGTGTACATGGGTCATCGAAAGTTTTTGCCTATGGATCACCCTTATAGAAGACTAAAAAAGGCATTCAATGGCTCACAAGAATTTGATACTGCTCCAAAACCTTTATCCCCAGATTTGTATTTTGAGAGGGTGAAAAACCTTGATGTGACATTGGGAAAGACACAGAAATCTAGTAATGATAGACATAATTGGAAGAAAAGGTCAATATTTTTTGAGCTACCATATTGAAGGTATCATGAAGTCAAACATAATATTGATGTCATGCACGTGGAGAAGAATATCTATGATTCTTTGATCGGAACATTGCTAGATATTAAAGGAAAGACAAAAGATGGGTTGAATGCAAGGTTAGACCTACTATCAATGGGAATACGTTTGGAGTTAGCTCCCACTCCTAAAGGAAGACGAACATTTCTTCCCCCGGCTTGTCATACATTATCGAAGAGGGAGAAAAGTAGCTTCTGTCAGTGTCTTCATGATATCAAAGTGCCTCAAGGTTATTCTTCAAATGTAAAAAATTTTGTCTCATTGAAAGACTTGATGTTGATAGGTATGAAATCACATGATTGTCACGTCATGATGCAACAAATTCTACCAGTTGCACTGCGTGGAATATTGCCCATCCGTGTCAGAAAGACTATAATGAGGTTGTGTTATTTTTTCAATTCAATTTGTAACAAGGCGATTGATGTGAATGCTTTGAACATTTTGGAAAGGGATGCAATTTTTATACTTTGTCATTTGGAAATGTATTTTCCTCCAACTTTTTTTGATATGATGGTGCATTTAATGATTCATCTGGTTCGAGAAATAAAGCTTTGTGGACCTGTTTATCTTCGTTGGATGTATCCTTTTGAAAGGTATATGAAAATATTAAAGGGATATGTTAAAAATCCATATCGACCTGAAGCCTCCATTATTGAAAAGTATATTTCTGAGGAGGTAGCAGAGTTTTGTACGAGCTACATGGCTACGGCGCAACACATAGGTTTGCCTCCATCTCGCCATGAACGGGTTAAAAATGAGGTAAAGGGGAATCGTGGCTTGAAAGTCAAATCACTGTCAGCTGAACAGATGAAGAAGTTAGAATCATACATCTTGAATAACATAGATGATGTTCAACCATATATCACATTGCATATTAATGAGTTGAAACAATGTCATCCAAAGAAGAAAGAAATGTGGATTTTGAATGAGCACAACAAAACTTTTTTGCCAAGGTTTAAAAAGACCTTGCTTGGTAGATCAGATGTATCAGAGACATTAAAATGGATAGTGGGTGGTCCATCTTTAAATGTGATAACATGGTCCGCTTATGACATTAATGGCTACACATTTCCTACGAAAGCTCAGGACAACAGAAGTGAAGTTCAGAATAGTGGTGTATTGGTGTTTGCAGAAGCAATGCATTTTTCGAGTGCTAAGGACAGAAACCCAATTTCGGCATCAAGTGCATATTATGGAGTGATTGAAGACATATGGGAGGCTGATTACTTTAAAATTAAAGTTCCTGTTTTTAACTGTAAATGGTTTATCGGTAACAACAGTGTCAGACACGATGAATTTTGAATGACACTTGTTAATCTGAATAGATTGGAAGACACAGCTGATTCTTTTATAATGGTAACACATGCCAGACAAATTTTCTATGTAGTAGATCAATCAGATATGCAGTGGGCTGTTGTTTTACAAGGGAAAAAACAATATGTTGGTGAGGATGAATTTGATGAAGATGCTGATTTATGTGAGATCCCTACTTCCATGGAAAGATTAACAGAACATAATGATGAGTATGTTGAAGACATGGTTTGTGCCATAAGGAACGATCACGACGAAGGAATTTGGGAAAACAATCCAACTGTACATTCATAAAATTACAGGTAACACATGTTTATTTCTTGTTTACATTTAGTTTTTTCATATAATTTTAGATATTGTAAATTTTTTACTTATTAAAACATGTATCAAACCAAAATGATAAAACAAAAAAAACCGTAAAGAGGAGAAGTCCTGGCGCACCGGCTGGCCGGTGGTGATCCAGCAGCCGGCCGGTGGTCCAGACAGAGGAAGGCTCTCTGTCTGGTCCACCGGCCGGCCGGTGCTGAGCCAGCGGCCGGCCGGTGGTCCAGACAGAGATGAAGGCTCTCAGTCTGGTCCACCGGCCAGCCGGTGCTGATCCAGCGGCCGGCCGGTGGTCCAGACAGAGCAAGGCTGTCTGGTCCACCGGCCGACCGGTGGTGATCCAGCGGCCGGCCGGTGGTGCAGACAAGAAGGCTGTCTGGTCCACCGGCCGGCCGGTGCTGAGCCACCGGCCGGCCGGTGACACCAGGCAGTGGGCAAGTCTACTGCCTAGGTCCTCCGGCTGGCCGGTGAGCTCACACCGGCTGACCGGTGGACTCAGTGAGTCCACTTTTCAGCTTTCTTGGGCCAACTCCTTGGAAACCTTTTTCCTAACAACAAAAACACTTGAAAACAAGTTAGAAGATAATAAGAGTGATTGTGATCATTAAAATCCAAGAGAGAGGGGTACAACAGACTGTGTTTACCATGTTTATCATTTTTTAACATGCTTACCATATTACCAATGTTTACTATTATGTAATTTAGTACACTTTTCTATTTTCTGATTAAGTAGTATTACAATATTTGAATTTGTATATTTGTGAACTAATGTTTGTTTTTTTGATTTGAAGGAAAATGATAGATCAATCAGTTGATCAGCCACATAATTCTGGAGATGAGCATATTGGTCATACATCTGGGGAGGAACATTCACAGGCTCCTATTACGAAAAAGAGTTCAAAGGTTGGTAAGCGTGGGTGCACACGTTTACCAAAATTATCACTTGCCCGTACGAAGGTGGAGAGGATAGTCATGGAGTTTGATGATGATGATCTTCCTAGAGGTCCAAATGCTAAAGATTTTAAAGGTTTTGTAGCAACTCAGGCTAAGAGCAATGTAAGCATTCTCTATGATGTTTGGAGAAGTGTGGATAAGGCGATAATTTCTCAGCTGTGGGAGACCATTTTGGTAAGATCTTTTGCTATTTTTTGACTGTTCTTTAAATGTTTCTAGTATATATAATATTTTTAACCTCTTTTTTATCAGATGACATTTGATATTCCTGACACTGGAGGAGTCATGAAGAAATGCTTATCGTTGGCTGCTAGGAGATGGAGGGATTTCAAATCAACCCTCTCATCTGATTTCATTTATGGTCATAGGAGTCGTGAGAATCCATGTTGTATATATCCTTTTATAGATGAAGACACATGGAGACAATTTTTTGAAAGTAGAAGAAAAGAATCATTTTTGGTAAGGGAAATGTAATCTTTTATAAGCTTTCTTATATAAATGATCTTATTATTGTTTTGTTAATGATTACTTATTCTTAATTTACAGCAAACAAGGAAAGCTCATCAAGAGATCCAATCTAAAAATGTATACCCTCATAGTTTATCTCGGGGAGGGTATGCATTATTGGAAGAACAAATGATGGCAGAAAAATTTCAACAACTAAGAGCTGAGTCTTTAAGCTCTGGAGAGGTGGCCCCTCCATCCCCTCCATCTAGACATGAGAAATGGAAAAGAGCTCGGAAGGGCAAAAAAGGACAATATCTTTCGGAAGAATCGAGACTCGTAGTTGAGAGGATTGTAAGATATCTATTTTATTTATTTAAGTTTACTATTTTCGTCATATATTTCCAATCATTATAGAAATGTTCAATTAATTATTACAAGACTCTCTTGAGGAGCAGAGTTCACAGGGGACATTTACACCATCTGGGAGGGAAGATATTTTATCTGTGGCATTGGGAAAGCCCGAACATCCTGTCCGTGTAAGAGGATATCCGGCAGGTGTATCGGTAAGAAAAGTGTTTCCACATTCCTCAACTTCTAACGTTGAGGGAGTTTATAAAAAAAATAGAATCCTTGGAGGCTGAAGTCCATAATATTAATGCGACAATGGAGGACAAGATTAGATCATCGGTGCAGTTTATGTTTGCAGACTTGCAAAGACAATTTCAGGGTGCAGCTCCCACTCCACCTCTCCCAGTAGCTCCCACTCCCCCACCTCAGCCTGCAGACCCCATTTTTGATCCTCCTCCTCCGCCGCAGCTACCTACTTATTGTGAGTTGTATGTTGATGATCCTCAAAATCATATAGTTGCATATGGGATGGTATATTGTATAGGAGATACAGTTCATCATCAACAGTTAGAGGTAGAGAATCAGAGGGTCACTGTACAGGATATTATAGATAGATCAGCTCGGATACCATTACCTACAGATTAGGTGATGACAGTTGGACATAGTATCGGCCATTTTTTACTTTGGCCATCCAGACTTCTTCGACTCATTACCATAGAGGTATGGATGTTATATATTTTATTTTACATTTTTATTAATGTTTTATCATTTGAAAACTAATATATTTTTCAATTTATTTTTACAGGAATACTTCAAATGTAAAGAAATACTGTATAGACAACAACAAAGACAGATAGCTATGACATTAGATGCAGATACTAGCAGTCTTGACAAATTGTCAAGATATTCAAATTTGTTGGCGGATCATTATGACTTTACAATGGAAGCTCATGTCTGTGGACGTGAACTAAGTGTGGGGATTATGAAAACTGATATCATGGAGTTTGTCACTGGAGATAAGTTGGGCATCAACGTGGTGCAAATTTTTATCATGTAAGTCTTAACACCTTTTCCTTGCGTTATATTTATTAAAAATGTATACTTATGTCTGCTTTGTATTAGGTATCTGTATAAAATTTGTCAGAGGAATGAGCTGACAGATGTATATGGATTCATGGACCCACAATTGATTTCCCCTGAAGCATGTGCATTGGATGAGGAACAATGAATGATTTATATTGCTGATAGATTTGAAAAGAATGTAATCACACAGTGTTGGATGATGCCTTTTTGTGAGAGGTATGAAACACATCCCTCTCAAAGAGTTAATTATCTTTTAACATAAAAAACCACTAACGTTAAATTTCCTTTTATCAGGGATCATTGGATGTTAGGGGTTTTTTTCCCTAGGGAGAAAGCACTTTATTGGATATTCTCTCTCCATGATGATGTGCGAGAAAGTTTTAAGAATATATTGGAAATGTAAGTTTCAATTTCACAATAGTTTTATATATTATAATGAATTTTAAATTTACCCCATTCGTATTATTTTCTAACAGGGCATGGGTCCACTTTCGAAAAAGCGCAAAGAAAAGGAATTTCAAGATCAAATATGTACATGCGAAGGTAAATATCCATTTATAATTTGTACATTTTGATTTATTACATAAAAATAATATATTGAATTTACACTCATTCAAATAGAAATGTCATGAGCAACAAGGCATCATCGAATGCGGATATTACATGTTAAGATTCATGTATGAAATAATAACAACTGGGACAGTTCTGAGTTTTGACCTGGTAAGATTTCCTCTTTCTCATAATATTTCAATTTGATTTATTCATTATACACGTTGACTACTATCCTTTTCCTTTGTAGCTTTTTGATGACCCTCAACCCTTTACTACTGAAGATATCAAACACTTACAAGTGGAGTGGTCAAATTATTTTACAGGTTTGATTGACTTTTAGTTGTTTGTAATGTAAAATGTAATTTTGAATATTGTCAATGTAATTGTGTATTTCGTAGTCGTTTAGGTTGGATTTAGTTTTTTTTAAGTTGACAGTGTATGTTTTGAATGTTATATAAGTGAATGTTTAATTTTTCTCTACTTCTTGTTTTGGTCTACTGTTGATGGTTTTTCTGGTCTGGATTTTGGTATGGGGGAGAGGTTCCAAGGGGGTGGGTGGGTGTTTGAGGGGTGTCCAAGGGATATGGGAGGGGTGTCCAAGGTGTGTTTGGGGCTGTCCTAGTGGTCGGGGGGTGTAAATGAGGGTGGGGGTGTCCAAGGGATATGGGAGGGGTGTCCAAGGTGTGTTTTGGGCTGTCTAAGGGGTCGGTTGGGTGTAAATGAGGGGGGGGGGGGCTGTCCAAGGGGTGGGGGGTGTCCAAGTGGTGGGGGTGTCCAAGGGATATAGGAGGGGTGTCCAAGGGGTGTTTGGGGCTGTCCAAGGGGATGGGGGGGTTTCCAAGGGGTCGGGGGGGGGGGGGGGTTCCAAGGGGTGGGGGTGTCCAAGGGGTGGGGGGGTGTCCAAGGGATATGGGAGGGGTGTCCAAGGGGTGTTTGGGGATTTCCTAGTGTTCGGGGGGTGTAAATGAGGGTGGGGGGGCTGTCGAAGGGGTGGGGGTGTCCAAGGGATATGGGAGTGGTGTCCAAGGTGTCTGGGAGTTCTGTCCAAGGGGCCGGTTGGGTGTAAATGAGGGTGGGGGGGCTGTCCATGGGGTGGGGGGGTGTCCAAGGGGTGGGTGGTGTCCAAGGGATATGGGAGGGGTGTCCAAGGGGTGTTTGGGGTTGTCCAAGGGCTCGGGAGTGGGGGGTGTCCAAGGGGTCTGGGAGGGCTGTCAAGGTGTGTGGGGGGGGGGGTGTCCAATGGGTGTTTGAGGCTGTTCTAGGGGTCTTGGGGGTGTAAACGAGGGTGGGGGGGCTGTCCAAGGGGTGGGGGGTGTCCAAGGGATATGGGAGGGGTGTCCAAGGGGTGTTTGGGGCTGTCCTAGTGTTCGGGTGGTGTAAATGAGGGTGGGGGGCTGTCGAAGGGGTGGGGGGTGTCCAAGGGATATGGGAGTGGTGTCCAAGGTGTCTGGGAGTTCTGTCCAAGGGGCCGGTTGGGTGTAAATGAGGGTGGGGGGGCTGTCCAAGGGGTGGGGGGGGGGGGTGTCCAAGGGGTGGGGGGTGTCCAAGGGATATGGGAGGGGTGTCCAAGGGGTGTTTGGGGCTGTCCAAGGGCTCGGGGGGGGGGGGGGGTGTCCAAGGGGTCTGGGAGGGCTATCAAGGTGTGGGGGGTGTCCAATGGGTGTTTGAGGCTGTACTAGAGGTCTTGGGGGTGTAAATGAGGATGGGGGGCTGTCCAAGGGGTGGGGGGTGTCCAAGGGATATGGGAGGGGTGTCCAAGGGGTGTTTGGGACTGTCCTAGTGTTCGGGGGGTGTAAATGAGGGTGGGGGGGATGTCGAAGGGGTGGGGGGGGGGGTGTCCAAGGGTTGTGGTGGGGCTCCAATGTGGTGGGGGAGGGCTGGCCAGGTTGTTAGGTGGGTATAGATGAGGGTGGGGTTCAGTTAGGGCTTGGGGGAGGGCTGGAATGGTTATTTTTGTTGTTTGGTTTCTGGTTGCTTTTTGGTGAGAACAGTGCAATTATTTAAAAAAATATCTCTTTCACGTCGGTTATTTTATAACCGAAGTGGTAAATAAATTGGTAGGGGTTTATCAGGTCGGTTTTTTCGAGAACCGACGTGATAAACCGTTCCCGTGCCATTTATCACGCCGGTTCTCAATATAACCGATGTGCTAAAAGGCCTGGGAATCGATTTACCACGTCGGTTATTGGATAACCGACGTGCTAAAACGTTTCCCAGGCCTTTTTATCACGTCGGTTCTTTAAGAAACCGATGTGATAAGAGGCCCGGGGAAGGTTTTATCACGTCGGTTATGACATAACCGACGTGATAAACAATATCCCATGCATTTTATCACGTCGGTTTAGAAATAACCGACGTGATAAACCCCCCCCCCCCCCCCCCCCGCGCATATTTAGCACGTCGGTTATATAATAACCGACGTGCTAAACCCCACCCATCCGCGGTTTATCACGGCGGTTATATAATAACCGCCATTATAAATCCCCATCCCCATCATTTTTAACGTCGGTTATTAATGAACCGACGTGATAAACACCATGATGTTAGGAATGTTACGTCGGGTTTTAAATAACCGACGTAAAAAACGTTATTTATAACGTCGTCCGTATTAACGTCGCCTAAAAACCGACGTAAATAATGAAAAATAACCGACGTAAAAAATGTTTTCTGCACTAGTGCGTTAGATATATATATCGGTGACTTCATTCTATCAGTAGCTCATGTTATCAGTAGCTCTTAATCCATTGGTAGCTCTTGGTCCATCGGTAGATCTTGGGATATCGATAGCTCAATGTATCGGTGACTCTGTACTTGTATCGGTAAACTATGTCAGCCGCTTCATATCAGTCGCTAGTATGTGTATCCGTAGGCCAGTCGGTAGCTCGTATCGGTAGAATTACTTTATCGGCAGACTTCTATCGGTAACTGTCCATGAACTGGTTCTATCGGTATACTTCTTCATATTGGTATCTCTATACATATCAGTGATCAAGTGTATACTAGAAGACTCCAGAGAACCAGTAGACCTGTTCTATCGGTAGCTCGGTTTCTGTCGGTAGACTTGGTACTGATAGCTCTTTATCAGTAGCCATACGCAGACCAGTGACTTAATACTAATTTGTTTTATGAAAATCATATTCGAATGGGTCAGAAGTACTTCAGAACTCATATAAACATAGGATAAACAATGATTAACATATTTCATGGATTATTTTAATATTATTATCATCTTGATAACAGAATATCATATATTGGGAGGATTTGGATATAGATAATCATTAATTGGGATAATCAACGAATATGAATGCATAGTTGGGATTATCAAAACAGGAGAGGTCAATAACCTCCCCCTTTTTGATAATCACAACTTATGATATTATTATTTTAAAAAAGTGAATAATTGTATCAGAGGATATATAATTAAAATCAATTTTCTCAGAGAAAATAGTATGTTATAGAACATAATTTATCAGAGGTAGAATTAAATGTTATAGTATCAGAGATAAAAGAAAATGGAATAATATCAGAGGTAAAATTTAGTGGTATCAGAGAGTTAAAAAAATGTTATCAGAGAACTAAATGTAATGGTATCAGAGGGGTAAAGCATGATATCTTTTCCATAGGGAATATTTCTCCCCCTTTGATACTTTCTCCCCATTATGTATTCTCCCTTTAATACTTCTGTTCCAGGGTGAATATTTCTCCCACTTTGTAAAATTTTGGTAAAATATTTCTCCCCCTTTATGATAATAAAAAAGTGGGAAAAGGGATAAAAGCTAGTTTTATTGCATGTTGAAAATATGGTACAAATAAATAAAACAAAATACAATGGATTCCTATCAAACAGTCTCGCCACTTTTTCAATCCACATCCTTAATGTGAGATTTTCCCTTTGGATCAGTAGAGGATTCAGGTGAGGTGGATGCAGGTGAAGGCTTAGGAACACTAGAGATGATCACAGGAGGCTGAGCCACTGACATTGTGCCTGGCCTGTTATGAGGAGTTCATTGAGTGATCATAGGTGTGAGGCTTCGAATTGCTTTGGTAGGAGTCATTTGAACTGGAGAAGAAGTAGAGGCAGAGGCGGGTAAAGCTAGAGGGACAATCACTGGCCTAGCATCAACATGTAGAAAAGGTAGCAACAAATTTCTAAAATCCATAATTATTCTTCCTCCTCTTTCCATAACAGATATGAAGTCATCCTTGTTCTCCATAAAATTTTCCAATGCTGGAGTCAATTCCCTTAGCTTGCTAACATGTTCTCTGAAGGATTTATTGTCACTACCCATCCTCGGGACCCATTCTGTGACTACCCCAAGCCCGCCTCCCATAGGCCATGGGCTGGAGACTAGCACCAAGGCGTAAATCCTGACAAAAAGGGGAAAGCATTGCCTTTATAAAGTAAACAAACACCACAGAGTAAGCAAGAAGAAGTAAACACTAAGTAAAACTGGATACAAAAAGTAGTGCGGAAAGGTAAGTGGGCCAGAATACAATCCCAAACTAGAAGTAATGTACAACTGGAAAGGAGATACAACAACTGAATGTAAAGCAGCAACTCCGATCCATCCACTACAAGTCCCACCTGAAGGGTGGGTATAGATAGTCTCCTCATCTCCACAGGTCCAGCCGTCCGCTCCGTGTACATCCCGCCCAGTGGTCCACCTTCAGGTACCGACTTTCTCCACAAGCCTCAACCACGATCAGTGATGTCCGTCATCTGCATCCAGCAAAATGTAGTGCGGGAATTGCCCGTGCGGGGGTGAGTATAAGCTACTCAGTAGGGACCCCGAGACCTCCGAAGGTCTCCCAGATTCCACAAAGGATAATCCACAAAGGAAAGATATAATCACGAAGTAACAACCCACACTATTTAGGTATATGACCATACATATACCTAAGTAATCAATTCCCGTTCAGCTCCAACATCTGAGCCCAAGTCACGTCCACAAAGGAGTACAACCCAATCCACATAGGATAACACAACCCAATATACATAGGAATGAAAGTCAATAATATCGAAGATAATGATTTAATGTCAAGACTCAGCTCAAACCAGGATTAATATCATGATGTCGAAACCATAACTGCTGGGGATACTTTTCCTCTATCGAGTACAGTGGGCCTGCCACTACAACCAAGTGCTTCCCATCAACCTTGGACTGCCGTAGTACTCCACCTGCTGCTACAACCGAGCGCTTCCCACCATGGGTCTACTGCTACAACCAAGCACTCCCACTCCTAGCCTCCAGAGGTACTCCTTCTATTGAGTACCGCAGGTCTGCTGCTATAACCAAGCGCTCCTCCACCGTGGGTCTGCCGCTACAACCAAGTGCTCCCCACTGGGCTATCCGAAACACACCGAGTCGATCGATCACCAGTGATCAAGTCTCAGCCAGCTCTAGGGTTTCATAATGATTGAATGTACCATAGTCGTCACTGTCGAACCCATAGAGGATTCCCGTACGAAATTCATCGTCGTTGCAGCCAGCTCTAGTTTTTCCGCACACAGCACACTCGTTCCGGGAGGTTCCACTCCACGAGGAAAGATGTCAATACATCAATTGACACGTAGTCTGGAGTTGATGTATACCAAAGTTCCTTCTCGTCAAAAGGAACACAACGCGACAGACGGCACATCAATCTGACGCCCGGTCCGAGAGTTATTGGCTTTTTCGTCATAGGGGCCCGGTTGGTTTTTAAGTCAAAACCAACCCGAATGCACTCCAGCTGCATCTAAACCTCGAGCGGAGTAATCCATATGGTCCGTCTCACTAAGAGGAATCCAAAAATGTCGATGGAACATCAATCGGACGCCCGAAAATCAAGTTATAAGCGTTTCTTCTCCGAGGGCTCGGTTGGTTTTGTGTTAAAACCAATCCTACCGTACACAGAGTTCTTCGAAACCTTCAGTGTAATATTCCGAAATGACCGCCTCGATCCAAGGATCACATCGCATCTGATGGTGCATCAATCAGAGGTCTGTAGTCTATGATATGTGAAAAGAACCAAAAGTAGTCTGAAAAAGGGGGGTCGAGGCCTGGACCGACCTGGCCAAACCCCCCCCATCCCCCTCGGGTCGGCCCGAACCGGGTCGACCTGAACCGGGTCCGAGTCTGTCCCATTAGGGCTTGGCCTGGACAGGAGGGCGCGGCCCGGCCCAGTGTGGCCGGTTCAGCCCGGGGCGGCTCAGCGCTGGCTGAGTGGCCACGCAAAGGGGGTGTTTCCCCCTTGATTGGAGCTGCGGCCTACGCATGGGGGCCGCTCCTTGACAGCGGATGCGGCCTGGCGCCGCGTTGCCCTCGCTGCCGCGTGGCCGCATGACCAGTCGCATGCCGCCGCGGCAGTCCTTCCTGGCGGGGTGTCGGCCGCCCCCGCCTCTGGCCGCCGCCGCCGCCGCGCCGTCGACCCACGCCGCCGGAGAATTCCGAGGGACACCGAAGTTGCTCCGGTGGTCCATTTTCGATTCCGTCTACGCCGGCGTTCACCTCGGGTCTCTCACTTTACTGCGGAATCATCAAACCGCCTCTACGGCCCGTTCCATCAATTCCCGTCGATCTGCTGTCAAATAAACAATCCGCAGAGCCTTCGAATCACCGCAACGACGCCACACTTCTTCACCCGTTCATCGTTGTTTCTATGCGGTGTCGTTGCACGGCGCCGCCTTTGCCCGTGCTGCAACAAGTACAACCAAAAAAAGGGGGAGGAGGGTCGGCCGTTTTTGTGCGGTCTGACATCCTCTTGTTATTATGATAACAGGCGGCCCAAATGACTATCAACAATTTATACAAAGGCCGAGGAAATAATCCACATAATTTAGATTAATCCAAACCCCCTACACTGATGTAAACATTGAACGAAGGTTCATCGCGGGGAAGGGACGTCGCGGAAGATATCATCGTGGAAGAAGGATTGTTGGCGTCGCGGTACTCAGCGTCGCATCGTCGAGCTCCGAAGAACATGCGTTCTTCATCGCCCTTCATTGGAGGTCAGTGTTCTTCATCGGGGAAGGTGCGTTCTTCGCGTTCTTCATGGAGGAAGATAAAGATTCCAATACTTGGGCTCTCCTATTCAAATCCTCCTTCCACAACGAAACCCATAATAAAATAAGGCTTTTCCTAATTTTATTTCTCAAGCCAACTGTTTTTGAAATTCAAAAATAGATCACGATTTAATTAATGATCATTGACCAATTAAAGAGGCGTTTAATAATTAATTAAACGCAAGAGTTGATTTGGCATTTAAGAGGGGGGTGCGGGTGAGTTACCAAATTTAATGCACGTGGAATGTAAAAGGAAATGAAGGGGTGGGGCTCGTGTGGGACCCACCTCATAAATATCCTACCTAGGAGTTAGGATATCAGTGGGTCCCACTCCAACTGCCATGCCTAGATTAACACTGCATAGAATAAAAATAAATTGGTTGCACCAATTTTTTTGTATTCTTTACTTAACCCAAAATTTTAAAAACCTCACCTGAGCAAACACAACTCCAGAAAAGATGTTCTTAAGCAATTACCGGGGATGCGGTTCCATCGGTTCCCTCAGATTTCAATTTCGAGCACCGGTTCAAATGTTAGGAAAACCCGCTCATTCGTTCACTGAACGTACCCGAGCTAAACTTCGGAAATTGATTCCAGGCACACCGGGCCTCGGAATCAGGTGCCATCAGAAAATGAATTCCTGTAAAATTCCATAGAAAAATAAGAAGAAAAAAAATCCTTGAATTTTACAAATCTTTACATTACTCCAACCTCAGGGCTTTACGTCCCCGTAAAGATACTTCATAAACTAGGGAAACAAATGTTGGTACTGAGCACGCATCTGAGCCTCCCGCTCCCAAGTGCTCTCTTGGAGGTTTTCGTGCTGGCATCTGATGCACACTAGAGGTATCGACCATCCACGTAGGACCCACTCCTGTCGATCCTTGATCTCTACCGGGACCTCTGCAAATGTCACCCCATCGTCAAGGTCTAGCTCCCAATGGTCGATGATATGCGTCGGGTCGTGAACGTATCTCCTCAGCTGAGATACGTGGAAGACGTCGTACACCCGGTGCAACTGAGGTGGTAGAGCCAGGCGGTAAGCCACCTCGCCTATCCTGTTGAGGACCTGGAATGGTCCGATGAAGAGCGGAGATAACTTGCCGACTCAGCTAAATCTTTATAATCCACATCGAGGTGACACCCGTAAGAAGACATGGTCGCCATCCTCGAACTCCAGTGGCCTCTGCCTCCTGTTAGCATAAGACTTCTGCCAGTTCTGAGCTATCCTCATCCGCTCCTGGATGACCTGCACCTTCTCTGGTCCTAAAAGAGCTACTAAGATTTATTCTTTTCCGATAAGAGAAATCCAGTCTCATCCCCCAGATGAACCACGTTCTTTGCCTATTATAGTCAATCTCGGCATGGATGATACTAATCCATACCAAGGATGACGTCGTAAGGCATCGATGCTACTACCAAGAGATCCAACCATAACACTCGCCTCCATGGGTTGAGTCACACTATCGGCATTAGTGTGTGGTCACTGGGTCTCCTCCAGTAGGTATCTCAAAGGTGAGGGTCAAGTCAACTATTTTTAAACAAGAACCTCTTAGTAACAACCAAAAGAGAGGACAGGAATGTAAATGCCACAAAGAAAAGTGGCTTTTATTACTGCATCTCAAAGTACAAAGAAACAAAGCATCTACAAACAAACATCAACAAATCTAGAAGTAACATAAACAAAAGTCTCCAGGTCTGGAGGTAGTCCCGCTCCTGTCTATATGCTCTCGGAGCTCCATGATCGTAGGCCTAAGCTTCCTAAAGCTGAGCTCTCCCATGTCCACCTGTTCCCTACGGTCGGGGTGGACCCCATGGTGGTGGTGGTGGAAACACCTCGAAGCGTCGTCCACCTCCGACTGCACGACCAGCTCCCCTGCCACAGTCTCCTGGTCCTTGCGGTCCACCTCGATCGTACCTCTGCCTCTACCTAGGAGGTCCTTCATTTATTTGTTGATCATCTGTATGGTGGGTCGGACAATCACGAGCCATGTGACCATCCCCACCGTAGGAGTAACACTGTCCGCTCATGGTAAGTCGTTGTCCACCCCGGGTGCCTCGCACAAACGATCCTGTGTCATGCAGTTGACCACCTGTAGGTGTAGTCCTATTGGAACTTTGTGTCATCTGTATATTGTCTGATGCAGAAGACTCTACCGCATGCCAGCTATTGGTGGGTCTTTCTACTGTAAACTACTCAGCAAGAAATCTCTCGATGAGAAGGGCTCGCTCCAGTACTCTAGCCTGTTTCGAAATTCTGAGGGAGATCAGTGATTCCCTGATCTGATGCCTTAAACTTTGCTCGAAGGTCCGGGCCCAAAAGAATGGGTCCCGTACCATGTCCGTCGAATAACTCGAGAGATCAGTAAATCTCGCTGAGTACTGGGCAACCGTCATGCTGCCCTGCCGCAGCTCTAGATGCTCCTGGATGAGCACTGCACGGAGTGTGGCTGGGATGATCTTCGAGCGGGAGAGGATCTTAATGTCCGTTCAGAGGATAGATGCCTCGTCATGCACCTGGAGCATTAGGCTCCACCATCTTCCTACTTCCGCATGCAGGAGACTCGCTGTGAGGATCACCATGAGGTCGGCTAGTGTCTCCACTAACCTGAAAACTCACACAAATGCCTCCAACCAATCCTCAGCTTCCTGAGGGTCCGTCTCCCCGTGGAACCTGAGTTGTCACTTATGCTGAAACTTGTAAAATTCACCATAGTGACGCTCACTCTCAGCGGTTGGGGCTGGTAACTTCGGAGGCTCGTTGAGTAGAGGTACTTCCGGTGCCTCTGCTGTCAAAGGGCCCTGCACCATGGCCTTGTCGCTCCGTGGGCTGTCGTCAAGTACAAAACTTGGAAACCTAGCTGGCTGCCATCGTGGGGCCATCCTGTAAAGATACAGGTGTGCCACGGTCAAAACTGTATACCTGGGGAGATGACACAAAGTAATCACAAAGAAAACTTGAAACACACATGCAATCAATGTTTTCATGCACTACGTTGGAAATCAGAAGTCAGGGTCCTGGTGTACGGATACGTCGGCCGCCACACCAACACTGGACTCCCTGGACTAATAACCACACTCAATACTCTTAACATTATTGCTTCACATAGAAAATGATAAGATTCCAGAGTTCTGTGGTAGAACCAAACTCCTCTGATACCACTTTGTCACGACCCATCCTCAGGACCCGTGCCGTGACTACCACAAGCCCACCTCCCATAGGCCAGGGGCTGGAGACTAGAAACATGGCGTAAATCCTGAGAAAAAGGGGAAATCATTTCCTTTATAAAGTAAAACAACACCAAAGAGTAAGCAAGAAGAAGTAAACCCTAAGTAAAACTGGGTATAAAAAGTATTGTGGAATAGTAAGTGGGCCAGAATAAAAACCTAAACTGGAAGTAATGTACAACTAGAAAGGAAATACAATAACTGAAATTAAAGCAGCAATTTCAATCAATCCACTGGATGTCCCACCTGAAGGGTGGGTACAGATAGCCTTCTTAACTCCATGGGTCCAGCCGTTCGCTCCGTGTATGTCTCGCCCAGTGGTCAACCTCCAGGTACAGACTTACTCCACAAGCCTCCACCATGATCCGCGTTGTCCGTCGTCTTCATCCAACACAACGTTGTGCGGGCATAGCCCATGTAGGGGTGAGTATAAGCTACTCATTAGGGACCCCGAGACCCACCGAAGGTCTCCCAAATTCCACAAAAGTTAATCCCCAATAGAAATATATAATCATGAAGTAAAAAACCACACTATTTAGGTATATTTCCATACATATACCTAAGTCATCAATTCCCGTTCGACTCCAACATCCGAGCCCAAGTTCGATCACGTTCACAAAGGAGTACAGCCCAATCCACACAGGATAACATAACCCAATCCACATAGGAAAGAACGCCAATCATATCGAAGATAATGATTGAAAGTCAAGACTTAGCTCAAACCAGGATTAAAATCATGATGTCGAAACCATAGCTATTGGGGAAACTCCTCCTCTATCGAGTACAGTGGGCCTGCCGGTATAACCAAATGCTTCCCATCAACCTTGGACTGCCGTAGTACTCCACCTGTTGCTACAACCAAGCACTTCCCACCATGGTTCTGCCTCTACAAATAAGCGCTCCCCCTCATAGCCTCCATAGGTACTCCTTCTGTTGAGTACCGCGGGTCTGCCACTACAAACAAGTGCTCCACCGCCGTGGGTCTGCCGCTACAACCAAGCGCTCCCCACTGGGCTATCCAAAACACACCAAGTCGATCGATCAGTAGTCATCAAGTCTCATCCAGCTCTAGGGTTTCGTAATGATTGAAAGTACTGTAGTCGTCACCGTCGAACCCACGGAAGATTCCCGTACGAAAGTCATCATCCTCAGAGCCGGCTCTAGGGTTTCTGCACACAGCACAATCATTCCGGGAGGGTCCAGTTCACGAGCCAAAAGGTTGATACATCAATTGACACGTATTCCGAAGTTGATGTATCCCAATGTTCTGTCTCATCAAAAGGAAAACAACGCAACAGACGGCACGTCAATCAGACGCCCGGTCCGAGAGTTATTGGCTTTTTCTTCCCAGGGGACCAGTTGGTTTTCAAGTCAAACCATCATGACCGCACTCCAGATGTGTCCAATCCTCAAGAGAAGTACAACGAAAGTTCTTTCTCACTAAGAGAAATCCAAAAAAGTCCACGGCACGTCAATCGGACGCCCGGAGCTCAAGTTATAAGAGTTTCCAATCTGAGGGCCCGGTTAGTTTCGCGTTCGAACGAACCTGACCATACCTAAAGTTCTCCTAAACATTGACTGTGATATACCAAAATGACTGCCTCGATCCAAGGATCACATCACAACTGATGGTGCATCGATCGTAGGTACATAGCCCATGATATGGGTAAAAGACCAGAAGTAGTCTGAAAAAGGGGGGTCTGGGCCCGGACCGACCCGGCCCAACCCCCCCCAGGAGCGGCCCAAATCGGGTCGACCCGAATGGGGTCTGGGTCCAGCCCATTAGGGCGCAGCCCGGCCCGGTGCGGCCGGTCCGGCCCGGGGCGGCTCGGTGCTGGCCGAGCGGCCGTGTAAATGGGGCGCAACCCCCTTGATTGGAGTCGCGTACCCAGTGTGGGGGGCCGCTCCTTGCCAGTGGACGCGGCCCAGCGTCGTGTCGTCCTGGGTCCCGTGTGGTCGTGGGACCAGCCGCCTACCGCCGCAGCTTCAGCCACGACGGTCCATCCCGGCGGCCCGTCGGGCGCTGCCACCTCCTGGCGGCCGGCCGGTGCCGGCCGCCACCTCCGGCATCCGGTGCCGCCGTGCCGGCGACCTGCACCGCCAAAGAATTCTGCGGGCCACCGGAGTTGCTTCGGTGGTCCGTTTTAGATTCCTTCTATGCCGACGTTTACCTTGGGTCTCAAACATTACTGTGGAATCATCAAACCGCCTCTGAAGCCCGTTCTGTCAATGCCCATCGATCCGCCTTCAAATAAAAAATCTACAGAGCCTTCAAATCGCCGCAACAGCACCACACTTCTTCGTCCGTTCTTCATTGTTTCCTAACAGTGCCATTGCACAGCGCCGCCTATGCTCGTGATGCAACAAGTACAACCAACAAAAGGGGGAGGAGGGTCAGCCATGTTCGTGCGGTACGACCTCCTCCCGTTATTATGATAACAGGCGGCCCAAACGACTATCAACAATTTAAACAAAGGCCAAGGAAATAATCAATATAATTTAAATTAAACCAAACCCCCTACCTTAATGAAAACGTTGAACGAAGGTTTGTCACGGGGAAGGGACATCGCGGAAGACGTCATCACGGAAGAAGGATCGTCAATGTCGCGGTACTCGGCATCGTGGCGTCGATCTCTGAGGAACTTGCGTTCTTTGTCGCCCTTCTTCGGAGGTCGGAGTTCTTCGTTGGCGATGGTGCGTTCTTCGCGTTCTTTAAGGGGGAAGATGAAGATTCCAATACTTGGGATCTCCTCTTCAAATCCTCCTCGCACAACAAAACCCATAATAAAATAAGGCTTTTCTTTATTTTATTTCTCAAGACAACTGTTTTTGAAATTCAAAAACAGATCACGATTTAATTATTGAGCATTGACCAATTAAAGTGGCGTTTAATAATTAGTTAAACGCGAGAGTTGACTTGGCATTTAAGAGGGGGGTGTGGGTGAGTTACCAAATTTAATGCACGTGGAATGTAAAAGGAAATAAAGGGGTGGGGATCGTGTGGGACCCACCTCACTAATATGCTACCCAGGAGTTAGGATATCAGTGGGTCCCACTCCAACCGCCAGGTCTAGATTTACACTACATAGAATAAAAATAAATTGGTTGCACCATTTTATTTTTATTATTTACTTAACCCAAAATTTGAATAACCTCACCCAAGAAAACACAACTCCGAAAAAGATGTTCCTAAGCAATTACCGGCATTGCGGTTCCATTGGTGCCCTCAAATTTTGATTCTGAGCACCAGTTCAAAAGTTAGGAAAACTCGCTCGTTCGTTTACTGAATGTACCCGAGCTAAATATCAGAAATTGATTTTGGGCACACCAGGCCTCGGAATCAGGTGTCGTCAGACACTGTGTTGTTGTAAAATTCCAAAGAAAATTATGAAAAAAAATTCCTTGAATTTTACGGGTCTTTACACAGATAAATAAAAAATACAATTTGTTGAGAGAAAGAGAGAGAAATTTGGACACGAAACTTCTGCAGCATAACAACTATATAACATGGTTTTAGAAAACATTTAAATGAGAATGTACAAGAATAAAACACTCATAAATAATTCATAATATAGTTTGCGTACACAATAATATAATGGTTGGATATTTGAAGGACATTCCACCTACAAAGAAAACATGAAAGAAAAGAGAAGACGCTATTTCTTTTACAAAAAATTAGGTAGCCTATTGGCGTCACTAAGAAATAAAAAGAATAAATTGATGGAAGAAGAAAGGTTATCTCGTCTTTTAGACATGAAATTTACAGTAATAATAATATATAAGAACATAAACCTACATAATAATATTAAAATAAGAAGCTATAACATAAATGAAGTCATGGCTTAAAGGTGGAGGTTGAAAGAATCCATTACGTTGAAGAGTAACTTCGAAATGGTGATGGTTGGGACCATGGGGGGCTTGATGGAACCTTGTGAGGACTTTTGGGGAGGTAAAAAGACTTCAAATTTGTTGAGAGGTTTTTTGGAATGAAATGAATGAGGTAATGGCTTTTTATAAATAGGAAAAGTGAGGGAATAAATTATTAATTTCCAAGGGACACCTCATCGGTGGTATTTGAAAAACCATAGGCTTTCCCATGGTATTTTCCCATGGTATTGGCCACTTGGGAGACCTTATAACATATATTACTATTCAAAATTCGACCAGATTTATTACATCAGATTACATCATCAATGATTTCATTAAACACTGGAAACTCAAAACTGCATTTTTACTATTCACTAAAAATTTAACTGTTATAAAAAAATCAAAAAAAATTACCCTAACCTAATATCAATGCTCTGAATTCAAAAATGAACTCAATTTAATGAAAATAATTTTTTAAAATATATTTAATTTAATTTTTAAATATAATAATAATTTATTAGAAAAAATCTAAAACTGTAACTTATTTTGTAACACCTTGAAAAAGTAATCAAGGTCCCATAAAATTATTGTATAACCATAAGACAATAAAATAACAATTTATGATTAAATTTTATGAAAATAAATTTTCAATCAAAATATTATATTAATTTTAAAATTGTAAATAATGTTTTTATTACTTTCAAAAATAAAAAAACATATACTATGATCATTTTTTCACTTTTAAGATGCCTAAATTGTATTTATACATTAAGGGGTGATGTTTCTATTTCTTTCCAATTTACTATTCATTACTATTCATAATGGAATATTAATATTCATACTTTACAATTCACCAAAAATTAAGTTGATAATATTAGACTCGAAATTTCTTACTGGTCACAATTTTCGAAGACTATTTTCTAAATATAATTTCACATTAATAACTATTTAAAGTTTACAATAATATTTTAAACACCCCTTTTTCCAAAATTCATCAATAATATATAATTTCATCTTGTATTTATCTAGAAATTTAAAATTCACATGTTTAACATAATAAGAAATAACAATTTTATTTATACAAAAAGATTACAAAAATTATCTAAGGCCTCGTTACATAGCCCCTTCTAACACCTATATAGGACCTAAGTGTAAAGTGTGATATGGTGATATAATCCTGGGGTGGCTAGAACAATATTTCACAAGTTGTGATTTCTATCTACTTGAACTTCTCCCTTAGGTGATTTTGTTAAAGATTTGTATGTTGAAGTTTGGCTTTGTCTTGGTCCAGAGCAATGCCTAATGATGCTACCTCCTTCCCAAGCTCTGACAGATGGGCTTTATATGGCACGAGTCTACTGGATGAGGCCATTGACTCTTCTTTCTATATAAATTATCCATGATCACTTGTATTTATAAACAATAATTGTAACATAATGAGTTTTGTTTCCAATAGTCATATTGACCAATGGTCATATAATAGTCAAAACCCAATGGTCTCATTTAATTATACTCACTTAATTAATTAAAGGATATACTTTTGTAGGGTATAAAATTATATAACACAAAAATTTAGGAAAAATATTATTCAAAATATTGGGTCGTTACATTCTTCCTCCCTTAAGAAATTTCGTACCTAAAATTTTAACTCGTATCCTAAGAAGAGAAAAGGTGTGGGTACTTCTACCTCATAGACTCCTCTAGTTCCCATGTGGCTTCTTCACATTTTTGGTTCCTCCAAAAAACCATAATAAGGTGGTTAGTCTTGTTGCATAGATCCTTGTCTCTACGATCCAATCTCTCCACTGGATGCTCCTCATAAGAAAGGTCATGTTCCAGTTGTACCACCTCTGGATTTAGTACATGTGAAGGGTTATGTAAGAAGTTCCTCAAGAGGGAAACGAGGAATACTTCATGAACTTTTGCTAGATTTGGAGGAAGTTCAAGCTGATAGGCCACTGCTCCTATGTGATAAAGGATTTCTGAAACACCCCAAGATTCCACTGTATGTTTCCCTTTGAATAATGTAATATCTTGTGTTGTATGAAACTTTAAGATTATAAAACATCATGACCAATTAAACTAGCCGATATAAATAGTAATACCCACTATTTGAATTTTTTTAAATTTTATCTTTCAAAATGGACTTAATTTTAGGGTTGAAGAAATCGAAATTATCTTAGGGTGATTTTTTTGTATTTTTCTGAAAACATTTATTTTTTGATGAATGGTGAAAAATACTAAATTTTAATTAAAAACATCTTTTTTAATGAAAATAATTTATATTGAAAAATTATAATATTGACTGTTTTTTAAGAATAATTAGATTATATTTTTACCATTTAATCAAATTTTGGTAATTGGATGTAATTTCACATTTAAACTGGACATAAAAAAGGGTCAATATTTTGATAGTTATTATTTCCTAAAAACACGTTTTTTGTTTTGACAACGGTAATTAATTTTAAATTAATCTCATCCACTTAGGTGTTTTTAATTTAGGACAATGGATTCCATATTTAGATTCAAGAGGTCAAAATTGTCCAAATATTTATCTTTTATTTTTAGACATTTTCAAAAATTACTTCGAGAAATATTATATTTACCATGGTTAAAGGGTAAATTCTGTAAATAAGGGTAAAAAATAATAATTCTATTATAAAATTAAATTACACTAACACATGTTCTAACACTATTGGATGATACATTTTCGACCATGTCCATCCTTGTGTCTATTTGGGAACCCCATTGAGCAACTTGTATGTGAAAATGACACTTTATATTAATTAAGTTAAAGTAAATTCAAAAATGACATAAGAATATATCTTTTAGTAAAACAATTTTTACAATGGGTTATATATGTTATATTCTCAACTATAAATATTAATTAGAAATATAAAAATATTTCTTACATAATTTTATTTTATTTATAATTTTTAGACATTTAATATTTAAATTTATTTATGACACAATGATGATGCAGTATTTTCCTTATTAATGAAAAAATCAAATAAATGGTATTATAGATGTTAAAATAAATATAATTAGAAAGTTTCAATGGAATACAAGAATTTTATAGACTAATGTGACATGTTATGATTTATGAAATGAGTTTTTTTAAGTAATAATGTTGTTATGAATTTCGCAAAAACAAAATACCAAATAGTGTCAAAATTGACAAAAAAAGATTTCTTAAAACCAATATTATATTATTAATTAATATTTTTTTCTTAAAAATATATGGTTAGGCCAAATTTCATAAATAATATTATATATGTCATTAATTAAACACTTGATTTTCTCTTGGATGTTTATAGTAAATTTATTAAACATATAATATAAAAATACGAAGTGACATGGTAAAAGTCGAACTATCTAATTAAGAGTTAATATTAAATGATAAAGTTAATATAGTGAAGCAAACCATTCTAAAAACTATTGGTTGAGTGTTTTTAGACCTATCCCCACCTTATAAATTAATTAATTAATTTAGGAGGCATTATAAACCAAAAATTATTTTATTATAAAACAATATTTAAATCTTTTCCCAAGGTGCCCCTCACCCCTCTTATAAATGGGAACGTACCCTTCTCTCGAAATGACACCTTAAAAGACATTAGGCTCTAACAAACCCTGCCAAAATATCCTCCCAAATCTCATCCCTTCATCATAGAGGACTTAATTTAGTCATAAATTCATCATATGGATCCCTTTTTATCAAATCAAAAGGAAGAACCTGAAGAAGAGGTAACTATTTCATCGCCTCTTTCAAGTTCCTTTCTTTTTCCACATCCTCTTTCATTGTTTTTTCCATTATAAAATAATAACACCATTATATTATATATACAATGATGTTATTATAAATAGGTTATAACCATAATTATTATTCTATCCATCCTTTGAATGACATGTCACCATATGTTCGTACGTACGGCTTATCATCTCCACGTCGGGGTGTAGTTGTTATTCAAAACTTTATTATTTGGATGGGTATAATAAAGATTTATAAATCATGTAAATAATAAATATAACATTATAGTTACTCTTTATATATGATAAAACATCCAAATATATGTTATTATAATATAAAAATAATGATATTGTCGCTCGTGCGTACGTACGGATTATCGTCTCCACGAACACGATGAGATTCATTCCCCATCGTATCCATTCAAGACTAATCTTCATTTGATGATTAAAAATAATGTTTAAAGACTTATTATAAATCTGAATATGAATAATATACGTCATATACACAACAAACATAACTTATATAACAAATCATATAATGGAAAACAAATCAGTTAACATATGAAATGATGATACTACTCAAATATCATTAACAAAGCAATATTAGAATACCATATATGATATCATATGAATGTATATGGTTCTTTTATAATTTAATAACAGTGATTTCACCATTATACGAGAGTTTAACATACCCTTGACCAAGGAAAATAACAATGTAAGGGTTAATTTTACAATCTCTTCATTATTCGAGGTTGTTTGTACGTAATTATCTACTCAGACCTCTTTATCATCCACATCAACGATTATTAAAAAGGTATTTCATAAAATTTTTACTATTTAATAGACAATGGGTTAAAGTCATTTATACCCTTATTTGATCTTATATGTTTTAAAAGAATCTTTTCATCATTTTCCAAACAAGGTACTTTATGACCTTTTCTACAAAATTAAGGTAAATTTTTTTTTAACTTATATGGTGTGTGCAGCTATTTTCCACTATTATAACATTGTCAAAGCTTCCCATAAAATCTTATAAGTGTATTTCCATAACTAAATTTTATCTTTAATAATTACATGACTATTAAATGATTTCAAAATAGAAATATATATTTCTCTAAAAAAATTTTGATTTCATCTATGTCTATAACCATCGATGGATTTTAAGCTTGTATGAAGTTAATTTATTATGATACAAAACATTAATATTGTATTCATGGTTTTGTGATATGTTTGACTGTGGATGTGTTATTTTATACCAGTCATGGTTTATGGATAAATTATATACCTTTCTTATGCTAGTTTTAATATGAATTTTTATGTTATGTTTGAACCTTTTCATGAGAGAAATGCATTGGACTTAGTACGTGATGGGTGGAGCCTGCTATAAATCCTCAATGCATCAGTAGTTCTCATGAGACAAACCTGTGTCTTGGAAGAAGGCCTTGTAAAAAATCTTATTTGTAGTTTTGGCACAATGACTTGAAAATATAGTTACGAAGTTTGGAATTATGCATTCCATCATTATGAAAGTACCTATAGATATTTCATGTGATTATTCGACTAGTAGAATATCCATTTAAATAAGCAAATGGAATTATTTGATTTTTTTGCTATATTTTTCTGAAGTTCATGTATAAAAGGATTTTTTAGTCTTATGCATTTCCTTAAATGTTTATGGTTATTTATGAATGATTCTGATATATTTTAATCCTTAAAGATCATATAAGATAACCCATTTCTCTGTTTTATTTTTCCTAGGATGTGAAGAAGTATTTTATGACTGACCTACATGGATAGTCTCAGGGGATATGAGTGTGATTTATGGAAATAATTTTGTTTTAGTTTTTCATTTTATAATTTAATGTAAATATAATGAATGTATCTAATATATCCAAGGATACTAAACTGATCAGTCTTTCAAAAAATTATTTCCTTGTATCATGCCAATGTTTTGTAATAATTCACCAACCCTAGGTAACTGGGTTCAGGATGTTACAGTTGATATCAGATAAAGTCTAGTACAAACCTTGGATTTAGATAAATTCTAATTAGAGCACATTACCCTAAGATAGACTTTGAGGATTAATATATAATAACTTCCTATAATTTTAGTATTATAGATATTTTGTGATTTTTCCAAGAAGTACATCCATTTCTAGATACGAGAAGGTTGAGGTGGATTTGGCACAGATGTACCTAGGGGAAAAACCCAGAAACACCACTTTGAGCTCGACTCGAATGGGAACTGGTGAACGACAATGGGCCTTGCTGAACTCTTGGTTACGACACACCCAGGGGATATGCTTATGATAATTATCATTTTCATTAAAAACCATTATGAAGGGTTTATTAATATATACTTCCTCAAAGAAAACATTTTTATGATTATGGATTATATACATAAACTGTTTCGTTTATGTTAAGAGTTTTACTAGTTTGGAATTATGTATTTCGATTCATAAAGTAATCTACTTTATGCCATTATTTAGAAATGGCGCTTAGTGGAAGGAATGGAAGCCGTATCAACACACAGAATCCATGTAGTTATTTCCCTCCTAATCAAGATAATTATAGTGGAGATGGTGAAACAACTGGTTCTGAGCAACTAATCTCTTTACTGGGACAACTCACTCAGGTTATAAATAATAACCTTACCCATATGGAGATCCTTGATCCATAGTGTGGAGGATCAATGTTAGATCACTTCATGAGGAAAAACCCACCAACATTCAATGGGAGTACAAATCCATTAGTATCTGAGCAATGGATAAATTCCTTAGAGAAAACATTCCACGACTTAGGGAGTAGTGAAAGAGAAAAAGTTTTCATGGCAGTTTACCACCTCACTGGAGATGTTTATCAATGGTGGTCATTGATTCAAAACAAAAAGCAATATGATGAAGTATCCAATATGCAATGGAGGGAGTTTAATGATATTTTCATAGAAAAATAATTTCCTCCTAACCATCGTGCATATATGGAAAGTCAATTTCTAAGTCTTAGGCAAAATGAGGATGGGAATGTCGCAATGTATGAAGCTAACTTTACAAGGTTAGAAAGGAATTCAATAGATTATATATGTAACCCAAGAATAAAGATTTATCTTTATTTGATGGGTTAAAAATATTTCTCCATCGAGCATTACTATCATGATCGTTCTTGTCATTTGAAGACATTGTCTCATGTGCTATCAAGTCAAGAAAATGAATTATCTATGTCTTACGACTATAAAAAAATGTAAGAGAAGAAAATATCTGCTAATCACTATGGAAATGGAAATAAGGGGAAGAAGGTAAAAGTTAAATATCTATCTTGTAGTAAATGTGGGATGAAACACTTTAGTACCTGTCTGAAGGGAATGAGAGTATGTTATAAGTGTGGGGAAAAGGCCCCCAAACTCATGATTTCAAGGGGAAGAAAGAGGCTGTCAATGTTCAATGCTACAATTTTAGAGAAAAGGGGCATTATTCAAATGAATTTCCTAAGAGTCATGGAAAAATATCTCTGAAAAGGCCAAGGGATCAAGTCCAAGCATATTTTATCACTGCTGCTGAGGGTGAAGATACGAAAGACATAGTGGCATGTAATTTAATGGTTTCCTCAAGTTTTGAAAATTCTAAATTTGATTCCGGTTCATCGCATTGTTTCATATCTTCCCAGTTTTCAATGAAAATTAGATATTTCTAATTTTATTTAATAAGGTATTTGTCAGTCAAAAATCCTAAGAGAAATTGCAAAAATGTTTTTTGAAGCAGTCCTCGTTAGGGAATATAAATGTTCATTATCTGCTGATATAATCATCATACCCATGATTTAATTTGATATAATCCTCATTATGGATTGGCTTTTGAAACATGAGGAAAAAATTAGTTGTAAGAAGATGAAGGTTTCAATTTTTGACGACGATGATGAAGAACACCATATCATTAGACTATAATCGTCACCACCTAATTCTTACCTAGATCCACCCCCAGTAGCTCAAGTAAATTCAATTATTGGGGATAAAGAGAATGAAATAACAGTGGGTGAGGAGAAGAATGTTCAAATAGAGTATGTACCTATTGTGGAAGATTATGTTGATGTATTGCTAGAGGATTTACCTGGACAGCCTCTATAATGAGAAATTGACTTTTTCATTGATTTAAATCATGGTTCAAGGCCCATATCAGAGACCCCATATAGAATTTCCACTATGGAATTAGTGTAACTAAAGAAAAAACTAGAGGAATTGAGTAATAAGGGATTTAATTTACCTATTGTTTCTCTATGGGGAGCCCCTGTACTTTTTGTTAAGAAGAAATATGGATCTATGAGGTTGTACATTGACTACATGGAGATCAATGTATAATAATAAAGAACAAGTTTCCCCTACCACGCCTTGATTATTTATTAGACTAACTTCATAGAGATCATTATTTTTCAAAGAATAACCTTTAATCTGGATACCATCAGTTGTGGGTGAAGAAGGATGACATTCTGAAGACAACATTTCAAACCAGGTATGAGCACTATGAGTTTACAGTAATGCCTTTTGGATTGACTAATCCACCGTCTATCTTAATGGATCTAATGTATATGGTTTTCAAGGAATATCATGATGAGTTTGTAGTGGTATTTATTGATGATATCTTGGTATACTGCAAACGCTGTGACGATCATGAAAATCACTAGGGCATTATCCTGAAGACGCTTCGATGAAATGAATTATATGGGAATTTTAGTAAGTTTGAATTATAGATTCAAGAGACTGTTTATCTTGGCCATATTTTCTCTAAGGATGTAATATCTATTGATCCTTAAATGTGCATGGAAATTTAAGAATGGATAGCACCGATGAGTATAAATGATGTACGCAATTTTATTGGTTTAGTAGGTTATTATTGGCATTTCATCCAGAATCTTTCCCGATTGGCTAACCCATTAACCAAGATTACATGTAAAGGGGTTCAATTTGTTTGGATAAAAGTGTGTGAATAATGTTTTGAAGAAATGAATAGAATATTAGTCAATGCTTCTTTATTTATTCTACCATTGGGGAATGATGGGTTTGTTATTTATAGTGATGCTTCAATGAAAGGACTTGGTTGTGTCCTTATGAAGAATGATAGGGTTATTGCCTATGCACCACGATACCTAAAATTTCATGAGCAAAACTATCCTACTACTGATCTTTATTTATCATCTCTAATATTTGATTTAAATATATGGAGACATTATATCTATGTTGAAAAATGTGTGATTTATACTGATCAAGAGAGTTTGAAGTATATTTTCTCACTAAAAGAACTCAACATGAGGCAAAGGTTATGTATTGAACTACTCAAGGATTATGATTGCACAATGAACTACCACCTGAGGATGGCAAATAAGGTAGAATATGCTTTGAGTAGAAAGGATCATGAAGTTTGAATAAGATGTGAGTTGAAAAGGATCCTATATAAATGGATCTAGTAATGATTGATATGGGAATAACCATGGAAGGTGAAACATCATTGCTTTTTCAAACGGTTTCCAAAAAATAATTACAAGAACGTATAAAAATTTATCAGCTTGATGATGAGGAGATTTTAAAGAAGATTAATTCTTTGAATGATGGTAGATTGAGTGACTTCATATATGAAGATGGGATTTTAAATTTTGGGAAGTGACTTTGTGTTACTGATATACCTGATCTAAAAAGAGAAATATTGGTTGATGCTCATATATCCAACTTCTCTATACACCCTAGGAGCACAAAGATGTATAGAGATTTGATGGAACATTTTTGGTGGGACAACATGAAGAAGGATATTGGTGATTTTGTGTCTAGATGTATGGTTTTTCAATAAGTGAAAGTTAGAAGGAAATAGCCTGGAAGAGTCACCAACCTCTTCCCATACCTGAATGGAAATGAGATAATATTACAATGGAAATTGTCATGGGGCTACCAAGTACTCCTTGAAGGAATGATTTAATATGGGTCACTGTTGATCATCTTACCATGTTAGCACATTTTTTTTGTTATAAGAGAAGATTTACCACTTGAAAATTTAGCAAAACTGTATATTAATGGAGTTGTAAGCCTTCATGGAGTACCCCTATCAATTGTTCTTGATTGTTATCCACATTTTACATCAAGATTTTGGAATGTCTTTAGAAACCTAGGATAATAAACTTCGTTTGAGCAATTCCTACCACCCACAAACTGATACACAATCATAATGGACTATTCAAACCTTTTAAGACATGTTGAGATCTTTTTCACTTGAATTTCATGGTATGTGGGATCAATATTTACCTCTAGTGGAATATTCTTATGACAATATCTTCCATTCAAGTATTTAGATGACACCATATAAAGAATTATACATTTACAGATTTCTTACACCAACTTTTTGGGATGATGTTGGTGAATGAAAATTCATAGGCCCATAACCTATTGAAGAAATGATATAAAAGGTGACGGTAATCCAAACCCACATCAAATCATATCAAAGTAGGCAGAAGAGCTATGCTGATATCCAAAGGAAGGATTTGGAATATCATATAAGAGATAATGTTTTTTTGAAGGTATCTCCATGGAAGGGAATTATATGATTCGGTACGAAGGGTAAATTGAGTCCCTGGTATATCAGATCTTTCAAAATTCTAGAACGAATTAGGGTTGTATCTCATTATTTGGAAATGCCTACAAGTCTGTCCAATGTTCATGATGTGTTTTATGTATCCCTATTGAGAAAATACATGCCTGGCCTAATGCATGTACTTACCTATGAGGAATTAGAACTGGAACCCAATCTGTCTTATTGTGAAGAGCATATCAAGTTTCTTGATACAGGATAACTAGTGTTGAGAAATAGGGTGACTCATTTGGTAAAACTTCTATGGAGAAACCATAAAATAGAAAAGTCAATGTGGGAACCCGAGGAACATAAGATGAAGAACCACCTGAATATTTTTATGTAGTAATATTCTAGAAATTTAAAGGAATAAATTATTTGAAGGAGGGGATAATGTAACACCACAAGCATCCATGGTACATTTCCCTTTGAATAATGAAATAGCTTGCGTTGTATGCAACATCGAGATTCTAACACATCACGACTAATCAAACTAGCAGTGATGAATAGTAATACCCAAATATTAAAATTTTAATAATTTTATCTTTCAAAATGGACTTCATTTTTGGGTTTGTAATTCCCATGTTTTCTTGTGGTAAATTTTTGGTATTTTTCTAAAAACATTAAGGTTTTGATGAATAGTGAAAAATAATAAATTTTACTTAAAAACAACTTTTTATCAAAATAATTTATAGTGATAAATTGTAATATTGATTGGTTTTTAAGTATAATTATATTATATTTTTTCCAGTTAATCCAATTTTGGTCATTGGACGTAGTTTTACATCTAAACTGGACATATGAAAAAGTCAATCTTTTGATAGTTAATATTTCTTAAAAACACAATTTTTATTTTAACAATGAGAATTAATTTTATTTTAATTTCTGCCACTTCTGTGTTTTGAATATAGAAAAAAGGATTCCATATTTAGAATCATGATATCCAAATTGTGTAAATAGTTAAATTTTATTTGTAGTCATTTTGAATAGTCACTTTAGTAAATATTTTATTTACCATGGTTAAAGGGTAAATCCGATAAATAAGGGTAAACAAAATAATATTATAATAATATTAAATTACACTAACACGTGTTCTAAACCTATTAGTGGATGCATTTACGACCATGGTCATCTTTGTGTCTATTTGGGACCCCATGGAGCCACTTGTAAGTGATAATGACACTTAATATTAATTTAGTTAATGTAAATACAAAAACGACTTAAGCATATACGTTTTAAAAAAAAATCACATAGGGTTATATATGTTATCTCTTAGAATATAAACCTTAATTAGAAATATAAAAATATTTCCTACATAATGGTATTTTATTTATAATTTTTAGGTACTGAATAATTAAATTTATTTATGACACAATGATGATGCAGTATTTTCCTTATTAATGAATGAATAACATAAATTGTATTATAGATATTAAAATAAATATAATTTGAAAGTTTTTATGCCATCCAAGAATTTTATATGTTAATTTGACATGTTAGTATTGATTAAATATTTTTTTTCAAAGTAATAATGCTGTTATAAATTTAGCAAAAACAAAATACCATATAGTGTCAAAATTGACATAAAAGGGTTTTTAAAACAAATATTATATTAATAATTGATATTCTATTCATAAAAATCTAAGGATTGGCCAAAGGACTAAAATAATATTATATATGTCATTAATGAACCCATTGAGGTTCTCTTTGTGGTTTATATTAAATTTATTAACAATATAGTATAAAAATACAAACAGACGTGGTAAATGTCAAACTATCTAACTAATAGTTAAATCTAAAATATAAAGTTAATATAGTGACCGAAACTGGTCTAAACCCTATATTTTGAGTGGTTTTTGACCCATACCCACCTTATCTATTAAATAATTCATTTTGGAGCCATTAAAAACCGATAATGGTTTTATTATATACTAATATTTCAATCTTTTCCTAAGGTGCCCCTCACTCCTCTTATAAAAGGGAACTCCCCCTACTCTCAAATTCACACCATAAAAGCCATTAGGCTCAGCCAACCCTGGCCCACTTATCCTCCTAACTCCCACCTTCATCATAGAGGCCTTCCTTTAGTCATAAAGCAAACCTATGGAGCCTTTATTGTCAAATCAAAAGGAAGAACCCGAAGAAGAAGTAAATATTTCATAAACTCTTTCAGGTTTTATTATTCTTCCACTTCCACTTTCATTGTTGTTTCTATTGAAAAATAATAAATCCAGTATCTTCTATATACTGTGATATTATTATAAATATGTTACAACCATGTTCATTATTCTATATATCCTTTTAATGACATGTCACTATACATGCGTATGTACGGATTACTGTCTCTAAGTCGTGGTGTAGTTGTTATTCAATACATCACTATTTGGATTGGTATAATAATGATGTATAATTGATGTAAATAATAAATATAACATTATAATTATTCTTTATATATAATATACCAACCAATTATATATTATTTTAATAACTAATGAATGATATTGTCGCACGTGTGTACGTACTGATTACCGTCTCCACGAACATGATTAGATTCATTATCCATCGTATCCATTCAAGACTAATTTTCATTTTATGATTAGAAATAATGTATGATGACTTTATATCATTATGAATATGATTAAGATAAATCATTTCCACAAAAAACATTACTTACATAACAAATTATATAAAGTAAAATGATTCAGTTAACACCCAAAACGATGATACTAATGAAATATCATTAACAAAGCAATATTATAAGATCATATATGATATCATATTAATGTATGTTGTTCTTGTATAACTTAATAACAATGATTTCAAAATTATACGGAGGTTAACCTGCTGTTCACCAATGAAAAGAACAAGGTAAGGGTTAATTTCACATTCTCTTCATTATCCAAGGATGTTTATACGTAATTATATATTGGGACCTCATTACAATCCACATCCATGCTTCTTAAAAATGTATTTAATTTTTTTTACTATTTACTAAGAAATGGGTTAAAGTCATTTATAACCTTATTTGACCTTATATGTTTTGGAAGGAATCTTTCCGTCGTTTTCCAAACAAGGTACTTTATGACCTTTTCGACAAATTTAAGGTAAGAATGTTTTTTAACTTATACAGCGGGTGTGGCTATTTTACGCCATTATAAAATTGTTGATGATTCCATTACAAGATTGTAAGAATATTTTCAAAAATAAATGTTTTCATTTAAAATTACAAAAATATTAAATGATATCAAAATATAAAGAGGTATTTCTCCAAAAAACAATTATTTCTTCTATGTCAACATCCTTTGATAGATTTTAAGCATATTTGAAGTTACTTTATTATGATAAAAAACATCCATTTTTTATTAAAACTTTTGTGATATGTATGACTATGGATGTTTTATTTTATACCATTCGTGGTTTATGGATAAATTGTTGGCATTTCATATACTAATTTTAATACAAATGTTTATGTTAGGTTTAAACCTTTTCATATGAGGATTGCAATGGACATAGTAAGTGATAGGTGAAGCCTGCTATAGCTCCCCGATTAATTGGTAGGTCTCATGAGACCCATTACTGTCTTGGCACAAGTCCTTCCCAAAATATCATTTGTAGGCTTGGCACAAGGCCTTGACTATGTGGTTATGAAGTCCGGAATTTTGTATTGCATCATTATGAAAGTGGCCATTGATATTGCATGAGATTATCCGACAAGTGAAATATCCATGTGAATATGTAAATGGACTTATTTGATTTTATATTTTCCATATTTTTCGGATGTTCAAGATGAAAAGGCTATTGTTTTAGTCTTATACATTTCCTTAAATGTATATTCTTATTTATTAAAGTTTTCTGCTATATTTTTATACTTACAGAGCATTTGAGATCACCACTTTATATGTTTTGTTTTTCCTAGGATGTGACGAAGTAAGTAGGGATAATATGAAGGGATATGAGTGTGATCTATTGAAATAATGTTGTTTTAGTTTTTCATTTTATAATGTAATGAAAAACATATGGATGTATCTTGTATTTCCAAGGCTACACAACTGATCAGTATTTCAGGACATGATTTCCTTGTATCATGCCAATGTTATTTAATAATGCACCGACTCTTGGTACCTAGGGTTGGGGTGTTATAATTTCCTCGGGGCCAATGTACCTATGGTTGAGCTTCCCTTTCTTCTCAAACCTCCTAACTCTCTTTCAAGGTGAAATTCAAATAAATACATTGTCACCCACATCCAACTCCAAGTCCCTTCGACAGTTGATGGCATTGCTCATCTACCGACTCTGAGCAGTCTTAATATGTTGTTGGATGGTGTGGAATTTTTTGGTCATCTCTTACATAGGATCTGGCCCAAGAATATTTCACTCACAAGATTCATCCCAAAAATTAGGTGTTCTACAACGCTTCCCATATAGGGATTCAAAGGTTTCCATTTGAATGCTCGAGTTGGAGCTGTTGTTGTAAGAGAACACAACTAAAGGGATATATTGATCTCATACACCATTAAATTACATTGAGAATGTTCTCACCATATCCTCGAGTGTTTCAATAGTCCTTTCATATTGGCCATCATTTTGGGGGTGATAGGTCATACTGAAATTCTATTTAGTGATCAGAGCATGTTGAATACTTCTCTAGAATTTTGATGGGAACCTTGGATCATGATCAGATACGATAGACAGTGGAACTCCATGCAGCCATACTACATCAATAATCTAAATCCTGGTAACTTAATCAAGAGCAAAATCATTCAGAATTGAGATACAGTGGCCGGTCTTGGTGAGACGGTCCATAATAACCAATATCGCATTCTTTCCTTTTGATGTTCTCAAGAGATTAGTGATGAAGTCCATAGTGATATTGTACCAATTCCATCCTGGTATGGGTAGTGTTTTCAATACCCCTTTAAGACATTATCGCTCTTCCTTCACTTGCTGACATTCTAATCACCTTGATGTGTAGTTAACAATCTCCATTCTCATATTATTCCACCAATAATGATCACAAACATCCCTATACATTTTTGTTCCTCTTGTATGTCTAGAGAAGTTAGAGTTATGAGCTTCATCCATCAACTCCTTTATTTCTGGAATATATGGAACACATAGCCTTGTACAAAATTTGAGTACAAATTATTGACCAATATTGAACTAAAGAAACATCCCATCCTTCTTAACCTTAAATTTCTTTTGTAACAAAGGATTTTTTTCAATGATTTCTAGATCTTCTCTGGTAATGACAGTTGAGAAACCATTTGGGTTAGGGTTGATGATGTTCCTTCTCTAACAATTCCCATGTCCATATTTACTATGTCATTGATCAAAGGATCTATTTGAATCCTCAACATGGAAAGAAAAACTGGGCCTTTCAGGCTTAATGAATCAACAACTATTTTTCTCTCTTCTTGGGTCATAATGAATTGAACAATCATAGACATTGAGATGTTCCAAACATCTCCACTATCTCATGTCTAATTCATTTTGTGTTAAAATATACTTCAAACATTGATGTACTATGTATATATCACATTTGTCAACATAAAGAAAATGCCTCCATATCTTTAGAGCAATAAGGACTGCAGCCAACTCCATATCATGCGTAGGATAGTTCTGCTCAAGTGTTTTCAACTGTCAAGATGCATAAGTAATGAATTCGTCATTTTTCATGAGAATGTGCCAATGAAATTTCACAGACGTATCTCTAAAAATTATCATTATCCACATGAGGTAAGAGATAAACCAGGTGTTGTAAACAATATCTTCTTAAGCTCTTGGAAACATTCCTCAAACTACTTTTTCTATATTAACATGACCCCTTTTCGAGTTAACATGGTTTATAAATTAAAATGGCATGTTTTTTTTCAGAATCCTCTTATAATATTCCGCTAGTCGAAGAAAACTATGAATCTCAGTTATTTTTGTAGGCTAAGAAAACTCCGCTAAAATATTTTTCTTTGTAGGGTCAACTATGATTCCTTTATTTGTAACAATGTTCCACATGAAATCAACTTGTGGTAACTATAATTCATATTTTCTATACATCCCAAAAATCCTCTCCTTCCATAGAGTTTGAAAAATAACCCTTAGATGATCCTCATGCGCCTCGTGACTTTTAGAATATATCAGAATATCATCAATAAAAACTACCACAAAGTTGTAAAAGTAGTCATTCAAGACACTATACATCAAATCCATAAAAATTACTGGTGCATTAGTTAGTACAAAAGGCATAACAAAAAACTCATAATGCACATATCTAGATCAGAAGGATGTTTTTTTAATATCTTCTTTATTCACCCTCAATTAATAATAACCAGATCAATGAACTATCTTAGAGAATAATTGAGCCCCACAAAGTTGGTCAAATAATTTATCAATACATGGAAGTGTGTATTTATTCTTCACTGTGATACCATTCAGTTCTCTATAATCAATGCATAGCTGCATTGATACATCCTTCTTTTTCCTAAAGAGAAATGGAACTCCCTAAGGAGACACACTCGGTCAGAAAAAACCATTATCCAAAAGATATTGGAGTTGTTTTTTTAACTCCTCCATCTCCACATTTCCCATTCTATATGGGGTCTTTGATATCATATGGGATCCAGGTTTGAGTTCAATGGATAACCCTACCTTTCTTTCAAGGGGAGGTTCGGGTAACTCCTCGGGAAATACATAAAAATATTTGAGGATGATGGGGACATTTTCTATCCTCAAACTCTCATTTCCTTCTCCTTCTTCACTGATAAACTCTATAAAGAAGGATATATGAGGTTCTTAAAGAAAAATATTGGGTCGAGATATCTCTCCTTGGAAGATAACTATAGGTTTTCCATTTAGGGCTAATGAGATTTCCTTGCTTCTGTATTTGATCTTAGCATTATATTTTGAGAGCCAGTCCATCCCTCGTATAATGTCTAATTTCACCATGGTAATGACTAATATATTTTTGATAAGTTTTTTCTCACTAAAGTAAATACTAGAGTTTTTAAACACTGATGATGCCTGGATAATCCCCCCAGGAGTCGGGATTGACAACTGTACATTTAGAAAATTAGGTGTTGATTCTAAATTCCTTGCAAACATGGTAAAAATAATGGAATGTGTAAAACCAGTATCAATCAACATACTTTATAGATTTGAGAGAACAACAAGAGTTCTTGCTACCATATCATTCAGAGCTTCAACTTCAGATTTTGTGTTATAAGAAGCACGACCTTGCTCCCTTGTCCTCTATTGAGGCAGATGGTGGATCCCCTCTGCAGCCCTCGGATTTGGACAGTTATTGAAAAAGTGACCATGTGGTCCACACATAAATCATTGGACATCAGGTAGGTCCTTCACCATTTTACCCTTGTCTTTAGTGTTTCTAAGATGAGGTTTCACCTCACTATGATAATTCCTTGCAATATAGCCTCTATTCCACACTTGTAGCGTTTCATGCTCCCTAGCAGGCAGTTCCCCGAATGATTCTTCCCACATTTATTAAATGTGGGATGTTTCACATGCTTGCCTCTTCTTCCCTAGTCAAATATCTTCCCAAAAATGGGCTCCATTGATCACTTATTGTCATTAGATTTATGAGACCCCTGTGTCTCACCAAACTCTAGCATTGATTTCATCGTACTTCGAGCAATCTCATCGTAGCTATCATATTCTCGGCTGGATAAAATCATCTGTAGATGAGGTCTCAGTCCACCAAAGAATCTGTCAACCTTACCATTTGTCTCCATGACAAAGCTAGAGGTGTAACATAAAAGCCATGTGATGTTCATCTCATTGCTTCCCATAGATTCATTCATTCTTTTTCAGCTCGAGAATCATCTTCTCCATTCTTGTTCTCATCGATCGAGGGATATAATTGTTGATGAATATACCTATGAACTCTTCCCACTCAGTATTTTCAACTTCCACTCTTGGCCTTGTCTTTTTAATAGTTTCCCACCACTAATCGACTTCTCCCTCTAAGTGATAGGTAGCCATGGTAACCTTCTATTTTTCAAAACATCAGAGCATAGAAAAGATCTTCTCTATAGAGATGATCCACTGTTCCACAATCAATGGGTCGGTAGATCCAATAAATTTTGGAGGTCATTGATGCATAATGGATTCAACATAATGTTGTTCCCTTAATGGTGATATTGGTCTCCCAGCTTGATTCATGTTATTTCCCATAACAAGAGTTAGTTGGTTCATCATTCGCATGAATGTTTCCATTTTGGCTTCCATCAGAGGGTCGTTAGCACATGGTCCATTGCGGTCACTATTTGCACGGTTCCTCCTATTTCCTGATATTTTCTAAAATAATAAAAACATATTGAGAAACTTATTTTACTTATGAATATTTTAACAATAACGGATTTATTTCATAAAACATCATGCTTTAAATAATTACATTTCTCTATAAATCCTTCATCATGATTCATAAAAATCTTATGATTAACCAATCATATCCCCGATTAGTGTCATAACCAAGACTGAAAAAAGGAATGTTTTCATATACCAGGATACCCCGGGTCGAGCCCGAAACTCCTTTTTAGATTTTTCACTCCTACGTACATCTGTTCCAAAGCCGCCTTTACCTGCTCATATCTAGACAGGGATGTATTTTCTTGATAAACTGCTTACTCAATACTCATCAAAATACCAGGAAGTATTACTATATTAAAAATTTCTATAGGGTTCTTCCTAATGTTTTCACAGCCTAATTACCATAAAAACAAAACTATCCTTTGATACCATCTATGGAATCCCGCCTTTTTATTACATAACATTTCATTACATTTTCCAAATTGAGGATCTTTAAAGTCTAGTGTCATGGAAACCAGGAACATAAAACATGAAAACCTAGAACATTATTCTAATTCACATGTAGGGAATCATCATAAGTTATTATTGAGTAAAATTATTGCATCTTATATCCTACAGACATATATATAAGGAATGGGTGAGCAGAAGGCCCAGTATGGAAAGCAAGGGAATCAGTTTACTTGTGATATCAATAAGAACTTAACAAAATACATAAAGACATGAGAAATTGAAGTAGAGTAGTTTAATAATGAAACGAACATGTACTATAACTTGAATATGTGGCAAAAACATTTAATTTAGACATTCATGAACATATCACCAAGGTTCATCCCCATGGTGTCATGAAAATTACAAAGGTTATTCAATAAGGTATCATGAAACTTGCCATCCCTAGAGATTAATTTATAAACCCAATACATTAGATCACTATCAGGGAGAACCCTTGATATGTTTTTATTTTCATGTTATCCACATAGATCATAATCATACATTTCAAAAATAACACATTGTGAGTAAAAAAAATAGGTTTCACTTCAAAATCATGATGTTTTAAAATTGCCTAAAAATAAGATCAGAATGTCATTTATAAACCATGTAAAGGAAGTGAGGGTTATATGTATGTCAAATAAAAAATCAAATATTCCTTATTTAAGTATTTATTATCACCCATATAAATTAAATAGGTCTTGGTATTCACATAAATAAATAATATAATTCATGAGAGAAAGGGAGAGAAATTTTGAGATGAAATTTCTACAACATAATGACTATATAAAAAGGTTTTAAAAAACATTGAATATAGAGGGGAAAAGGGTCAACCACTAATAAATAATTCATAATACAGTATGGATGGATAACAAGATCATGGTATGTATATTTGAATGACATACCACAAGGAAAAATACTTTAAAGAAAAGAGAAGAGATTATTTCTTTTACGAAAAATTATACAACCTAACGACGGCGCTAAAAAATTAAGAAAATAAATCAATGAGATTGGAAAGGGTCTCTCATCATTTAGACATGAAATGGAAAGTAATAAGAATATATAAGAACATACCACCAACATAAAAAGATGGATACTAGAAGCCACAACTTAAGTGAAGTCATGACTTAAAGGGGGAGGGTGAAAGAAACCCTTACCATGAAGAGTAACATCAAACGCATGATGGTTGGGACCACATGGGGCTTAAGGGAACCTTGGGAAGACTAATTGGGAGGTAAAAAGACTAGAAATTTTTTGAGAGGGATTTTGGAATGAAATTAATGAGGTAATGGATCGGTATTTATAGGAAAAGTGAGGGAATAAATTATTAATTTCTAAGGGACACCTCATCGGTGGTATTTTCAAAACCATGGGCTTGCCATGGTATTTCCCCTTGGTATTGGCCACTTGGGGAACCTCCTAAAATATATCAATATTCACATGTCGACCATATTTATTACATCAATGATGTCATTAAACACCCGAAACTCAAAACTGTATTTTTACTATTCACCAAAAATTCAACTCCTACAGAAAAATCCCAAAAATTTACCCTAACATATTATCAATGCTCTGAATTGAAAATGTACTCCATTTTTTGAAAATATTTTTTTTAAATGATTTTTAATTTAATTTTTAAATAAAATCATTATTTATTCAAGAAAACAACTCTAAAACTATATCTTATTTTGTAACACCATGAAAAAGTAATCAAAGTCCCATAAAATTATCATCTAATAATAAGACAATAAAGTATTAATTAATGATTTGTTTTAATGAAAATACATTTTCTTTTTAAATTATTAAATTAATTTTTAAATTGAAAATAAAATTGTTATGGCCTATAAAGATAACAAATATTATACTATGATCATTTTTTTCACTTTTAAGATGTCTAAATTGTATTTATACATTCATTGGTGATGTTTCTATTTTTTGTCCAATTTACTATTCATTACTATTCATAAAAATTCATAAGGTTATATTACTATTCATACATTACTATTCAAGCAAAAATATGTTGATCTTATTAGACCCTGAATTTCCTACTTGTCACAATTATAGAAGACCATTTTCTGAAAATCATTTCACATTATTAATTATTTAAAGTTTACAAATATATTTTAAAATACACCTTTTTCCAATATTCATCAATAATATGGAACATCATCCTACATTTATGTAGACTTTTAAAATTAAAAAATTTAACTTAATAAGAAATAAAAAAATTATTTATACAAAAGTATTACAAAAATTATCTAAGGCCTCATTTCGTAGCCCCTTATAACACAAGCATAGAACCATTGTGTATGTTGTGCTATGGTGATAGAATCTTTGGGAGGTTCAGACAACATTTCCAAAGTGGTGATTTCTATCAACTTGAACTTCCCCGTTAGGCAATTCTGTTTAATCTTCACATGTTGAAGTTCGACTTGGGTTTGATCCAGAGAATTGCACAATGATGCTACCTCCTTCCCATGCTCCGACAGATGGGCTTCATATAGCTCGAGTCTAATGGATGAGGCCATTGACTCTTCTTTTCTGTATTAATTAACCAATATCACTTGTATTTATAAAAAATAATTTTAACATAAAGATTTTGGTTTCCAACAGTCATATTGACCAACATTCATTTAACAGTCGGAACCAAATAGTATCATTTAATTATACTCAGTTCATTAATTAAAGGATATAGTTTTGTTCAGTATTAATGAAATAACACACAACTTTTGGAAACAAATATTATTCAAACGTTCGGGTCGTTACAAATTCATATGATGTTCTACTACATTTTTATAATTTCATGCAAGGATCAGGTGATAAGTATCTTCTACATAGCCACATCCAAAGTGGCATGTTTCCTGAAATACCCTTATAAATATATAGATAATTTCTTCAAGAACATATATCAACCTAAATCCTAAGATATGTTTCCACTGGATATTATAAATATACAAGAAAAACTTTACTTACCATATATCTTCATATCACAATAAATAATCATTTCTATTTGTATTAAACAAATAATAGATCATGGAACATAGAAGGAATAACAATATAAGGTCTCACAACTACCCAATAAATCCAAAAAGATCTATCATTAAATGGAATATACACTAGGAATATACTCCATGCAAACAGTTTTACACATTCTTTATAATGGCCCATGATTTTAGGGGCATCCTACCTTTAACGGTTCAATTCCGTATTATAATATCCACCAAAGAGAAATTGACACATCATTCCTACATGAAACCAATTACTAGCATAAGAACCAATACATCAAAATAGGACATCTAGGACTGAAATTCAAGGGTGTAATAATTATAAGGAATTAAATTTACTTCAATTTACCAATAGGGACCCTCCGTCAATGGTATATATATCTCCTCGATAAATAAGTTCCCAAATCTATTAGATCGGGTGTTTTTCTAATAACAACCAATAGTGCCCCAATATATTTTGATAAAATCAATAATGAAGCTATAAAATCAATGACATAATATTCTTATCTAGATATAAAATGAATATTTATAATAGAAATGAATAAAGATGGATAAAACAACCTATTAACCAATATTCTCACATGCCAATGATCTCGATCTACTACATTTAGATTATGGAGGGAGAGGAATTGCTATTAATTTCCACTCAAATTCTTATTTTATAAATCCCTAGGTGTAGGATAATAAAGGATATGTTTCAAATGGATTTTAGTATAATACACAATTTTTATATTAATAAGTAGCTTGTGCATGAACTAGTCACATTATTTCCTAAATCATGGCCCAATAGTACAATGATTAAAGACTCTTCTAGAAACCTTCATAGTTTGGCCACACAATTTGGTAAACTACATCCCAACCATTATTACATCTTCATCATGATATATGGGATTTTATATGAAGTGTAATATAGTTATATCAAATTTTTAATGAACTATGATTTTCCCACTTCCATTTTACAAAAACACAATTTGGTTTCTTATGGATATCCTTATGGTTTCCCTTAACCATGTTCTAGCTATGCATCCCCTTTTTGGATTTTAGAATATTTAAAAATATACTATAATCTACCAGAGACATCATTGAATCATTTTCTAAGTCAAAAAAACATGAATAAGGGCTTAAAGTAATGTGTAATGCTCATGAAATACTCTGGCCTATTACAATATCCACTTGTAATGACATTTAATTTCATAATGTGTCTCCATATTCCCTTCTCAAAAATCTTCATCCATTGATCTAAATTATCATATTCCAGATCCCAAGTCTCTACATAGATTTGATTATGCTTCCACAGGACTCTGATAAGTGGCACTAACGTTCCTCAAATCACATTCTTCCTACTTTTTATGATCATTATAGGGAACCCCAAAAATTATGTGTCAGGGTTTAGATAAATTTCCTCACCTTCAATCACAAGTGTAGGATCATGCTTGTGCGATTCCATCAAAGACACATGAAACACATAATGAACATCTTAGTTCTGTAGGGGTGGATCCAAATATTACTCCACTGTACCAACATGATTGGTAATCTAAAATCACCTAATGAATCTAATTGATGGCTTCCATTTATTCCCCAAAATTTTATGACCTAACTAAGTATTCCCCCAAAAGAAAAATAAATCACCCACATTGAATTCCAATGGTATCCTCCTCCAATCAAAATATGACCACATTCTACTCTATGCAGTGATTAACTTCATTTAGATCCATAATACACTCTCAGAGGACCCTATATTCAAATGGTTCACCACAACTATTTTTTCACTAGGTTGATGCCAATATATAGGTGTGTTAAATGATAGACCATAATGATCTTAAAAAGGGGGTCCATATGAAATGAAACGTAGAAGCTGTTATTTTAAAAAAGTCAACCAAGGATAATTTTTCATCCCATGATTCATATACATTCAAAATGTATTCCTATAGGATACCATATAAAATCTAGACTATCCTCTATGAATTTCCATCATTCTTCAAATTATATGTTGCACTCAGTTTCAGGTGGGTTCCCAAGGAAATATATAATCCCTACACAAACCCTGAATTTAAGAACATATCTCTATATGATATGATTCTCAATGAGATCCATGAAATCATACACTATTTTTTACATACCACCTCCGAAACTCATCCACTATAGGGTCTCTCTAGTATCTAATAAATGAGACACTATCATCAGTTGATAAAACAATACACAAAAAAATTTCATTACTCTTTATGGTTTTGGACAAAGTAATCATGAAGATCAACATCAAATCATCTAACCTTCATATAATATCTTGAAATGGGTGAATTAAATTAATATTATTTTTATGATTACCCATTATCCCTTGGCAGGCAATACATTGGGAACTGAAACAAGCATTGTATCGCTTTTCACCTAGTCACCAGTACTAACTTTAAATATAATGGTACATCTTAATAGAACTTATATTCACTACCCATTTAAAAGATAAATTTCCTCTTATCTTCTACTTTCTCAAGAGAGAGAGGAAAAATACTCTCTTATGAATTTAAATCACGTCATCATCATCATCTATTTACCACCTTGGTTTAGAATTATCTGCCACCTAGTGTTCCTTCATCACTATACACTCAGGATTTGAATATTGTATAACCTTTACCAACTCCACAAAGGAAGGCATGATGATAAAAGGAAAAAAATTCATTAGTCAATGATCCTTAGATGAATAAAATATATAATATTACATATAACTCAACTTGAAACATTCTTCATATGAAGGTCGCTCTCTAGGATCACACATTTCTAGTGTTTTCTTTCTATGATATTTTAGAAATATATTAAAATTCCCAGTGAAAAGGCCATCTAAATGTAAAATTTATACAAATAATGAACAAAAAACCTATTATTAATATTGAGATCCTTCTAATAAAATAATCATCACATGATCATGTGGTATGTGAAGATGATGAAACTCTCACCGAAGAGATAGTTCTACCGAAAATTTATTGTTCACATCAAAAAATCCATCATTAAGTAATTTTTGTGTTAGTTACTCTCATGGGGTAATAGTTTCTCTTACCCATAGGTTATTACATGATTTCTCGAAGTCAACAAAACTCATAACACAACACATAAGGAAACATAGTACACTACATATCCAATTATAGGACATAGAAAATGTAAAATGTGGGATTTATTAAATCACATCTTTAACTCAAAGAAGACCCCTTCTCACTGATTAGACCACTCAATGGTCAAAGTATTTTTAGTATTATCTGTCATCATTTCTTCAAAATAGGATATTTTCTAGATAAAGCATCAATTATACCCTCCTAGCCCACAGAAACTCCTGATATGAAACTCATTCTTGGAGATTGACCAATACATCACTTCCTCTACCATATTTGCATCCACTAAAATACATGACATAGAAATTACATTCCCATGGAATCAAACATTCTAAAAAAATTGGTACACTAACAACTAAATATAAATATAATTTTATAAAAGTGTACTCAATATAATTTCTCATTTCCTAGCTTGTATATCTATATTATTATTATATATTATGATAGTTTCCATGAATACTATGATGGATGAGTCAAGCTATAAATGGAAAATCCTATTTATGATATCCATATACTCCACCAGATAACATTTCAAAACAAAATTCAAGAATAGATACTCATACAATCAATATCTACACTTAAATATTTCTCTAGGAATATCCCCCTCTCTAACCTAAAACAAATTATAGCCTAAATGAAGATCCATCATTAGAAACCACATGGATCCTCAGAAAATACCTAACAGATTGTCTGTCCTACGTGAAGGATTCTTATTCTTCAAAATTACTTGATTAAATATCCTATTTAATATAGAGAGCTATAGAGTACAACCTTCCTCCTTATAAAACAACATGGGATCACCCCTAAGGATATGTGATCACTCTAATAGATCCCCTCAACTAAAATACTCTAAATACACCTTTAACTCTCCCAAATCATATTGTTCCAAGTGATAACGAGGAGTTGATATCATTTTTACCTTGGTAAATTATCAATATAAAACTTAATTATCACGTATAGTGGTATTCCGAAATTGGCATATTGAAATATATTGTTATAATGATGCACCACTAGAGAGATTTTAGAGGGGGATATTCCTAATTCTTCAATAAGAACTAAGCATTTTGTTTACACTATAATAGCTACAACCTTGCTCTAATCCAGATCAATACTACCTACATTGATATCCCAATAATTGATCAACATGAACCACAATATTTTTGGTGTGGTGATGAAACACATCTCCAGTAGAAGTAAATTTGTTCTCGATAACTGGTAGACTAGTCCATTGTGAATATCACATTGAAACTAGTCATCTCTAAGTTCTTGATGTCCTAAAAATGTCTATATCTAGTAATAAATATGAGAAATTAAGGATTTCATTGGATATAGTATAGCTTATCTCCCATGTTATTTTCAAGGGAGAGTAAACTAGAAGGTAACTTAATTGGAAAATTTATGTTAGAAATAATGTGATAAATTATGAAATATTTATAAGATACCGAATAAACCAAAGAATTTTATATCCTTAAGGTAATAAATTCATTATATATTTATATATAAGGTTTCTCTCCACAGATGACTAGATCACCATCAATTATCTAAATCCGACCTTACTTATTTATATAACTTTACCATTATTTTCAATGAGTCACCTTAGTCAATGAATTCGGTGGTGCATGGATATGCTACTAGGGACCCATACCTATACCTTGACCTGTGCTCCATAAAACATGACATGGATCTTTTGAACAAAATAACTAAATATAAACCATACAGACATATCAATGACATTCCATGGTTAGATTCATGTATGATGAATAAAAATATTCCCTTCAACTATAGTTGTAACACAAGTCTCCCCCGATAGATCTATAAGATGAATCCCTAGTCTCCTCCACCTATCTACCAACTAGATATACCTCCTATACCTTTATCACCCCCAAAACATGTAGTTTATTTTACTATATTTATAAGAATTCAAGACATAATGGAAATAAAATCAAGGAGAAAGCAGTATAATTTTCCTCATATATCCCTTTCTCAAAATTCAAGGCTTTGTGAAGCACATCTAGATATTTCGTCAGTTTGAAGCCCCTATCTTGATATTTATTCTATACATAAAATTAAATGTAAAATTTACTAGATTTATATGCCTCATTTTATCCATAAAAAGTTCATAGGATAGAACCAATATGAAAGTATCCATTCATAATGAAACTTTCATTGACCCCTACTAAAGCCCTTTAAACTCGCGTTCTTTGTCTAGATTCTGTGTGTCAGAAAAAATCTTCAAAGATCAGCTCTATAAAGGCCTCCAAGGTAAGGTTATCATTTTTTTCATTCTATAACCATAATGTTTCACCTCCTCTTATTAGGTTTATGAAATAAAATTGAATCCTACTTCACCATTTTATCCTCAGGATTTCCCATAGTATTAAAGATAGCCTAGATAATTTCAATCTAATCCCCAATATCATGAGGGCCACAAGTGCCCTAGAATGATGGAAGATGTTGTATTTTAATTTCTTGGTAACAGTAAATAATTTTACATTATTCCCCCACACCCCATGAAAATACAAACTATAACACTCATAATGGGGTGTGTTTCCACCGAAGCTAAAAGAGAAGGTGTGGGAGCACACTAATGTGCATATTTCTACATATCCTATAGTAGAAATAGTGTGTCCTCTCTAGATGGGTCATTCCAGTATATTAAATATTAGTTTTTTCAGAATTTCAAATTATCATTTAGAAATCCTATAACAAATTTCTTATGAGAATAACATAAGAAACTACTAGGAATACATATAATAACATGCACAAGTTTTATTAACTAATTTAATCATAAATATATAAATGTATATATAGAACAAGTCAACACATTTAATTAATGAACTACTATGAGACAATCAACTTATATATATATATATGACATGTAGTCCCATGTACCTACCCATGATGCATGAATGCACAAAAATCCAATAAAACTACAAAACTATCATATTATTTGAATCTCACAGGACCATTACAAGTGAGATGACTAATGACAAAGAAACTCGACTACACAAGTTCAAAATAGCCGATATACCTTCTACCAAAACCCCATATGAATAGAAATAAAGACTTAAACATCTAATACTATTTTTTAACACCCCAGAATATATCAATATTTCCATGAAAAATTTCCACATTACCTCATGCATGCTTCCCTGTACTCATTAATTCTGTATGCACACCAAGATTCTAGTATAAGGGGATATTACAAACCTAGCATGAATTAACCAATGCATCTTTATCAAATGTTAAAATGTATTTATCTTCCTATGACTTGATAAAATGGTAAACACATACACACATACATAAAGCAAATCATGTATTGAGATATTTTATTCTAACGAAGCATCCATAATCCCCAGTCATACCTGCATCGGCTTCATACTTACAAAATATCATATATAGTCAATCTCATGACTTAGATCATCCAATGTAACTTCATCCCCCATTATGGACGAATAATATTCCACATTTAAGGAATAACTCCATGCCTACCTTTAAATACTTTTTCCATCTATGTCTCATGAGAACCTATTTGTGTTTGATATTATTCTTGCATTGAATGACCAAAAATAGAGCTCTACACATACATAATTAAGTTACCCAATGATATTTAATATCAACATATGAACCCACCTAAAAAGGAATATGTTGTTTTTTATTATTTGCAAATAACATGTGATGCCCAAGTTCTATCCATAGTATATAGATCCATATCCAAAGAGTCTTGTTTCTCAAACTCCTCATCCAAGGAGCTTTCCATGTCTTATAGAGACAACTATCAAAATAAAAAATAATATAATGCTCAAATATCTATTAAATATAAATATGTAAAGTAGGTATGATTTGGGATAATAATATCACAATAAATAGACCAGAGTCTATGAATATTACACAAATAATAAACAACATATCAAGGTACACACAAGCCATACCATGTAATGGAATGAAGTCTATCCAGGAACATGCATCATACCTATCAAACAAGGGACTCTAAATAATTAATATACTCAATCCAAATAGGTTAAACAATTACATACAAATTACCAAGATTTAAAGGACTTACTACCTTGAATGGGACAATGAAAAATTCCAACATCCACCAATGAATGATACATGGATCATGATCATGAACCATATTTCACTAGAAAAAGTCCCAATATTTTAATATCTAACCTCAAGCATTTGAATTACAAGGATGAATTTCTGTAGAAGATGAAATCCACATCAACATACCAAAATGGATTCTCTATTACTAGTAGATCTAGATCTTCTTAAGTCATAGGTTCCCAAATTTATAAGATCACGCATATATCAAATAAAAACCATGAATTCAAAATTAGATAAAGATGCAAACCGTAGAAAATTATAGAATATATTTGATATATGATTCCTATGAATAGAGAAAGAGGATAGATAGGTTTGATATGAAGAAAATAAGGTAAAAAAATATATTACCTTGAATATTCAGGATAAAAGGGTCTATATCCACTAGATTTTGATTATAGAGGGATATTATCCACCAGGAATCCGTATAGGAGTCCCTATCTTAGATATCAAAAGTTTTTGGAGAAGAAGTAATTTATTTTAGAGGGGTTTTAGGCAAAAAATTCAATTTTAGAATTAATTAATAACACATATTTTTTTCTCACATGGTTTCCAAACATTATTCCAAACATTTGATGCTTTATTCAACTTATGCGAACCCACATGTCTAGTTAGCTAATTTTGTTAAAGAAGAAAACAATCATAATTTTTTATCTATCGTGATATACATGGTTTCTAAGTAAATTTCACATAGTTATCTATAACAATGTGTAAACCATACTATTCCAACCGCTCTTCTCCAATCATGCTACATTGTTTCCTAGGGAGAGACACATGGTTTTCCATAACTATAAACCAACCATTTCTCCCCATTATATCCTTTAGAACCCGAAAAAATATACAAAAATCTACTAGAGACTTCATCTATGAAAAAAATAACCCATAAAAACATAAATAAGGGTTTAATGTAAGGAATAAAGTACCTTAAAAAATCTTACCCATTACAAAAAAGTCAAAAAAATACTATTTTGGTTTTTTCATTGATCTCAAATGAAAAATACATCCCTTGTTTAGTTTCTTAGAATAATGTTTTTGAAAAATAAGTAGTTATAAGAAAATATTGATGCTTTGATTTATTTTGCAGTGTTTTGAAGGTGGAAATGTAAATTTGAGACTCCCATTGTTATTGTGATTTAAAAGATAAGAAAATACGAATAGATATTTATGGAAAATTAATTGATGATTCACAAGGGAAAAAAAATACCCCACTTATAAACCAACAATTTGGGATAAAGAACCTATGAAAATGACATAATGGAATGAAAAAAAAATATGTGTCGAAAGGTTAGACATCAAGCACATAAATTACAATGTGATATGAAAGAGATAAAATTAAATTTATGGAGAAATAATTTCATCCTAATGAACCACCCAAAATTAAATGATTCAATTGATAGTTGTTTGTGAATTATTAAAATAAATTCCCTAACTCAAGGGATAATGGGTTAATAGAAAATATAAAAAACCTAATCCATTTCTTAAATTAAAGGCTAATACAATCACAAATACTAAAGTGGGTCATAAAGAAGGGGAAATGTAAACATATTATCCACTTAAGAAATGAAAATGACTTATTTTATTCCTATTCTACCCCCACATTTCTACATAGAATGTCTTTGAGAAGCATAAAATAACCTATAATAATATTTGATATTGAATTATATGTGAAAATATCAATTAGTATGATTACTGAATATTTAGTCTATAACTCATATCTGATATAAGTTTGTGGTAATGTTCATACCGAAACTATTATTATTCACCCTTTACTAAAATTTTATGTTATATTTTTCATGAATTAAATCTCTCTACATAGAGTAAATATGAATTATTAGGAAATGAAATCATTGTTTATTTCCCAAAATTTCTTATGATTATTTATCTTTGTATGTTTTACTATAAAATACCTATCGAAATTACATGTATTATATGGGTATTAATAACAAAACATGAAGGATATTCTCTTAAATACTTTGGGAGACACTCAATATTTCTGATATGGTGATTGTGAAAGAATATATTAATTCCTTCCATTTTGAGTTTCACATTTCCCCCCCATGATTATTTAGATCGATATCTCATTAGAAATTATATATTTACTCATTTTTTTCTTATACACACCCTCAAATATGTTCATTTTTTACCTATAATTATAATTGAAAAGATGACATTTATTTTAGGGGGAGAATTTAATACTCTATTTTTAGGTAATATTATTATTCAATAAATTATATTTCTATAATTTAAAATTGTGTTTCTCTATTCCACTCAAATATATATACATAAGTAGGAAGTAACTCAAAAAAATGGGAATCAACCTATCAAACATTTTTCACTAATAATTAAGAATTACAAAAAATAGTACATGAACTCATGTATTATGTATCAACGATGATTATATCCCATAAAATATCCTAATGTAAAATGGGACAATGAATTTGAAAGTAGAATATTGTTTCATCAAGAAAATCGATTGGATCATATCCACCCTTGAGAATCACCGTTAGTAAAAATAAACACAAAATGGAAAAAAATTTACCGAAGTAGAAATCATGCTATGAAATCCAAAATAATATTTATTAAAATGAGAAGTGTGATTTGTGAACATACAATGGGATGATGTTTTAGGATTTAATGAGAGTAAAAAATATATTATTTGACTATTATAAAATGGATATAGCCATCAAATAAAATACTAAAAAACATGTTACTAATAAGTAATTAAGTATTTGTAGTTAATATATATAATATTTAGTTTGATGTAAAAAAGAATTAATTTCCCTTATAAATTTTTTTTAATAATGATTGAAAAGACTAAATTATAGGTGAAAATAAAATTAATTAAAAAGATAATGTTTTTATGAATTTTCTATTATTATTAAAATCCTTAAATTTAAAGAATGATTTCAAAAATTATAATAAAAAATCATGTCATGATTAGTAAAATAACTTAATAACATCTGTGAAATAAATTTGTACCTATAAAAAACACTTATTTAATTAATGAAGGGTAAAATTTTTTTATTTAAAATCATTATATTTATTACATATTATATTTATTTTTTTTAAATTTTACATTTTTCATATTTTATCTATGAAATTAAATGATCATTATTGTTTATTGATATATAAAATAATTAATAACCAATCATTAACTTCTAATTAATTATTTAAAAATATATTTAAAATAATTAAATGTTACAACAAAAATTTTCTGATGGAATGTTTCTCATATATGGATTATATTTTTATTTTATTAAATTAAAAGGATCATGGATAAATAATTTTTCTAATTAAATTTATTTTTTAGATATGAAAATTAATTTTTCTTACATCCAAATATTATTACATTGTATTGAGATTAGATTCATTTGTCATTATTAGAAATTGAATCGAATAGAAATTATTTTTTATTTTAAGTTATAATTTCAAAATAGTGTAATAAGAGTTATTTAATTCTAGTCATGGAAATAATTTACCTAGTAAAAATTTTTGTTACCATGAAAAATGTAAAATGTAGTAAAATGATTTAACTAAGGAAATATTATTTAAAATTTACTGATAATCATCAATAAGTTAGTGGATAAATTAATTTTCAACCAATACTTGCCTCATATTAATTATTTTCCACATTGAATATACTTTTCCTAGGAAATTTCATTCCAATCTCACTAAGGAATTAGTATTTGTGAGTGTGCAACACAAGCTCACCTATAAATTATCCTCTACACCACACACCTCAAAGAAAATATTTTCATATGTTTTATCAAAAAAAAAATATTATTTCCCTAATAATAATTTATTATATTCTGGGGTGTCAAGTCATAATATAGAGTCCATAATACCTCATTTCAAAGAGTTCCTCTAGGAGAAGATTCAAGTCATCAATGTATTTGATATCCTCTCCTTAGTCATTTTTTCTTTATATTATTTATCCAAATATTTTTAAAACTAAATATTAACTTTAATAAAATTTTCTAAATCATTATTATTCTATAAAAGTTAATTTTTACTATAAAATAACGTTTTATTGCACGTTGTGTCATTAAAACACATTATTGTTTGGGTAGGGTATATCACCTACAAAAAATGAAATAATTGTTTTATCATGAATGAATAAGAAAACACAAATATTTGGAATATGATATAATAATACTTAATTTAATATTTTATCATAATTATTTAATGGGAATATATAATGATATTCATTAATAAAATAAACTCTTCTTTCAATCAAAAATAAAAAAATTGATATTTTAATCAATCTCCCGAAAATCACCACCAGAAAATATAAAAAATGTCTATTAAACAAAAAATATATATATAATAAACCAAGTTATCTTCCATTTAAATTCCATATATAATGATCACATGATCAATAACAAAGTAAAAATGTCTCTATACTAAAGATAGTGCAGAATAAACAGGACAATTGACACATGGATAATATTTTAAACACAAATCAATTAATAAATATGTAATAAGAAATAATGGAAGAATATTATAACATAAAATAAATATAAATATGGTTATTATTTATATTTATAATAAACATAAATATATTATAAATGAGGTTAGAGTGCGTCTGAAAAGGGGTAATCTATGGAGATGGTTTTCAACATAATTTCCCATTATTGAATCATGTTTAATACTATACATCACATTTTATTATATATGGTTCAATTCATGCCAATTGATTTCTCTTATAATTATTTAAGTTTCATTAATGTTATTTTCAGGTATATTTCATGAAGCTCCCTCATATTCTTTGGATTCATTTATTATCAAATGCAGAAGTGGTTATTGTTATGTTAACTTGCATTCATTGATATGTAAACATTTTATAATCATTTCTATTTAATATAATTTTCCCAACGTCAAATTTATTTTTAAATAAAAATATTCCTCAAATAGTATTTATTTTTTTCCTATGTAGGTTATATTATAATTTTTCTATAAATTATTTCCATAAAATGTTATCAAAATTTAAGGGGGTTTTTAGTCTATTTATTTTAATTGTTCTATAAACATTATTATGTTACTATATTATTTTTTATTTGTTAAATAATTATATTTCTAAAATTTATATATATTATTTTCTCTATCTATATTGGAATGTTTAATTTTTATGTCATAATATTCTTCTTTGGTTTATTGGTTTCTTTAGAAAAATTTAAGGTTATTAAGGATAATTTTCACTCTACCAATTAAATATTTCTCCTCCACATCAATATTAATTTTTACCAAAAAGTTAACTTTTCATTTGTTAAAATTTGAATACGTATAATCTTTTTTACAATTCATATTTTTTAAACCACATTTGTAATAAAACCACATATTAGTGATTATTTAAATTTAACAAATATTTTTTTGATCATATTATGTTACATTCAATATAAAAAAAAACCGCAAAACATTAATTATATCAAATTATTCAAGATGATAATTACAAATATTAAATTAGTTTGAATAGATTGAAGTATTTAGTTTTTTAATTAATATAATTATAGTACATTTGGAATTTGAATTTGACAAAATTAAAATTATTTTTATATTATATCAATATTAGGTTATGGTGAATTTTTTATTTTTTCTCAAATCAACAATTTAGATGAATAGTAATTATACCAATTTTGATAAAAATGATCACATTTTATACAAGAATTCCATGCAATTTTTTAAACGTTTTGTATTACAAAAAAATATATTTTATAATGTTATAATAATTATTCTGAAATAATTTGTTGATATATATAATAAAAAAATATCATTTTATAAAATAAGTTAGTGGTTTAAAAAATGTGTATTCGTCTACTTCTTTTAATAAAATTTTTACATGGTATAAATTGGTTGTTCATGTTATTTTAACTTGAAATAAATCTACTCTGGAAAAAAGTAATCATTTTAATGTTAATATAATCTATATATTTAAAATTTTCATTGTATATATATAAATTTTATTTGATAAATTTTATTTCTTATTTGTAATCTATAATTTCAAATTATAGAAGAATGAATATTTTATGTTTGAGAATGAGAAATAAATTATTTGGGTAAAAATATTTCAAGGATAAAAAAGGTAAAAGAAACAAATATAAGAGTAAATGAATTATAACCATATTAAAACAAGTGATAAAAACGTTTATTAAGGCTTTCTAATCCTTATCCCATCCCATAATTTATTATTTTCATCGTCATTGTCATTTTTATAATACTATATTAATGTTCATTGAGGTGGTTAGTAATGGAGAATAATAAATGTGATAGGTAATATTTCCCCCCATAATTTCTCAATTAATTTCTTATTTTACTATAAAAATATCTTTTATAATGATATTATGTTGAAAACTATATTGTTAATGATTTTTTGTTTTATACTAATGGAACATGTATTTTATACTTTCCCAAAAAACCTATCAAAAATTGATGATGTTGTCATGTGTACATATGTACTATCGTCTCCACATGATGATGATTCACATTTATCCCATTCCAACTAATATTGGTTGAATAAAAAATGCATTTAATGTATAAATATTATATACTAAACCTCTAACATTACATAATGAAATTATTATAAATTTTATGACCAATATTAACAACAAATGGATATATTACATTTAACCACTAAAAATAGCATATCAAACTACATTTTCTATGTTGAGTTCATTTATTGAAAACATATTTACCAACACAAAATATGTTGTTATTTAATAATAAATATTTTATTAATGAAAAATATTGTATAGTATGAATAAATTCTATTACACTTTTACCTTGCACAACATCCCAGAATGTTTCGATGAAATTAATTGAAGACCTTCAAATAAAAAAAATGAGTGTAAAGGATATAATAAATCAGAAAAACATGTTGATAAATAAACCATATAAAAATAAAGATATATGGATAAGGATATTATGAATTCGTTTAATAAAATTAATATTATTTTCTAGGAATTTGAGAACCACTGAAAATTACTTTAATTCAAAGGGTAAGGGATCTTCTATACCACCCTCATGAAATGTTAGTTACCCATTATTTTTAATTTTCTCTAATTTATTAAACATTATTTTCATGAAATAATATAATATTTAAATATTTCATTTATATATACACATATTTATATATCTTTTAATTTTTTGGGTTATACATGTTTTATGCTCCTTTATAAATTCCCACGTTTATGTAAACTCAATTTAAGGAAACACCCACTATTCGGGTCTCATAACATGAATTTACTCATAAAAATTATTTTAAACACTTAATAGCCACTAAAAAACCTATTATTTTTTGGGGAATCCTATTAATTCAATTCTGGTAGTATTGAAAATAATGAGGTATTTCATTTTTTTAATAGTATTCATTAGATATTTCATAAAGCTTCACCCTAGTGATACATTTTTTATTATTTAAGCTTCTAGATCCTTCTAATAAAATCCCTATATTGTAAATTAATGATAAAGAAAAAAAATTTATATTCAAATATTAACTTCCAAATTATATAGTTCCTTTTATATTTGGAATCCTTATGATTTTGTTTTAAATCATAATTATAGAACCAATTTCCATCTCATCGATTTGATCATGCTTATGATTTATTTATGGTTTCTTTTCTTCATATAGCACAAATAAGAATGATTTTAATTAAGATATGGATTGGACTAAAATATTATATATCACTCTAATTAATTGATTAAATACTTATATCTCATGTGAATTTTTAAGGGACTAGAGTGTGAACCTATTCCACTATGAGAATTTATCCAACTTATGATGATGGTATTGGGAGTAACTATTTCCTTATAGTTATGATATAATGTTTTATATTTCTGATACATGATTATAATGTAATGAAATCATTTATTGTTTTTTATTTATCCCTGTATATGTTTATCCTTTTTTGGATATCATTTTATGGATCTTGAATATCACATTATACATTATTTCTATGTTTATTCCATCACTAGGATTTCTAGATAACCATTTTTCTTATATATTTTTCACTTGGATATCCAATAATGTTTTAAAAGATCTATGGGATCTTGGAACACTATGTAACATTTTAAATAAATGTGATGTTTTTATTGTTATTATGATTTATTTTTATGTCAAATCATCAAAAGATGATAGAACTATAGATCATAGAAATTTAATTTCTCGAATGTATGTTAATAATTATGAAATATTATGTGTTTACATATTGTGACACTATAAATGGAATAAAAGGAAGGTTTATATTTTTTTGAATATTTGGATGAAATAACAGTATTAAAATCTCAATGAATAATTATAAGTGATAATCGTTATTCTAGGATAACATCATTAAATTTTGGAAATTTAGTGATTTTGGGGTTTTCCATGAATTTACATCTACTTATGGATACTAGAATGTCGATTGAGTATCTAGATTACTTATTCCAAAAGGTAATAACTCTAATGATGGTTTTCTGGTTATCAACTCAACTTTGATGAGGTTCATGATAAAGAGTTAGTACTATACACCTTGATAGACATTGTAGGGGAAATTCATTGGTTTATTCAAATCCTCATTATTATCCTTTATGAATTATTTTAAAATGCTTTTATGGAACATAACTTAGATAGAGAACACAATTAGAAAATTTCCATTGATAACATTTATTTAAACATAGAGATTCATATGTTATAGTTTTTAGATAATGTATTAGTAACTTATCTTAATTATATGTTTTACCTTTTAAATATTTATTATTAATAGTACGATAATTTATAACTACACTTTATTTTAGATAATGGTATGATGTTGAAGGAATAAATTTAAAAAAATTTGAAATGAAAAATTTTAAAGCTATTATATAATAAAATTTATGGAATTATATGATAACCTCAAGGTACTACATACACAAATGAAAAATCTTCTCATTAATATATTAAATTATGTGGAACAACCACATAGAGATAAAGTTGAACCTATGTCCTTTATGTGTCCTAAACTTCAAAATAACAGTGTTTTTATCCCATAAATTATAAACCATATATTTTCTCAATTGAGAACTTATTTTTTTATTTCAATGCCCATCGAAAAAGAAGGTCATACTTAATTTTTCTATCATTGAGGGTGAAGTTGATCAGTGGAGTACATATATCGTGATTAAAAATTGTATAGAGAGCATAGAATATATGAAGGTTAATGAATTTAATTGGTTATTTAAAATTAAATATTTCCCTCACACACTATATATTAAAATTGATAGAATATTCCTTGCACTCAAGAAAAAATAATAAAAATATATCAGATATTATGAGCTAAAATTCCAACGTATTTCATGATATGAATTTTTTTTATAATTGAAACAAAAATTACAACTCCCCTATTATTATGTGGGGTAAATATTAGTCTTTGAAAATACTTATAAATATGGGGATGTTAAAACTAGGAATAATTTGTTCGATGAAATATCAATACTGAAATAAATTTTGGTGATTTTAAGATGTATCATGTGAATATGGATATTAAGCAGATAATGGAGTTTAAATGTAGTTATCATTGGATAAAACTCTTGTATATAAGAAAATATAACATCACTCAAGTTAAAAATTTGGAAAGAACCATCATAAAAAAATATCAAGGGGATCTGGAAATAATTCATGTCTGGAAAGGAGGGACATCAAGGAAATTTATAAGGAAGTTATATGATGAATCCCACTTGTGTGATTGGTGAATAAAATTCATAGATTAATCCCCAACCTATTTTCCAGTGTTTTAATTTCAATTAATGTGGAAACTTTTAAATGAAATAAGAAAGGTATTCTCATAGATAACCAATGATAATAATCATCATGGAAATTGTATTAAGAGAGGATTTATAGTACTTTTAATTTATTGGTTGATCAAGGAAAAAATCTGGTGATAGGTACACTATTTATTAATTCAATAATAAAGACCATGCTCTTCAATTATTTTTATATGTACTCTTTTATATCTTGTATTTTTAGTATAACTATTCAAGGAACCCCAAAAAATATAAGTGTCATATTATCATTAAAAACTATTAATGGATAAAAAATTTCCTCCCAAGTACAACACACTTCCCTAATTCATATTTTTAGGATTAATCTCTTAGTGAACCTTTTCATAAACCATTTAGTTTAATTTGATGCTATTCTTGGTATGGATTGGTTGTCTCTATATAGTTCCCATATCAACATCCCAGAGAAGGAAATAAACTTTTATATCATAAAATATCCTATCATTCTATACAGGTTAGTAGAGCTGTATTAATCACCGTTGGTTATTATAAAGAATAATGGATATTACATCTTTGTGAGAAATCATAAATATCTTAAATTATTTAATCAATGGAGATAAACACTATTGAATGCCAACCGATTTCAAGTTATTATACCGATGTATTCCCCAATTAATTTCATATTTTTCTTATATCTAGGGAGGTTGAGTTCTAAATTAAACATATACCTGAATCTCTATTGATACCCAAGTCTCCATATAGAATGTACCTCATTAAATTGGATTAACTAATGAATAAATTACAAGAATATATATACACATGTCACATATACTCGATTACTTGACCATGTATTTCACTGATCCTCCTTTTCATGAACATGTATGGGACTATGCATCTCTATATTATTATTCACAAACTCAAAAAGATATCAAGAAATTATAAGTAACCTCTTGAATAGATTGATGACCTATTTTATTAGAATTTTGGACCTCAATATATCTCTATAATGGACGTTTAATGGGGACATCATTAGTTTAAGTTAGTGAAGGGGGATATTCCCATGAATAAATTATATATATTGTATGGTAAATGTTTTTTCATATTAATTCTATTTTGAATCTCTAATTCTCTAAATATATTAATGGAGTTAATTAATAGATTAATTATATATCGCATTGGTAATTTTTTCTATTCTTCCTAGGAGATATTCTTACATAATCCAAAATAAATGAGGATGGTGAGTTGAATTTAATTACCCCACAATGACATTGAGGATGAATAAGTTTGATGAAATGTTAATATATTTTAGTTATTCATGGAGTAAGAATAATTTATAGGTAATTTTATCCCCTTTTAAGGGATATTTATAGATCCTTAAATGTATATGGTGATTTATGAATGCCCTAGAACATCACTATTGATTGAGATTCATTATTTCCTTACATTAGATGGGTAATATTGGCGATTTTTGAGAAACTTATCAAAATTATCAAACCCACATTCCAAAATTAATCAGAAGGGAGAGAAGTATTCCATGACATATGACTTTGAAGATAACATTATTGAGTTAAACAAAAGGCTATACATAACACCTTTAATCACGCTTCCAATTAGTGGGGAAGTATTTGTGATCTAAAGCGATGCATCAAAAATGTAAAGGGTAGTTTTGTCATGGAATATTTAAAAGTGATAGACTATTCTTCAAGGTAGATGAAGGTGCATGAATAGAAATTTTATATACATGATCATGAGTTCGAAACAATAATCTTCATGTTGAATATTTTGTTGCTGTATCTATATGGAGAATATATATATATATATATATATATATATATACAATGAACACAATTATAGAGACACAATATTTTTCATAAAAGTATATTATATATTTTATATGAATATTAATAACATTAATCAAACACACACTTGAGGAACACATTATTTTTTTATCTTTATAGAATAGGTACATTTTCATCAATTTTACGAAATGATACTTAAAATGCCCCATAAAGATATTATCATTTACTAGTTTTCTGAAACATACCCTATATATAACATTTATTCATAACCTAGGGAATGTAACCTTATGAAATGGAGAGCTCTGATTCTTAGGAAGGGTAAGAAAGTGAGATATTAATGATCAAATAGTCATGACATGATCATCAGTGTATGAGAACATAATCATAACAATTGAAAAATATACCCTAAATATCAAATATAATATTCATGATACACATCATAAATCTGGTATTTCATAATAAATGTATTATAATTGAATTAATGAACATGTTCCATGAAATCATAACATTTTCATAAGACATGGAATTTTGGAATACCAAAAATCATAGAAAGTTATTTCCATAGTTGTCGAGGATCACATCAAAGTGTATCATAATGGAATGGGGTAACTCCAAACACCATCAAAGTAGTAATGATTCACTCACAATACCATCATAGCCAACAAAGTCCACTAATGAAAATGGTTCACTCCCTCTTCCAATCCTATCTATTGTGTGAGATATAAATCATTACACAATTAATTATAGGGTGCTATAGGTGCCACCCATCAAATAATGAAATCAATATTTATGTATTGAAAAATATCACATATAATTTATCTTATCATAATCCATGAAAATAAATAGGATTCATCAAATTTTTATCATGTTATAACCCATGGAAGAGGAAGAGGTTTCATAAAAGGTTTATCATGCTATAACTCATGGAAGATAAATAGGTTTCACAAAATTATTTTCATTATAATATATTCATAGTAATTATAATTATTTTATCCTTATTTCATATCGCCACTAAAGAAAAAATTACAACTCTTGCTTTTTATCTAATATGGAAAATCTTATGAAATATAAATCATTTGTGGAATTTCATGAGGCAAATAACTTTCCTTTAAAAACCCATATTAATACTAAAAATTCATAAACATTTTGGATATTTTATTATTTAAAAATATATTGTGAAACTTATAAATGAAAATTTAATTTTTTTAATGCATCTCTTGAGTAAAATTCTCATTCCACATTTATAATAGTTTAAAAATATTTTAGAGTCCTTTCATTTCTAAAATAATTTTGAAAACATTTAATGAAATATTTAAAAATTATTTTAAACATATTCAGAATAAAATATATTTTCCACTTTCAAAAAACCTTCTTAAATAATTTTTTAATTTTTTTATCCAAAATTACTTTTAAAAAATGTTATAAAATTTTCAATAAAATTAATAGTCACATGTAACATCCCAACCCGAACCACCAGGTGCCAGTAGAAATGTAACCTGACAACAAGCGCACCTACCATTTTTTGATAAATTATTATTATCTTAAGTATAAAAAATATTTTATCAATGAAATAATTTAATAAATTCATCGATACCCAGTTAACAATTTGGAATATTAAATAAAATATTTTTATAGTCAGACGCTATGTAGGTTTGAGATTCTGAGGCCCTTATATGATAAATGAAGATAGAATAAAATTAATAAATATATTATTTTAATTAGGAACAATTTATTCAAAATAATTTAATAAAAATAAAATGCTATGTCATATGAGAAATATGAGACCACTAATATGTCCAGACTGAGATTTTTACCCTAGGCAGGGTATAACACTTATAGTCGTCAGATGTTCGATGACTCTCTTGAAAGGATAAATTATTTGATACTTTTTATTATATTATTATTAAAATTATTTAACCTCTAAAAAATTATGGGTTGTATGGGAAATATGATACCACGGTTAGGTTTTAGACACAGTCTTTACCTTATATAGTGTATAATAGTTTTATGCATCGAACATTCGGATGACTCACTAGTGATAGAAACCTTTTTATTTTTAATTAATTAATTAATTAGTTTTTTAAATAATAAAAAGTTAATATCCCTCAAATGATTCATCATAGGAGAAATTTGAGACCACTGTTGGGTCCAGAATAAGGGGTTTAACCTTGGAAAGGTATAACTTCTATGGGCAATAAAAATTTGGTATAATTTAATTTTTTATGTTAAATAATTAATTTATTAATTTAATGAAAAAAGGTAATGTTCACCTTATTCCCTAATAACACTCCACACCACCATTGTAACACCCTAGAAAGCATCAAATTATTGATTTTCAATGGTTTTTACCATGATTAAACACTCAAATCAATAATAAGTTATATTTAAATACACCTTCATAAATTTCTTTTGTTGAAACATTGATAAAAATGTATTTTTTAATTAGGGGGCTTTTGGATGCATTTTTATGGAGTTTATTTAACAGATCCATTCAATCTTGGTTCCTTCTCAATCCCTTTGTATTTGAGAAATCTGGAAACAACCCTGGACATGAGCAAGAAAGTATCAGGGAGTCCTCACTTGCATGGGCGTGTTCTTCTTCCTCCTTCATATGTACTGAAGGTGATGTTTTTATTTTTATTTAATATTTATTTTATCTTACATACTTGATCACATTTCATAAAAATATAAAAATTTAAAGAGTAAATTTGATTTTTAATAAAAATAATAAACCCTAAATTTATTATATGATAAATATGTTTGGATTATGAAACGATATTTTATTTATAAAAATAATTAATAAATAAGTTATGTTCGTCAATTAATTAACAAATGATAATATTTTTGAAATTTTGATAGGATAATTATTGAAAAATAATTTCAAACACATGAGTTGATATTTTAGATGATAATTTTAAATTTATCTTAGAGTAATAATATATTACCAGATGTAATATTTCTTGATAATTTTAAAATTATCCAAGAAATAGATAGTGTGTCATAAGATGTGATATTTTTTTTCCTTTTGAAAAAATATATTTTTTTCATTCTAGGAAAACATTGTTAAATCATAATCATTAATGTACCAAAAAATGAGACATTGACGTGTCACCATTGACCATAATAAATCTATGAAGAGGTCTTTCCGATTTTTAAGGTAAGAAGTTTTATAACTTCTTGGTTATGCATTTACACTTGATTACTTGATGATTATATTCGTGGAATTTGATTGAACATGATTTATTATGATCGCATATATGTGTATCCCAAAAAAACTATTGTGTGTTGATGACTGATAATCGTGTTTTTTTCATTCATGTTGATTATTACCACATTTTGTTGTGTGTGATTCTATATACTCAAGTTGATATATCATTCCTACTTGTGTTCTTTCCCTGTATATGTATAATGATTCCTTTCGGTCAATAGTGGTAATTTAAGATAGGTGGACCATATTTCCATATTTATTCCCTATTGGAGGTGAAGGCTTGATTACAATGATTGTGACGATGAGCCAAAGTAGAGGGAGGAGGAAGAAGGACTCCATGGTGTCATGAAAAGGGTGCGCTCAAGGAAAATTCAATTCCAAGTTCTTTTCACCACGAGATAGAATAGTCGATAAGAATACCCAAGTTTATCTCATATAGAGGAGCCGGGTGGCTTTGTCTGCTGAAGGGATAGATGAAATTGGGTATCATCTCCCTGACACTATGAGGACGTCGTATAGTGGTAGGTTTACTTATTACGACTCATTCAGCAATCTTCAAGAATGGTGCCAAAACATGTATGACTGAGGGTAGTGGAAGCATTCTTAGAGCACTACCTCTTGATTTTGAATATATGTTTATGTGTTTTCCTATATTTATTAATGTTGTGGCCTATATTTGTGTACATGATAACATTAGGTCGAGGATGTATTAGTGGTTTCCTACAACGTCTTGTACTCACACCCTATATAGGAATTTTTTATGGAATTTTTAATTTCAAGAGTGACATGGAGAAGGGAAATGGCCCTGTGGTGGACAGTGGAGTAGATAGAACATGGAACTAGGGTATATGATAGACCAAGGTAGACACTGGAGGACCCTATTATTGTTTTATTTATCATATACATTCCATTACTCTAGTCTTCATTCCTCATAAAAAGATCTTGTTTATAAAAATTTTAAGTCATTTCTACTTTCCTCATTTATTCTATTTATTTAACTCTTTATCCTATTATAATTATTTGTGATCCTTATCGATAACATGAAAAAGAGGGTTTTGTCTCCCCATTATCTGATATAGACGTTTTCTATTAGTCTGTAACTGCTTGAATATAGCGAGACATTCTTGAGGTTATATGTCATTTTGTATTGGGCTCAGTTGTTTGAGTTGGGATGTTACATCACAACATTTTGAAATTACTATCATATCATTTATGTTAAAATAAATATTCATTTTAATTTTTTTATAAAATCCAAACAGGAAATGTTTAGAAAATGATATAGAGATTCCATTAAAAATTATTATAAAAATATCAATAATGGGTAGAAATTTCTATAATAAATCATGTTTAGTGTATTAATAACATTTTTTAAATCATTTTTAGAAATCATGGTGTTGTAAGGAAAATGATTTTTCGACCGAAGAGAGAAACAAAGTGATTATTTCATAAAAATATCTTCTCAATAATTTTATTTTAGAAATAGTTAAAATGGTACTATTTTTGAAACTATCCTTAATAACCATTATATAATTAAATTAATGAGTTTTTTGAGAGGATGATCAAAAAATTTCTTCATTCAAATCTTAATAATGAGAAATCATGTCAAACAATTAGATTGTAACCTTAAAACTATACTAATTCGGTAATAATTAATCCTAATCCCCATGAAAAAAAAATTAAATAAATCCTTGAAAATAATTAATATAAATAAATCCATGATATTTTACGATTCTGGGATTTATATACTTCTTATTAATAAGATATGTGCATAACATTACATATGTCTCGAAGAAGGAAAATTGTGACATATATCCCCTACCTCTTGGGTATCTTTTAAACCATAAACACTATAAAAGAGAGAGAATAAAATGGATATGTAAATCAAAATAAATTTTATGATATGAAATATAAACGAAATTAATTTTCATTATATACACCATATGTAGGAAACAAGTGCTGAATATGGCATGTATGTCACAAAATTAAAAATTGAGATGGAAATCTGTTACCTAATTAAAATTATTTTGAATCTTAATATCAAATAAATAATAATATAAAATTAAATAATTCTGTTATTAAAATGATAATAATTGTGAAATAACACTAAAAATTCCCAGTTTATACCCCACACACAAAAATGTGTGGTGAATGTTAATATATTTCCCAAAAATAATAGAGTGATTAAAAATCCATTACCTGAAGTCACAAATTCTGTTAGACACATCCAAACCTCATGTAATATGAAAATAATTTCATTATATAAGTATTATAGAAACATTAATATATAAATATATAATATACAATTTACTTGTGAACATTTATTTTCCTTTTACAACTAATTATTTGACAAAATCTTATTTCAGGTAATAACTGCTTTTTCCATATAAATTTTAATTTCTTACTTTTGTTCCTATTACTTTGATCATGGATACAATATCTTTAGAATAATAATTATGATATTATTATAATATTTATATATCAATTATACTTTTAATACAAATCATGAAATATGGTTTTGAGAAATAAAGTATGTTATGATGACGTAGATGGGGTGTCAAACGTATGTCTGAGTAACCTTTCCATTTTCCAATGATCATTATGGAAATGAGGTAAATAATATTTACATTAAAAAAGAGATAATATTATCATATTATATCATATTATATATTGAATAATATTTATAGATACCATTTATGTGTTGTGGGGATGATGAGAGGGATTCTATAACGCTTTTTGAAGTGGTAGACCAAAAAATGAATGTTGTTTCATAATTTTGTGAGGGAATATATAAGGAAAAAATGATATATTATATTATTTTAACAATAAATATGTCATTAATGTCATAATAATTTAATTTATATGATATATATTAATTAAATTTATCCATATTATAATCTAGGAAAATCGTTAGGGAAAACTAACCACAACGCTTCGCGAGGCGGTAGTCCAGCAATCATACGAATAACAATATTGTATACCATAAATAATGGAATGTAAAAAATATATATATGATACACTTAAGAAAGATTTATTATTATTCTATGAATTCCATATATATAATTTATATCTATCATCATTACAAATTAGGATAGGTGTTAATAGAAAAATGAATGACATGATTTTCTGAAGCGGTAGTCCGTCATACACAGGACTTATGATTTTATGACCAATTTTATGGAAGAGAAGATGGTTTTAGGTCATCAATAAAAAACATAAAATCATATTTTTATATCAGTAATTTTTTTATATCATCATGGTTTAATACTTATTTAAGAAGGTGCAAGATGAAATACAACAAAATCACAAGTGGAAGAATGTTAGTTCTTCTTTAGGTAACCTCATTAGGTTTCTATCAAATGACTTCATATGTTGTATTTAATCCAAAAAAATTACTGTAGTAAGTGATTATAGATGTTTTGAAGTTATTTTTTCTTTTATTGGATGAACCAAAAGGGTTTTATGGTTTCATGAAGAGAGGGAAGGGGTGTCCTTTTATATGAGATGTGACTAGGACAGTTGTATTTTTTTAAACAAAAACATTATACCCACACTTTTCACATATAAAAAGTGTAAAAAATAGATTATTATCATTAAAAATACCTTTCAGGTTCAAATTGGTCATAGAATATAATATTAAAAATTTTAGGTGGTTTTACCTGTTATATTTTCAATTTAACCCCCTCTATAAAAACATTTTTACCTTAACCAATATAATTAATTTACACCATTTTCATTATAAATTTATGATAAAAATTATGTTAAAATTCATAGATAATATAAATTATATTGACTCATAATAAGGATTTTTTTTAAAATTAAATTAACAAAAGTATGAAAATGAAAACTAAATTCAATATTGTAGACGCAATGAGAAAGCATGATTTCAATGAGAAAAAGTTCAAAAGATTATAAGGTTTTATATTGAAATAAAAAATAAAAATGATGAAAATGATATAAATTGAAATAATATATATATATATATATATATTAAAAAAATAAATTAAATTTAATTTAAAATATAATTTATTATAAGAAATAAAATAAAAAAGCATTTTCCTATAAAATTATGTATTTTTTAACTATTTATCAAAAAATTAAACATTTTAGATTTTTCTGAAAATTGAAATTTAATATTATTCCGTAGTTATCATATAAATTATAGAAATTATTTTTAAACGATAATTTCCTAAATGGGGAAAAAACAATTTTAAATTAAGTTTTCAAAAAAGGATAGAAAACTACTTTTTGTAAAAATAGAGTTCTAAAAATAATGTTGGATTTAATATTATAAATTGTCTAGAAAACACATAAGATGAATTTTAAACATTTAATTGGATATAAAATATATATATTTAATTATAATCATTCCCTAAAAGTGTTTTATTTAATTTATTGAGGAAAAATAGTTTTTCAAAAAAAAAATTTTCCACTAGTTTGAAATAGTTTTTATTTTCATATTAAAATAATTGTCCACCAAAAAATTAATTTTATATACATTTTTGAACCATATATTTTAATTATTTAGTTTATCCTATTCATACCCTCCATTCCAAAATCTAGGTGATTACTATCATATTTAATAATAATGTGTTTACAGTATGTCACATTTCATTTGAACTAAGTTTTCAATGTAACAAAATCTAAACTCATTGTTTTGTGTAACAAAATCTGAACTCAGTCTTCGATGTCCAATAAAATATAAAAAATACTAATTTATTTGAAAAAAATACATTTCACAATGTATTTGGATGTTACAATCTCCCCCCCTAAAATGTCTTTCACCCTCAAAATTTATCTCGATTATAAAATGATTAACAATTGAAAATTCATTCATAGAAACCCACATATTATAAAGTGTTAAAAAAATATTGAAAAAGAGAAATGTAGGTGTAGAAGTTTTCTATAATAACACATACTATGTTTCTAAATAAGATATCATATATTGTAACTGAAAACATGGACACTGAAGGGAAAAATAACACCCAAATGCCGATGGAGAGTGATAGGGAACAAAGTTAGGAGAATGTTATTGACCACAAATTCATAAACCAAAGTGGTATAAAATATTTCATTGATATCATAGAAAAGTATCATAATCGAAAAAAAATTATTTCAATATCCTCTTACTATTGTTTTGGAATTTCTTTTCCATCAAGATTGAGAACATTTTGATATGTACTTACGTGATATCATTTTTTCACAAGAGAAATATAATCCTTTCCTTGTTCACTGATAACTTTCTAAATATTCTATTAATCTAAGAGATTAATGTTTCTTATATAGAACACAAAATAATATACATAAATAATGATAATTAACCCTTTCTATTACTAGTTAAAAAATTATAACACCGGTTATTAGTGGATAAAACTTTTTATAGTGTAGTAAAACAATAATATCAAAATAATTATCCTCAATTCAACTTAATACATTCTATATATAGTTATCCTTTTAACCCTTCTTATATAAAAAATATATAATTAAAGTCACTAAATTTCTAAATACCAACTTAACATTAATCCCATATATAACAAAAACTATCTCTTGATTTTAAAATTCTAAATATGTGAAAATAAATTATATTCTATCTTGAAACATGGAAATAACCCAATTTACCATAATAGTTTATTAAAAATATACATTATTCCTTATTTGAATCATAAAAAGATTATTATTAGATATATATTTTTAAATACATAAATTCTATATACATCATTAATGATTGCATTGACCTTATTTCCATCAAATCATTAATCTGTTCAATGGTAATCAGTATAATCTAATTTAATTCATCCATATAAATCATCACTTTATCATTATTTAATTTTCTAAACATATGGAACATATTAAGGGTTATATTTCCATTAATCATATATTTTTTCTGAATATCACCATTTCAATAAATACATTTTTAAGTCATCGGTACCATTGAAAATATTCATTAAAATATTTAATGAAAACATCTAAACATATTTATATTAATATATTATTATTCATATAACATATCTGTATACTTCTATCACATAAATAATTCCATTAATCCACCCCATCCTCAATACATTGACTAAGATTCATCATCTTATTCCTTAATACCTCCTTCCCTTCACATGTAATTTGAGGTCTCTTCATCATCAATAACATAACCATTATTTGGAACACCATATATATTATCCTAATGGTATCCCCCCCCAAAGACATCAATTTCCACAATTCAAACACTTTTCATATTTAAACATTTAACCTTTAATAATACCTTAGGAAGACAAATATTCTGATCCATTAAGTTATCCAAAATTATCAGTTTTCTTTTGAAGTTACCAACTTACTATAATTTTTCAATAACCAAAACATCTTATCATTAAACTAGTACATTCCCTTGAGTGCTTCATCCCCCATTCGTGAAATTTATTAAACTGAATCTTCATTCCTGCTTGGTCTCTACTACATGAAATATCATTTAACTATATCATTCTCTTCTTTGGTGAGTATAATAATTTATTACGATGTACAGTAATAATCCAGTTATATGAAAAATGATTAGCATTAATCAAAATTTCATTTACTCCAGTCATTATCCCATTTGGGTACTCATCAAAATGTTTCCTATCACATTCAATGTTAAACAGTTTTCTTATCTTTCTCCCCATTTTCTAAAACCTAAAAGCATAGTGCGAGTAAAAATATTCATAGCAAAAACACATAGTCTAAAAAATAATTTATATGATGTCAATATCTAAGAATCTTATTTTAAATTTATGAAATAATACATTAACAAAGGTCATCCACAATCATCATCTGTTTAAATCCATAAAGATGGTTTATAATGATTTTATGAATCTATAATGTATATATCCTAGGAGTTTCAAACTATAATTGTAGAAATCCTCATTTTCTTGCACTAGGTGATGATTGAGTCCATCTCAATGATCCCCTTTCAGTTTTACTACCCTTAGATACCTGTGGGATAGATCCATATCTACTTGTAGTATTCGGATAGTGATATAATTTCTTATAAACCACACTCTCAATCCTCCAAATAAATTCATGAACATTTTTATATACATTTACTTATCCTTATCAATATTCTAATACATATCCTTATGGATCCCACTAATATCTTCTCCTCAAATTTTACGAAGGGTAATTAAACCTTTAATTTTATATAAACTATTTTGAACCATGGTTTTCATACGAATATATTAAATATTTTATATGAATATATGTTACATTACATAAACATATGCGTAAATATCACAATGGTTTAGTGTCTATGGAGACTATGTACACAATATTAAAATTTTACGAAATATATTTAGCATATCCCATAAATATATTCCTGTTTAGTAATGTTTATAATGATAACATACTTAAAACTATTTTTCCTAACTAAGGAAAAGGAAACATAATAAAATGTGACATCAAATTCATAGTAAGGGTAATAAAGTGAAATATCAATGATAAAATAAGAGTGAAATGAGAATACGTGTATGATAACAGGAGAATAACTTTTGAAAACTATAACATCCATAACAATGATCATAATCATGAGTCATTTAATAAATATTGGTAGATAATTATACATGAATTATAATGAATCAAAAAACATGGTACACGATTTCATAACATTGGCATAATACATGGAATTTTGAAATACACATAGGAATATAAAATAATTTCTATGGTAGTTAAGTATCACCACCATGTATATCATAGTGTCCTGGGTTCAGTTACTAAACAATAATATTAGTCAAGGATCAATCCCAAGACCATCATAGTCCACAGATTCCCTTATCAAACTATGTTTTCTCCCCATTCTAGTCCTATCAATCTCATGAAATATTAATGTTTACCCAATGCATTTGAGGGATATATAGGACCGTCCAATCAAATAATCAAAATCATATGTTTTTGTTCAACATGTTCATGAATAATTAATAATACCATAAACTCTAAAGTGTAGTGTGATGCATAAACATTTTAACATGGTATAACCCGTGGAAGAGAAAGGGGGTTCAAAAACATTTTATCCTTGTAATCCCGTTGAAGGGAAATGTATTTCATAATCATCTTTTAATAATCAAACATTCAATGAATGAATAAAAATGGTATTCTTGATTCATATTCCCTATAATGTATAAATTATATCGATGTATTTATGAACATATAGAAAATTATTTTCAAATATAGATCACTTTGAACATTTTTTAGGAATTTTATTTGAAAATAAATTTTTCAAATTAAATATTTTTAAAAAATACTAATTTATTTTCGTTAAAAATAAATAGAGAAAAATATAAAGGAATATTATAAAATCATTTAATTGTTTTCTTGAAAAATTATCCTTTGCAAATAAAAGTTTCATTTGAAGACATTAAACATTTTTAAAATGGTTTTATTTGAAAATCACCGTCAAAACCTATAAAAAAGATTCAAAATAACTTAAAAATTTTATTGATGAAAATATATATTCTTCATTGAAAAACAATTATAATATTTTTAAAATAATTATATTTGAAAAAAGTATAGGAAAATTATAATGGTATATTAAATAAAAATAATAGTCATAATATCATGAATTTCCATACATGATGTATACATTAAATCAATGATCCCTACACATTTTGGGTAATATCCATACATGATTTGTTTGTAAGATGAAATGCTAATTATTTACAATTTAATTTATAAAAAAATTCAAACATGGGTAAAAAGTACTTCAAAAATCATTTCAAAATTATTAAAATCATTTTTAAAAACACATTATCTGGAAATATTTATTTGGTAGAAAAATGGGTTTTCAACTGAAGAGATAAATAAAGATTATTTTTCTAGAAAATATTTTATAAATTATTTTTTAAGTACCAGAGGGAGGGAAAATTGAACTAGTACATAAAAATATAATTTATAATCATAGTATATAAAAATTCATTATTTTATTGATAGGAAAATTATAAAATTTAATAAATGTAATAATAATCATGAGAAATCCCAATAAATAATGACACTGTAGTATAAAAACATCACCACTTTTCTATCATTGATTCATAATCCCCAAGAAAGAATAAAATTAAATGAAACTTATAATATAATTTAAATAAATAAAATCATGATATTAAAGGTCAAAGGGGATGTATATACTATTTATGAAGATGATAGGTGAATAAGACAACGTTTTTTGAATTGAAGAAATTTTTTGACAAATTTCCCTTATAGTTTGGGAGGCTTCGAAACTGTAAACCCTGTGACAGAGAAATCTTAACATGGATATTTAAATATCATTATTTGTAATTATAATTAATATTAAATACATTAATATATACTATATAAAAAATATATTATAATAAATTAGAGAATATTACATGTGTCTCATAGAAGTAAGAAAATTAGATAGAAAACTATAACTACTTTTGTTATCCTTTAAATCATAAGCATAAATAGATAATAACATCAAATGAAAAAATTAATATCATGTAAATGAAGATATTAATGATATAAAATTTTGTTAGGTAATTATATAAACCACATTAAATAAATGAGGGTTTAAATTTCATATTTCTCCCAGAAAAGAAAGGGGGAATACAAATCTCATACCATAAGTCTCAACATCAATCACACGTATTAAAAATTACAATAATATAAATATTATTTTATTATAAATATATTATAGAAAAATAATTATATATATTATACCATATATTAGTTACTTATGACCATTTATAACTATTTATTATAATGTTATTGTAAAAATCACGTTTCAGGAAATAACTAATTTTTTATTCATATATGTTTTTTTATTTCTATTCCATTAAATTTGATAATGGTTCCATCATATCTAGAATAATAATAATAAAATAATTATAATATTTATACATCAATTATAATTATCATACCATTCATGAAATATGGTTGTGATAAATGATGTATGTTAGGATCATGGTGATTTTATGTTATACAAACGCATGAGTAACATTTATATTTTTCAATAATAATTAAAGAAATAAGGTTTGAGATATTTTAATTTTATAGAATGATAAAAATATCATAAATAATATAGTATTTTATAAATATAATTATACATATCTTCCATTTAATGTGGTGATGAAAAGAGAGAGGTGTCTCTCTTCATTAAGGCATTAGTCCACACATACAAGAATGGCGTTATAATATTTCATCGTGTGAAAAGAAACGAAGATAAATAATATGTTATATTTTAATAATAATAAATATGTCACTAATTAAATAATAAATTTATTTATGACGAATATATTTATTTAAACTACAATTATTAACTGTCAAGTAATGTATTAGTGAAAGAAAATCACATCCCTTCGAGAAGTGGCAGTTCGTCATACACACAAACGATGAAACTGAATCCCCCACTGAATAGAAATTATAAATTAATATAAGATATAATTAAAAAATAGGTATAATTTTTTTATAAATATAATATATACACATATACATATATATAATATCCACAATCATACCAAATCGTGGGAGGTGGTAATGGAAAAATGAATGACATCGGTTTGTGATGTGGTAGTCCGACATACTCAATAATCCAGATCTCGTAACAAATTTGTTGAAATTGGATATAGTTTTAGGACATTAAATTAACATAAAAATATATTAGTATATATAATTTAGTTATTATATTACATAATCATGGTTTACTATGAATTTAAATACGTGGAGTAATTAATAAAATAACATTACTTATTAATGAACACGACCTATTCTTCGATTAACCACCTTTTGATAGAACCAAAATACTTCATCGAATGGTTTTATGAAATTAATATGTATTATAGAATTATTGGATGTAATTAGGTAATATATGCAGGAATGTATTTTTAGAAAAAATTTCCAAACGGTGTGGAGAAGAGAGGAGATGGGGGCATTTTATATGTTAAGTGAGTGGAAAACATATACCTTTTGCAAATATAAAGGTTTACCCAAGTTAATATCTTGATACAATGGTCCAAAATGGATTATAATTGAGACATAGATATGATATGGTCTAGATATTTCATGAAAATGTATTTTAGACTTGCTTTAGGTCAGTTATACGATTTCTTATTTAGTTTAATACCTCGGTAAACCCATTTTTAGCTTAACTGTGTTATTTTAATTTGTACTATTTTCACTTTTAATTTTGTTCAAAATCTTATTTGAACTTATATGGTAATTTAAATTAGTATTATTCCAAATATTAAATCAATTTTCCAAATCAATTCATATAAATGAAAAAATTAAACATAAAATTAATCTCGTATGCGTGATGAGAAAGATGGGTTTCGAAGGGAAAAGGTTCATAGGTTTACATGATATTTGTTTATAAATTAAATATTAAAATGATTTAAATTACCTAAATTTTATTAATAGTAATATAAATTAACAAATTTAATTTTTATGAAATTAAATATATAATATTACTTTATAAATAATATTATCCAAAATGTAGTTCTCACATGAAATTCATAATTTCTCACTATTAATCAAAAAATTAATCATTTTAGAAAATTATCACTAATTAATCCTAAGATAATATTGACTGAATGATCACAAAAATAAAATTTTCATTTTCAAATAAATGTTATAAAAGTTTAAAAAAAAATTGGAAATTTTTTCACCCAAAAGGTTACAAATCTATTGTTTAAAAAAAATTCTTTTAAGTGTAAAATTGGATTAATTCTTATCTATTTTCAAAAAAAAATTAAAATTGTTAAAAATTAATTGAATATATAATTTATAAGTTTCACCAAATCTTTCCACCATAATTTTTTTTTATTCTATTAGGGTAAAAATAGTTTCTCAAAACAAAAGACTTCCTTTATTATTAAATTATTTTTATTTTCATTTTTAATTAGTCGGACATTATGATATAATTACATATACACGTGTAATGAAAATATTTTCATAATTTACTTAATATTCATAGTGATCACCATTCCAAAGGAATGGATATAACTATCCATTAAAATAATAATTTTAATAGTGCATCATATTTCGTATAAACTCAGTGTTGTGTATAACACATGATAAACGTAGTGTTGCATGTAACACAAGATAAACTAGGGGTTTGTGTAATAATCAGTATCAAAAAGAATAAATTTACTTCAAGAAAAATAGTTCACAAAATAATGGGAGTTTACAAAAGGATCCCGAAATATATATTCACATAGAAATAGATCAATATGGAAAAAAAGATGGTTAATGATGATTAAGGATTATGATAATTCAATCCACTAATATAAAAAGAAAGAAAATAAATTTATAGATTATTGACGTTGAAATGATCATGAAATGTTATCTAAGATGAGATATGATAAGGATCCAATCTACACAGACATAAAATTTATGGGAATGGGAATCAGAAAGAATGGAAAAACATCCTACCATTCAAAAATGATTTCTCAGCCATCAATACTTGAGGTTATGTTGAAATATAAAAAGGATGATGTTGAGATATTTAATAAGGTAGATATTGTGATAAAGGGAAAAAATTTGAGATTATGGATGATTATATATAATTTGAAGATTTGGGGAACAAATTTTCATTCCACTAAATCTAGAGATGAAGAAGAATATACTGAATGATGCTCATAGATTGACATTATCCATCCACCCAGAAAAAAATTATATAAAGATATTTGATTAGTCCATTTTTTTCAAAATAATAGGATTTAATAGATTGTAAATTATACATAAAATTATATGGTGTTTCAGAAGGTGAATTTGAGGAGAATGAAGTGAAAAGATAAGGTGAAATCATTTCCAAACCTATATAGAAATGAGAAAACATCACTGTGGATATTTCAATATGTATAATAAGGAATTCAAAAGGAAAAAATTATATAGGGGTTGTGGTGGTCTATCTTATAATTAATACTCAATTAATTATCATTTTATTGGACTTCTCATTTTATCACCTTGAAAATATTTACATTATATAAGTAGTGATGCTATATGGGAAATCACCACTGATTGTGTCTGATCAGGATCTAAGGTTCACATTAATGTTTTGGAGGAGTATTTAGTATGTTATAAAAACAAATTTGGAAATTAGTATAAACAATCATCCCTAGTATCATGGCCAATATGAATATATTATCCATAAAATTGGGGATATTCTAAAATATTTCTATATGAACTCAAAGGGAGTTCGAGACCAATATCTTCATCCAAAGAAGTTCTATTCCAATATTAGTTTCCACTAAAGAATAATAATATCCCCTTATATATCCTTATATGGTATGGTATGTAAAATACCTATGTTCTGGGATGATGTAGGTGAAATAAATATTGTACGACCTGAGATAGTTGAAAAATAGTAGAAAAATATTAAACCAATAAATGAAACATCAGTGCAGTGCAGATTCAACCAATGAGTTATATTGATAACCATTGATGAAACCTAATTACTAAGGATAATGATAACTGTTTCCATTATAGAAATTTATGGAACTGATTCATGAGTTTTCTGATGATGGGGATGATATTCCATGTTATATTTCCCCCTTTGAGATTCTTTATCACACAAGTGATTCGTCATATCAACTGGTGATCCTATAAAACCAATCCAAAGTATATGATGTGTTACAAATATCCCTCTTAAAAATTATATTCCAGATACCTCTCATGTACTAAATTCAATGGTGGAATAATAACAGAATGATCTCCCTAAGGTGGAGCCATCAATGAATATATTTGAATAAAGTGAAAATATTTGGCACAACAAGACAACTCATCTAGACAATGTACGTTAGAGAAACCATATGGGAATAGAATTATTTGGAACCTATAGAGGCCTCTGAACAAAAGTACATTCATTTTTTCACCCTAGTATACAGAATGAAATTTAAGTGTGAGATTTATTAATGGGTGAATAATTTAATAACCAATTCTATTATTGATTATTTCACCATAATAAATAGATTTTCAAGTATTCTATATTAAAATAAACAATTGGGTAAACGAAAATATGTGAAACAATAATAATATTAAATTAATCAAGATGAGTGTTATAGTAATTAATCGAAAGAGAATAGATAATATTACCTGATTTTTTATTTACTATATTCATAATACATTTTTAAATGAATTTTAAAGAATTAATATAATTTTGGGATTTATTATATCAATATTATCTTAAGGTGGGTCTTTAGACTTTATTAAAATAATTAATTTTTTGGTGAAGAGAAAAAATAATGATTTTTCTTAAAACTATAAATTTTATTATAAAATAATGAAATTAAACTCTTTTAACATATTTTTTTTATGAAATATATATTTTTTCATATTATATTAATCATTTTATAACAAAATGATAATATATAAAACCTACACTAAACATCACAGAAAATTTCATGAATGTATTTACCAAAACAATTGTCTATCTATTTTAAAAACATTCTCACATGGTCAAATTTGGTTTTTTATATCAATTAAATTTAATAAAATATCATATAAATAACGATTTAAATTTTATTTCCAATATTGTCCTTAATATTGAAGTTTTATCCTAAAACATAAAACTTATGCATAAAAAACATTATTCTATAAATTGGTTTTTTAATTTTGTATAAAAAAATGTTAAAATTAATTTGTTTACACATAAGATATTTATATTATCAATTGGGTATAATTTTTAGAAAAATTATTTTCAATTTATTTTATAAGGATCATTTTATGTTTAGGTATTAAAAATAAAACACTTCAGTAAAAATTAGTTTCCTTACTATAAACAAAAAATTGTAAAATTTAAAATTTATGAAAAAGGTACATAAAATAATATTTAAATCATGTTTGAATTTTTTTATGATTTTTTATATATAATAACTATTAACATAATCTATTTTTTTTCTAATTTGGATTCACAATACTTTTGAAACATGTGATCTCTTTTTATTAAAGAGTTTTATTTTCCCAAAATAACCTTCTCTTCATGTTTAAAAGGAACCAACACCCCTCCACTTCTCCACACTTCAAAAATCCCTTAGATACAACCCTAACTCTACATTATTCTACATTAAAACCTATACCCATTTTGTAAAAAAAAATCTCACCCAAATGACATTGTTGAGGTTTCTTCAGTTGCTGACCAAAGGAGAACATCGAATATGGAGATAAAATTTTCCACTACACTATTTTAATTATTTTTTTGTTATACAAGCTGAAACAAAATATAAAAATAATAATATTATAAAAAAATATTGTTATTTTTTAAATATTGTTAAAATAATGTATATTCATTTTTATACATTTCTCCATAACCATTTTATGAGTGAAGATATCGTTATGTGTACATGCAGACTACTCCTTACACAAGACGTTGTTTCACATTGATATTACATACTGAATAAAATGGTTGTAATAAAAATTATATGTAATTTATAAAAATATTATTTATTAAGTTATTAAAATTATTTAATGATAACATTATACATTCCATATGTTTAATTAAAAAAATGATATATAAAATTTGACCACACAAAATTACACATAAAAGTATATTTTTAATTTTAGTTTATTCATAAAAAACCTAATTTCTTGTATAAATTATGTTCTAGAGGAAACATATTTGAAATAATAGTATAAATTAATATAAATTATGAACTTTATTTACAAAAAATTGATATTGTTTAATATACAATGAATGTTTCATAAAAACTGACTGAGGAACTTCATGTAAATGACATGAGCAGAAAAAATGTACTAAATTGGAAATAAATGATGATAAAAGGACCATATAACAATAAATATAGTTTCAAAAGGCACTAGGTAATTAATTTAATAAAAATAATATTATTTTCTATTAATTTAAGTGAATGTGTATATAATTTCTAGACACGTGGTAAGGGATATTACATACCTCCAACATGAATTTTCAGTTACACATTCTCTATAATTGTATCCCTTTTATGAAATATAATAATGATAAAATTGTTATATTTTTTATAATTTCTCACCAAATATCTACCTAGTTAAATATTATTTTCCTTTCTGAGGTTAGTTATTTATTAGTTCCCCTCAAAATTCACAAATTCAAGTAAACATGATTTAATTGAACTTTCCTTTTTTTGTCTCATGTAAAGAATCAACCAAAACAAATAATTTTAAACCATGAAAAGAATGAAAACACTAGATTAATTTATTAATATACATATTGGTTTAATTATTCTTTTATGGAAATAATAACTTCATAGTTTCTTTAAAAATTTCTTTTATCTATTTCAAAATACTTCACCCAAGAGGCACATTATTATTAATTATTCCTTGATATACTTATCATGATATACCTAAATTGGATATAAATGATAAATAACTCTGTTTAATTCTATATATAAGAACATAAATGTTTTAATTCCTTCTTCTATTTTGAATCCTTATGATTTACCCTTCGGTTGTGCCATGACATAAAATTATGTAACCGACTTCCTTCTCATGGGTTAGATCATAGTACTATTTTTTGTTTATTTTCATTATGTGGAACACATATATAAGATTTATTATACTGATTTTTATGCAGGAATTTGTATATTCCTATAGAATATTGGTAATGATTTATATCTCATGAGATGTTATTTAATGGATTAGGAGTAAACATAATCCACTATAAAACATTGTCTACATTATGATTGTGGTATTAGGAGTGGTTGTTGACATTTTTTTAGGAAATAATATTTTGTGTTTTTGTAACATGTTTATGATATTATGATATCATTTTATTATTTTATGTCTCTATACTAATTATATTTTAGTTTACAATATCATCTTATTTCTATATACTCTCATTTTATGACTTATTTCAATGTTTTTTCTTTTACTTGAATTTATAGTATAAAATTAAAAATAAGTATTTTACCCATGACATCCAACGTATTTTCAGAAGACCTATGAGATTTTGGGGAAATATGTGGAGATTTAAATAAATAATATGTTTTTATGTTAATGATAATGCATTTTTATATATAATATTTAAATGGAGTAGACCTCTATATGAGGAACAATATATTTGGGTTGATAAATAGGACACGATCCTGGTTGGAGGCTTCAATAAGGGGTTGATTGGACTTGAGGAGTATATGCAGGTCTGGAATAAATTGACTTCTTCCTTTAAAGACATGATAAGGGGGATCCTCTTCTCCAGGTATCTAATTTATCCTGGAGGCTGTTTAGAGACACTGACTCTGGTAGAATTAATCTGGTTTTCATTGACTCTATTTTACTTATTTCCTAACTTATGATTTGTTGAGTTACCAATCTGGTTGTGAGAGGAATTTTTAAGGGTCAATTCGGCTCAGATGGGCTAGAGCATGATGCTTCTTCCTCTTCAAGACATTTGGGATGTGGTGGATACAGAGGGATTGCTTGCCATCGGGAGGGACCATGCTTTCATGGGATCACCGAGTGGTCCATCTTTGGAGTTAGCGGTCGCTGCTTATGCTTGGATGAGGTAGTTTCTGATCTGATGTTTGTTGCTGTTTGATGCTTGTTGAAACTTATAGTTTCTCACTTTTACCTCAAAAGTGACTTTATTAATAAAAAATGATTTTCATTCAAGACATTGGTAAGGATCCACACAATACAATATGTGGAATTTTGGAGTCTATGACACAACTCATTTTATTATGTCGATGAGGTTTTTTCACTCCATAGATAGCTATACCACAGAGAAGGACCCTCAATAGAAAGGTTAATTGATATATATTTGAGTGTGATGAGGATATGTATAGGTACCTATAAAAGGGTAATAAGGTTGTCTAAGTGTACCTTCATAAGGGCATTTCAAGGTACCCATGTCATAAAGAAAGTATTAACTGCAACGAAATCATCATTGGAGTAAAGGTTTGTTAGATGAATTTTGGTGAAACTAGAATATATTTAGTTTCCATGGTCCATAAAGTTGTCTATGTAGTAGTTTCTTTAGAATAGAAGGAGTCTGTGATACATATTTTCTTTACCTCCTGGAAGGTATAAATTTTAATGGATTGAAGAATTCATAATCCTAAACAATAAAGGAGATCACACTATAGTGATGTGTCTAGGATGAAGTTGGGTCTGGGTGACATGTGGGTTGAGAATTACTATAATAGATCATCTTTGGGTTAATGGAGAAGTTACTACACCATGATAAGTAGATCTATTCAATAATAATAATATATACTATAGTTTAATTGACTATACCATAAAGAGATTTGATTAATTATTAGATATTACTTAGTGAAGGTGGCCACAATATAGTTAATGAAAAATGGATAGAACTTCCCCATAACATATAAAGTCAGGTTTCACTAATGTTTTTTTATTCTGTCTATAGTTTAATTTAAAAAAAGTAGATCGATATTTTTATAGTTTCAATCTTTCAATGATCAATTCAAATTGAATAAAGAATGTAGACCCTAGTAATTATATGGGACACTTGGAAATATCCTAGAGAAATTGGATTCAATGTTAGTAATTAAATTTAAACAAAAAGGGGTGGAGTCTTATTTTGAGATATATATAGATAAATAAATAAACAAGAATAATTTATAGAGAACAAATTTAGTGGGTTATTCTAGAACCCATATAAAATATAGAAAGTCAAAAATTGTGTTGTTCGTAGAGGAATATTCCCATATAAGAACTATATTATTTGGCATGAAGATAAACACCATTTCTTGGTGTATATTTTTGTCATATTTATTTGAACAATTAAATATTCGATACAACGAGTATTAATTTTCTCATTGAAGGAAAATGGATATTTCTTCAATTATTGTGGTACTGGTCCTCGAGGATTACTGTAAATTCTGGATTGTTATTATAATTCCTTGAAATTTATCTTAATTTGGTGTATAGGTTCATTTCCATTCATGTTACATGTACTAGCCTAGTGTGGGTGAGCTATATTAAATGCCTTTTGTTCTTTACTACATTCATCACATATGGAAGGGAAAGGTAGAGAGAAATCACATTGCTTCTCAATGTGAGAGAAGAAAATAACCATTCAAGGAAAGAAACATTAAACTTTGATAACCTAATTAACCCCCTCTCTGAGTGTTCTCAATTATAGGGATCTGAAAAGTGGTATCAATGGGGAATTTATTTGTTTTATTACATTATATCATGAAATTAATTCTGAACTATAATTGGATACCCATATGTGAACGTAGTAATTTCTCATTGTTGAAAATCCATATGTAACAATATTTTAAGTACTTGACATGGATGTTTACATAATAACCATTGTTGAATCCCCAATTATATTCGAAGAGGATCCTTGGTAGAGAGATATCATTGGGAATTGGATGATGATTCAAAACTCAGAAAAGTTCTTTTAAGTGATCTTTATAATCCAGTTTTTATATTAGTAATTTCTTGAAAACAATCTATTGTAATGTTGTAAAATTTTATAAAAATTAATGAAAGATATTTTATGGTTCATGAGACACCATTTTAGGTTATATGAAACATATATTAATATTTGATATTGAATTTAAATGATATTTTAGATTCCCTTTTTGATCATCAAAATGTTTTTGATGAAGATATGAGAGCCCTCGGTAAAAATCTCAAATATGATAAGATCTTGAAGTGGTTCACAATATGAGTTCCTCCACATTTCAATTATGATTTTTTAATTATAGATGATTGATATATAAAAAAAATATGTCTCAATACTTTTTATAGAACTATTATGTCTAGTTAGATAAAAAAATCATAAAAAACATGTCAAGAATGAAAGAAAGTACTCAGGAGGTGTCCTTTAAGTCCATAAAGAAACACAAAATCTATAAGAATATAGAATTTTATTTTGTTTTTGATGTTATTTAATTTCAATCTTTTAATAATAAGAGTTGATGTTGAAGGTTTATTATAAATCATTCTCTTTCTTTCTTTAAATGTTGTATGGTGGGACATCTTGCAGCTAAATGTCCCAAAAACGTTCATGAAAGTGAGGATTATTACAAAAAATCCAAGAAAATGATAATGTAATATATGAATTATTCTAAATAGAGTGACATCAAAATGAAAAACATTATTTCTATATAATTATATAGTACTATTGTAATTGATATAGAATAAGTTTAAAATTTTAAGGATGACATTATGTGTATGGAAATTATAAAAATAAGATAAGAAATGATATTAATGACAATAGTAATGATGTACTTGTTATAAGGGTTGATATATAGGTTTATCATGAGGTATCCCTTGATAAAAATGATGTTTGTATGTAAAAGAATGAAAAGGCTAATGAAAGGGTCCTACATTTCAAGCAGTACCAGAACCAAAAATATGAATAAAATTTATAATTAATGCCTGGGATTGAAAAACTCAAATATAAAGATAAAGGAAATTTTGTAAGGTAAGTTTAATTGAAAATTAAAATTTAAGAAAAAGTATAAAAAATTTATGGTTTTTAAATAACAATAAATGATAGAGTTAAGATGATTTAGGAGCTGGAAGTTGGCGTTATGAATTTTCCTCAGATGTTTGATGATCAAGAATTATTATTGAAACCTAGTATGATGACAAAGAATTCAAATGAATTGTAATCAACTAATGAAAACTATATTTTTGAAGATGAATGTATAAATATTCATAGCCTATATTTGTTAAATGAAAAAATAAAATTTTTAGGTGAATTATTTTAACGAATATAATTTTTTTAGTTTTCTTAAAAATGTACGAGAAACATCACCTTAGAAGAAGGTATATCATCATTATAATAGAAAGGTAACAAAAAATGTATCCAATATGTACTCCAATTAATAAATAGTTATATTTTTTTCTATTGAATGATTGGAGATAGTTACTTTGTGTTATCTATTATTTGGGGTTCCTTTTAGGAGTAATACAAATCCAAATATAAAAGAGAATTTATAATATATATATATATGTATAATTCATAGTATTTTTGTTTTACATTTTATTGGTATTGGTAAATAAATTGAGCACAAATAATTCATCCAATGTCATTATGTATTCCTCAATAAAGAATGAGTAAAAATATAAAACAGTAATAAAAAAATATATATTCTCAATACATATTTTATGTTTCTCAAGAATACGAATATATATTGGAGGCAATTGTTGAGGAGTCACATTCATCACCAGCTTGGGTAAAAAATATGAGTTTGGAGAAGGCTAATGTAACTGTTATTAACTTGAGGGAAATAGATAGGTCAATTTTATGAATAGTTCATAGTATATGAACATCACATATATTCATAAATAAAGATCTCATTGTGAATCTCAAGAATAATAAAGACAGTGTTATTCAATTATGGAATGTTGAGGGCATTAATATTGTTGGGTATAAAAAATCCATGATTGGAGGAATTGGTTTAGGGGAACAGACGTTCTCTTAGTGGATGGTTAATTCCAAATCTTCTCAGTGTTACCCAATTGTGTGACCATGGATATGCAGTGGAGTTCACTATAAACATGTGTACATTCAATTCGAAGTATTTTTCACTTATTCTATTGGGAAGAAGAACATTGGGAAATATATACCTCATTGGAGAAAAATGATTTTCTATGTCGTACAAATAATATGAGAACTAGCTATTTCATATAAGGTGTGGCTATTTAATCCAAACATATCAACAAAGGATAATAAAAAATAATAGAGCACGCGATATTCCCCTTTTCATGTTTGATCAAACTCACATATCTAATTAAAGTTAAACGTATAATATTATCTAGTAGTCATATAGGCCAATGTTGATAATGGAATCTAGGGTTATTGAGCATGTTCCCATGGAAACTTTAAGGTTGATATCACCTAATTAAATAGATGGAGTAAGGTATTGTGTGTTGATTTTTTAATGATATCAACAAGTTGTTATGGATTATACCTATCGAAAAAAGGTATAATTTTTTTTTAATCAATATCATGGGAGATATGAAAAGGTTATTTTTTTGAAGATTCAAAAATAAAAAAATGGAAATGGGATGTAATTTTAAAATAATAATTTTAAATAATAACTTTATAAGAATATAATTCAATATTGTGTCTAATACACCACCAAAATGTGGTAGTTGAAATATGAAATCAAATAATCAACAAAATATCCCAAAAAATATTGATTGAATTTTTTTTTTTAAAAATATTAGAAATATGCTATTCTTGTATTATATTGCTTATTTAATAGATCATTTATATGTGAAAATGAAGGGATATTACCATATGAATTTTGGTTTGGAAAGAAACTACCACTCAAGAAAATTTGAGAGTTTTTAAATAAATTTTTTATTCTCAATAGGTATAAGAGTACCGAATTTGATTATTGATAAGATGAAGAAATATTTTAGGGATACTGATCAATGATTAAATCTTACAGGTATTATAGAAAGAGACATGAAAATGTTATTGAGATCAATGATATTGTGGTCGTTAAAAGTGGTAAAATGTCTTTTTCACATGAGAAGATCTCATGTGAAAACTATCAAATTTCTAAACATAAAACGAATTATAAAGTAATAGGTTTTGTGGGTTTTACAATTAATGAGGATAATTACAATGAAGACATATATTTTTATGAAAGTATATAAATTGTAGTTGGGTTAAGAATATATATGAGATGGGGTTAACTCACTAAAATAATCAATGTTGGAGACCAAATATCCATAATTAAAACTAAAATAATGATAAATTGGTTTCCATTATTTATTATATTATAGATGGAACCAAAATATTGTAATGAATATAAAAATGATGAGATCTAGGTTAGGATTATGAATAATGTTGGTGTCAAAATAGAGAAAAACGAGACATGGAATGTGGTGAAAATTCCAAGTGTTAAAAATGAAATTGTAACCATGTGAGTGTTATAAAATAAACATAATTAATATGGAACATTGATCCATAAAAAATAGAAAAAATATTTTCATGAAATATTCACAAATTTAATGATTTGATGTGGATGAGATGTTTTTTACCCATGGATAACTTGAAACTATTCATTTATTCCTATTTATGGAGATTCTAAAGGGGTTCAAATTATATCAAATGGACATAAAATCTTCTTTCTTGAATGGAGACCATGAGTATTAGGTGTAAATTGAGAAACCAAATAGGTTTATGATTTATTAATATAAAGTAAAAGTGATACAACTGAAGAAGGTTTTTTACGGACTCATACAATCCATAAGAGCATAAGACATCCCGTTAGATCATTGAATAAATAATATTTTTTTCTATATAAGGGGAGTTGATCAAAACCGAGACATTAATATGGAAAATAATAGAGGGTTGTTGGTGATTATCAAAGTTGATGAAATCATTTTGGATTTCTCAAATGACAATCAATCCAGAATCCATTTTTTTTTATTTTCAAAAGACACTTTTAATGGAAAGTTTGAACCAAATACAAATCCAACCAAATTCAAATCATTCCCACTGCAATGTCCCGCCCAAAATTCACGCCCATGAAAGAATTCATCCAAATAAAAAATCAAATTTTGAAAGGAATCACCAAACACGGTCCATGTGGCTTCACGCACCCCATAATTTCCAGCCTCCATCCCACACTATCAAAGAAAACCACCTCCCAAGATAGCCCCACAATCAATGTACGCTGACCTAATCCTTTTTCCACCCACACCGCTGCCACCTCATTCAATCACTGTCGATGTCGTTTAAGTCATCATATTTGGCCACTTCACCTCTGATCTCCACAAGAACCGAACATCCTCTCTGACCCCGATCCGCCACCACATCACCAAAATGCTCGTCATCATCAACCACGTCGTCAGAAGAGTGATTCCAGTGACCACCAGGGAGACCTCAAACTAGGGAGAAGTGAGAAAGAGCTGAGCTTTCCTGCTGTCACAACCCTTCGCCACTGAATCCCCAGCTCAGCCCCAACTCCACCCAGATCACCTTCGACTCACCTTCCAAAACCACTTCCATATTCGTCATCCAAATATCCAGAAAAAAAAGACATCCCCACCGATGAACACCTAGAGTTGACTACTCAAACTCACTTCCAAAATATCTGATATGACCACCACGCTACTCCTCCTCGAAGAGAGTGGTGGGGTGAATTTTCGAGGTCTTTAATAGGTGAAATTTAATTTTTACTTAGTTTTAGGTAATTTATATACTAGATGAGAAATATATCCCCAAATAAAATATGTAAATATGGTTTTAATAATAGTCAAAATGGATGATAATAGGACCATAAAAATTTCAGTGGATAAAAAATTAAAATTTAAAAAATATGAGTCAAGAAATACGGTTAACTTGACAACATTTGAGTAAATCATATAAGGGTAAATCTATTTGATTAAAAATCTGTCATATTTATTATATAATCTATTATAGAAGGTTTCTTTTATCATGACCCCAAGGAAATCCCAATTAAGGATATGAAAAAGAGTACATTGATATATCCAATAAACGATGCACTATGGACTATTCAATCACTATAGATCACAACAAAATACATTGTGAATCATTAATATAGACTATGATATATTGGAATATCATTTATCATGAATATTAATTTGAGATTATTTATTTTGGGAGTCCATGTATATCATGTAGAAAAAGAAGGATTGTATATTAATGAGAACTTTAGAAGCCATGTACAATTTTCCCAGAGAGGCATAAACCTAATTACTATGGATAAAACAAAAACGTGATGATATCAGTATTGAAGTGATTTCTCACATTACAATTATGTGTGATATATCATGTGTGATCAATCATTGAAAAAATCATATCCATAATTCCAGGATGAAGGACATTAAAATAAAATATCTCTTAATAAAGGAGAAGGTGTAACAAGGAAATGTGGTTTTGTTTTATGTGTGAACTCAAGATCATGTTTCTAATATATTCATAATGGCACTAACTAAACTAGTTTCTAAGAATCATTGATTAGATCTTGGATTAAAATAATATATATACTCTTTATTGACTCATGGATGGACTCACCAATCTCTATAGTTTCATTCATGAGTATGTAATTTTTTTTCCACCACAATTTGTGGGATTTATAACCCTATGATCTGAACTTTTTGAAGAATATATCTCTTTGGATTCATTTCCAAATGGTGATAAATTTCTATTTCAAAAACAAGGAGAAGTTGTTAAATATATATTGTATTTCAATGAAAACTAGTGTAAATGAGGTTGTTGAAAGGATTTATTGGTGATTATGACAAAGTATTCTCTTAATTATTGTTTCTAACACATATCATGGATTATATTATTATTAAATTGATTAATAGTGGATCATTGATTCAAATATTGAAATGTACACACAGATTATTATAAAAACCCAAAGGTTGAGATTTTTTGGCCAAAAATACGTTATATGTTGAAATTTATTGGTTTTTTTAACATGTTTATTTCATTGAAGGTGTTTATTAAATTTTTACATTGAATGAAATATAACATATAGAATTAAATTCTCCATATAATATAATATGAGGAATTTGAGGACTATAAATTACATCTTATTCAGTTGTGCTATAGTGATTGTTCCACACTATATTCAGCTATGTAAAGTCCCATGACCATCCATGTAAAGGTAAACCAGAACCTGCATGAGGGTAACAAAGATATGGAATAGTACATTTATAAGGGTATTGAGGTTATGTAAGGGTAACTATGTAATGATATGTTTAGCTATCCATTCATTTAATATATAGTTATGCCATATCTATATTATCCCAAAAGTAAAGGTGAATTATATTAATTCTAGAACCACAAGAATATTTTAGGTGCCCGTGATGTAGAGGAATGTTTGTACCATAGTGTCATTAGAAGATTAGGAGGTCACAAAATTGATTTTCATTTTATATTGGAATGTAATAATTTATTAAGAGTACATATATTTTAATCTAAAATACTATATAATCTCACACCATAATGATTTTTCCACATTGTAGTCTATTTATATGGAAAAAATATTTTAGAAGATGGTTCAGGATATTTTTGTGCGGGATAACAGTGGAGTTTCTACTTTGGGAGAAGTGTATTTTGTAAACTATTAGAATCCATGTTGTAGTGATATAGACCACCATATAGGGAGAGCTAAGGAATTAATTGAAGAATCACATTTATGGTGGTCACAATGTAGTTAATTAAAAATTTTTAACATCACACCATATAATATTTCACCATTCCACAACCAGGTCATTTCATTATACTAGCTATTTATTATAGAAAAAATAGATAGAGTTATGGTTTGAATCTTCTAGGGGTCAATTTGAATTTAATGGTACACAATGACCCCTGTTATAATTAGGTAAACATGGAAACATATTTTAGAAATAAGATTTAATATTAATCATTTGATTAAAATAAAAAAGGGATATTATATCTCTGCAAGATAGAGAGAAAGAGGAAGACATAATGTTAATTTCATGATCATAACTTCAGAGGGGTATTCTTGTTCACTATTATAGATTTGAAGTTCAATGACGTTGGTATTCCATGTATTATATTTTCACTGAATGTTAAAATTACTTATGTTGAATAGAAATAGCATTGTTGGAATATATTTTTGTCATCTTCATGTGATGAAGTAATGATTCAATATATGGATTTCTGGGTTCCTCATTGAAGGAGATAAATGAGTTCTCTAAATTTTCATAGTAGTGACCTAGTAGGATTTGTGAGGCTACTATAAATTTCAACTATAATGTAGGGAACGTTTAGTGAATTTTTGGACCAAATACATTAACATGCATAATCCATGGACTATTCTTGTTCATGTGAATGAAGTAAAATATCTTTTGGGTTTTACCAATTTAATATCTTACTGAGGGAAATTGTAGAGGAAAATTAAAGTGTTCCTAGAGATGATATAACAATATCCCCATTCAAGGATGAATTGTTTTAAAAATCAATCCCCTGATTAACTCCCCCCTCTCATGGTGGTATACTCTATAGGGATCAAATTAGAATTTTTTCTAAAGAATAGGCCATTATACCATGTTTTCTATACATAATATTACATTAAGTTCCACATAAAAATCCACAAACATGACCAAGAATATAGGTAGATATGTTGTATTTTTGTCACTGGTTATGGAATACATAAATGTAAATATAAGTGATGTAATTACTATTTCAATTTAAATAATATTCTCCTTGATCCCTCAATACCTCCAATACTACATACGACAACCTTTGTACATATATAAAGAAAAGGACGAGCTCTCAATTTTTACAAGGGAATAATCAGAGTACAATACAATGATAAGTAAAAAATATGAGTCAATAGGGATATCACAATATCATAAAAGGGTAGAATAATATATAACTACCTATAAAAATATAAATAGGAGATGATATAATAAGATCCTGGAATCATATGAATGTGGAAACAACAAAAAATATGACACTATAAGCATAATACAAGGCTCACCTCCTGGATGAAAAAACATAGTGTGCTAGGCTAGCTTCCAACACACCATACATGGAATCTCAGGAGAAGAAAATATTAACAAATGTTTTGGGGGATGTATAATATTAGATCAACCCATCATATTCAAAATGTGTTCATGATTATGTGTACAATATAAGTAAGTCAATCACAAAGAAAAACAATGTGTAAAACCCTTCAAAAGAAATGGGTTATATAATATTTTAATGGAGCATAAACGAATGACATGTAATAACTAATCCCATGATAAAAGAGATAAATTAATTATTATATGTTCATATATGAAAATTTAATCCTATTTCAGTAATATCAATTAATTTTAAGACATAAAAAATAGTTCATTTGAATTTTCATAATTGAACCCCTTGAGCATGGTTTGAAGAAAAATGGGGGTATGAGACATTAAAGATAGTAACTAAATAATATTTTCATATAATAGAAAATGAATAGAAAAGGATTATAAATAATTAATTATTTTAATTATAAACCTTATATGATTAAAAATATTTAATGGATTGGAGCATTTAATGGTATAACAATTAGACTAGTTCCATTTAATCAAGTTTGTATAAAAAGAAAAATTATGATTATAACATGAAGAACATGCTATACAAAAAAATCAAATAAAATATAATCTCTATATATATGGAAGAAACATATACATATAATTTAAAATTAATACATGAGAAAAATATAAATGTAAATGAATATAAATAATGATAACACATAACCCAAAAGTAATGGGGGAGGTTCAGACGATCCCTATACTTTTTCCAATGACTCAATTGGTATGATCAACTATGTTTTAGAATAATCAATTTTAATTTGTTAAATAGATGAATAATAGATTTCATGGTATATATATATAACTTATTAAAATTATATCATTGTTGTTATCATTTATTTTAAGATGTAATGTATATATGTGCCAACTAATGGGTGTTCGTTCGATGGTTTGGAAGGAAATTTAATTTGTGGATAATTATCAATATTATTTTCAAATTGTAAATGAAATAAAAATTACATGAAATGATATTGTTGTTATTAAATAATATCAAATGATCCAAAATATTTATATGTGATCTAATATAGTGATAATTATTTTTGTATAAATATTATCATTAGATAGTCAAATCATTAAATGAGTCTCCTAGAAATCATGAACTATATTTTTAGGATTTAATTTGATGGTTATTAATAGTTTATAAAACATTAAATAATTCATATTGTATTAAATTTCATCATTTTTAAAAATATTATTATTATTATAATATTCCATGAAAGAGGTGGTGAAAAATAAAACACATTATTCATGGAGAGTACGAAGAAGCAAAAACATGGGTGACATTATCATTTTAGAAAAGAAAAAAGGTGGATGAATTTTGGATATTACATTAATAAAATAAAAATTAATTATTTTTATAGTAATTTTGTTATTATTAAAAAGGATATAATTTATTTGAGGAGACATAAGAAGTAAATAATTTAAGAGACTTTGTTTGAGAGTATTGCCTCTTCCCTTGGATGTTAAATCCTACGATACTACTTAATGCTCCATAGAAGGGTATTTTAGAGATACAAGAACTATTTAGACATGGGAAGGATTGTTGTGGTTTTATTGTGATTATTTTAAAATTTCAGGAAAAAATGATGATGAGAGTTGGAGTTGTATTTAAAAGGGGAGGAGAGGGGCGTTTTAATATAATATTCATTATAAAATTGTTTTTTCTCTTGAACAACGGTGATTATTATTATTATAATAAAAATTAATTTGGGTATATGGGGGTCATGATAATATCTTCATACATCATCCCTTATGTAATTGATCATATATTTTTCTTATAGTTAATAATTCAATATATTTTTTAACAATAAAATTCCCATAAAAATAAACCCTTTTGGAAAAATACAATTAATTCACCATAAGATAATTTCTTCATTAATACTGAACGAATGATATGAATTTTATCAAAACAAATTTATAAAAATGTATTATTTAAAGTATAAATAGAATCATTATTTATTGAAAAAATCATTTTTTTACTTATCAAATTTCCAACACTTATAAAAATTACATATAGTTCCATGAACTTTTATTTTCATATTTATAAAAATATTTTTTTAAATGAATCTATTTTAATATAGTGAAATTTAATCTAAATATGAATAAATTTATCATAAGAATTTATTTTTTGATGAAAAATAACATATATTTTTTAAATTTAAATTATGATTTCATTATTTCAAAAAATTATTTAATCACAAATAACACATTTACATAATAATAATATGATAGAATCCAATTTAATTATTTATTTGTTAATTATTTACTATTCCATTGGCTACTTTATTATTCACAATGGTTATATTACATTTCAAATTGTTAGATTACGATAATAATGATTTGATAATGTTTATATAATCATGACATACTAATGTTCACAAGGATATTTAAACTATATATGTATACCACTATTATCATACATCATCAGTAACTAATTCAATTATAAAAGTTATTAAACATACTAATATAATATTTATCATATTCCTAATGATTCCCTTTATTCTTACAATCATTATGGAAGGAGTTATCAACATATGAGATCTAGGGCCTATGGATATTGTATTTGTTTTTTCACTATTACTTAATATTTATAGGCCTATATTATTATTTTCCATTATAGAGAATATTATATCAAGACATGTAATGTTCCTATAAAATCTACAAGTCTTTATATGTGACCTTATTATAAAACATAAGGGGAAATTAATTGTTAAACATCATTTATTTCACTAATAGAGGGAAATGGTTTGCCATAATAATCTTACCCATTAATAAATTTCCCCCAAAAAGTTTCATTATAGGTACTATGTTGAAAAAATGAGAATAATTTGGTTCCATTGATTTTTCAGGATCCCATGTTACTTCTTCATACTTACTGACATGCCATAGTTTCTTGAAGAAAGTGATATGTATTGTCTCATATAACATTATATATACAATCAATGGTCCTCACCAACTACTCAATATAAAAAATATAATTCTACTAGTTTATGACCTATAGGTTCACTACATGTGAAGTATATGATATATACATCTTTAAGAGGGACACATGGAACACTTCATGTACTTTGGACATGTGTATTGGGAGTGTTAGTCGATAATCCATAGCTGTTGTGTGATTAGGATTGTCAAAGGGACCAATACAACAAGGACATATCCACAACTCATTCCTAATAATTATGAATATCTTATAATGATATATATGAATATTTTGAAATATGTTATCACCAACCTATACTCTAGGTATCATAGATAGATATCTACAAAACTCTTTTAAAAACAATGGATCTATCTGATGTGTTACTGAATAGACATGACCTTCTTAGACATTATTTCTTTCATTTTATGTAAAAATAGATTATATTATCTACCTATTTCACAACATGTTGGAGTTCTATATTTATTTAAATAAAGGACTTCTCAAGGGGGGATCCAAATACATGATTGAAACCTATTATTGTTTGATATTTCAACTAAAATAAATCTGTTGATTTTTTCATCCTTTAACATCCATTGAGTGTACTCTAAACATACTCTAAACTATCTAGATTTTATACTCATATTTTCTATAAGTCGAAGGGCGATTATCCATAATGAAGATATACTCTGAGATCAAAGAATTTTGGGATCTTTTATAAAACCTTAAGGTGAACCTCATGGATCAATTTGATATAATTGATATATGTGTCCCATGTAGCCTCCCTAATTATATAGTTTATATCCTTTTATTTTTATCAAGTGAGAATTATTCCATAATGTATGTGAAATTAGAAATATCTATATGATGTTCTACCAAGACCCATATGGAAGTATTCCACTTGGTTGTCTCAATAATTCCAATGAAAAAATCCATAGTGATGGTCTCTAATTTTAATGATTTTGTTGGTAATGGTTACAATATAACATTGGTATATTTTTCATTTATACCTTAACTATCTAAAATATTAAGAACATTCAGGTATCCTCTACCATAAACTTCGTTCATAATGTCCCTCTAATAGTTATATCATAGATCTCAATATGACATTGTGATCCCTGGGTGGACAGATAATGTTGATCCATGAGCACCAACCAATAAATATTTCATTATCTTATTTTCTAATGTTAAATAAATTCATTCCCAAAATATTCCAAAAACATCATTATCAATGTTCAACAATGAAGAATTACACTTTCATATATAACCAACCTTGTTTTGTTACTCCACATCATCCCTTTGACCTTTCATTAAATTTATTTGCAATAGATGGTTGAGAAATTATTTTAACATAGTAATATGTGGTTTCCTTATTTATTATTCCCATGCCCATCATTTACATGCCTAATAATTTTGGATCCCTCTTCATCCTCATCATGGATATGGTTTTATGGAATTTTCAACATAGTGTATCCTCCACATTATTCACCTTCCCATAGCATTAATGGATTGAGTAGTCCAAATACATTTCCATATCTAACCAACATTACTATAACATGTTTATATCCATCTATATGAATATTTTATATAGGTTCAAATTATATCTATATATGTCACACTTCACTCCATAGAGATAATGTAACCAAGTCATCAAAGATAAGATTACTAAAGCCAACTCTTGATCGTCGGTCGGATAGTTATAACAATGTATTATCATTTATCTATGGGAATATGTCTTCACATAATCATTTTACATGAGGGAACAATAAAATACCTTCCAAGAATAATCGTTATAGAAAAAATATCCTTCCCCAGAGGTGGGTGGTTTCATTATTGGTGTAGTGATTTTTGAGTTGAAATTATTATTTGAACACTTTCAAACATTAATTATAGAAATAAAAATCCACATAATATATAATTTATAATTTTATTACTTTTATACTTCCTAGTTTCTTAAGATATTTTTATTTTATTGTTATCTATTTTATTGGAAGCATAATATCCTTTCAAATGGATTAAACATTTTGAAAGGTTTCTAATACTGGGATATCATATGGAACCTACTTAATAAATTTAAATTTACATTCAAAATTGAATAAATAGAAATAAATTTAACCAAAATGAGATTTAAAATGTATATTAGATGAAGTATATAAAATTCTTTCATAATGAAGTTCTAAAAAAACTACAAGACAAGCATTAAAAAATGAAGTTAAACATGTATATCGGATAAGATTTATAAAGCCTAGTAGATGAAGATATTCATATGTTATACTTGATGGATAATTTATATTATACCAAACCAAAACTATAATTATTATAAATGATCTATTTCATTATGACTATTAGATAAAGAAGATGTACTTCTGTTTCTACGTGAAGATAGAGTTCGTCCAATTATGTTTAAATCTACAATGAGAAATGAATAATATGAATATTAGGAGTTTGAAAAAAAAATTAATTTTTCATATAAGGAAGAGGAAGCATATTACAACACTAACTATCTAAATGTACAGAGAAAAATTTGTAACATGCTGTTACTTGAGTGAGATATTTTTTAATTTTTAGAGAGTATTTTTTTCAAGGAACCCATTGTAAGTGTGACTATTGAAAATGATTTATGATCTATTAATTATATAATTAATGTGTCCAATCAGGTTTTATCAAGGGATTAAATTGTTATGGTAGAGGAAGAATGTTGATCTGGTTTTATCATGGGTTTATAAGGATAGGAAAGTAATGGTTAGGTCTGATCTTTGTATTTAGGGATTTCTTAGTGTAAGAAAGGATGGCCTTTATGGTAAGGTTAAAAATTTGGTAAATTTGAGTCTCATATAATACATTCTTAACACAAATGGATAATGGTTAGATATATTCTTAAAAAAATTTCTACCTTTATTTTATTGATAATTTATATATATTTTTTATTAATGAATTCAATATTCCTTTATTCCATTATGAAATTTTTTAAGAAAAGTTTTATATATTTTTTTGAAAACATTTAAAACACAAATTATAATGTTTTCAAAAAATATTAATCTGATAAACCTTGATAAATATGTTAATAAAATTTTAAGTTTGATTTTATAAAAAATAATTTAATCCCTATTATAATAAAAATAACTATTTTGATTTTACATTTAGTAGGTGGTTTTTAATTTTATAATATAAATTACACTATTATGTTTTCTTAGAAATGAGTATCTTTTTTGTCAAGATTATTTGTTTTAAATTGCTAAATTATAAAATTTAAATCCAATAATACCAAAAATATTTAATGGCGTTGAATATAAATATTAGAGACATCACATGGTGATTTTTTTATAAATACTAGAGTAAAAAAAATTTCAATGTTTATAGAAAACAATCATATTCCTAATAAGAAGGAAAATACTATTATAGGAGAACAATATTTGGAATATAAACCTAAATATCTATTTATAGATACTTTAATATGTTCATTTCATATAAATATATAAATCCAAATTTAATTTTATGAAACTGAAAACAATATTTGGATGAAACATGAGGTTCTACATTATAGGACTACTATAGTAAAAGAAACAAAATGAGTTATTCTTCATGAATATTATAGAGAATTTAATTTATTACCAAGAGAAACTATTACACCAATGAATCAATTATTTATAACCATTGTAATGAATCTAAAATCTCTTAGATATAAAGACTAAAATATTGAAAATTTGAATGAAATAATAACTAATATTATGACAAATTAATTGGAATATAATAGAAAATCTCATAATGATATGGAATATATTACTAAGATGAATTTATTTAATTTAATAAGAACACTAATTTAGCATGGGGTTATATTAAAAAATATTCTATAAAATATAATAATAATAATGGGGTTGTTTTTTCCTCTACATCAAAAAATAGTATATAATGTTAGATTAGATAAAAATGTTTATAAATCAGTAAAGAAGAAGAAATACAAAGGTGAAACAAATAGTTTTTCATCTAAGAGAGTGAAAATGATCCTGATAATATTTCTTAGATAATGTATTTAATATATGGTAAAAGTATTCTCTTTACACAATCAAGAATAATCCAAAAGTGTTATGGGATAAGAAAGACACTTCAGATATGATATGTTATGAATGTAAGAAGCATGATCATATGAAACTAGGTTTTAAAAGAATAAAAAATATATATAAAGTGCATAAAATTTCAAGATTTTTCTATTAGGAAAAAATATGAATGATATGAAAGCTTCTATCACATGGAATGTAAGTGTAGGATATAGTTCCCTTGAAAATTCTTCAGAAAATATTAGTTTATTGTTGGAGAGTTGTGGTGTTCATTGAAAACATTCCAAAGAACAATAATTTATATATAGAAAATGTATCTAGTTAATTATAGAATTAACATATCATTGAATGTAAACTCTCAATATTCATATTATGATTACATTAGTTATTAAAGTGAATAAAATCAATTACATCGGATGATGAGGAAATATTACCTAGTTTTGAAGTGAAATATAAATACAATACATTTCATGGAAAAAATATGTAAAAGTGATGAAAAATAATTATTTTGGTAAGGATAAAAATTATTTATAAGAACAAATACTTTCTAAAATTACATCATAAATTTTATATATTAATAAGTAATACTGCAATAAATATAGTTCAACCATATGTAATGAAAATTTGAATTCGGTTATGAAACTAAAAACTAAAAATTTCACCCTAAATAAACTTCTATCACATTTGTATTCTAGATTGGATAATTTTAGTAATCTTATTGATGTATTAGACCACATATAAATTTATCAATTATTGGTTTCTCAAAAAAAATTCTCATTTTAAAAATAACTTCTTGGTTGAAAAATGTAATCCCTTTAATATGAAATGTTATAGAGGTCGCCAATAGAAGAGATTTTTTTCTTTTAATACAGTGAAATCCTTTCATTTTCAGAAATAATATATTTCAGTAGAATTATAATTTTTAAAAAATGAATATTAGATTGATGTGTATTCTTAAGGATTGATTTGGAAATAATTCTGGATAGAAGAATGTATTCGTACCAAAATCATTATTTTTCAATTTAATTGAGAAAATAAAAGAACAAATAACATATGGAGCATAGATAATGCATTTTTCCAACATATTACTAGTAATAATAAATGATTCTTGAAAATAATGAAGAATAAAGGTGGAAAGGATACTTATATAGATATTTCACAAGGAGAGATATATAGTATATGTGATATTTTTTTCTTCGTGAAGCCTTAGTTTCAAATGATTTATTTTTTTAAAATATTTAAACAAACACATTACAATATTTATATTGTGAACGGAAGGATATATTGTGATATTTAGGAATGTTAAATATGTTTTTTGATGTTCATAATATAAACATATTATTCTTTCTGATATAAAATATAATTTGTGAAATCATAACTTATAAGACCTTAGAAGACATGGAATGAAATGAAATAGTGTAATAGTTGATCAATAATGTTTATTGTAAGTTCCTGGACATGGAATTCCCTCAACAATTACCTGATCCTTGTTGGCTATAAGGACACAAGTGCATCTCCCCAAATTACAGAGGCCATCGACTAATAGAGAGGATCTGAGTGAGTCATTGGGGAGATTATTCCCTCACTACAATAGTACATCATATAAAAATTAAATAACATAAAAATAAGGGATAAAATAAACAAGAGAACAAATAAATTCTTTCTAGGCCTTCTGGATATGTAATGATTCTCCCTCTACCATGTTAATAGAGGCCTTTTATTTTCATTAAAAAAATAATAAATGAGGCTTCGTTCCTAACCATCGGAAAAAGAAAGAGAACAATTAAATTATCTAGGATGTATAAACATGCAAGAAGTTTCTCAGGTATAATTTTTCAGATGATACATGCATCTAAAAAACAACCAAAGTAAGTAAATGGTAGTTCAATAAAGTCTAAGTGTCCAAGAATCACAAAAGAAGTGAAATGTATCCCAATATCATTGCAAGTAGTTTCATGGTCATATGATCTATTTCTCCAAATAAACAATCTATAACCTATCCTTGGAGACTTTCCCATACCATCGCATGTAAAAGCATAAGATATTTGGGTCCCCCAGGAGTCCAAAACAGGGTGTGAGATAACATCATAGTTGGTAACCATCTAGAAGTCGATACAGATCTAAATATTACAAGGAAATATTCTAAATATATATAATCAACTATTAATGAAATCTTTAAATCCCCGTATTATAACAACATCATGAAAGTGTAACTAAACAACCTCTTAAAGATCCCTATAAGAAGTTCTATCTCCCAAAAGGTATCTACCTGAAAAATAAACATGAAGCAAAGCCTCATCATACAACCATCCATAGCCTATTCATGCATCCATGCCATATAAATAAGTGTATCACGTATCCATGGAAACATTATAGTATCCAAAGATTCATATATCCAATGTTCGTGCCATAAAATGGAGTGTAGACTATGAAGATTCAGATCCATGGTGTAGAAGACCAAGCCATCCTCAGCGAGTTCATGGAGAATCTCAATGGAATCTTGATATAAGCACCGGTTGGAATCCTAGGAGCATGTGTACCAACATGTCGTATAAGATTCTAAGAAAACTGGATCCAAGGGATAACAAGGCATGATGCATCTCACGGAATCAATACCCAAGAAGCATCACTACACAAGGCATGCACTCCCGTGTTCCAGATCCATGGAGATCCATCCCTAGAATCTAAACATACATTCATCCATTTCGTACCATTTATCAATCCAATTCCATATATGCCTACCCACTCATATAATCAATCACATATAATCATCATATGATGATTATACCCACTGATTTAAATACATTTCAAAACCAATTACATCTCGTATGTATACAAATTCATGTATTACAATCACATTAATCATGTCACAAGGGTATAAACACCCATTTATCATCAATTCAAATTAAACATATCACATAGGTATACCCACCCATTACACTAATTCAATTTACTCCATTGGTCCAATCAATCGTAGTATAAAATGATGGCATAATGAAATAAGGGAAAAAGTACCCCAAACAAGTAATTAACTTCCATTTGAATACAATTGTGATTTCAAAAATTAGGAAAACACATGAACACACCCCTTGGGGGTTCATCAAAGTTCAAAACCATATCAAATGAATAATGCAGCACATGGGAAGTCTTGGGTTGGGGAAAAACCACAACCCCATCTCAACAAACCAATAGAAATCTTTAATAGGTCATGTTACATCTATTTAAATTTAACATTTTAATTCTGTGCCCAATCGGGATAGTTCTGCATGTGGCATAATGACTAATAGCTCTATGAAGCACAAAAATATTAAATAAAAGTATATACCACTAAACTTATATTAGTAGAGGATTTCTCGTCCAGTATCAAGTTTTGATTCAACTAATTTTAGGAGAAATGTGAAGAACATATGAAGAATGAAAAATTAGTGGAAATGAGACTAAATCCAAATAGTTCAACCTATATCTACAAGAATGATTAAAAACTAAAAAGGAAGCAATGTCTTAAGGGAATAGATCTAATGAGATTGATTGAAAAAGAAATGTAGACCAGATCTAAAACTAGGATAAAAACCTACCTCTTGGATTCCTTGGGTGGGGATATTCATCATAGATTTGAGGTTAAGTCTCTATTGGAAAACAATCAGAGGCCTTTGACTCTTTAAGAAAATAAATTTGTAATTTACATGACATGTAAATTCCTTCCATGTCATGTAACTCACAGTATCCCTCCATCGGAAAATCCCAATACACTGTGTGAAAGGTTATGGACCGACTAAAACACATTGATTAATTGAATTAAGGATCATATAATTGTTCTCCATCCAAAATACAGATCTCTAGTAACTTCCCAAAAACTACACAGCGGACAATGACCCGGATTAATATCTATGAAAAAAATAGGTTAACCAAACAAAATGTTTTCATACATCATGAAAAAACCAAGATCACCAAATTTTACACATTATATCAATTCGTGCCCATATTTTTCTTGTAAGGGTGGTAAAGATTCATATGAGAACAACTCTAACCACTAAGAATGTACCTCGGCCTCCCTATCCCATCTCTCTTCCAATAAACGGATGTGTGGACATATCACCCATACTAGAGGAACTAACCAGCCTCATAGAACCATCATGAACCAATAATTTATATTAATTGGATGTTCCTCAAAGGATTCACCAACCATTAACTCAACATCCTTGGGAAGAAAATCATGAGATTGTTCTGAGTGATAGTGGTTCTGCTATGATATGTGGAAGACATCCTAATTGACTACGCTATCTATTGACCTTCTATATACCAACCTCATTGAAACACATTGGAATACCTAATACGTGTCCTTGAACTATAGATGTTATATACATTGATGAGCATATGATTTCTATTGAGACGACAATATACAGAATCTTTTGAATCAACTAGATCTGCTCAGAAGTCTCCAACATGAGACACGGTCCGTGTAATCCTACCTCACCTACCTTAAGCTAAAAAAGAGGTTAATGACATTGCCTACCATAAAAATAGTTGTAATGTTGAATATGTAGCATCTTCAAATAACTATTATTGTAGGGAAAGTCATGCAAGGGAATGTGGATCTCCAAATAGCCCCCCAAATCCATGATTCATGATCGCATCATGTCTTATAACACATGTATCATACTCTATGATTTTACATCCATCTAAGGGTGGTATGTTGTGCTCAAAAGAACCTATGTAAACAATTCTCTCTGAATGTTGCTCCTTAAATGAAATTTAATGCAAGAAGTTGTATCTGAAAATATAGTTTTCGAGACCAAGTGAAGTCATATTGTCTCACAAATTTACAACCTCAAAAACTCATATGCACTAAAGGTCTGTTTGATCCACAATAAATGAGGAAACTTTATTATCTTGTCAAAAAAACCCACATATAATCATTTTCATGAGGCAACCTCAACACACCAGTTACGACATCCATATTTCCATAATCTCATTTCCAATAGGGAATCAGATACTACTGTAAAATTATGGCTAGACGATGGTGTTATACCTTCACCTACTAATAGGTGGAACACCTCGTAATGAAACTAACTACCTCTCTTTTCATTCCCACCCACAAGTACTTATGGAATAAGTCACGATACATCTTGGTGAATCCATGACGCACTATCTGAGATAAATCATGAAGCTCCCAAATCAACTCTTCACTTATTCCCATTGGAACTCTTGAACCACCATCGATACACATAATATAATACTCACCTACTGCCTAACCAGGGGGTGTGTCCTCACCTTCCACACTCTCCTGTAGGACTAGGACATAATAATATAATACATTTCGTATCCTTACTATATCTAGTAGGGTAATGGTAATAGATAAGGATGATAGATACACATTCCCCTAAATTTCATGAACCTCTGTAAATCATAGAGAAAAAAACCATATTCTGCAATGCGCTACTACAATGCTGCTGTAACACCCCGAGCTTCCATGATACGCTTCTCATTCAATAATGCAATAGCTTGCATTGTACGCAACTTCGAGTTATAAAACATCGCGACTTATCAAAGTAGCCGTTATGAATAGTAATAACCACTTTTTAAAATTATAGAAATTTTATATTTCAAAATGGACTTCATTTTTGTATTTGTAATATCGAAATTATCCTAAGTTGAATTTTTTGTAACTTTCTGAGAACTTCCAATTTTTTATGAATAGTAAAAAATACTTAAAAACAACTTTTAAAATCAAAATAATTTATAGTGATAAATTATACTATTTAGTGGTTTTAAAGTATAATTAGAATATATTTTTACCATTTTATCCAATGGTGGTCATTAGAATTAATTTAACATTGAAATTGGATATAAACAATTGCCAATCTTTTGATATAAATTGTTTCTTAGAAACACGCTATTTTTTGTAACAGCGAGAATTAATTATAAAATTAATTAATGAAACTTATATGTTTGGAATTTTGTAAAATATACATCATTTTTGAATTCGGAATATCAATTATAGCTTAGGGTGAAATTTTGGCATTGTTCTGAAAAACTTCAATTTTTGATGAATAGTGAAACCACTATGTGGTAGTTAAATAACTGATTTTTTTGTTTAAATGAAATATTACCACTTCTGTGATTTGATTTTCAAAAATCTGACATACATGGTTGTCATTAAGAAGTAAAATTTGGTTCAATGAGATTAAAATAATTTTTTGGTGAATAGTAACTTTTAAGTTCTTAATCGCGATTAGAGGTAATTAGTGTAGTTTAAGGTACAAATACTGTTTTAATAATATGAGATGAGCATGAAACTTGTCCTACTCCTATTGGATGAGTCATGGCCGACCAAGAAAACCCATGGGTCAACTAGGGGACCCCATGGAGCCACTTTATTTGGAAAATGACATTAATATATATTTATTTAATGTTAAAATTAAATTGACACAAACATGAGTTGTTTTACTAAAACAGTTTTTACGTGGGGTTACACAAGTCCAAATTTTGACTATAAAAATTCATTAGAAAGATAAATAGATTTCCTACATCATAGTATTTTTTTTTATAATTTTTAGACATTAAATAAATTAAATTATTTATGACATCATTAAGATGCAGCGATGATCTCATTATTTAACGATTTAAATAAAATGATAAGATAATGCAAAATCCAAGGCTTACACTTGTCCAAAGCCTATTTTATGAGGATATTTCGAACCCTTATCACCTTATCCACGAATTATATAAGTTAGGGACCTTTATAATCCGAAATTCATTGTACAATAATGTAACATTTCAATCTTTCCAAAAGAGCCCCTCCTCTCCTCTTATAAAAGGCCCCCACCGCTACCACCTTATTAACACTTTCAAGCCTTTTGGTTCGGCCAACATCTGCCCAAATACTCTCCCAACTTCACTCCCTTCATCCTAGAATCTTTACTTTAGTCAGAAAGCCATCCTAAGGAGTCCTTTTGATCAAATCAAAAGGAAGAACCCAAAGAAGAGGTAACATTTTCATCACCCTCTTTCATGTTTCTTTCTTCCCTCTTTGTTTATTATTTCAATTCTAAAATTATAACTCTAGTATCTTCTATATAATGTGATGTTATTATAAGTATGGAACAACCATATTCAGTATTCGTCCCATCATTTTAATGACATGTCACCATACATGCGTACGTACGGCTTACCGTCTCCACGTCGTGGTGTAATTGTTATTCAATATATTATTATTTAGATGGGTATAATAATGACATGTAATTCATGTAAATAATAAATATAACATGATAATGATTCTGTATATATGATATACTATCCAATTATATATTATTTTAATATCAAAATAATGATATTGTCGCTCGTGCGTACGTACGGACTACCGTCTCCACGAACGCGATGAGATTCATTCTCCGCCGTATCCATTCAATTATAATTATCATTTGATGATTTAAAAATAATGTTTAAGGACATGATATAATTCCGGTTATGAATAAGATACAAAATATCCATGAAAAACATGACTTACGTAACAAAACATATAAGAAAACGAGTAAGTTAACACCCGAAACAACGAAAAATCTAAGATATTGTTAACAAAGCAATGTTAAAAGATCATATATGATATCATATGAATGTATATGATTCTTGTATAATTTAATAACAAATATTTCACCATTATACAGGAGGTTAACCTACCCCAACCAAGGAAAAGTACAAGGTAAGGGTTATTTCACAATCTCTTCATTATCCGAGGTTGTTTATACGTAATAATCTACTGGGATCTCTTTATCATCCACATCCATGTTTCTTCAAAATGTATTTCAAAAATTTTTTATTATTTACAAGAATATGGGTTAAAGTCATTTATACCCTTTTTTTGACTTTTTATAAGAGGAATCTTTCCGTCGTTTTCAAAACAAGGTCCTTTTTAACCTTTTCGACAGAATTAAGGTAAGAATGTTTTTTTAACTTATACGGCGGGTGCGGTTATTTTCCATCGTTATAAAATCTTCAAAGCTTTCCTTACAATAATATAAGAATATTTTCAAGAAAATGTTTTATTTTATATGGCTCTTAAATGATTTCAAAAATAGAAAGAGATATTTCTCTAAAAAGTGTTTTTATTTCTTCTATGTCAACATCCTTTGATGGATTTTACGCTTATTTGAAGTTGATTTATTATGATACAAAACTTCTATATTGTATTGAAGGTTTTGTGATATGTTTAACTGTGGATGTGCTATTTTTATACCATTCATAGTTTATGGTGAAATTAGTGACATTTCGTATGATAATGTTTATGTTATGTTTAAACCTTTTCATATGGGAATGCATTGGACATAATATGTGACTGGTGGAGCCCGCTATAGCTCCTCGATGCATCGGTAGGTCTCATGAGACAAACTAGTGTCTTGGAACAAGGCCTTGACAAAATCTTATTTGTAGTCTTGGCACGAGGCCTTGGCTATGTGGTTATGATAGTCTGGCATTATGCATTCCAACATTATGAAAGTGGTTAGTGATTTTTCATGTGATTATTCGATTAGTAGAATATCCATGTGAATGAGTAAATGGCATTATTTCATTTTATTTATGCCATACAATGTTGAAAGTTAAAGTTTGAAAAGCTTTTGTTTTAGTTATATATTGCCTTAAATGTTTATTCTTATTTATGAAAGTTTCCGCTATATTGTTATCCTTACTGGGCATTTGAGCTCACCCCTTTTCTATGTTTTATTTTTCCCAGGAAGTGAAGAAGTAAATTATGAATGACCTGCAGGGATATTATGAGGGGATAATAGTGTGGACTGTGGAGACATTATGTTGTTGTAGTAGTTTTTCATTTTATGATGTAATGTAAAACTTATGAATATATCTAGTGTTTCCAAGGCTACTAAACCAATCGGTCTTTCGAGATTTGATCGTTCTTGTGATCATGCCAATGTTATGTAATAATTCACCGACTCTGGGTAGCTGGGGTCGGGGCGTTACAGTTGGTATCGGAGGAAGTTTAGTAGAAACCTTGGAAGCTAGATTTAGATAGACTCTGATTAGAGCACATAGACCTAAGATGAACTTTGAGGATTAGTATAGAAGAACTTCCAAGAATTTTGGTATTGTAGAGATTTTGTGAGTTTTCCGAGCAATACATCCCTGTCTGGATACGAGCAGGTAGAGGCGGCTCTGGAACAGATGTTCCTAGGGGTAAAACCTGAAAACACCGCATTGAGCTAGACTCAAACGGGAACTGGTGCACGACAACGGGCCTTGCTGCACTCTTGGTTACGACACTCCCGGGGGATATGCTTAGGATAACTCTCATTTTCTTTACAAATCATTATGAAGGGATTATGAGTATATACTTCCTCAAGGAAAACATTTTTATGATTATGGATTATATCCATAAATAGTTCAGTTTATGTTAAGTGTTTTATAAGTATGGGATTATGTATTTTGATTCATAAAATGATCTAGTCTATGACATTGTTTAGAAATGGCGCCTAGTGGAAGAAATGGAAACCGTATCAATGCACGCACTCCATGTAGGGATTTCCCTCCTGCTCATGATAATTATAGTGGGGCTGGTGATGCAACTGGTGCCGATCAGCTAATCACCATACTGGGACAACTTACTCAGGTTATGAATAATAACCTTACCCGTATGGAGCACCCTGATCCACAGCGTGGAGGATCAATGTTAGATCGATTCATGAGGCAAAAACCACCAACGTTCAATGGGAGTACAAATCCCTTAGTAGCCGAGCAATGGATAAATTCCCTAGAGAAAATATTTCAGGCTTTGGGGAGCAGTGAAAGGGAAAAAGTTATCATGGCTGTTTACCGCCTCACTGGAGATGCTGATCAATGGTGGTCATTGATTCAAAACATGAAGGAAGATGATTAAGTATCAAATATAGAATGGAGGTAGTTCAAAGATCTGTTTTTAGAAAAATACTTTCCTCGCGACCATCGAGCAGATATGGAAAGGCAATTTCTGAGTCTGAGAGAAAAGGAGGATGAGAATGTCACAAAGTATGAGGCTAACTTTACAAGGTTAGCAAGGTATGCTGGAGATTATATACGTAACCCAAGAAGTAAGATTGATCGTTTCTTTGATGGGTTAAAACCATTTATTCATCGAGCATTAGTCTCACAATCCTTTTCATCGTAAGAAGACATTGTCTCATGTGCTATCAAGATAGAAAAGGAATTCTCTAAGTCTTATGACAACAAAGTAAAGCAATAGAGAAAGAGAACGGTGGAACAAGAGACAGATAAAGGGGAAAAGGGAAAGAAGGATTTTCCATTATGTGATAATTGTGGGAAGAATCACCCTGGTACTTGCCTAAAAGGAATGGGAGTTTGTTATAAATGTGGAGAAAAGGGTCACCAGGCTCGTGATTGCAAGGGAAAGAAAGAGGCTATCAAAGTTGAATGCTACAATTGTAGGGAAATGGGGCATTATGCAAATGAATGTCCTAAGAGTCAAGGAAACTTACCTCAGAAAAGGCCAAGGGATCAAGGCCAATCTTATGCTGTGACTACAGTTGAAGCGGAATAATTAATGTCTTGGTGCTTTTGGACTCAAGGATTATATTCTGGTTATAAGAATAATGTGATATATATAAATATTGTACTACAATACTTTTTGATTTCAGTAAGGTTTTAATATGATTAAGGTAATCATATTTTTAGTATGTGACAATAAGAGAAACTTTTCTTTGTTTGGGGAATCTGATGTTACAATTGATTTTGGAATTTAGAGACCTTTTAGAGAAAGTCTGGACGGAGGTATTTTGGATAACTATTAAGTTTGGAATGGATTAAGTTGAACCATGGATAGTATTGTTTAAGGTTAAAGCATTTCTGAAGATTATTTTTGGAATATTATAATACTATAGTTTTAGGAAAAGGACAACCTGCAGGGTGGGGAATAACCCGTCGCATCGGACAAAGCTGCAGGAATCGAACCCACAACCATAGTGCGACAAGCCTTTATTTCCTACCACTAGCCTACAGGAAGTCCTTGGTTATTACAAAATAGTTCTACTAATCTAAATGGTATGTGTTAATATTTGGAACCTTATACAATTAGGATAAAAAGAATATTTTTGAGTTTTATTATCTTTTTGGAGTGAAAGATGAGTTGAAGGTTGAAACTCTAATTGTCAAGAATAAATATATATATACCTATCTCTTATTCAATGAATACATTAATTCTTAAACTTTTTGTAAAGGGATATTAAAACAAAAAAATGTGTTATCCTAATACCTTATGTCTTGTTGAACTGTTGATATTTTAAATCAACATAGATTGAAGGCTTTGAGGCCCTCAATTTGACAGTTGATTGTGATTGATGACCTCAATCACTCCCTACAAATATTTACGTTTTTCCTCCAATTATTTGTCTCTAATTTCCAACAATGTTCTCCTAATCGAGATCATAATTGGGTGGTGACTTTTTTATTTCCCTTTCCCTCTTATTAAGGCTAAATTTTATAAATCTTATTTCCAATGTGCGTTCTCCACAAAGGTATTTTCTATTTTCAACCTTTTATTTTCCAAGAAAAATTTCAAATTGCGATGACACAATTTTTTGAAGGAGGGGAGAATGTAACACCCCGAGCTTCCATGATACGCTTCTCATTCAATAATGCAATAGCTTGCATTGTACGCAACTTCGAGTTATAAAACATCGCGACTTATCAAAGTACTCGTTATGAATAGTAATAACCACTTTTTAAAATAATAGAAATTTTATATTTCAAAATGGACTTCATTTTTGTATTCGTAATATCGAAATTATCCTAAGTTAAATTTTTTGTAACTTTCTGAGAACTTCCAATTTTTTTATGAATAGTGAAAAATACTTAAAAACAACTTTTTAAATCAAAATAATTTATAGTGATAAATTATACTATTTAGTGGGTTTAAAGTATAATTAGAATATATTTTTACCATTTTATCCAATGGTGGTCATTAGAATTAATTTAACATTGAAATTGGATATAAACAATTGCCAATCTTTTGATATAAATTGTTTCTTAGAAACACGCTATTTTTTGTAACAGCGAGAATTAATTATAAAATTAATTAATGCAACATATATGTTTTGAATTTTGTAAAATAGACTTCATTTTTGTATTTGGAATATCAATTATAGCTTAGGGTGAAATTTTGGCATTGTTCTGAAAAACTTCAATTTTTGATGAATAGTGAAACCACTAAGTGGTAGTTAAATAACTGATTTTTTGTTTAAATGAAATATTACCACTTCTGTGATTTGATTTTCAAAAATCTGACTTACATGGTTGTCATTAAGAAGTAAAATGTGGTTCAATGAGTTTAAAATAATTTTTTGGTGAATAGTAACTTTTAAGTTCTTAATCGCGATTAGAGGTAATTATTGTAGTTTAAGGTACAAATAATGTTTTAATAATATGAGATGAGCATGACACTTGTCCTACTTTTATTGGATGAGTCATGGCCGACCAAGAAAACCCATGGGTCAACTTGGGGACCCCATGGAGCCACTTTAGTTGGAAAATGACATTAATATATATTTATTTAATGTTAAAATTAAATTGACACAAACATGAGTTGTTTTACTAAAATAGTTTTTAAGTGGGGTTACACAAGTCAAAAGTTTGACTATAAACATTCATTAGAAAGCTAAAAAGATTTCCTACATCATAGTATTTTTTTTATAATTTTTAGACATTAAATAAATTAAATTATTCATGACATCATTAAGATGCAGTGATGACCTCATTATTTAACAATTTAAATAAAATGATAAGATAATGCAAAATCCAAGGCTTACACTTCTCCAAAGCCTATTTGATTAGGAGATTTCGAACCCTTATCACCTTATCCACGAATTATATAAGTGTGGGACCTTTAGAATCCTAAATTCATTGTACAATAATGAAACATTTCAATCTTTCCAAAAGGGCCCCTCCTCTCCTCTTATAAAAGGCCCCCACCTCTACCACCTTATTCACACTTTCAAGCCTTTTGGTTCGGCCAAACTCTGCCCACATACTCTCCCAACTTCTCTCCCTTCATCCTAGAAGCTTTACTTTAGTCAGAAAGCCATCCTAAGGAGTCCTTTTGATGAAATCAAAAGGAAGAACCCGAAGAAGAGGTAACATTTTCATCACCCTCTTTCATGTTTCTTTCTTCTTCCACTCCCTCTTTGTTTATTATTTAAATTCTAAAATTATAACTCCAGTATCTTCTATATACTGTGATGTTATTATAAATATGGAACAACCATATTCAGTATTCTACCCATCATTTGAATGACATGTCACCATACGTGCGTACGTACGGCTTACCGTCTCCACGTCGTGGTGTAATTGTTATTCAATATATTATTATTTAGATGGTTATAATAATGATATGTAATTCATTTAAATAATAAATATAACATGATAATGATTCTGTATATATGATATACTATCCAATTATATATTATTTTAATATCAAAATAATGATATTGTCGCTCGTGCGTACGTACGGACTACCGTCTCCACGAACGCGATGAGATTCATTCTCCGTCGTATCCATTCAAGTATAATTATCATTTGATGATTTAAAAATAATGTTTAAGGACATGATATCATTACGGTTATGAATAAGATACAACCTATCCATGAAAAACATGACTTACGTAACAAAACATATAAGAAAACGAGTAAGTTAACACCTGAAACAACGATAAATCTAAGATATTGTTGACAAAGCAATGTTAAAAGATCATATATGATATCATATGAATGTATATGATTCTTGTACAATTTAATAACAACTATTTCACCATTATACAGGAGGTTAACCTACCCCAACCAAGGAAAAGTACAAGGTATGGGTTATTTCGCAATCTCTTCATTATCCGAGGTTGTTTATACCTAATAATCTACTGGGATCTCTTTATCATCCACATCCATGTTTCTTAAAAATGTATTTCAAAATTTTTTTATTATTTACAAGAATATGGGTTAATGTCATTTATATCGTTTTTTTTGACTTTTTATATGAGGAATCTTTCCGTCATTTTCAAAACAAGGTCATTTTTAACCTTTTCGACAGAATTAAGGTAAGAATGTTTTTTTTAACTTATACGGCGGGTGCGGTTATTTTCCACCGTTATAAAATCTTCAAAGCATTCCTTACAAGATTATAAGAATATTTTCAAGAAAATGTTTTATTTTATATGGATCTTAATTGATTTCAAAAATAGAAAGAGATATTTCTCTAAAAAGTGTTTTGATTTCATCTATGTCAACATCCTTTGATGGATTTTACGCTTATTTGAAGTTGATTTATTATTACAAAACATCTATATTGTATTGAAGGTTTTGTGATATGTTTAACTTTGGATGTGCTATTTTTATACCATTCATAGTTTATGGTGAAATTATTGACATTTCGTATGCTAATGTTTATGTTATGTTTAAACCTTTTCATATGGGAATGCATTGGACTTAATATGTGACGGGTGGAGCCCGCTATAGCTCCTCGATGCATCGGTAGTTCTCATGAGACAAAATAGTGTCTTGGCACAAGGCCTTGACAAAATCTTATTTGTAGTCTTGGCACGAGGCCTTGGCTATGTGGTTATGATAGTCTGGCATTATGCATTACAACATTATGAAAGTGGTTAGTGATTTTGCATGTGATTATTCGATTAGTAGAATATCCATGTGAATGAGTAAATGGAATTATTTCATTTTATTTATTCCATACAATGTTGAAAGTTAAAGTTTGAAAGGCTTTTGTTTTAGTTATACATTGCCTTAAATGTTTATTCTTATTTATGAAAGTTTACGCTATATTGTTATCCTTACTGGGCATTTGAGCTCACCCCTTTTCTATGTTTTATTTTTCCCAGGAAGTGAAGAAGTAAATTATGAATGACCTGCAGGGATATTATGAGGGGATAATAGTGTGGACTGTGGAGACATTATGTTGTTGTAGTAGTTTTTCATTTTATGATGTAATGTAAAACTTATGAATATATATAGTGTTTCCAAGGCTACTAAACCAATCAGTCTTTCGATATTTGATCTTTCTTGTGATCTTGCCAATGTTATGTAATAATGCACCGACTCTGGGTAGCTGGGGTCGGGGCGTTACAGCTACGTTGCATGTATCTATTTCCTCCTACTCAGGGGATCGACCACTGAATTCACCTTTCTAGAACTATAGGCAATCTTGAAGTCAGAATATTGTAGGTAATCTACCCAATTTCACTACCTTACATTCATATAATTCTATGTAAATATATAATTGATTAATTTTTAGTCTATGTACACCAAAAAACACTCTCCCAGTAGATAATGTCTCCAAAAATTCAGATCATGAACCACTATAGCTAACTTTAGATAGAGTGTTAGGTAATTCATCTCATGTGGGCTCAACATCTGAGTTATGTACACCAAGACTCCACCCCTGCATCGTCACTTTTCCAAGTCTAATACCCAGTGCATCCCAACACATAGTGTTTCTCCTTCCCAAATCTTAAAGTATTAATAATAGTGCTGAAGTCAACCTTCAATTCATCTTAAGAAATATGTATCAAAACAATATAACCATACATACTTGACACCATTTATAGTTAATCCCTTCAATAGTTCTACTAACTGTGATATGTCCTCTATGAAATGAATGTAGTAACAATCTTTCCCCAATAAAATCTGTATGCTAAAAAAGTTTTTAGGATGTTCCTAGGAAAATATAACCTTCTCTGGGTCAACTGATACTCTAGTCATTGAGATGAGTTGTCCTAAGAAGTAAATGTTATAAATCTAAAAGTTTCACTTTTTGATTTTAGCATATAACTAACACAATCTCACTATATTTTAAGAAATCTCAAGAGGGTTGTAATGTTCATGTTGATTGTGAGAATATACCATGACATCATCCGTGAAAACCTCTACAATGTATCCATGTAAAGAAGGAACACTTAGTTCATCAGTGCTATATAAACTATTGGCATGTTCATTAGAACGAACGGTATAACCAGATACTCGTATGGACCATACCTTCTAGGAATGTTATTACAGGGTATGTTTGTAGGTTGAACTTTTACCTGGTAAAATCAAAACATAAAATCAATTATCAAGAGCACATGGGATCCTTCAAACTAATAAATTAGGTTTTATATTTGTCGTAAGTTATATTAGTTTATAATAGTCAGACGGATCGATTTCTGATATTGCACACATTTCCACAGTGTATCATTAGAGGTTTTTACAAAAAGGACTAGAGAATCCCATAGAGAGGTACTGGTTAGAATGAACCCCATCACATCCAAATCCTCTACATAACTATTGATCTCATTCAACACTATTTTATCTATCCTATAAGGAGGAATATATACTAATGTATCTCCTGGAACTTGATATATGCATAACCCAACCTATCTCTCAGGATATAAACCTTAAAAGTCATTGGGAAATACGTCCCTAAAGTGCTCAACCACTGGAGTAAAGTCCACAAAACTCACTCCCTAATCATCCATATACAATATACCAATATGGGAGGACATTCCACATATCCCAAGAAGTTTTTGACTACATCTACATTAATATATATCCCATTCGTCATTTTTAGTCAATGATGAACCCTCCAGTTATGTGACAGTCACCCTATGGCGATATAAGTCAATGTAAGCTCGATATGCTACTATCCAATCCATACTAAGTATGACATTAAACCCTATTATGTTAAGGATATAAAGATCCCAGATGAAGTGACACCCACCAACCTTAAGGGTGAACTCCCAGTATTGGTTCACATGCTCCATTATAATCCCTAATATAGTGTATCCTGTCATATCACTCTTAGAATAAAAAATAATGATCCCACAAAATTTTCACCACAAGTGAAGATATATAAATATGTGATTCACCGATTCCAAATTAATAATTTTCAACATTAGAGGATACTAAGATCATAACTCTCTCCATTGATTTTCTGAAACCCTCCTCGTGGGGGGGGGGGGGGTAAGATATCCAAAATAGATCTGGCCTATACCAGGGCCATGTGACACAACCACACAACCCAGAATAGTCCCACGCTAATGTATTAGTGTACCTAGTTTCGGTTATCCCCTTCCGTGGACAACACTACCTCGACCCGGTCTGATATTAATTCTATAACTTCTTGAATGATACATAATTGAGTAACCTTATCCTAAACCTTTTGTTGGACCTGACACCATAATTATCTAAACTAGAGAGAAAACCCTATATAAATGTTTCATGAGGCCCTTAATTCCATGAGCTCAGTACTCGAATAGTTTTTTATAGAACTAGATCATCATGTGGCATTTCTTACCACACTAATGAAAAAAATGAGATAATATTACTCACAAATGTATTGGAACTCATCTCTTTGAATTCATCAATACAATTCTTCTTGCATCATGATGTATAACCACTAGGTAGATTAGATGGAATGTTGTACTCTATTCCCCCATATTCTCTTAGTTTATTCTCTATAATCATCACCAAATTCATGATATTAGTTATAGAAGTAAATATGAAAACATTGAAATGGGATTTGATAGCATGTTTGGGACCTTCCCCGGAGCATCTCTCTCTCAGCAACTCATCATTAAGGTATGTCTGCTCAAAATGTTATAACACTATAAAGCATGTCGAGTACTCCATAACATTCATCACGTCCTGATCCAGAAGCGTGAAATAAATATCCTTATATTATTATAGATTCCTAGGAAAAATTAGTCATTGAAGAGGGTCTATTAATCAGTCTAACCCATATCTTGTAGCATATTTTTCTAGTTTAATATATCCCACCACTGCTATCTGGCTCCATGGAGCATATAATTGATAGGTTGACCTTCCACTTTGGAGGTTTCGCATGATGTTAAAATGATGAAGATGTTATCTTTATCAATAGTTCATGAGCCTTTGGACCTCCACTACATGAAAATGTGGGATGATGCTACTGCTAGAACACCTGCATTAGCACTCCCGTGGACAAGGTAGGTTGCAGTTCTCCCTGAAAAGATTGAATGTTGTGAAGGAAACCATCATAGAATTGTTCATTAGTACCAATGTTCGGATCAATCTCTATTTCTATATCTAGTAGTAATGGGGGATTAGCCAATATCACTTGGACCCCCACCTTCAGATTATTTTCATAACCTCCCTCGCAACATATGACTAGAGGTCATCATGGTGGAAATGCTATAAAATTACACACATACCTAAGAAAAGAAGAAGATCAAAGCTCATATATCAAAAGTGTAGGATAGGTCACACCCTCTTAAAAAATTCATACCCCACAAAAATATCATAAATTCAAGACTATAAAAAGAATAGTCACCAAAAAAACTAGAAACACTACCTGTTTCCCACTGAAAATTCAGATCTAGATAATGTATTTATATTCTATTCCATTACATTTTCATTTAAGATCAATTTGTTTTCAAATTATTTAACTAATCATTTATGTAGTTTCAATCCATGAAGGCCCAAAATAACTCTTCAACTAAAATTTTATGCCCATATAATCCATACCATATCTCATTCAGTAGACTTTTAGAAAAAGATCCAAAAGGTTCAGCATTTTTCATCCTATAAGGTCACATACATCTTATTAATTGAAATATGAAATCACGTATCTATCCACTAGATAAATTATATCATAATAGCAAGAAATAATATCAGAAAAACAATCATAAAACCATGCATAATGTTTTGGATCCCAAAATACATGGAATAATGTAGGGAATTTGATTTATTACATGGAGACTATGTGATGCATGTGATCAAATACATTCATCTCGTTAGGTGGAAAAAGATGTATAACCACAATCAAATCAATAGTAACAACACAATAAATGTGAATCACCCAATTGTGTAATCAAATCAACTGTAGTTGTGAAAACCAATAAAAGCAGTAATCCAGTAGAGGTAAGTTGGATTTTACCTGTACATTGGATAGATGTGCCTGAGCACATCTCATTACCAAACACCACAACAAGACTTTCCATTTCAATTGTCACCAAAAATCAACAAAACCTAGAAAATAATTTTTATAAGAGCACAATTTAATATCTCAGACCCTGAAGCCATTGGATAGTGTTCTAGGACCAGTTGGATATAAGGCCTCAAGACCATTTATCCAAACACTAGATACTGCTGACTAGTAGTGAGGGCCTAGGTGTGTCCTTGTAGATACTATGCCGACATTACACTATTATGTGAAAACGGAATTCAATAATGTGAAAATAGTTAGAGTTGATAAACAAAAGTAAAACTGAATATGTAAACAAGGAAGAGATGTTTAAACATACTAGAATTGTCTCATAAATAATGATTCGGACGATACATGTTTTTAGGAGACATCCATAACATGTACATTGTAGTAAAATATAATAAAAGTGTCCAGAAATCCCAAAAGACCAAAAAGGTATCCTAGTATCATCACATGTTTCACCATCATCTCAAGCTATCCTTCTCCAAAAAAAAACAATCCATTGCATGTTCTAGGGAGCATTTACCAACCATCAAATGCAACCATATAATCTATTTGGATCCACAAGAAGGCCCAAACAGGATGTGAGATGTCATCCCAGAAGTTAACCACAAAGAAGTCTATACAGTTCTAAGCAGAACAAAGAAATATTCTAAACAACTATATGAAAACTGTATTGTAAGTGTGGAATCCCAAAGCATATAACCACAATAAGAAAAAAATAAAAAAATTCCTCTCAAGGATCCCTAGAACAAGTGCGGGATTTTAAGAAGGAAACTATGAGCAATATAAACAGGCAACATGTCCTCGTAGTATATCCATCATAACCCTATCCTCAAGATCATTTAGTATAATGAAGCGTGTCTCATTTCCATGACCACACCGTAAAAACCAAAGTGTCATATATCCCACATCCATGATATATAATGAATTATAGGCCACGAAGGGACCGAACATAGGAGTATAATAACAATGAATCCTCAACATATTCCTAGATAATCTCAATGGAATCTCTACAAAAGCAGTGGTTGGAGTCCTAGGATCATGTATACCAATATGTTCAATGTGGGACCATTCAATCCAGATCCAAGGTGGAGAAAGGCATGAGGAATCCCATATAAATAGGACCTGATAATCATCTCTACACAATGATTCCACTACTGCATTCCAAATCCATGTAGAGTTATCCATAAAATCTGAATAATCTTTCATCTAATTCATGCAATTTAACAATCCATATCCATATGAGTCTATCCACTCATATAATCAATAACATTCAATATACATACCATGAGTATACCCACTCATTTAAATACATATCAGACCAATAACATCTCATGTGTATACCCACTCATTTATTCCCTTCCCATCAAACATGTCATAAGGGTATACCCCACCATTTATCATTAATTTCAATTAAACATATCACATCAATATAGCCACCCATTTAATTAATTATATTTAATCCATTGTTTGAATTAATATTAGTATAACATGATGACCCAAGCCGAGGAGGAAAAACAAATATGAAGCATGCAATTCAATCCCATTTAAATATAATTGAGCTTACTTAAACTAGGAAAACTCATAAACACACCCCTTGGGTGGTTAATCAATGGTTAAAAGAAAATAAAAGGAATAGATTGCCCCATGGATGTCCTTGGGTTGGAAAAAACCCACTAATTCATCTCACATAACCTTTGGGAATGCATAATATGTCATAATTCATCTCTTTCTATTTAACATTTCAATTTAAGGACCACACTAGAATGTTTGGCGAGCAGTATAATGACTAATATCTCTATATAGCACCAAAATATAAAAGAAATGTAGAGACCAGCTACACTAGATCATTGGTGGAGTGCTCACCCAGTATCATGTCATTATTTAACTTGGTTTAGGAGATTACAAAATGAGGGATGCTAAAAAATAAATTATGGTATATTATCCAAAATCCAAACCATGAAGCCGATATCTTCAAGAATGAGAAAAAACAAAAAAAATAATCAATATCTTATCGATGTGGATCTAATAAGACTAATAGCAAATGAAACAGAGTCTGTATCTAAAAATAGGAGAAATACATACCTTTTGGCTTCTTAGTGTGCTGTTGTGGTTGAGATAGGGGTGGTTTTGCCTCTATTGGAATATTTTAGCAGCCTATCCCACTTTAGAAATAACAGCTCAGGTATTTACATGACCTGTAAATTTCTTAAACATCTTTTAACTCATGGGATCCCTCTCTGGGAAAACCCTCTTACATAATGTGAAGGGCCTTGTCTAGACTATTACACATGTCATTCAAATACCAATTTTGTAATTGGTCTAAAACAAAAATATATAACTCCAGTATCTTCCATCCGAAAATAAATCCCAACCAGCCCAGGACCCAGCTCAGGGTCTATGCCAAAAAAATAAGAGTTCAACTGGAAAAAAAGGACCAGTACCATAAGAAAAACACAGGACCATATAGTTATGGTATAGACGGTTTTTCATAATTTTAATTTTATTAATTTATTCAACCTTTATATGAAAAGAATTATTTGAGGCCTACTAGAGATTTTGTTTAATTCTCATAATGATTTTAATCCTGTTCAATTTGAAAATTTACATAAGTAATTATTTAAATCTAGTAGTGATGTTTCACCTTCCAATTCAATACATTTAATTCACCTAAATTTATTTTTTCCAACAAAAACTATAATTATTTGTGAAAAATACTTTTTATATGTTTTATTGGATTACTACAATAGATATATAAGGGTTAATTTTCTATAATTAATGTTGGCATCCATTTTATGTTTTAAAAATTTTGTATCTCATGTAAAAAATGTAAAATAAATATGCTTGGTTACTAGTCATATTGATTATAATGAAGAATTTTTAAATTATAATTAAAAAAATAATTAAAAATGGTATTATACATAACTTTTTAGCTTCTATATTCCCAAAAAATGTAGTAGTAGAATGGAAAATACAGTTCTTAATGAAATAACTATAACCATGTTGTGTAAATAATCAATTGCTAAACACTTTTAGGTTGAAGCTATTGTTACTTATAGATATAATATAAATTAATTATTACTTCAAATTTTCATTAACAAATTTCATTATTTTATGGATAAAGGTAGAAATAAAAAAATTTATATCTTTGCAATTTTTTGATGTAAACTATTCATCTTGGATAATAAATATAATTTAATGAAGTTCTCTCCAAAAAGATAATGAAGGAATTTTTCAATGTTATTCTACAACTCATAAGGCCCATCAAGTTTTTATTAAAAATAAAAGTTACATATGGGAAACAATACATGTGAAATTTTATGATATTGAAACTATTATTTTCAAAAAAACCTGATAACTCAAAATCATACAATCATTCGAAAATTGTTTTTCAACACTTGATAGAATCTATTCATAAGGAACAACAAAAGAGGAAACCTTTTCTAATTTTTTACATCTAGAATAAATTCACCATATTGTTGGAGAATAGAATTTTGAAAACCCATGAACTCATAAAATCCTTGACAATCATCCCACAGATAATATCAATAGTGATATAAATGAACCATTTAGAACTATAAGTTCCTTAAGAAATAGATTTGAACTTTGTGAATTTTTATCACAATAAGAACTCATGACCCTTGATGAGGCTTTAGATGATGATGATTTGATAATGGTAATCTATGATGAACTCAATGAATTATAGAGTGAAAAAATAATAAAATTCTGTTAAAAATCATATATGATTTCCTACAATTAGTTTAAATTTCATTTTCAATATCTAATGTAATGAAAACATGATTATAGTAATAAATAACGAAATACTTTTTTATGTGGTTTAAAATCAATAAAAAGTTATATACTTTGAAGAAATATGTTCTCTAACAACAAGAATTCAATTAATTATTATACAAATTTCATATAGCCAGAAGGATCAAAAAACAGGCAGAAACCAGCTCCCATTAAAATTAATAAAAAAGAAGTAAACAATAGAAAACAACTCAGGAACAAGAGGCTTTGTAATGCCTTTAGTACAGAACCCCATTCCTATCATTGCTACTCAAATCTTCACAATAGAAAGGCAATACAATTGACCATCTGGAACTGACCTCCACAATGGCCCTTTTAGAAAGAGTATCAACGACCTGGTTGGCTTCACGATAGGCATGCGAGACATCAAGGCGTAAGCTGTCGGCAAGCCTAAGATAGGAGATCCAATCAGGCATCATCCTCTAAGGAACATTTCGAGACCTATCCTTCAATATTTGCACAACAAGAGATGAATCCGACTCCAACCATAGTCTATGCCAACCATAAAGAACTGAATACCTGATAGCTTTGATAATTTCCCATAGCTCAGCTTCAATAGCATGAGTGTAACCAATATAATGGAAAAAACAACCTTTCACAAATCCCCGATGAGTTCTTAACACTCCACCACATCCAGCAGGACCCGGCGCACCATCAGCCTCCCCATCAACATTCACTTTCAGCCACTCTAGAATTGGTGGAATCCACCTAATATATTTGGCCATTCTGGGCTTTCGTTCCCTGCCACTAACACCAAGGGATCTGAAGATGACAAATTCAGAAATATTATTATGCATAGACCCAGTTTGGATCCTGGAAGAAACTGCCTTACTTCGGTGTATATGCAGAACTCCATCCTGGAATGATGGCTTTCCATTGTTAAAAACAATAGAATTCTGAGCTTTCCATATGTAGGAAAAACTGAAGTGATAGCAGCAGTAAACACGGAATGCAGTTGATCACTGAACTCAATTCTCAAGGGTGAGCTCAGCACCGATTCAAGAGAAAAGCAATCAAGATAGCAGTGAAAAATTGATGCCACATAATTCCATAAACGCGCAGAAAAAGTCCAGTGCAGGAACAGGTGCAGAAGAGACTCATCACCACTAAAACAGAGGTAACATACCGAGGCCAGGTTGAGTCCAGCACGTTGCAGCACACACTGAATTGGCATTCTGTTCTTCCAGATCCTCCATAACAACATAGCATTTCTGGGAGAGATGTATGGTTGATGAAAACCTGCCATCCATGAAGGAATTGCAGAGAGAGTGCCACACTGCATACTATAATAGTCCCTGCTGGAAAATTCACCACAAAGGGCAGGTTTCCAGATCAAAGTATCATTATCAACATAGACATAATTGAAAATTTCCATTTGCAGATTATTTGGAATAAGCTCATGAGCATTCAGGTTTTCCTACAGATCAGCAATGGAGAGATTTTCGAGGGAGGGGGGAATATTAACTTGATCTTTCAAAGGAGAGGACATCGATGGTTTATTCCAGAAGTTTAGATGAGAGTCAGAAGAGACTAACCAAGTTGAATGAGACATAATAGATGAAAAATCACTCTTAATTGAAGGCCAGACAGAAGATTTAAGAAATCTGCACCTACTGTTTTGCAGTTTGTCCACAAACCTGTCAACCAGAAAATCAAGAGAAAACTAGGCTTAGAGAGAAGCCTCCAAGTGAAATTCTAAAGAAGCACGTTATTGAATATTCTAGCATCCTTGATCCCCATACCTCCCATTTTGAGTGGCTTTATACACTCTTTCCATGCAACAGTAACAAGCTTCCTCTAATGAATAGATCCATTCCAAATGAAATTCCGAATCCTTCCAGTCAATTCCTTAAGAAGCAGAGCCGGCCATCTATACACAAAAAAAGAGTAGTCAAACATAGATGTAATAACAGAATTGGCAAGGCAAACTTTACCAGCCTGAGACACTGTCTTCCCTTTACAACTTTCTAATTGATTGGTAATTTTTAAAGCAATGTCCTCTAAATGGTAACATTTCACCCTTCCCCAAAATAAGGGAACCCAAAGATAATTAAAGGGAAGTGTGCCTCTTCTGACACTGAGCCTATGAGCAACCCTATTTTGTTTCGAAATTCTAATGCCTTCCCCAAAGACAACAAAGGATTTATTCCAGCTGATCACCTGACCTGAAACCTAATCATAATGTGAGAAGATACTTTTGATGCTCAAAATTGTCTTGCTATCAGCCTTACAAAACAGAAGTATATCATCAGCATAGAATAAATGAGATGGGGCAGATAAATTCCCACTTTCCCTCATTCTTTGATAAATACCAGTGTTGACAAGATCATGAAGACAAATACTCAGGTAGTCCTCTGCCATGGAAAACAAAATCCCAGATAAAGGATCCCCTTGCCTAACCCCTCTTGTGCATCTAAATAAGCCCCTTGTGGAGCCATTAATAAGAATGGATATTTGAGCACTTTTCAAAATGGCATGCACCAAAATAATGAACTTCTCTGAGAAGCCATGCATCTTAAGAATTGAAAAAAGAAAGTCCCACCTTATAGTGTCAAAGGCCTTTGCAATATCAATCTTCACGGCAATGTTGCCATGTGGAACATTGTTTCTCATGATGTTAATGCATTCTGAAGTGGTGAAGAGACAATTCTAAATCCTTCTTTTAGGTATAAAGCCAAAATGTTTATCAGAGACAAGACTTTTAGCAACATCACCTAATAGGGTAGCCATGATTTTGGTGATGACTTTTGGAATCGTTTTCCCAATGGAAACAGGCCTGAAATCTTTAATGTCCAAGGCATTATCCTTTTTAGGGATTAATGCAGTAAAGTTAGAATTCATCCCAAATGCAGTATAGGAGTGATGAAAGAATTCCTTGACAGCACTAATAACTTCCATGTAAATAATGTCCCAGTAGAACATAAAGAACTTGTTTGTGAAGCCATCAGGGCCAGAAGTACTATCCATATTTAGAGAGAAAAGGGCATGATGAATTTCTTTTTGGGAAGGAGTCCCAATAAGATTTCTGTTCTGATTATCATCAACACTGGGTTCAACACATCTAATAACCTTATCAAGGCTATTCACACCAGAGCCAGAGTATAAATTTTCAAAATAAGAAGTCGCACCATTGACAATGTCATTTTCAGAAGTCAGCATATTACAATCAATCTTTCAGGCCCTGAGATTTTTTCTAGCATTTTTCTACTTGTGCATACAATGAAAGAATTTTGAATTTCTATCCCCATCCTTGAGCCACTAAACATTGAGCTGATTTAGGTCAAGATTCACCTTACGGGACAAGATACTATCAAGCTTTGAAGAAGCTTTCACCTCATCTTGTGATGGACTTTCCTGCTACATGTTCCTCTTTTGACATCTCAATAAATGAGACTCAGCTTCTTTAATATAATTAACGATGTTGGAGAAGGTCAATTTACTCCACTCTTTAAGTCTGTATTTCACGATTTTCAGCTTAGCATTCAGAATGAACAAATAACTACCTATGACATCTGTTTTCAAATCCTCTGAGATTATTTCCCTGCATCCACGCATAACCAGCCAAGCATTATTGAACTTGAAGGGTAAGGGTGCAGACCTTAGACAACTGAAACATATATCGACTAGAATGGGATTATGATCCGAATGAATCCTGGGAAGAGTCACCCTAGAGACTTCCATCATGTCACTACTATCATCCAACTTAGTTAGACATATATCTAACATACATGCCTGCCTACCATTCAGAGTATACCGTCTCCAGGTAAAATCCACACCTGAGATTGGGACTTCAAGAAGCGGACAATGATCAAAACAGGCGTAGAAATCTTTAGCTGAAATTCTGCAAAAGTTGCTCCCTGTTTTTTCCTCTGGCCTCAGAATGGTATTGAAATCTCCAATCAAAATCCATCTAGCAGACATGCTATCAAAGATAGCAGTAAGGGATTCCCATAAAGTTCTCCTTCTAATATACTGATTGAATGAAAACAAAAATGTCACACAAAAACTATTCTCCTGAAAGCAACAAGATAAATTAATCGACTGTTGATCAATCTGAACAGAATCAAAGCTAACACTATTGTGTTTTAGAGCCCATAAAGTTTCATTCCCATTCACATGCTGATTCGCCGAAACAAGTGAGTAACCTGTATTACTCCACTGAAAAGCCATCCATTTTTGAAAATTCATTCTTGGCTCAGCAATTCATATTAACATAGGTTTGTTGGTCATAATAATATGCTTCAGGGTTCTAACTGTGGGTTAATTCCCAAGACCCTGGCAGTTCCAGAAAATAATCCTCATTTATTAAAGGACCTATGTCTAGTGTAGGGTCCAGCATAGCTTGAAGCTAAGCATTCCTTAGGGTCTGACTTATTCCCATTTACTGTATCATTAGAGCCATCTCCAACTCCAGCCTCGTCATCAGAGAGAGAGTTAAACATGTTTTCTGAATCAATAGGCATTGTAAAAGATGCCGATAATTTCCTTCATGCATCTTTAGAAGAAGGTACTTGTGCGAAATTTTCTTCAACATCCACAGTGGGCTGTGCCATCAGACTTCCACCCATAGGGGAGTCATGAATCACTAAGTAAGTTATAGACTGATCACCAGGACCCTCATCTGCAGAAGGACAGTCCTTCACTGCTTGTGTTCGTTTACCAGTAGAATCATGTTCAATAACCACCTGACCAGCAGGCACATCACCCTCATGCTGAGGGTCCAGCCTTTTACTCATTTCATTGGAAATCTGAGCACCAGAGCCCTCATTCGCATATGGACAGCCCTTCCCTGCTTGTGTTCGAATACCAGCAGAGACATGTTCAATAGCCACCTGACTAGCAGGCACATCACCCTCATGCTGAGGGTCTAGACTTTTACTCATTTCATTGGCAGTGTGAGCATCAGCCAATGTGGTCACCTCCTGTACAGAATTCACCACCTTTACGATGGCTGCCTACGGTGGTGGGTTCTTAAGACTATGATTCCATTCTTCATCAGAAGGTGCAACATCAACATTGGGTCTCTGAGAATCAACATTATCCATCACTTCCTGTCCATTGGTATTGACAGTATCGAGATTAAATTGACCCTGATCAGTTGTCCTTCTTTGACAACTCCCAGCATCATGCCCTCTATAATTACAGGAGGAACAAATCTTATTCCTGTTACATTCCAAAATTGAATGCCCAATGATTTGACAATTGAGGCGGAATTTTGGCTTTCTCTCATAGCCAATTTCATGATTGATGCTATCATCCCTAGTAGTAAAGACAACCTCTTCCACTAAGGTTGCTGACATGTCGACCTCCACTAAAATCCTAGCAAAGTGCCCAAATTTATGGTTATATGCCTGTTTATCAAGTCTAATAGGGTTACCAACAGAGGAAGCAATATCCCACAGAATTTGTGGATGCCAATAAAGCCATCTTAACTTATGGATACGAATCCATACCTGAGAAAAGGTGTTTTTAACCAATATGGGATCAAAGTTACGATCCCACTCATGAACCCGAAGAAATCCAGGATGCTGTACAAATTTCATATACAATATTCATAAATTTCACACTTTATTAATTCAATGTGAAGTGAGATTTAATTAGAATACATGTACTTCAAGAATATTATGTAGTATAATCATTAGGTTTTGAAAATAGGGAAAACTCGGGATAATTTTTTCAAACATACAAAGACCCTTTATAAATATTAAATAGTCCATTGATCCTAGTATGTCAAACTTACAGGTTTTTCTATTACAAAATAGCTTTGTTGAGGGAGATATTGATCCCAATCTAATTATTGAAAAAGGTTTTAAGAAAAAAAATTGTCTAAATTTATATTGATGATTTACTATTTGACTCAACTCAAAAATTGATTTCAAATTCCTTTGAATATCTTATGAAAACCATGTTATAAATTATCTTGATGTGAGAACTCACATTTTTCCTTGGTTTAAAAATTTCTATAAAAGAATAAGTAACCATTATATATTCAAATCAATTAACCTATCGACTTAGAGAATCATAAAAAAATAGTAAATATATTATTACTCCCATTAAAAACCTTAGAAACATTATATCATTTTGAATCCAAGAAACTAATTGATCAAAATAATTTTAGAATAATATATGGTATTTTACTGTACCATAGAGCTATTCAGAATGAATTGATGTTTTATATATTCTTCTGTATGATATTTCAAGCTAATACCCCATATTAGAGATATAACATAAATTTTCATTTTACTTAAGGGTACTATGGATCATGGATTGTAGTCTTCTTTATAAATGTTTTCTTTAATATGAAAAATTCTTTATATGTAAATTTTATAAAATAAGTATATGGGAATCATTTAATTTCTTAAGAGAGGCCTAAGTTTCCTAGAAATGTAAGAAACGACATTCAATATTTCTTTCCACAAATTAAGTTGGATATATAGTAGATGGTTGTAGTTGTGTTGAGGTATTGTAGATGCAATCCACACTATTTGACATTTTCTTGAGTTTTAGTAAAGTTATTTTTCCTTTCGATAAGATAATTACAAAAAAAAAAATTAAGTAAAACCCCATCACATTATTAATGATCTACGAACGTATATATAATACACCATTTCAATTGTGATCACATAGAAAAAGTAGATATAATTTTATAATTCATCAGTACATAAGATATTTGTTTTGGTATTTCTACAAAACCACTAAATTTTGATATATTAGGATATATTTAAAAAATTCATATAATCCTAAAAATAAAATAAAAATATAACTTTTTTTGTTTATCTATCTGCCTATATAAACACAGTCCATGTTAATGTGTGAGAACATTTCTTTCACTTTTTGGAAGAATTAATTATGATTTTATTAAAAACATATATGGGAAAGAATTTATTATTTTATTTCGGAAACATATTTCATGAAATGTTTCCACAAAAAGTAAACAGAATATATTTATTGACAATGTTTTTTAGAAAAAAAAATTTTAATTGGTTTTTAGAAAACTTTCTAACAATATTTTTTTAGAATATTTTTTTTATGTTTCAATGGACTTAGTTATATAATAAAGTTAAATATACAAACTCTTTAATTTTTTAATTTTTTAGGAAAACATGAAGTTTATATTACCGGACAATAATTCAGACATAAATTTATAAAATTGAGGTAAATTTTTAATTATTTTTTTGTAAATTTTCTTAAATTTTCACACAATGATTCATGTGATATTTTTAAAATTTTAAAAAAATGATTTCTAATTTTTTTTGTTAAGAACTATGTTATTTTAATAATAAAAAAATATTGTCTAGTAAAATCTATTAAAATTCTACCAAACATTCTCAAGACTTCATGTATTTTTATCTTTCAAGAATCACTATCATCCATTGATATTTATGAGGGCTTAACTCCAAACCGTTGGATATAATAAATTCATTCTGACTATATTTAGTTGTATTTAATAAAGTAGTGGATCAGAACACCATCATAAAAGACTGATTTCAATTGAGGTATCTTTCAATTAAAACATTCCTTGATTTATTTTCATTTAATTATTTTTTGGATTTGATGTACATATAATATTTTGTATGGATTCATTAGGTGACTTTTACAACATATTTCCAATTATGTAAAGGATTATTGAAAGAAAATTGTTTGAGAAACATGATTCTTTGTTAAATTCTATAACTGATTTTCTAGGATGTAAATATTTTACTATTTAAAAATATGATTTTTATTTTCACTATCCTAATTTTTTAATATATTTCTACGTGTATTCAAAATTCAGTAATGTTATTGGGGTAAATATTATTTCATTTACATTATATAAAAATTCATACAACTTAAATATCAAACAAGTATCTTTTTTAGTTGATATTATATAGTACAATAGATTCTCATAAACTCATATTTTTCCAATGAATATTGGACTTTTTTTTAAAAAAATTCATAAAAAAACATCATTGTTTTATTTGTAAAAAAAATTGAACAATGTTTCATATCTATCTCTAGATGAAAGAATCATTGCTTTATAATTACAATGTTTATTTATTCTAATGAAAGGATATAGATATTCTATAAAGGTATAAGATATATATATATATATATGCAACATTTATTATTAAATATTTGTAAATTCAATATCATGATGTTTATCTAATGTTGAATCGAGGCGGTATAATTTCGGTCACTAAAACTGAAGATCCTTATTTATCAAAGTTTTACTAATAAACTATTGACAAAATTTATGGATGAATGAAAGATAAGTAATGGGGAAGATAATTTTAGTGAAAATTCATAATTTATTAGAGAAGAAATATTAGAAAAATGAAGCAGGTTTTTTTACCTTTCCTAAAAAGAATTGGTTGAAAAATAGACAAAGTAGATTTTGTTGGTGAAGATAAATAACATAAAAGAAATTTATTGGAATCTAATAATGATAATGAAGAATATCCTCCAATTTCAAGGAATAATGAAAAATAAATTTCTAATGAATCCTTATTTTTTTTTATTAAAAATGGGGCAGAAGACTTATGATATCCCACCATTTAGTTGGGATACATTAGAGACTTCTTATTGGAATGAGAAAACATATCAAAAATTTATAGAATGGGAGAAGATAAAGTGGAAAGAAGAAAATAATGAAAAGAAAATATTGGAAGTGATTTCCAAATGGGAATTTATAAAACACATCCTAGATTATATGTTGCAATCAAGGAAAGATTTACTTAGTAATATCCTTCTCTATACAATGAACCGAAATAATAACCATCTCAAGTATAAGTTAAACCGTTATTCATTAAAAATGATAATGGTATAAATATTTTTTTGAAAAAAATATGTTTTAAAATTTTCTTGATAAATTTTATAATGTTGTAAAAAAATAATAAATATCCAGTTGAGAGTGAAAGAGCACTTTGTTAAATAATTGAGAAAATAATTAGATTTAGAAGAAATGTCATCTCATATATAATCATCCCAATATATTAAATCGAAAACTTATGTAGACATTACTATTTTCGGAAAATAATAATCTATTGAGAAAGTAGATCAAAAAAATCAAACAAAATCATCTCAAAAAGACACTTTTTATGGGGAAGTTAATGTTATAGAAGCTTATCAATCATGTTCTATTCAAATAGTTACAGCTGGACCATGAAGGCCAATTACACCGTTAGTACAAGATGTTTTTTTCTAATTCCAATGATTCTAATCGAAGCACAATTAACAATATAATGGATATTAAATGGAATCTTTTCAGTTATTTTATATATAACTTATAAATAATGGTTGAAATCCTTTTTCACATTCAATTAAGGTGCATGCATATTCAAGGGAATGTTTTTTTCTATAGAAAATCTATATTGAAAAACAAAAACATGTTGAAGTAGTTATTTAAAATAATTTAGAATTTAAATAATTCAATGTAAAATAAAAATTGGAGTCAAGATATTATAAATTTTTTATCTAATGGATTAAATACATATTAAGAGATATAAATTATATTGAGGAAAAAGTTAATGTAATCAGAAAAATAAAAAATTCAGTTTCCAAATTTGTGAGTTGAATCAACTCTATTGTTTTTAAAAGATCAAGGGAAGATTATAATTTGATGTTATATTCTATAATTCATGACTAATAAATCACTATAAAAATTATTTATTATTAATAAATGAAATAAGATTTATGTTTTTGATGTTTTTTGTTGAATCGTTGAAAATTTTGTATGATGTTTAGAATAATGGAGAAGATATAATTAATATTTAAGAAATTATAAATAATCATTTCATGAATGATGAATTTTTTTTAAACTCTTGAAAAAAAATTTCATAAAAAATATTAAAAACCATTCTAGATGTATATATTGTATTGATGATCATTCTAAAGTTTTGTGTGAAATATTTTCTCCAATATCCTTAGAAAAGTTTATTTTATATATTTTATGGATGAATATATTTATTGGATTAATATTTATTTTCATTTCAATTACCATGTGAATAATTTTTCCCCTAAAAATTCTTGTAACACGTTTCCCTCCTATATATTTTTTTAAAAATCATTACGGGGAGAAAGTTTTTAATTTTTCGGAGAAGGGTTCATAAAATTTATTAAATTTTCAGACCAAATGGGATAAATGAAAAAGAGTGTAAAAGTGATGAAAACATGAGAAATAAATGGGGAAAGAAAGAAATCGGGAGAATATATAAGATAAGGGGAGTTAGTTTTTAATATTTTTATCTTTAGTTTTATTTTCTATGTAAAAATTTATGTTTAGTGATTTTAGAAAATGTAGAGATTATTTAGTTGAAGGTATTCATTCAATAAATTCTAAAATATATTCAAAGAATAAAAATACACATTTACACTAGAGACATAAAATTTTTACATCAAATAGATGGACATAAATTTCACTAGAGAGGTATATAAATTCTAGTCCATAAATTATGCCAATGTCTCATTGGGTATTTCACTAGAAAATCTACAAGATATATGTCATAAAAAAGAGTCTTATATTTATATAGAAAAAACAATTATAAATCCTATTAAATATATATATCTAAATTTTCTACTGGATAAAAACATTCAATTCTTATAAACAAAAAATAATAATTATAATCGTGATATTTTATAATAACTTCTAGATGGTGAAGATGTATTAGGACTTCATCACGATGATAGTTTTTGTCTGATATCATTACACCTATCTTTGGAAAATTTGGGATATGAAAGTTATAAGTTTCAATTTAAATGAATATTCAATCATATAAGAGTAAAAATTTTAGAACATTGAATATATAAAGTTGTAGATAATATTTTTTAAATCTTTTTACTTGATTTCATTCCACTTGAATTTTTGGAGAGTCAATTTCTAAAGGAATACATTGTAACGGTTACTACTATAAATAAATTATGTACTTTTGATTTTCATTTTTTCCTAATATAGTTTAATCATTGGATTATGTTATTAATAAAAACATAATTTACCATTTTTGTTCAATTGAGTGTTCTTGGGGAAATATAAATAGTGGCTGAGTCTGGTCATTTTATATAGGGATTTATTGGTGTAAGAAAGGTATACCATTATGGTAAAGTTAATTTATTTGAGACCTTCTCTCTACTTTAATACTTCCTTATCATATAATGATGAATTTTTGATATATTATTATTTATTACATAACTTTTATAATTTTTTATACTTTTTTTAGGTGGTCCTTATTCCACTGTGAAATTATTTTAAAAATTATTTATATTGTTTGTTATAAAATATTATAAATCTGAATATAATGTTTTCAGAATGAATCTTTATTTGATTAACATATATAAAAAGGATAGAAAAAGTATGTGTTTTTTTATGAACTAAAATTCACCACAGCCCATTTTAGTAAAATATATACTAATTCAATCCTGTAATGATAATCCTCTCATTTCAATCATTTAAACACTCTTCTTATTCATAATTCTTGAAAAACATTATAGGCATCTGAGTTATCTTAGAAAGAAGTTTTGAGAATCATGACGAATTTCTCAAAAATAATTGATACTTCCTAAATAATCATAGGAAACTACATATCTCTATTATAGATTTTGGTCTGGGATATTCCTTAATCAAATATGTTTTTGAATAATCCACAAATATACCCTCATTTTTCTTACAAGACAAAATAAAGGTACCTTTTGTTGAAATCATTTACTATTTATAAACTATTCATGCACAATAAATAGCCTCAATATCTTTATCATAATTCCAAAATTTGTCTCCTGTTAATACATTTTTGGAGTGTATGAGTATATAATCTATAAATATTAAGAAAAATAATGATAATATTTAATGAGTTTTTTATCAAAAAACTTAACAATATTGGAGTATTGCTATGATTTAAGGTTAATACTAAGAACTCATTATGTATTGACCTTGTTTGAATGAAATTATTATGTATATCCTCCTTCTTTACCCTTATTTGATTATACCCATAATGAAGGTCAGATTCTGAAATGTTTGGAAATTCACATAACTGATCCACTAGGATATCAATCTAAATAAGAGTATAACTGATCTTTTCATGATCTTAGTTATTATATCATAATTAATGTATAGGTGAAATAACTCATCATTCATCTTGAAAAAGATGAGCATCACTACCTTGGGTGATACAAATGGAATTATAAAACGTTTTTCCAAGAATAGATTGTAGTTTATTCTTTAGTTATTCCAGATAAATGGTTTTAACTCTCTAGGGAATCATGGTTATGGATTGGGAACTGGTTATAATTTCAATTGTGAACTAATCCTAAAGGTTAGGATGAATACTAAAAAACTATTTGGGTGACAAATTTTCATATTATAATTAAATGTGAATTTCATCCATAGTGATCCTATATTTTGTTTCAATAATTTTAGATAGATATGATTTCTTAATAAGTAATAATATAGATGATTATAAATAAGTATTTATCTAATATTGAACATTATTCTAACATTTTTTATATTTTGAGGGTGATTCAAGACATGGGATGTGGTATAAATTTCCTAACAGTTAATGTTTAAACTTTTAAGGATATCAAATCCATACTGATTATAACATTGAATTCTTCTAAACAAATTATGTTGAGGTTTCATGGATTATTCAATCTGAATATATTGACTATGGAGAATTATTATATTTTGTAGTAAATAAATAATCAACTATCTTTTATCACAGAAAAGTCGAACACCATTTTTGGAGGAGGATTTTGAGAATTCTGCTACACCTTCCTAATATGAAACACTTCATAAAATCATAATCATATAGTACACATTATATTATTCAAGGAATAACTAATATATCACTCACTACAAAATTGTAATGATCCACCTTTGTATTAGTGATAACATAAATTAGTCATTTCTTTTTTTAGTCTTAGTTCTTACATAATATTATTTTAACCGAAAACCCTTCACTTTGGGACTTGTATTTCATAGATAACATGTTAATTATATTTGAATCATCTGGTAATAGTTTATGGTTTTTTTTTGAAAATTATTATATTCCATAAAATTTGTGTGAATATTCATCCACCTACATCATTAATTAGCATGATTCCCATACCATTCACAATTATAACATATCCATGTTCCTTTCAACCCATTTCATGGATTCATTATCCCATACTCATAAAATATAGGTAGTTTGATTTTCAAGCTTGAATAAATATTTTTGATGATCAAAAAATGTTAAAATCCATTTCTTCTTATTTTTTCTATTCCTAGTGGAAAAATGATAAACAATAATTTCTATCCTGACTTTATAGGGACATAAGATAATTTCATTCAAGATATTTATGTATTGAATCACAAAGTATTTTCAAGGAATTTCACTTTTTCCATTTAATATGTTTTCAATGATAGTTTTTTAATAAATGAAAAAGATAGTGATATATCCCGAAATCCTTGTGAAATATACAACTTATTTCTCAAAAGAATCATCCCCATTTTTTCATGAGTACATGGAATTACTTAACCATTTTATGATAAAGAGTGCATAGAAAATATTTATTGAAAATTATATCCTTGAATCCATTCCATTAAACAGGTTTAATGTATTCCTTGGATTTTTTATTTTTGATCAACATTCACTACTAATCATCTTATCCCACTAGTTGATAAATGGCCAGTGTGAATTTCTACTACTCAGATCATTAGATAGAAAAAAATATTTTCACAATTTAGATATTAAATTACTCCAAAAAAGGGATCATAATATCTAAAAAATAATGTGGCCATTTTCACATAATGGGATCAACTACAATTTGTTTTCTTAGGATAAAGAGTGTATTCTATGAAATTCATGTTCTTAAACATAAATTGGTCCTATTGATAATGTTTCAATACATGATACCCTAATAAAGGAGGTTAACATTATATTAATAACTACAATGAAATTATTTATCCAATTACAATTTATTAAAATGTATATATAAATGTTTAATTTTTGAATGATATAATTTTATTTTTCAAAAAATTGGATTCATCATAATGATATTAGTTGGAGATGATTTTTAAGTAATTTTAAAAAAAATAATTTGGTAAAGATGTAATATAATGATTTTACTAACACCACTACTTTTTTGCACTAATTAATATAGATTAAATTTAGTAAACACTTTACTTAAAAAGATATGTATTTTGTGATTATAATTATAAAATTGTCAATATTAATTATATTTTACAATCACGTGATATGTGTTTTTCAACACACATAATACTTTTCATAATTTGTTCAATATATTACATATATTTCATATTAAATTTAATTATTAACTCTAATTGAAATTGAATTTAAAAAAATATATTTAAAAAATATGATCTATTGGTCTAAATTATTTAATATGGATTAATTTATTTATTTGGAATAAATATTATGTATCCTTAGGTAAAAACTAGTTACCATAGGAAAACCTAAAATGGGAAAACTAATAATTAAAGAAGTAAATGGCTTGAATCATCATAAAAAAAACTAATTAATTAAAAGATATATCATGTTAATTTCTCATTAAAATCTATTTTTTATATTCTTTATATTTATATTCATTATAGTATATTAGGTGACTTTTCAATCAAAAGGAAAAAAGTCTTATTTCTAACCAAGTTGGGATTTCATGCATTATGTAGTTTAATTTAAAATATTTATTTCCAAATTATTGAATTATAATTATAAAAAAATATCATTTTGTAATTCCAAATTTCAAATTTATCGTTGGATTATGTTTTGATATTTTTTTGAAAAGTGGGATTTTTTGATGATTACAGAAAAATACTGATTCATATCAGAAATTATATTTTATATTGAAGAACATAAAAAGTAAAATTCTATTTATAATTAGTTTTAAAATTTAATTAGTTATTATATATTTAAAAAATAAAAATATGGTATTTATAATTAATTTCATACATGAAAAATGTATATTTGTTTTAAATTAATAAGGATGCTTTCTAAAAAACAATCTTCATCATGATTCGTGATTAAATTATAGATTAAAATTTTACATTTCTATAAAAATAATATTGGAAAATAATTTTACTAATTTTTATTATGAATTAAAAAATTTGTAATTAGTCCCATATTAATTTGGGTATTATTAGTAGTATCTATAGTAAAAACAATTACCACGGTGCAAGAAAAATGGGTTATTTATGGTTAAAATTGATGTATTAGAAATTAAAATTTATTAAAACACTTTAATATGTTACTTTTTATTATTCTAATTCCATCATTACCTTCCAATATTATATCTATATTACCATTTATCTATTTAGTGTCGATTTAGACCATTATAATGTTTATATAAATGATAAAGTTAAAAAATTCACTCCTTTAATCTTAGTATGTATAATATTTTTTTATAGGGATAAGAAACATAATATATGTTTATAAATATTTAATTAAAATATTATTCTATTTTTTATCCTATATTTTTTTTTAATTTTTAGGGATGAAATAATCACATTAAATGTCAAAGAGCTCGTGCAAACAACAGAAAAGTCATGGAAATAATCTTAACAAATAAAAATTTATTTTCAGGGGTTATTTATAGTGTCCCAATTATTTTAAATATCAATATTATTTATTAGTTTTGATTTAATGGTTTATATTTGAATTTTAGGATGTCATGTTGTTTTCAAAATAATATTAAATGAATATGTCCCAAAATTATATTAATTATATTTTGTGATAAATAATATTTAATTAAATTAATTAAAATTTGTAAATATAATATATTTTTACACGTGAATGGAATATTGTATCAACTATCAACCATTTTTAATGGGTCATTTTTTTTCTATAGTAACTTTCATGTCCTACAATGTTTAAAAAATATGGATACCATAGTAATTCCCAAAAGGGATAATAGTTGTAAAACTAATATATTAAAGAAAAAAATTATTCTAAACCAATAGTAATTTTAATTGATAGATACATTTAGGCCCAACATCATCTAATATTTTAATAATATCAATTTTTATCCATATGAACATGATAATTCATTTATATTTACTTAATGCTTTAAGCAATTTCAAGAGTGCCACACCAATCAATTATAAAAGGGAATGCAGTATCCTCACTTCCTCAAACTTTTTACGAACTCTATATCAAAAAATACATACTGAATTCCATTACTTACATTCCTGCCTTTTTCTATGATTCTCAGGTTTTGTTATAAAAACATTCTTCAGAAGGCATTAGGTATAAACATAAAAAGGTTTTCCGAAGAAGATGTATAGTTTTTACCAATAATTTTTTGGTTTTATTTATCATTATATCTAAATAAAATCTTATTATATCCTAATGAAATAAAAACAACCATATATTCTGTTTTTATTAATTTTTATTGAGATTATTTAATAACCTATATCTATCTCATCTTCCCTAAAATGGTAAATGAATAAATCATTCTTGTGTTGGAAAACTATAACCATGTTAACTATGTAATTCATTTCCATAACCACCTCTCGTAAATGATTAAAATGATTGATTTATATTATATATTTAATATTCCATCCATAGTTAACTTTATGAAAATAAAATATATCATTTAATTTTCTATTGTTCTATACATCGAAAAAAATAATGTTTCTCCTGCATAACCTCTGAGACTCAATGTGATTTTCTCATGGACACATCCCCTATATATATATATATATATTTAAATATAAAGGGACATTATGACATCTATAATATAATAATAATTATTTAAATATAATATAATATTTTCTTCACTCTATCATGTTTATTCCAAAATGGAAATGATACACCTGCAAATGTGTGACCTACTATCTCCAAGATTGTAAAATAATTCATTTTTCAAAACCATATTTAGTGTTTGGTTTTAAAATTATAATTTATAAAGAAAAATGTTAAATATTTATTGATTATTGATTTTTAGATTTTTAGATAATTACATCTTTGATCGTAGTCAACATACTAATGTCAATTTAGATATATTATCTAAATTTTATCGACACATATGACATGAAAAAAAATTGATCAATTAATTATATATAACATAGTAGAATATAAGATAAAAGAAATAAAAATCATGAAAAAATTAATCTTATAAATTAAACATTTAACATAATTTTATAATTCAATAATATAAGAAATACACGTAATGAGTAATACTTAAGGTATGAGACACATTACTTCAAAATACATATTTGAAATGTTTTACAGGATTATTTTCCTATATATTTTTCTTCCATGTCCATATTGTTAAATTTGTTTTATTAATTTCATTATATAGATTTGAATGGCTTATTAAGGGAATTTTTTGTCACTATTGACATTAATTATATGATTTCTAAATAAATATTTTTTTTGTATTTTATATGGAATGTTTTAATAAACGAAAATGAATGAACTATCTAAATGTATATGAAACCAAAGAATTTTCCCACCATCATAACCATTATTTTATTTTTGGATTCCTTTAAAAGATATCATGTTATATTTTAAAAACCCTCATTCACATTTTGTTAATAATCTTACAAAGGTATTGAATATGGAATGGATATTTCCATATTCAAGAAGTTTTTCTTATGTGTGAAATGATAATTTGATAGAAATGAGATCCTTCATATCTTATAATTATATTGATATACCTAGTTATTTTTTATGATTACATTTGTTTCCATTTTAAATAATTTATTTTTTTTAAATTTATAAAATAGTGACAATTGGTATGGTTATAAACCAAGGATAGTCGGATCCCTTATATCCCTCAAATTAATTGGGTAATGATTAGGTATTTTTTGGAAAATTTGGTTGTATTTTGACTGTAATAGATATCTAACATATAATACATTTTTAAGAGTTATATGAAAATGATGTCTTAAATAGCGTATATGAATTTTATGCTTGCTAATTAGTTATCATGAAAATCATTTTATTTCTAAAATTTAGATAATGATAATTTGTTTTAAAGGGGGCATTTATTCCCTTTTATGGAAGAATTTTATGTTTTTAGAATACATGTTTCATGGTTTGTCATGTTTTTTAAAAAACATTCATTATTATGATTTACCATTTATGTTTTCTTATAAATTGTTTTATGAAAATATTGAGACAGTAAAGATGATAAAATTTGTATGTGAATGATTACATGACCTTAGAGTTTATTAAGTTAATGGAAAACTCTCTTTATTGATCTAATTGTTTTAAAATGGACTAACATATTTCTTTTTAATATGAAAGTAATTGATAATTTTTCTAATCCTAAAATTGAAAATGTTTTTCACTGGGTGTTAAGGGTGCGTATGTAAAATGATGAGGCCAAAATGAAATTTTTTTAGATACTTTATGAAAATAAATCTTTTAATAATATAAAATTTTGGTAATTTAGTAAAAATATATAGTAAGTTAATGTTTCCTCTTTGTTTTTTAATATTGTTCATATGTATTTTTGATAATTTAATTGTCTAAAACTCTAAAAGGTAATGATAATTAAAATGTAATTGAGTAAATAAACGTCATAAAACTTAATATTATATGTTTATTTATGTTAGATTCCATATATTTTATATCATAATAATGGTTTTAAAAATTTTAGGGGATAGATATTTGTACAATTCATGTCCAGTCGAAAGTGAAGCTTCTAACAATTTATTTAGAAAATAAAGGAGTCCACAAAGTGAGTGGATGGGGCAGACAACACAATCCAATATCCAACATAAGGAAGATTAAATATCAAAATAAGACACATTGTCCCCATGATGATATTAATTAGTAGTTTCCCATTCAGATTGAGAGTTACATTGTTTAAATATATTAAGGATATTAGAATTGAGATAGAACCCTCCATCATTTAGTGGATCTGAAAACTTCATGGTATTTGAGGGATAAATTAAATCTCTACAAATATAATTTTAATTTATGGGTAGTGCGTATCATCAATAAATAACTCTTCATATTCACTATTTTATGGTTAATATAATACATGGTGGTTAGGGGTTAATAATATTATAGATATAGATAGAGAGAAAAGATAATAATGCCATGGAATAACATACATTTTAGAATCTTTCCCTTTAGAAATATTATCCAATGTTTATTTGACAATGAATGGAAAATAAATTATTCCATTAGAGGTATATGAGGGATGATTTAGTGGTTGTGTGTGAAGAAAACTTCACTCTATTAGAATGGTACACCCCGATTTTATCTGCTATATTGTTAATAAATTAATTGTTTTTTCAAAGGATTGAATAAAAAATATCTAAGGTCCATATATTTCTATTAATTCAATAATTATGAGAATATTTTATGATATGATGATAAGGTATAAATGGAGTTTAAGGAAGAGCATGTAAACCATTAAAAAAAGAGAAGAAAATGAATATATTATAATAAATGGGGGAGAATCTATCAAATAATACTAAAGGTAATAAAATATGTTTTTCAGTTTGTGATATGTATTGAAAAAAGAACAATGGGGAATGTCTTATGATTTTTTATCTTATTGTGATAATTTATTTTTGGTCATATGGATCATGATTGAAAATAAAATGTCAAAGTAGTGGTCATATGCATTTTTATAAGAAGAATGTATGTTGTTCTAAATGTAATGAAAAGGTTTATTATGATGATGTCTGTCTGATGATGAGAATGAATAGAGTAATGTAGTAAGATTTTAATAATAATGGTTTGTTAAATTAAATTCAACTACATAGTTAATTATTGGGACATAAAATCAACTGTAAACAGTTAAATTACATGATTTTCTAGATTATGCTAATTTCTGGTAGCATTCTGGGTCTACACGTTCTCTAATTTTATAGAAATATTATTGTAAAATAAATCATCACATCAAGAAATGATTTCATTAAATTTACTAAAAAACATGTGGTAGTAATAACATAATGATACTTCACAAAGAACATCCATTAATCCTTTGTATAAGGATATTCCCTAGAAACCATGATATCTATCCCACTTTATAATTTTATGTTATTCTTAGAAGGGATTAGATTTCATCTTATCATTTTAATATAGCTTTTATAGTTAAAGAATTTATTTTATAAATTGAGTTTCATTTTTTACGAAATAATTCATTCCATTAATAACATATCAAGATGCTAAGAAAATTCAAAAATATTGAAATGAATGTTATATTTCACATATTATTGAAAATATGGGAACTGTTTAGATTAATTAGTTCTCATAGAAAAATAATATGTTGAGGTTTTTATAATGATTTACATGGAATTATAATTGGTTAAGAATTTGAGGTTACTATTTACTTTGTCACTTCTGTTAATCAGATCTCAAAACCCCTTTATCATGTAGATCAGGTATAACATTAGGAATTAAAAAAATTATAAGTGAGCTTATTGATAATTGATTCATTCATCAGATATGTTTTTGATATTTTTCTCTAGGTTAATTTATTAAACACAAAAGTTGGTTCTAACGGGATTTTCATTTATTATGGATCATTTTATAACATCACTTTTAATTATATTTATACTTTTCCTCATATTTATGAAATGTTTGATCATCTCTAGGGAGAATAGTATTTTTTGAATATTGATATTAGTTCTGGGTACCACTAGCTACTGGATAAAGAGGATGAAATCTATAAGACTTCATTTCATAATAGGTATAGGCACTATGAGTTTATGGTTATTAACATTGGGTTGGTGAATAATCCTTATTTATTCATAGATTTAGGAATATATTTTGTAGTTAATATTTGGAACTATTTTTTGTGTGTTTATTAATGATATTTTTTTATTCAAAAAGATACGAGAACCTCAAAAAACATCTAAGGATTATTCAAAAAATCCAAAAAAGAAATAATTTATATAAAAATTAATGAAAATTTAATTTTTGTATAAAGTGGATATCATTCCTTCGAAATTTATTAAATGAATAATACTATAATTTTTATCCTTAAAAAACTAATGTGGTTGATGAATTAAATGGACTTAAAAAATTTAATGAAATTCATAATATTATTAAATTTGAATGTGATTTGAGGAAATTTGTTGAATATTTTTCAAGTTTAACTATATTAATAATCAAGTTAATATGAAAAAGAGTTAAGTATATCAAAAAAATAAATATGATAATTTTTTTGAAGAACTAATGAGAATTAATTAATTCATTAGTTTTGACCATTCTATCTAGAAACAGTGTTTTTTATCTATAATGGTACTTATTTAAAGTCATTGTGTTTTGTTTCAATGCATAATGATTTAGTCGTTTCATTTTTGTCATTTAAATTAGAAAATCATGATAGAAATTATCATACACATGAAATTGAATTGTTTACTATATAATTTTATTTAATAATTTCTAAACATCATCTATATAGAGTAAAGAGTAAAATAAAATTGATCATAAAACATTGATGTATATTTTCACTCTGAAATAAATGTATATTATATAGGGTATATTTATGATGACTAATAAATTATTTAGCATGTAGGAATGAAAAATAGAGTAAGTGATGATTTTTGTTGAGAATATAATTTTATATTTAGTGTGTTATTTCTAGTGTATGATCCTTTAGTAAATTATTTGATGAATAATTGATTAAAAATTTTGTATAAATGAACTCAATCTTTTTTTTAGATATTATTAAATTCATCTGTGCCAAATAGAATTTAAAAATATCGTAATGAATTTTTTGAGCTATAGGAAATTGTATAATTGGTTATGTAAGGAATGCTTCATGAATTTAATTTTTACAAAGAAGGTTATTTGAGATTCATAAAAAGGATTTGTGTTTCAAATGACCCCTAATTGAAGAAAAACCTATTGAGTGAGGCTCATACTTTACCGTAATTATTTCACCTTGGAAGCACATAAATATGTTTAATCATATGAGAAAATTTCTGATGGGATTGAATAAAGAATGATATTTCAAATTTTACTGTGAAATGTTTGAATTTTCAACATGTTAAAGCTAAATGAAAATTAAAAAATGAGATAATTTATCCCATTCCTATGGAAAAATGGATGTGGTAAAATATATCTTTCAATTTCCTAGCTGGATTTATAGAGATATTTTAAGGTAATAATATGATCAGGGTAATTGCTGATTGATTAACTAAATCAACTCATTTTAATCACATTCAAGATAGTGTGTATTTGGACCAACTTTGTAATAATAAAGTTAGAGATATAATTAGACTAAATAGAGTCCCTACCACTGTTTTATTATATTGTGATCCATGTTTTATCTGTAATTTATGAAAAAAATCTGAATTAATTCTTAAATGAATGAAATTTCAGAACAGCTATTTTTCATCAATATGATGGGTAGTAAGAGAGAACAATATAGATGTTGACGTATTTCATAATTCTTATTTAATATAATTTAACTTAAGTTTTAATCATTATATACATTTGACTGATATTTCCTATTACACCATTTTTACTTATATTAAATAGATGGAATCTTTTAAGACATTATATAGAATGTGCTATCACAGTCTATCTCATTAGAAGGAATTTGGAATAATGAATTTTATATGAACATGGTTGTTAGGTTAAATTTTTTAGAAGGTGAAGGAGATTAAATAACATATGATGATGGATAAGAGTAAAAATATTTTTTTTTCGTTAAATGGAGGAAATATATTTCTCTATAGGTAGGTGGTCATGTTTTCTGAAGGTCCCTCCATGGAAAAGATTAATAAATTTTGAAAAAAAGGATATTTTCATACTATGGATCATTAGAACATATGAAATAATTGGAAAAGTTAGATCATTTTTCTATAAAGTTTCCTTTCCACTGATTTTATCACTATTTAATGAAATATTTTATGTATCTTTGATACAAAAAAAATGTTCTTGATGCCACTAATGTTTTGAGCTCAGATGTAGTTCAGTTGGAAAAAACCACCCATATAAGGAACAAACGATTAAGATTATTGACTAGGTAGGTCATTTTTTGTAAAATAATGTATTTAATTATGTTATAATTTAATTAAAAACCATATGGTTTAATAAATAACATGATAATTTGAAAATTCTCTGAGGGAATCATATATGAACTTTCTTGTGTAATGAATGAAATTACTATGAAAAAATTTCAAATGTGGGGAATATTATAACAACCATTGTATTGTTAAGATAAATTATTTTGATGTCATATTAAAATTTATTAATTATATCTTAAAGTGTTATATATATTATAATAATATGAGATATTTTTCTGTCAAAAGAAAAGAAGATTTACTTCATAAACAAAGGGAGTTTCCTGCATTATTTGGTTATATTTAAAATAAATATTTTGAAATTATAGAATATTAATTAAAAAATTGAACTTCATTTTCCAAATAATTGTGTTAAATTAATATTAAGATGAAATTGTTTTAATTACATTAAACAATTTATTTTTCAATGAATACTAAAAATCCTTTTTTTATTGGACACTTTATTTTCATTACAAGTATTTGCAAATAAAAATTCCATTTTGGATTGTTTTAGTATTTCATTAGTTATTTTGGATTTAAATCCAATTATGGGCATTATAATAAATTTTATACTTCAATTTGATCGAAAAATATTTTTATACTAAAGGAATATTTATAAAAAAAACTATTTTTCATTATGTTTTGCATATTTAATTTTAAACTAAATTATTCCACTTATAGAAATAGAATCATGAATAATTTTTTCCATATTTCAAATCATATACTAAAATAATATTAAATATGTCCCTTTCATTTTAGTTATTATGATTATTAACCATAATAAAATTTTCAAATCATGGTATTTGTAAAATGGGTTAGTTAGGGTTAGAACTAATGTGACAAAAATAAAAATTTTTTAACAAACATTACTTTATTTTAGTGGATGGTTATATTTTATCCATGATCATATTGTCTTATAAAACATGACCTTTATTACCATTTATATTTATTTTTCACTTTTATAATATTTAATTAAAGGATAAAGTCAAAACTCTCACTCTCTTAAATTTAACATCTATGATATTTTTTGACCGAGATACAAAATATTATGTTAGGTTATAAATTTATATTATAAAAATTAATTAATTTTTTATCATCATAATTTATTTTAAGATTTTGTTGTTAAATTAATTTCCATAAATTCTTACACAATACATACACAGTGAATGTGAAAATATTAGATAAACCAAGTAAATGATTTTAAAATCTCTAAAAGTAATTATTTGGGTCATTAATAATGTCCCAGAAATTTTATATATAAATAAAATATTAGGGATTTGTAGTGGTTTACATTCAATTTAATTATCTTCAATTAGATTTTGAAAACATTTTGAATCAATATTTCAAAAATTGATATAAACGATATATTATATATAAAATAATTTATGAAATTATTTTATGTTCTTAAATATCCTATATTTATCAAATATAATTATATATGGTTTAAAAAATTATCCATGATCCATTTATTAGTTATTTTCCAAATGATAGATTCTTTCTCAACCTGCTAATGTGTAAAAAACATGGATATCACAATAATTTTAGAAAGGGTTAATATTGAGTTAAATAGTGGGATAAGGTAAAAAATAATCCAAACATGAAAAAATAATACCGCAATATATTATTTTGACCAAAAAGCATTCTATGTTCTAATTATAACAATTTTGGTCCACCTAAACATGAATCTTAATTTATATTTATTTAATAATTCAAGTAATTCCATGCTTTCACCTTCGATCACTTATAAAAGTTACCCCCTGTTTTCTATTCCTCACACCTTTTTAGCAATATATTTAATCCCATTTATTATGAAATGCCTTCTTTACATCCATAACAATGTCTTAGTGTTTATAATTTTGTCATAAAACCATCCTAGAAAAGATTTAGTTATAATTCTAAAGAGGTTATCCGAAGAAGATGTATAGTTCTTAATAAAGAATTTTCATATTATTTTATCTTATATATCAGTAAATTTTTTTAAAACTGATCTAATAATAAAAAATATCTTCAATACACTAGGAATTAATTACATTAACAAATTAACCTATATCTATTTCATCTTCTAGGAAATGGGAAACCAAACTGTTATTTGTGTGTACAGTGAACAACCACCTCATGAACAAATATAATTTGTTTTGCATCACCGACTATCAAGGTTGATTATAGTGAAAAATTTAAAGTACAAATATGATAAAAATTACATAATAAATATTAATTAAATTTAATATATGATATATTTTATTACCTTTCTAGACATTGAAAATAATAATTTCATTCATGTGTACATGTGGACTAATACCTCAATGAAGTGATATGATGCATTTTTCGTGTCCACATCACATGGATTGTATATATATGTGTGTGTGTTAAATGAAATAACACTATATTATTTATATAATTTTAATTATTAAAATATAAGATAATTCCTACCTTATTTCATTCTTTTATATTGAAAAATAAAGGCATTACTCATTCGTACGTAGAACCTACCATCTCCATGATTATAATATAACACATTTTCCATAACATTTTTTCTTGTATTGTTTTAATTGAATAATTTATATATGAAATAATATATATGTAAGGGTTATTATTTAATAGATAATGGAATAATGACCTCATTGATAATAGTAATCATACCAATGTCATTTTTGACATAGGACCCGAATATCGTCAAAACAAGAGATGTGAACTTAAATTATTATGTGATTATATATAACATGGTAATAAAAAATTGATAAAATAACCCTAAACTTTTCCTCAATATTTAAATTAATTAATATACATTTATTTGCGATATAAGAAACACATTTGACTTTTGATATTATGTAAGGTATACATTACCTTAAAACATAATTTTAAATGTATTAAATGATTTATTTTATGAAACATTTAATTTCGTGACTATATTCTTAAAATTATTATATTTATGTATATATATGGATATCGATGGTTTAAAAAAGAAATTTTATATCAATTTATACATTCATTAATGGGTTTAGAAAGGTAATATTTTAACTATTTTATACATAATGGTCTCACTAAAATAGAAATTGGAATGTTCTTTTTAAATATATATGTCATAAACTGTTTTCCCTTATCATAAACATTATATAATGATTCTATTACTGTACAATATTTCATATTATATTTAAATAAAAAAACTACTTTCCTTTTTTCTAGGCATGTTGAAAAATGGCTTCAAATAGAATGGATATTTTGATATTTGGATATATTTTTCTTATGGGTGCGAAGAATATTTTGATGTAAATGAATGATTTCTTATGTTAATATTATTCTATTGTTCATGGTAATTATTTATGATGATGGGTGGATCTTTTATAAACTATGTATGAGTGATTACATTTTAAACTCAGGATTTGGGAATCTGTTATAAACCGAGGATGCATGAGAATGTTATAATCCACTAACGAGTGGGTTTTTTATATCCCTCCAAATAACTAGGTAATGATTATTTTTTCTAGTTATTTATGTTTGAAGTTGATCATATTGGTCATACCAAATTTAAGGGTTTTTTAAATGATTCAATGAAAATTAATTCTTAAATAACCTATATTATTTTTTATTATTACTAATTTGTTTCCATGGAATTTATTTTATTTCCAGAAGTTTGTTAATGGTCTCTTGTTTTAAAAGAATGAATTTTTTCTCATTAGGCTAGAAAGGCATGTTTCTAAGAGTATTTTTTCCACAGGTTCTTTGGTTTTGTAGGAAACCATAATGATTATGATTTTGGATTTATGTTTCCTTGTAATGTGTTTTATAGAAAAGATTGTATAATAAATCAAATATCCTGGGTAAGTGAACTATTATATTATCATAAATCTCAAAATATTAAACTGAAACTCTATTTTAGGATTTATTAGTTTTAAAATATACTAACACATTTCTTTTTTAGGTCCCACAAAAATATTTTTTTTGCTGATTCGATGTTTTAAAAAGTTTTACACATGTTTTTATGGATGATTATCGATAAAGATAAGGTAAATATGATAATTTTGATGATATTTCATGAAAATTAAACTTGTTTTACCCTAAAAACATTATTTTTAAAACAATTGATACTACGTGGATGTGACTAAATTTTATTTAGTATTTAATTATGTAATTTTGTTGATATCATTTTTTAAAACTATAAACTGTAAAGATCCTCCAAATTTAAAATAATAAAATCATGACATAAAAATCAATATTATGTAATGTTGAATGGAATGGAGCTTATAAAACCAAAGAATATAATTGTGTGTATGAGGTGTGAATAAAAAATATCTCTTTTACACTACATTATTTCCTATTTTTTATCCACATGACATGTTTAGAATTTTCAACCATTATATTAAATTGAATTATTTCAAAAAGTACCATTATCGACACTTATAAAAGGGCCCTCAAAAGACCCTTAAAGAAACTCCAAAAAATTCAGGTTCTTACTAAAACCCTATCATTTTTTTCCTTCAACAAGAATACCCTTCCACTCTCATAATATTATAGTCTTCATTAGCTAGTATATGTCCTTTCATTCCAAGGAGACTTCCATTGAATATTCATGTCTTTGATGTAAGTATTATCACCTTCTTATTGTTTTTCATAAAGATATTATTTCAAATTTGTTATATCCCAAATAATATATTGAGATTATTATTATTTATATAATTTAATTTTACTATATTTTGTTTATTATATTTATTTATTCATTACCCCATCCATTCAGAAGAATAAAACAATAAATCGTGTGTTGTGCGGGCTAGCACCTCCATGTGGTAACATGTTTCATTTTACATAATTGATATAAAAATTTGGGTCTAAAAATGATATTAAAGGATAAAAATTATTTTTAGGATATAAATATGTTTTAATTATTTAAAATTATATAATATATTAATGATGTGACCAATCAATAATAATTGTTAACATAATCTTCTTAAATAAGCATTCTATGAAGATTATCTTTTATTCAAATCATGTAAGATTTTCATATTTGTTAATTATTATTAAAATTCATTATAATTCAGAAAAATATCACTAATAAATGTTAAATTATATAATTCATATTCTATTATAATTATATTACAACAAAACCACCTCATAATCATTAATTAAATCAGGGTATGTTCATATTTATTTCTTTTTAACCATGTAATTGAAAACTAATATTTATTTATACCATGATTGATTATGATAACAGAATTACTAGTATAATATTATTTACATTTGTAAATAATTATTATTTCTGATTGAGATATATTATATCAATATCTAATTCACCTATTAAATAAACACCATTTTTCATCTAAAACCATAAAAGCTTCTTCACTATCAACTATATATTTAAGGATAAGGTGTAAAATGCGCATGATTTAAATTTTAAACACTATATAGTATTATAAATCAAACCTAATAGTAATATAAATGACCTAGTAATAATTTTCATTAAAATAATAATTTATCCAAACATTTCTATTATGTAACTAGTACAAATGATGAAAAATATAAACACCAATGTGGAAAATTAGAATAATTCTGATATAAAATGATTTTTTATGAAGACTATTTATGGAAATAGATGTTATTTCTGATATAAATTTTGTTATTATGAAATATATATTTATGGTATATGATGTTAAAGTACGTTCATGTAATTCAGGATAAGAGGAATGTGTTTTATGTCTTAAATTCTTCTCGTTGAGACATATTTTTTTATCATACACTTAATTTACATTATTTGGGGAATATACTACCTATTTGGGAAGTTATATCTTGAAATAAATTTAGTAAAGGTATTTTAAGAACTTTTATCATCCCTCAAATTCAATAGTTTATGATTGAATTTCTACCCAATCCATAATTAGTGCTTTTCCATCTCACTTAATTTTTTTGAGATCTTGTCATATTCAACCCAAATTTCATTATGTCTGGTGCATTAGTTAACATGAATGAATTTTACTATACTATTAAAAAAAATTAATTCATTTACATGATTATTTGTTATACCCCTCTCATATTATTTGGATTACAAAATTTTGAAAATTGGTGTAAAAATTGATCTTTTCCATGGTGGAATAACCCTTGGTTGTTTTGTTAGTGAAATAGTGTATGTAATTTTATAGAAAATACATCCCTACTTGGATATTGGAAAATGGATATATCCATGACATAGAGTCACTAACATTAAATCACTCCTAAATGGGTTGGTTAAGCATTGAACCAATAAATACCCTAATACACAATTAGGGGGCCTAAGATATCACACATGATAAGAAACTGAGGAACAATATGTTTTGGAATAGTCCAACATTCTTAATAAAGAATGATAATATAATTTTTTTATCATTTTCATAGACTCATACCAATGAAATATATTGAACCTAATTACTACCTTACATGGATATCCAATCACATATAAGGAACCATTTATTATATATTTATTTGATAAGGGTACTACCTATTACTATAATGATACCCCATGTTTTCCAAGATGTTTAACTAATGTTCTTCCCAACATCCAAGAAATTTTACTGACTGGGGATGTATTTGATGCCCATAATATACCATAAGAAGATAGCCATGTTTTATTCAACAAAAGGGTTCCTCAAGAAAAGTTATGAAAGGTCATGATGACTCTTATGGGGAATACATTGGATTTAATAAAGTGATGGGATAGGTAATAATTTCATACACCCTCAATGAATATAAAGATATAATGAGAAAAAATGGGTTTTAGATTATAATTATTCAATAACCAGATAAGTTTTATGTTGTAATGAATTAATAATTATTTTTTATGTTTGTTATTATAGATTTATTTATAATTAGATTAATGGTTATTATTATCAATGTTTTATTTTATTTTCATGAATATAGTATTCCCTCAGTTTAATTTGATTATGGATTCATATTTTTCATTTATTCATTCTATATAACTTGTTGAAATTTTATTCTGTGAATGCTTCCATTCTATGAAACCCCTTATTTATCATTATTTCTCAACCTTATTTGTTTTCATTTTTTTGGAAATACTTATGGAGAACTATGTGTAATTTTTTTGGAAATGATGGAAGGCATAATAACATTCTCATAAGTTTTTTATGTTGAATCATCTGATTTTCAATTTGATATATGAATATATCATTTCAACTAATTTTTCTAAGATATGTGATCCAATACTAGAAATTTCATTCTATGCCAATGATGTAATATAACTATCGGCTCTCAGTTTACGGAGTATGAGATGTTATAGCTTTTATTAGATCAATTATAGTAGGAACATTGGGTACAATATTTAGAGGAACCATGTTAGATAACTTATCTTCTATGAAAAATCCCAAATATATCTCGAGAAAATTCATGAAAATATATTAGAAATTTTATTTTATAATTCAATATTATGATATTATTTTTTATATGAAATTATATAAAAATAGTGACTAATGGCATTAATGGTAACCATATCAACATTTATAAATTTTATAGGGATGTTTCTCTGCTGAAAGTTAATGAGAAAATATTTTCTTATCAAGAAACATAATGTGACTCTTATTGTAATGACGGTTTTCCAATATTATTCTTCTAAAATGATTAAATATTACCTAGTTCAAAAAATGATTTATATAAAAATCATTGACATTTATATGACCCATTGTATGAATTTTATATCAAATTATAATGTAAAAATTTAATTATATGACAATGAGATTATAATTCATGATGGTGAAGTGGAATCTATTGTCTTTATGGTGGAATATCCCTCATCAAAATCATATATAGATCCTCCCCTACAAGCTTTATTAAAATAAATATTTGGAAGAGAGGAATATAAACTGAGATTTATGGATAAGGAATATATCATAAGAATAGAGGATTTACCTTCAATACCAATATTTATTAATATTTTTCATGAAAAAAATACATTTTCATCCACTAAAGATTGAATTTGAGGTCACATTGAACACATTCTTATTGAAAGTCCAATATCTAAAAATTCATATAAAATTAATTTCAAAAACTACACCAAGTACCCTGGTAACCCGATAACCAAGCCAGTCATAACATACTTCACAGGGCATTCCTGATCCCCTTAGGTTGGAAACATGCACCTGTCATTATAAAAAATAGATGTTGGAAATAATTTTCCTCAAACATCATGAATGAATGATAAACAAGTTAGTGTGTATACAAAATAACATCACATTGAGAATTTTAGCAGAATCAAATAGGCATAAAAACCCAAAGGTGCAACATCAAAGTACCAGAAATAGGAAAGCATCCCATCTTCTAATAGACTGAATGTATAAATTCTAACAATCAACAACACGAACAACATCCATGTGGTGATTTTCCACTTCTCAAAATTGGAAATAGATAACCTTCAAACACCTAATGGCACGTGTAGGGTGTGAGAAAAAAGACAAGTTGGGTCACACCAAGGCTTCCATATTAGATTAAAAAATTTTATTATCCCAATAAATTAGGTTCAATTTTAAATAAATGGGTTTCAAATTTCAAAATCATATTTAATCAAACCATGGATTACATTTCAAATGATAGAAACACTTTAAACCAAATATTCAATTTTCAATTGATGGAATATTTCTAAACAAATGTCTTAAAAAATAATTTATATAAAATATTTTTTATAATTTCAAAACACATTTAAAATAGTTCAAAATCATTGGCATACATTTATATCTCATATATAAATAAGCGAGCAATATGGTCATCTTATAAGTGGTACACTAGTTCACCATTATGGGATTCTCACACACATGTACAATGATAATGGAAATGAATACATGTTTCCCATGAAATTGGTGAAATAAAACTCATTGACATCTTACTGAGGAATAAAATGTTATAAATAGTATATGTTAGAGTTGTAATGTGTCAACACGGTGTTAGAGGATTCCCATCCTAGAGTGTTTGTAGCTAATATGTCCATAAATACATATAAATTCATATACTATAGTAAAAATAAATGATGGAAATTTTATTTTATGAATCATAAAATAGAATTAAATCCAATTATTCCATATCAAAAATCCCAATTTTCCATTTATTAACCAATATGGGGTTTTAATAAAAACATTTATTTTACAAGGAAAACCCCAAAGGATTCGATCAAACCCATTTTAGGCAATTTTTACCAAATATCAATTTGAAATAAATTCACAATTAAATTTAAAAATTCAATTCCATAATTAAATTTATTATTTTAATTTCATGAATTTCCATCAATTTCACAATCTCATCCCTATTTAATGGAATTATGGGGTTTTCCCAATTTCATGAAAAAAATTCAATATCCAAAACCCCAATTCAATGGAATTGAGTTTCTAATCAGTTAACTGAAATAAATTTCATTTATGATAATAATAGAATTTAAATCAATAATTCAATATAAATAAATCAATCTGGGTTAATAAAAAATAAGCATCAAGATATAACCACCCACCATTGATCATTGGATCAAAAACTCCCAAAACCATTTGGGATTGACCAATGAATTTTGATGAAAATAAAATCATGAATCAAACCTAGGATTAAGATTCAATACAATAGTGATTATATCCCTCAACAAACATGGATTTCAACAATACCCTAGGGAAGAAAAGAGAGAGAGCAGAAGAAAAAAACAATATGAAGAAACTAATTAGGACAAGATAGATTGTATTTCAACAACCATATATCTACATCCAATAGGTTTCTATGGATCTAATTACTAATATTGAGAGCTCTCTTGGTGTGGGAAATCTGTTTCATGTTGTAAAGGTCTATTAGGGACCTAAAAAAGGTGTTTTTTGATTTTAAAACATATGTTTATATTAAAGAAACTCATACGCATGGTTAGTTGGGAAGGGAAATGAGGTTAGAATAAACTGTGCACCCAACTAAATGGGATTCATAGATTATCTTATGTGGGAACACCGTTTTCCAAATCATGCAACACTAATTTGAACCTCACAACTTGGGTTTTCATGGTTTTCCATGAGTGGGTGCATTGGTTGGGAAAACTCTTCACAAACCATGCACTAGACCAAACCATTCAATACTTTAATAATTTCCCACAAAAAACCTCAAATGAAACCCAACCAATGTATTGTAAAAATATGGGGGTTAGGAGTACCTTAAAATTGTAACCTAATGTTACAACCTCCCAACCATATAATCTTTTTATCCCTGAAAATTCTACTCCAAATATTCCATGCCAAAAATATAAGTTCATCGCTCTCTCATAAGTGCCTCCCTCTCCCATGCCTCATGAAAATTTGAATTGTGATGCTATAGAACATTAAAAAAAGGCATATCCCACCCATGAAGTTCTCATGTTTTAGAATCTGCTATCTGGATAGGACACTTAGTCATTGATAAATAAGGTTTGACCCCATGTTCACTCCAGCTCTTAACATTGAATGGATCTGATAGATAGTTTCTCATATACAATACATGGAACAAGTTTTTTATCAATGTATATTGAGGTAGAGTTAATAAATGATAAGAAATACTTCCTACCATCTCAACAACCTCAAAAGGTCCCAAAAAACAAAGAGAAAGCTTCCTTGCCTCCCTAACCATCGATGACCCCGATGAGGAGAAGCATTCAACTAAACCTTGTCAGCAATTGATTAATCAAAATTTGTGTGGTGAAGATAAATATAAGAAATATATGGCTTCACATCATCAAAATTCTTGAATTGATCAACTGAATCATTGTTGTTGTCTCTTCATCCAATATTAGTCCATTAAGTAACATACACCAATCTAATACAAACACAATAGGGATATGTAATGATAGCAATACAGGGCCTCGGAAAGAGCCATTCTTATAATGGGATAGTAACTATTTTTAGATGTAAACTCAACTATACCCATTTGAGATTCCCAATAACCCAAAACGTCAAGAAAACAGTCACAAAAATATCCGTAATAATTATTATATATATTTATGTATAGTTATCTAACTATGTATCGTATTTCATACTCAAATGTACCTGAGATCCCAGTGACATTTGAAAGCCTCTCCAAAAATGATAATTGAACATAGGATCCCTATCTAAGTCTATAGAATTTGGTACCCCATACAAGTGAAAAATATGATTCATATAGAGATTTTTTAACTCATTAACCTTGGTTGTATCTTAGATGAGTATAAAGTGTGATGATTTAGTCAGCTGATTGATCACAACCAATATCATGTTATTTTCTATCTAGGTACATGTCAACCTATCCAAAATGTCCATAGAGATCTCATCCCACTTCCAATCAGTGGTTGGATGAGGATGAAGAAAACCAAAAAGTTATTGGTTCTCATCCTTAACCAATTAAAATGAATGGAAATTAGAAACAGATTATTAAAATTCTCACACCATACATGTTCACCAAAATCTATATCGCATGTCATAGAATGTTTTTATGGTCTTTGTATGCACTGACCACTATGAATTTAGTTAAACCCACAAAAAACTATCCACATCTCTAAAGGAATAACAGTGCGATTCAAAAAGTATAGAATTTTCTTAGTGGAGCCTTAAGAATCAGGTACAGTCTCTTTATAGTAAAGAGTGTCTCTAATGCTTCAGAACTCATCATCAAGATGATGTTCATATAGAATCAGCTCGAGAAGAGGACTTTTCAATCAGACACCATCCAAAGAAAACCTTTAGCCCAAATTCTCGTACAACAATATGAATCTTTTCAAAAATATCAATCATGTATCAGCCTTGTTAATATTATAGGGCTACTTGGGTCAGAAGTTTCTTTCTCAAGTAATCTACAAAGAAATTCTCTTTCTATGAGGTATAGGCGATGTTAAAATAAAAATATTTAAGGCACTCCACCGAATACCTATGTAAGAGATTTAAATATTTTTAAGAGAATATATAACTCCAGATAATGTGGTGTGAGAACACGGTAAGCCATTCTTCATAATGTTAGTTGCACTTACTTTAATAAATGTCCATCATAGCTACAATTTCATGTTCATGGGTTGGATAATTCATCTCATGTAGTATAACAACACATAAAATAAATAAATTTTTATAATATAAAAATTAAAACAAAAAACAAAACCATGGAAGGACCGTATAGGTATAGTGTCTTTAGAAACTGGAAACATAAACAACTAGTTAATAAAGAATCTACATTGTCTCCCATTTATTTCAGCAAATCTAGAGTCCCTTTTGGAATATCCTACTTAGTACCCTCCTTCCTGACATGGGGAAGAGAATAAATACAAAAGGGTGAGCTGAAATGCTTAGTAAGGGAAAAAAAAATAAATATCAATCATATCATATTCATAAGTACATAACATTTTGAAAGTCATAACCTGTAAAAGAGATCATAATATCATAAGATGGGATAAATAAATGTAGTGAAATGTAATCCCAGTGATCATAACATAAAACATGAAACATTGTGGAATACACACATAATCATAGAAAATCATTTCATATTATTCAAGACTCATTGAAAAGACTATCATAGCGGACAAACTCCATTTCTGAACCGAGTTCACTCCTCATTCCAGTCCTGTATCACTGAACCAGTTTGACATGCCATTCCAACCATGTCTATCACATGAGATATAAATATTTATCCAATTCATTAGAGGGAGATATAGGTCCCGCCTATCTCATAATGAAACCATTCTTATGCATTCCACAAAATCATAAATCATACATCGTAGCATAACCCATGTAATAAAAATTGGTTTCTTAAACATCGTGACATCATAAAACAATTCATATAAGATAAAGGACCTTATAAAAATAATTCCATTCCCAAATAATCAAATCAATTTAATAATAGGGATAGAAACATAACCCTATATTATCTTCTATGTAAGATAATTTTGATAAAACACATGAACTCTATTCTTTTGGAAAATATCCTTTCTACTTCAAAAACATTTATCCTTTCTTAACATGTAATACAATTTTAAATTAATTTTTTTTTCTTAAAAATAAACTTTAAACATTTAAAGGAAGCTTCATGTAATAAATGTTCTATGAAATCATAAAAATCCTTTCATGCTGTATAATTTTAAAAAACATTCTTCTCATACTTTGGCCGGAAAAGTCAAAAAGTACCTCGTACTAAAAACGAAAAAAGATTCATTTCATATCTTTTACTAAAAACTCAACAATGGGTTAAATTGGATTTAAACCATTTTAGGAGGATAGAAATAATATTACATATTGAGGAAACATGGATGTGGATGATAAATATGCCCCAATACATTCTGAAGTATAAACAATCTCGGATAAAAATGAGATTGAGAAATTTTCCCTTACCTTAGGTCTGATATGCTTTGTACATATTTGAACCTCCTGTATAATGATTTAAAAAATTTCATTGACGTATTCCAGAATTATATTCATTTTTATGATATCATATGTGGTCATATTTTTATCTTCTTATGAGTAATATTTCATTGCTTCTTGTTATTCGGGTGTTTATTGCTTTATGTTCTTATGCATTTTTTATCGAATAAATTCATATTCATATTTTTAGGTTATAGATACATTATTTACCGAATGGTATTAGCATAATATATATCATATTTATTCATTCAATTTGTTTATATAATTATGGTTTAATGAATATCATGTAGAACGAATCACATCACACTGTGGGGACGGTAAGTCGTGCGTACACACAAGCGATGATATCGGTCCCATAATTATTGAATTGTATTAAAGTTGATATTAGAATATATATTAGTAGGTATCATGTTATAATAATCATATATATTTATTCTTTACAACATTATACCCATCCATGTAAGGTGGTTGTGGAAAACAGATTACACCACAGCGTGGAGACGGTATTCCGTACGTAGGCAGGCGCGGTGATTTCGTTTTTCGTAGGATGCATAAAAGGTGAAATAGGGTTATTTAATATTTATAATAATGTATCTGCATATGATTGATACTGATGTTATTACTTAATAATGAAACAAATAATGAAAAGGAAGTAGAAGAAGAAGTAAATTTGAAAGAATCGGTAACAGATATTACCTCTTCTTCGACACGCCTCTTTGAAACCTCCTTTTAGGGCACTAAAATTGGTCTTTGAAGAAGACCAGGACCTCTAGTATGTTTCTAGGGAAGTTGAAAAAAGAAATTGGTAGGGGCTGACTGAGATTTAAGGCTCAATGTTGTGTAAAGTGGAGAGGGAGGAGGTGCCCTTTTATAATGGAGGAGAGGGGCAACCTAGAAAAACTTAAACTATTATTTTATAATAAAGTCATATTCGTTTCATAATATCTCCAAATTGATTTATTTCGAAGCTAAAGTTGGGATGGGTCGAAATCCTCTCAACCAGTAGGTTTTAGACTTGTTTAGGTTACTATTTTAACCTTATCATATATATTTAACTCTAAGTTAAATAATTTAACTTTTACCATTTCTTCTTGGTTTCTTACACTATATGGATAATAAACTTACTATAACAAACCAAACCAACCCCAAGTGGTTCATTATTAAAATTTATTACCATATCTATGTCATTTGGCTGAAACATATATTTTTAAGAATAGAATAACAATTAATAATATAATATTTGTTTTAAAAATTATTTTTGTAAATTTTGAAACTATTTGTAATTTATTTTGGTTAAAATCATAACAACATGATTAGTTCGAAAAAAGTTAATTAAATCAATACTAACATGTCATATAAACCTAGAAAATTAGTGGAATTCATAAAATCCCTAAAATTACTTTTATTTGGGTATTTATAACATCAATTATGTAAATATTCCATTAATAAGGTAATTACTGCATCCTCATTGTGTCAAAAATAAATTAAATTATTTAATGTTTAAAAATTATAAATAAAATACCATTATGTATGAAACCTTTTTAGATTTTTAATGAATATTTATAGTCAAATTTATCTTATGTATAACCCTATATTAAAAAAATTTTAGTTGTTAAACTTTGATTTTAACTCTTTTAACTCTTCTTTATATAAAATAATATTGTGTCCTAATCTAATCCAAGGGGACCTAAAGGATAATATTTTATTTTTATGGTTGTTTTTGGTTGAATTACAATTATCCAATAGAAATAGGACATGTTTTAGGGAAATAATATTATCATTTTATCCTTAATTACCCTATTTACATTTAACCATGGTAAATAAAATTAAAAAGTTACTATTCAGCAAAAAATATTTTTATCTTATTGAACCACATTTTACTCCATGATATTTACAGTTTCTCTCGGATTTTCAAAATTCCACTCACAGAAGTGGTAAAATTACGTTTTATGTACATTTTAAAATTCTCCTAGAAGGTGGGTAAAAGACGGTGAAAAATTAAATAAAATTTTTATATACCTAAAATTATTATAAAATGACTCAAATGAATTACATTGAAATTATATAGGTATTCTGTATCAATTTTTACCTAAAATAAATTTAAATAAAATAAATAATTATATAAATAAAAAGTCGGTTTTTAAATAGTAACCCATTTTTCACTATTCATCAAAAATTGAAAGGTTTCAGAAAAATACCAAAATTTCACCCTAGGATAATTACAATATTAAGAATCAAAAAATGAAGTCCATTTTGAAAGATAAAATGTATAAAAATTCAAAAATTGTATATTACTATTCATAATGGCTAGTTTATATAATATTTTAATAACATATCGTTGTTTAGTGAAACTTAATACTATATATAACACACTCTATCGAGGAATGTTGCTCTTGTGTATAACGCAAGCCATGATAGTGTTACGTGTAATGAATGATTCCTTTGATGTTGCCTATAACATAAGACATAAAAAATATACTTCTCATAAAATGCCAGGGTGTTAAATTCTACCCCCCTTAAAATGAATTTCACCCTCAAAATTCATCACTTCGTAACAAACAGATGAGGATACTTCTCCCTCATCATATCCTCAAGCTCCCATGCAGCTTCTTCTAATTGGTGGTTCCTCCATAAAACATTCCCCAAGCGAGTGGTCTTGTTCCGTAGAACTTTTTCGCTACGATTCAGAATCTCTATTGGATTTTCTTCATAAGAAAAATCTTTCTTCAATGGTACAACTTCTGAGCTTAGTACATGTGATGGATCGAGTATGTACTTTATCAGGAGAGATACATGGAACACATTGTGAACTTGAGAGAGATTCAGTGGAACTACCAATCGGTAAACTACCTTCCCAACACGATCGAGTATTTTGAAAGGACCGATTTACCTAGGGTTCAACTGGCCCTTCATTCCAAATCTCATTACTATCTTCCAAGGAGATATTCGTAAGAACACTTTATCACCCACTTCAAACTATAGGTATTTTCTTCGGTTATCAGCATAGATTTTTTGTCGAATTTTAGATGCTCTTATGTGTTGTTGAATAGATCGGAACTTTTATGCCATCTCATCAACCAGATCAGGTCCTAATAGCTTTCTTTTCCCAACTACATCCCAGTAAGTTGGAGTTAGGAATTTCTTTCCATAGAGAGATTCATAAAGAGCCATCTGAAATCTAGAGTGAAAGCGATTATTATAAAAAAATTCCACCAATGGTTGGTGTTGTTCCCAACCACCATTAAAATCCATAGAGTAAGCTCTTAACATGTCTTATAGAGTTCTAATTGTCCTCTCAGACTGACCTTCTGTCTGAGGATAATAAGTAGTGATGAAACTCAACTCTATATCTAGAGTATGCTAAAGACTTCGCCAAAACATCGAGGTAAACCTCGTATCCTGATCAGATATAATGGAATGTGGTACTCCATGAAATCTTACTACTTCCTTAACATATATCCTAGAAAGCTGATCCAGAGTGAAATATTCTCTAATAGCAATGAAGTGTGCCGACTTCGTAAGATGATCAACTATTACCCAGATATAATTATTTCCTTTGAATGTTTTAGGAAATCTTGTGACAAAGTCCATAGTGATGTTTTCCCATTTCCATTCTAGTATGGATAATGGTTGTAAAACCCCCTTAGACTTCTGTCTCTCAACAATAACTTGCTGAAAACCAATCATCAAGAGACATATTCAGCAACATCTCTTTTCATGACATCCCACCTGAAGTACTCTTTTAGGTCCCTATACATCTTCAGTCTTCCAGGATGAATAGAGAATGAAGAACTATGAGCCTCATCCAGCAGATCCTTCTTTATTTCTGGGATGGGAGGAACACAAACCCGATTCCTAAATCTTATTATTTCATCACAATCCATGTGAAATTCAGGAACATTTCTCACCTTCTTTTGTAGCTCTACATCTTCTTTATGTGCCTCTTTAATCGTCACATGAATAGATAGATGAACATTCATTTGAAATAGATAAAAATTTTCCCCAGCCATTATAATTCCAAGATCCATCCTTTTTAAATCCATAAATATTGGATCTTTTGTGATCCTCATCATGGATAAGATAGCATGGTCTTATCGACTTATGCATCTGCCAGCTTGTTTGCTTTCCCAGGGTGGTAATGAATTGAGCAGTCGTAATCCTTAATCAGATCAAACCATCTTCTTTGGTGCATATTCAGCTCATTTTGCGTGAATAATATACTTTAATCTTTTATGATCAGTATAAATATCACACCTTTCACCATAAAGATAATGCCTCCAAATCTTCAATACAAATATTACCGCAGCTAACTCCAAATCATGAGTTGGGTAATTTTGCTCATGGATTTTCAACTATCGTGAGGCATACGATATCACCATATAATTTTGCATGAGAACACACCCCCAATCCCTTTTTTTATGCATCACTGTAGATCCAAAACCTTTCTCCACTACAAGGTAGTGTGAGCACAGGTGCACTGGATAACCTTCGTTTTTACTCCTTGAAATGTTCTTCACAATCCTCCGTCCAAACAAACATAACTCCTTTTCAAGTCAAAATGGTGAGTGGATTAGATAAACTTGAAAATATTTTATAAAACATCGATAATATCCAACCAAACCAAGAAAACATCAGATCTTAGTTACTGTTGTTGGTCTCGACCATATTTCGATAGCCTTTGTCTTTGGTGGATCCACAGATATCCCCTCTTTTGAAATTATGTGACCCAAAAATGAAACTTTCTGAAGCCAAAATTCACACTTGGTAAATTTGTAAATAAGGCTTATCCTTTATCAGGGTATTCAATAAAATTATCAAGTGATCTTCATGATCTTCCTTGCTCTTTGAATAGAGAAGAATATCGTCTATAAAGACTACCAAAAACTGAACAAGTTAGTCTCTAAATACTTTATTCATCAGATCCATAAATATAGAAGGGGAATTAGTAATACCAAATGGAATCACTATAAATTCATTGTGTCTATACCTTGTATAGAAATCCGTCTTTGGTATATCCTCTATTTTGACCCTTCATTTATGTTACCCTGAACAAAGATCAATCTTGAAATAGTATTGAGCTCCGCTTAGTGGGTCAAATAAGCCATCAATGCATGGGAGAGGGTATTTGTTTTTGATAGTGATCTTTTTAAGATCTCGATAATCAATGATGAGTCTCCTTGATCCATCGTTCCATTTAAAAAATACAACAGGTGCTCCCCAAGGTGACGCACTAGGGAATATGAAACCTTTATCAAAATTATCTTGGATTTTCTTCTTCAATTCCGGCAACTCAATTGGGGCCCTTATATATGGTGTCTTTGAAATAGGCATAGCTCCCGGTATTAGTTCTATTGAAAAGTCAACTTCACGATTTGGTGGAAGACCTGGAAATTCCTCCAGAAAGACATCATCAAACACCCGTACAATGGGTGTATTATTAATCATGAATTTCTCTCCAACCATTTGAGTTAAATTACCTTCATTGAGTTGAATCAAGACCCATAAGATGGAATAAATTTCCACTGGGAGGTTATGTTCATCCTTGCATCGATAGATGATCATAGATTGATCTGGAATATGAAATGTGACTTCCCTTCTTTGGAAATTGATATGAGCTCCATATAAAGAAAGCCAATCCATGCCCATAATCACATCAAATTCCTCTATAGGAAGGATCACAAGATTTGTAGGAAGCACGATCCCACAAACTTTAATCGGAGAAGAATTGTAAACTTTTGATGAACCATTGTTCCATTAGGAGTTGTCATATCTAACTCAACATCTAATTGTTGAGATAGTACAATGATAAACATATAAAATTATTCAAAAATAAAGGAGTGTGTGGATCCAGAATCAAATAAATCATTTTCTACTTTAGAGTGGATGGTAAGTGTACCTTTCACCACTTCTTTATCGTACTCCATGTCGCTGATTGTAATTGCATGTGAATTTCCTTTGTCCATGGACATAAGAGTTTGTTGACGTCGATCATCATCAACAACCCTTGGATTTGGGAATTTATTGGCATAATGATCCATCTCCTTGCACTTGAAACATTGAATTGTTGTTGGAGAATTATGTGGATCCCTTTCTTTGTTCACATCAATAGACATCTTCTTCCTATTATTTCGACATTTAACTTCCCGATGACCTTCTTTTCCACACTTAAACACATTTTCTTGTCCCTTTAAGACAATTCCCTCTATGTTTCTTTCCAAAATTTGAGCATAATGTAAAACTCATCTCCTTTTCGGTGTGGTATTTAGATTTTCCTTTTACTTCCATTTTCCTCTTCTTATCAAACCCATATGACTGATGGGTTACTCTAATCCTAATCTAAACATTGAGAGCACATAAAAAAATATTCTCGTAGCTATTGAAGTCCCTTATGGCTAATTCCCTTTGAATAATTGTTTTTAAGACACTAAAAAATTGATCAATCTTACTCTAAGGTTTGATAATAATTCAAGAAGCGTACCTTGAAAGTCTTGTAAAATTTGCTTCGTAGGTACCAACTGATTCATCATTTTTTTGCTTCAGTTCATGAAACTCCTTCTCCATTATACTTTGAAGAATATGAGTGAAGTACTTATTGAAAAATAAGTTCTTGAACTCATCCCATTCCATGGACTCAATTTTATCCCTTTGACTCATATTCTTGATAAGATTCCACCATTGATCAGCATCACCTTCCAAACAATATACTGCTAAGATGACTTTATCATGTTCAAAACATTGAAGAACAGAAAATATATTATCAGTGGTACTAATCCATTGTTCAGCCAACAATGGATCAGAAGACCCACTGAATGAAGGTGGACGCTGCCTCATTAAGGATTAAACATAATGTTTCTCCTTCCTTTGCTCGTTTGGAAGTCCTGCATGATTCATAGCTTGAGAATGTTGTGTGAGCATGGCTACAGGATTTTTCATTCCAGCTCCCATAATGTTTGGTTTCTCAGGGGGACAATCATTGCATTTCCCATCGCATTCAGTATTAACATGGTTCCTTTGGGTTCTAGCCATTGACTAAAACCAAGAAGAATAGTGTGGGAAACAACAATCATAATTGGAAAACCACATAATCATGAATAAAATTTCACACATTATGTATTATAAAAGGTTGTTCATGTCCATTTTATAAAACACTAATATTATGTTCTATTCTTAGACATATCCTTAGGGTTCTTGCTAAGGTCTTCACATCCTAGTTTGCAAAGGTTGACTATACCTTTCCACTGATACCAAATATAATGACCCATACTTTACATACATTGTCATTACATCAGAATTGAAGAATACTTATTAGAGCATAAAACAAAACCATGTTAGGACCGTATAGGTATAGTGTCTTTAGAAACAGGGAAACATAAACAACTAGTTCATAAAGCATCTACATTATCTCTCATTTATCTCATCATATCTAGAGTCCCTTTTGGCATATCCTACTTAGTAGCCTTCTTCCTGACTTGGGGAAAAGAAAACATACAAAAGGGTGATCTCAAATTATCAGTAAGGGTAAACAAAAGAAATATCAATCATATCATATTCATAAGAACATAACATTTTAAAAATCTTAACCTACAAAAGAGATCATAATATCATAACATTGGATAAATTATAGTAGTGAAATGTATACCCAATAATCATAACTTAAAACATGAAACATTGTGGAATAAACACATAATCATATAAAATCATTTCATATTATTCATGACTCATTTCCAAGAATATCATAGCGGACAAAGTACATTTCTAAACTGAGTTCACTCCTCGTTCCAGTCTTGTATCACTGAACCGGTTTAACAAGACATTCCATCCATGTCTATCTCATGATATATAAATCTTTACCCAATCCATTGGAGGGAGATACAGGTCCCACCCATCTCATAATTAAACCATTATTATGTGTGCCAAAAAATCATAAATCATACATCATAGCATAACCCATGTAATAAAAATGGGATTCTTAAACATCATGAAATCATAAAACAATTCATATAAGATAACATACCATATAAAAATAATTCCATCACAACATAATCAAATCAATATAATAATAGGGATATAAATAGAACCATATATTATCTTATATGGAATCTAATTTTGATAAAACACTTGAACTCTATTCTTGAGAAAAATATCCTTTCTACTTCAAAAACATTATTCATATATTAACATGTCATACAATTTTAAACTAAATGAATTTGATTAAAAATAAACATGAAAACTTGTAAAGGAAGCTTCATGTAAATAATGATCTATGAAACCATAAAAATCCTTTCATGCTGTATAATTTAAAAAAACATTCTTCTCATACTTTGGCCGGAAAAGTCAAAAAGTACCTCGTACTAAAAACAACAAAAGATTCCATTCATATATTTTACAAAAAAACTAACCAATGGGAAAAATTGGATTTAAACAATAGTATGAGGATATAAATAATATTACATAATTAGGAACCATGGATGTGGATGATAAATTTTCCCCAATAAATTCTGAAGTATAAACAATCTCGGATAAAAATGAGATTGTGAGATTTTCCCTTACCTTAGGTCTGATATGATTTGTATGATTCTGAACATCCTGTATAATGATTTAAAAAATTCCCTTGACTTATTCCAGAATCATAATCATTGTTATGATATCATATGTGGTCATATTCTTATCTTTTTATTAGTAATATTTCATTGCTTCTTGTTATACAGGTGTTTATTGCTTTATGTTCTTATGCGTGTTTTATCAAATAAATTAGTATTCCTATTTTTAGGTTATAGATACATCATTTACACAATAATATTAGCATAATATATATCATATTAATTCATTAGATTCATTTATATAATCATGGTTTAATGAAGATCATGTAGAACGAATCACATCGCAGCGTGGAGACGGTAAGTCGTACGTACGCACGAGCGACGATATCATTTCCATAATTATTGAATGGTATTGGAGGGGATAATAGAATATATAAAAGTTAGTATCATGTTATAATAATCATATATAGTAATATTTACACCATTATACCCATCCAAGTAAGGTGGTGGTGGAAAACAGATTACACCATGGCGTAGAGGTGGTATTCCGTACCTATGCACACGCGGTGATTTCATTGTCTGTAGAATCGATAAAAGTTGAAGTAGGATTGTTTAATATTTATAATAACATATCAGTATATGAGTGATACTGATGTTATTACTTTATAATGAAACAAATAAAGAAGAATAAGTTTAAGAAGAAATAAATTTGAAAGAATTGGTATCGAGTATTAACTCTTCATCGACACGACTCTTTGAAATATCTTTTTAGGGCACTAAACATGGTCTTTGAAGAATAACATGACCTCTAGTATGTTTCTAGGGAAGTTGAGAAGGGAAATGGGCAGGGGTAGGATGAGCTTGAAGGTTCAAAGTTGTGTAAAGAGGAGAGGGAGGAGGTTCCCTTTTATATGGGAGGAGAGGGGTACCATGGAAAAAACTGAAAATATTATTTTATAATAAAGTTATATTCGGTATATAATAGGTATAATTTGATTTATTTCGAAGCTAAAGTGGGGCTGGGTCAAAATACTCTCAACCAGTAGGTTTCAGACAAGTTTAAGTTACTATTTTAGCCTTATCATTTATATTTGACTCTAGGTTAAATAATATAACTTTTACCGTGTCTTCTTGTTTTCTTACACTATATGGTTAATGAACTTACTATAATAAGTCAAAAGAACCCCAAGTGGTTCATTATTAATATATATGACTTTATCTAAGTCATTTGACCGATCCATATATTTTTAGGTATAGAATAACAATTAATAATATAATATTTGATTTCAAAACTATTTTATGTTAATTTTAAAACTATTTGGTAATTGATTTTTTTGAAAATCATAACAGCCTGATTAGTTATAATAAATTCAATCAAATATATACTCACATGTAATATTATCCTAGAAAATTATTATAATTCATAAAATGTCTTAAATTATATTTATTTGGGTATTTATAACATCTATTATGTTAATACATCATTAATAAGGTAATTACTGCATCATCATTGTGTCGAACATAAATTAACTTATTAAATGTCTAAAAATTTTACATTAAATATCATTATGTAGGAAAACCTTTTATCTTTCTAATGAATATTTATAGTCGAATTTATCTTATGTATAACTCAATATTAAATTTTTTTTAGTTATTAAACATTGATTTTAATTCTTTTAACTCTTCATCAAATAAAATAATAATAAGTGTCCTAATGTAATCCATGTGGACCAAATGGGTAATATTTTATTCCTAAGGTTGTTTTTGGTCGAATTACACTTATCTAATAGAATTAGGACATGTTTTTGGGTAAAAATAATATCATTTTTACCTTTAATTAACCTATATACTTTTACATGTGATAAATAAAAATAAAAACTTACCATTCACCAAAAATTATTTTTATCTTATTGAACCACATTTTACTCCTTGATATTAACCGTGTCTCTCAGATTTTCAAAATTCCCCACATAGAACTAGTAAAATTACATTTGATGTACATTGAAAATTCTCCTAGGATGTGGGTAAAAGACGGTGAGAAATTCAATAAAATTTTTATATATCTAAAATTATTATAAAATGACTCCAATGAATTAAATTGAAATTATATAGGTTTTATGTATCAATTTTTACCTAAAATAAATTTAAATAAAATAAATAATTATTTAAATAAAAAGTTGGTTTTTAAATAGTAACCTTGTGTTTTCACTATTCCTCAAAAATTGAAAGTTTTCAAAAAAAATAACAAAATTTCACCCTAGGCTAATTTCGATATTCCGAATCCAAAAATGAAGTCCATTTTGAAATATAAAATTTTTAAAATTACAAAAAGTGGGTATTACTATTCCTAACGGCTAGTTTATATAATATTTTAATAACATATCGTTGTTTACTGAAACTCGATATTATGTACAACACACGCTATCGAGAAAGGATGCTCTTGCATATAATGCAAGCCAAGCTAGTGTTGTGTGTAATGAATGATTCCTTTTATGTTGCGTATAACATAAGACATAAAAAAATATACTTTTCATAAAATATCATGGTGTTACATGTAGCCTAAGTGGATGAGATCTATAAGAAACAACATGATCACCCTGCATTAGAATAAAACCCGTACCTAAACCTAAGGAATCATAGAAGACATGATATCCCTTCATGGCCTCTAGAAAATTACTCACCAGAGCATTAGTAAAAATACACTTCAACTCAACAAAAGAACTGTGACATTTTTCACTGCAAAAATACATTACTCCCTTTTGAGATATAGGAGTCATCATATAATCCATCATTGAGAATTAGATAATGAATCAACAAAAATAACCATCCAAATACATGAATATTTGAATCTAGAAAAAATTATGTGTTTTTTCGCATGTCATAACAACCTTGACAATGTTTGGACAAAATAAAGTACTATGTTATGATAACGTCATAAAATCCTTCTCCTTTTTTGGATCAACTGAGATAACATGTTCTAAGAAAACTTGTCCGAAGAAATTCGCATCACGATTATAGAAATAAAATTTAAATATTTTTAAATTAAGTAAGTGATTTGTCAAAAATTGTATAACTTCTTTAAGATAACGCACATGATTCTCTTCACAATTAGATTGATCAAGGACATAAACCATAAATACTAACAAAAATATATCAAGATATTCATAGAAAATAATTTTCATTAAATCCCTAAAAAATGACAGATCATTGGTTACACCAAAGGGCCTTAAAATGTAATCAAAAAGGGAGTACCTTCTTCGGAAGGCAGTTTTCTAATTTTCAGATTATTTTATCCTTAGCTAGTGCTAGCCAAATCAACGATCAATCTTCAAGAACCACTTCTACTATTAAAACTAATTAAATAAATCATCAATATTTTTAAAATTTATACATGTTCTTTATCATAATGTGAGTGAGTTTTCGATAATGAACAAAAATGAATAGTGGACCATCATCCTTCATTTCAAAGAGAACTAATTACACCCATGGTGACACACTTGGGTGTATAAATCCTTTCTCAAGAATATCGTTCAATTACGTCTTCATCTACTTCATTTCAGCTATTTATATGGGGTAAGAGTGAATATGCATTGGTTGAGTACTAGGAACCAATTCAATAGAACATTTAACCTCCTTTACAAGTGGAAAACTAGAATAGTCAAAAGGGAGAATGTAAGAAAATTCAATGGAAACTGGAAGGGCATCCACACTCAGATATTCACACTTCATATCAAAATGAAACATTGATATATCTTTCCCCAAATCTAAACAGGATGGTTTGTCTGTACTTGTACTTGGGTCCCATTATCCTTGCATGTCATGGAATACCCCATTGGGTGAAGTAAAAAAGAACTGTCGAAGATAGAAATCCACCTGACCATTATGATAAATGAGACAATCCATCCCCAATATGTCGTCATCAAGATTCATGTCCATAATTAGAAAACTCCAACAAATCTTAACATACGACAGAGTGAAAACACAAGTGGGACTACGAAGACACATATCTCTGTTCATACATAGGGGTGTAGTAACATCAATCAAATAAGACAAAATCTTCATATGTAGATTTAAAATATTATAAATACGGGTTAATATAAATTAGTGAGACGCACTAGTATCAAATAAAGAAGTCTCTCATGAAAAAGCTATAGTAATGGTACCTGTCATGGTTGCTGGACCTGTATCTGCTTCCTCTAGAGAATCATCCACTGCATGTAGTTGCTTCATTATAGAGATCTACGTCTAGAACTCCTTTATCCTTGAAGTATATTATTTTAACATCTTCTACAAGAAATGAGGCTATATAACATTATTAGACAACAAGGAATACATCATATTAACACTCAAATAAATAAAAATGGAAATTAATCCCTAAAAATAGACAAGAATGATTACATTTTCAACCTATCAAAAAGTAGGAAAAATACTAGAACTATTCTTAAAGAAATATTTCTCAAACCAACCTTGGTGACATAAGGTCAGTTGTGGTTAGATATGAATGCACAATTAGTACCAACTAACTCCTATTTCCTAAAATGAAAACATAACTTCATACTGAAATCAATGATAGGTGCACAACCTACACATCTGATACCACTTTATAATGAACTGGCCTAGGTACCCAGGGTAACCAACAACTGAGCAAGTCCAGAAATATCCCAAATGGAGTTCTCTGTTCCTTTGGGTTGTCTACGATAAAATAGAGTCATAAAAAATTAATTCTGGAATGAATTTTCTACACACATCATGAATGAATGATAAACAAGTCAGTATGCATACAAAATAATATTCACAAGGATAGTTGTACTAAAAGTCAAATAGGTGAAAACAAAAAAGAACTATAGAGAAGGACCATAAATTGGAAAAAACCACCCAATTCCCCGTTTTAAAAACTCACCAAGTCCTTAGGTGAATAGAAAGAACCACCTACAGGTAGTGGTATTACCCTTCTCGATCCTTCAAGGTGATAATCTACAAACACCTGAAGGCACATGTAGGGTGTGACATAATATCTCATTATGGTCTCACCGAGGATTCCAAAACAAATTCCAATATTTAATTTATGAAATAATTTAATTTCAATTTTAAATAAATAGATTTGTAATTTATAATGAATATTCAAACCAATATTACTTTTCATTACAAATGATGGAAATATTTAAACAAAATAATCAGATTTGAGTTGATGGAATTTTTCAAAAAAACTTCTTACTAAAACATTTTATATAAAAATCATTATATAAAATAGTTTATATAAATTAACATGTAGTGTGAAATAATTATAAAACAATAGTATAAATTTATATCTCTTATATAAACAAGCGATCATCATAGCCATATACTAATAGGAACTATAATCCTAGGTTTTTGGGTCCTCGCACAATTGTGTAATGATAATGAAAATGCATACACACATGCATTGAAACTTCTCAAAGAGGACTCATCAACATCGTACTATGGAATAAAATGTGACAACCTAGTTATTTTGGAGTTTTATAGTGTCAACCTGGTGCTGGGGAATTCTCATCCTAGCTTGTTTATCACAAATAACTCACTAACTTCCACGGATTGTATCTACTCTAGTATAAATCAATTATGGTCAATTTTTTTTATGAAAACATATAACTAAACTAAATCCCATTACCCCATTAAAAAAAATTTTAATTTAAAACTAAAAATATGAATAATGACATTTTCCAAGATCAAACCCAATGGTTTTTATTAGAACCAATTTAAGACATTTCTCCAAAATATGAATTTAAAAATAAATAAAAGCTAAATTTGAGAATTCAACCCCACCATTTTATTCCTAAAATTAGATTAAACAATTTAATTGATACAATTTATATCATATTTAAGTTTCAAATTCAACAAATTAAAACTCAGAAATATTACATCAATTCCACTATCTCACAGTAATTCATTGGAATTGGGAGTTCTCCAAATTTCATGCCAATAATTCAATTTCCAAAAACACTAAGTTAATGTAATTGGTGTCTTGATCAATCAATTGAAATAAATTTCATTTATAACAACATTTTAATTTATACCATAAATTGAATTTAAATCAATAAAGGTAGGGTTTATAAAAATTTGGTATCATGATGAACCCACTTACCATAAATAACTGGATCACAAAAATAAAAACCCTAATTTGTATTTTCCAATGAATAATGAAGAAAATGGAACTATGAATCAAATCTAGGTTTATGAGTCAAAATAGTAGGGATTAGATCGTCCAGCCAAAAAATAGATATATAAAATCCTAGGAATGAAATGAGAGAGAGAGATAGTGAGAGAAAAATAATGGGAATGAGAAACTAACTAGGAGATGACCGATCGCCATTCAATATGAACTAATATTCTTCAATGCGGATGAAAAGGGGAAAAAACTGCTCTTGTGAGCACTCTTGGAAGGATTAATCGTGTTGTGGTCATATAGGATCAATTTGGACTTGAAAGAGAATTTTAAGGATTTCAAAACACATGTTAAGAATTTAAATCCCCCATATACATGGTTAACTAGGAAGGGACACATGGTTTAACCAAAATGTTGCATCCTATACATATACCCCATTAAATGGGATGCATGGTTTCTCTTAAGTGGGAACAGGGATTGACAAACTGTGTGCCAACCCTGCAAACCCCCACTGCCTGGCTTTCATGGTTTGGGAAAACCATGCGCCAAACGTGCACTAGACCAAAGCATACAAAACATTTATAATTTCTCCCTAAACAACCCCAAATGAAATACAACAAAAGAATAGTAAAAAAGGGGGATCATGAATACATGAAAACATAAACAAAATGTTACTATTAAACTAGGGGAGCTGATGGAGTAGATGAAATATCTATGGGGGTGAGTAATAATGGATTTATAGTCCTTGATGTTTCACCACAGGAAGACACAATTTATTTAATTAAAAAGAAGGATTGTTTCACTGATTTTTTGGTGATCAATTCCATTTTGATAATGAAGATAATTTCTTTTGACACACATTGTTGACTTTTTAGATCACATAATAGGAGCCCAATAATTTATAAAGACCAATATTTTCTCTTGTTATCATCAACTAAGGGTAAAAAATTATTAGATACAAAATATTAAATTTCATGTCAGATATGTCAATTGTAAATTTATGTTATAGTGTTTTTTATTGATTTATTCACCTTCTATAATTATGGATTTAATGACTATAGTAATCAAGGAATACCTTGATAACATTGTAGTGGTAATTATTGATGATATCTTGGTATACTTTATGAGTTATGAAATTCATGAGAGTCATTTGAAAAAGAATATCACGAGAACCACTAGAAAAAATATTTATTGGAAGTATAATAAGTGAGAACATTATATAAATGGAGTTTCATTTCAAGGATATATTTCTCTAAGAATGGGATATGTTTTGACCTATAAAATACAAATATATTAAATTAATTACCTACAATATTAAATATAATGACATATGAGCTTTTGTGGGCTTAGAAAATTATAATTTACTATTTTTTCTTGATTATTTCAATTTTCCAACCAATTAACAATTTTAAAACATATAATGGTTAAATTATCATGTTTAAGGGAATGTCAGAAAATTTTGAACAGATGAATTGGAGACTAATTAATTAATTAGTATGAACTCTACCATTAGGTAAATACATATTTGTAATATATAGTGACACATTGAGGAATGGTCATGGTTTGTCCTTGTGCAGAATTATTTTTGATTTACAATGTATCAAGGTATTTTAAAAAATTTGAAAAAAATCCATCGAATTCCTAACCTTAAGCTATCAGATGTAATATTTTCTTTTAAAATAAATACACATTTCCCCTATAGTGAAAATTTGATACACACACACACAGAGATACATATATATATGGACTAAAATTGTTTGATTATATGTCCTTGTAGAAGGAGCTCCACATGAGGCAGACAAGATGGTTGGAACTACTCAAGGACTATGAATTCTTGATAAACTACCATGTTTGGTAGGACACCAAGTTGATTTTTTAATTGAGTTGGTGGGACCAAAGAGTTATGAAAATGAAAATGATTAACAAGAATACAATATAAAAACATCTAGAAAAGAAGAATATAATTATTCCATGGCAAGGGGATACATATTTCTTTTTCCATTAATTTCATATAAAGCCCTTACTGGAAAAGATATATAATTCCAAGAAGGATAAAGAGTACATACAAATGATGATTAATGTATTAACTAATGGTAAATTTATAGTCATTATCTAGATAGATAGATCATTAATTTTTATGAAGGGGTTATTTGTTCCACTCATACCATAATTAAAGAAGAAAAATAATGATGAAGCATATAGCTAAAATATATCGATACATCCTAGTAGAATAATGATCTATTGAATTTAGGATAACATTTATGATGGGTTGGTATGATGAGACAAATTTTGAACAACGAATCTATATTGTTACTATACTATTTGGTGAAGGATAAAATGAATCATCCAATGGGATTCAGGAAATATATACTTATACATATATGGAAGTGGTAAAATGTTTCAACATAGTTTTTTAATTGAACTCCAAGAGTTTCCAATGAAGAATGATTATATATGGGACGTCGTTACTAATCATAGTAAGTCTTCTCTTTTAATAGTGATAAGAGATGATCTACCCCTTCAGTGTGTTTATCAAATATATATCAATGAAATAAAAAGGTTTTATGGAAAATGTATATCAATTGTATCAATCTATGAACCGTCGTTCATATAAATTTTTTTGAAGAGACACCATGGGGCTCTCAACAATAAAATACATCTAAGAAAAACCAATCATCCCCATACTGATGGGAAATCTAAAAGGGCTATCCATAATTTTAAAGAAATGTGGAGATCATGTTCTCTTTAGGTTTGTGGGATCAACAACCCCCTTTTGTGTAATTTGAGTGCAATAATAAATTACATTCAAGTACTCATAAGACATGATATGAAGCATTGTTTGAGAAGAGGATTCATTCTCCAAGATATTTGGAAGAGGATGTCGAAATAAATTTATTTATACTAGATCACGTGGAAGATACATATATTAAAGTGAAAAGTATTCAGGCTCACAATAAATCATCCTATGACAAACTAAATTTTATTCCCATAATCAATATAATGGTATGAAATTTCATGTTTGGGATAATGTATTACTAATTTTTTCACCATTTAAGGGAGTTGTTGTAACACCATAAGATTTTATGAAACATTTCCTTTTTAATTTCATTAATGTCTTGTGTTTTACAGTACACCAAAAGGAGCTTGCACAACACACATCCTTGAATTTCCTTGCATTACACTCAATCGCGACCTTCCTCGATAGCGTGTGCCGTAAGCAATAATGAGTTTCACTAAACAACAATACTCTATTAAAATATTGTTAGAACAAGCTATTATGAATGGTAATAACCACTTTTTGAAATTTTTTAAATTTTATTTTTCAAAATGGACTTCATTTTTGGATTTGGAATATCGAAATTAGCTTAGGAAAAAATTTTTGTACCTTTCGGATAACTTTCATTTTCTGATGAATAGTGAAAATTACTAAATTTTAATTAAAAACAACCTTTTTAATAGAACTAATTAATAGTGATAAATTATTAATTTTAGTGGTTTTAAATTATATTTAGAATATATTTTTACAATTTAATACAATGATGGTCATTGGATGTAAATTCACATTTAAACTAGACATAAACAAGTGTCAATCTTTTGATAGTTATTATCTCTTAGGAACACACTATTTGTTTTGACAACGAGAATTAATTTTTAAATTAAGTAAGTCAACTGATATGTTTTGAATTTGGTAAAATAGACATCATTTTTCAGTTCATAATATCAAATATAGCTTAGGCCTAATTTTTTGTATTTTTCTGGAAACTTTTATTTTTTGATGAATAGTGAAACCACTAAGTGGTAGTTAAAAAATTGATTTTTTCATAAAACTTAATTTTACTGCATCTATGAGTGGAATTTAAAAAATCCAAGAGAAACGGTTGATTTTAGTAAGTAAAATGTGTTTCAATGAGTTGAAAATAATTTTTGGTGAATATTAACTTTTTACTTTTATTTACCACGGTTAAAAGTAAATAGGGTAATTAATGGTAAAATTATATTATTATTACCCTAACACATGTCCTAATTCTATTGGATAAGTGTAATTCGACCAAAAACAACCTTAGGTATAAAATATGACCATTTAGGCCCACATGGATTAGATTAGGACATTTATTATTAAGAAGGGTTAAAATAGTTAAAATCAAAGTTTAATAGGTATATCATTTTTAATATAGGGTTAAAAATAAGATAAATTCGACTATAAATATTCATTAGAAAGATAAAAAAATTTCCTACATAAGGGTATTTTATTTTTAATTTTTATAGATTAAATAATTTAATTTATTTATGACACAAAGATGACGCAGTAATTATCATATTTATGAAATATTGACATAATTGATGTTATAAATACCAAAATAAATGTAATTTGAGACTTTTTATGAATTACACTAATTTTAAAGGTTAATATGACATGTTAGTGTTGATTTAATTAACATTTATTGAACTAATAATTCTGTTATGAGTGTCTCAAAAATAAATTACTAAATAGTGTCAAAATTGACATAAAATAATTTCTAAAATATTATTATATTATTAATTGTTATTTTATTCTTAAAAATCTAAGGTTCGGAAAAATGACTTATATAAGGTTATATATATTAATAGTAAACAAATTTGGGATATTTTGTCTGTTTATTGTATGTTTATTAGCCTTATATTATAAGAACACAAGAATACATGGTAAAACTAAAATTATTTAACTTAATGTTAAATCTAAATGATAAGGTTAAAATAGGAACCTAAACTTGTCTAAATTCTATTGGATGAGAGAATTTCGACCCATACCCAAAATAGCTTCTAAATAAATCAATTTGGATCTATTTAAAACCGAATATGGCTTTATAATAAAATAATATTTTTTGTTATTCCAAAGGTGACCCTCTCCTCCCTTATAAAAAGGCACCTCCTCCCTCTCTTCCTCACACCACTTTGAGCCTTCATGCTCGGCCAACCCCTGCCAAATTCTCCTCTACATTTCCCTAGAAACACCCTAGAGGTCCTGGTTTTCTTCAAAGACCAATTTTAGTGCCCTATGAGGAGTACTCAAAGAGGCGCTTCCAAGAAGAGGAGGTTCTCACACTTACGAAGCAAACCGGACCTAAGGTAAGGAAAATATCACAATCTCATTTTTATATGAGATTGTTTATACTTTAGTATTTACTGGGGTGTATTTTATCATCCACATCCATGTTTCCTCAATATTTAATATTATTTCCATCCACCTTCAATTGTTTAAATCCAATTTTAACCTTCGGTGAGTTTTTAGTAAAGGATATGAAAGGAATATTTTTTCATTTTTCGTACGAGGTACTTTTTGACTTTTCTGAAAAAAGTACAAAGAATGTTTTTAACTTATATGGCACGAATGGATTTTTAAAACATTATTTCCAAGAATCTTCCTTTACAAGTTTTCAAGTTTATTTTTAATCAACTTCTTTGAAAATTGTATGACATGTTAAGAAAGGAAAAATGTTTTTGAAGTAGAAAGGATATTTTCCTCAAGAATGTAGTTCAAGAGTTTTATCAAAATTATTTTCCATCTAAGATAATATAGGTTTATATTTCTATCCCTATTATTACATGGATTGTATTACGTTGTGATGGAAATATTTTTATGAATTCCTTTATCTTATATGAATTGTTTTATGATGTCACGATGTTTAAGATTCCAATTTTTATTAAATGGGTTATACTATGATGTATGGTTTATGATTTTGTGGCACACATAAGAATGGTATCATTAAGAGATAGGTGGGACCTATATCTCCCTCCAATGCATTGGGTAAAGATTTTATATCTCATGAGATAGACATGGCTGGAACGGCAGGTTAAACAGGTTCAGTGATACAGGACTGAAACGAGGAGTGAACTCAGTTCAGAAATGGACTTTGTACACTAAGATAGTCTTGGCAATGATTCATGACTAATAAGAAATGATTCTCATTGATTATGTGTGTATTCCACAAAGTTTTATATTTTATGTTATGATTATTGGGATTACATTTCCCTACTATGACTTATCCCATGTTACGATATTATGATCTTTTTTGAAGGTTAAGATTTCCAAAATGTTATGTTCTTATGAATATGATGTGATTGATATTTCTTTTGTTTAACTTTACTGAGCATTTTAGCTCCAATTTTATGTTTTCTTTTCCCCCGGATATAAGAAAGGTTATAGGTTAAAAATAAGGGAAGATCTTTATGGGAGATATTGAAGATCTTTCACCATGATTAGAAGATTATATTCCATGTTTCCAAAGACACTAAACTATTACGGTTCTTGTGTGTGTCTTTTTGTAATGTACTAAGTATTCCTCAAAAGTAATGTAATGTCCATGTACGTCAAGCTTTGGGTCTCTACAGTTGGTATCAGAAGAAAGGTTTAGTCAACCATTAGAAACTAGGATGCGAGAACTTTAGTGAGATCCCTAGAGATATTTCTAAAGTATGTCTAGGGATACCCCTAAGGTTAAGTATAAGTATAAGTTCTAGTACTAGAATTACGGTAACCTAAGATGTTAGATATTGAAGGTACTCCCCCTTTATTATGTTGTTTTCCCTAGCATGATTTTTGCCTCTCACGCTATTCTTTTTGGGTTTTAGATGATGGATGGAACCCGAAGGAACCGTGTTGACCAATGCAATGGACAATGCAATGATTGTCCTCCTGAACAAACAAATGTTATGGGAGATGGAGTGCAAAATCTTATTGCTATACTTACACAAGCTATGAATCATTCTAGACTTCCAAATGAGCCTAGAAGGGAACAATATTCTATTGAGTCCTTCATGAGGCAACGTCCACCTTCTTTCAGTGGGTCTTCTGATCCACTTTTTGCTGAACAATAGATCAGTACCAGTGAAAAGATATTTTCAGTTCTTCAATGTTCTGAACATGATAAAGTCATCTTAACAGTATATCATTTGGAAGGTGAAGCTGATCAATGGTGGAATCATATCAAGAATACGAGGCCAAGAGATGAAATTGAGTCCATGGAATGAGATGAGTTCAAGAACTTATTTTTAAATAAGTACTTCCCTCGTATTCTTGGAACAATGATGAAGAAGGAGTTTATTGAACTAAAGCATAAGGATGATGAATCTGTTGGGGTATACGAAGCGAATATTACAAGGCTTTCAAGGTATGCATCTGGCTTTATCATCCAACCTAAAATTAGAGTTGATCGATTCTTCAATGGATTAAAACCAAATCTTCGAAAGGCATTAGCTATAAGAGACTTCAGTAGCTATGAAGAAATTGTGCGATGTGGTATTAAGGTAGAAATGGAAGTTGGTGTTACATATTCATCTCATGGTTTTGACAAGAAATGAAATATGGAGTTCAAGGAGAAATCTCAGAATAATGGTGAAAAGAAGATGAATGTTTCCTTATGCTCAAAGTGTGGAAAGAAGCATGGTGGAGATTGTATTAAAGAAACTAGAAAATGTTTTAAGTGTGGAAAAGAAGGTCATCGAGCAGATGAGTGTCGAAGTACTGGAAAAAGGGTTTTCTAATGGTGTGAATAAAGAAAAGACTGCAGAGAACGCATCAATAACACTTCACTACTTCAAGTGCAATTAAATGGGGCATTATGCTAATCAATTCCCTAATCCAAGGGTTAATGATGATCAACATGAGCATCCACTTAAGGCAAAGGACAAAGGGAAGTCACATGCGATAACTATTGGAGATGTTGAATATGACAACGATGTGGTGGAATTATTAAGTGTTTATGTAATGGGATTCCAAAATAATGTTGCATATAGTATCGTGGAATATTGGAATATTTATGTATTGGTCTATTGTGGTTTTCAATAATTTTATGGTACCGTTAACCATGGAAAGTGATTAAGATATTTTGGGTAAGCAGAGGATATGCGCATAATGAAGGGATAAGAAGATAATGAGATGTTTGATTGTATTCATGAGCTCATGATTGATATACGGACTAAGTGATATCATGGTTTGATTATAAAGTATTTTGAGGATTTTGGTATGTAGAAAGTGTTAACTTTTAACTGCATTCATGTTTTCACTATGGTTCAATTAATGGGTATTCATTCATCAAGAGTATACCTGATTATGGTATTCAAATGTTTGTAATTTGACCAACAATATATATCGTATGATATATGGGGGATAAATAATGGCATTCATGTGATTGTTATGTGACATTTCATGTAATAATTTCCTTTATACTATGATCATAGACCGAGGTATTTTAGATAAGCCTAAAGATTGGAATGGATTATGTTGGACAGAATTTAGTATTGTTTAAGGATAGAACTTTTTCGATATTATTGATTGGATGTTATAGTAATATATCTTTAGAAAAAGGACAACCTGCAGGAGGGCGATAGCCCATCGCGTCAGACAAGGCTGTGGGAATCGAACCCACAACCGAAGTGCAACTAGCCTTTATCGCCTACCACTGGCCTACAAGAAGTCCCTGTTTAGTAGAAACTAGTTTTATTATATTAAGTAGTATGATATATGAAGTATAAGTCCATTTTAGGAACCATATATGATTAATCTCACAATAGATGGACTTATGTATTTTTTGATAACTTTTGCAACCTTTTGTTTGAGACAGATGGAATGACCCATCATTCTATCACATGATCTTCTAACACATCATGAATGAAAAATTCAACTTCATTTCTTTAAGAGATGAAGTGGAAATTGTCCTAAGAACGACCAATGGTGATACTATACCAAAATCACGAAAGTATTTCTTCTTATTCCAATCTCACCAACTTTAGGGAAATGATCTTGAAAACCAAAAATGTTTTCCTAGTGATCTTATATCTGATGAATTAGATGGTTTCGTAGATCGTCACAAATTTATGGCTTTGTGATTGCTGGCTTTTCCATAGCCATGTTCTCTACTACTCTCCATCAGAACATGATGGTTAGATTTCTCTTCCATATCCATATTTTCACCTATGTGGAAACCTAGTGATTAGTTTATTTGGGTAACCGTTACGTTTCATACTTTTTTTTAAAGATTGGGTTTGGTATTCCTTTTTACTGTGTGGGTTTCTATTAAATAAACATTCGAGTAGTAAAACGTTTATAACCCCGATGAATTTTGTGGGAGAAATTCATTTTAAGGGGGGTAGAATGTAACACCCTGATATTTGATGAAAAATATTATTTTTAATTTCATTAATGTCTTGTGTTGTACGATACATAAAAAGGAGCTTTCACAACATGCATAATTGACTTGCCTTGAATGACACGCAATCACAACCTTCCTCGATAGCGTGTGTAGTACGCAATAACGAGTTTCACTAAACAATAACATGCTATTAATATATTATTAAAACTACCTATTATGAATGGTAATAACCACTTTTTGAAATTTTGTAAATTTTATTTTTCAAAATGGAATTCATTTTTGGATTCGGAATATCGAATTTAGCTTACGGTGAAATTTTGGTACTTTTCGGATAACATTCATTTTCTGATGAATAGTGAAAATTACTATATTTTAATGAAAAACATCTTTTTTAATCGAAATAATTAATAGTCATAAATTATTAATTTGAGAGGTTTTAAAGTATATTTAGAATATATTTTTACAATTTAATACAATGTTGGTCATTGGATGTAATTTCACATTTAAACCAGACATAAACAAGTTTCAATCTTTTAATAGTTATTATCTCTTAAGAACGTTCTATTTATTTAGACGAAGGGAATTAATTTTTATATTAAGTAATGAAACTGATATGTTTTTAATTTTGTAATATATACATCATTTTTCAGTTCATAATATTAAATATAGCTTAGGCCTAATTTCAGGTATTTTTCTGGAAACTTTCATTTTTTGATGAATAGTGAAACCACTAAGTGGTAGTTAAAAAAAAGAATTTTTCAGAAAACATAATTTTACCTCTTCTGTAAGTGGAATTTCAAAAATTTTAGAGACATGGTTGATTTCAGTAAGTAAAATGTGGTTTAATGACATGAAAATAATTTTTGGTGAATAGTAACTTTTTACTTGTTTTACCACGGTTAAAAGTAAATAGGGTAATTAATGGTAGAAATGATATTATTATTACCCTAACACATGTCCTAATTCTATTGGATAAGTTTAATTCGACCAAAAACAACCTTAGGTATAAAATATGACCATTTAGGCCCACTTGGATTAGATTAGGACATTTATTATTAAGAAGGGTTAAAATAGTTAAAATCAAAGTTTAATAAGTATATCATTTTTAATATGGGGTTATACATAAGACAAATTTGACTATAAATATTAATTAGAAAGATAAAAAGATTTCCTACATAATGGTATTTTATTTTTAAATTTTAGACATTAAATAATTTAATTTATTTATGACACAATGATGATGTAGTAATTATCTTATTAATGAAATATTGACATAATTGATGTTATAAATACCAAAATAAATGTAATTTGACACTTTTTATGAATTAAACTAATTTTCTAGGTTATTATGACATGTTAGTATTGATTTAATTAAATTTTAATGAACTAATCATACTGTTATGAGTTTCACAAAAATCAATTACTAAATAGTGTCAAAATTGACATAAAATAGTTTTTAAAAGAAATATTATATTATTAATTGTTATTTTATTCCTAAAAATATAAGGATAGGTCAAATAAATTAGATAAGGTTATATATATTAATAATAAACCACATGGGGTTCGTTTGGCTGCTTATAGTATCTTTATTAACCATATAGTATAATAACAGAAGAAGACACGGTAAAAGTAAAATTATTTAACTTAATGTTAAATCTAAATGATAAGGTTAATATAGGAACCTAAAATTGACTAAATTCTATTGGATTAGAGTCTTTCGACCCATCCAAACCTTAGATTCTAAATAAATCAATTTGGAGTTATTTATAACCTAATTTGTCTTTATAATAAAATAATATTTTTAGTTATTCCAAAGGTGCCCCTCTCCTCCCTTAAAAAAGGGCACCTCCTCCCTCTCTTCCTCACAGAACATTGAGCCTTCAAGCTCTGCCAACCCCTGCCAAATTCTATTCTCACCTTACCTAGAAACATCCTAGAGGTCCTGTTTATCTTTAAAAACCAATTTTAGTGCCCTAAGAGGAGGACTCAAAGAGCCGCTTCAAAGAATAGGAGGTTCGGACACTTACGAAACAAATTAGACCTAAGGTAAGGGAAATATCACAATCTCATTTTTATCCGAGATTGTTTATACTTTAGTATTTTCTGGGGTGTATTTTATCATCCACATCCATGTTTCCTCAATATGTAATATTATTTTCATCCACCGACAATTGTTAAAATAAAATTTTACCCTTCGGTGAGTTTTTAGTAAAGGATATGAAAAGAATCTTTTGTCGTTTTGCGTATGAGGTACTTTTTGACTTTTCCGAGAAAAGTACGAAGAATGTTTTTAACTTATACGGCATGAATGGATATTTAAAACATTATTTCCAAGAAGCTTCCTTTACATGTTTTCAAGTTTATTTTTAATCAACATCTTTTAAAATTGTATGACATGTTAAGAAAGGAAAAATGTTTTTGAAGTAGAAAGGATATTTTCCTCAAGAATGGAGTTCAAGAGTTTTATAAAAATTATTTTCCATCTACGATAATATAGGGTTCTATTTCTATCCCTATTATTACATGGATTTTATTATGTTGTGATGGAAATATTTTTATGAATTCTTTTATCTTATATGAATTGTTTTATGATGTCACGATGTTTAAGATTCCCATTTTTATTACATGGGTTATGTTATGATGTATGGTTTATGATTTTGTGGCACACATAAGAATGGTATCATTATGAGATGGGTGGTACCTATATCTCCCTCCAATGTATTAGGTAATGATTTTATATCTCATGAGATAGACATGGCTGGAACAGCAGGTTAAACCGGTTCAGTGAAACAGGACAGAAACGAGGAGTGAACTCAGTTCAGAAATGGACTTTGTCCACTAAGATAGTCTTGGCAATGAGTCTTGACTAATAAGAAATGATTCTCTATGATTATATGTGTATGAAACAAAGTTTCATGTTTTATGTTATGATTATTGGGATTAAATTTCACTACAATGATTTATCCCATGTTTCAATATTATGATCTGTTTTGAAGGTTAAGATTTCCAAAATGTTATGTTCTTATGAATATGATGTGATTGATATTTCATTTGTTTAACCTTACTGAGCATTTGAGCTCACCCTTTTGTGTTTTCTTTTCCCTAGGATATAAAGAAAGGTTTTAGGTAAAAAAAGGGAAGATATTTATGGGAGATGTTGAAGATCATTCACCATGATTAGAAGATTATATTCCGAGTTTCCAAAGACACTAAACTATTATGGTCCTTGTGTGTGTCTTTTTGTAAAGTACTAAGTATTCCGCCAAATTAATGTAATTTCCATGCACGTCAAGCTTAGGGTCTCTACAGTTGTATTATTTTTCAAAAGGAGGACGTTAGTAAATAGGTATATTGGGCCTTTTCAAATATAATAATGAATTAGGGTTGTATATTACACATTGGCTAGGATTCTAAATCATTATAAATTACACATAGTCTTCCATATTTCATTATAATGAAATACATTATGTAACCAATGAATTTACACAAATATTTATTTTTATTTTTATAGATTCTCTTGTATTATAATGAATATCCTATTTGGATTATTGAAATTAGAGAGAAAGTGTTGTAGAATCACACAATTTATATGTGAAGGTACACTGGAGAAATAAAACACTAGAATGTAAAACCATTTATACTGAAGTATCTCTAAGGAAGGAATATCAAATTTATTTAATATCTTATATATACCAAAATTTCATTGATTAAATTATTTTTGAAATAATGTAATAAACAAGACCCCACTAAAGTAGGAAAACATCATATCATGAACTATCATTCAATGCACTATATAAAGAGGAATTATTCATATGTTTGTTTAAAATATTAATTTATAAATTTTGAACTATAATTCTAATAAAATAAACATAATTTTTAAATCTTAATAATTATATTACCTTAATTTATTGGTTGAAATGTTTCTAAAATAATTTATATTTAGGTAAATAGTGAAATATACGGATTTTACTAATATTGAAACATTTATGCCTTTATTAGTATTTAAAAAAATTATTAAACCCATTCATTAACAAAATGTAAATTTTATAATACTTATTAAAAAATTTATAATATTAATTATTATTTAAAAACACATGATTCATAATTTTGAACTGATGTAATATTTATCTAATTTGTTTAATATATTATACAATTTTTATATTAAAATTAATTTTTAACACCTATAGAAATTGAAGCCTAATAATTTTTTTAAAAATTTATAATAAAAATGACTAGTTTATCTAATAATCATTAGTTTATTTCGTGGAATAAGGATTTAGATACCCTAGGTAAAAATAATTTGATAAAAGTTAAAATTGTAAAAATACTAATTCAAATGGGGTAGAGGGACTGAAACATGACACAAACATGACTATAATTTTTTAGATGATGTTAGTATCGAAGGCATCTCATCACCAAACCATTATTTTCAATTTTTAGATCAAATTAAATTATTTATCTTATTATCTCTTTATATTAAGTTGAAATGTATACAAAACGCCATTATCACCAAATATGAAAGGGGCCTCTAACTACCCCTAATGGAATCCCCTAAAATATGTTTTTTTGGAAACCTACCCTTTTTTATATCCCCTAGAGTAATATTTCTCTCTCATGATCTTATTTTCCACATAATATATTATATGGCCTTCATTTATAATGATACATCGAAGGAATATTCAACTACCATATGTGTGTATTATCCACAACGTGGGTATCTTCTTATTTATCTTATTTCAAATTTATTTTATCAAAAATAATTTAATGATATTCCTATAATTAATATACCATAATGTTAAAAAAATATGTTAATTTCCAATATTTATTCATAGACACCATACATTAAGAAAAATACAATTTTTATTTTTGTATTGTGCGGATTACCATCTTGATGAAACATCGTGTTTCATTTTCTTTCAATGCCTAACAATGATAGATATAATGATGGTATTAGTGAAAAAATATGATATTTTTGATATTGTTAATGTTTTTTATTGTTAATTATATTACATATTATTTATTTTTTAGACATAAAATCTTTGTTAATTTAATCATTTCATATATGCATTATTAGAAGATTACATTTAATTCAAATCACATAATATTTTCAAATCCATTAATTATTCTTATATATATTTAATATTAAGATATATATCAATAATAAGAAATTAAATATTATTATTATATTTATGGTATAATGATTTTACATCAAAACAACCACAAAAAATCATTTAATTAGGGCTCGTTCATGATTTGGTTGGTTTAACCACCTAGTTGACCAAAATATTTCATTTAAACCATGAATGATTATTGTATCATAATTACTGGTATAATATCGAATAAATTTTAAACTAATTATAATTTTTATTAATTATATATTATATCATTATCTGATTCATTTATAAAGGAAACACCCTCCATTCATAAAAAATAACAAAAACATGCCTACTAACAATTTCTTCTTCAAGGATTACAGAAAAAAATCATTACGGGGACTTGAAATATTAAAATTATTATAAATCATCCCTAAAATTATTTTTTTTTGAAATATTAATAATCAAAACTATACACATTAATGTTGAAAATATGATGAATTCAAATAGAATATGAATATTTATGATTATTAATGAAGAAGACGGTTGTGAGTATTGTTTCTATTCAAATATTTATGATATTTTTGTTTATTGTATATGAGTTTAATGTATGTTTGTGTACTTATAGAAAATTGGTAAGGGGATTTAATCTCAAAATGTTCTGTTTGGGACATATTTTGTATTATTCACATATTTTAATATATTTGGTTTATATACTACCTATTTGAGATTATAAAAAATGATATGAATTTATTCATGGTGTTTTAGGATCATTTTTATGCTCTATCTCTAAATATTCTATGATTAAACTAAAACTCATACCATAAGTGGGGTCTTTCCCTCTCAATTTTCACCCTTTGGGACTCATGATATATTCACAATCTATTTCCATATGTGTGGTGTATACATTTCCATCAAATACATTTAAAATATTATTCATGAAATATTTATATTTTTATACTTTTATCCCTCTCTCATGTTCATGTGTTTTAGTAGTTACCCACATCATTTCAAAAATCAATCTTTTTCATGGTGTAATACCAATCCTATATTTTAGTAATGTAAAAGTGTCTGAAATTTCCAATTAAATATATCAATGTCCAGATATGGTAATGCAAAATCAATTTAATTTAAGATACACCTATGTTTAATCAATATCAATAGGGTTTTTTGAGTATTAAATCAATCATCAACTTGATTTAGGGTAAGTGGGAATTATACTACACACTTAAGTGACACTCGTATGGGATATTCTTCAGAATATTCACTCATTTTTTAAGAACCATGATAATTGTGTTCCATTTCTATGGTCTTAAAACAATGGAAACAATTGTAACCAAGTATTAAATTACACAAACAACCTAACACATTGATGGCGGGAGAACTCTAATATTTTGTTCACAAGGATACTAGTAGTACATTTGATGATACCCCATGAATTAGTTGTTTTTAAGGGATGTTCTCTATAACATCTGTAATATTCTATTGAATGCGAATTTTTTGAGGTCTGAATTTCTCAATATATATATCCATATTTTATATAAAAATTAATTCCATAGATATTGGTACGAAAGGTCTTTGTTACACTTATGAGTAATTCAATAGAATTAATTATGTGATGGGTGGACCCCCAAATTATATAACCACTATGTTCTTAAAAGGGTATCATAAGAAAAAACAGGTTGTGTATTGGGTAAAACTCTTCACATAATGTGATAATTATCATCAAAAAATACCTTAATTGTATGTTTTGCTGTATAAGGTTATGAAATCGATTAATATAATATTGATTATTATTCTTATCCATGCCTTTATTTATTACAATTGATATATTGTACCCTCAGTTTCAATTGATTCTAGATTAATGTTATTCAATTATTCCTACAAGGTCATTTATTTTATGTTTATTATATTGAATCTTATTCTGTATTATACTTCATACTGAGAATATAAGGTTAACCGTATTATTATTTTTGTCCCTAGGAAACCTAGAGGATAACTATATCTAATTTTCAATGAAATTATGAAAGGGGTAATAATTTTCTCAAAATGTGTTCTTATTTCATTTTATATTTTCAAGCATATTTTATATATGTGTCTAGTAATCCAAGTCTAATAACCTATGTGATCCTATGAGAATTATTGAATTTTATTAGAATATTATAATATAACTACAAGCATTGGGTTTATTTACTATTTGGTGTTATACTAGTGCTGAAATGACATTAATCACTTCTACTCCCATCATACTTGGAATTTTTTTTTGGAAATAATCCAATTCCCCAGCACATATGTTTTTGACGTGATTCTATATACTTAAATACATTTTATAAAATTAAATATTTTTTTGATGGATATTTCAAATAAATGAACATATAAAAGTCAAACTATGAACATGTAATATATAAATAATAAATAAAATGCATTCTATTACTTATGAGTCTCTTGATTTAAAACTAATTCGAACATGGTCATTTAAATAATAATCCATGTAAACCAACTAGTTAAATAATACATTATAAAATTATTTAAATCCTTTATAATGGTTTGTAAATATCTAGAGAATCTAGTAATAAAAATCCTACTAGATTGTCAAATTAGGTTTGAAGAAAGTCCCAGCAATCAAGCCCATGGTGATGAACAGGTCAATAACCAACCATCCATTTTTGGGTTTATTATACATATATTTATTTTCATGAAATTAGAATCCACATATATTGTCTAGATATGTTTATCATTCCTATCAGACCACAAACTATATAATTTTCCAAAATATAGGCTGTTTTCTTATACTTAGTGTTTTCCTCATGGTTTTCAAAAATTAGTTATGATATTAATACTTAATATGTAAATATAAATTTATTTGATGCCCACTATTTCATCCAAAGACTCTTATACATATTATTACATGATTTTATATATAAAATTTGAAAAACACAACCCAAAATATCTAGAGGACTGGTGTATTTGGGAGAATAGCTGTTGAATACATTAAAATAAACATAAGATATTTAATTATTAGATTTATCTCTATATTGAGATCCCAAATACCTTCGAAATTGTGTTATTGTATAAGATACTCTAGGGACTTACATATAAAAAAGTGTAAATTATAAACCCTAGTAGATAAATAATTAGATTAAATCATGACAACAAGTAACACATATAAGGATAGCGGTATATCAAGAAATCATAAAAGGTTAGAATCATATATAATAACATAGAAACATGGAACATGATGATGTTATAATAATATCATGAAATAATACTAATTTAAAAATAGCATAAAAATATCCTCATAATAACATGTCCAGACTCACTACTAAGAAAATATAATATAATGTGCTAGGTTATCTACATGTGCACCATGTATGGAATTTCATGAGATGAAAACATTAGGAAATTAATTAGGGTGGATTAATAATGTTGGTCACACCAATCATATCCATAAAATTTATATTAATATATCTTTCATATTGGGATATCCATTATAAGAAATAAGCATAAGTAAACCCCATGATAAGGCATGGGTTAAGGTATTTTTATATAGAATAACAAAATTTAATATCATTTATATTAGAGTAAAGGAAGGGATTAAACCATTAGTGGATGTTCTTAAGTTAATAGCGCATCATATTTCATGAGGTGGCCTAAGAATTTCATACATAAATATATTACATCATTTTATATGAAATTCAAATACATATCAAAACAATACATTCCCCAAAACCCTAAATTATTTGTTAATATGTATACTAGATTCATAATATTATTATTTCAAAAAAAAATCAAACTTCACCCACAAAAAATATTCTTTCATAATACACTTCTTAAATGAATACAACATAAAACAGTTCTTGATAACATGTGAAAATGAATCATATGAACTGGTGTGGTAATATGCTAAAAATGTGTATACATTGGAGGTATCAAATAGGGATGATATTTTTTATAGGATAATTATATGTGTATGACAGCATTATTATAACTTATGAAAATAATACCCAATTATTAAAATATCAGTAATCATAAATCACAAAATGAGGTTTTTTCGTATAGAAATTCATAATTCATAAGTCTCTGACATCATCAATTATCATTCATGATCCATGAGTGCATATCATTAGTATAATAAATAAAATTTTGGAATGCATATAACTATATAAAATCATTTCATTGGTCAAGGTTCACTACAATGTCTATCATTATGGATTAGGATCAATCCCTATTCGATGATTTCCTTATTCAAGGATCACGATCAAGACTAAATTATTTGATAGAATCCCATAATAAAATAGATTCACTCCATAATAAATTAATTATTGTCTTATCAGATATCTAAATTCACCAAATGCATTAGTGATTTATATATTTCTTGAACCACATGTCGCATAATAAATTGTATATATGTATTACATAAGATCACAAAACATCTATTATTACTTAGGGTCATAACTCAAGGAAATGAAATTAATTTCAGGATAATTTAATCATATTATAACCAATGAAAATTAATCATGTTTCACTATAATTAATTCATTTAATCACAAAATAACCTATGAAAAATAATTTTGTATCATAAAGGATTCACCGTAAAATAATGAACCCATGGGAAAGATAGAGGTTTCATATAATCCTCTTTAAATATTTTTAATAATAAGGCATCTAGAGAAAGTAATGGGATTGTATCATAATATCATATATCCATTGAATCATAAAAATCATTCAAGAATGTTGAAATAGATAAAAATTACCATTAAAGTAACAGTAGAACCATTGTTAGAACATATGGTAAAAATACCCCATTACATTGGTAAAATTTGAAATGAAAATTTCAATAATATTTAGAAAATCAATTTCATTTAAAAAATTATAGTAATTTTTACGGTAATCTATGATAAAATAATGGACATCATAGTGGGAGAATCATTTAATACATTAAATGATAAAAGAGAACATTCCATTTTAAATTTTTCAATAGGTCTAACCAAATTCCTCAGAAATCATTTATTTAAAAATATTAATTATAAAAAAATTATTTAAATTAAATTCTGTTAAGAATAAACATTCTAGAAAATTTAATGTATATGTCAAATATTTTATAAACCAATTTTGAATATAATGGACATGGAAGAATAATTTTGTTGACCGAAGTGGAAATAAGGTCAACTTTTTTAAAAAAAAATATTAATGATCATTATTAGTAATAAAGTGAAGAAAATGGAACTAGTAAATAAAAATTTTAGGAATATCCCAAGGAGAAGATAATATTTTGGTTTAAATGCTATGATAAAAATAATTTCCCTCAATGGGGATTTTACATATACAATCCAAAAAAATAGAAATTGTATTTTAAACCCTTCCCCCATGTCCTTTACCGATTCATACATATTAAAATATAATATATATTAAATTTTATATTTATTATAAAAATATTCTAGAATAATATTATTACATAAAATAACATGTATCATCACTTTATACATTCAAATTGTCATTTTATAAACAATTTCTTTGTTAAAATGAATATTCTGATGAAAACTGGTTTGTTTTATGTGTATATTTTGATTCGATGGTTAATATACATGATCCTATGTCAAGATTTCATCATCTCAAAAATAGTAATCATGAAATAATTTTAATATTTATTCATTTTATAATTTTTTTTACTATTCATATAAATTGGTGATGAAAATTGATTTATAACACTTTGTGGAGATGATAGTATGCACTTACACATGAGTTGTGTCTTCACATTTTGTTAGTTCAAATTCAAAATTGATAAATAATAAATAAAATTTTAAAAAATAATTGTTAAATCAATTATATCATATATATTCATTAAATATACCCTTATTATCATTCATGTGACTATAAATTAAAAATGAATCACATCACGTTATGGAGGTGCACACTACTACAAAAATAGGCAAGGGAAGCGCTACCCTATAATCAGTACTAAAAAAAGAGCTGATAAAAGGGGACATTATGAGTGCTAAAAAAGCACAGATAAATGGGCCTCAATAAAAGTGCTAAAAAATAACTGATAAAGGCCCCCCTTTATCAGCGCTTTTTTTAGGGCTGATAAAGGGGACCCCTTTATCAACACTTTTCTTAAGAGTGCCAATAAAGGGGGATTTATTAGTGTTTTTTCCTACCGGTGATAAATTTTATATTTTAAAAAAAAATAATTCAAAAAAAATAATTGTTATATAAGTATACTTATATTTATATAAATATAATATATATTTTTTAAATTTGTTTTAGATACGTATAAAAAGACTATTACATTTAATATTTAAGAAATTTAGGGAAAATGGATTTGAGATATTTTAAAAAAAATTAATAATTAATAATTTGAATATTATTATCGATTGAAAATCATTCAATAATAATTTAATGACCCAAAAAATATAAAAAATTAATTAAATATCTATAATAAGTTGAAAATGTTAATCAAACATCAAACGGCCATAACTTTTGATTTGGGTGTCTGTTTGAGCCCTACATCATCTCAAATCGAAGCCTGTGATGAGCTCTATACGCTTGTGATTAAAGAAAAGCTTTTATCAAAATTTTCAATGACAAAAAGACCTAGAAGGGCTCAAAAATGAGTTTTTAGTCGGGATACCCCGATTTGTAACCATTCAAACAAGTATATCTTCTGATCTGGATGTCTGTTAGGCCTGTACCACATATCATATTGATGATTGTTTCATTTTATTCAATTTTATTGGTTGTGGAGTTGAAACGGGCTTTTGGATTATATGTTATGGTCGTTTTAACATTATATGGATTTTCAAATGCACACATATATGCATTTATTTGTAAATATATATGTGTGTGTCTGTGTGTCTGTGTGTCTGTGTGTTGTATATATGTATGTATTTATTTATTTATTTATTTATTTATAAACACATATAAATAACATATTTCATAAATTTATTTAAAACTAATATTTTAAGTATATATTAATATACAAATAAATATACGGATAAAAATTTACAACTACAAATATATATATTTATATATATTAATATATGAATAAATATATATACAAATATATGAATAAATATATTTATATTAATATGAATATATTTCAATATATGAATAAATATAACTATATATACAAAAATAAATAGATATATTGTTAAATAGAGAAAAAATGAGATGGCTTAGTGGTAAAGGTGCAGCCGCATAAGGGAGAAGTCGTGGGTTCGAGTTTGGGTGGAAGAAAAGGGGTGCTCAAGTGTGAGGATGTGTTGAAGGGGTAGTACATGGGAGACTTCCTAGTGCTGATAAAGGGGGGGGGGGTCAAATGTTGTTAAAATCTCTCCCCACATTATATATTTTGTTTTTGTTTTTATTTTTATTTTTTTGACTTTTATCAGCCATTTTCAGAGCGCTGATAAAAGGGACCCCCTTTATCTACACTGAGATTTACAATGCTTTTTAAGACCTCTTATGGACCGTTTTGAGCACTGATAAAGCCCATTTTTGTAGTGTGGTAGTCAACACAGACACATGAGTGATGTAATAGTGTTAGAAAATATGGGAAAGTAAGAAGGAAGATAAGATATTGTAATTCAATAAAAAGAATTATTTCATAAATAAAATATATAAATATTAAATCCCTATTAATAACTAACCTTGTATTGTGGAGATATAAAATTATTCATATTGTTATGTAGTGGTGGTAGTCCACACATGTGCACAAGTGATAATTTAATTTACAATTTTATGGAAAGGATGTGGCAAAGTTTTTTTCAATAAACATAATACTGATTAAACATATTATTTATATAGAATTAATTAATTTACAATGAATACAATATATTTATAGGCGACAAAATCTAAAATAAAATTGATAGTATTTGGTTAAGAGTTATACCTTTTCGTCGAGAAACATACTTTACCTTACTGCTTAAGCCTTGAAATGATGGTATCGTATTAATAATAGTTCCTATAGGATGTGGTTAGTAATTTAAGGTATTTATTTCAGTATTTCATGGAATATATATTAATCACATAAAGTGTAATAAAATGAGAGGAGGGTTTAATTTTATTAGTGAGTAAGATGACACCATTATACATTTTCAGAACATTAAAACTTATTATTATATTATTCATTAAAAATTCATCCAAATGACATATCATAAATGATAGGATGATATATGGACTACATGTCGTAAAAAATATATTTAAAAAAAGTTATTTGGAAATTTCTAACCATATCACATTCTTGAAAAAATGTTCAACCTACCATAACTTTTACTATGGTAACTCTCTTTTTATTACCATAGTTACTGTTAATAATGACAAAAAATGAATGTATCCCAATTAAAAAAAATTATATGATAATTCCAAAAATGGGTTCCATTTTATTGAATTCAATTTCTGTTATGGTAGAAATTAATTTTAAAACAAACCAAAAAAATGATATTAATCATTTTATAGAATAATATTCTTTTATGTATAAAAATGAATTACATAAAAATAAAGTTGATTTTTTTTAAAATGAAATATATTTGGAATATGTAAAATAAAAATATAATAAAATTTTATCGAAAATATAAAAAAAGAGTGACTTTTTAAATACATGGATGGAAAATAATTTTTTCACAAACAGTATTTTCTACTATTCACCCAAAAAATAACTTTTTCAAAAAATCACATCAATTCACCCAAAGTAAACACTGAAAGGATAATTTAAAAATGATATACATTTTCTTATATAATATTTCAAAAAAATTTAAATATAAATTATAATGCAAATAAATAAAAGTTAATTAAAATTCCTTTTTATGAAAAACTGTTTTTGAAGCATAGAATAACTTTACTAAAAAATGAGGACATATTTCTTGTATCTTAATCAATAAATTGTCCTTAAATAAAATTATTACATATATTTTAATAATTTGTTTATTCTAATTCATACATAAAAATTAATGGTTAGGATATAATCCCCAGATTTAAATAAAATAATTTAATAGTATATTATTGTTTATTTAAATTCAATGTTTCCAGAAAATAAACTCATCAATAAAATTAAATTTATTAAAAGAAAAATATATCATAAAATATCAATGTTATATAATATATTCCATATAATAATTATTCCCTTAAAATTACACCACTTTGACATAAAAAAAATAAGGATACTTCTTCCTCATCACAACCTCGTGTTCTCATATTGCTTCCTTAAATTTTTTCTTTCACTATTTAATTTGAACAAGGTGAGTGGTCTTATACTATATCACATTCACTATTTGATCCAAAATATTTTGACAAATCCTCATTTAAAATATTATGCTAAATTTTTAAAACCTATTATTTCAATACATTAGAAGGACCATATATGTACTTCCTATAGACAGATAATTGCAACACATTATAAAGGTGATAGATATTCGGTCCAAGATCCAAGAAATATGAAACTATCCAGATTCGATCAATAATTATAAAGAGGCCAATATATCAGCATCTCATCTTTGTCTTCATTGTAAATATCAACACCTTAATCAATGTATATATTTATAGGATATACCTTATCACAAAACATAAAATTATAGATCACACCAATTATTGTCAACACAAATTTTCTTGGGACTCTAAGCTTCCATGATGTGCCGCCGAATGACTCGAACAATATCAATCATTTACTCAACATCCACACATTAGATTAGATTTAATTCTATATATTCCTCATTGAAAATTGTAGTTTTACAGTTTATTCCATAAAAGGGATTTATTAGGAGCCTTTTAAATTCTGGGTGAATGTTTTTATTGTAATAAAACTCCACAAATTGTGGGTGTTGGCTCCAAAAACCTTTGAAGTCATTGGATAAATCTATCAATATATCCTCTATAGTTTACATGTTCTTCTTATAATATCGATTGTCTATGTAATATATGTAGTACTAATACTGAAATCTATATCAAGAACTCTCTTATGACTTCTCCAAAACATTGAGGAAAACCTCATATCCAAATAATATGAAATAGAATTTTGTAATATGTGAAATACTACCACATACATAATATATATCCTTAAATTTTATCAAGAAATAAATATTATCTTTGGGTAATGAAATGTTCTGATTTCATATGGTGATGGACTACAACCCAAATATAATTTTCTTCTTTTGATGTTTTTGAGAGTTATACAACAAAAACCATGGTTATTTTTCAATTTCTATTTTGATAGGGGTAATAGTAATATAATCCCCTAAGGATTATGTTTCTTGTCATTAAATTTCTAACAGTCTGAGATCCAATTTTGGTAATCTACAGTTTATCTCTTCTCTATGTTCCACCATAAATACTCTTTCAATTCTCAACACATATTTATAATTTTTTTATTAATATAAACTAATGAACTAGAAGGTTCTTATAATCAATATTTCTTCTAGTTTAGTACTTGTGTAAAACATACCATGTTTTCGAACCATATATTTTCATCACAATCATGATTGATCATAAAGTCATTTCTCACCATTTTCTATTATTCTAAATCCTCATACAATGCCTCTTTAATCATAACACAGACAGATGGTTGAAAATTCATATGATAATGGTATGATATATCTCAATTCCTCATGATTTCAAGATTCATATTTGGTAAATCCAATATTATTGTATCGATATCATTCATTATCATATAAAAACTAGAATTGCCTTTCAGATGCAGACCTTCACACACCTTATTCACAATCACAAGGTGGTGGTGGATTTTGTAGTCACTATCATTAATAAATTTCACCAATATCCTATAGCTTAAATTGAAATATTTATATGTTAATATATACACAATTATTTGATGACCAATATATATATCACATCATTCACCATAAATAAAATTAATCCGTATTTTAAATGAACATGTTTTTTATACTAGCATCAAATAATAAGTTGGATAATTTATTACATGCTAATTTATGATAGGTATAAGATATAACCATATTATTTTACATGATTATTATAGAGACCCTTGGGTTTCATAAAAATATATTATATCTTAGTATATTAATATTCATTACATTTCCTAGTGATTCACATAAGAATCAACTAGGTCTACTGACTTTTGAAATGTTAAATCATAAAACAATTGGTCATAAAATATATACATTATCCCACATTAAGTTATTCATAAATAAGAAACCTTATTAGAAGAATCATTCTAGCACCATTTCTCAAAATCATGGGAATGTAAAAAATAATTTTAGTGGGGGCAGATGATCAATAATGTAAAGAAATGGAGATATCAATGATCATATAATAAAAAAATAAACATAATGGTAAATGAACAAGAGAATAAAATTTGGAAATCATATGATGAATATCAAAGATATTAATCTTGTGTCATGGAAAAATCAAAGTATATTATAAGACATGAATAATAGTAAAATTGATGAACATAATCCATGAGAGAATAAACTTGGAATAAGACATGAAATTGTGACATACATATAAGTATATGAAATAATTTTCTTAATAGTCATGGGTCACTGTGAAGAACCTAATAGTGTATTTTGATCAAATCACAAACCATCATAGTAGTCAAGGGTCACTCCCAAGTCTAACACAGTGGATATAGTCCCCTATTGAATTAGTTTCAATCATTATTCTAGTCTGGTTTATCACATTATATATAAATATTTACACAATAAAATAGATAAGGGTATAAGAACCACCCATCACATAATTAAAATAACACACATGTGATCCACATGATCTTAAAGAATCATCAAATCATAACCATTTAATGAAATGAGTTTCATAAATATTTCACCATTTTATGACGTATATAAAATAAATGGGTTTCGAAACCATTTCATGAATTCATAACAGAATAACCTACATCAAATGAAAAGATTTCACAAGAATCTTATAATAATTATCATAACACCAATTTAATGATTATAAGTCTGGTATCATTTGATAATATCTCTAGTATATCATAATTAGAATCAGGTGTTGTGCTCATTGAATATTATAAATACAATTAAATGATCCTAGAAACCTCATTTATTAATATACCCATTTACACAATTTTTTAGAATAACAATAGTTCAGAAAAATTTACAAATGAACTTAATTGATAAATAAACTTTTAAATTTTTTTAGTAATATTCTAATAATTGAGATGTTGTGATGATGGGAAATTTTGTCCATTCCATACGTGTTAAAAGAAACCATTCCATTCACAATTTCCTAAAAAATTAAAAACGTTCCTCATTCGGATGATAAAAATTATATACCTTATAATATATTTCTGAAAAAATGGTTAAAATTTAAATTAAACTAACATTTTATATTACTAAAAAAATTCATGAGAAGCGTTTTAGTAAAAAATGAACTCATAACAGAATGGGTTTTCCCTCGAAGGGAGTTATAAAATCTGTTTTACTGAAATATGTTTTCTTGGTCTCTTTCATAAATTATGATTTGAAAATGAAAGAAAAATATTTATAAAAAAGAATAAAAAGAAGAGTATAGAATTATTGAGATTATTGAGAGATATATCATACGATTTCATCTCATTAATATTTATCATAAATAATCACAATAGGAAATGAAATTGTAGAATAAAACCATTACCTAGAGTAAACGATATTTTTAATGTAATCTAACCTATTTCATAATAAATTTTATACTATTATTTTTCTATAATTAAATCATAACCACATGTATAATATGATATATGGTAACTTTAAAACATTTTTATTCTCTTTTTATCAACCAATATTTTAACCCATCATCTCTATGTGTTAACTTTAATGTTTACCAAGATCATTTTAGTTCACTATTTCTTGTCCTTGTATATTTATCATAGTTCCATAATCTTCAATATGTCAATAACTATATAAATATCATATATATTCCTTATATATATATATATATATATTTATTTTCAGCGATATATAAAATTTAGTGATAAAAATTAATTACTCCATTCATGGAGAAAGTAGGATGTACAAACATGTGAACATTGTTTGCACATTTCAATAGATATAATGAAATAAAGTTAAGTAATAATAGATCATTATTGAATCATTATAATTATATATATATATATCATATCTAGTTGTTAAATCCATTCTTATTTCTATCCTGTTAATATTGCAATGAGAAAATTATGTTGCTTCGTGGAGGTGGTAGTCCACACATACACTTGAGTGACCTTATTTTTTTTAAAAGATTGCAAGGTATGAATGTATATGTGATATTATAATTATATAAGATTAATTATGTCATAAATATCATACATAAAAATTGAACATATCATAATCCTATAACATCTTGGATAAAATTACACTATTATCTTTCTTTTACCTCATATCATCCCCGAAACAATGAATATTTGATTGAGGATGGAGAGTCTCTATCAGGGAAATGATCTAATTTTTTGTGATTTATGTTTGTATGATTTAAATTATACTAAGGATGAATGTATCAATGGTTTTAGAGGGTGAAATATTGATTTAAGTTTAGATGGAAGATTTGTTTGTGGTCTTGCAAGTGGTTTATATTTGGAATTGTCTGTAAAGGTAATGTACAACATAAATCCCTTTTTATGATGTAAAAATAATTGGTTTCCAAAATATGTGAAAATTATTATGGAATAAAATTATTTACACCATAAATAATCAAATTAAACCTTAAATTCTTCAATCGATATTTTTAACCTAGGGAGATACATTTTAGGCATATCATCTAGGTGGGTTGTTTTTCACAATAAAATAATATATTATAATGTATCCCACAACACCACCATCCCCAATAGTTTATTTTTTATGTAATAGTCATTTATTTTGAAATTATATCAGTGCATCAAACTCTAGAACCCTATGCTTCATCTTGAATGTAGTGATAAATTCCTTACCTTCTTGGCATATTGGTTTGGTATTTGATCTCAAATGTTTTTCCTTGTTATTGATTTATCCTTATCAATAATTACATTAACTGATAGTAGTGTGATAACATGTTTTATGATTCAATTGTGGTTTTATTTTTATGATTTTTTCTCTAACATTCCCTTATTTACCTCATTCTTCATTATTATTAATTACTATTTCCAATTACAGGTGTTGATTTGATAGATGATTAATGGTAGGTGGCATCATAAGCCTTTACCCTAGAAATCAATCTGTACATTATTTTTTTTTACTTTTAAATTATATTTTAAATGATTAAAACCCCATATTTGAGATGATTTTTTCCTTATAGTGAAAATGGAATGAAAATTGTGAAAACCCCCCCAAATTCAATGGAATTGATATTATTTGGTGGATTTGATAAAATTTGATATCAAGACATGAGAATTTATTTATTAAAATTATTTAATGTTGAACATTGATATAAATGGATTAAAATGAATTATTATTCCAAAGGGAATGAATTTATGAAAACCTATGATTTGGTTTTGAAATTAGTAAGGCATGATCAAAACATAAATTGGCAAATTTTATATTGATTTTACATGAAATGATTTATTTTCCCCTGAATAATAGATTAATTGATTGAAGAACATGTGATAATAAGTAGTTAGTGGATAATTATAATAATAATTATAGGATCTAACAACCTAAAAATTTATTGAGGACAAAAATACTAATTTAAACTTATTTTGGAATGATTGGACTAATGGAGAGTTGATTCCCAATGGCCTATGATAGGGGATGTGTTCTTTCTATGAGTAGAGATAATTGGTTGTAGTTTTTTGAGGATCATATTTATATAAAATAATGTAACAAAAATCCTAGAACATTATTCTAGTGTATGCCTGCTTTTAGGATTTAATGTAAATGATTCTTGAATTTTTTTTAACATTCCAAATAATGTATATAAAAGTTTTATATAAAATATTTGTTTTAAGATTGTTCTAATATATATTCAATCATTTTTATTATAAAGGAATGTTTTGTTGAAAAATTATAAATTCCATTGATTTTCTTTATAAAAATTAAATAATTAATTATTTTTTATTATGTTATTTCTTATGGAACACTTGGTGATACCCTACAGAGCTATTTACCTCACACCATACCTTTTTCATTCAAAAACTTTATATTACATTATTCCAATTCCAATTAAATAAAATCACCCATTTTTAAGAGGTGGGTGTATATCATTCAATGGACCATGACTGATGGAGGTAACTATTAGAGATGTGATACTCTAATTACATGGGTTTAAAGAGATTTTCCTTGATAGATGGGGAAATTTTAATGATTTATTGTTTAGTTATTTTTTGGTAGTTTCTCATAGAGGTATGTTGAGAATTATGACTTGTTTTTTTATCTTCATATTCCATGTGGGAAAAAATTTCCCTCTTTATCTTGAACTGATTCTAAGTGCCTTTCAAAAACCCATATGGATCAATAATTCCATTCAAAAAAATATATGACCATATCAGGTATCATTATACCATGTCATCTAGGTTGGTTTGTGATAGAGTTGTATTAGAAGAAGGTCATTCATATTCCCTTTTTTTTTGTATGCATATTTGGTTTCCCTAGCAGATAAGAGGTAGTATTGATGGGATAAAATATGTGGTTGAGAGAATTTTCTTTCATGTCTCTCATCATAACGATCCTTAAGTCACCATAGCTATTTGGGCATAGTGACTTTGATGATTAATTTGATCTAATTTCAAGATGTTTCTCAATTTTTGTATGATTATATTTAAATCCACATCCTAATTTTCTATTTTTGTAAATATTCTTCTTATAACTCTTTTTTTTGTTATTGATATTTCTTTCCTTATTGATTGTTTTAGTTTATTCTTTAGATTTTTTGTATAATCATACCTTTGGGGAGATTTTTCATTAGGATGAAAGAGGAAGAATCTCATGAACCACAATAGTTGAATCCTCTATTATATAATAATTTTTTGAGGTAGTGGTGTGAAATCTCCATGATCAGAAAGAAGTATCCCCCAATACATTTTTTGGATATGGTAGTGGAACCTCAATGGTATAAATCTAGATATCATTTTTAAGAGTTTCATTATCAGAAAAAACCACCATTTCGTGTTTCTAATGATTCCCTAGAGGCTGGGGTTTGGATAAAAAGGATTGATGTTATTTTTTAGTACTTAGAAATTACAGATTCGTTTAATGTAAAATATGATACCTTCAAACAATAGGGTCTTATAAGGAGAATGTGTGATTCAATAGTGATGGTGAAGAAGCATGATGTCTTAGAGTGGAAAGACTAAAGAGTTATTTTCTCTGATAATATCTATATAGATTTTATGCTCTTGGAAATATTTATATGGTTTATTATCCTTCATTAGGTTGACAAGACTATAAAACATTATGCAAACCATTTCTTTGTGCTTCTTTAGTTTACTCATGAGGTGGTGAAGAATTAGAATATGTGGGATATTTTTTTATATGGGTATTTAATCTAATATCTTATGTTATGTTTGTTAGGAAAAACCTTCACATTATATGTTGGTATTCTAGGTGTAGAGTTAATGGCGGAGATTGACCTGGCTGATAATTCAAGGTTGATGTGAATTATGATTTCCCCCTATTATTGTTCAGATATTTCCGTTAATGGATAGAGAAAGTGTGATGAGTCACTTTCCCATTCAAGATAGTTGAAATCAAATAGAACCCCTGTAGTGCATGATATAGGAACCCTTACTTTCATCCAAAGTATAAATGTTAGGCATTTGAAATGGGTTTGTAGAGATGTACCATAGATCTGTTGTTTTTATTATTACTCAGAACACCTATAAATGTTCTTCCATATATTTTCTTTTTGTCATAGTGGTATGGGATCATCAACAATAGAATATAATCTGGTGAAATAGTATTCATCATGAACTAATGGGTTCAGTCCATAGGATTTTGGATTTAAGAATATTTATATAGTGTAGAAGTGTGGAGAGGAAGATGATTCAGGTTTCATGAGTTATAGAAGTCCTATCACTATAGATTAATCTTTTGATACCACTTTAATTGAAAATTTTTTCATCTCACTGGTTTAAATAAAACAATGTTGTGAATTTTCTAAATCATGTTAGAATTCTTTTATCTTATGTGATTGATTTTACTACACCCATATGATTGAAGAGAGATAATGGTATTTTTTGTCCAATATACATTCTCTATTTATTAAAGATTGATCTTACCTAAAATTTAAGGTTTTTACATGATTCGTCTTACCATAATTATAATGAGGGATTATATGATTTCCCAAAATTCAGGGATTGACTGTTACCTATGAAATATAATGCATATTATGCTCAATGGGTTATTTCTTATCTTTCATGGATAATGGGACCTAGGGTTGAGTACAGTTGGACCTTATTTTCCTTTTTTTGAATTGTAAAATTTGTTTCATTTAACAAGGTGTGATATTCTTTTAGTGATGATATCCCCTTGTCATTAAATTTACCTATATTATCAATTATTATTTCAATGTCATGTCACTGGTAAGTGATGTGTTTTTTTCTATTGATTTATTACCTAGATATAGTAAATTTGTATTACCTATTACCAGAAAGAACCAATTATGTTGAAAGAATTGAAATATTAGTTGGGTGAACATATTTGTAAATTTTTCATACACCACAGTGTGTCACCATGGGAGTCACCTACTTTAATTACTATTAATTTTGATAGAACTTTTCCCAATGTATTTATTATCAGAAACAAAATTGAGACCTGATAAATAAAATTTTTCAATTTTCTTATATTAATGATGTGTTTGAATAGTTGAAATGGGAATTGTGGTTCTACAATATTGATATTTGGTGTGGATATCTCTAGACAATAATAAAATAGTCTAACTTTCATAAACTGCATTTAGTCATTGTTATGGGCATGATGAGTATCTTGATATGAAATTTTCTTTAACTAATTATCCTACAGTTTTTATAGATATGATTTACATGATATTCCATTATTATATTGACTAGTCAATGAAGGTATATATTGATCAAATCCTATATTACTCTCATACCAAGGAGTACGATGTTTATAATTTGAGAGATGTTATAGAGATCTTCAGAAATCACTAACTTCACGTGAATATATAGAAATTTTGTTTCGTGGCTTGAGAAGTGAAATTCTTGGGTAACAAGGTCTTAGAAGATAGTATCTTAGTCTATACTGAGAAAGTTATATCTAATATTTCATTGGGAAAATAATTAAATTTTTTCATTATATGATGATTCTTAGGCTTCATGGAATATTACCATAGGCCTATTAGGTATTTCTAATAGTTTTTATCTCTTATGACTACTCTCACATATAATGTAGTGAAGTTCATTTCGGATGAAATTTTTTACTATTCTTCTATTAGGAGCAAATGTCTATTAACATCTATGTCAGTGTTGAACCTTCCCATGTCCGGATAAGAATATGTGTTATTTTTTGACACATCAGGTTCGTGATTGGATTATTTCATTATACATGCGGATCATGTTGTGGCCTATGGTTCTAAGAATCCTAGGAAACATGAGAAGATTTATCTGATCCATGATCTTGAAATCACCATTATTATTCATGATCTTATTATTTGGTGGAATTATCTATTCGGAGACAGGTTTACTATTTATTTTGATGATAAAATATTGAGTTTTAAATTTTCCCAAAACAAGATGAACCTCTAATAGAGGTGAGATTTACAGTACATAGAGTCTTTTTTCTGTATTTTCTACACCCCATGAAATTAGAATGTAATCAATACTTATTTGAGAAGGAAAATTCTGACCCATACTATGAAAGAATGATTATAATACAGGAATTTGATGGATCTATTAGTTCAGTTTCATTTTGCTGTTTGGGAGATTGATAATGATGTTTTCTTATAGAGAATTACTTTAATTACCTCTAATATAAATCCAATTCCTTGATAAAATCAGTTTTATGATGAATTCCGTGGAATTAGAGACTCTCATTTTGGTGTGGAGACCATCGTCGATTATATTTTCTCTATTTTGGGTGACCTATATTTTCAGAACAAGTAGTTTTTTAATTATCCCGTGAGAAATGATGTGGTTGATGATTACTATAATTCCAAACTATTGGGGTACCAAAGAATAAATATTTTTTAATGATATGAGATGATTATTTTGATGGCATGATGCGTGACAAAACAACACTGACTTTATTTCTCATTATTATTGTAACAACCCTAACCTGAGTAGCCAAAATTTGTCAAGTATTTTTTTACAATGACCTGGATACTAGAGAAAAATTCCCTAAGGATTTATTAGTTTATTATTCATGAAGACCTATATGTGTAGATGATTTTTTATTAAATTTTTAATTAAAAATAGAACATAATAATGGGAAATTAATTATTTCCTTAACCCTTATTCCAGGAATTCATCTTCAAAAATTAAGGAAGGAAAAAAAAAATAAAAGGGTGAGATCAAATTCTCAGTAATAATTACATTAAAATTAATCCTGAATCAATAATTAGTGAAGTATAATAAATAAGGAAAAATAAATGTTGAATGTTAAATAACTGGAACATTATTGAAAATCAATAAACTGATAATGAAAATTCATCCATAGTCTTTATCACATTGAAAATACTTTAGATAATAATAAATAAATTCTCAATATAGTAAATTAATAATTAATAGACATCATGTATCTAGAATATGAGCCACTATACCATCATGAAATATCACAATATGGTTTATGTATATGGATACAAACACATCTGACTCTACTAGGAATCAAACATGAAGGGTTTATCAACAACTAATTTCATCTCATGAGACTACAGATGCATAAAGGTTCTTGCATTAACTGGTCCCCAACCCATAGTGCTTCACTAAAAATTTCCCCAACCCATGTCATAGCTATAAAAATAATTCATTATATATTGATTTAAAAACAAATGTTCCTTATCATCATGTTTCTGTATTAAATAAAAGATAATGAATTATCAATATTTATCAGTTAATCAAACAACTATCATGGTAGAAACCATATTTAAAAATGGTATATGGATTATAAAATTACAATCACTATGAAATAATGGATTCAAATTGTGAAATTGTAATATATTAGGATAAATTATTTCCAACTGAGGTGAAAACATGTAAAAAGATTGTTTAAGAAACATTAAAATTGTCCACTTTAATATAGTTTATGGGAAAATATTAAAGATTAATTAAATAGGAAAATTATACTATTTTTTCATAAAATAATAAATGATCTAATATAGTTTTTTATTTATAAAATATGTGATTTTTAAAAATAAAATTGTATTAAAATAGATTTTGGAGTGTAATTGAAAATGTGTTTGAATTTGGGAATCATCCTTTATTTGTGTTTTCTTATAATGTTGAATTGAGATGGGAACCATTTAAAACAAATAGTTCCCATAAAATAAAAATGGATTGATCTAGATATATATGATTGATACATTTAAAAATAAATTAGGTGAAATATATAAAATTAAGAAAAATTACATTGGGGTAAATAGAAAGAATGTGTATCCTAATTGTATGTTAGATGGCTTGGAGATATCCCTTACAACATTGTAATAAATCAAATCGTATGACCCATTAAATTAATAATCATGAAATGAAACATTAAATACCATAAGGATAAATTGATTCATGAAATGATATATCAAAGTGGAAGAATATATACAGCACATATAATGAATAAGTGGTGAATAAGGCATGTATCACATAAATTAAAGTGTTATGATAAACCCCTTACAATAATTTTACCATATGAGTGAGATAAATCAAGGAAATAACTATCTTTGAAAATTGTAAATCCAAAAAATAATATTGTAAATATATTAAAAAACAATAATATTTCATTCCAATCATATTTTTGTAATAAAATATCAAATCAAATCGATGTTTTACCCACTAAATAAAAATTGACGAAATAAATACCTTACCTTATCTATCAATAAATTATGTGCTTATATTTAATGTCATTAATTATCAAAATAGATTCTATATTTAAATAAATAACAAATTACATATATTTTATTAATTTTAATTTTACTATGTTCATGTATGGTCTTTTTGATGAGTTATAAGATTCAATTTCGTCATTCTGGGAGTTTTTATTTTCTTAGTATTCCTGATCGGGTCGCATGTGTACAAGTATAGAAGTTCATGTAAAATGAGAATAATTTCCTATAATTGAAAATATATTTATGTAATAAATATATATAAATTTAAATTTTTTTATATATTATTTTATATATGTAATGAAGATTATTCATTAGATAAAACATTAATTAAAATTATTTAATTTATTTTTGTATTTTTTATGAAAAGCAAGAAACTTATCATTTTATTTAATATCTTGTTTACATATTTTATATATAATATTATATAAGTTATAATATTTATAACAAAATATTATTTTACAATTATAATTGTTTTATGTATAGCCTTGAATGTGTCAATGGAAAAAAATAAAATTCATTATCCATGGTGGTGATCAGTCAACACATTACGAATGATGTTTACATTTTTAGAATAATAGGAATAGGAGAAGGGGTGTTATGATCCATATTACAATAAAATACTAAAATTAAATTATATATAATATACTATAGGTATCATGAATTTTTTAAGAGAGGAGGTAATGAGAGGATAAGAAAATAATAGTAATTAAAAGAAATTAAAAGAGAACGAATGTGGATTTTACCTGTTGAATTCCATCTCATTGATAAGGTCCTTAAGTAACTTGGGTTTGGTAATTCATTTACAACAGAATCTCATGTAAATGTGGAATACAATTGGGATGATACTTTTTAATAAATTATAAATTTTTTATGTCTTAGAAGATTTGAGGATAAGAGGCGGTGAGGCGTGGTATTTATAAGGGGAGTAGAGGTGTGTTTTTTATTATTTTATTCCATTGTATGTTATTTTGATCAAAACTATCAATAGTTATGGTACTTATGATTAAATATAGTAACTAATGCATGTTAGGTTATACCAATGGGTTTTTACCTCATTCATACATCATCTATGACTTAATAATTCAGGTAATTTTTTAATACCTCAAATTATAATATTTCACTATTAACCGAAAATTCAACTATTTCAGAAAAACAGAAAAATTCAACCTCACCCCAATTAGATTTTTATATTTTAAAAATTTAATCAATTTATCAAAAAAAATTTTATAATGATTATGTATTTAAATTTTAATTGAATAATTTATTTATTTGAAAAATATAGATTTTAAAATCATAACCGATTTTATTACACTTCGAAAAAGTAATTAATGACTCAAAAAATTATCTTATATTCATAAGAAAAATGTAACGCCCCGACCCCAAAATCCCATGTCCAGTGCATTATATTAATAAATTTTATGGATTATAATGAATCATGTCATAATGGACTAAATAGTTTTGTTGTATTGGAAAACCTGATACATACATAGGTTCAATATTACATATTCAAAAGAAATGCAACAAATAAGTTTTATTGAGAACAACCACTACTCTAAGATTATCCCAAATGGTCATTCATAATAAACATCTTCATGTCTTGAGAAAATGATACATAATAAAGGGGTGAGATTAGATTCTTAGTAAAGGTATGTAATACAACATAAGATATCATAAACATAAACATTAGGCCTGGTGACGAACTAAAAGCACATGATTTTAAAAATAAACATGAACATTATATGGCAGGAATATGAGCTAGGTAAATATTTATATAATAAAACATAATACTGGGTATTCTACTAGTCTAAAAATGACATGAACATTCAATTACTAGTTTCATAATTAGGGAATGAAAAATGGGGGACATTATAACAATAATATTGAGGCCTCGTTCCAAGACCATTTATATCCATTTTGTCAAGGCCTTGGGCCAAGACCATTTTTTGTCTCATGATACCTACTGATGCATCGAGGGGAAAAAAGGGCCCTACCCATCACTTATTAAATCCAATTAGTTCCTAATATTAATGGGGTGAACATAATAATATATAAATTTATATTGAAACTGTCATATGAAATGGAAATAACTTTACCCAATCATTAAACATAAAAAATAACCATTTAGGGTAATGTGGTGAATGGTATTTATGATAGAAAATCCATAGTCAAACTAAAAAACCCCTCAAAAAAATATTTTAGATTAAATCATAATATATAAAACTCAATGAATTATAATATTCCACAAGGATGTAGACTTAAAAATAAGGTAATTTTATATGACACCATTTAAAATTTCAGGAGTAAAAAATCCTTAAAGATTACAAAGTGTCCCATAACACCTTGAAACAATCAAATAAAAATCACTTATAATATTATGATAACAAGGAGACTATTTATATGATATACTTTAAGGTTTTACATACACCACATGCATGGAAGAAGTGGTGAACAATATGGAATCCTGACTTTTTATAGCATAACTTTTCATTACATTTTACAAAATCGAGGATCATTTAGGTTTAGTGTCTTGGAAACCAGGAACGTAATACATGACAATAACAAAAACTTTCTTCTTAAACACTTTAAAGGCTTCTTCATTTTTTCATCATATGTTTATTACATCATCTCATAACCTGGGAGTATACATCAATAGAAAGGGTGATAAGAAGGCCCAGTAAGGGAAACATTTTACATTTGAACTTGAGATACCTCAATAGTCATGGAAATTAACTTTAAGGCATGATAAAGATATCATGAGGCATATCATAATAAAAATAACGTGTTTCATAACTTAAAGATGTGGATACAACATTTTACATAGAAAATCATTTCCGTTTCACCAAGGTCCACCCCAAGGTGTCATTAAAATTTACCAAGGTTATTCACCAAGGTATTGGTAAAAATGGCCATCTCTAGAGATTAATTCTTTACCCAATGAATTAGAGTGATATCAGGGAGCACCCTTAAATTTGTCTTTATTATAATGTGATCCACATATATCATCACCAATAATTTCATAAACAAACCATATAGAAAAAGAGAAATGGGTTTCATTTCATAGTCATCACATTTTAAAAACTACTTTAAAGACGTGATCTTTATGTCACTTTAAACCCAAGGAAAAAGGAAAGCAGGTTTCATGTATGTAAGTACCATAATTAAAATAGAACATTTTGATATATATGTGAATAACCATATATAAGAATGAGATTTGGGTATTCTCTTAATAAAATAAATTAATTTTAGAAAAAGTGAGAAACATTTTGAGATGAAAATTCTTCACATAACGGCTATGTTATAGGGTTTTAGAAAATATTGAAAAGAAAGGGGACATGGGTCACCCACTCATAAATGATCCATAAAACAGTATAGGAACATAATATAAAGGATATTATAACATGGTAATGAAATTTTAATGACATACCATATGAAATGAAAAACATGGAAGGAAAACAAATATAAGATTTCACTTATGAAAATTCGGCAGACTAACGGCGTCACATAAAACATAAAAAAATTGATGAGATCAAATAGGGTCTCTGATCATATTAACATAAAAGTTCAGTATGATATACATAGAGATAATACCCCAACATAATAAAAAAGAACATGAAAGACTCGACCTGAAAATAGATCTTGAAAACATGAAGGGTGAAAAAATCCTTTCAAAATTCGGTAGCCTAACGGCACCACTTAAAAATTCTTAAAATGAATTGATTAGAGAAAAGGGGGTATCTAATAATATGAACATGAAAAGGACAGTAGTATTAATAAAAAATAACATCCCCAACATAATAACATGGGGCATAAAATAAATGACATAAAAGAGAATACATGGAAAGAAAGAGAGAGGTAAGATCCCTTACCTTAAAACGTAACTCTTAAAACTTGAAGGTTGGGACCATTAGGAGATTGAGGCACCTTTAGAGGACTCCTTGGGAGTTAATGAGAACATATCTTCGTTGGCGGGAGTTGGGAGTGAATAATAAAGGAGCAAAGGGTGGGTATTTATGAGGAATGGGAGGTGGTACTTTAATAATTTCAAGGGACACCTCACTAGTGGTTTTGGAAAAACCATGGCCTTGCCCATGGTATTTGCCCATGGTTTTGGCCACATGGGACCCCTCATAAAATATTTCATCCCCTTTAGTCGACCATCCCTTAAAATATCTCATGACATTATCATGACACAGTCATGATGTCATTAAACATACTAAAACCCTAAAACTATATTTTTTAATATTCAATAGAAACCAACTTTTTTAGAAAACTCCCAAAAAATTATCTTAACATAATATCAATGCTCTGAATTAAAAAATAGACTCCATTTTATTAAAATAATTTTATAAATATTTTGAATTTAATTTTTAAATAAAAACACAATTCAACAAAAATTCATTTTTTCCAGAAAAAAACCCAAAAATTACCTTATCATAATATCGATTCTATGAATTCAATAATAAATTCCATTTTATAAAAATAATATTTTTAATATTTTTAATTTAATTTTAAAATAAAGAAACACTATTCACACAAAAAAACTAATACTTGACTAATAATTAATGAAACAGTTATTTACCTATTTTATTGAATCACACTACTTAATCAAGGTTCTTAATTTATATCAATACTTTATTTAAGTGAGATTACTAATCCATTTGGTCACATTACTAATCCTAATCGTAAAATCACTATTCATAATTTAATATTAGTCAAAAATTAAGTTGATCTTATTTGATTCTAAATTTCTCACTGAAAACATTCGTGGAATACAATTTTTTGAAAATCATTACACATCATTATTTATTTAAGGTTTACATTAATATTTTAAAATATTATTTTTTCGAAATAAATCAATAAAATACATCATATATTCATTCGAACATTTGAAAACTCACAAACATCACCATAAGAAGAAAACACAATTTTATTTATAACAAAGTATTACACAACATAGCTATGGTCTTGTAACATATATCCTTATCACACCAGGATAGGATCTATGTGTAAGGTGTGCTATGGTAAGAGAATCTAAGGGTGGCTCGCCCAACATTGCCCAAGTGGTGATTTCTATCACCTTGAACTTCTCACGATGGCAATTCCGCTCTATCTTCACATGATGAAGTTTGGCTTGCGTTTCATCCAGAGAAAAGCCCAGTGGTGCTACCTCCTTCCAAAGTTCTGTTAGATGGTCTTCAATTGGCCCAAGAATCCTAAATGAGGCCATCGAATCTCATTTCTATATTAATTAACCAATATCACTTGTATTTAGAGACAATAATGGCAACATTTTGTTTCCAATGGTTATATTGACCAATGGTCATATAACAGACGAAACCCATTGGTCTTATTTTAATTATACTAAAGATATCAAATAAAACAGTTTCGTTGAGAATAAAAATAAAATAACACATAAAATTAGTAATCAAGATTTATTCAAAATTTTGTGTCATTACATTCTTCCCACCATAAGAAATTGTGTTCTCGCAATTTTTAAAAATGGGCATGGAAATTTCATTGAATGTCCCACATCAGAAAAAGAGTTAGTAAAACTATTACTTTAAAAGAAAGAATGGGAAGAACAAAGGTAATCCGAGTTAACATATACTAGGATTCGATGTAGGGAAACATGGATATGGAAGAGAAAACAAAGGGTCATATTCTAATAGAGAGTGGTTGGAAGCATTATTAGGAAAAAGTTAACTTCTAGAAAATCACAAACTTTTGATGGGTTAGACAGTATTTGATTTCCTAGTAGGAAACGTTAACAGAAAACATTTTTGTTTTATGTTCCTTTTCCTAATTTTGAGGAATTCATTTACTGAATAGAATAAAAACAAAAGGAAATATACCAACCTTCAAGTATAGTTTAATCCTTTAATACGATTCTACCAAAACTAATCTTGTCTCCAAATGATGAGAATTGAAAAACACTTTGTCTCATAAAAAGCATAATCATCTTCTAGAAAATCATATAATCCACAAAATATTAACTATCTATTTCTTCTTTCTTTAAACATTACCCCAAAAACAGAAAGGGTAAGATAAAACAACTCTTCAAAAAGAAATATCACCATAGGATGGGAAACTACTTTTAAATCTTTAAAATTCCATGGTACTACCAAATGTTCATCCTTGACCATTCCATAAATAACTATCCTTAAAATTCCTCAAAATAAACCAAACTATGATTGAAACCCAAATATAAGAATGATTTCATAACATAGTCTTCCAAGAAAAACTTTATCATTCATCTCCAAACAACATCAACCACTCTTATCATCTTATAGAAAAAGTAACTATCCTAATCACATTTTCCCCATCATAGGTTAATCATTTCCAAAAGTAACCAAAATTTTAATATGTTCTCCCTGAATTCATCGATTCTTCAAAATATAATGCAACTTGTACTACTCATAGAAAATACCGTAGTAATCTATTTACCTTGATCATATAGGGTTCCCAAATTAGTGAACATCTTCAAAAAATATTAATCATCATTTAACCCCCTAATCATTTTTTTTCAAGAAGAACAGCTTCACAACATCAACATGTGATACATAATAATATATGTTTTTATTAATAATACAAAACTATACGAGGTAGTGACTCAATGTTCTTAAAAAACATTAAAGATATGTGTATAGAGCCCGAACTAAAACACCACATGACATAGACAATTATTGAGAAGATATTACATGTACTTTAGTCATCATGATCCCTCTCAGCATAGGACTTTCATTATTCCCTTTTCCATGAATATTGTTTATTCTCATCATACTTCTCATCCCTTCCAATAGAAAATTACCTTGGATAATGTCCAAATTCTCCATATTTACGACATTGAATATTATTAGGTAAATTAGATCGAACCTTATCTCTATTCATCACATTATCCAATTTTTTAAAGCAATTGGATACTTTATTCCATATCACCCCAAACTAAAAACATCTCCCGGTTCCTTTGTGACACTCTCCTTGGTGCTTATTTCAATACTTTTTTCACAAAGGAAATTGGGTCTTCTTTCCCTTACCAACTTTATCATATAAACATCCTTGAGACTTCGTCTTCTTCTTCCTTGATGAATTCGGGCATTCAACTAGGTACCATTTATAAATTGTGATTTTTGATAGCTGGTTTGGCATAATCAAAATATGTTAAAATTGATCTCTCATAATCTCTATCATATTAATAGGGAAATCATCACATTTCCAATCACATTGGTTGTTGGGACATGTTCTTCCATTTACCGCCATTAACTAAGAAAAGAAAGTATAATTTGGGGGCTTAAATACTTATCCAAAAAGAATGAAAAGGAAACAGAAAGCATAGAAGGATAAACTTGTAGAAGAATAGTATACCTTAACTTGTTACCCCCTTGGTTCCAATCTTGGTTATCCATGATTATATATTCTTATGTGAATCTTTATTTAATTTTAACTTTGTCCCTTTAATAATGGTTCATACAAAGCTTATGAATTTACAAAATCATATCCCCCGGGAGTGTCAAACCAAGAGTGCTGCAAGGCCGGTTGTCATGCACCAACTTACCCCAGGTCAAGCCCGAAACACCTTGTCAGAGTTTTCACTCCTATGAAAATCTGTTCCAGAGCCACCTCTACTTGTTTGTATCTAGATATGGATTTATTTGTTTGGAACCCACTTACTCAATACTGACCAAAATTCCAGGAAGATTTCCTATATTTAATCTTTTCTATTGGGTTATTCCTAAAGTAATTATATACTAATTTCCCAAATAACTAAACCATCCTTTGATACCAACTATGGCATCCCTCCTTTTTATAACATAATTTTTCATTACATTTTACAAAACTGAGGATCTTTTAGGATTAGTGTCTTGGAAACCAAGAACTTAATACATTACAACAAAAAAAACATTCTTCTTAAACAGTTGAAAGGGTTCTTCATTTGTTCATCCTAAGTTCATTAAAACATCTCATAACCTAGGAGCATACATCCAAGGAAAGGGTGAGCAGAAGACTCAGTAAGGGAAACATTTTACATGTGAACTTGATATACCTCAAAAGTCATGAAAAATAACATTAAGGAATGAGAAAGAGATCATGAGGAATATCATAATAAAAATAATGTGTTTCATAACATGAAGATGTGGCTACAACATTTTACATTGATAGTCATTTCTGTTTCACCAATGTCCATCCCTAAGGTTTCATTAAAAATTACCATGGTTATTCACCAAGCTATCTTTAAAAATGGTCATCTCTAAAGATTAAGTCTTTACCCAATGCATTGGAGCGCTCTCAGGGAGAACACTTAAATTTTTCTTTATTATCATGTTATACACATATATCATCATAAATAATTTTATAAACAAACCATACAGCATAAATGAAATGGGTTTCATTTCATAGTCATCACATTTTAAAAATTGCTTTAATGGAGGGATCTTTATGTCACTTTAAACCCACGGAAAAAGGAAATCAGGTCTCATGTATGTAAGTCCCAGAATTAAAATATAGCATTTTTATTTATATTTGAATACCCATATATAATACAGAGCTTTGGGTATTCACTAAATAAAATAAAATAATTTGAAAAAAAGAGAGAGACATTTTGAGACGAAAATTCAGCATCATGACAGCTATGTTATAGGGTTTTAGAAAATATTGAAAAGAAATGGGACATGGTTCACCCACTCATAAATGATCAATAAAAAAGTATAATTACATAATAAAAAGGATATAATAACATGGTAATTAAATTTTAAATACATGCCATATGAAATGAAAAACATGGAAGGAAAACAAAAATAAGATTTCTCTTATGAAAATTCGGCAGCCTCACGGCATCACTTAAAACTTAAAGAAATTAATCGATGAGATCAGATAGGGTCTCTAATCATATGAACATAAAAGTTAAGTATGATAGATATAGATATCATACCCCAAAATAATAAAAAGTAACATTAAAGACTTGACATGAAAATAGATCATGAAATCGAGAAGGGTGAAAGAATCCCTTAAAAATTCAATAGCCTATTGACGCCACCTAAACATTCATAAAATGAATTGATGAGAGAAAACGGGGGTATCTAATCATATTAACATGAAAAGGAATGTAGGATGAATATAAAAGAACAACCCCAACATAAGAACATGGATCATAAAATAAATGACATAGAAGAGAGTACTTGAAAAGAAAGAGAGAGGTAGGATCCCTTATCTTAAAATGTAACTCTTAAAACTCGAAGGTTGGGACCTTGAGGGGCTTGAGGCACATTGGGAGGACTCTTTGGGAGTTAGTGGGACTAGAGCTTCATTGGGGGGGATTTAGGAGTGAAAACTAAAGGAGGAAAGGGTGGGTATTTATAGGGAAAGGGTGGTGATACTTTAATAATTTCAAGGGACACCTCACTAGTGGTTTTTTGCAAAACCATGGCCTTTCCCATGGTATTTTCCAATGGTTTTGGCCACATAGGACCCCCCATAAAATAGTTCATCCCCTTTAGTCGACAATCCCTTAAAATATCTCATGACATCATCATGACACAGTTATGATGTCATTAAACATACCGAAACCCTAGAACTATATTTTTACTATTCACGGAAAATTCAACATTTTCAGAAAACTCCCAAAAATTAATATTAACATAATATCAATGTTCTGAATTCAACAATAAACTCCATTTTATAAAAATAATTTTCTGAATATTTTAAATTTAATTTTTAAATAAAAACACTTTTCAACGAAAATTGATTTTTTTCAGAAAAAACCCAAAAATTACCTTAACATAATATCGATGCTATAAATTCAAAAATAAACTCCATTTAAAAAAATTATTTTTAAATGTTTTTAATTTATTTTTTAATTAAAAAACTATTCACCCGAAAAAACTAATACTTGAATAATAAATAAAAAAATAGTTATTTACCTATTTTATTGAATCACACAAATTAATCAAGGTTCCTAAATTATATTAATACTTTCTTCATGTGAGCTTACTAATCCATTGGGTCACATTACTAATCCTAAGCACAAAATCACTATTCATAATTTACTATGCATCAAAAATTAAGTTGATCTTATTAGACTCTAAATTTCTTACTGAACACATTTGCAGAAGACCATTTTTTGAAAATCATTACAAATCATTAATTATTTAAGGTTAACAAAAATATTTTAAAATATCTTTTTTTCAAGATACATTAATAAAAGAAATCCTATATTCATTCGAACATTTTGTAAACTCACAAACTTCCCCATATGAAGAAAACATGATTTTATTTATAACAAAGGATTACACAACATAGTTATGGTCTCGTTACATATCCCCTTATCACACCAGCATAGGAACTAAGTGTAAGGTGTGCTATGGTGAGAGAATCCGAGGGTGGATCAGCCACATTGCCTGAGTGGTGATTTCTATGAGCTCGAACTTCTCGCGAAGGCGATTCCGTTCTAGCTTCACATGATGAAGTTCGGCTTGGGTTTGGTCCAGAGCAAAGCCCAGTGGTGCTACCTCCTTCCCAAGTTCAGTTAGAGGGTCTTCGATTGGCCTGAGACTACTGGATGAGGCCATCAAATCTTATTTATATATTAATTAACCAAGATCACTTGTATTTAGAGACAATAATCACAACATTTTTTTCCAACGGTCATATTGACAAATGGTCATATAGCAGTCAAAACCCAATGGTCTTATTTTAATTATACTCATGTTATCAAATGAAACAGTTTTGTTGTGTATAAAAATAAAATAACTCTCAAAATTAGGAAACAAGATTTATTCAAAATTTCAGGTTGTTACAAACAAGGCATATATCATAGAAAATTTAAAGTGAGAGGAGAGAAATCCATTTTACTTTGGAAGGAAAAGTTATTTTAGGAATTTATTTTTATTTTTCATGAAATTGAATTTTTAAAACTTCATGTACCAGAAATGAGAGTTATGAACATTGAAATTATATTTTAGCTATAAATTATTCCCAATTTATTTGAATCTATGTAAAAATATTTATTAAATATATTTTAGAAGTAAAACATTTTAGTGTTCTATAAGGAAAATATTAAAAAGATTTTAACATTAAAGGGAATTTTAGCTTTGATAAAACCATAAATGAACAATGAAATATTATGATGATAAAATTTTTTATTTTACACAAAAATTGATGTCTTAAAATATATTACACAGTGAACATGAAAATAAGTAAAATGTTGAGAAGTTTCATTGAATCGAGCTTGTTTATCAGGAAGAATCTTTGAAAATCATTTTAAACATGTCACACCACATAAATTAAAGTAGGATCCTGGTTTATATATATATATATAGAAAATTCACATAGAATATAGGATGAGTATATTATAATAAATAATAATTTCATTAAGGTACATAGAGGATAAGAGTAACCTAAATCAAAATGGAGGTTCAGGTAAAAATCCCTTACCACTCTGTAATCAATAGAATCATAAGCCCCAAAAAAATATCATCATAAAATTATACATTAAGTAACTTGAAATAAAATAGATTCATGATATGATACATCAATGGTCAGTGTACATACACTATACACAAGTAATAGTAGTGAATATGGAATGTCTCATAAAAATATGTGTGGCATGAGAAAACCCTTACCTTAAATTTGTTGGTTTTCTTCACATGATCTTAGTTTCATGGATTATCAAATTAAATTCATTAATTAATATATCTAGAAACTCATATTTAGTTAATTTATTTATTATACCCTTATTATGTTCATTCATGGCCTTCATGATGGGTTTTGGAGTATCAATTTTATTGTTTTGGAGCGTTTTCTTCCTTGGTATTCAAGACCGGTTAACTTACATACATGTAAGGATAAACATTTAACATGGAAATGGTTTTCCAGAATAGAAGATGTATTTTATTTTTTAAAACCCAATAGATAACATGGTAATAAAATCCATTTTTATCTTTGAATATGAATCATTATATAAAACTTTAATGATAATTGTTTGTGATTATTTGTAGTTCTTGATCACAACGAACTGATTTTCATTATGAAATTAATATCATGTGAAAAAAATATTCCTGAACATTACATATGTTATAATACATATTTTATTGTCTGTTTAAACCATAAAAATGGCTTCATTACTATAATTGAAGAAGGTAATAGAAATTGAAAACGTGTAGTCCTTGAATGTGATAAATTAACATATCTTGGATTGTGTTTTCATTTCTAGTATAAAAGAAGGGGAATGTAGAGATGATGGTGAATTATTCCATTATCCCAAAAAAATATAACACAAGTATGTTTATAGATTTATCATAATATTTGGGTGAAATGAGGTAAGGAAAGAAAAATAAAATTAGGGGACTTGAATTAAATGAAATGTTAAGAAATCCCTTATGAAAATTTGGAAGCCTAATGATGTCACTTAAAAATATATAAAATATTTTGACAAGAGAAAAATGAATCTATCATAATTATTAAATAATATGGAATGTATGGGGTTATGTAATGAGATATCCCAACATAATCCAGTTGAACATAAAATAAAATAACATAATAAGAGTGCTTAAAAAGGAGTAAAATTTTGAGACAAACATTATGCATCATAACAGCTATGCAACATGGTTTTAGAAAATAATCAAAATATAGGGGATATGGGTCACACATTCATAAAATAATCATAATATAGTATGTGGAAATTCTAAAATGGAAATATGAACATGGTACAGAAACATGAAATACATACCACGTAAAATAAAACTTGAATGGGAAAAAGAAGTTGAGAATTATTCTACTTTATTGAGTAACTACTAAAATGTGATGGTTGGGAACTTTGGGGATTTAGAACACCTTGGAAGGAAAATTATAGATATAAAACAACCAGTTCATAATTATTATTAATTTTAAATGAAGGAAAACGAATGAATGAGATGGTGTTTATTGTAAAAGAGGTATAGTTTTTTTCCTAATTTATAATGAAACCTCATTAGTGGTAATTGAAAAACAATGGGCATGACCAAGGTATTTTTGCATTGTTTATCCCACTTGGGGAAACATAATATAATATTTTATTACTCAACAGTCTAACAGAATTTTTACATAATTTATTAAAAATAAGAACAAACATAAAATTCATAGTAAAATGCATAAAAAAATTTCAACACCTAAAAAATTAAAATTATTTTACCATTTGTTATCGATGAATAGTGTTTTGATAAGAATATATAATTATTATAAACATTAATAAAACTTTTTTTATATAATAATTTAAATCTCTCTGAAATATAAAATTTTTACCTGAAACATCAATTTATCAAATTCACCATATTTTTAAGAAAAAACTAAACTCCAAACGGAAATGAAGGAACAATAAATTTATTTATACATTAATAGGAGAGGTTACTACTAAATTGGTATTATTAAAATTCATAAGCTTAAGTTAGTATTCATTAGTGTAAGTTATTATTCACCAATAATTATTATTGTCTTATCAGACTCAAAATGTATTACTAAATGCAACAGTGTGTGTCTATTTTTCAAAATTCCTAGTAGAGAGGTGGAAAATTATGTTTACTAGATATGTTATTACAAAGTGTTATTCTGTAGAGACAGAGTGGTTCATTCATTCTATATTAAATGTATTTTTAAATTCTTGGGGTGTTACATTTTCTCCTTTAAAAAAAATTTATCATCAAAATTTGAAATTGAACTCCGAAAGATAATGTTTGATACATGAAAATTCACTTATGGGAAACCCACATCAAGATTATGGTTAATGTATCCTCTTAAAAAGATTAATGGAAAATGAATCGGTTACTATAAACAACACATTCTAATTGGGAAACAAGGTCATGTAAGAATAATCAAACCATCATGTTATAATGGAAACTGATAGAGATGCTTAGATGAAATGTCATTTCCACAAAACCTTAAACTATGGTTATGAAAAATTTCATTGATATCATAAAAAAATATGAAATTTTTTTTATTCAAGACTCTTTTTTTGGTGTTGATGAATTATTACACTCTATAAGATTACAAATATACGTTTCTATTCCATAATTACAATATTTTCCTTTTTGTGCCATAAAATATCAATACTTCATCTCTTATCATAGGATGCATCATTTAGTTCCATTAAACTCAAAACTATCATCCAATTATCATCATAATACATTTCAAAAATGGTTTAACATTCTAAAATATAATGATCTGATAATTTAGATTCATTATCATATCCATCCTTTCTAGATACATGTATAGTGGGTCCTTGGAAATTGTCATTTTGTTTAGAACTCCATGATCTATCCTTTTCAATGCATCTACATCTGTATTTACATTTAATAAACATGAATCTACCCTACATTTTCTCATTCCAGACATGTGAATATATTCATCATGTGTCATATTAAAATATTTTAGTAACACAAATTTCCTTAAAACCATATTCGAAACATGATTCGATCCTTCAAATGATATTGGATATATTCCTTATATCAAAAAATGTTGAATACTCCAACAATGATAGCATATACCACATGTAAAAAAATACAAAACAAATTTTGAGGGCATAAGTACTTATCCAAATGAATCATTTCTTCATCATTTTCTTTATCATTAGAAATATAATATGGGTTTTCCTTCCCTTAATCAAACATTTTAAAAAAACATTAACTTTCTGATGAATATCTATTTTTGTAACATAAAACATATGGTTTCAAATCCATAATGAAAAAGTATCATAATTCAATCCTCAAATATTCCATATTTCTTATAACTATTACATTACTGAAAAAATATTAAAATGACATGATTGTTTACTAGGCATATTAATCATTCTACTTCATCTATTGCAGCATCATAACATGATCATTAAATAGAATCATCATTTATGGTATATTCCTTTGATGCATGTGACATTAATTGTCATAGGGTCCCATCTCATTGTTTTTGAAGCATTGTATAATGGATTTTTTTTTCATACACTAAAAACATGAAATTGGTGTCCTTTTTCTATACACATATTACAGACACACATTCCATTCATGTATTTAGCTAGGTGATTATTTCTACAGTTATCACATGTTGGAAAAACCTTCCTTCCCTTATTCCATTTATAAATATTTTTCTCCATCATCCTCTTATTCTTTTACTTCACTTGAAATCCATATGACTCAACGAATTATTTACATACATTGTTAACACATGACAATATTTCTTCATATGATGAGGACAAATGGGATACTATCTTCATTTGAAATGATGGATGATGAAAATAAGAAATATAATCCTTCTTACTATGTGAAACATGTTAATTGGTGAAGTTGTCGTTCCTTCTTCTAGGACACATTTATAATCAATTACATATTCTATATTATCTCATGAAATTATGATCTTTCTATAACTATAAACATGATATATCACGTATCATAATTTTATTCATCGTAAATCATTGAACCATATACGTTGGTTACATTGATATAAAAAATCCTTCACAATTCAATGTTTCAAAAAAATTTGAATTATACTAAGAATATCCTCTAGGAGTGTCAAAATAGGTGTGCAGTAAGGCCAATTATCATATACCTTATTACCCCAGTTAAAGCCTGAAACACCTTTTCAGAGTTATTACCACTTGGTGTATAAGTGACCAAACCACATCCACTTATTGTATCCAGACATAGATTTATGTGCAAGTAAGATCCTAATAATCTATTTCGTACTAAAATTAAAAAATGTTATTATAGTATCTTCATGTCTATATTATGATTTGGTTCCTCAGTCTAAATTTTTCTAAATCGGGTGTCCACATTTTCTACTAAAATTTCGTTGACACAATCTATAAAGCCTCAACCCTAGAAGCCTGGTGTCAGTGCCTTATTTTATTACATTTGCATGTTTACAAGGAATCAAATCCAAAATGACTGAGTAGTTTAGTATTTTATGAAAACTAGATACATACAGATGTTTATTATTACATCATTAAATGAAATAAAACATATAGTTTTTATTGGGAACATCCAAAAATCGATGTTTATCCCTATAGGTCATTCAAAATAAACTTCATCATGTCCGAAGAAAATGAATCTTAATAAATGGGTGAGATCAGATTATTAGAAAGGGTAAGAAATACATCGTAATATATCATAACTATAAAAATTAGGCACGGTGAATAAATAAAAACATGTGCCTTCAAAAATAAACATGAACATAATATGGCGATAATATGAGGTGCGTAAATTTTTCCATAAAAAAATAATCATGCATATTCTACTAGTTGAAAAATTACATGAATGTAAAATTACTAGTTTCATAATGATGGATCTGATAACGCAAGACATCATAACCATACCATCAATGCCTTTGCCAAGACTATAAATATCCATTTTTTCAAGGCCCCATGCTAAGACCATAGTTTTTATCTTAAGACCTACCAATGAATTGAGAGGATATCACTGGCCCCAACCATCACCTTCAATGTACAATTAATTCCTTACATGAATGTGGTGAACATAATAAATATATACATTCATATTAGAACTATCATATGAAATGTAAATGATATTCCCCAATCATTAAACATAGACACTAACCATTCAGAGTAATGTTCCTAATCATATTCAAGATTGCACATCAATAGTCAAAGTAATTAGAAACCCTTCCAAAGAATATTTTTGATTATTTCATAAGAGATACACCTCAATTAATTATAATATTCAACATGTATGTTGAAATAAATGAAGATACTTTTAAATGATACCATTGAAAATTTCCTAAGGAAACAATCCTTAAACAATCCCAAGTATCGCTTACCACCTTGAAACAATCAAATCATAATCCATTATATTATCATGATGGTAGTGAAAATCTTGATATGATATACCAATAATATGTACAAACACCATTTTCATGGAAAACATGGTGAAGAAGGGAATATATCATACAAGTTAAAGTGAGATGAGAAACATTCTTTTTACATTGGAAAGAAGTGTTTTTCTGGAAAATCATTTGAATCTATCATTAAATAATAGTTATAAACATAAATATCTCAGAAATAAGGTTTATGAATGTTGATATTGTATTTGAGGCATAAATTATTTTCCACTGATGTGAAATCATTTAAAAAGTGTTTTTAACGAATCTTTAGAAGCAAAAAAATTTAGTGAAATTTAAAGAAAAGTTTAAATGGAATTTAATGTAGAAAGGAATGATTGATTTAATATAACTATATATGATCCAATATATTTTTTTAATGTAAAAACATCTATTTAAAAAAAATTATGCCTAAAAATAAATTGTATAGTGCACATGAAAATAGGTAATAGGTCGAGATGTTCCCTTGAATCGACCCTATTTACCGGGATGAATCATTGAAAGATCATTTAAAACATGTAACACCCCATAAATGAAAGTAGGATTTGGTTTTTTACATATATATATATATAATTCACATATAATTAATGAGGTTTATATAATAATAAATATTAATTTTTTTGATGTAATTAGAGGATAAGAGTAACTAGGAAGAAAATGGAGGTTCGCGTAGAATTCCATTACAACTCTATAATCAATCAAATCATGAACCCCAAAAATAATAATCATCAAATGATAAATTTAATACCATGGAATTAAATAGAATAATTTTATGATACATCAATGGGTAGTATAAATACACCACACAGAAGTAATAGCAGTGAATATGGAATGTCTCGCAAAAATGTATGCGAGATAAGGAAACCCATACCTTAAGTTTGTTGGTGTTCATCACTTGATTTCAGCATTATTAATAAACAAATTAAATTTATTAATTAATAATTTCATAAATTATTATTTATATAATTGTTTTATTATATCCTTATTAAGATCATTCATGGCTTTCATGGTAGGTTTAAGGGGTTCAATTTTATTATTTGTGGGGGTTTTATTCCATGGTATTAACTGACGGTTTACTTATGTATACGTAACTATAAACATGTAATATGAGACTGGTTGTCCAGAATAGACATTTTATTTTATTTTTTTATATCCTGAATATTAAAAGGTAATAAAATTCATTTGGTTATTGGGAGTGAGGACGAATCATTATATAAAACATTAATGATAATTTTTTGGGTTAGTTGACAGTTCATTATCACAACAAACTCATTTTAATTTATAAATTAATATAATGTGAAAAAAATATTACAGAACCTAATATGTATATCATATTCTGGTTCAACCATAAATTTTTTTTCATGACTGTAATTGAAGATGTTAATATAAATTGAAAACCCATCATCCTTGAATATGATAAATTAACACATCTCGGATGGTGTTTTCTTTTCTTGTATAAAAGAAGGGGAAAGGAGATATAATGATGAATTATTACAATATTACAAAAATATTATCTTAAATTTATGTTACTTTAGTTATCATCACATTTGGATGAAATGAGGTGAGGAAAGAAAAATAAAAGAAATGAACATGAAATAATAGAAAGGTTGAGAAATCCCTTACAAGAATTCGACACCCTAACAACATCACTTATGAATTACTTAAATATTTTGATGATATTAAAAGGGTCTCCCATAATTATTACATAATATGGAATATAATGGGGGAATGTAATGTAATATCCCAACAATATCCTATTTAACATAAAAGAGAATAACATAATAAGAGTGCTTTAAAAGGAGAGACATTTTGACACGAAAATTCTGCAGCATAACGACTATGAAACATGGTTTTAGAAAATATTAAAAATAGAAGGGACAATGGTATACAATTTTTAAAATACTAGTAATATTTTATAGAGAAAAATTAAAATTTAAATAATAACATGGTATGCAAACATGAAATACATACCACATAAAAGAGAACTAGAATGGAAAAGAGAGGTTGTGAATTCCCCTACCTTGTAGAGTAACTCCACAAACATGATGGTTGGGACATTGGGGGCATAAAGACACCTTTGGAGGACACCTAGGGAGGTAAAAGTACCAGAAATTTGAGGAAGTTGAATTTTTAATGAATTAAAATTTATGAATGAGTTGTTATTTATTTTAAAAGAGAGAAAGTTAGTTTATTAATTTCTAATTACAGCTCATTAGTGGTATTTGAAAAACCATGGGCATGCCCATGGTATTTGTCCATGGTTTTGGCCACTTGGGAGACCTAATATAATATATTATTACTCGTGAATATAGAATAATTATTACATTAGTATTACATCATTAATGATATTATTAAACATTCTAAAAACTCAGAAATGTATTTTTACAATTTATGAAAAACTAATATATTTTATTAAATTCTCATAAATTTAACATAACCTAATATAGATGTTACGAACTAAAAAATGAAATTTATGTTATCATTATAATTATCTATATATGATAATTTTACCTTATATCTATTAAAATACATATTTATTATAAAACAAATCAGAAATAAAACACCTTGAAAAATTCTTAGTAAACCTTTTGACACTTAAAAAAATAAAATTAATATCTCTTTTGTAATTTAAGAATAATGTTTTGATAATACAATTTCATTATTATAAACATTAATTAAAAATTATTTTTATATAATAATTAAATTCTCTCTACAATGTACATATTTTACCTGAAAACTCAATATATCAAATTCTTTATATTTTTTAGAAAAAACTAAATTCAAAACAAAAAATGATGGAACAAATAATTTATTGGTAATTGATGTATATTAGGTTAATACGCAATTTGTTGTGTTACTATTTATAAGGGTATGTTAATATTAGTAATGGTAATTTAATATTCACCAAAAATTAATATTTTCTTATCAGACTCTAATTATCTTACTGAATGCAACAGTGTACATCTAGTTTTTGAAATTCAAATCAAATAGGTAAAAAAAATGATATTTATTAGCTAGGTTATAACAATGTGGTGTTTTGTAGGGGCTCAGTTTTTCATTCAATCAATATTAAATATATTTTTAAATTATCTGGGTGTTACATTCTACCATACTTAAAAAATTCATCCTCGAAATTGGAAATTGAACTTCTTAAGTAAATGGTTGCTACATGAAAATTGTCTTTTTGGAAACCCACAATAATAATACAGTTAAAATTTCCTCTTAATAAGAGGAAAGGGAAATGCATCGATTACTATAAAACAATAGATTATAATTGGAAAACATGGTAATGGAATAATAATCAAACCCACATGTTCTGATGGAAACTAATAGATAATATGTTGAGGTAAAAGATCATTACCAAAAAACCATAAACTACATTTATGAAAGAAATTCATTGATATCATAAAAAATGATAATATGTAAAACAAAATTAGAGTATTTTCCTAGAGTTGATGAATTATTCCACTATATAAGATAAAAAATATGTGTTTCTATTTTATAAACATAATATTATCCTTTTTCTATTTCTTAAAATATATATTCTTCATCTCATAGCATATGATTCATCATGTAGTTACATTAAACACTGAAACCTCATACAATGGTAAGCTTAAACCATTTCACAACTGGTTTATCATTCCAAAATATCATTATCCAATAATTTAGAATCACTCTCATATCCATAATTTATAGATCCATGTAATCCTGGTTCTTGAAAATCCTCATTTTGTTAAATATTCCATGATCTATCCCGATCCATGCATCTGATACATTATTTTCCTTTAATGAACATGAATCAATCCAAAATTTTCAAATTCCATACATGTAAATATCTTCATTATGCTTCCTGTTAAATATGGTAATAACTCAAATTTTCAAAAAACCACATTTGATAAATGCATTCATCCTGAAAAATTCTATTACATATTTTCAATATATCCAAAAATATTGAAAACACTATCAATGATTGCATATAAAACTTGTTGAGAAGTCCAAAATTAGTTTTTATGTAGTCAGTACTTATCCAAATGAATCATTTATTCATCATTATCTTCATAATTAGAAATATATTACGGATTCTCTTTCCCATAATCATGCATTTTCCAAAAATAATATCATTCCACAGAATATTATTTATTGGTACCATTCAACTTATTGTTTCAAAAACATAATAAAATAGTATCGCAGTACAATCCACATATATTCCATATTACTTATAACTGGTAGATAGTTGACAAAATATTCAATGGATGTGATTCATTACTATGAAAATTTATCATTCTACTTCATATGTGGCGGCACCATAACTTGATCACTATCCAGAATCATCATTTTGGTTATATTCCTTTGATGCTTGGGATATTGATTTGCATTGTATACCATATCCTTGTAGTTGAAGCATTAAACATTGGAAATTTTTTTATTTCTCATGAAATCATTAAATTGGAGAATTTTTTCTCTACTCTTATAACAAACACTCATTCCTTTCATGAATTTACCAAGGTGATTCATTCTACAGTTATCACATCTGGGAAAACCCTTCTTTCAATTCTTCCATTTATTCATATATGTCTTCAATGTCCTCTTCTTCTTTTTATTCCCATTCAAATCCATAAGACCTGAAGAATTATTTACATACCTTGATAACACATGACACTATTTCCTCATATTATGAGGACACATGGGAGTCTATCTTCCTTTTAAATGATTCTTAAGACCTCAAGATATATGATCCTTCGTACTATTTGCATCATGTGCATTGGTTATGTTCTCATTCCTTCTACAAGGAAAAATTTCTAATCAATTAAATATGCTATATTAGATAATAAAATTATGTACATTCTATAAATATAAACATGGTATATCACATATCATAAATTTATGCATCATAAATCCTAGAAACAAAAACATTGGTTACTTTGGATGAATAAATTCCTCATAATGATATCTATGTAAAAAATTGAATTATCCTAATAATATCCCTCAAGAGTGTAAAACTTGGTTCACAGTAAGGCTCATTTTCATATACTAGTATTCCATTGATAAAGCCCAAAACACCTTCTCAGAGTTTTTACTCCTTGGTACATTTGTTATCGAAATAGATCCACATGTAGTATCTAGACATGGATTTATTTTCTAGGGAGATCCAAATAATATATTACAGACCAAAATTGAAGGATGTTCTTGTATGAGTATCATCATGTATATTTTAGGGTTTTTTCACTAATATAAATTTTCTAAATATATCTTCCATTTTTTCTAATAATCTTGTTTTGATACAAACTGTAATGCCCAGACTCCAGAATCTCAGAGTAAATGCATCATTTTAATACATTGGCATTATTACAAGGAATAAAATCCTGAATGACTGAGTAGTTTAGTAGTTTTGGAAAACCAGATACATACATATGTTCAACGTTACAACATAAAAATAAAATCATCATATATGGTTTATTGGGAACATCCACGACTTTGAGTTTATCCCAGGTAGTCATTCATAATAATTGTCTTCATGTCCTGAGAAAATGAAACATAAGAAATGGCTGAGCTTAGATTCTCAGTGAGGGTAAAATGATATAATGTAAGATATCATAAAAATAATCATTGGGCATGGTGAATAGCTAAACACACATGCCTTTAAAAAGAAACATGAACATTTTATGGATGGAATATGAGCTGCATAAATATATCAAAAATAAAAAAAAATCATTGGTATTATACTAGTCGAAATACGACAAGAAATTTCAATTACTAGTTTTATAATGAGGGAATTTATAATTAGGGACAACATAACCATACCATCAAGGCCTTATGATAAGACCATAAATATCCATTTTGTCAAGGCCTCATGCCTATACCATAGTTTCTCTCATTAGACCTTCTTATGCATCAAGGGGATACTGAGGGGCCCACCCATAACTTACTAAGTCCATTTCATTCCTCGTAGGAATGGGGTGAACATATCAATATATACATTCATATTGAAACTATCATATGAAATGTAAATAACTTTCCCAATCATTAAACATAAATAATAAAAATTTAGAGTAATGTGGTTAATGGTATTAAAGATAGCACATCCATAGTCAAACAAATCTGAAACTCTTCAACAAAATATTGTATATGATATCATAAGAGATACACTGCAATGAATTTTAATATTCAACAATTATGTTTACATAAATGAAGATACTATTAAAAGATACTATTGAAAATATATTTTAAAAATAATCCTTAAACATTCCAAAGTGTCCCATACCACCATGAATCATTTAAATCATAATCACGTATAATATCATGATATATAGGAGAATCTTGATATGATATACAAAAGGACATTACATACACCACATGCTTGCAATAAGCGGTGAACAAGTCATATATCTCATAAATGTTAAAGTGAGATGTGAAAAATACTTTTTACAATGGTAAGAAGAGTTCTTTTGGAAAATCCTTTGTTTTTGTAATGAAATCAGATTTGTAAACATTTCTATCCCAAAAAAGAATATATAAGAAAATAAAAATTATTTTTGATTCATAAATGATTTCCCACTAATGTGAAATAATTTAAAAATAGTTTTCAATGAAGATTTAGAAGTAAAACATTTTAGTGTATTTTAAGGAAAATATTAAAGTTATTTTAATGTGGAAGGTCATGTTTGATTTAATAAAACAAAAATTAAACCCAGATTGTTTTTAATGATAAATTTTTTATTTTTAAAAAATAATGATGGATTAAAAATTATGATATATTGCACTTGAAAATAGGTAAATTTTTTGAGAAGTTCCCTTGATTCAAGCTTGTTATTGGGAAGAATATCTGAAAGATCCTTTAAAACATAAAACTCCCCAAAATGAAAGTAGGATATTGGTTCGTAGATATATATATAAAAACATGAATAATATATTAGTATTATATAATAATAAATAATATTTTCGTTGAGGTATGTAGAGGATCAGAGTAACCTGAAAGAAAATGGAGGTTTGGGTAGAAATCCCTTAACACTCTATAATTAATCGAATCGTAATCCCGAAAACTAATAATCCTAAAATTATACATTTATTACCATGAAATTGAAGATATTCACAATATGATACATCAATGGTTAGTATAAATACACCATACACAAGTAATATAATTGAATAAGGAATGTCTCAAAAAAATGTAAGTGAGACAAGGAAACCCTTACCTTATGTCTGTTGGTGTTCTTCACTTGATCTTAGTGTCCTAGATAGCCAATTAAATTCATTAATAAATATTTACCTAAATAATTCCTTATGTGATTATCTTATTATAGCCTTATTAAGATAATTCATGTCCCTCTTGATGGGGTTAAGAGGATCAATTTTATTGTTTTGGAGTGTTTTCTTCCTTGGTATTCATGACTGGTTTACTATAAACATGTTATGATAAAAATGTAATACTAGAATGATTTTCCGGAATAGAATATGTAATTTATTATTTAAAATATATAATATTACATGATATAAAATTTATTTGGTTTTTGAGACTGAAGATGAATAATTATATAAAACATTAATGATAATTGTTCCGGTTAATTAGGGGTTCTTGATCACAATGAACTCATTTTAATTTATAAGTTAATATCATGTGGAGAAAAAAATTAAAACATTAAATAATTTATAACTCAAATTTTAGAATCTTGTTCAACTAGAAAAATGATTTCTTAACTAGAATTTAATATGGTAATAGAAATTGAGAACCTCTCGTCTTAGAATTTGATAAATTAACTTATCTCGGATGGTGTTTTCATGTCTAGTATAAACTAATGGGAAAGGGAGATGATGTTAAATTATTACCTTATAAAAACAAAATTATTGTACAAGTAAGGTACTAGTGTTATCATAAAATTTGTATTAAACTAGGCATGGAATGGAAAAAAAGGAACATGAAATAAAATAAAAGTTGAGAAATCCCTCAAGAAAATTATGCAACCTAATGACGTCACTTGAAAATTCAAAATATATTTTTGTGATTTCAAAATTGGTATCTTATCAATAATAAAAAGTATTGAATTTAATGGGGTATGTAATTAAATATACCAACATAATACAATTGAATTTAAAAGAGTGCAACATAATAATAGTTCTTGAAAAAGATAACGGTTTTGAGATAAAAATTCTACTGCATAATTGTTGTACCACATGGTTTTAGAGAATATTAAAAATAGAGGGAAAATGGGTGAACCATTCATAAAATACTTATAATATAGTTGAGGGAAATAATAAAATGGAAATGAAAACATGGTACCGAATCTTGAAATATATACCTATAAAAGAGAACATGAATGGAAAAGAGAAGTTGAGAATTCCCTTACCTTGTAGAGTATCTCCTAATACAATAGGGCTTAAGGATACCTTTGGATGAAACCAATGGACCTAAAACTACCTGAGATTCTAGGATTACGAATTTGGAATGAATTTAAATTAAATAATGAGTGGGTATTTATAGTAAAAGAGGGAGAGTTTTTTTATTAATTTCTAATGACACCTCAATAGTCATATTTGAAAAACCAAGGGCTTGTCAGGGCATTCGCCCATGGTTTCTATCCATGACACCTTATGTCATATACTATTACTCAAGAGTCACAATAATTATCACATCATGAATACATTATTAAAGATATTATTAAACATACAGAAAACTAAAAACTCTATTTTTACTATTCACAAAAAACTATTGAATTTTATAAAATTCTCATAAATTGAACATAACCAAATATCAATGTTATGAATTTGAAAAAAACATTTATTTTATCATAACAACTCTCTACATATATAAATTTTAACTTTTATCAGTATAATTACTTATTTGTGGAAATAATATGGATATAATATTTATAGTAAAATGCGTAGTAAAAGATTTGACAATAAAAAATATAAGATTATTTTACCATTTTTAATTAAAGAATATTGTTTTGATAAGACAGTTTCATTATTATTATAATGACCCAATATTTTATCAATGAAAATTTCTCATGATCTAATTATATGTCTTACTATGTAAAATGGTTATATAAAATATCCACTTCCATAGTTTTGTATTTTTGGATTTCAAAATACTATTAAGAATTGTTATCATTGCTAATATAGTTGTTGAGAAGTGATCACATGATTTGTATAAATATATGGCTTTAAAAAATCCATTTTACTCAGAAAAAGTATGTGATGGCCTCATCCAGTAGACTTTCCCCGTACAAATCCCATTTGGCAGAGATCGTAAAGGTGGTTGTCACATTGGGCTTTGCTCTTGACCAAGCCCAAGCCAATCTTCAACACTTTATGCTCAAACGGAACGGCCTTCCAGAGTAGTGGAAGTTGATAGAGATTACCACTTGAGCGATGTAATCCAAGCCACCCCAAAAGTATGTCACCACTGCACACCTTATATTTTAGACTTATGCAGGTTTTATAAGGGAATCTATAACAAGACACTAGAACTAAGATTATATACATTATTTTTTCTATAGATAACATAAATTCATTTTAATAGTGTTTCTTTGTTAATATTTTTTTAAAGAAAAAATATAAATTGCTTAGTAAATATTTTATTAATAGATTTATTTTGTGTAATGATTGGAAATTTGAATTAAATAATATTTTAATAAAATATTATTACTAAATTAATTTTTATTAAATATAAATGATCATATAATTTTTATGAAAACAATTGAAATTTTTAATATGGTTTGAAAGCTGTTTTTGTCAAAAACCATGAAGGTTTTATAAATGTCTTTTTTCATTTTAAAAGTAAAAAATTCACATATTTAGAAATTATTTTGATAAAATAAATATTATTTACGGAATTAAGATGTCAAAATAATCCAATGGTGAATTTTTCATAATTTTCTGAGATAGTCGATTTTTTGGGTAAATATTAAATATCATTTAAATATATAATGTGTTTTATGAAATCAAAATCACCCAATAGAGGTGTAATAAAATTAAATAAACATTAGTTTTGTAAAATATATGTTTTTACACTAAAATAATTTGATTTTGGTTTGATTTATTTTTCAAAGATTTATTGGACCCTCCAAGAATTATAAAACATTTTAACATTTTTAATTGATTTCATTATGAGTATGACTCACCTATACATAAGAAAGCCTAATTTTTTTAATCGTTTAAACACTATACTTATAAAAAAAATTCAACCCTCTTTGGAAAAAATCATGGGTAAAAACCATTGGCAGGATTTTGGTTTTGATTATTTTAATGTGTGGTGGCCAAAACATAAATAATATAGAATTCCCCCTCCCCCTTCTTATATAAACCCACCCAAGATCCTGCCTCCTCTTCACTCAAAGCCTTTGGATCCTGAACAACCTATTCCCTCCACACAGTAGAATCCTCCCAAGGCACCCCAATCCCTCATGAATCCTCTCTCAAGACCCTCCCATGCCTTTGGGATCACACTTCCAAGTAATGTATTTATTCCTTTCTAATTTTTGTCCAGTTTTTTAAGTTGTTATGCACTTGTATTTTCTATTAATCATGTTGTGGTATAGTTTTTAACCTCCTCCATACTACCCATGTTAAGTTTTAATGATGATAGTGCCCATTATCTCTCATTAATTCCTCCTATGTACACCTGTTACCATGCCAAAATTCTATAATGAGTTTCTCTCTCCTCATTTACATTCAAGAAATTCTTTTGTTTTATTAATATACATTCCATTACATATGTTGGGAAATTTATCTATATGACCCCATTACTGTACATTTTATGTACATATGATGAGGTACCCCTCTCTTTCTCATAAACCATTCTTATGAATTCCTATGTCACGGCGTTATGATGAAGAAATTACACCGCAATTTTCCAAGAAAAATTCATTATGTCGTGAATACCATACCCATTTCTCTATCAAGATTACTCACCTTTATGCATGTTTAGTTACTAATTATATAGTTTAATGTATTAATTCCACATTATTTTATTTTGAAATAAATTATGATCTTCAATGATTCTATGTTTTATGAACCATGTGGAACACTTATGCCTGAAATGAAATGTTTGTGATGGGTGCACCCTGATAGCACTCCAATGAATTGGGTAAAGATTGGTATTTTGATACATTAAGTGAAATAAGGTCTCACTAATGCTAATTCTAGTGAAATTAGGGTTTAATCATGCTCCATGGGAAATGATCATTGGCTCATGCTAATACCATGTTAAGTGTTGTTGCCACATTTCCATGTTATGATAATCATGCTATATATTGCCTTTAAGATCATGTTTCGTTTATGCTCCATTGATCTTCCTATTTCCTAAAATGTATTGTATTCTTCGTGTTATTACTTTTTTACTCCCTTATTGGAATTTATAGCTCACCCATTTCTTATTCATGTCTTCTAGTTGTCTAATGAAATGTCAAGTACGAGATAATGTAGTGGTCATGTAAAGGATGTTTTAAATAAAAATGTTGTGATTCATGTTAATAGTCATTATGTAATGTTCCTATGCTTAAAAGACACTAGACCTATCGATATTAAATGTTTTATCAAGTGATGATTTTATATAATAAACCATGTGTAAGTGTGAAATAAAAATCAAGGCTGTTATAGTTGGTATCAGATGATAGGTTTAGTTATTTTGGGATTTGGACCCAAAAAACATAGTGACATCCTTAGGGATTATACTTTGAATAATTAAAAAATCCCTATGTTTTGTTGTTTATTGAGTAATTGTTTTATCCAGAAAACACATCCCTTTTTGGATACGAGCTAGTAGAGGTGGCTCTCACAGAAATGTACCAAGGAGTGAAAACTCAGACAAGGTGTTTCGAGCATGACATGGGGTATCTGGGTACATGACAACGAGCCTTGATGTAGTCCTGGTTACCACACTCCCTGGAGATACTCATTGGTAAATCCTCAAGATTAGTATAAACCGTTGTTATGGGAATAAAAAAATTAACATAAGAATAAATTTTGGGGAGCATATCATGGATAACTAGATTGAAGCCTATAGATTCACAAGTTAAGAAAATAAAAGTTAATTATAAGTCATCCATTTTTGTTCTTAGATTAATCTTTCTGTGTTACCCCTAACATTCCTTTTATTCCATACAATGGATATTAATAGGAGGAATCGGTCTAACAAAAGACGTGAAGATCAATGTAATTATTGTTCTAATGACATGCCTAATATAATTGGAGAAGGAATTGTGAACATTGTAATGATGCTCTCTCAGTTAACTCAAGATTTTAATAGAAACATGGATCAAGAGAAACGTTCACCCCCACCCTAAGAATAAACAAGTCACAATCGAGAGCTTCATTAGAAAAAAGCCTCATAATTTAAATGGGTCATATGATACCTATATTTCCGAATAGTGGTTCAACTCTATTGAAAAGATCTTCTACATCCTTCAATGTTCTGAATAAGAGAAGGTTCTTCTGGCTGCTTATCGTATGTAGGATGAATCTCATAATTGGTGGATATTGATAAAAGAATATAACTCCTAAGTAAAAGTTTGAGGCATTTGAATGGAATGATTTATAGAAAATATTTCTCGATAAATATTTTCAGCAAACCATCCAAAGGAAGATGGAAGGGGGATTCCTATCCGTCCAGAAAAAAAAAGACGATGAATCAATCAAAGAATACAAGGAAAAATTCACAAGGCTTCAACAACACTCCTCCATCTTTTTAGTTACACTTGAATGAAAGGTTGTTCACTTCTTTGGTGGGTTAAAACCTAGCGTACGGAAATTCATGACAATTTGTGACTTCAATAGCTATGATGAAATTTTCTAATGTTCCCACAAGGATGAAATGGATATTGGAAAATCTTCGTGGTATCATGGGGGTAACACGTGTAAGGTGTACTTCTTTTCTAGTGCCCCAATGGATAAATCCAATAGTGATAACAAAGTTCAGAACCCCACATTCCAAATTAGCAGAAAGAAGCACCCTGAAAATTTCCTTTAGGGGATGAGGAGATTCAATAGGCGTGGAGGAGAATGGAACCTAGCCATTAATTTCCGACAACAAAAACCTACAGCTAAGAAAGAGGAGAGGAATGATCTGTTCGACCCTCAAGGTATTCTTGATTTCTTCAACTGAAAATTACCAGGGAACCATGAAATTCAATTCCCTAAGCTAAGGGTTTTCAAAGGAAACCAAAAACCTCCAAGGCAGGAAGGCCGAGATTTGTCCATCACTACCACCTAATTGAACCCCGAAAACGAAGTGGTGATAGGTATGCTAGTTATGATTCCCGAATAGTTAACATAATTTTTTATTCTAGTTCTAATAATTCTTTTATATCCTAAAACATTAGAATAAAAATTTCAAGACAACCACAAATCATAGAACTAAATATGTAACTGAGAATGGAAAATGGGAAAATCATTGCATCCCATGAATATAACTCCTCCCCAGTTACAATCTGTGGATTGAACATTCCAAAGAAAACCCATCATACTACCTTTTGAGGAATTTGATTCAAATGAATGGATTTTATTTACATATATTGAGCCAAAATAAATTCCCGTGAGAGGTAAATCACACTGCATATGGAAAATCGACCCCAAATTCTATACAAGTGAAAGGAGGAAGATGAATCTGCTTTAGTAAAATCATCTCAAGCATGGATATTTCTATGTTATGAGCACATATATCTATCTCAGATGATTGATTATATGGGAGAAACCATCCTTGAACTATTGCCTATTGTGTTGGAATTCTCTAATGTGTTTCTTAAGGAATTGCATGCTCTTCCTCCTAGAAGAGATGTTGAATACTCAATTGATATTATACATGAGAAAATGCCAATATCCAACACTCTATATAGGATAATTTGGATAAAGGGTTTATACACCCAAGTGCTTCACCATAGGGTGCACCAATCCTCTTCTTCAAGAAGAAGGATGGGTCAATGTGCATTTTCGTTGATTATCATGAGCTCAAAAAATTAGGATAAAAAACAAGTATCCTTTGCCACGAATTGATGACTTGATACATCATCTACATGATGAACAACACATTTCCATGGTGGATTTGTGGTAAGGATATTACTAAGTAAGTGTGAAGAAGGAGGATATCCCCAAGACTGCTTTTTGTACAGGGTACGAGCACCATGAATTCATAGTAATTCCTTTCAGATTCAATATTGCTCTAAAAATAGTTATGAACTCGATGAGTATTGTCTTTAGAGATTACCTCGACAAATTTGTGGTAGTATTTAGAGACAATATTCAAATATACTCCAAAACTAGGGAGGACCAGGAGGAGCATCTAATCTCTGTATTATAGACCTTGAGAAAGGAAAATCTCTATGCAAAGTACAAAAATATTGAGTTCTAGTTGAAAAAAGTATCATTCTTTGTCCATATCATCACATTAAATGTGATAATTATGGATCATATCCTTGATATCTACAACTGATGGATGTCCAAGGCCAACATCGGTAATGGATATCCATAGCTTCCTAGGGATAGCTAGATATTATCACTAATTTTGAGATATTTATCACTGTTATCCATCCCTCTTGCTAAGCTAACATAGAAGGGAATAAATTTTCCATGGATCGATGAATGAGAAGAGTGGTTCAAATGGTTTAATAAGAGGCTTATCACTGCACCCATGATCACACTACCCACAAGTGGGGAACTTTTTGTGGTATTCAATTATGCTTCAAAGAAGGGAATGGGATGTGTGTTGATGAAAAATGACAAAGCCATCACCTATGCTTCATGGAAATTACAAGATCATGAGAAAAAATATCCAACACATGACCTGGAGTTGGCTATAGTGATCTTAGATTTGAAACTTTGGTTGCATTACCTCTTTTGGGAGAAGTGTGAAATATATATGAATTACTAATTCCTCAAGTATATATTCACACAGATACTATTGAACATGTGCCCACGAAGATGGTTATAGTTGATCAAAGACTATGGCTACCCAATCCATTACCAACTTAGGAAAGTGAACAAGGTGGAAGATGCACTAAGTAGAAAATACCCAACAATTCTATCATTGATGAGAATTGAAAAGTATCCAATTATAAGGCCCCATCCTTAAAAATATGTAATCTTGTGTTAAATAAATAATAAACATTAAGGATATTTTCATGATTAGAGATTTAGAGAAATAGGCCATAACAATTACATTACATCTCAAAAATTACATTGTACACACTTCTACTCAGTTTCAATTTATTTCATAAAAGAAAAAACTTTAAAAAAGAAAAATGTCTAGTTCTATGTTTTAAACAACATTATTTATCCTTGATCCCATTTTTATTCCTATTCATCAATATGTCCTGTAAAAAAATTAAAACTAGGGATGTGCATAAAAGGATCAGTTCGGGTTATAAAATAAGGAATGAAATCATTATCCCATTAATAAATACAAATCAATGAAACCATACTTTTCAATCATAACATACCTTATTATATAATAAGATGTATGAATAACATAAAGAAATCATAAATCGTAAAGGTAACATATGGAATAGATAATATACATACATTATATCTTTCACAGCTACATAGGGAGTTATTTATTGAATACCCATCACAGTATATTGCCTAAATTTCCTAGGAGAAACATTAACATTTTCCTCTGTCATGTTACCCAATGCATTAGAGTGCTATATCAGGATCACCCACCCTAGTTTTATCACGGACCCACCCATATACATAAACATTTCCCAATAACCATAACATATTCATACCACGTGAATCAAGCATAATAGAAAAATAACATTTCCATTTTGCAATCACAATATATCATTTCATGATATTGTCATAATCAATGCTTTATCAAACCATTTTAAAAAAGATTTAAAATATTTAATAATGATATTTTTGAATCAAAGTGTCCCATAGCACATTGAGGTTTATGAAATAAATTTTAATTTTATAACATTCTTGTCCTAATAAATAGATCCTTAAAACCATTTTTAAAGCATGGAAATTGGGGAGAAATATTTATAAGAATAAATATTTGAAACATTTAAAATGATATATTAGTTAAAGTGTTCCTAACCAAATGAGATACACTTGAATACAAATAATTGAGGAAGAACATTCACCAAAGTTTATAATATCATGAGAATAATGAGAATCATGATATAATATTTCAAAGGGTGGTATATACAACATATAAAATTAAATTTGTTTATAACAAAAAATAAGTTTCAATGGAATTTAAATTTAGACAAAGTCCCTTGCAATGATCAAATCCGTATATTAAGGAAAAATAAATAACATAATTATATGTGAAAATTAATAATACACCCAATATAAGTTGATATTATGTGTATAAAAATCATATATCAATCACAAATATTCATATCATGACATAATCAAGAAGTATAATTTTAACCCAAAGAATTGAAATTGGGTTAAGATGTCCTCTTACAGAAATTCGACAGCCTAACGATGACTTATTGAAATTCAAAAAATTATTTAATGAGAGAGGGAAGGGTCTCTAATCACATGGAAATAAAATTTTAAAAAATAAGGATATATAAGAACATATAACAACATAATAAAATGTAAATTTAGAAGACATAATTGAAGTCTTTAACTAAATGATTATGGTGAAAGGTTCCCTTAGTAATTTGGTATATACAAAACATAATCCATTTGAAAGAAGGATCATACAATAAATATTTAAATAAAAATAAATTATATTATATTACCAAATAAATAAAATCATGTGAAGTAAAAACACCACACAAAATAAAATAGTGTAAAATATCGCGTGAATCTTATGGGAATAAAAAGTGATATAAAAACCCCTTACCACAAGTCCGATTTGTCTTGTATGTTCCTTGTTCTTCATAAATAATAAACATAAGTTAATTTATAATTTTTTAAAGAACCTTTTTCCGGTTTATTATTACTTTTATATCACTTATTACCTTTCTATAATAATTAGTTAATTATTTTAGTTCATGTCGGACATTTTGTTGATGTTCAAAACATGAGATAAAAATGAACTAGTTATAATTTTAAATTGTCCATGTGGTTAAAATTATATTATATACATAATGATATTAATGATATATATATCATTTATATCCTATGTATCCATTATATAAGTATTTAGAATAGTCCATATCATTTGGATTTATGAAATTGAAATGCATTGTTCCTGGAGATGATACGTCATACATACGCATTAATGCTACTTCCATTTCATTTTTTCATTTTAATAGGAATCAAAAAAATGATACATACATATATTATTATTCAAGTATAATATCATATTTTATATATGTTATGTCTGTTCATTAACACCATCCTTTATAAAATCCATTATGGCATGAATGATTGATATCACTTTGTGGTGGCGGTAGTCTACACTTCCTCAAATGAAATTATCGTATTTAACCATTATGGAAACCATAAAGGTATGTTATAAATGAAAAATACAGAAGCATGAAGAAAACATAAACATAATATATATCATATATATATATATATATTTCCATTATAATGGCCACCATGAGAGGCAGTTGGGGATATTTGAACAATCATTATTTTGTGACAAAGTAGTTCGCCATCAATAGAAACAGTATGCTCGTATCCATTATATGGAGGTGTGTCAAAGTGTAGTTTGATTACTTATAATAAAAACAACCCAGTATATTTAGGATTATAGTGTTGTTATAAAATAAAGGAATATTGAGAGTTTAGGGGTTTGGATAAGTAAAATAAATGAGAAGGCCTTAAGAAAATACGTAACATTTAAATCGGGTAACACCCTTTGGTTTGAACCAAACGGATTCTACTAAGTTCCTTCTGACTAAGGTAAGTCTTATATGATGAATAGTGGTATGTAGGGAGCTTATTTATGTATATTTTGGATGATTCAAGGGGCATTATAGGTGTGCGTAATTGGATAGAACGGATGGCTTGTTATAAGGGGAAGGAGGGGCTCTTTAAGAATGTTTAAAACATTATTTTGTTATAAATAGATTTTCGGTTTAAAAAGATCCAAAACTCATTAAAGTTAAAGAAAAAATGATTAGTGATAGAAATAAAATCATCCAATAAAAATTTTATAGGTTATGGATAGTTTTTTAAATTTTAAAATCTCATTTATTTAAATCATTTATTAATAAGGTAATCACTGCATCATCATTATGTCATACCTAATTTTATATATTTGATGTCTAAAAAATATTAAAAAAAATAACATGATGTAGTAAATACTCTTATTTTTCAAATTAATATTTATAGTTTAATAGATAACTTATATATATCCATGTAAAAATTAATTTACATCAAAATATATGTTTATGTAATTTTTATTACTATAAATAAATTAATATAAAGTCTCATTATCACTCCTAAGTGGATCCATGGAGTCCCAAAATCTACCCAAATAAGGCCAAGGTTGAACATTTATAATCCAATAGGATTATGGCATGTTTTAAGGTAATTTAATTTTATTATTATATTATTTGTTTACCCTTATTTACCAAATTTACCTTTTAACCATGGAAAATAAAATATTTACCAAAGTAAATATTCATAATGTCTAAAAATAAAAGTTTCCTATTAACCAAAATTTGGACCTCCTGAATCAAAATATTGAATCCATTTTTCCAAATTCAAAATACATAAGTAGAAGAAATTAATTTAAAATTAATTCTCATTATCAAAATAAAAAATAATGTTTTTAAGAAATAATATCTATCAAAAGATTAAAACTTTTTTATGTTCAATTTAAGAGTTAAATTACATCAAATTACCAAAATTAAATTAAAAGGTAAAAATATAAATCAATTATAGTTTAAATCCAATATAAATTATATTCTAACTATATAAATAAATTATATTAAAATTAATTTTTGAATTAAAATGTAGTATTTTTCACTATTCAATATAAAATGAACATTATCAGAAAAATACCAAACTTTCATCCAATGTAAAATTTGAGGACCCAATTTTAAAGAAGAATGGTATTTTGGCAAATATAACATATAAAAGCATCAAAAAACTAGTTTTAAAATTGGTTTTCCATCATATGGCTATAAATCGACCTTTATAAAAATATTATAGTGTTTCTCCAAAATATTGGATTCATTGACATTTTATGATTCTCAATTTTATTGGAAAAATGTAAAAACATTTAACAAAAAAGTATAATCATCTTGCAATTAGTCATTTTCATTCCAAAAAATATTATTACTATGCCTTAACTACCATTTAAAATAATAAAATTATTGTATTATTTTTTGGTATAACATAACGTTGTGTGTAACATAAGATTTCAAAGAAACCCGTGGTTGCGTATCGGGTACGCCATCAAACATGGAATCCCATTTAAATTAAAATTAATGTTTCATTCACAAATATTAATAAATATGAAAATTCAATATTCATTATTCAATTTGGATGTTACATCCTTCCCCCCTTTTGGGAATTGTGTCCTTGAAATTTTAAAATTGGGATCAGAAAATTCATTAAAATTACCACATCAGAAAAAGTGTCAATAAAACTATAACATTAAAAGAAAGAAAGAGAAGTAAAAAGGTCACCCTATATGACCAATACTATGATTCCATGAAAAAATGTATATATATGAGAAACTAAGTGTCATGTTCTGAGGAAGAGTGATAGGAAACAGGATTAGGAGAATGTTAAGCAACATAAAACCACAAACTTGTGATTGGTTAAATGGAAAATGGTTTCATATTAGTAAATGTAAACAGATAATAAAATTTGTTTAATGTTTTATTTAATAATGTTGGAGAATTTATTTATTATATTGAATAAGTACATAAGGAAATATAAATACTTTTCAAGCAGAGTTTCATCCTTTAATAAGTGTCTACCAAAAACTCATCTTTTCTCCAAACAATGAGTATTCAAGATAACATGGTCACACATAAAGTGAAAGAATCAACTTCTTGAGAATTTCATAGTCCAAAAAAGATGAAGTATATATTTCCCTTGTCTTTGTACATTATGAAAACCAAAATGATTATTACCAAATCAGATAATCCTATAAGAAGAACAATACATTAAAACCATAAATACAACACTTAATCCTCAAAATTCGGTAAACAATACCCAATGATTGGAAAATACCATTCAATAAACAAATGTCCTTAAAATTATTCAATGTAACCGATAATAAGATTGTAACTCAAAACTCCAAATGATTTAATCACATTGTCTTCCATAGTAAATCTTAAAATTTATTTCCAAATTACATCTACAACATTTAAAATCTCATACAGAAGTGTAATTAACTAAATCACATATTTTATATAATAGGTTAATCATTTATATAAATAACACAAATTTCCATATGTCTATAATAAAATTGTATATTCTTCCAAAATAAAATTCCACCATTACTCCTCAATTGAAATCCCAATGTTTTCTATTTTCTTTAGGCATATAGTTTCCCAAAAAGAGAAAACCTCGTCCAAAATAACCTATATCACTTAATACTGAAATCATTTCCGATACTAAGGATATAAATTTGATAAAACATGAGATCCCAAATCAATATATTCTATATCAATAATAAAATTTAACTAAAAAGAATAATCCATACTAACTAAGGATTTCAAGTAGTCTAGTGGCACGCAATAAATCCCAATCTCACTTTGGTTGTGGGGTCGATTCCAAGATCTTTCTCCGGCATGATAGGTTATTATACGTCCTTGATTTTTTCATTTTTCAAAAACTATAAAATTTTGTAAAATTCCCAAAAAAGAGATAAACTCCTAAAAAATTACCATAAGACGATTTTTCCACAATGTTGGTCTTATGCCCTTAATTTTAATCCCATCTCATAATGACCATAATCTCTTAATTCATGAAGTCATATATATATTGATTTATTTTATCACCATAAAATAACACTACTCTCAAGAATTAACATCATAACTTGATCATTGTGTCCACCTGGTTTCATTGACATCTTCTTCACATAAATATATGGTCCACACATTGCAACAATTATTTAGAGATCCTTCAAAATCACCAGATTCCTTTATATAAATACAACTCATACAACATGTGTCATATGGGTGATCACAAAAAATAGTTATGGAAAAAAATCGTCTATGACATATAATTTCAAAACAACTGATAAATAATTCATTTTAATAAATAGTCAGACTAAGTTTGAGTTGAAACTTTCAATCAATGGTCCTTTTAAAATACAATAAGTATGTTCTAAAATACTATAATTTTAATGAAAATGTAAATAGGTTGCGCAAGGGTCTCATTCTACAGCACCTTTTTCAAAATTATAATACCCTTAAAAATATTGAGATAAGGTAAAATATTTTAAAATTCTTTGATAATATTTACATTTCATGAATATATGACAATATTAAGAAAATATTATTAGATTAAATACAACCCATGATCCATGATGGTATTTAGGTATACCAGTGGTGTTTGATATCTGAAAAAATTTCTTGTAAGTGAGTTTTATGTTTGAAATTGTTTCATAGTTGTTTGGACATGAATTTGGAATAATTATTTCTATAAATTCCTCAGTAATAGATAGGAATGTCATTTGAGATCCTTTACATTTCATTTATAACAAAAGTTCCTTGATCTGAAATAGTTACAAAATAAGGATTTAACATAAATAATAGACATAGAGATTAACCATGTGTCTAACAAAAACTCTAAATCCCAATTTTTTTCTAAACCAACCTCTAATACCAATTATAAGGCCCCAGCCATAAACATTACTTAATCTTGAGTTAAATCAAGAATTAAAAATGAGATTCTTTTCAGTTTTATAGATTTAGAGAAATAGGCCATAAAAATCATATTACATCTACAAAATTACAAAGTAGACACTTCTAATCAGTTTCCATTTTTTCATGAAATAAAAAACTCTAAAAATATAAACATGTCTAGTTCAATGTTTTAGACAGCATGAATTTTCCTTGACCCCATCCTAGACACTATTCGACTTTATGTTCGGTAAAAAACATTTCAAAACATGGGATGATTATAAAAAATCCCAGTATGGGTTATAAGATATGTAGTAAAATATTTACCCCAAAAATAAATACAAATCAATGAACCCAAACTTTTCAATCATAACATACCTTATGAAACCATAAGATTTTTGAATAACACACAGAAATAATGAATCCTACAGGTAACTTATGGAATACATAACATAAATACAATGTATCTTTCACAGCTATGTAGGTAGTTACATTTTGAATACACATCACAGTATATTCCTTAAGTCTATTAGGATAAACAATAACATTTACCTCTTCCATGTTACCCAATTCATTAGAGAGCTATCTCAGACTCACCTGCCCTAGGTTTATCAGGGAACCACATGTATACGTAAACAATGCCCAATAACCCAAACATATTCATAAAACATAAAACAAGAGTAAAGGAAAGATAAAATTTCCACTTTTTAATCACAATATATCATTTCAGGATATTGACATAATCAATGCTTTATCAAACCATTTTAAAAAACATCAACAAAATTTAATAAATATATTTTTGAATCAAAGTCTCACATACCAATTTGCTGCTTATGAATGATATTTTAATTACAAAACATTAATTTCCATATAAAATAATACTTTGAACCATTTTTAAAACATGTAAATTCATGATAAATATTTAGAAGAATAAATCATTATATCATTTAAAACTATATTTTAGTTAAAGAGTTCCTAACCAAATGAGAGATGTTAGAATACAAATAATTGAGGAATAACATTAATAAGATCTTATAATATCATAATGATAATGATATTCATGATATAATATGTCAAAGGGTATTATATACACCATATAAATGTGAGTTGGTGTATAATAACAAATAATTTTCAATGGAATGTAAATTGAGACAAAGTCCCTTGAAAAGATCATATCCTTAGATTAACGAAAAATCAATGACATAATTATGTATGACAAATAATAATACAAAAAATATAAGTGGATATTAATTTTAAAACAATAATAGGTCATTCACACATATTCATAGGATGAAATAATCAAGAAGTAGAAGTTTAACCCAATGAATTGAAATTGGGTTAAGAAGTTCTCTTACAGAAATTCGACAGCCTAACAGTGTCACTTTAAAATTCCTAAAATGCTTTGATGAGAGAGGAACTGGTCTCCCATCACATGGACATAAAATGTACATAAATTAGAATATATAATAACATTTCCCAAAACAATAAAAAGGATTTTTAAATTCCATAAAATAAGTCTTTAACTAAGAGAGTATGGTGAAAGGTTGCCTTACTGATTTAGTAACATACGTAACATAAACCACATGAAAGAAAGATCATAAAATGAAGATGTAAATACAAATAAATTATATTATATGAGAAAATTAAAAAAATAATGAGTAGAACAAACACCACACAAGAGGAAATAGTGGAAAATATAGCATGAATCTCACGGGAATAAAAAGTGTGATGAAAACCCCTTACCTAAACTCCGACTTGTCTTGTATGATCATTGTTCTTCCATAATAATAAACATAAGTTAATGTATAATTTGTTAAGAACCGTTTTCAAGTATATTATTCCATATATCACTTATTACCTTTTTATAAAAATTAGATAATTATTGGAGTTCATATTTGTTATTTTTTTGATGTTCGAAACATGAGTTAAAAATGATCTTGTTATAATTATAAATTCTTCATGTGGTAATAATTCCTTATCTCAAGAATTATATTCATGATTTATTTATAGTATATATCATATATATCCAGTATATATGTATTTATAATAGTCTATATCATTTGGATATATGAAAATGAAATGAACTATACATGGAGACGATAAGTCATACGTACGCATGAACACTATTTCCATTTCATTTTTTCATTTTAAATGAAATGAAAAAATGATACATAGGTATATTTTTATTATAGTATAATATCATATTTAATATACATTACTTAATTTCATCTACACCATCCTTTATATGTTTCAGTTATGGAATGAACGAGTCATAGCACTTTGAGGGGGTGGTAGTCCCCACTTCCCCAAATGTAATTATCGTATTTACCCATTTTGGAAACCATAAAGGTATAATGTAAATGAAAAATAAATAAACATAGAGAAAACATAAAAATTATATATATTATATATAAATATAGTTCCATCATAATGGCCCTCATGAGAGGCGGTTGGAGATATTTGAACAATCATTGTTTTGGGAGGCAGAATTTCACCATCCACAAAAACAATATGTTCGTATAAATTAAGTGGAGGTGTTGGGATGTTTAGTTAAACTAATTCACATAAAAAACCTATTAGATTGAAGAAAATAGTTTTTTATAAAATAAAGGAATAATGAAATTTTAGGTGGTTAGAGAAGTAAAATTAAAGAAATGAACTTAAGAGAAGACGTTACATTTATATCAGGTAACTCCCTTTGGTTTGAACAAAAAGGATTCCCTCAAGTCCCATATGCCTAAGGTAAGGATTCTAAATGAAATAGAGATGTTTATAGAGCTTAATTGGGTAGAGTTTTGATGATTCAAGGGGCTTGAGAGTTGAGAGTAATGGGTTAGATGTGATGGCTTTTTATAAGGGGGATGATGGTCTCATTAAGAATGTTTGAAAACATTATTTTATTATAAATGGATTTTTTGGTTTCAAAAGGTATGAAACTCATTAATTTTGAGAATAAAATTACTATTGTTAAAAATAAAATCATCTAATAATAATTGGAATAGTTTTGGATAGTTTTTTAAATTTATAATCTCATTTATTTAAATCATTTACTGATGAGGTAATCACTTTATCATTGTTGTGTCGTAAATAATTTTATTTATTGGACGTCTAAAAATTATAAATAAAATACCATGAGGTAGGAAATAGTTTTATATTTCAAAATAATATTTATAGTTGAAGAGATAAATTATATAAACCCAATTAAAAATTTATTTACTAAAAGATATATGTTTATTTAATTTTTGTCATTACTTTCAATTAATTAATATAATGTATCATTATCACTCTTATGTGGATCCTTGGGGTCCCAAAATCAACCCCAGGATGCCCATGGTCGGACATGTATCTTCCAGTAGGACTAAGACACATGTTAGTGTAATTTAATATTAATATAATATTATTTATTTTTCCTTTATTTACCATATTTACCTTTTAACATTGGTAAATAAAATATTTACTGAAGTAAATATTCATAATGTCTAAAAATAAAATTTACCTATTCAAACAATTTGGACCTCCTGATTCTATATATGGAATCCATTTTTACATATTCAAAACACATAATAGGTAGAAATTAATTTATAATTAATTCACGTCATGCAAACAAAATGCATTTTTTTAAGAAGTAATATCTATTAAAAATTTTGACACTTTTGTATGTTCATTATGAGATTAAAATTACTTCTAATGACAAAAATTTGATTAAATGAGAAAAATATATTCCAATTAAACTTTAAAACCAATTAAAATAATATTCTAACAATATAAATATATTATATTAAAATCCAGTTTATATTTAAAATGCTGTATTTTCACTATTCATTAAAAAATGATCATTATCAGAAAAATATAGAAATTTCATCAGAAGTAAATTTTTATGTCCTGATTCAAAAGAAGAATAATATTTTTTCAAATATAATATATAAAAGGGACTAAAAATATTTTTGAAAAGGGTTTTCCATCAAAAGGTGGGAAATCAATCTTTTAAATAATATTAGAGTTTTTATGCTTAACATTGGATTCATTCAAATATTAAGCATCTAAATTTTATTGAATAAATGTAAAACCATTTACAAAAATGATATTATAATATTATTTTTTATATAACTAAATTTTCTGTGTAATGTAATATTTAAAGAAACTCGTGGTTACGTATCAGGTACGCCATCAAAAACAGAATCCCCTTTAAAGTAATATTAATATTTAATTAAAAAATATTAAAAAATATGAAGATTCCATATTCTTTATTCACCTAGGGTGTTACACTAATCATCTTTGATTTGATGAAGTTGGACATGGGAATCATAAAGAATAGAACATCATTAATCCTTTCACAAATGATTGATCAATTATATATTTTGTAAATGTTAATGGATGATCAAAATGATGATGTAAGAATTTAGAAAAAGATGGAAACTATCAGAAAAGGTAAATCCTTGGACTTCAATGTCAGTGAAGAAGTGATTATGAGATTTGGGTTAAGACTATGTGTTCCATTGAATCTAGAGTTAAAGAAGAAACATTTTGATGATGCACATTGTTCAAATTTCAACCTTCACCCCAGAAACAGAATGATTAACAAGATCAACGAGAGCATTATTGGTGGGATAACAAGAAAAGGAGATCTTAGAGTATACATTGAAGTACCTAGTATGTCATCAAGTTAAGGTCAAGACGTGGAAGCCTAATGGGATAATGCAAACATTACCCATACCAGCATGGAAATGGGAGGACATCATCGTGGACTTTGTCACTGGAATTATGATGACATCCAAACAAAACAATGATATATGGGTTTCTGTGGATCGTCATACAATGACTCCACACATTATTGCAATTAGGGTGGATTTCTCACTGGATCAGCTGGTACATATATATACAATAGAAAAGTTATAAGGATGCATGGAGTACCACTATCGATTGTATCCGATCAAGATCCAAGATTCACATCTATGTTTTTGAAGAGTCATAAACATGATATGGATACAAAGATTAACATCAGTATGACTTATCATCCTCAAACTGATTTCCAATCTGATGAGACTATCCAAACACTCGAGGAAATGTTAAGATAATTCTCAATGGACATCAAAGGAGGATGGGATTATAATATTCCTCTAGTTGAGTACTATTAAAAAAATGTTTCCACTCAAGCATCCAAATGGATCCAAATGAAGCCCTTTATGGGAAGAGGTGCAGAACAACAAAATGTTGTGATGAAGATGGGGAGTGAAAACTCATAGGTCCAAAAATGGTTCAAGCAACGGTGGAGAAGGTTAAGACCATTCAGTAGTGGATTAAAGTTTCTCAGAGTCGGCAAAAGAGTTATGCTGATAACCTTCTACTGGACCTATAGTTTAATGTTAGATACATGGTATTCCACCGCATATAATTGTGGAAGAGAGTTATGAGATTTGGGAGTAAGGGAAATCTTATTAAATGGTACATCATCTCTTTTGAGATCCTTTATCGCATTGGAGCAGTGGTCTATCGACTTGAACTACTATCAAACATATCTCAAGTACATGATTTATTCCATGTTTCACTCTTGATGAAGTACATACCTAACCCATCACATGTACTATATCCCAAGGTGGTATCATTGGATAATGACCACTCATATAAAGATAATATGTTGATGATCTTATATTGGAAGGAAAAATTTCTACGAAATAAGACAATTTCACTCGTCACAGTGTTGTGGCACAACCCCAAGTTTGAGAAAGCAATGTGGGAACCGGAGGATGTGATAAAACATAGTTACCGCATATGTTTTAATTTGGGAAAAGTAAATTTTAATGGTGCAATATCTTAAGGGGAATGATTATAATAACCCAAACATTTATCAATGAAAATTCATATTGATCTAAATAAATGTCTTATTATGTAAAATGGTTATATAAAATATTAACTTCCTTTGTTTTATGTTTTTGGATTTCAAAATATCGTTATGAATTGTTACCATTGCTAAACAGTGATCACATGATTTGTATAAATATAGCTCTTTAACAAATCTAATTTACTTAGACAAAGATTGTGAAAATCTCATCCAGTAGACGATCCCCATACGAATCCCATTAGTTAGATATTGGAAAAAGTGGTGGTGTAATTGTGCTTTTCCCTTGACCAAGCTCAATCTAACCTTCCACACATTAATCTCGAACGGAACCGCCTATGAGAGAAGTGAATGTTGATAGAGATTACCACCTGAGTGATGTTGTTCAGGCCACCCCAGGAGTCTTTCACCATCACACACCCTACCCTTTGGACTTATGTGGGTGTTATAGGGGTTATTTAATAAGACACTAGCACTGCAATTAAGTAAATTATTTTTGTATAGCGAATATCCATTCATTTTATTAGTGTTACTTTGTAAATAGTTTTTAAGAAACAAAATAGAATTTTTTGAGTTAATATTCAATTAAGAAATATATTATGTTGAATTAATGGATTTATGAATTAAATAATACTTTAATTAATTATTATTACTAAAATAATTTTTATTAAATACAAATGATCATATGATTTTTATGCATACAATTGAAGATTTTATTAAGGTTTGAAAGATTTTTTGTTAAACCCCTTGAATTTTTTATAAATATCTGTTTTTATTTTAAAAGTAAAAATTCAGATATTTGGATAATTATATTGATAAAATTAATATTATTTTTGGAATCATCATATTAAAATTATCCAATGGTGAATTTTTCATAATTTCATGAGACAGTTGAATTAGTGGGTAAAAATTAAATACTATTTAATTATATAATGTGTTTTTTGACATCATAACGACCCAATAATAATGTAATAAAATACTATAAACATTATTTTCGGCCAATATATGTTTTACCATTAAAATAATGTGATTTTAGGTTTGTTTCATTTATTTTAAAATGATTTAGTGGACCCTCTAAGACTTAAAAAACATTTTAACTTTTTTTAATTGACTTCTTTAAGAGTATTACTTTTCTTCACATAAACAAGACAAATATTTTAAGAATTTTGGCCAATGGCATAATAAAATAATTTTTTATATTCCTTTATGGTAAAAAACATGGGGAAAAATGTTTTGGTTTGTGTTTTTGATTAGTTTAATGTGTGGTGACCAAAACATTAATAATAAATAATTCCCTACCTTTGCCTATATTAACCCACCTAATCTCCCACTTCCTCTTCACTCAATGCCTTTGGATCTCGACCAAACTATGGCCTCCCTTCTATAAAATCCTATCAATTTTACCGAAGCTCTCAAGAAGCCTTTATCAAGCCCCTCTCAAGCCTTTGGGATCAAACTTCCATGTAATGTATTTATTCGTTTATCATTATTTGTCCAATTTTCATTAAGTTTTTTCCCTTTTGACTTCAATTAAAAATGTTGGGGTATGGTTTATCACAACCCCAATACATTCCTATTTATGTTTAAATGATTAGATACCCCCTTTTCTCTTTTTTAATCCTCCCATGAACACCAGCAACCATGCTGAAATTCCGTAAGGAATTTCTCTCTCCTCATTTAAATTCAAAAATATCTTTTGTATTATGAATCTAAATTCAATTACATATGTTGGGAAGTGTGTATATTTGATCCCCTTACTGTACATTTTAGGTAGAATATTATGAGACGCCCCGTTCTCTCCCATCAACCATTTTTATGAATTCATATGTCACGTCATTATGCTGCTGAAATTTCACCGCGGTTTCCAAGTCCAAGTCATTCTGTCGTGAATACAATGACTATCTCTCTATCAAAGTTATTCTCATTTATAAAAATTTAATTATTGATTATAGAGTTTCATGTATGAATTAAACATTCCATTATCATGGATTAAATTATTATATTTAATGGTTCCTTGTTGTATGATACATGTGGCACACTTATGAATTAAAATAAATGTTTAAGAAGGGTGTGCCCGAATAGCACTCCAATGATTTGGGTAAATATTAGTATCATGATACGTCAATTGAAATGAGGGTTAATAATGCTAATTCATGTTCAATGATGGTTTACTCATTCTCCTTGTTAAATGATGCACGGACCATGTTATTACCATGTTAAGTGTTGTTTCTACATTTCCATGTTATGAGGATCATGCTATATGTTGCCTTTATGTTCATGTTTCATTTATGATCCATCGATATTCCAATTGCCTAAAATGTAATGTATTATTCATGTTCTACCTTTTTTACTCCCTTTATGGGATTTATATCTCACCATTTTTTATGAATAGCCTCAAGTTATCCCATATAATGCTATGTACGAGGGAATGTAGTGGTCATGTAAAGAAAGTTTTCAAAAAATATGTTGTGTTTCATGTTTTAAGTCATTATGTAATGTTCCTAATCCCTAAATACAATACACCTCTCGATCTTTTATATTGTATCAAGTGAATATTTTATGTAATAAATCATGTTTATGTGTGAAATAAAAAAGTTTGTTATAATTATAATCAATAATAAAACCTTAGTCTAATATAATAATTTAGATCTCTCTTAAATGTAAAATTTCAACCCAAAAAATCAATTTATCAAATTTGTCATTTATTAATAAAAAACTAAACCCAAAACTAAAAAAATTGAACCAATAACTTATTTATAATTTCTTAGGTGATGTTACAACTCCATTGGTGACATTGCAATTTATATGGGTTGGTTACCATTCATAAGGGTAAGTTTTATTCAAAAAACATTCAGTATTTCTTATGGGACTCTAAATATCTTACAGAATGCAGTTGTGTATGTCAGTTTTTCAAAATTCAAATCATAGAGGGGGGAAAATATTGTTTACTGGATAGATTATAACAAATTGGTGTTTTGATGATACATAGTCTTTTATGAATTCTATATTAAATCTATTTTTAAATAATTGTGGTGTTACTAAAAAAATATATTTATTTAATGATTTATTTCATGAAAATAAATTTTATTTTTAATTTTTTATATTATTAATAATATTTTTATTAAACATTTGTCTTTTACAAAAAAACAAAACTTAATTTATCAATTTAAAAACATTTATTAACTTATTAACATATATAAATATATCATATTTTCATTTAGGAGATACCTAAAATGTATTTATAATTTCAATAGTAATGTTATTCTTCTAATGGTAACATTTTTTTAATTGGTCAAATTGCTATTCCAAATGATAACAATACTATTTCAATACTTTGGTAAATATTTAATCATTATTTATTTAATCTTGGTTTTTTATGCAATGTAAGATTTCAAATGAAATAAATTTATTTAAAATTAGATGGTGGTGAATTCTTCCATCCATAAATAAATTATTCCCTGAAAATTAAATATTTCACATTAGAAATTAAAGGTTGATACTTGAAAATTCTATTGTGGGAACCCCACAACGTAAATTGGGCAATTAATCCACCTCTTACAAAGATGGAAAGTAAAATTTGTAGGTCACCTATAAACTTGGCTTTCTAATATGATAACATCAGTGAAATATAAAAATTTTATCCCAAAATAATAATATAAATAAAAAGTTTTGATGGAGAAAGATAGGTAACATGTTCGATAGAATGTTTACCATCACAAAAATTGTAAATCTATGATCCGTAAAAAGACCATTGATTTCCTAGAAAAAAGTGTAAAGAGATGATGTTTTTGTTCAAAAATCCTTTTTCCTAGATTTGATGAATTATTTTAGTAACCATTGAATCCATTGATATTATATACATAAATGATTCATTTCCATTTCATAATCATAGACTTCTATTTTCCTATGATCTATCACCACTTCACTTCTTAAATCTAGTGATGGATATTTAAGAAACAATTATGTGCATTAAGCATTTTTATGAATCATAAAATCCAAAATGTTCGACTCCTCATGTGTAAATCATGTTTTAATGATCACAAATCCTATACATTATGTAATGATTGTTATTCTTTTTTAATATATCTCAAATAATGTGTACAAATGGTTGGTATCTTTATGATTTAAGTAAATGTATCCAAGATCTTAAGTGTTATGTTTGATAATTGTAAACTATTTTTAATTTGTGTTATAATGGATATCCTAGAAAAATGATTAAGTTTAATCCATTCTATGAATTTCATTGTTTAGGTCTGTATAAAGATATTTGGCTATGTCTGAGAAACAATGAGTCTTCCATCAGTTATGTTTTTCTGGAAAAAGGACCTAGACACCATGACCAGACACCATGACTTGGACATCGTGACATAGACACCATGACCCAGACATCATGACCCAAACACCGTGACTAGACACCGTGACACAAACAACGTGACCATACAACATGACCCAAACACCGTAACCGGACACTATTACCCTAACATCGTGACTAGACACCGTGACCAAGACAACATTACCAGACACCGTAACCATTTTTAGACTTATTTAATTCAATGACATTGGTTCCTTACTGAGACACCGTTTGATGTTAGGCAAAGGGCCAAACACCACGATCCCAAAACCGCATCTGTGCTACCGGTTCATGATGTCTATAAAACTATGACATCATAATTGTCTCACTACTCAAAGGAAAAGAATGAGACTCCATTTCATGGAGACACCATTTTCATGTGACACTGTTTCTAGACAAACTATGACACCGTTATTTAATCGATTTTTTAATTTTTAATTTAATTTCTAATGGTCATATTTGAGTCCTTTAAATGCACTGACATAATTAATATTTCATTGTAAAAATCACCTGAGAGTATTAGTTATTAGGTGCATAATACATGCATCATGTCAGCACCAATACATGAACTCTAATAAAAAAATAGAAGTGTGACCCCGAAACAAAGATTTTCGATAACAAAGAAGCATTGTAATTCATGATAAATGAACTGACACATGCAACTCAATACATATAAAGAACACACAAATCATTCTTGAATCCAAAAAGATTGGATATCATATATCAGAGTCTAGTACATCGTTGCAACACCAACTCCAATAATTATACAATCCAGATCTAAATGGAAACCATAACATCAGACTTGTGATATTTTTTTTCTCTCAAGAGGACCCGATTCTAACATCTACTTCATCCTAGAGGTCTAGATCTTCACAAAATAACACTCAAACAACTTCTAACATTATTTCATCATATTTTCCATATTGTGTATTATATTTTTATTTTTGGATCTGTGTGTGTGTCTTTAAAAAACACATATTTTATCGTGCACTAAACTAAAGGATACAATAAATCATTCCTCTCATATATATTTACACTTTTTATTCCCAAGGATGAGTATGGAAGAGGTCACTATGTGACCTGGTAGTTTATCCCCACATAGAACTGTGGAAGAGGTCGTGTGACCTGGACAGTCATGTGCACTGTTGTTTACCCTGATCTAGGGCATGGATATAGTTTATCAATATAAGTTTCGTGGTGTTAGGTGACCACCAAGTAGAGTGGATTATGTCTCGGCATGAAGCTGAATCACTTGTTTTATATCTGCGGTGTTGTTTAATTAAGTTTTCTCTATTTTATAATATAATTTAAAAATACTGGATTTACATTGATTGTAAATCTTAGAAAGAAGTTATAATTATTTTTCGTTATTATAATACCATCAAAATTAGTATTAATAAATAACATTAAGATTACTGATAATTAATAAATCTTTTAAGAAGTTAATTAAACTATCAAACATTCATAACTATATTACCTTCATTAACTGAGTTGTACTTAATTTTATTGGGGAACCAATTATGAGTAATTTTCAAACATAAATTTTTATAGATACTCAATTGACCCCCATCCCCTCTTGAGTACTCTACTCTGACGAACATTTGGTATTAGAGGGTGTTTGTTATTCTTATTAAGACTCTGTTTTTTAAACTATTCAATAGTGGTTTTATTTGTTCTTTAATGATCTATAAATTTCTTTTATTTCAAAATTTCTAGCTCTTTCAAAGTATTTATTTCTTATGGATAATATATTGGAAGGTGCTTCAGAAAATACTCCACCATTCTTTAATGGAACCAATTATTCCTAATGGAAATATAAAATGAAAATGCATTTAGAAATTATGGGTTTTGATCTTTGGTCTTTAATTATAGATTAGTAAAATATTCCTCCTACTAATAGAATCACTTTTGAGGACCCAACCAAGACTGCCTACAATAACAATTGTAAATCCATGATTAGTTTATATTTCTCTTTAAGAGATGAGGAATTTAATAGAATTTCTTCATGTAAAATTTCACATGAAGATTGGGATAGATTGACTATTTCACATCAAAGAACATCTAGTGTGAAATAAATGATACTTAATATGTATACAATTAAAAATTATAACATTAAAATGAAACCTGATGATCTTATTTCTGACAGGTATCTGAGGTTCAATGAAATTGTCAACAAAATTATTTCTCTTTGAAGTGAAGTTACTACCAAAGAACAAAGTATGATGATTCTCGTATGCCTACCTGACAGATGGAGAGGAACCTCTATCTCTATTAGAGAATCATGTGACATCAGCACGTTAACAATAAAATAAATCATTTGAAATTTAATGATGTATGAAGTTGAACTAAAATTCAATAAGGGAGAGGAGGATGGACCCAAAAGAAAATCTATTGTGTTTAAGCCCACCACCTCTACACACAAAGATAAAGGGAAATTTGAAGTCTCTACATAAATTTCCAGCAGGGAAAAATCATCACCTAAAAGTGATGAAGAGATGGCTCAATTATCCATAAGGATTAAGATATTTTACAAGAAGAAGAATTTTTTTGCATATCCTATCTTCAAGTGAAGATATGGTCAAAAAGGATGCTAGGGGAATGATTGGAAACAAAGTTACAAGTATGATGACATAGTATGATATGAATGTAAGAGAACAAAACATGTAAAGGCTAACTATCCCAAGACCATTTACAAAATAAATATTAGGAAAAGGATAGAAAGTATAAAAAGGTAATGAAAGTAACATAGAGTTCTTCAAATCACAATTCATGTGACTCGGAATCTTCACATGATGAACTGGGTAACATAGAAAATATGTGATTTATGAAAAAAAAATCTGAGGTAATTATAGAATCTTCTTGTACATAATTCTTATTATTCTATAGATGAAAGTGATTTGAGAATATTTCTAATAATGAAATGATTGAGTATTATAATATTATTAAAGAGATATGTAATGAACTAAAATATAAATACAAATATTTGAAGAAAAAACATGCTCTTACTTCAAGCATTAAATATTACCTTAATGTAAAGAAGGAAAAAATGCTCAATTACTCAAAGAAAAAAATGAACTAAAGTAATCTAATGAGAAATTGAAAAAGGACCTTGAAAGGTTTACTAATATAAAAGATACATTGGTAAAAATTATAGTTAAATATATTTCTCCTAAATATACTACTAGTATTGGCTATCAACTTGGTGAATGTAATTTTAGAGGAACAATTTTTTTTCCAAAGTCTAGGACTTACAGCATTACCCCTAGTTCTGGAATACTTTCAGCTATTTCAAATTATGATACACTTTCTATTATTTTATGCTTTTCTGGACCAAATAGATTTTATTTTTCAATAACATTACATAATTCTAGTTGGATTCATATGAGGAAGATACGAGTTCCGGAAGAACTAGTTACTAATATTACTCGACCCAAACAAATTTGGGTACCAAAATCTATTTTTATTTGAATGTTTTTTTGGAAAGTTACATCAAAGAGGTCATATAAAATATTATGGTACTTGGATAGTGGGTGTTCAAGACACATGAAAGGATACTATTTAGGCATCAATAATTTAATAAAAATTGATGGTGGACTTGTCACCTTTGGAAACCAGGCCAAAGGAATGATCATTGGCCTTGGACAATTTGGTAACTATAAATCAGTTTTAATTTACAAAGTACTTTTTTTATTGATTGAAATGTAATATTCTTAGTATTTCACAACTATTTGATGGTGGATTTCATGTTAAATTTTAAAATGATGCTTTCAGTTATTTTAATTCTAAAAATGAATTTGTATTTTCTACAGTAAGAAATGAAAATGTATACTCTGTTAACATAGTTTCTATAGTCTCTCAATATGATTCATGTTTATGTTTATTTCACAGAGTCTTGGATTTGGATTAGAAGACTAGAACACTTTAATATTCACTCCTTTAGAAAGATAACTAGAAAATTCTTAGTAAAAGATATACCAAAACCTGAGTTTCCATATGATAATGTGCATAATCCCTATCAAAAGGGAAAGTGACACAAAATTTCCTTTAAAACAAAGAAAAAAGTTTTCAACTTCTCAACATCTTGAACTGGTTCACCATGATTTTTTTAGACCATCTAGAGTTTCTAGTTTAAATATAAAGCACTATGTTTATGTTTTTTTAGATGAAATTTCTAGATATACTTGAACTTTTTCATTATCAAAAAAAAGTGAAGCACTCTCTCACTTTACCAAATAATCCAAAACTGTCACGAATCTTTGTGGACATAGAATTAAATCCTTAAGAGGTGATTATGGATATGATTTTGAAAATAAAGATTTTGAATCCTTATGTTCTCAAAATGGATATAGTTATAAATTCTATTACCCTAAAACACCTCAACAAAATTGAGTTATAGAAAGAAGAAATAGAGCCTTACAAGATATTTCTAGAACCGAGATTAGTGAATATGACTTACTTTTTTGGGGATGAAACTGTAAATACAGCATGCTATATTATTAATATATTGTTGATTAACCCTATTTTTTAAATAAATCCATATGAGTTATGGAACAATAGAAAACCCAATGTTAGTTACATCAGAGATTTTGGTTGTAAAGTATATATCCTTAATATTAAACATAATCTAGGAAACTTTTCATCCAAGAGTGATGAAGGGATAATTCTAGGATTTTCAATCTCTAGTAAATCCTATTGGGTGTTTAACAGAAGAACTAAATGTATGGAAGAATTATTCCATGTCAAATTTGATAAAATAGATCCACATAAGCCTAAGACCTCTCTAGGATCCTATAAGATAATGTGTCAAATCTGCACATCAATACCAAATCCTCTAACTATACTGTAACAGAATCTGTGAAAACTTCTAGTTCGGAAAATTCTTAAGATTTTGGTCATAATGAACCCGAACCTTTTGAGCAATTGAGAATCTCTAGTCCTTATTTTTCTAAAGCTGTTATAACTCTTAAGAACCATTTTTAGATGTAGTTGTACGAAATTTAGATAAAGGAACTCAAACTAGAGCTTCTCATATAAATCTAGTTGAACTTCTAGCCTTCATGTCACAACATGAACCTAAATACATTAATGATGTTATAAATGATGAATTTTGGGTGATGTCTATGCAAGAAGAACTTAATCAGTATGAAATAAACAGAGTTTGGAAACACGTTAATATACCCAAATACACATTCACCATAGGCATAAAGTGGGTGTTTATAAATAAAGCCGATAAAGATGGTAACATTGTTAGAATCAAGGCAAGATTGGTTGCACATGGATATAGTTAAGAATATGGAATTGACTATGAAGAAACCTTTGCACCATTATCTAGTTTTAAAGCCATCATAATTATGCTTGTTTATGCAACACGTCTGAATTTCAATCTATATAAAATGGATGTTAAAAGTGCATTCCTAAAAGGGTATATATCTAAGGATGACTTTTTTGAGAAACCCCCTAGTTTTAAAAATCCAAATTTTTCAAATCATAGTTTTAAACTATTAAAAGATTTATGTTTTTTAAAACAATCTCTATGATCTTGGTATGATAGAATACGTACTTTTCATATTTTCAATGGTTTTACAATAGTAATATCATATCCAATACTTTATATAAAACTAATTTCCATTGATGTATGAGTAGTTCAAATTTTTTTAGATGATACTATCATTGGATATTCAAGTAATTATTTAAGTATTGAATTTTGTAAAATGATGAAACATAAATTTGAAATGAGTTTAATGGGTGAACTAAAACTCTTTCTTGGATTTAAAATCTTTCAAAATAATGATCTTCTTATTTTAAATCAAAGATAATATAGTAGTGATCTTTTAAAAATTTTGGTTTGGATGGAACTAAAAGTAGTGACACTCTAATGAGTACAACTAGTTAGTTTGATCTTTATAATGATGGAAAATCTGTTGATCAAACCACTTATAGAGGAATGATTGGAAGCTTACTCTACTTAATTGCTAGCCAACCTGACATTATGTTTTGTGTATGTATGTGTTCCCATTTTCAAGAAAACACTAAAGAATATTGTTTAAATTATGTTATTAGAATTTTCAAATCTCTCAAGAATACACCCAATCTAGGATTTTTCAATCCCAGAGGATAATTATTTGAGTTAGTTAGCTATTCTAATGCTGAATTCGGTGGTTGTAAGTTAGATAGAAAAATCACCTCTCGAACATGTCAGTTTTTAGGCAGGTCACTAGTATCATGGGGTAGTATGAAACAAAACTTTGTTTCATTATCTTCTATAAAAGATGAATACATAGTTGATATCTATTGTTCCACACAAATTTTGAGGATGAAAAAAATTACTAGATTATGGATATCAATTCAAAAATGTACCAATAAATTGTGACAATATAACTACTATTAACATCTAAAAAATCAATGTTGACACCCTAGGACAAAACATATTGATGTAAGACATCACTTTTTAAGAGACCATTATCGAAAAATGTGATATCACTTTAAAATTCATTGGAACTGAATATCAGCTCGCTAATATATTCACCAGACCATATAATTATTAAAAAATAGAAGGCATAATACATTAATTGGGAATTATAAGCCTTATGTAGTAAGTGTAGAGTTTCACAACATAATATTTCACAGCCTACAATTTTACAAGTCATTATAGTAATATTACTGTCTAACTCTTATAGTTCTATTGTTTACTGTATTAAAAGTTACTAATTCAAACAATATCGTCACACAGTTCTGAAGTCAAACAATTATAGTCTAACTGTGAAATCATGTTACGGTCTCACCGTGAAATCCAGTTACGGTCTCACCATGAAAGCATGTTCTGGTCTCACCATAAATTTCTGTTACGGTTTCACTATAAATATTCTTTATCATTTTATTTAAATATTATAACCTATATTGTGGTAATTAATTATTTTATTCTTTTACTTCATGCAATTTTAATGTTTTAATGCTTGGCATTCCTAAATGATAAAAATAAAATATGTTTCACTCCTTTCTTCACGTAAGCTCTCTTTTCTCAAATGATAACCCCTTATTCAACCTTTATCTCTATCTCGAACCTTCGTTGATTTCCCAGAATGAAACACTCATCATCACTAACTCATGATAAGCTATGATCAAAGATGAAGCTGAAGATAACACTGAAGATTGCACCTGAAGATCTGTTGAATATGAACCTGGTGAACAGAATAGTGGTACCCGAAAAGGAAATCTTCCCTGAGAGGATGATGTTAAGTATACTAATAGTGAAAAGATGGCTAGATTGGTTCACATTGGAGGATAGGTAGATTTACCCAAATCTTGTTGCACAGTTTTATCAATTTGTTCAATTCTCTTTTGATACAGAAGACGGTTTTCTTATGGGAAGCTAGATCTATTGGAAAATATGTACCTTTTCTTTGAGGTTATGGGATGCATACCTAATGATACCTCATGAGGGTATTTTTTTTGGACTACCAGAGAGGTCCTCCACCTACAAGTGAGATATTTGTTTTAGAAGATTCCTTGGGAAGCTTGAATAGAAATAAAAAAAAGAGAATAGAAATTTCTGTTGATCTAGATGGGGAAACCAGCTGTTTGTTTAAGTTTGTCAAGAATCTTATCAGTCCAAGAAAAATGAGGCTTCTCAACACTCAAGTATTAGGATTTATTTTTTATATATCTTATGAAAAATAGACACATGATCAACCTATTCAAGTATGTTATACTTCATATGTTTGAGTTGATAAAGACAACATCAAAATCAAATTCCTTATTCTACTCAAGGTTAATCTCTGCTATGATTTATGGAAATGGGCTAGTTGGACTTGATGAAAAAGACATTAAGGACTATAAATTTTGTATCTCAAAGGATACAGTGAAAAGAATAAAAATTAGTTGGAATCTATAGAGGAATGCATGGGTAGAATATAATGAGAGGGTCTTTGAAAATTTCAACCCAGTTCTGTACTCTTATAGAACGATGGATATTGCTGAACCATTTTTGGAGCCAGATGAGATTGATGACTATTCTATTGGGATAGAAGAAAAAGTGGTTGTTTCACCTCTAAGGAAAACTGTTTATAATGAAGAAGATAATGAACCTACTCCTCAAGTATTAATTGTGAAGGAAATACTTGTACCTTAAGTAATTTTTGATCTAGAAGAAGAAAATACTTCTAATGAAGGGTCTTCTATTAGTGTAAGGGAAAAGGCTATTCTATGAGAACATCTAGAAAGATATCAGTCTCTTGAGAACGAAGCTGCTGTTGAGGAACACTTAGAGGAAACATTTGTTACTAATGTTATCCCATATGATGAAGAAATAATGGATAACTCCTTTAAATTAGCTACAAAGTAAAAGTGTGAAGCTATTGGTGTTGAAATCTTCGAAATAGATCATGGATATAAATCTGTTAGACCTATAAGTTATGCGCCAATTGAGGGGGAGTAGAACCATAATATGGAAACTATTGATATTTCTAATATGGTTGATCTAAGATCATTGGATACATGGTATAAATTTCATAGCTATTTTGATGTGAATGATTCACATGAAGCCTCAGTTAAAGGTATAGATATATTTACTATGATTCAATTGAAACTAATATATGTGCTTGATTTTATAGTTGCAAAGTAACCTGACCATGTCTCATCTCATATCCATTAACCTTCACAAGAACATTACACCATGGTTAGTAAAGATGATTTGAAAGAATTTAGAGATACTTATTGGCTTGGGTTGAAAAGATATTGAACAATCAACCTGATCCTATGACCAAATTGTGTGAATGAGATGTTTCCCTATTGTTAGAGAATACTGTTTGGAAGATTCAACCAAAAAATTCTTAATGAAAGTCAAGAAGTCAGAGTTGAGAACAAATAGCTCAGTGATGAAGTGAATTCAATCAAAATAATGGTTGAATATATGCAGAGAGTGATAAACTCAAGACCAAAACATATTGATCATTATGTTGAGGATGTTATAGGTCGGATTCCACAAGAAGTATCGTCCATGATTCAACCTAAACTAACTTCCTTTGGAGACAAGGTAGATGAAATAAACAATCAAATAGTTCAAGAGACTCATAAGCTTTTTATTAGACTTAACAAGTTGAATGATGTGTATAAGGGATGTCTCCAGAAAGTTCAGAATTAACTAAAAACACTTAATTCAGCTGTTATAGATTCTAGTACCTTTGGAAAGTCATCTCAACCATTTTTGGACAATAATCTCCTTAGAAAGGTTGTTAAGGAATAACTTCTGTCTATGCATGTTGTCTTTAACAAGGAGTCACTAACTGTGTTTGTCAAGAATAGTGACAGAGTTCTTGATCTGGTAAGAATTCAATCCATGATTGCAAATGATGCTCAAGAATAAATTACTTAGAAGGTGGATTTCTAATTCAATTGGATTTTCTATATATATTATATGACAAACCATTTCAAGTACCTTGTAAAGAATCTAAAAATCCATCATGTCACTCAAGCTTTCAAAACTCAGGTTCAAAATCTGAAGGATTCACTCCATTATTGGAAATGTTCTTAGAGAACAAGAATGAAATTGATAAAGTGATGCAGTATAGTAGTGATATTATTCCTAACATCATTAAGTTATTGATTCTTTATCTTGATGTGCATAGCATTGATATTGTGGCACCTATAGCTGGTCCCTTACATCCTAGTTTTCCTCTTTCCCATTTCCCTACCATTGCCTCTACATCTATGTATGTCTCCCAAACTCTGTGTCGGATCAGACCTGTTATCCTTGCCAAATAATTTCCTCGGCCTTCCACAAAACCTTCATTTTCATCTCATATTTTAAAGGACTCCTTTTACCATCTATATCAGTTGGTTCACTAACTTCATCAACTTCCTCCTCTGCTTCTTTATCTTCTTTTGATGTTATTGCCACATGAAAAGAGAAGACAACCAGTGCTGAAGAAATGTGACTACTATCTTTTGATAGGGGTATTGTTTTATTTTTATACCTACTGTCTATATTGACACATTTTTATCCAACAAATTCATTGTTAACTATTCATATATATTCTATTATTTACCCCTGAAATATTTTTGATAATCCCAAAAGAGGGAGAGATATGTACTTCAAATGCACACTAAGGGAGATAAAAATATAATAAGGCCACATATCTGACTCACATGATTTTTGATCATCAAAAAGGTGGGATTGCTAAACTCCTCATGTGTTAATCATGTTTTAATGATCACAAATTCTATATATTCTGTAATGATTTTAATCATGTTTAATCTGTCTCAAATCACGTGTACAGATGGTTGGTTTATTTATGCTTCAAATAAACCTATCCAAGATATTATGTGCTATGTTTGATTATTGTAAACAATTTTTATTTTTTTTATAATGGATTTCCTTGATAAATGAATAAGTATAATCTGTTCTATGAATATCACTATTTAGGTCTCTATATAGATATCTGGATAAGTATGAGAAATTGTGAGTCTACTACTGGTTATGTTTTTCTAGAAAAGGACCCAGACACCGTGACCAGACACCGTGGCCCAGACACTATGACCTAGACAGTAGGACCCAGACAACGTGACCTAGACAGCGTTACCAGACACTATGACAGAATCACCATGTCTAGAAACTATGACCCAGACACCGTGACCAGACACTGTGACCCAGCCACTGTGACCAGACACCATGACCCAGACACCGTGACAAGACACCAAAACCTATTTCAGGAATGTTGAAGTCTTTGACATCAGTTCCTTGTTGAGACACCATTTGATGATTGGAAAAAGACCAGACATTGTGGTCCTAACACTGCATCAGTGCTACTGGTCCTGATCTCTATACAAATATTCCATCATAACTGTCTCACCACTCAATGGAAAATATGGAGACACCATTTCATGGAGACACCACTTCCAAGTGACACCATTTCCAGATAGACTGTGACACTGTTCGTTAATTTGTTTTTTTTTCAATTTAATTGGTAATGTTCATATTTGACTCATTTAAATGAACTAACATAATTAATATTTCTTTGTAGACTTGTCAACTGGTAGTATGATGTATGAGGTGAAAAATATATTCCTCATTTCACCTCCTAAATAATAACTCCATGACTAAAAAGAGGAGTGTTTCCCAGAAACAATGATGTGTGATAATGAAGAAGCACACACATTATTTAGAAAAGAACTGACACATGCAAGTAAATACATCTGAAGAATACATGAAGTATTCTCGAATCCATAAAACTGGTATACCATAGATCATATTCAAGAACATATTCGAAATACCAATTCCAAGTAGAACATGAGCCAGATCTAACTGTAAACCAGAGCATTAGACTTGTGATAATATGTTTCTCGCTAAAGGACCGGATTCTTACATCTGATTCATCCAAGAAGACTATAGCTTCACAAAATACCACTCAGAGCACTTCTAACAATATTTCATCATCTTTTCTAATTGTGTATTATTTTTTTATCTTTCAATCATTGTGTGTTTGTTTTTATAAAAATGGACAATGTCTTAGGTATTAAATTGGTGGAAAAAAGATATCTATCCTCTCATAACTTCTTACACTTGTTTATTCCCATATATAACTATGGAAGAGGTCCCTATGTGACCTAGTAGTATATAACCACGAAGAACTGTGAATGAGGACTTGGGACCCAGATAGTCTTATGCACTATTGTATAACCCGATCCATTGTGTGGGTTATGTTTAATTTAGTTTTCACTTTTTTGGTGTATAATTCAGAATTCACATTATATACTTTGATTGTGAATTTTGGAAAGATGTAAAAAAAATTTATGTTATTAGAATATAATCCAAAGTAATGATAATAACTGATATTAAGATTTTTTAGAATTAATCAATCTTCTGAGAAGTTATTTAAATAGTAAATATTTCATAACCATGTTACTTTGATTAACTAGACTGTATTTATTTTTATTGGGGAAACATTTAAGAATACTTTTCCAACATAAATTTTTATAGATACCCAATTCACCCCCCCCCCCTCTTGAGTACTCTTCTCTGACCAACACATAATTCATTCCATCATTATTTAAATAACTTCACAAATGAAAATTATTAGCAAGTATTATATTATATGATAAATAATACTTTTATCTTAATAAAATATATCCTTAATACATTAAAAAATTAAGTAACTTTATGAATTATCCAATATATTTTTATCAAATTCAAATAATAAAATTTAAATGGATGGTCACTAAATTTCCAAAATCAACATCGCGTAAGAATTACAATTTATGTAGCTCTTATTGTCACATACCAACTATATGAATACCTTAATCTCTAATAAACCATTTGGAAACAATCATGTTTCCATGAGAAATATATATTGTTTTTGAATATATTCTTCAATTAAAAAAATTTAATAACTTGAGCATAACATAAACCACCTTAACAGTCACAAATAATATCCCATAATCATCTAATTATTATAATATCAATATATAGAACATATTTAGGCTTATCTTTACCAAGTCATGTGTTTTTATGAAAATTTACTTCTAATAGAAAAACATCTCTTAGTTACTTGTTATATTCATCAGAAGCTTCTAATTTATAAAAGAATAAGTATTGCAGTACATTTTTTATACATATCATTATTCTTATCACTATATAATTATACAAAAATAAAGTATTTCTTGATTCCAAATAGATGAATATTAATAATTCCTATTTTTCTATGGTTATAGAAAAATTATGACCATGATCCATTATCCCCTTTTGGGAAATATTAATTAGATGCTTTATAAAATGACTGGTGTAGTGTCCCATATCCTTAAGTTGAAGGATTGAAAATTTTAATACTATTTTTTAACCCTGATATCATAAGAAAAAATTAATTTCTCTCCACACTTGTTGAAAAATCCCATTTCTTTTAAGAAAGTACCAGAGTGTTTCTCGTAACAATTATCACATGTATGAACATGCTTATTTTTCTTCCTTTCATTATCAAAATATTCCCTTGATATAATCTTGTTCTTAGTCTTCACTTCAAATCCATTAGGCATAGGGAATTATTTCATTATCTTGGTAGTACATTATATTATATTCTCATATGCGATGAATGATTGGGAGGCTTGTTCATTTCAAATGATTGTAAAATGACCAAAAAAGATTTTATCATCATTACTCCTTGGATAATGTACACAGGTTAGGTTCTCATTACTTCAATGAGGTTTAATTTATAATTTAATACATTCAAAAGATTAGATCACATCATTATGAAACATAATGTATAATCCTAAAACATGGGAAATACTTAACATAAATTGAAAATTTTATGTGCAGCTAATCTCATAAACAAGTTTTGTAATGGATGTTCTAATATTGTTATCATCTATGTCTATATTAGGGTTATGTTCTCTGATCTCGGATTTATGAAATATATTTCCCATGAATTTCAATCATAGAGGGGACCATCTTATGACTACCCCAATCCTGAATCCAATAGGCTAGGGGATGGTGACTCACAATGATTATGAATATCCCAAAAATGGGAGGAATTTTCCAAAGTACTTGTATTTCCACACACATCTCCATGACACAAATTCCCAAATATAAAATCACTCAGTAAGAAAATTCATCAAAACCATTATATCCCATAACTAGAGTACCACAGTGAATGTAATGGAATGTATATAGGGAAAAAACAAGCCCACTAAAAGAAAATAGACAATAGCCACAAGTCAAACCTGTAATGTAAGATATATTGGACTGTCATAAGAAAAGTTGACGGAACACGTCTGGTCTCACAAGGCACCACCCAGTCATGGTCTACATGGAACTCCGTCGAAGAGTCGATTGTCTATAGAAGGCACGACGAATGTGGGAAAAGAATTTGTTGGGGTCAGTAAAACAATATTCATTAGGACACCCTGAAACTAAAATATAATGACACAAAATAAATACCATGAAGTAATAACACAATATAATACCACAATGGAAATACCACGAAGTATTACCACTAAGTAATACCACAAAGGATTAACAAAAATGAAATACCACAATGGAATACTACTAGGGAATACCACAAAGGAATTCATAGTTATCTACACATAGATATATTTCTTCAAATAATATATGAAGAACATCAAAATATATATAATCTAATAAGACAAACAGTCTCAACAAGACACATTGTCTCCATAAAAAAAATTCTTTCATAAGACATACAGTCTCCATAAGACATATATTTTCTATAAGACACACACTATCTAGGTATCATCCAACCACATAAAATGTTTCTCGAATTATTCTCATTCAGGGAGAACCTACTCATCAATTATTTTAATCATATGAAAAATCCCTGATAAACCACTTAATATATCTCAAAATGGATATCTCTTCATAAGGTTCCCAATGCCTTAGATGACTCATCAAAGAGGCATCAAAATTTAAAGTTACAATAATTTGAATATTTCATATGGAGGTTCAGTAGGTCATGAACTGACCATGTGATCGGTCCATTGAATTTGGAAATCGACTACCACACCCCAGCAGTTACAGTCGTCTATGGCTCACGGTTGACTGTGGCCCGGTGTTCCCATCTGAGACTGACCCGGTCCACCAGGTTAAATCGGCCCAATCGTCTTAGTCCCGACCCTCCTCACTATCTCGGTCCACCACGATGTCCTGACCCGATCACCTGACCTAGCTCATTTCCAGGTGAGCCTTCACACATGGTTTCTTGAAGAAACCATCATTATATCCCACATGGTGGTGAGCTACATCCCACGACCTTGAAGCCTTCCATCCTCGTAGGCTCGCATGTTGGCACCGCTTTCCACCCACTACTTTTGCGAGCCACATTTACTCCTTTGGTGCTTGAAACTCTGAAAAAAGCGCCTATGTGATCCTCAGGTCCGGATCTACACTGATTCGACTGCTGTTTCACCTTGCCTCCTATATGGGGGTCCAATCAGATTCAGATCCTTCGAGTAAGTCATTCTGTGGTCATGAGGTTCCAACAATGAAAAAATATAATAATAGGGGAGATAAATCACCAATAACACCTTAATAATGAACCTTTTCATTTGTTCATTCCGACCTCTATTCATTGTCTTTAGAATGATTAATTAGAGAGATAAACAAATCTATTGATAATCCTACATCAATAACCCATCAAACAATAACAACTGGACCGCAGATCAATCTATATATGGATTGACATTTGTTCAATGTCCAAACTAGGAATAGGGAAAAGAAAAAATGAATCAACCACACTACCATGAGTTCAGACCAGTCATTGATGAAGAAAGGTTTTTTTGTCCTCATTGATGGGATCCAATAACATTTTTAGTTTGATGATCCACGATCCATTCTCTATTCTATCCTCATTTGTCCATTTGATTATTAATCCAAATCATAGTGGAATTTCAAGGTTATGGTGATAACCCAATTTTCCGAAAATAGGGTTAATAGAAAGGAATTATTTTTATTTAAATTATTTATGGATGATTTTGTAATTTATTAGTTTTTCCATAGAAAACCCATGACAAAAAAACATAAGTCACACCTAGGATAAAACACACATTATTACTTCAATGGGCCCCCTAGATCTCTGATCAAGTCAATCGTTTATGATTTATTCAACTTTTTTTTAGGAAAACTGTGTACGTGTGCTATTAAAAGTTTTAATATTTTCAACCACTTGTTCTAGGCACAGTGGACCTCAGAATTTCATTCCATATTAGTGCCTAGTATTGAAATATTTCTATGTAATAACTAAAAATAATAAATTTAAAATATGATACATTAAAAATATATCTACTAAACATTCTCTAATAATAATTATTACAACCCCGACCTGAGTATCCTAAAGTCATTGGTTATTTGATTATAATGGAATAGATACAAGATATCACACCACCAAGGATCAAAAAAATTATTATTCATGAGGGACTATCTACACACATGGTTCCCTAATAAAACTTTTAATAAAAAATTGAGCATAATAATAGAAATAAACTTACTACTTAGCACTTACTCAATTATTACATCTTTATAACCTGTGGAAAGAAAACAAATTAAAGGGTGATCTAAAATTCACAATAACAGTAACATACATTAGAAAAATGAATAAATAATGAATTAATTAAACAATAATGACAAATCAATTTCATAAGGTAAATAACTAAAAAAAATTGAACCATTAAACTGAGAAGGAAAATGTTTCCATAATTATTTTTCATAGTGAAAATACATAAGTTAATTATAACTTAATTCTAAATACACGAAATGATTAATTTGTAGATGTAATCTATTTGGAACATGAACCATTATAATCTAAGATAATTCAAAATATGTTTTAGGTATATGTATATAAACCCATCCGATTCTTCATAGAAATAATCATTAAGGGTATCTCACCAACTAATTTTTTCTCACGAGACTACCAATTCCTTGAGGGGCTTGTATTAACTGTTCTCTAACTTGAGGGATTTCATTAAATAGTCTGAAACCTATTTTAGATGATTCAAAATTATGCCTCATATATCTATTTACTAAATAGTGTTTCTTATAATCAAATATCAATTTTAAATAAATGATACATAATTATCATCATTCCCATGTTAATCAAATAACATTTGATGTAAACATCATATGTAAAAATAGGGTACGGATTATACAGTAGTGGTACCCATGGGTGAATAGATTAAAATGGTAAAATAAGAATATAAAATGATAAATTATGTCCAAATTATATGAATACATATAAAAATAGCATTTAAGAAAATTTCAAAATGAGACACATTAGTGTGGTTTATAGAAAATATTAATGAATATTTAATGATGAAAAGGGAATAATTTTTTTTTCACCGAACTAAAAATGAACTAAGATAGTTATTCATGATAAAATTAGTGATTTTATTAAAATAAAGTTATATTAAAATTTATTGTGGAGTGTACTTTAAAATGATAATGATATTGGGAAGCTCCCTTTAATCGTGTTTTCTAATCCGGTTGAATTGAGAAGTGATCCTTTTAAAAATTGTACTTCTCATCATAGAAGACTAAATTAACCAATATAAATAATATTTGAACATATAAATAAGATTTAGAAGAAATATATTAAAATAATGAAGAGTTACATTTGGGTTATGGGGGAGAAATTGTAACCTAATGATAAATCTCATGGTTCAAAGATATCTATTTCCAATTTGTAATAAATTGAACCATATTCACCATAAAACTAATAATCATAAAATGAAACATTTAATATCATAAATATAAATGAATTTATGATATGATATATCAAATTGTTACAATAAATTTACCAAAAACTAGGAATAAGGTGTGAAAAAGGGACATGTCACATAAATTAAAGTGAGATCAGCAACACTGAACTAATATTATAACATTAGATTGAGATAAATCTATGAAATAATTATTTTACGAGTATGTAAATATAAAAAATAAAATTGTAAATATATTATCAAAAAATAATAGTTCTTGTAACCCATATTCATGGCATAATTTAACCAATGACATAGAAGTTTAACCCAATGAATGAAAATTGAATTAAGAAATCCCTTACCTTCTGTCTGAAGGCATTCTCCACATATATTTAATCTACTAAAGAATCATATAAGATTAATTAACTACTTAATTTAGATACTTTTTTACACATATTTGATTTATTATAATTTTATAATGTTCATGTATGACTTTTTTGATGAGTTAGAAGATTCACTTTCGTCACTCCAGGAGTGTTCATTTTCTTGGTTTTCATATTCACTTCGCTTGTATAAATGTATGAGAGTTTTGGTAAAATGATAATAGTTCTATAGAATGGAAATTAAATTTAATTAATTAAATTCTATAATTTTAATTTATATTATATATCATATGGATATATGGTATGAGAATGATTCATTATATAAAATGTTAATAAAAATCATTTAATTTTTTTGCAGTTTTTACGACTATTATGAACTTTTATAATTTTATATAAGATCGTGCTTACATAGTTTTTCCAAAAAAAAATATATACCTTTTAATGTGTATATTAAAACCATATTTAACCATAATAATTTATTTATGAACTACTTTAATGGTGGATGTGAACAATTAATGCACATCATCCATGATGGCAGTAAATCGACATATCATAGATAATGATTTCATTTCGAGAATAAAATACAGAGTAGAAGGAGTTTGATGATAGATATTACATTAACATAATATAATTTTAGTATATATAATATAAAATAATTATCATGAATGTTTCAATAGAATAGGTATGATGAGGATAAGAAAATAAAAAAATGAAATTATATGATAAAGAATGTGGATTCTACCTCTTGAATTTATTCTTTTTATGAAACGCTATATGGAACTTGGGATTGGAATTTATTGAGACTAGAAGATCCAGGATGTGAAGAAAGAGTCTTGGGAATATAATTAGGAATAAATTATATAGTATTCACATGTATCATCCCATTATTGATCTAGAATGTATGTCTTCAACCTAGTCATGGATTTCCTTTTGCTGTTTTCTATTTAGGGCTTAGAAGGAATTGGGAGGAAACCTATAATGGTGAAGTTAGAGATTTTTGGGACTCTCATACTTCACCAGATTTTATGTAGGTTGTATGATGATTTAATGATGTGTTTCAATGTTACACAATGTGTAACAGTTTCAATATGAAAATTAGGAAATACATCATATTATGAAACTTCGTGCTTGGAGTCTTGGAAACCTACTTTTAAAACCTGGTTGGATTTACTTACATGAATGGTCCTTGGATTTTAATGTTTCGCGTGCAAGAAATTCCTTTTCTCATGTTTGGGTTCGCTTGCATGGGCTGAATTGGGTCCTTTGGCATCCGAAGATTTTGCATGACATTGCCACAGCAATTGGGACTCCGATTCGTCTCGACAAGGAGACTGAAGATGCCCGGTTTGGTCATTTTTCCAGGATGTTGGTGGAGGTTGACCTCAGTTCTACATTAGTTGATAAGGTGACTCTTTCAACTTTTTCTGATAACATTCAAATTTATGTTGAATATGAGAAGAAACCTCTCTTCTACAGTGATGGTATGGCTGTTGGACACTCCTTGGAGACATGTCGGAAGCATGTATCATGTGAGGAGTGTGGAATGAAGTGTCATCCAGCAAATCTCTTCCACAGGAAATCAAAGCCTTCTGCTCATGGTGGTGATGCACTCAAGGTTCCAGTTTCCTCTGTTGCAGATGTGATGACTTCTAGGAAACTTGATTCTCATGTGTCTGATATGAAAGGCAAAGGTCTGTCGGTGGATGTATCTCCGGAGAAAAGTGGCCCCTCTGTCCCTCCGGTTGTGGTCCCTGAATGTTTGCAGGGTAATGTCTCTGACCAGGCTGATGCACACCAAGGTGTTTACTATCATCAGGAAATTCAGAAGCTCTTTCATTCTTCTGAATTGTCTATGAAATGGGGGAGTGCTTCTGAAGTTGAAGGGGAGCAAGGTACCCCTACTCAGGCATTGGGCAGTGGTGTGTGTTAATCTTTCAAGGATGTGGTCGTGAGTGGTAAGGAAAGGATGACTTGTGGTGAGGCTGTATTGCCTACCACAGTTAAAAAGAAACCATGGAAGGATTACTCTATAGTTCCGAGGACGGTGACCACCAGGTCATCCTCCATGAAGGATAAGGAGAATCTATCTATGGAGAAATTTGAGAGAAGGAATAAGTATATCAAGTTGTTCAAACAATATGAGCCCCAATCAGAATGGGAGTCAGACGATGCAGATGATATGACCAGGTACGAATGTGATGCTTATGACTATTCTGACATGTATCCTCACCCTCTTTTCCTTGCTTGTTTCTGCACTTTTCATTTTATTAAGAAATTTGTGGTTGAAGAGTGATTTGATCTGACTTTTGGGTAAATAACGTATTTTAATCTAAGCTGATGGGTGAAGCACGCCTCTCATAGGACAGGGAAAACCCAATTTAATTCTCCCAGTGCAGCATAGAGTCTGAATAGGGTCATCTCTCTTGAGGAGCCTTTTCAGTCCTTCAATCGCTTAATCTAATTTAACTAAACTACTTCTTTCATTATTTTTATGTTATCTAGGAATGGAATACAATTTAATTAAAATAAAATATAAAACTAACATGCAATGACAAAATACTATTAATTGATAAATAACTTGGCCTTTATGGATTGGTTTGTGGGTTTCATCATTCTTCTAGTTGGTATTTAAATTAAGTATGATAATTCAATTTTGAAATCTCATTAATTCATTACAATTATTTAATTTGTTGGTTTGAAATCATGAATGAATTTAGCAATCTTAAATTCACCTCCTCCTATAATCAAGGTTGATGGCACACCTCGATTGAGATTGTGATATCTTCCAAGACCTAGCTCCATTGTATGCCATTTCAACCACTGAATGGCTCAACTCCATCATATGAAGAGCTTGTATCCAGTAGAAGAGAGGGAAAATATTTAATAAAAAAATAGAAATGATTTTGATATCAGTGTCGTGGTGGATGATCGTCCCAGCTGTGCACAACACTCTTCCTCATCACAAACTTAATAAAACATTGAAATTTAAGCACATAATAAATGAAATTTCCACATACCTCCCCTAAGCCAAGTCTCGGGTTAACCCCTCATTTTCTAGGGTAAGAGGTCATGGTGGATAATATGAGAAGAATAAAAGAATAAAATGAGAAAATATGAAGAAAGAAAAAAGGTAGGATGGGTGGACACAAAAATAAAAAAATGCATGAATTTATTAGAAATAAAAATTACAATTGAAATATAAACATAATGAAAATAAATAAAATAAAAATGAAATGTGGAAGATTTTTTGCCAGCCTCCCTCAGTGGAGATCTTTTCCTTAGTGCCTTGAAAGAATGTATGGAGAATGTGATTATTTGGGAAGGAGGTGAGGGCCTCCTTTTATATGCAGAATTCTGGACCCCGAAATGTTTTGACATGTTGTCCCCATAAATGGTCGATGTATGCATGGACCCCTTCATGAATGTTGTTCCTTAATGTCTCATCCATTCCCCCTCCAAATTTCTGCTCTTTTGGCCACTATTTATAGGATTTATGAATTTTCATTGGCGGTTTCTATTTCTGGAAGAAGCTTCCAGTAAGGTTCCTCCAAAATCATGTCATGAAATGGCCACATTAATGACTTCAAAACTCCCCAAAATTTTTTGTAGAGTCGGTCTTATCTATCCTTGTTCTATCCCAGTAGAAACACATCATTTTAACTTGTGTAGGCTGAGTTTATGATTAAAATAACACTAAAACCTAAAAAAGTGACAATTACCAATTCAATAACACTATGGTCGGATTATAAACAATGATTTATAGTATAAAATATATAAAAATGTGAGTTTCATCACTCCCCCACACATGAACATTGCAATCCTGGGAAATCATCTTACATCCAAATCAATTTCCGCACAACAATAAAAAATTAGAAAATATCAATGATCATATCCAAAATAGAATTCCTTCATGTAACTTCTAACAAAATATCTATAAATTTCATTTAAATCATTCAAATTTGTTCAAACTCATAAATAAATCCATGACCCAATAACAACCTATATCACATTGAATTTTATATCACTCTTCACTCAAGAGAAATTGATTCTACAGTTATGCTCATACTTGGAAATCACATGGTTCACTATAGGCTTGTAAAAATTCTCATTTCTCCTCAGCGTGAAACATGAAAATGAATTCAATCATGAGTGATTTAATTAATGGTTCAAATGATTCTATGTTAGAGGGTTGGTGGGAAAATTATTGAAAAACCTTCCAGGCTAGAAAGATGAGGTTAGACATTTAAGTACAATGCATGATTAAATCAAAGGAAAACACATGAAATTCCTATCTCAATCCCACATGAAAATGTAAAAAAACACCATCCCTCTTATGACATGGTATATGAGCCATGAAGTGATTATAATGAATTATATCATCTAAGTTCTCCCTTTTTATTGAAATCTCCAGAAAGTCACAACTTTATTTTCTTTTTTATTTTTATTTTCATGGAGGATAAATGGAAAATTGAATACTATGACTGAATGAAAATTCTTTCCATTGATTTTTGAGAGGGAAATGAGTCATAAAAGAATTTACAATGAGGAATTCAAGCTTATATCCATATTTTTTTTTCTTTTTTTAAGTAGAAATGGATGAAACAAATAAAGTGAAATGAAATGAAAACACATGCCCAATTATCTTATTTTCCATTGCCGAAATTATTTACAAGTATCTAGAACCACATAGAAATGATAAAAATCCAAATGAACGCAGAAGAAAGGCCCTTCCCCCACACTCAAACATGAAATAACCTTGGATAAATACTAAAAGTGTGGGTAGGTAAGGAAAAATTGGCTTGTAATGTGGCTTAAACCTATAAGTCAATTCATGGAATCTAAGGGATTGTGAAGGATAAATGTAAAGGTGGGTCTCAAGATAAAATGTGGCTAGCCAATGTGATGCCTCAATAATTTCAATAAATTCCATTAAATCCAACATTTCAAAAGAGAATTATTCACAAATTCTAGTTCTCACAAAAAATTCAAGCTTACCTCAAGAAAGTGTGGGTATTAGGAAGAATATGTAAAAGTGGCTTAGAATACCTCAAAGGATTGGAAAAAAAATATTTTGAGTCAGTGTTTCATGGGCATGGAATTTAAAAATTAGTCAAACTCATAAAAATGCATAAAATTCCATTTGATGGAAAATGAATTCATATCAACAATCATTTAAAATTCATTATTTCAAAAATCATTTCAACTCTTTCAAAATAAATTGATGTGAAAAAAGTGTTAAGAATATTAATTAAATCTCAAAATGTGTTTTGGACCAAAATATGAAAGGAGTTTAAATGACAATCATAAAAAGTGAACTCCATTTTGAAATAAAGATTCGGTCCTCATCCTCTAATTCTTGAGGCTTCCTTCTACCTTCCTGATCCTACAAAAAAAATTACTCAATTAGTCATAAGGATCATTTCATTTAAGCTCAAATTGAAATTTGGGAGGGGCCACATGCTAGACTAATTCCTAATACTGAATTTGAAATCTAAATACATAATATTGAAAATTAAATTACTATAAATAAAGTAAAGGATAAATCTTGGTATGATCCCCCAAGTGGGCCATAGCATCTTTTACTGCCTCCAGAGGGTAGTACCAGCTTTTATACATAATCTGTTGGTGGATGAAGCTTCTTTGATTTAAACCACCACATGTGGATCTTCCCAGATTGTTGTTCCTTGTCCTTAGGACTCCATGGACAATGTATACCAGATCTTCCCCCTTCTCAATTTTGTACTACCTTCATGGCGGGTGGTTGGATGAATTAGGGATCCTCTTCTCGATTTGTTGCTAATTGTGAAACCATCTTGTCTTCCTGCTCCGGCTTCATATATGCTTCAACCTCTCGTAAGATTTCCTCAGGCTTAGAAACTTGGATCTCTTCATGATGGGGCTCTGCCAGTAGATATTCAAGGGCTTCAGGGAGCTCCAGGTATTCCTCCAAAGCTGCATCATTTTCCAAATCAACTTCCAAGGTGTAGTATGAGTTAGAAGAATATGAAAAATCAATAGAATTTGGATAGATACTCAAATTAGTTTCAATAAAATTAAAATAATTGTTGTCAAAGAATGTATCTCCCTGATTTGGTACTGCATTAATATCCTATTTAATTTGAAAGTTCCTATTTGAGTTGATCTTCACTAGATGGAGGTAGGTAGTCAAGCTCCTCTATCTTAACTTCATATACCACCACTCTGGTGGTTTCTTCCTTTGGTGCTGCTATCTTTTCTTCTTTTTAATACATAGGGAGATCAATTAGTTCCTCACATTCATTCTAAAATTCATCATGTTCCTGTTTATCTCCCCCATGTTTCTTAACAAGAAAGTATTCCTCCTTTTTCTGCTCAGGTTTTTCAATTTCAAATATCTGTGGTCAAATGACTTCCACCACTACCTCAGGTTCTTTATCTGGCTCTATGTCGGGTTGCTCTTGGGATGTACATACATATTCAGAAATCATCTCTATTTTGTTCTCCATATTGTTCACTTTATCACTAATCTTTTGAAACTGTGCATCAAGATCATTAGAAACATTTTCTGGCACCTGAGATTGTTCGGTCCATGGCCAATAATTTAAATTGAAAGACATCATGATAAAAGAGTTTTTTTAATGTTTTTTTAAAATATATTATTTTTTAAATAAAAATCTATCTAAAATGTGAAAATAGAAAATGTTTAGTAAACTACTAATTGTCTCCCAGGAAACGGCACCAGTTTTGGCGCATGCCTATTGTAGGGCATGGAAAAAGCAATTTAATTTTCCTAGTGTAGCATAGAGGCTGACCTCTGTCGTCTCTCTTGAGGAGCCTTTTCAGTAGTTCACTCACTTAATCTAATTTAACTAAACTACTTATTTTGGTTGTTTTTATATTATCTAGGATTGGAATACAATTTAATTAAAATAAAAGATAAAACTAACATGAAATGACAAAATGCAATTAATTGAGAAAGAACATTGCCTTTATGGGTTGGTTTGTGGGTTTCATAATTCTCCTTGTTGGTATTTAAATTAAGTTTGATAATTCATTTATGAGATCTCATTCAAGAATTACTACTCTTTTATTTATTGGTGTGAAATCTTGAATTAATTTAGCAATATTAACTACACCTCTTCCTATAATCAACGATGATGTCACACCTCGATCGAGAGTGTGACATCTTCTATGACCTAGCTCTATTTTAGGCCATTTCAACCACTAAATGGCTCAAATACATCATATGAAGAACTTATATCATGTAGAAGGGATAGAAATATTTAGTAAAATAATACAAATGATTTTGATATCAGTGTCGTGGTGGATGATTTCTACAGCCGTGCACATCACTCTTTCTCATCATAAACTTAATAAAACATCGGAATTTAAGCACAGAATAAATGAAATTTCCCCATACCTCCCCTGGGAAAAGTCTCGGGATAACCCCTCATTTTTTAGGGTAAGATTTCATGTTGGATAATTTGAGAAGAATAACTTAATAAAAGGAGAAAAGATGAACAAGAAAATAGGGTTGATGGGTGGATAAAGAAATAAAAATAATGCATGATTTTATTAGAAATCTAAATTACAATTGAAAACTAAAAATAAATAAATTAAATAAATTAAAAATGAAATGGGGAATATTTTTGGCCGGCCTCCCACAGTGGAGATCTCCTCCGTGGTGCATTGAAGGAATGGATGGAGAATGGGATGATTTGGGAAGCAGGTGAAGGCCACCGTTTTTAGGCAAACTATGGAACCAAAAATATTTTGACATGTTGTCCCCATAAATAGCCGATTTATGCATGGACCCCTCAACAAACGTTGTTCCCTAATTTTTCGTCCATTCCCCTTCCAAATCGCAGCTCATATGGCAACCGGTTGTAGGAGTTATGAATTTTTCATTAGCGGTTTCTATTTCCAGAAAATGCTTCCAAGAAGGTTCCTCCAAAGGAATGTCATGAAATGGCTGCCTTAATGACTTCAAAACGCCCCTAAAGTTGTTATAGAGTCAGTACTATATGTCCTTGTTCTATCCCAGGAGGAAACACCTCCTTTGAATATGTGTGGGCTGAGTTTGGGTTTCGTTACAGTGGTGTTGTCCACGTTGTCCACCCCGAAAAATGTCAAATTTCAATGAATTGTTAGACCCATTAAATAGCCGAATCAGCTCATGGTCTAGAAGGAAAAGTTTAAGGAAATAAAATCAGGATTCTAAAAAAATTAATCACAAAATTTGGACATATTCTTTCTATTAAGTGAATAAAATACAATTATGTAATAATTTGTTTAAAATCGAGAATTAGAATTTTTCACATTTAGGCTCAAAATAACAATAAAACCTAAAAACATGTCAATTACCCATTCCATAACACTATAATGTGGTTATAAACAATGATTTATAGTATAAAATATATAACAATGTGATTTTATCAATGGTCTTTCATGAATATATGGGACTTTGATGGTGACAGGTTGTGTAACCGAGTTACACACACTATAACGATGGTCATATAGTTTTTAAAACTAGGGTATGATTGTTTGGTTTCGGTTATTTATCCATACACTATTTCTCTCAACCTAGGTAAATTCATATAATTTTTTTTAGACTCCTCTTATTCTTGAAAAATCTTATCAATGTTTGACCATCATTTTGGTTGTAGTTATTCTCTCTAATTAAGTGATATTTCTACTTCTTCATTTTCTTTTATCACGGTAGCCCCGTTGGGTTGAATTATCATATCCATGTGTCTATGTTGGTGTTTCTTTATTAAATTCTTCTATAATTATTGTATGATCTCATTCTGGAGGACATTCCATTGTTTTTCGTGGTACGAATGGAGTTAATTGTTGAGGTATGTCGGTTTCCTCCTTTCTATAGACCCCTTGATTTCTAAATTTGATCAATATTATGATGATGATTAAATTCTATATCCTTATTAGATGTTGTTGGTTGTTTTTTGGAAGTGGATCCCATTACGGGCATATGCAACCAGTGTTTTGAGGTAATTGGTTCTATATAGATAATATAATGATGAATCCAATTTTTCATACTTTATAAATTGATTTATACAAGGAATTTGAATTATTTTTGTTTGTGTGTTTAAAAGTGTTTTTAAGGAAAAAATTAATTCCTCTTACCTGTTGATAAATGGAAGAAAAAATTTTACATTCAATGAATATAAAATGGTTGTGTGAAATGAGTTGTAAATAATTTTAAAGACATTGAAATGATTTTGAAAAAGGGAACATCGGTTACCTTGGGTACTAGTTGAAAGGATTAGCTTGATGCCATCATCCATTGTGGATGTTCACTTTCTGGATTGTTCCTCATGTCCTATAGAGTAGATTATTTTCTCTAGGTCTGTATATATTGTTGGGGTCTCACATTTTGGGGTTTGCCTCTAGTCCTAGAGTTTAGATCATTGGATTCATGTACCACAATGCAGTATTCATAGATTTGTGGGTACAAGTAGTTTTATTCCTAACCTACTAAGTTCCTTTGTATTGTGATGCCTTTTCTGCTACTGTTGTTTTTTCATTGCTTGGATTTGTACTATTTTATCCTAGATATTCATAATCATTCCTACGAAACATGATTTGGAAAAATGTTCTTTGAAACTGATATAGCTTTTTTTTTTAAAAATGTGATAAAATTAAAATGATTAAGATGTTTTATATAAAACTAATTTACTTTTTATCATGCTAGGTTTTGTTTGAAATGATAATACATGAATACTTATACAATGGCGTGCTAAGGAACACCATGGTGGGATCTTATTGAGAATTTTATCACACACCATGCGCACCTCTTCGGTGATTTGTAGACCTTTGTATGTAATCCAATGCAGAGAAAGATATGGTGTCATAGTGAGATGGTGTGGCTCCATGTCATTGGACATTGGTAGGTGGTGATGACATGGTTGGAGTTAGTCCACACCATCACATGGATTTTCTATTTAGTCTGGTTCCTCTATAGTTGGACTTGTATCTTGGAGTTCTTCCTAAATTTACAATCCTTTTTTCTACTATATTTATTAAATTAATGGAATATATGTTTTAGGTTTTATTGATCTTTCTTGTACCATGATTATATATTCCATGTGTTTGTTCAGGTTGAGAAAAATTGTTCCATATGGTTTATTGTTCATTTCTTAGGTTCTGGTCTAAATACTATGGGGATTGGGAATTCCCTTTTGGTATGTTACAAAATGGGTTATGTACCAATTTTGAAGGTAGCCGGGGTTGGTTTATATAATTTTGTATCAGAGGAGGTATTTCCCCTTGAGTCCTTATATGAGTATTTCTTTTACAATGAAGATACAATTTTCAGAAATGGAGAGGTATGTTGTGATAAGTTCCTATCCAAATCTTGTCACAATGAGACTCAAGTTTTCATGGGATGTTGGGATATGTGTCTCTCATGTTGGGTTTTCTTTTAAATATCACTTTCTACATTTATGTTTCTTGTTTTAATCTATGATTAACTCTATAGTCTTATCATTGCTTCTCATTCAGTGTGTATAAGTATGCCTATAAGACTTCTTAATTGTGTTCTTCCATGGGGTTTAACTGATGCTCCATAGAGAAATATTCCAGTGGATCATAATCTAATCAAGTCCATCATATAGGTTGTTTGGGATATTTATCAAGATGCACCATGAGTTCATAACACAATTTAATAGTTAAACCCTTGAGCTAGGGAAGATAGGGATAGGTCGTTTGAATTCCTGTGCAAGAAGACACCATCCATAAATGGAAACAATTAACCTAAAGAAGTGGATTAATAGCTTGATAGAATTGATAAAATAACTTATTTCTAAGACACACCTAAGAATATCAAGGTAAAGTGTGTCGTTTTCAGGCTCGAGGGTTATGGAAAGCGTTGTTGGGATTCCATGTTCCAAGAAGATAGGCATGCGGACCTACATTTGATGGGCTTCAAAACCTTGTTCTTCCAGTAGTTTTATACTAAGTTGCTGATATTAGAAAAGCCTATGGAGTTCTTTTCTTTTTAGTAGGGAGACCGTTCTATGTGGATGAACACTAATCATTTTTCTAAGGTTGTTCATTTTTCTCCAAACATGGTAAAGAATGATCAGTTGAAGGAAGTAAATAATTTACAGGGATTGTGACCCAAAAACATATCGTTGTTATTTTTGTTGAAATATTCAACCTATGAAGAGATAGTAGACATATCAATGATTTAATATAGGGATATGTAAGGATATGTTATTTTTCCTAAATCTTATCTTCCATCTATTGGCAGATTCAGTGGAAAGAATTGGATAAAGTGGAAGTGGTAGGATTGTTGAGGATGTAGTGGTGGTGGGTATAATCTACAAGCCTCCTCTACAAAATCTACTACAACATGTAGTGTGCCTATGACTTGCTATCAGTGTGGCAGGTTTGGACACACTAGATGTTTTTTTTTTCAATCTCTGTGAAGACGTCGAATGGCTGTGGATGTATTGGTCTTATAAAATTACTCTGCCAGGCTATGACTATGCCTTATTATGGTTAGAGTTAGTCGTATCCAAATTCTACTATGTTGTAGTCAAAATCCCTATTATAACAGGGCTCCAGCCAAAAGCCTCAACAGTTAAGTAAATTCTCACAGTTGATGAGTGTCCATGGGAAATTGATGTATATCCATTAATAGTAATAAATACTAATCTTATTGAATCTTCAGTAAAAGGTTCATAATTTGATACTTGTGTCTCCCAATCGTTTATATATTAACATGTTGTTAAGATGATTAAACATCCAATGAAACTTATACTCTTTATAATGGAGTTTGATACATTTCATGGAGATTGGATAGAGTAGGGTTTTAGTACTCCCTCAAGTTCATTAACGGTTGCTGATATAGATTTGGTCTAGGATTATCTCATTATTGATTTTGATCATTTTTATATCATCATTAGTATGTATTAACTTGTCACTCATCATGTCGAGGTTTATTTTTATTATTTTCATGTCTCATTTCATGCTACCAATTAGAGCTCTTATGTGATTCAAGGGGAGTTGGGTCCAAGACCATGACGTAAAGAGCCTTCCCACCCCGATCTGAGATGTTTATTATACATCGTTACATTCGAGATCGATGATGTTTCTCTTACTGTTGACCATCAAATTATTGAGCGAGACTTTACAAATGTTTTCCCAGATGACCTATCTAGTCTTCCCCCAGAGAGAGAGAGAGGTATATTTTATTATTTACTTGATTCCATGTATGGAGATGATATCGATATCTTCTTATTGTATGGAACTAGTGGAGAAGAAAGTGCTCATGATTCAGTTGGATGGAAATATAGAAAAAGGTTTTGTTCTCCCCATTGATTCATATTAGGCAGATTTTATTCACTTTACAAATAAATTAGAAGTTTCACTTCAGTTTTTTGGGGACTATTGGATAGTGAACTGGTTAATAGTTAAGAGAAAATATCTTTTTCCTTGTTTGGATGCTTTTTTTGATTAGTTAAAGTGGGAAAAGTGGTTCTCAAATATTGATCTTCAGTCATGTTATCATCAGCTCAGAGATAGCGTTTCTAATATACTGAAAAATCCATTCAAAAGAAGGTATAGATATTATGAATATATTTTGATGGATTTTGGTATGACTAATGCTGTTGTAGTTTTTATGGGTTGAATGAATCGGATATTCCATCAATATCTTGAAATTGTTTTGTAGTGTTGGTGGATGTTATTCTTGTTTATTATAAATCTATGAATGGGCACGAGCACCATTTACATTTGGTTTTGGAAATTCTAACAAGTCACTATTTGAATTTAAATCTTTCAATATATAGGTTCTGAATTTAATAACTAAGGCTCCTAGGGCATAATATTTCTGAACACAACATATCAGTTTATCCTGATAAGTTAAAGGATATATGGTATTATAAGGAATGACATAATGTCTTTGAGATACAGATCTATCTTTATCATTATGGAAAATATAGAAGATTTGTTAAGGACTTCTCTTAGATGGTGTCACCTTTGACTGCTCTTACTATAAGGCCTGTTAAATTCACCTCAGATGTGAAATTTCAGTCTTCTTTTCATGAACTAAAATGAATTTTGACATAGACTCCTATTCTAATTATTCCTGATTCAGGTAAGGGGTATGTGGTATGTTATGATGCTCCTGGTGCTTTGTTGGGATGTGTTCCTATGATGGATGGCCATGTGGAAGCTTACAGATCTTTTTATCACCAACCACAAGAGATTAATTTCCCCAATCCTAAATTATAGAAAGATTCAGTCATTCATGTATTTAAATATTATTGGAATTATCTTTTAAGGAGAGTTTCATGGTCTATTCTAATCGTAAGAGCATAAGTTATATATTTTCCCCAAAAGAAATGAATCTAAGATTGTAAAGAAGGGTATAATACCTTCATAAAATTTTCATTGATATCACCAACACCCCATGGAAGGGGAATGCCATTAAAAGATCTTATTAGAAATGTAACATCATAGGATCTTCTTGAATTGATATAGGAGTGGAACATTATAGGGATATTCACTCAGTTTCTCCAAGTTGATCATGAGGATATTTCATGTAGGGTTTTTTCTAGTGTTCAATTATCATCATCTATCATGTATTATATCTTATAGATTCATAAGTATGATTATGATCTTATAAAAGTTCATGAAAGAATTTATAGAGGTGATACATTTTATGGATGGTCTATCTCATTAGATGGTATTCTTCACTTTGGGAGGTGGTTTGTCATCCTAGTATCTGTGAAGAGTTAATATTTTTTTTAATTTTGACATATCCTTAAAGGGAATTCCTCTACGAACTATATATATGTATTATGAAATGAGATTAAAATTTGGGTGGCTGGGTGTGAAGCGTGACATTGAAGATTATGTGTCCCACTATTATACCTGCCCAAAAATAAAGGTAAAGCACTTGAGACCCTCAGGTTTTCTTCAGTCTCTTCCTGGGATAATACAGAAATAAGATAGGTCATCCATGTATTTTTGTTGTTTGACTACCATGGGATCTCTTAGGGTGTAATTCTATCTTGGTGGATGTTGATCAGTTGACATAGTCTACTCATTTAATTCTGATCAAGGATAACTATAACGTTGATGAACTAGGTAAGATATATGTGTAGGAAATTGTGAGGTTGCATGGAGTTCCTTCTACCATTGATTTGGTTAGGGTTATTAGGTTTTCCTAGAGGTCCTACATGATACTCTCATAGGTAATAAAAAATCCAATCAGGTTTATCACAACAAATCATCCACAGACAGATGGTCAGATGGAGCATTTGATTCAGATACTAGAAGATATGATTTGTGCCTATATATTGGACATCAGTGGATCATTTTACAGTAATCTGGGATTGGGTGAGTTTTCTTATAAAAATATTTATTATTCATCGATCATAATGTGTCCATTTTACACATTTTATGGTTTCCCATGTAGATCACATCATTTTTAGGCAGAGATGGGTGAAATATCTTTAGTTTGACCAAGCATGGACCATGAGACATCAACAATAATTCAAGATGTACATCGATGTCTAGTTACACCCTAGAGTGGATTGAAATTTTATACAGATTAGTGGAACCACCCTCTAGAGTGTCCATTAGTGACTGGGTTTTCTTGAACATTTCTCCTTGGTTTGGATCCTCGTCACAATGGAAAACATGTAAAGATGGCTCAAAGATATATTGGATAATTTGAGGTCACTGAGTGGCTCGGGAGTTGGGCTTATTGGTTATCAATTTCAATTTATTTGATAGTTATTCACGATTTTTTCCACATATCTTCTCTTTGGAAGTATCATCCTGATCTCATTCTCATTTAGAGTTGGGGGGAATTGAGTTAAAGCCAAATGTTTCTGTTTTAGAAAAACCATTTGAGATCGTGGACTCTCAAATGAATTCCTTTCATGGAAAGCCGATTCCATTGGTTAGAGTACTATGGAAACACATATTATATTCTCATTAGACTTTGTAATTTTCATTAATGGTGAGGGAGTAGTGGCATCATTATTTTCTAGGAACAACATGTTCCCCATGACTTCCAAATATGGAATGTCTTTATGGTGGGGAATTTATAACAACTCATTACTAATCTATCAGGTACGTGTTGAACCTCTTCATAGTTTTCCTTTTCTCATTATATATTTAGGGATGATACATAATTGGAAGGAAACCTATACTGGTGATGTGAGATGTTTATTGGACTCGTAGCTTTAACCATCTATTTTTGCATGGTGCTAGTGGATTTCACGCCATGTAACTAGGTTACTAGATATGTAAGAGTTTCTGAATGAAAACCTTGAAAGGATTCATAGTGGGAAAGGTTACATGATCAGAAGAGATGTCTCCTGTCATGAATGTTTGAAATAATTGATTTTAATAATAGGTGATGTGTTTCCTAGTTTCTATGTCACTTTAATAGTTACAAGCCAGTCAACCAAGTTACAGGCAATATAATGGTCTGTGTATAATTTTTAAAATAGGTTTGTGGCTGTTTTGTTTTGGTTCATTCACCGAAATCTCTTCCTATCGACCAAGGGAAATTCCTAGGTGTTTTAAGGAGACTTCAGTCATTTTATAATGATCTTATCAGTGTTTGATATTCATTTTAGTTGCGTTGAATCTCTCTGGAAATGTGATCCTTCAACATATTCATTGTATTTTATCATGGTTGCACCCCTGGGTTGGGTTATCGTATCCATTGGTTTGTTTCATCCAGAATTCTTCTAGATCGGTTGTGTGATCTCATTCCAGAGGCCATTCTTTTATTGTTCAAGGTGTGGTAGGCATTTGTTATGGAAGTATCTGTATTTCATCCCATCTACTGACCCCTTGTTTTCTAAAATGGATCAATCTTGTTTGGTGGATTCTATTCTAGGTCTTTCATACACGTTGTTGTATTTTCATTAATGTTGGATCCAGTAGTGGGCTTGTGAAAATCGAGTTTCAGTGTTCCGCATGTATCCTATATTGATGAACCATTATGTTCTTACTATATAAACTGATTTATCGATGGAATTGGCAAGATTTATTTTTATTTGTTGAAAAGTGTTTTAAAATAAAAATGGTTTTCTCTCATATTGTGGATAAATGGAAATAAAAAAGGTATTTTCAATGAATTGAAAATGTTATTGTAAAATGGATTTAAAATGATTGTTGAAACACTGAAATGATTGTGAAAATGAGCGCATGGGTTATCTTGGTTACTAGGTGGGATATTTTCCTTGAGGCCATTATACATTGTGTATGTTCACTTTTTGGGGTGTTCCTATTTTCTTAATGTGTATATTATTGGATCTAAGTTCGTATATGATGTCGGGTTTCACTTTCTGGTGTGACTTCGTGGTCTTTGAGTCTAGATCATTGTCTTCTAGTACTATTGTGCATTGTTCATTGATATATGGGTATGAATAGTCTACTATATAACCTGTTGAATTCCATGGTATTGTGATTCTTATGCTGATACTATTTTGTTTTATTTCCTAGAATTGTACTATTATATCCTTGGTATACATTCTATTTCTTGGGAATGATGATATGGAAATATGTTCTTCGAAATTGATATAGCTGTATTTTAAGAACATTTATAAAAGGTAAATCATTACAATTTTTTCTATAAAACATTGTTATGGCATACCATGGCCCCTTTTATTTAATATTAAGATACAAAAGTTGTTATATAGAGACTAGTTATAGAACATTTGTGTTGGATCCTATTGAGATAATTATCTCACACCCTACACACCTAATTAGTTGTTTGTATACATTTTTATGTCTTCCAATGTTGGTAAAGGAAAGGATCTATAGTGATGTGGTGAGGTTTTGTGTCAGTTGAGTCAGGTAGCTGGTTGTGAGATAGTGGGAGATCATCCACGCCATCATATGGAGTAGTTGTTTGGTTATGATCCTTTGCAGTTAGACTTGTCCCTTCATGTTTCATATACTTTTACAGTCCTTTGATTCAACTATTCTTCCTAAAATTATGGCTTCTATGTATTAGTTTTCGTTTTTCCTTCTTCTTTTTGTTTATATATTCCATGTGTTTGTGTAGGTAGGGAAAATTCAACCACTGGTTTATTGTTCATTGCATGGGTGCTGGTTGCTAGTGCGTGGGGATTGGGAATGCCCTTTGGGTTTGTGACAGACACATTTAGGTACCGAGCTTGAGGGTAACCTGGGTCAGTCCAACACCTCATGTATTAGAACATGTGAGAATAAGAGTTGGTGAGGGTTGGTATTTATTTGGAGAGGATAAGGGATTCTTTTATTAATTTATTCATTTGTTTATTATTATGACTCAAGAATATCATTAGTGATGATTCTTGTGACTATATATAGTAACTAGTGTATGTTAGTTTTAAACAATTGGTTATTACCTAATAAATATGTTATTCATGACTTAATAATTCATATATTTCATAAATACCATAAATTACCGAATTTCACTATTCACTATAAATTCGAATTTTTCAAACAAATTCCAAAAATCCACCCAAACAATTTTTGGATGTGAAGATTTAAAAAATAGTCTGTTTTTAAATTATTATTTAATTATGAGAAATTAATTTTTTATTTTAAATCAAAATTTATTTGAAAATTACCAGTTTTAAAATTTTAACTCATTTAATGAAAATTTTGAATTTTAATTAATTCCTCATAAAATAATAATACAATCATAACACAAAAAAATATGTATTTATTAATTTATTTTATGATAATAAATTCAATTTTTAATTATTATATTAATTATAAATTTTTTAAAAAAATTTACCTTATAAAAAATTACTAACACTTAATTTATCATTTTAAAAAATTTAATTACTTCTTATATAAAAGAAGTATATCATATTTTCATTTATAAGATATCTGAATTTAAATTATAATTTCATAGGTGATGTTGTTTTTCTAATGGTCATAATAATATTTTTTATGGTCGCATTACTATTCCTTACTGTCAAATTACTATTTCAATTATCATCTTAATATTTAGTCATTTTTAGTTTAACATGAACATGAACACTATAATTGTTATTAATTTTGGAAACACACAGAACACAACACAAATGAGGTACATCAAGTTGGTCTAATGTAGTGGCACCCCAAAAAATTGTTAATATAAAAATTGGTGCCAACATACAGAAATGAACCTTTGTTAAGGAAGGGGGATGCATTTTGGTTTGGGGAATCCTGGGATTCCATGAAGTCTACAACCTTGTTTTCTTCACTCAATGTGTGAGTGTTCTCCATATGAGTTCCCATTCTCTATTTCCACTTGCGTATATAATATGTTTTGCTCCAAGGACCACATCCACTACCTGATAGTGCATTGTAGAGGATCAAGTGATTATTCTCCACCACCTTCAGATTGATATTCCTTTTATCACTTAACTCCAATCCTATAACCATCACTATTCCCTCAGCCTGAATAGAATCACCTATTCTATAAAAGGCCAAGAAAGTATTGATGACAAATCCCCTATGATTCATTATAACTTCTCCACCTCTTATCTACCCCCTTAGGAGGGACCCATTCATGTTGAGTTTAAACTTACTTATTAGGGGGTACTAACATACCCAATACCCCTTTACCAACCTCCATATCTGGTAGGACACACTATGGTTGGGAGGCCTAACTAACGGAGCACCTTTCCATTCGATACACAAAATGACCAAGTCCATCCAGGTGTTTGTTATTTTGAATCTGATGCTACTTATAGTTCTAATTATATTCTTATGGTTAACGTCAATCTCAATATTCCAAAATACCCAACATCCCACCACTATGATGATTTCCCAACCTTTCCTCTTAGGATCTTGATCACCTATGCTATCAAACAACCAACTGAAAACATTCTCTTGCATCCCTCCTTGACCAAGCCACCCTGAAAATGTTCTATACATCTACCATATCTGGAAATCCCATTCACTATCGAAGAAGTGGGGATCCACCATTTTTTTAGTTTACATCACCTGCATCTAGAGGCCACGGTCACGCCCATGCATTGGATGTTTTCATTAGCGGGAATAACATTGTTTCTCCCTCGCAACATAAGGAAGTTATACATGGGGTAAGTCCCCTAACTCCATAATGATTCCCCCCATGGTTTATTGGTATTTGGGTCCCTCCTCATGTTGGCCTATGTATTAATTGAGAACCCATCTAATGAGGAGGTTGTGAAGATGTGTCTGTGAGGATCTTCGCTAAGAACAATCTTATTGATGTTAGAAAAGTGACTCTCTTTGAGTATGGTCTAAATAAAAACAAGATTTCAGAATGCATCTATGAATGACATATTTGGCGTGGGACTTCCTAGAAACCACAGCCTTCCCCCACCAATCCTGATGGCAGATGATCACATATCCTCTACCCACTAGACACTTGGCTTGAGGACGCAGGAAATCCGTGTACGAGTGAATCAAAATCTATATCCTTGATGGATGAGGCAACTGAACCACCAAATCCTATCCATATTTATCTTTCATGATAATTTCACATAGATTGTTTCCTTTAATATTTTCCCATGAAAGTTTAGCATGCATCCCTTTTATGGTCGAAGAGACAATCCTCCAATTGATGCCCCCTTTAGATATTGGTCTTCCTAGACACTTCCTCGAGGTCCAATAATGTCTTCCTTCCATCTGTCCATCCCATATTAAAGACACCATTATCTTCTCTATTATTGAAATCACACTTTTGGGAACCTTCATGGTGGTCAGGAGATTCAAGGAGATAGAAACCTATACAATATTTGTTAGAGTAATGTGCCCTCCAAAATATAAGAACCAGATTTTTCCAATTGAAAATGTGTCGCGTAATCATTCCCACAATCCTATCAAAAATATGAACACAATGGGAATTATGACTAATCGGCACTCAAAGATACTCCATGGGTAAGGAACTTCCCCGCATATTCAAGTTGTCATCCAGAGTCCTAGCCCTCATGTCTATGTGTTCCTTAGTAGTATAATAGAGGCTTTTCTCCCTGTTTACCACCTCACCACTCCATTTAAAATATTCAACTAGAATCCCATTAATTCAATCCGTTGATCCCCTACTGCCATTAGTAATCATAATTTTATCATCCTCTAACATCATGTATGAGACACCCTTCATATAATTCCAATATTGATAGGGATGAACTTTTACCGTGTGTAGACCCCTTTTTATATATTATCTTAGCACATTATAAGATAGAATAAAGACAGTGGTGGATAGGGGATCCCCTTACCTTAGACCTTGGTAGGGCTTAAAGAACAAGAACACCTCACAGATAAATGAAATAGAGATCCATAAAGAGATTATGCAACACAGTAGTAGGTCATATGACCAGTTAGGGGAACCCACACTGGCCAAAACCATTAATATAAAATCCCATTCCATCTTATCATAGGCATTTATCAGGTCTAACTGGATTTCTAAGATATTCTCAATGTTCATGATTTCAATCCTAGTGATCCTTTTTTCAGCACTCCAATCACACACTATATTGATATCCCTTTGATAAATTCATGTTAGTCTTCTTCCATCGTTGTATTTTAGTGAGGCACTATGCTTTTGTTGAGGATGTTATCCAAAACCTTATATGGTATGTTTCAAATTCTTATAGGATGGTACTACTCAAAAGAATGGGGGTTACAAGCGATCGATATCAGAACCATATTTTTTTACTGGCTATGTGAGGAAGTTTTCCTCCCTGGAAGTAATGCTACATCGCTCTTACTAAATACACTTTGACAATATTCCATGTAGCCTTATAAAATGAACCAGGTTTGATGTCTGGCCCTAGTTCACTATCTGGGTTCAATGTCCAAACTGCCTCCTAAACTTCATGCTCTTCTGGAGGCCTCCTCAACTGGTCATCAATCTACTCTATAACACATCATGAGATGTCCTCAATGGTATTTGTTTCATCACTTGGATATCCTTCTGCCATGTTAGGATCGATTCATTCTAGAAAGCATTTGATCTTTTCATTGCTTGTTTCCCTAACTTCATCCAAGTCGTTGGAGTAGGATCCATCCTACATTACAGAATTAGTTATGTGAATACATTGCCTCTATTTTATGAATTCATGGAAAAATATTATGTTCTAATCCTCCTCGCAAAGCCATATTACTTTAGCTCCCTCTTAAGAAAGCCTCTCAGGACATAACAAAATATTTGTGAGAATACCCTTCTTTTCCCTTAGTTCATTAAATACATTTCCATACCATTCATGTTCCAATCTCGCCTCCATGCATTCAACCTTCTTTCTGATCATAATTATGTCCTCATCACAGGCGGAAAAAATATTCCTCTGCCTTTGTAACATGTTTTTCAGCCGCAAGATCTTATTATTGAATAATATTCATGAGTTCCCTAATTGAGATCAACTACATGCTTCCCTGAACACATCATTAAAGTAAGTCTCTTCCAACCATGTCTTAGAAAACTAAGTGTTATCATATCTCAAATTTCTGTAGCTCAGAGAAAGCCATAGTGAAGAGTCATTTTATAATCCCCACACTGGGTGAGAGAATTTCTCATTTGGGAAGAGAGATATAACGGCCCCATTCATCAAGAACTAGTCATGATGGAACCAAGTGAGCCTTCCAACCCATTTATTATTACACTAGGTGATATGGTATCCCTCAAATCCTATATCCATATGGCGTGTTCTATCCATGAACGAATAAAAGGCTTAGCTTTCACCTCCCCTTGTTTCCCCCCTGTAGATTCTATAGTATTAAAATTTCCCTTTAAAATTCAATGGGAATTGTCATTGATAAGGCCTCCATGTTGTTCCACATAACCTATCAGTCTTAGGCAGTGCATTCAACACAGACAAAGAAGAATAAGAAATCTTGATTACCTACCGTAATTATTGTGGAAATGTACTGGTCCGACACATTAATAATTTTAACTGTGATATGGTCCTTCTAGAACAACCATATTATGGAGTTGGGAGGTTTCTTATGCTTGAATCCAAATACTCTGAGCATCTGAGCCTACTCCATATTTTTTCATAACTTCTATTTCACTTCATGAATTTCCACTGTTGATATTGAGGGGTTAAATAATTCATTTACTATAAAGTCGGACTTCACCTTTTCCCCTAGCCTTTTGTAATTCTAGATTAAACATCTAAACATTTAACCATGGGTTTCTAGTTTTGGCCACACACTCTTGGCCCATGGTTGGAAGAGATGACTGTGTGGAGCTGATCGCAGTAGATTTTGATTGAGAACGGTTGTGTATGCTACTTTGTGCCTTCATGCTGACGGCCTCATCAGTGCGACCTCCACATAGCTAATCCTTGTGTGTGTCTGCTGGAGATATGAGGTACATAGCATCTTCTAAACTTCTAACAGGAAACATGGGAGATAAGATCGGAATGGATGATAGAACCATCGGTGCCTGCGATGGAGGGGATGTCACCATCAGCAAAAAAGATGAAGGTAGAGATAGGTCCTCATTGGATGAGGATTTCTGATGAGCTACTGATTCTTTAGTACCAAGATCCGGTTGTGGAATCTCTATAATGCAGATGTGGGAAGTGTCTCACAGACCAGCAGAATGATCTTGAATTGACTTCTAAGGAACATCTCGTCCGGAGGACGACCCACTTCTCAAATATGAAAAGGCTTTTTCCCGCCCACACATCGAATGAAATGAGTCTATTAAACACAGGGCGTGTTATAGGTATAGCTTCAAATAGGTAAAGGATGAACACAAAAGACCTTCCTGTTTTCTTCACCCCCTTCCAGGGACACACTAGAAGTGGGAAGATATTTATAAAGACATTGTGGTTTGGTTTACCATGTAACCCTAAATGAAATAATGTGATAATCATTCTGATTTAATGGATGATAAAATCGTATCAGTTTTTACCCTATCAAGATAAAAATAATGTTTTGTTCGTAGCATGTATCCATATAGGTGACATTTCAGGATTGCATACAGTCCCAACTGAAATAGTCTCTCATATGGATCCTCATTCACATACCACTTCTAGAGATACCTCGTAGAGTCTATGGGATCATAGGTTTGTTTGATCCCAAAATAACACCCATATATTGATTCCCAGATAGATTGACCAATACAAATTCATGACGTTATTCTAGGTTATTGCGTTCTTTACTTTGGTGAAGCATGGGATGTCCTTTTGGGATATGTTGAGTTTTCCTACAAAAAATTGTTACAAGTAAAATATAATAATTGTTAAATTTCAGTCATTTTATTGTATTTCTTGAATATATTAGTTTTGTGGATCAGAGATTGGTGAATCATCCTTGGTTGGATTTATATTCTTCTAAGAGATAATGACAAGGATTCAATATATTTGTCAAATAATGTTGATGAAGAAATTCCAGTATAAATCACATGACGTTCGTCATCCATGATCGCTTATGTTTTTATTTGTTGAGCATATTTTATTGAGATTTTTAGCTTAGTTGGTTCACAAATGTACATGAAAATGGTAAATCTTACACCATGATTTGTGGGTCCTTTCGTATTCTTGAGTTGGTGGGGAAAGTGTCTTATAATTTAGCACTTCCAAATTATATGACATTGATCCAAAATGTGTTTCATGTATCATAGATCATGTGATATATTTATAACCCTCTCATATAATGAGATATGTATATCTTCATGATGATATATATTTATCCATTTCTGGGGAACCGATCAGAATTATTGAATTGAAGATTGGGGTTCATCGTGGTAAGACTCCAACTTTGGTACATTTACTTTAGAAGCATGGCTCTAACCGAATGAATTGTGCGAGAATAATACGTTGATGATAGAATATTAAACACATCTCTTTTACATGTAATGTATTGGATCAGATTTCATGAGATAGAAAGTGTTTATTATGGGGATGTTGTAACAACCTAATTAATTGTACAATATTTTCATTATTTTACTACATATGATCACCAAAACTAGCAATGGTTTTTTGAGGATTAAGATATTTTTTGGGGAAATGTTTTCAAGATTAGTGTTTTTGTTTTTTTTTTTGAATTAGTATATTATAGTTATAAATTAGAGAATGGTTTTAGAGGGTGAGCTTCTGGTATATGTTGATTTGGAAGCACAATTGGTGGTTTTTCAGGGGGTTGTTGTTCAGAACTCGATTCGAAAGGAATTTAATGTGTAAATATTTTTTTATCATGTAAATTTATTTCCATCTAAAAGCTATGAAAACGGGTTATTGTAAAAAATTATATAAATTTAAAATAAATAACTAAATCCATAAACATTTATTTCTGGATTTTGACCCATGGTGATGAATTGTTTGTCTTTTTTTCAAGGAGGGGTTTTTTACACCAAAAAAAATATATTATGATGTAAACCGACTATACCAATAATTTTTATTTATGCTTCATGCCTGATTTATTTTTGAATTCTATAGGCACCTCTCGAACAAAGCCTAGGCTTCATCCCATTCATATTATGTGATTCCTTCCCTTATAGACATCTTGGTTTGGAGTTTTATCTCCAGTGAGTTTCCTCATTATTTTTTTCTCCTTATCTATTACACCCTTCTACTAAATTTGTGATATATTATGTTTACCCAGTCAAATTAGAGTCTGATATTAATAATTTGTGATGTAGTATATCAATATTGATATCCTCCTCATTTTTTATTCATTATTGTTTCCTATTGCGGGTGTTGATTTGATTTTCTAATCGAAGGTAGGTGGTTCAACAAGCCTTTACCCCAAAATTGGAATCTAGAATTTATTGATGGGTTTTAAATTAGTTTCTGAATGATTTTAAAAACTACATTTTTCTAGGTTAATATTTTATTTTGAAGAGGGAATTGAAATTTTTAAAAACCCACAAAATTAATGTAATTGCTATTATTGGAGGGATTTGAGAAACATTTATTGCCAGATTTGAAAATAGATTTGACCAAATAATTTGATGTTGAAATCAGAGATAAATAGATTAAATTGAAGTATTAATTGAAGGGAAATGAATTGATGAGAACATATGATTTGGTAATGAAATGAGAAAGGAATAGTAGAAACTAAAATAAGAAAATTATATTTTGAATTGATTTGAAATGATGGATGTTCCCATCACACATTTATTTATTTATACATATAGATATGATACTTGGTAGTTAGTGGAAAATTTGGAAAGGAATATCGGGATATAACCCATTCGATACACAAAATGACCATGTCCATCTAGGTGTTTGTTATTTTGAATCTAATTCTAGTTATAGTTCTAATGATATTCTTATGGTGAACGTCAATATCAGCTTTCCAAAATTCCCAACATCCCACCACTAGGATGATTTCCCAACCCTTCCTCTCGGGATCGTGATCACCTATGCTATTAAACAACCGACTGAAAATGTTCTCTTGCATCCCACCTTGATCAAGCCACCATGAAAATATTCTATACATATACCATATCCGGCGATCCCATTCGCTATCGAAGAAGTGGGGATCCACCATTTTTTTGAGTTTACAACACCTGCATCTAGAGGCCATGGTCAATCCGATGCGTTGGATTTTTTCATTAGCGGGAATATCATTATTTCTCCCTCGAAAACTAAGGAAGTTATACATGGGGTAAGTCTCCTTCTTCCACAATGATTCTCCCCATGGGTTACTGGTATTTGGGTCCCTCCTCATGTTGGCCTATGTCTTAATTGATAACTCATCTAATGAGGAGGCTGTGAAGATGTGTCTGTCAGGATCCTTGCTATGAAAAATCTTATTAATGTTAGAAAAGTGATTCTCTTTGAGTATGTTCTGAATAAAAAGAATGTTTTAGCTTTCTTATCTGAATGACATATCTGGCGTGGGACTTCCTATAAACCATAGCCTTCCCCAACCCATCTTGATGCCAGATGATCACATGTCCTCTACCCACTAGCCACATGGCATGAGGACGCAGGAAATCCGTGTACGGGTGAATCAAAATCCATATCCTTGAGGAACGAGACAACTGAACCACCAAATCCTACCCATATTTATCTTTCATGATCATTTTCTATAGATTTTTTCCTTTAAAATTTTCCCATGAATGTTTAGCATGCATCCCTTTCATGGTCGAAGAGACAATCCTCCAATTGATGCCCCCTTTAGATATTGGTCTTCCTAAACACTTCACTGAGATCCAATTATGTCTTCCTTCGATCCATCCATCCCATATGAAAGACACCATTATCTTCTCTATTATTGAAATCAAACTTTTGAGTACCTTCATTGTGGTTAGGAGATTCAGGGTGATAGAAACATGTACACTATTTATCAAAGTAATGTGCCCTCCAAAATATAAGAACCAGATTTTCCAATTGAAAATGTGTCGCGTAATCGTTCCCACAATCCTATCAAAAATATGAACACAATTGGAATTATGACTAATCGGCACTCAAAGATACTCAATGGGGAAGAAACTTCCCCTCATATTCAAGTTGTTATCCAGAGTCCTAGCCCTCCGGTCTAAGTGTTCCTTAGCAGCATAATGGAGGCTTTTCTCCCTTATTACCACCTCACCACTCCATTTCAAATATTCCCCCAGAATCCCATTAATTACATCCATTTATCCCCTACTGTAATTAATAAACATAGTTTTATCATCCTCTAACATCAAGTATGAGATACCCTTCATAACATTCCAATCATGATAGGGACGAACTTTTCCCATGTGTAGACCCCTTTTTGTATATTATCTTAGCACATTATAAGATAGAATAAAGATAGTGGGGGATTGGGGATCCCCTTACCATAGACCTTGGTAGGGCTTAACGAACCTGAACTCCTTACAGATAAACGAAATAGAGATCCACAATGAGATGATGCAACACAGTAGTATGTCATAGGACTAGTTAGAGGAACCCACACAAGCCAAAACCATTAATATAAAACCCCATTCCATCTTATAATAGTAATTTATCATGTCTAACTAGATTTCCAAGTTATTCTCAATGTTCATGATTTCAATCCCAGTGATCATTTTTTTCAACACTCCAATCACACACTATATTGGTATCCCCTTGATAAAGTCGTGTTGGTCTTCTTCCATCATTGTATTTTAGTGAGGAACTAACCTTTTGTTGAGGATGCTATCCAAAAACTTATATTGTATGTTTCAAATTCTTATAGGATGGTACTACTCAAAAGAATGGGGGTTACATACGATCTATATTAGAACAATATTTTTTTTACCGGCTATGTGAGGAAGTTGTCCTCCCTGGAAGTAATGCTACATTGCGCTTACTAAATACACTTTGAAAATATTCCATGTAGCCCTATAAAATGAACCAGGTTTGATGTCCGACCCTAGTTCACTATCTGGGTTCAATGTCCAAACTACCTCCTACACTTCATCCTCTTCTGGAGGCCTCCTCAATTGCTCATCAATCTACTCTATAACACTTCATGAGATGTCCTCAAAGGTATTAGTTTCATCACTTGGATATCCTTCTACTATGTTAGGATTGGTTCTTTCTAGAAAAAAAATTGATCTTTTCATTGGTTGTTTCCCTAATTTCATCTGAGTCATTGGAGTAGGATCCATCCTCCATTAGAATATTTTTTCTGTGAATACATCGCTTCTATTTTATAAATTCGTGGAAAAATATACTATTCTAATCCTCCTCGTAAAGCCATATTACTTTATCTCCCTCTTAAGAAAGCTTCTCAGGACATAAAACAATATTAGTGAGAATACCCTTCTTTTCCCTTAGTTCATTAAATACATTTCCATCCCATTCATATTCCAATCTCCCCTCCATGCATTCAGCCTCCTTACTGATCATAAGTAGGTCCTCATCAAAGGTGGAAAAAATCATCCTCCACCTTCGTATCATGTTTTTTAGTAGCAAGATCTTATTATGGAATAATATTCATGAGTTCCTAATTGAGATCAACTACATGTTTCCCTGACCACATCATTAAAGTAAGTCTCTTCCAACCATGTCTTAGAAAACTGAGTTTGATCATCTCTCAAATTTTTGTAGCTTAGAAAATGGCATAGCGAAGAGTCGTTTTAGAATCCCCACTCCGGGTGAGAGACTTTCTCATTTGGGAAGAGAGAAATAACATCCCCATTCATCAAGAACCAATCATGATGGAACCCAGTGAGCCTTCCAACTCATTTATTATTACACTAGGTGATGCAGTCTCCCTCAAAGCCTATATCCATAAGGCATGTTCTATCCATGAACGAATAAAAGTCTTAGGTTTCGCTCCATGGAAAATTACCTCCCCTTGTTTCTCCACTAGAGATGCTAAAGTATTAAAATTTCCCTTGAAAATCCAAGCGGTAGTGTCATTGATAAGGCCTCTAAGTTGTTCCACATAACCTATCAGTCTTAGGCGCTGCATTCAACACAGACGAAAAGGAATAATTTTTTTTTATTACCTACCGTAATTATTGTAGAGATGTACTAGTCCGACACATTGAAAATTTCATCTGTGATATGGTCCTTCTAGGACAACCATATTTTGGAGTTAGGATGGTTCTTATACCTGAATCCAAATACTCTAAGCATCTAAGCCTACTCAATAATTTTTCATAACTTCTGTTTCACTTCATGAATTTCCACTGTTGATACTGAGGGATAAAATAATTCATTTACTATAATGTCATACTTCACATGTGCACCTAGCCTTTGTGAATTATAGATTAAAAAGATAAACATTTAATAATGGGTTTCTAATTTTGGGCACACACTCTTGGCCCATGGCAGGAATAGATGACTGTGTGGATCTGATTGCAGTAGATTTGGATTGAGAACGGTTGTGCATGATGTTGTGTGCCTTCATGCTGATGGCCTCCAGAGTGGGACCCCCACATAGCTAATCCATGTGTGTGTCTGCTGGAGATATGAGGTACATATCATCTTCTAATCTTCTAACAGGACATGTGGATGATGAGATCAGAAGGGATGATAGAACCGTCGGTGCGTGCGAAGGAGGGGATGTTGTCATGACCCGCCTTCAACAAAAGGAGGGAAGGGTCAGCAGATTGCTAGACCCTTCCTTCTTTAAGTTGAATGAGAGATAATGACCCCTGATACCTGCCTTCAATAGGTCCCGGAGTGGCTAGTAGAACCAAGGGTAGAGAAATTACACACAAAATGGAAGGTATTACCCTTTCTCTATTTTACAGGATCAGGAGATAAGATGATGGAACCCAACAACTCCAAAACTAAAAGAAAAGTAAATCCAAAATTAAACCATTACCACATGCATGTTTCAAAAGTAAAAGCCACAAAGTAAAAAAGGTTACTACAAAGGTAAGTACCAAAGGATGAAAAACCGCAACTGCAACTACCCCAAAATTTCGAGCTAGTATGGTCCTGCGCGATCCCCAAAGTCCTCCTAGAAACCTGAAAGTAGTTTTATATACGTAGTGTGAGCATACAAGTAAACTTAGAATGGAAAACCAAAGACACTCGTGCACAAGTGGGGGAACGTACTAAAGTCCCGTGAGAAAAGGAGTAAGCCAAAAACCTATCAAGGTAAACTATCCACCCAAGCCTCACTAAGGCACACTCCCCAAATAACGCACGTCAAGTAATATATATAATAAGAGCACATCAATGTTTGGGTACCCCGCGCCACTTTCCCACTGGTTATTAAGACATCCTACGCATCGAACCAATCTCGCCATTCTCACCGCAGTCCCACTGCCACACCCGCCAGCACACACCTGAGCCAAAACTGTCACACGTAACCATGCCTTCAAACACGTAGGCCAGAACAACCACCACCACGCCCGAAGACACATGGGCTAGAAGATCCACTGCCAGGCCCGAAGATACTTGGGCCTCATCCCGAAGATACATTGGAAACCACCTGCCACACATACCTGGACAACCACCGCACTACGCCGCCCGATGGTTCCTGGGCTAATAATGGACCTCAGGCCATCACAGCCTGCCCAAAGATATTTGGGAAATCCGGGAAAGGGGGCATAAAAAGAGCTAATAACCAGCCACTAATAATAGTTTTGGGAAAAAACACCCTCCCCCATGAAATGGGGGTGTTTGGCACTAAGTGCTCAACTTGGGTGGGGCGCGAATAAGAAACACAAAACTACAAATATAGATATATGTAAAAATAACTCACCCAAAGTTTAGTTTTTTCTTCAGCCCTCATAAAGAGCATGAATAACACTATGTTCAAGTCACGACACTCTCCAACAAAACCCATTTGTCCCATTCTTGTTTCACGTTCAGTGATAATGCTTAAATAGGTTTAAGCACTACTAGGAAACTAGTAAGCATAGGTAGAAGTCCAGGAACGTAAACAGTCAAGCATCAACTATAACACCCACACCTGTTTCTCAACAACACAGGATCCCACAACAATTCGTGATATAAACATGGCAGCCACCCGATCATAAAACTCGCAAATATTGAATCCATTACAACCGGGGATCCCATCCCCGATTCCACATCCATCATGAGTATAAAAACAGGGGATCCCATCCCCTCCCATATCTACAGCAACCGGACCATGGAAGAAGAATAAACAAACCACTACAATCAAGAAAAATAGGCCCATGCGTTATTTTTAGATTTAAATGATTTTACACGCTCCATCATTTCAATTTTTGTGTGCTTTACCAGGGGTTATCATAGAAGGATGGATTCTAGTGCTATCAATTTATTTAGCCGGGTGTACATGGTTAATTCCTTTTTACAGCAGGATCTCACAACCACAAAAAAACCACTTAAAAACATCCCTAGGGGTTCATTAGTGCATAGAGAAAGTCCACCAACGGCCCTGATTTTCAGTAGGTGTAAGCCCGCACAATTTAGAAGGAAGATCATAATATAAAGAAGCATCAATGATCACAGCCCCGCCTTCTTTCTTTATAGAATCTGTTCATTATCTTTATTTAGGTTTGTTTTATCCAATTATATGGAAACAAAATCACTCCCATGCCGCATGATACACAAAAGATAGAGACAAAGGAGAAAATTCCCTACATGTTGATAGAAGATCGATGCTTAGGCTGGGCGCGGAATGTTACGGTAATGATGTTGCTCGCCGGATGCACCAAAAGCTATTCGTGAAATGCCGTGATCGAGGAAAGAAGAAACCATGCCTAACCCTTTAGTTTATAAAGGTCACGGATGGTTGAGATATGAATGCGAAACCGCGCAAGGCGCGGGGTCATGGGTTGGCCATGTGGCCCCACATGTTATTAAAGGGGTTGGGTGGTTTAAACCGACTCATTAATTCATTAAGTATTTAATTAAAACACTTATGGGTGTTACCCATCTTTAAAACACACTTAAATGAGTCAGAATAGGGTTTAAAACCCTAATTGCGCAAGAAGGAACACCACTGGAAAGAACCCGCGAGGGTTGGCTAGAGCCACTGGTAGCTAAGAGCTACCGGTAGGTGACAGCTACCGGTGGGCTGCAACAACTGGTAGGCCGAGCTACCGGTGGGCTGCAGCTACCGGTAGACTGAGCTACCTGTAGGATGCAGCTACCAGTAGGCTGCATCTACCGGTTGACCGAGCTACCGGTAGACCGAGCTACCTGTAGACAGAACTACCAGTAGGATACAACTAACGGTAGACCGAGCTACTGGTTGGCCTACTACCGGTAGGTTAAGGCTACCGGTAGGCCTATCGTTGGCCAAACTTTGCCGAGATTACCAGACCAGAAAACCCAACATGAGGTTTTCACAAAGTAAGGGACCCCAAAAACCCGGGCCATTAAAGATGTCACCATCATCAAAGAAGAAGAAGGTAGAGATAGGTCCTCATTGGATGATGATTTCTGATGAGCAACTGATTCTTTAGTACCAAGATCCGGTTGTGGAATCTCTATAATGAAGATGTGGGAAGTGTCCCATAGGACCAGCAGAATGATCCTGAAATGACTTCTAAGGAACATCTCGTCCGGAGGAGGACCCACTTCTCAAATTTGAAAAGTCTTTCTCTCACCCACACATCGAATGAAGTGAGTCTATTAAATACTTGGGGTGTTATAGTTATAGCTTCAAATAAGTAAAGGCTGAACACAAGAGACCTTCCTGTTTTCTTCACCCCCTTCCAGGGACACACTAGAAGTGGACTGATATTTATAAAGACATTTTGGTTGGGTTTTCCATGTAACCCTAAATGAAATAATGTGATAATAATTGTGATTTATTGGATGAACAAATCATATCAGTTTTTACCCTTTCAAGATAAAACTAATGTTTTTTTCCTAGGATGTCTCCAAATAGGTGACATTTCAGGATTGCATATAGTCCCAACTAAAATAGTCTCTCATATGGATCCTCATTCAAATACCACTTCAAGAGACACCATGTAGAGTCTATGGGATCCTAGGTTTGTTTGATCCCAAAATAACACCCATATATTGATGCCCATATAGATTGACCAGTACAAATTCATGACGTTATTATAGGTTATTGTGTTCTTTACTTTGGTGGAGCTTGGGATGTCCTTCTGGGATTGGTTGGGTTTTACTACAAAAATAGTTACAAGTAAAATATAATAATTTTTCTTTTTCAGACATTTTAGTGTGTTTCTTGAATATGTTAGTTTTGTGGATCAGAGATTAGTGAATCATCTTTGGTTGGATTGATATTTTTCTAAGAGATAATGACATAGATTCAATATATTTGTCAAATAATGTTGATGAAGAAATTCCAGTATAAATCATATGATGGTCATCGTCCATGATCGCTTATGTTTTTATTTGGTGACCATATTTTCTTGAGATTTTTAGCTCAGTTGGTTCACAAATGTACATGAAAAAGGTAAGTCTTACACCATGATTTGTGGGTCTTTTTCATGTTGATGAGTTGGTGGGGAAAGTGTCTTATAATTTAGCACTTCCACATCATATGACATTGATCCAAAATGTGTTTCATTTATCATAGATCATGTGATATATTTATAACCATCTCATATAATGAGATATGTAGATCTTCATGATGAAATAGATTTATCCATTTCTGGGGAACCGATCAGGATTATTGAATTAAAGATAGGGGTTCATCGTGGTAAGACTCCACCTTTAGTACATTTACTTTAGAAGAATGGATATAACTGAATGAATTGTGTGAGAATAATACATTGATGATATAATATTAAACACATCTTTTTTACATTTAATGTATTGGATCAGATTTCATGAGATAGAAAGTGTTTATTGTGGGGATGTCGTAACAACCTAATTAATGGAACAATATTTTCAATATTTTACCACATATGATCCCCAAAACTAGAAATGGTTTTTTGAGGATCAAGATATTTTTTGGGGAAATTTTCTCAAGATTAGTGTTTTTGTTCTTTTTTGAATTAGTATATTATAGTTATAAATATGAGAATGGTTTTAGAAGGAGAGCTTATGGTTTATGTTGAGTTGGAAGCAAAAATAGGGATCAATAATAACCATTTTCATATGTAACAACAATATTTGGGATCATCATATTAGGTTATCCATGTTTCTTCATGAAAAATAATCATTATTACCAGATGGTGGTGAGAAATTAATAACATCAGTATATGGAGATAGTAAGCTCTACATATGAATAAGTGATACTTTCAATATCCAAAAAAATTATGCCGACTTCAAACTCAAATTGACTTTGATTCATCATCTCCCTTATTTTCATGGGCTAGCCCGTGAGGATCCACATATCCACCTTAAAGTGTTACAAGTGGTGTGCTCAACCATGAAGCCTCAAGGGGTTTCTGAAGAACTAATCAAACTCTGAAAATTCCTTTTCTCTTTAGCTGAAACTACTACATAATGGCTTTACTACCTACCTCCTGGTTCTATAACGACATGGAATGACATGAAGTAACACTTTTTTTGGGAAATTATTTATTACATGTTATGCTACTTCTATCTGAAAAAAAAGTGGTATCCAAAAATAACAAAATGAATCACTCCATGAGTACATGGAGAGGATCAAAAATCTTGTTGCAACCTTCCCACACTACCAAATCCCTGACCAACTCTTGATCCAATTATTCTATGATGGGTTATTGGCTATGGAGAGAACTATCATTGATGTCGTAAGTGGCAGTGCTCTTGTTGATAAAACTCCTGGAGAAGCAGGAGATCTCATAAGAAACATGGATGAAAACACGAAAAAATTCCATACTCGAGCACCTTCTCAAGTCATAAAATCCCAAGAGAGTCAATTGATATAGCCGAACAAGATGACTAAGTGTATGAGTGAACTTACCAGTATTTTTCAAGAACAGGTTGTGGCTTCCAAGTCTACAAACGCATCCAAAATCTTTGTTCCCTTGACCATTCAAGAACTATATAAATTGTATCTCCCAATATAATCCAACTGACACTTGTCCAGAGCTTAAAGAGGATCCCTCAGATTCATCTGGACCAATGGAGCTCAATGCAGCGTACGCTCAGAGGAACAAAAACTCTCAATAATGAGGTCAGTTTTTATGAAACTTCAACCAACACCACTCTAAGCCCCTCTCTTCTACCTTAACCAAAGCTTGAGGTATGGTAATCCCATTTATCATCCCCGTCAATTACTTCTTCAAAACCAAAACCAAAACCAATATGTTCAAGGTGGTGGTCACTTCCACCATCCTTATCCATTTATTCCTCAATCTCAAAAGAACAATCCTCCTCCCGGATTTCATTATCCTAGTGAGCCTTCCCAATTCCCAAACCAATACAATTGTTTTACTAAGAACCAAAATCAAGGCAATCCCAATCCTAGACAAGCCACTTCTTCCCGGAAACCATGGGAATGTGAAGTGTAAGATATTGCCTCCATCACTCATTCCATCCACAATAACATTGAAACACAAATTGGTCAACATTCATCCCCCTTGAGCGAGTAACAATGATAAAATTATTCCCAACACCCAACTCAACTATTACCCAACCCCGAGGGTAATGTATGCGTAATTGCACTTAGATCTTGAAACAAATTTCTCTGCCTAAAGATAAGTCCTCCAAACCCCCTTTAAATGTTGACCTAGAATTTGAAAAGAAAAACATACGAGAAAAATAATCTAAATCCATTCCAACACCTCCATCCATTCCACTTGAGAACCCAAATAATTTTCCTTAAGCCATTTCTAATCCAAAGAATTAATTCCCGATCCTGAAATGCTTGACATGTTTATACATTTTGAAGGTAACATTCCCCTCAAAGATGCCATAAAAATCCCTACGTATTCCATGTTTCATAAGGAATTGTGAACCCACAAGAGGCAACTTTGGACCTTTGAAAATTTTTCCACCCAAGAGTCTATTCCCATAAAGTGAAAAGATCCAGGGACCATTATAGTTCCATTCATAATTGGAAGTTACAAATTTAATGATGTACTCATAGTCCTATGAGCCTCAATTAATTTCATGCCCAAATCCATCTTCTCCAACCTTGTTCTAGGTCCCTTATATCCAAAGGGTGTGGTCATTTAATTGGCCAATCAGAGCACTGTTATTCCTGAGGGTATAGTCTTGGATGTCATTGTTCGTGTGAATGATCTCATCTTTCTTGATAATTTATATGTCCTTGACATTGAAGGTGAGACAAACTCATATCAAACTCCCCTAATTATAGAAGACTATTCTTAATGATAGAGAGTTCCTTGATTGATGTCCATTTAGTCATATTATCCATGGAATTTGTTGACAAACTGGTCAAGTTCAACATTTTCCAAACCATTTGATACCTATATAAGGATCACTCTGCATTCTCAATCCATGAGTCTGAGGACACTTCTAAGAGTCAATTAAACCCCAATACATCATGTTCTTCATGTTCTAATGACAATGTATCTTCTAAAATCTGAACCATGATTAACAAAGTCATAAATGGTGATGTTGATATGAACATTTCATTCATAAAATCTATCAATCTAGAGGATCTTGAAAAATATCTTGAATGTCACATTTGATTTGATATCTACTGTTTCATATTTGAAAGTATTAAGGAAATTGAATCTGAAGCAACAAAAGTCCCTTATTCCATTCTAGAGTTGTATAACCCATAACTGAAAGATGATAATGATCTAAAACCTCTTCTTGAACACCTGAAATATGCATTCCTTTCCCATGATCACTCTTATCTTTTCATTATATCTATTTCATATATCAAAACTGAGGAGTCCAATCTTTTTAAAGTGTTTGAGGAAAACAAAATGACATTAGGTTGGACCCTATATGACATACCATGAATCAACCCTGATCTTTGCACGCATCACATCCATCTTGAGGAATCATCCACACCAATTAGACAACCACAAAGAAGACTCAATCCACTCATCCTTTAGGAAGATAGGGAAGTGATCAAAAAACATCTTTACGCAGATATTATCTACACAATTTCTGATAGTGAATGGTTAAGTCCAATTTAATTTGTACCTAAAAAGGGTGGGATAACTGTTGTCATAAATGAAAATGGGGAGGTGGTGGAAACTAGAGTGAAAAAATGGTGTGTGTGCATCAAATATAGGAAATAGAATGTTGAAATATTAAAATATCACTACCCTATTCTATTCCTTGATCAAATGATACTACTATTATCTGAAAAGTCACACTATTCCTTTCTAAATGGATACACCGACTACTTCTAAATCCCAATCGCACCTCAAGACCAAGAAAATACTACATTTACTTGTCTCTTTTAATCATTTGCATATAGGAGAATTCATTTTGGCCTTTTCAATGCTCCCGAAACACTCTAGAGGTTTATGATGAGCATATTTTTAGAATTCATTGAAAACTGCATGGAAGTCTTCATGGATGACTTCAACATTTATGGCGAGTCATTTGAGTCTTTCTTTAATTAAATCTCTCAAGTACATAAAAAGTGTGTCACATGTAACCTTGTGTTAAATTTTAAAAAATGTAACCTCGTTGTTTCAAATTGGATTATTCTTGGGAACATAGTTTCAAAATAGGGTACTGAAGTTGATCCTATCTAATGACTTCCTAAACCCACCTCTGTTCAAGACATCTATCCATTCCTTAGTCATGCCAGTTTTTTTTTCAGGGATTCATCCATAACTTCAGTAGGATTTTACTCCCACTCACTCGGTTTCTCCAACATTATTTCCCTTTCCATTTTGATGAGGATTGCAAAAGAGCCTTATTTGAACACAAAACTGCTCTTAAATCAATCCCAATAATCCAACCCCCAGATTGGACCTTACCCTTTAATTTGATGTGCGATGCTTCTAATAGAGACATTGGGGATGTTCATGGTCAAAGAAGAGAAAATAAATTCTCATGTCATCTATTATTCCTAAAAAACTTTGAATGAAACACAATATCTCTACACTATAACTTAAAATGAACTTTTAGCAGTGGTTTTTTCCTTAGAAAAATTTCGACCTTCTCTCTTACGTTCCAAAATCATCATATTCATAGACCATTATTCTATAAAGTTCTTACTCAAGAAAAGTGATTCTAAACTGAGACTAATAAGATGGATCCTAATTCTCAAAGTGTTTTACCATGCATTTAAAGACAGAAAAAGAAAATAAAACCATTTGGATGATCACATGAGTAGAATTTCAAAATCTTATCATTCTTAAATAATTAATCCAGAATTTCCAAATGAGCACCTTTCATCTCTCACTCAAAAAAATAGCATGGTATTCCCCATTCATAAATTTATGGGTTTCATGTGTTTTTCCCTAAAATTTTTCAAAAGAACAGAAATTGAGGTTGAAAATTGATTCAAAATAATATTTTTGGGATCAAAATGAACATTGAAAAACTGTGGCATACATGGTAATTAAGAGATGTGTTGCTGAAAATGAACATTATTCCATCTTATAATTTTGTCACTCAATGCCTACTGGTGGCCACTTTGGACCACAAAAGACCTCCCAAAAGGTCCTAGACTCCAGATTCTTCTTACCTTCACTCTTCAAGGACTCAAATGAGTTCTGTCAATCATGTACCCCTAGGAAATAATATGGCACAATTTCAAAGAGAAATGAAATTCCCCAAAAGCAATTGAATTTTTGCGAGATCTTCGATGTTTGGGGCATCAATTTCATGGGACCATTCTTCCCTTACAATAGATTCTCATACAATATTCTTGGAGTTGATTATGATTTTAGGTGGGTAGAGGCCAATCCCACTATAAAGGATAAATCACATATTGTTAGTGAATTCTTAAATACAAACAACTTTGACTGATTTGGTCCACCATGTGCCTTGATAAATCACTTAGGATCCAATTTTTGTAATAAAACAATGGAATCTCTTTTGAAAAAGAATGGTGTTGTACATAAAACATCAACTACATATCAACCCCAAACAATTGTCATGGTGGAACATTCTAATTGAGAAGTGAAAAGAGTGTTGGAGAGAATTGTGAAACTCTCTAGAAAATTATGGCCTAAATGACTTGGTGAACACTTTGGGCTTATCAAACTCCCTATAAAACACCCATTAGGATGTCTACTTTTAGGCTAGTTTTTGGTAAAGCATTTCATTTACCAGTTGAAATCCACCATAAGTCTTTTTGGGCTGTGAAAACCTATAATTTTGATTGTAAATAATATGGTAAAGAAAGATTGTTGCAATTGGATGAAATGAAGGAGATTCGACTTGATTCTTATGAGAATTCCAATCTGTACAAAGAAAATACAATGGCACTCCATGAAAAACACATCTTGAGAATGATATTTCATAAATATGAAAAGGAAATGCCCTTAATTTCTTTATTTTGACTTCACTGAGGTAAGAATAATTCTCATTGGGAAGGTCTTTTTGTTATTACTAATGTTTACCCATTTGGAACTAGGCAATTCCAAGACCCCTCTTCAAAAAAACATTAACAGTTAATGGAAATCGGTTAAAGCGTAACCATGAGAGGACACACAATCCCAAAACAACATTGAATTCCATTGGATCCACAACTTCTACAGTAGACCCACAATTGGATGGAGGTGGAAACCCACAAAAACCCAAACCAGGGGGCACCCCTATCCATTGAACTCCTCTTCTCTCTCTCCCTCTCTCTATCTCTTCTTCTTCCTCTCTCCTCAATGTTTTACCACTTTCCTCATCAAATTTTTTTTATTTACTCTTCCTATTTTTTGTGGGTGTGTCTTTATAAAAAAATAAAAAAATCATAAAAAACTGAAAAACATACTTTCAAATAATATGAAATATCAAGAGTCATACTTACTCACCTTCTAATTATCAAATTTTTTCCAGCCATTTGGGGTAGTTAAAATACATGGTTTCATCTCAAAAATATTATTTCTCATCATATATTTGGATAAAGAATAATGTGTCAAAACAAAAAAAATTTGAATGCTCAATTGTTCATTTAGAAAATAATTTTCCCCAATAGTGAGGAACAAAATTAGCTTTCATACTAAGGCCATCAATGGAAATCTTTTCAAAATTTGTGTTTTTCACCCCCATTTATGAGTCTTGATTTTGTGGACCTTCGATCTTAATTTTCTATTTTCATGTTCATTAATATGATAGAGGCATTTTTTGAACCCCATTATAATTATAATAGCTATATATCCCCCTATTAACCACATATTAATCCTCCTTTTTAAAGCCACATAGAGCCTATTAATACCTTTTCTTTGATAGCCACATTACAATCCAAATACCTTATCCCACCCAATATCAACATGAATATTCATTGCATAAATTTTTGAAATTTAAGTGTGGGGGGGATGGATTTCATTTTGGGAAACCTTTTGTTGATTTCAACAATATTATCATATGCTTGAGGTAAATTATCAACTTAATTGTGGGGTAGCAGTTATCTATTAGTGGGGTTTGTGAATTTATATATGTTTATCTTGTACAAATGATATTGAAAAGTGTTCAGAAAAATATTTAAAAAATTTAAATAAGAATGGGTTATGTCTTGGGTGGGTCAATAATTACTCTTACTCAACCTTTGATCTTGTTATAAATATTACAATTAGTGTTTTGGGGAGATCAACCATGGGATGGTAGATGAGTGTGAGATATATTTCATGTTCATATTTTGAAAAAAAGAATTGAGATAAATGAACACTTATGTCATTGGGAGAAGATTCATGGATTGTAAATATTTCATATTCCCATCCACGTTAAATTTACTTCCACTTTTGGGACTAATTTCACAATTTTATTCCCTCATAAATATGGGTTTCCATTTCCTTTCATGTCTCATTTAAAAAAACGAGCATTGGTTTATCCATGTTGGTGTATTACCTCATTTTTCCTATATTTTGGATATAATCTTCCTACCATCCCATAGCCACAAAAAAACCCCTAAAAATACATCTTGATTTTGGAGCACTTTTGGATAGGGAGTTGAAGCTAAGTGCTCTTACAAACTCTATGATTTTCACTTTTGGTTGGTGAATGAGTTAAACTCAATAAATTAATTTTATAATCATGAGAGGATAATGTTTTGAGTGACACCATTTTCCATTTATAAAATTATGTATAAAAATGTAATTGTTTTTGGTATATTGTTTCTATAACCACTTGTGGTTCAATTCAATATGGATGATTGAAATTTTCTAAGCCTCCCAAGATTGGGGAAAATAAAATTCTAATATTTTTTGGTGAGTGAAAATGATTTTGTCATGTTTTTTATATTTGTTTCACATGAGGACATGAACAAGTCTACGTGTGGTGGAGTTGATGTTATTAACTTATTCAGAAGTTATTATATAATCCCATTGCCTATTTTATATAAAACGTGCATAATTTGTGTGAAATATTACTATTTAAATATTAAATATAATAATTGGGCACTATATGAATTCATCCATATTCAAGTCTGTTTAATTTTTTAATAATACATATCCCCATACGGATCCAAATTGAAGAGTTCTTTTTTTAGGTGTCCTCATTCAATATAAAACATTTCATTAGAAGGGATCATGGACCAATTCTGCCATTTGAAGAGTTATATGGACCACACAAAAAGACCCAATGATTTTTTTATGAAACTGGACCAGCTATGAAGATTGAATTACTGGGATCAATTAAGAATTCAAAATTCCGTTATTCTCCTAAAATGTTCTAGGGACAATTTTACAGAGTCATGGATACAAATTTCAGGTCCCAACACCAATAAAAAGGGGCCCAACAGATGCTTTGATGTCCATCCCACCATTCTGGTCAGGAATTACAATATGAACACTGTTCATGACATTGCTCATGATATATTTATCAAATCAAGATGATATTTTTTAGTGTGGAAGAGGAGATATAGTTGGCAGATATTTTTGAAGAAACAATTCTGATTTAAAGGCATATTCTTATTCAAATATCCATTTAAAGATTTTCCATTGAAAAATCAGGGATAGAATGGGAAGTTAAACATTATTTATGAAAACTGAAATAACGATGGATTTATATGTCCAAATTCTTCTACATGATTAGAGTATTTGACCAGTATTATTATATATAACTTTTTATAAGGATATATCTCGAGATTCAGCTGACTAGATGTCCACATCATCAGGCGAAGTGGAAAGGTAGTTTTCGAATGCAAACATTCCACCACCATGGGCTATAAATACACACCCTCCTCTCCATCAAAAAGGGTATGAATTTCAGAAGTGAATAGAATATATTGGCAACAAACAATCCTTTCCAACGTCTTGGTAGGAACTTCCATTCTCATGTTTTTACTTGAGAGGCATTTCCGCCTCTCTCTTTTTATTTACTTTTGGGTTCTTTATTGTTTCAATCTTGTACGTGTTTTTTTGTAATTCTGTTTTTATGAAAGTTTCTTATTCAATATCCATTATTCTCATCCACATTCGATAGTTTAATATTAATCTTCTTAAAATATTTTAATTCATTTTAATCCACATTCCCTTATTTTGTTTCCTCATTTAATTGAATGTCTTTTTTAACTCTCTTCAATGATCATGTGTGTGTTCGACACACTACTCTTTTCTTATGATGTTATTTTCACTTTCTTCATAATTAATCACCTTAAAAATATATAACTAGATTAAAAATCATTTAAATTCCTGATTAAATCTACCATTGGGGTGATTTATAATTTGGGGATACTAAGTGATGCAGATATTTTTCTCGATGAGTATTCTTTGAGTTAATATTATGTATGTTGAACTTTATATGTCATGGAATAATGACATGTTTTGTTTAATATGTGAATTTCATTGACTAATTCAAGAAATAATGCACTACCATAAACAAGTAGTGCCAACTATTAGAACCCCAAGTTATGTTATGTCTTGGATTAAAGCTTTAACACTTGGGAACTACGATCAAAATCATCTTGTGAAGTGGGTATAAATTTAATGAAATATAAAGAAAAGGTCAATGATATCATAATCATAAATCCCCAATAATGAAAAAAACATAATATTTATAAATTTGTTAAATCAAACATCATCCATAAATTATTTCATAATCTCAACAAAAAATACCCCAATCTTCATACAATCAAAAAAAATTGACTGTTAAAAAGTATCATCAGGGAGGATTAGACCTGAGTGTTGCTATACACATTAGCAGAGAACCAGAATCTTGACTGGTCAATAGGCGAAAATCAGCCTCACTTTAAAATGGATGCATTTCCAGGTATGGTGCTTTAAGTATTTATTAGTTTCTGGTTATTGTAAAAAAACTATGAAAAAAACATAATTTTTAAAAAATTAGAAAAACACAAAGAATAACCCCTCTTCATCATTCTTCTAAAATATCTCTGAATTCCCTATAGCCTCTCAAACAATCCCTTGGATTTTTTTGACCCTAAAATTGAGAAAACACTTCTCCAACTTAGGAAGAACATAAGGTATAATGAAATAATTCATGAACCACTCCTCATCCAACCCATTGAATTAGAAATTACCTATCCTAGGGAAAAAACACTAAAAGAACATGCTGCCACTGATATGAACTACCAACCTCTTGGTATTAAATATCAAAACATAGAGGCTGACTTTGAACCCAAATCGGGTTTGATTCATCTTCCCAATCATTTACACAGGCTAGTCAATGGGGATCCACATCTCCGCCTTAAAGAGTTCCAAGTGGTGTGCTTCACCATGAAGCCTCAAGGGGTATATGAGGAATAAATCAAACTACGAGTATTCCATTTCTTCTTATATGACACTGCTATGTCATGGAATTTCTACCTCCCTCCTTGTTTTGTAACCACATGGACTTGCATGAAGAGACTATTTATAGAGAAATTCTTTCATGCTTCTCATACTGCTTCTATCCAATATGAAATAAGTGGTATCCAAAAATTACCAAATGAATCACTCTATTAGTTTAGGGAGAGGATTAGAAAGGTTGTTTCTACCTTCCGACACCACCAAATATCTGACCAACTCTTGATCCAATACTTCTATGAGGGTTTACTGGCTATAGAGAGAACTCTCATTGATATCGCAATTGGTTGTGCTCTTGTTGATAAAATTCCTAAATCAGCAACAGATCTCATAAGAAACATGATTGAAAACACACAAAAATTCAATACTCTAGCACAAGAGAAATTCAAACAAACCCAAGATAGTCAATCGATAGAGCCGAATAAGATGACCGTGTAGAAGAGTGAACTTACAAGTCTTGTTCGACAACTAGTTGTGGCTTCCAATTCCCCAACCTCATCTTCTCCACATTCATTATTCTCTAGACCAGTCAAGAACTATGGAATCTGTATCTCCCCATCTCATCCAACTGACACATGTCCATAGCTTCATTAGGATCCCTCAGATTTAACTGGACCAATGGAGTACAATGAAGCATATGCTCATAGAAACACCAACCATCAATAATGAGGTCGGTTTGTTAGAAACATCAACCAACCCCACATTGATCCCTTCTCTTATACCTTCAACAAAGGATTGAGGTATGGTAATCCCACTTCTCATCCCCCTCAATTCCTTCCTCAAAATCAAAACGAATTATAATAAGTTCATGGTGGTGGTAACTTCCATCAACATTTTCCTTTTATTCCTCAACCTCAAAGGAACAATCCTCCTCATGGATTCCACTATCCTAGTGAGCCTTCCCAATTCCCAAACCAATAATATCGCATCCCCAAGAACCAAAATCTTGGGAATCCCAATCTAGGACAAGAAACTTCTTCCAAGAAACCATGGTAAAGTTTCGTGGATGATCTTGCCTCCTTCATTCGTTCCAGCATCAAAAACATTGATACAAAAATTGGTCAACTTGCATTCCACATAATCCAGAATCAACAATCAATTTATTTCCAACTCCCAACTCAGGCATTACCCAAACCAAGGGAAATATAAGTGAAATTGCACTTGGAACATTGATGAAAATTTTTATGCCTAAAGATAAGTCCCGAAGACCCCCTTTAAATGTTGACCTAGAAAATGAAAATAAAAAGAAACTAAAATAGGAATCTGAATCCATTCCATCGCCTCTTTCCCCTCCACACAGGATCCCAATTCCTTTTCCTCAATCCATTTCTAAGCCGAAGAAGACATTTTAACACAATCCCAAAATGCTTGACATGTTTAGATGTGTTGAAGTCAACATCCCACTCTAATATGAAATAAAAAAATCCCTAAGTATTCCATGTTTCTTGTGGAATTGTGCACCCACAAGATGAAACTTAGGACCTTCAAAAATGTTTCCACCCAACAGTTTACTCTCATAAAGTGAAATGATCTCGGGCCTCTATGATTCCATTCAAAATTGGCAGTTACCACATTGATGATGCACTCATAGACTTAGGATCCTCAATTAACATCATGAAAAAATCCATCTTCTCCAACCTTGATCTAGCACCCTTACATCCAATAGGTGTTGTCATTCAATTGGCCAATCAAAGCATTGCTAGTCTTGATGGTATAATCAAGGATGTCCTTGTTTGTCTAAATGATCTCATCTTCACTGCTGATTTCTACTTCCTTAACATGGAAGGTGAGACAAACTCTTCCCTATATCCCCTAATTATAGGATAACCATTACTAATGAAAGTTAGAAGCAAGACTGAAGTCCATTCAGGCTTCTTATCCATGGAATTCAGTGACCAAATAGTCAGGTTCAATGTTTTCCAAGCCATGTGATACCCATCTGAGGATGACTCAACATTATCAATCCATGCTTATGAAGAAACTTCTAAGAGTCAATTGAACCCCAATAAATCACGTTATTCATGTTTTAATGACAATGGATCTTGTGAAATCTTCACCATGATTAACCAAGTCATAAATGGTGAATTTGATATGGGAATTTCATTCATTGACTCTATTAATCTAGAGGATATTGAAAATTCTATTGAATATCACATCATATCTAATCTCTACTGCTCCACCTTGGACAGTTTTAAGGAAAATGAATATGAAACAACTGATGTCCCTTCCTCTATTCCTGAGTTGTCTAACCCACAAATGAAAGATGAGACTGATCCAAAACCTCTTCTTGAACACATGAAATATGCATTCCTTTTCCATGATCACTATTATCCTGACATTATCTCTACTTCACATACCGAAACCGAGGAGTCCAAACTTGTTCAAGTGTTAGTGGAAAACAAAAAGGCCTTAGGATGGACCCTATATGACATAACATGAATCAACCCGTCACTTTGCAAGCATCACAACCATCTAGAGGAATCAACCAAACCAATTATACAACAACAAAGAAGACTCAATCCACTCATCCTTGAGGTATCTAGGGAATTGATCACCAAGCTTCTTTATGCTGGTATTATCTACCCAGTTTTTTATAGAGAATGGTTTAGTCTCATTCAAGTTGTACCTAAAAAGGGTGAGATAACTGTTGTCAAAAATGAACATGGGGATGTGGTCAGAACTCAATTGAAAAACAAATGGAGTGTGTGTATAGACTATATGAAATTGAATGTTAAAACAAAAAAAGTTCACTACCCTATTCCATTCCATGATCAAATGCATGAACGATTAGGTGGAAAGTCACACTATTGCTTTCTTGATGGATAAAACGGCTACTTCCAAATCCCAATCGCACCTCCGGACCATGAAAAGACTACATTTACTTTCCCCTTTGAAACAAATTCATATAAGAGAATGCATTTTTTCCTTTGCAATGCTCCAACAACATTCCAGATGTAACACCCTGATATTTTATGAGAAGTATATTTTTTTATGTCTTTTGTTATACACAACATCAAAGGAATCTTTCATTACACACAGCACTATCTTGGCTTGCGTTATACGCAAGAGCAACCTTCCTCGATAGCGTGTGTGGTACGCAATATCGAGTTTCACTAAACAGGGATATGTTATTAAAATATTATATAAACTAGCCATTAGGAATAGTAATACCCACTTTTTGAAATATTATAAATCATATCATTCAAAATGGACTTCATTTTTGGATTCGGAATATTGAAATTAGCCTAGGGGAAATTTTGGTATTTTTCTAAAAACATTAAATTTTTGATTAATAGTGAAAACACTGAGTTACTATTTAGAAATTGAATTTTTATTTAAATAATTATTTATTTTTTTAATTTATTTTATGTCAAAATTGATACATAATACCTATATAAGTTCAAAGTAATTCATTGGAGTCATTTTATAATAATTTTAGATATATAAAAATTATATTTAATTTTTCATCGCCTTTTACCAACCTACTATGAGAATTTGAAAATGTACATCAAACGTAATTTTAACACATTTGTGAGTGGAATTTAGAAAATATGAGAGACATGGATAATATCAAGGAGTAAAATGTGGTTCAATAAGATAAATTTTTTTTTGGGGAATAGTAACTTTTTACTTTTATTTACCATGTTTAAAACTAAATAGCATAATTAAGGGTAAAAATGATATTATTATTACCCTAACACACATCCTAATTCAACTAGATAAGTTTAATTTGACCAAAAACAACCTTAGGAATAAAATATTACCCTTTAGGTCCACTTGGATTAGATTAGGACACTTATTATTATTTTATTTAAAAAAGAGTTAAAAGGGTTAAAATCAAAGTTTATTAACTAAAACATTTTTAATATGGGGTTATACATAAGATAAATTCAAATATAAATATTAATTGGAAATATAAATAGATTTCCTACATAATTGTATTTTATTTATATTTTTTTATAGATTATATAATTTAATTTATTATTTACACAATGATGTTGCAGTAATTAGGTTATTAATGAAATATTAACATAATTGATGTTATAAATACCCAAATTAATGTAATTTGAGACTTTTTTTGAATTAAACTAATTTTATAGGTTAATATGATATGTTATTATTAATTTAAATAACGTTTTTAGAACTAATCATACTGTTATGAATTTCACAAAAATCAATTACAAAATAGTTTCAAAATTGAAATAAAATAGTTTTTTAAAAAAATATTGTATTATTAATTGTTATTCTATTCCTAAAAATCTATGGATCAGCCAAATTACATATATAAGTTTATATATATTAATAATGAACCACTTGGGGTTATTTTTTCTTGTTATAGTAATTTTATTAACCATATAGTGCAAGAAAACAAGAAGACATGGTAAAAGTTAAATTATTTAAATTAGAGTTAAATCTAAATGATAAGGTTTAAATAGTAACCTAAATAGGTCTAAACCCTAATGGTTGAGAGTATTTATACCTATACCCACTTTAGCTTCTAAATAAATCAATTTGGAGCTATTATAAACCGAATATGACATTATTATAAAATAATATTTTATGTTTTTCCAAAGCTTCCCCTCTCCTCCCTTATAAAAGAGCACCTCCCCCCTCCTCTTTACACAACTTTGAGCCTTCAAGATCGGTCAACCCCTGAAAATTCTCCTTATCAACTTCCCTAGAAACATACTAGAGGTCCTGGTATTCTTTAAAGACCAATTTTAGTGCCGTGAAAAAAGGTTTCAAAGAGGTGTGTCGAAGAAGAGGTAATATCCATTACTGATTCTTTCATATTTCCTTCATCTTCTACTTCCTCTTCTTTTTTTTTGTTTCATTATAAAGTAATAACATCAGTATTACTAATATACAAATATTTTATTTTAAATATTAAACATCCCTATTTCTCCTTTTATCCATCCTACATAAAACGAAATCACCGCGCGTGCGTACGTACGGAATACCGTCTCTATGCTGTGGTGTAATATGTTTTCCACCCCCACATTACATGGATGGGTATAATGGTGTAAAGAATTACTATATATGATTATTATAACATGATACTAACTCTGATATATTCTACTATCCACTCCAATACCATTCAATAATTTTGTGAAGGATATCGTCACTCGTGCGTACGTACAACTTACTATCTCTGCGGTGCGATGTGATTCGTTCTACATGATCTCCATTAAAACATGATTATATAAATGAATTAAATGAATAAATATGATATATATTATGCTAATACAAATATGTAAATGATTTATCTATAACCTAAAAATAGGAATACGAATTTATTCGACAAAACACGCATAAGAACATAAAGTAATAAACACCCGAATAACAAGAAGCAATAAAATATTACTAATAAGAAGATATGAATATGACCACATATGATATCATAGGAATTAATATGATTTTGGAATAATTCAATGACATTTTTAAATCATTATACAAGAGGTTTGGATACATACAAATCATATCAGACCTAAGGTAAGGGAAAATCTCACAATCTCATTTTTATCCGAGATTGTTTATACTTCAGAATTTACTAGGGCATATTTATCATCCATATCCATGTTTCCTAAATATTTAATATTATTTATATCCTCCTAAAATTGTTTAAATCCAATTTTACCCATTGGTTAGTTTTTAGTAAAATATATTAAAGGAATCCTTTGTCATTTTTAGTATGAGGAACTTTTTGAATTTTCCGGCCAAAGTATGAGAAGAATGTTTTTTTAACATATATGGCATGAAATGATTTTTATGATTTCATTGAAAACTATTTCCATGAAGCTTCTTTTACATGTTTTGAAGTTTATTTTTAATCAACTTGTTTTAGTTTAAAATTGTATGACATGTTAATAAAGGAAAAATGTTTTTGAAGTAGAAAGAATATTTTCCCCAAGAATGGAGTTCAAGTGTTTTATAAAAATTGTTTTCCATATATGATAATATAGTTTTCTCTTTCTATCCCTATTATTACATTGATTTGATTGTGTTGTGATGTAATTATTTTTATAAAGTCTTTTATCTTATTTTAGTTGTTTTATGAGGTCATGCAGTTTAAGAATCTCATTTTTATTACGTGGGTTATGCTATGATGTATGATTTATGATTTTGGGGCACACATGAGAATGGATTAATTATGAGATTGGTGAGACCAATATCTACCTAAAATTCATTGGGTAATGATTTATATCTCAAGAGATAGACATAGATGTAATTGCATGTTAAACTGGTTCAGTGATACAGGACTGGAATATGGAGTGAACTTGGTTCAGAAATGGACTTTGTCCGCTATGATAGTCTTATCAATGAGCCCTGACTAATATGAAATGATTTTCTTTTATTATGTTTGTATTCCACTATGTTTCATGTTTTATGTTATGATTATTGGGATTACATTTCACTATTATGATTTATCCCATGTTATGATATTATTATCTCTTTTCTAGGTTAATATTTTCAAAATGTTATGTTCATATGAATATGATATGATTGATATTTCCTTTGTTTACCCTTACTGAGCATTTGAGCTCACCCTTTTGTATATTTTCTTTTCCCCGGGTCAGGAAGAAGGGTACTAAGTAGGATATGCCAAAATGGACTCTAGATATGATGAAATAAATGGGAGACAATTTAGATGCATTATCAACCAGTTGTTTATGTTTCCCAGTTTCTAAAGACACTATACCTATACGGTCCTACCATGGTTTTGTTTTATGTTGTAATAAGTATGCTTTAATTTTGATGTAATAATAATGTCTGTAAAGTATGGGTTGTTATAGTTGGTATCAGTGGAAAGGTATATTCAACCTTTGGAAACTAGGATGTAAAATCCTTAGTAAGAACACTAAGGAAATGTCTAAGAATAGAACATAATATTAGTGTTTTAGAAATAGCCATGAACAACAAATGATAAGACCTAAGGTGTGATATTTTATTCCTGATTATGTGGTTTTCCTATTATGATCGGTGTTTCTCACACCAAGATTATTGGTTTTAGTCAACGGCTGGAACCTGAAAGAACCGTGTTAAAGATGAATGCAATGGGAAATGAAATGATTGCCCCCTACGCAACCAAACGTTATGGGATATGGAATGAAAAATCTTGTATCCATGCTCACACAACTTTCTCAAGCTATGAATCATGCAGGACTTCCAAATGAGAAAAGGAAGGATCAACATTCTATTTAATCCATCACGAGGTAGCGTCCACCTTCATTCAACGGGCCTTCTGATCCATTTGTGGCTGAACAATGGATCAGTGCCACTAAAAATATATTTTCAATTCTTCAATGTTCTGAACATGATAATGTCATCTTAGTAGTATATCATTATGAAGGTGATGTTGATCGATGGTTGAATATGACTAAGAATATAATGCAATGGGATGAAATTGAGTCCATAGAATGGGACAAGTTCAAGAACTTATTTTTTAATAATTAATTCCCTCATATTCTTCAAACAAGGATGGAGAAGAAGTTTCATGAACTAAAGCCAAAGGATGATGAATCGGTTGGTACCTATGAAGAAGATTTTACAAGACATTCAAGGTACGCTTCTGGAATTATTTTCCAACCTGATATTAAGATAGATCGATTCATTAGTGGCTTAAAACAAAGTCTTCGAAGGGCATTATCCATAAGGGACATTAATAGAAATGAGAATATTGTTCGATGTTCTCTCAAGGTTGAGATAAAGATTGGAGTAACCCATCAGTCATATGGGTTTGATAAGAAGTGGAAAATGGAATTCAAAGGAATATATAAAGACCACACTGAAAAGAAGATGAGTTTTCCTTTATACTCAAATTGTAGAATGAAACTTGGAGGGAATTGTATTAAAGGGACAAGCAAATGTTTTAAGTGTGAAAAAGAAGGCCATAGGGCAGTTGAATGTCGAAATAATGGGAAGAAGATGTCTAATGATGCGAACAAAGATAGGGATACACAGAACGCACCTCCAACACATCAATGTTTCATGTGCAAGGAGATGGGGCATTATGCCAATAAATTCCAAAATCCAAGGGTTGTTGATGATGGTCAACATCAACAAACTCTTATGGCCAATGACAATGGAAAGTCACATGTAATTAAAATTGGCGATGTGGAGTATGATAACGAAGTGGTGAAAGGTACACTTACAATCCACTCTAATGTATCAAATGTTTTATTTGATTCTAGATCCAACCACTCCTTTATTTCTGAAGAATTTTATAAGGGTATCGCCGTATTACCTCAACAATTATACATTGAGTTAGCTTGGACAACTCCTAATGGCACAACAGTCGCATCAAAAGTTTAAAATTCTTATCCGATTGAAGTTTGTTGGAATGTGACTCCTAAAAATCATGTGATCCTTCCTATAGTGGAATTTGATGTGATTCTTGGCATGGATTGGCTCTCTTTATATGGAGCTCATATCAATTTCCAAAGAAGGGAAGACACATTTCATATTCTAGATCAATCTATGATCATCTATCGATGCAAGGATGAACATGACCTTCTAGTGGAAATTTCTGCCATCTTATGGGTCTTGATTCCACTAAATGAAGGTTATTTATCTCAAATGGTTGGTGAGAAACTCCCAATTAAGAATAGACCCATTTTACTGGAGTTTGATGATGTCTTTCCGAAGGAATTTCCAGGTCTTCCACCAAATCCTCAAGTTGAGTTTTCAATAGATCTCATACCGGGTTCTGTGCCTATTTCAAAGACACCATATTGAATGTTCCCAATTGAGTTGAAGGAATTGAAGAAGCAACTCCAAGAGAATATTGATAAAGGATTCATACACCCTAGTGCGTCACCTTAGGGAGCACATGATCTGTTTCTTAAGAAGAATGATGGATCAATGAGTCTCTGCATTGATTATTGAGAACATAGCAAGATCAGTATCAAGAAAAAATACCCTCTCCCATGCATTGATGACTTATTTGACCAACTATGCGAAGATCAATACTTTTCCAAGATTGATCTTCATTCAATGTATCATCAATTAAGGGTTAAAAGGGAGGATATACCAAAGACAGCTTTCTGTACAAGGTATGGACACTATGAATTTATAGCGATTTCATTTGGTCCTATTAATGCCCATGCTAACTTCATGGATCTGATGAATATATTATTTAGAGAGAATCTTTATCTGTTTGTGGTAGTCTTTATAGATGACATTCTTGTCTATTCAAAGAGCAAGGAAGAACATGATGATCACATGAGAATTGTATTGAAGACCCTGAGAAAGGATAAGATTTATGCCAAATTTACCAAGTGTGAATTTTTGCTTCAAAATGATTCATTTTTGGGTCACATAATCTCAAAAGAGGGGATATATGTGGATCCTGAAAAAACAGAGGTTATAGAAAGATGGTCGAGACCAAGAACTGTAACTAAGATCCGAAGATTTCTTGGTTTGGATAGATATTATCGACGTTTTGTGAAATATTTTTCAAGGTTATCTAATCCACTGACCAGGTTGACTCGAAAAGGAGTTAAGTTTGTTTGGACGGTGGAGTGTGAAGAAAATTTCAAGGAGTTAAAATGAAGGTTATCCAGTGAACCTTTGCTCACACTGCCTTGTAGTGGAGAAAGGTTTGTGATTTACAATGATGCATTCAAGAAGGGATTTGGGTGTTTTCTCATGATAAATGATATGATGATAGCTTATGCCTCATGACAGTTGAAAATCCATGAGCAAAATTGCCAAACTCATGATCTGGAGTTAGCTGCGGTAATATTTTCATCGAAGATTTAGAGGCATTCTCTTTATGGTGAAAGGTGTGATATTTATACTGATCATAAAATTTTAAAGAATATTTTCATACAAAAGGAGCTGAATATTCTCCAAAGAAGATGGTTGGAGCTGATTAAGGATTATGTCTGCTCAATTCATTACCACCCTGGGAAAGCAAACAAGGTGGAAGACGCATTAATTCGACAAGACCATGCTAGCTTATCCATGATGAGGATCACAAATGATAAAATATTTATGGATTTACAAAGGTTGGATCTTGGAATTATAATGGAAGGGAAAAATATTATCTTTTTCAAATGAATGTTCAGCCATCTATGCATGTGAATTTTAAAGAGGCACAGAAAGAAGATGTTGAGTTACAAAAGAAGGGGGAAAATATTCCTTAATTTCAAACTGATTGTGATGAAATAATAATGTTTAGGAATCGGGTTTGTGTTCCTCCCATCCCAGAATTAAAGATGGAGCTATTGGATGAGGCTCATAGTTCTTCATTCTCTATTCATTATGGAAGCACGAAGATGTATAGGGACCTGAAAGAGTACTTATGGTGGGATGGCATGAAAAGAGATGTTGTTGAATATGTCTCTCGATGATTGGTTTATTAGCAAGTTAATATTGAGAGACAGAAGTCTAAGGGGATGTTACAACCATTACCCATACCCGAATGGAAATGGGAAAACATCACAATGGACTTTGTCACCGGACATCCTAAAACATCCAAAGGAAATAATGATATTTGGGTCATAGTTGATCATTTTATGAAGTCGGCACAATGCATTGATATTAGTGAAGATTTCTCTCTAGATCAGCTTGCCAGGATATATGTGAAGGATGTTGTAATATTTCATGGGGTACCACTTTCCAATATATCTGATCAGGATCCGAGGTTTACCTCAAATATTTGGTGAAGTCTTCATCATAATCTACATACAGAGATGAGTTTCAGCATTGCTTATCATCCTCAGACAGATGGTCAGTCTGAGAGGACTATTCAAACTCTAGAGAACATGTTAAGAGCTTGATCTATGGATTTCTATGGTGGTTGGGATCAACACCTAACTTTGGTGGAATGTTCTTATAATAATACCTTTCACTCCAGTATTTAGATGGCTCCTTATGAAGCTATCTATGGAAATAAATGCCAAACTCCAACATGCTGGGATGAAGTTGGGGAAAAAATCTATTAGTATATGATCATGATGATGAGATGGAAGAAAAGGTCCGATCTATTCAGAAAAACATAAGAGCAACTCAGAGTCGAAAAAATCAATCCCGATAACCGAAGAAATGACCTAGAGTTTGAAGTGGGTAATAAAGTGTTCTTACAAATATCTCCATGGAAGAGAGTAATGCGATTTGGAAAGAAGGGAAAGTTGGGCCCTAGGTATATCGGACATTTTGAAATACTGGATCGTGTTGGAAAGGTAGATTACCGATTGGTGCTTACACCAAATCTCTCTCAAGGTCACGATGTGTTCCATGTATCTCTCCTAAGAAAGTACTTACCTGATCCTTCACAAATACTAAGCTCAGAAGTTGTACCATTGGTGCACGATCTTTCTTACAAAGAATAGCTGATAGAGATTCTAGATCGTAGCGAAAAAGTTCTATGGAACAAGACCACTCACTTGGTGGATTCTTTATGGAGGAACCACCAATTAGAAGAATCTACATGGGATCTTTAGGATATTATGAGGGAGAGGTATCCTCATCTGTTTGTTATGAAGTGATCAATTTTGAGGGTGAAATTCATTTTAAGGGGGGTAGAATGTAACACCCTGATATTTTTTGAGATGTATATTTTTTATGTCTTATGTTATACGTAACATCAAAGGAATATGTCATTACACACAACACTAGCTTGTCTTGCATTATACGCAAGAGCAACCTTCCTCGATAGCGTGTGTTGTATGCAATATCGAGCTTTATTAAACAACAATATCTTATTAAAAGATTATATAAACTAGCCATTAAGAATAGTAATACTCACTTTTTAAAATTTTATAAATTTCTTCTTTGAAAATGGACTTCATTTTTGGATTTAGAATATCAAAATTAGCTTAGGGTGAAATTTTGGAATTTTTCTGAAAACATTCAATTTTTGTTGAATAGTGAAAACAATGGGTTACTATTTAAAAACCAACTTTTTATTTAAATAATTATTTATTTTATTTAAATTTATTTAAGGTAAAAATTGATACATAATACCTATATAAGTTCAATGTAATTCATTGGAGTCATTTTATAATAATTTTAGATATATAAAAATTTTATTGAGTTTTTCACCGTCTTTTACCCACCTCCTAAGAGAATTTGAAAATGTACATAAAACATAATTTTACCACTTCTGTGAGTGTAATTTCGAAGATCCAAGAGACACGGTTAATATTAAGGAGTAAAATGTGGTTCAATAAGATAAAAATAATTTTTGGTGAATAGTAACTTCTTTCTTGTATTTACCAGGGTTAAAAATAAATATGGTAATTAAGGGTAAAAATGGTATTATTATTACCCTAACACATGTCCTAATTTTATTGAATAAGTTTAATTCAACAAAAAACAACCTTATGAATAAAATTTTACCCTTTAGGTATACTTGGATTAGATTAGGGCACTTATTATTATTTTATTTAAAGAAGAGTTAAAAGAGTTAAAATCAATGTTTAATAACTAAAACATTTTTAATATAAGGTTATACATAATATAAATTCGACTATAAATATTAATTAGAAATATAAAGTGATATCCTACATAATGGTATTTTATTTATAATTTTTAGACATTATATAATTTAATTTATTATTGGCACAATGATGATAGAGTAATTACGTTATTAATTAAATATTAACATAATTGATGTTATAAATACCGAAATAAATGTAATTTGAGACTTTTTATGAATTCCACTAATTTTATAGTTTAACATCATATGTTAGTATTTATTTAATTAACTTTTTCTGAACTAATAATTCTGTTATGATTTTCACAAAAATCCATTACCATATAGTTTCAAAATTAAAATAAAATAGTTTTTAAAACAAATATTATATTATTAATTTTTATTCCATTCCAAAAAATCTATAGTTTTACCAAATGACTTATATAAGGTTATATATATTAATAATGAACCACTTGGTGTTTTTTGGCTTTTTATAGTATGTTTATTTACCATATAGTGTAAGAATACATGAAGACACAATAAAAGTCAAATGATTTAACTTAGAGTTAAATCTAAATGATAAGGTCAAAATAGTAACCTAAACTTGTCTAAAACCTACTGGTTGAGAGGCTTTCGACCCATACCCACTTTAATTTCTAAAAAAATTAATTTGGAGCTATTATAAACTGAATATGACTTTATTATAAAATAATATTTTATGTTTTTCATAAGGTGACCCTCTTTTCCCTTATAAAAGGGAACCTCCTCCCTCTCCTCTTTACACAACTTTTGGCCCTCAAGCTCGGCCAAACGCTGCCCATTTCCCTTATAAACTACCCTAGAGACATTCGAGAGGTCTTGGTATTCTTCAAAGACTAATTTTAGTGCCCTAAAAGGAGGTTTCATAGAGGCTTGTCGAAGAAGAGGTAATACCCGTTACCGATTCTTTCAAATTTCCTTCTTCTTCTACTTTTTATTCTTTATTTGTTTAATTATATAGTAATAACATCAGTATCACTCATATACTTATATGTTATTATAAATATGAAACAACCCTATTTCACCTTTTATCCATCCTACGGAAAACGGAATCACCGCGCGTGCGTACGTACGGAATACCGTCTCCACGCCATGGTGTAATTTGTTTTCCACCACCACCTTACTTGGATGTGTATAATGGTGTAAATAATAACTATATATGTTTACTATAACATGATACCAACTCTAATATATTCTATTATCCACTCCAATACCATTCAATAATTATGGGAACGATATCGTCGCTTGTGCGTACGTACGGCTTACCGTCTCCACGGTGTGATGTGATTCGTTCTACATGATCTTTATAAAACCATGATTATATAAATGAATTGAATGAATAAATATGATATATATTATTCTAATACCATTATGTAAATTATGTATCTATAACCTAAAAATCAAAATATGAATTTATTCGACAAAACATGCATAAGAACATAAAGCAATAAACAACCGAATAACAAGACGCAATGAAATATTAATAAGAAGAAGATAAGAATATGAACACATATGATATCATAAAAATTAATATGATTCTGGAATAAGTCAATGAAATTGTTTAAATTATTATACAGGAGGTTCGGATATGTTCAAAGCATATCAGACCTAATGAAAGGGGAAATCTCACAATCTCATTTTCATACGAGATTGTTTATACTTCATAATTTACTGGGGCATATTTATCATTCACATCCATGTTTCCTCAATATGTAATATTATTTCTATCCTCATACAATTTTTAAATACACTTTTACCCATTGGTGAGTTTTTTGTAAAAGATATGAACGGAATCTTTTGTCGTTTTTAGTACGAGGTACTTTTTGACTTTTCCGGCCAAAGTACGAGAAGAATGTTTTTTAAAATTATGGAGCATGAAAAGATTTTTATGATTTTGTAGAACATTATTTCCATGAATCTTAATTTACACGTTTTAAAGTTTATTTTTAATCAAATTCTTTTAGTTTAAAATTTTATGACATGTTAATAAAGGAAAAATGTTTTTGAAGTAGAAAGGTTATTTTCCTCAAGAATAGAGTTCAAGTGTTTTATCAAAATTATTTTCCATAAGATAATATATGGTTCTGTTTCTATCCCTATTATTACTTTGATTTGATTATGTTGTGATGGAATTATTTTCATAAATTCCTTTATCTTATATTAATTTTTTTATGATGTCACTATGTTTAAGAGTCCCATTTTTATTACATGGGTTATGCTATGATGTATGATTTATGATTTTGGGGAACATATAAGAATGGCTTCATTATGAGATGGGTGGGACCTATATCCCCCTCCAATGCATTGGTTAAAGATTTATATCTCATGAGATAGAACTGGATTGAACGACATGTTAAACCCGTTCAGTGATACAGGACTGGAACGAGGAGTGAACTCAGTTTCGAAATGGACTTTGTCCTTAAAATAGCCTTGGAAATGAATCTTGAATAATATGAAATGATTTTCTATGATTATGTGTGTATGCCACAATGTTTCATGTTTTATGTTATTATTATTGCGATTACATTTACCAAATTTTTTATCCCATGTTATGATATTGTGTTCTCTTTTGCAGGTTATGATTTTCAAAATGTTTTATTCTTATGAATATGATATGATTGATTTTTCATTGTTTACCCTTACTGAACATTTCAGATCACCCTTTTGTATGTTTTTTCCCTAGGTCGGGAAGAAGGGTGCTAAGTAGGATATGCCAAAAGGGACTCTAGATATGATGAAATAAATGGGAGACAATGTAGATGCTATATTAACAAGTTTTCTTTGTTTCCCAGTTTCTAAAGACACTATGCCTATACAGTCCGACCATGGTTTTGTTTTATGTTTTAATAAGTATGATTCAATTCTGAAGTAATAACAATGTATGTAAATTATGGGTCGTTATACCAGAGGTGTATGATTAGTATCTTCTCTGAATTCATTGAAAACTGCATGGAAGTCTACAAGGATGACTTCAGCATTTATGGTGAGTAAATTGAATCTTACAGTAATTCACTCTATCTAGTCCTCCAAAAGTGTGTCAACTGTATCCTTGAGTCAAATTTTAAAAAATGTCCCATCATGGTTTCAAATGGGATTTTTCTAAGGGACATAGATTCAAAAGAGGGTATTTATGTTGATCGAGACAAAATTGAAGTGATCCAATCACTTCCTAAACCCACCTCTATTCAATACATAGATTCTTCCCTCGGTCATGCTAGTTTCTATCGGCGATTCATCCAGAACTTCAGTGGGATTTCCCTCCCACTCAATCGATTTCTCAAAAATAATTTCACTTTCCATTTCAATTAGTTTTTCTAGAGAACCTTCTTTGAACTCAAAACTTCTCTTAAATCTATCCCAATAATCCAAACTCCAGATTAATTTTTAGACTTTCTGTTGATGGTTGATGCCTCTGATAGAGCTGTTGGGGATGTTCGGGGTCAAAGAAGAGAAACAATTCCTCATTTCATCTATCATGCCTCAAAAACTTTTGTTGAAACTCAATTTCACTATATTGTAACTGAAAACTAACTTTTACGAGTGGTTTTTTCCACAGAAAAATTCCAGCCTTATCTCTTAGGTGCCACAATCATCATCTTCAAAAAACATTTTCCTATAATGTTATTACTCAAGAAAATTGATTCTAAACCGAGGATAATAAGATGGATCCTAATGCTCCAAGAGATTGACCATTAAATCAATGATATACTAGGAAAATAAAACCTTGTGTCTGATCTCTTGAGTAGAATTTCTAATTCTTCTCATTCTGAAATAATTGATCTATAATTTACAACAGAGCACTTTTTATATCTCACACCAAAAATACCATGGTATGCCCTAATTATAAATTACTATTTCTCTAGTGCTTTTTCTGAAAGTTTTTCAGAAGAAAGAAAAATTTAAAAGTGATTTAAAATACTATTTTTTGGAAGAAAATAATGTTTAGAAAATTAGGGAAGACATGGTAATTACACGATGTGTTCATGAAAATGAATATTCTATCATCTTAGAATTCTGTCACTCAATGCCTAGTGGTGGCCACATTGGACAACAAAGGACCTTTTGAATGGTCCTGGACTCTGTATTCTTCAAGCCTTCATTGTTCAAGGACTCACATGAGTTATATCAATGATGTCCCACTTTCCAAAATATTGGCACAATTTCAATGAAAAATGAAATTCCCCAAAATCCTTTAATTTTCTATGAGATCTTTTATATTTGGGGCATCGATTTCATGGGACCATTCCCCCTTCCAACAGATTCTCATACATTCTTCTTGCATTTGATTATGTTTCTAGGTGGGTCGAGGACAAACCCACTAGAAAGGATGATTCACATATTGTTAGTGAGCTCTTAAAGACACACATCTTCCACCGATTTGGCACACCACATTCCTTGATAAATGACTTAGGAACCCATTTTTGTAATAAAGCCATGGAAACTCTTTTTAAAAATAATGGTGTTTTACATAAAACTTAAACTACATATCACTTCAAAACAAATGGCATGGTTGGACTTTCTTGTAGATAAGGGAAAAGAGTTCTTGAGAGAATTGTAAACCCTAGAAAAAAAGGCTGTCTTGAAATACATGATGAGGCACTTGGGGCTTATCAAATTGTCTATAAAACACTCAATGGGATTTCTCCTTTTAGGCTAGTTTTTGGTAAAGCATGGCATTTCCCTATTGAAATCCAAGAACCACATCGACATCTATTGGATCCACAACTTCTACCGTAGTCCCAAAATTGGATGGAGATGGAATCCAACCTAATCCAAACTAGGGGAACATCTTTACCTTAACTCATCTATCTATCTCTCTCTCCCTTTCTTCTTCTTACTCCCTACTCATTTTGTTTTTTACCACTTTCCTCATGACACTTTTATTATTTACTCATCCTCTTTTGTGTGGGTTTGTCTTTTTAAAAAACTAACAAAGACCTAAAAAAATCATTTAAAAAAATATGAAAAATCAAGAGTCATACTTACTCACATTCCAATTTTCACATTTTGTCCAACCATTTTTGGGAGTCAAAATACATGGTTTCATCTCAAAAATATTTTGTTTTCATCATATATTTTGATAATGAATAAGGTGTCAATACCAAAAAATTTCAAATTCTCAGTTTTTGATTTTGAAAATAATTTTTCCCAACATGGAGGAACAACATTGTAATTCTTGCTATGTCCACCTATGGCTATATTTTCAAAATGTGTGTTTTTAACCCCCATTTTTGATACATGATTTTGTGGACCTTTGAGCTGAATTTATTACTTTCATGTTCATTAATATTATAGAGGAATTTTCTGAACCCCATGAGAATTATAATATCCAAATAGCCTCCCATTAACCATACATTAATCCCCCTTTTGAAAGCTCCTTTGAGCGAATGAAAACCTTTTCCTTATTAGCCACATTACACACCCAATACCTTATCCCACCCAATATGAACATGAATTTTCATTGCATAAATTTTTGAAATTTATGTGTGGGGGAGGATTTAATTTTGGGTACCCTATTTTTGATTTTAATCATGTCATCATATGATTTAGGAAAAGAATAAATTTAACTATGGGGAGATGTTTTCCTTTAGTGGGGTTTGGGAATGTATATATGTTTATCCTGTACATATTATATTACAAAATTTTCAAAAAAAATAAAAAATTGAAAAAAAAAATTAAAAATTAAAATAAGAATTGTTTTTCTCTTGGGTGGGTCAGAAATCACTATACCTCAACCTTGGATCTTGTTATAATGATTACAATTAGTGTCATTAGAATATCAATCATGTGTCGGGAGATGATTGTGAGATATATTTCAAGTTCAACTTTCAAAAAAAAAAATGAACACTTATGTCATTGGGAGAAGTACCATTGTTTATAAATATTACATATTATCATCCACTTCAAATATCCTTCCTATTTTGTTCCCTATTTTACATTTTCATTCCCTCATAAATATGTGATTCCATTTCCTTTCATGTCTCATTTCAAAAAAATTGTGCATTTCTTTTTCCATGTAATGTTTTACCACTTTTTTCCTATATTTTGGAGATCATATTCCTACCATCCCATATCCATTGAAAACCCCCAAAAAGTACTCTTGATTTTGAGAATTTAGGATAGGGAGTGGAAGCTCTGAGCTCTTACAAACTAAACGATTTACACTTCTATTTGGTGAAAGAGTGAAGCTCTATAAATTAATTCTATCATCTTGAGAGGAGTAAGTTTTATGTGCCAACATTTTCCATTTCTAAATTTGAGTATTAAAAAATGAATTGTTTTTTTAACATTGTTTCTATATAAATTTGTGGTGTAATTCAATATGGATGAGTGAAATTTTCTAAACCTCCACAGATTGGGGAAAACAATCTTTTAATATTTGTTGGCGTGTGAAAATGTTGTTTTCATGTTTTTTATATTTTTTACACATGAGGTCATGAATAAGACTACGTGTGGTACAGATAATGTTATTAACTTATTCATAACTTATTATATACTCCCATTCTGTATTTTATATGAAATATACTTAATTTTTGTGAAATGATAATGATTAAATATTAAATATAATTATTTAGCACTAATAGAATTCATCAAGAATAAAGTATGATTAATTTTATAAAAATAACTATCACCATACTAATCCAAATTGAATGGATATTATTTTGTGGGATTCAGTTTTCAATATAAAACATTTCATTAGAAGGGATCATGGTCCAATTCTGGCCTTTGATGGTTCATATGAAACACACAAGATGACCCTAATAATTTGTGGTGAAACTTGACCCACTATAAACATTGAATTACTAGGCTCAATTCCGAATTCCAAATACTTTTATTATCCAAAAAGTTTCAGGGAAAAATATAAGGAGTCATGGATAAAAATTGTAGGGCCCAAATCCAATAACAAAGAGCCCAACAGTTTCTTTGAAGTCCAGCCCACCATTCTGGCTAGGAATTAATATGCGGACACCATTAATGACAGTGCTCATGATTGAGTTATCAAATCATGCTGAGATTTTTCATTTTGAAATTGGAGATATAGGTTTCCGACATTGTTGAAGAAGTAATTCGGATTTGAAGGTATACATCTCTTCAAAAATCCATTCATATTTGGGCCATCGAAAAATCATGGATAGAAATGGGAAGTTTACCATTGTTTATGAAAACCACCATAATGTTGGATCAATAACCCCAAATGCATCCAAATTTTGATATAAGTAGACCAAAATTATTCTATACAACTTTGATGAAGTATAAATCTCTTGATTCTGCATTCTGGATGTTCTAATCATTGAGCGAATTGGAGGGGTAGTTTTCAAATACAAAAAATCCACCAACATGGTCTACAAATACATCCCCGCATCTCCTTTAAAATGGGTTGGAATTTCAGAAGACAAGAGCATATATTAGCATGACCATCTCCTTTCCAATGTCTTGGGAGGACCTTCCATACTCATGTTGGCACTTGAGAGATATTTCCTCCTCTCTTTGTTTTTATTTACTTTTGTGTTCTTCATTGTTTCAATCTTGTAAGTTATTTTTTGTAATTCCATATTAATGAAAGCTTTTTATTCAATATATCCTATTATTATCCACATTATTAAGTTTAATATTAATGTTCTTATAAAGGTTTAATTCATGTTAAACTTCATTCCCTTATTTTTCTTCCTCATTCAACTAAAATAATTTTTTAACTCTCTTAAACGATCGTGTGTGTGTTCGACGCACTACTCTTTTCTTATCCTATTCTTTTTACTTTCTTTATAATTAATCACCATAATCATATTTAACTAGATTAATAATCATTTATATGTATTACTAAATCTACCATGGGGGTGAGTTATAATTTTTGGATCATGAGTGATTGATAGATTTTGCTTGATGAGTATTCATTAAGTTAATATTGTGTATGTTGAACTTCATATATCTTGGATTAATGACATGTTTTGTATAATATATATATTTCAAGGATTATTGGAACCAAAAATACACTAACATAAACAAGTAATTGTAATGATTATAACTTTAAGTTATGCTCTAGCTTGGATTAAAAATTTAACACTTGGGACTTCCGATCAAAATCATCTTGTGAAGTGGGTATTAATTTAATGCAATATAAATCAAAGCTCAATGATATCATAAGAATAAATCCCAAAAAATTAACTCACCCAAATATCTATAAATTTTTTAAATCAAACATCATCTATTAATTATTTCAATTTCTTCAAACAACCCCCCCCCCCCACAATCAGAATATAATCAACTAAAAACCATCAATTATTAAAAAGAACAACACCAACGATTCGACCCGAGTGCTACTATACACATTAGTAGAGCACTAAAAACATGGATGGTCTATAGGAGGAAATTTTCAGTGATTTCAAATGGAACCATTGTTTGTAATGGTTCTTTATATAGTTATCAGTTTATGGTTATTGTAAAAATCAAAATAAAAATAAAAAAAACACAATGAAAAACTCGTCTTTCTCTTTCTTCCAAAAATATCTTTTAATTCCCCATAACCTCCCAAACAATCTCCCAGATTGTTTTGACCCTTAAATTGAGAGAATAATTCATGAACATAGGAGGAAGATTAGGTATAATCAAATAATTCATGAACCAATCCTCATCCATCCCGTTGAATTAGAAATAACCAATCCTAGGAAACAAGCACTAAAAGAACTTGTTGCCCCAGATATGAATTACCAAACTCTTGGAATTCAATATCCAATAATAGAGGCTGACTTCAAACTCATGTCGAGTATGATTCATCTTCACCCTCATTTCTATTGGCTAGTTGGTGAGAATCCATGTCTTTACCTTAAAGAGTTCCAAGTGGTGTGCTCTACCATAAATCCTCAAGGGGTTTCTAAGGAACAAATCAAACATAGAGCATTCCCTTTCTCTGTATATGACACTGCTAAGTCATGGTTTCACTGACTCACTTCAACTTATATAACCACATGGAATGAAATGAAGCGACACTTTTTAGAGAAATTATTTCATTCTTCTCATAATGCTTCTATCCGAAAGGAAATTAGTGGTATCTGAAAATTCCCAAATAAATCACTCCATGAGTACTGTGAGAGGTTCAAAAAGCATATTGCAACCTACCCACACCACCAAATCCATGAAAAACTCTTGATTCAATACATCTATGAGGGGTTATTGTCTATGGAGATAACTCTCATTGATGTCGCAAGTGGCCATTATCTTGTTGATAAAACTCTTTAACCCACAAGAGATCTCATAAGAAACATGGCTACAAACACACAAAAATTACATACTCAATAACATGCTCAAGTCAAACAAGACCAAGATATTCAATCAATATATCCGAAAAAGATGACTGAGTGGATGATTGAACTTATAGGTTTTGTGTTACAACTAGCTGTTGCTTCCAATTCACCAGCCTCATCTTCTTCAAAATCGTTGTTCCCTAGACCAATCTAGAACTACTGAATCTATAGATCCCCATCTCATCCAATTGACACATGTCCAGAGCTTCAAGAGGAACCCTCAAATTTATCTGGACCAATGAATCTCAATGCAGCATATACTCAGAGGAATGGTAATCCCATTTCTCACCCCCATCAATTCCTTCCTCAAAACCCAAACCAATTCCAATATGTTTAATGTGTTGGTAACTTCCATCAACCTTTTAGTTTTATTCATTAACCTCTAAGTAACAATCCTCCTCCTGGATTCCTCTATCCTAGTGAGCCTTCCCAATTCCCAAACAAACACAATCACTTTCCCATCAACTAAAATCAAGGAAATCCAAATCCAGGACAAGCCTCATCTTCCATGAAACCATGGGAATTTGCAGTGTAAGTTCTTTCCTCATTCACTTGTTCCAGCCTCAAAAACATTAAAACGCATATTTGTCAAATAGAATCCTGCCTGAACTAGCAACAGTGATCAAATTCGTCCCAAATCCTAGCTCTACCATTAGCCAAACCCAAGTGTAATGTAAGTGCAATTGCAGATAGATAGGGGAAGAAAATTTCTATGCCTCAAGATAATTAATCCAACCCCCATTAAATGTTGACCTAGAAAATGAAATGAAAAAGAAACTCGAAAAGTAATCTGAATCTATACCATCACCTCCTTTCATTCCACATAGAAACACAATTAATTTTTAGTAAGCCATTTCTAAAACTAAGAAGTCAGTTGATCCTTGTCCTAAAATTCTTGACATGTTTAGATGTGTTGAATTCAACATTCCCCTCTATGATTCCATAAAAAAATCCCTAAGTATGCCAAGTTTCATAAACAATTGTGCACCCAAAAGATGCAACTTAGGACCTTCGAAAATGTTTCCACCAAACAGTCTATTCCCATAAATTGCAATGATCTAGGGAGATTTACTATTCCATGCAAAATTAGAAGTTCCAAATTTGATGATGCACCTATATACCTAAGAGACTCAATTAATGTCATGCCCAATTCAATCTTCTTAATCCTTTATCTAGGTACCTTACATACAATGGGTGTTTTCATTCAATTGGCCAATCGAAGCACTGCTAGTCCTGAGGGTATAATCGAGGATGTACTTGATTGTTTGAAGGATCTCATCTTCCCTACTACTTTTTATGACCTTGACATAAAATATAACATCCCGCCTTTTTATCACATAATCTTTCATTACATTTTACAAAACCGAGGATCATTAACGTTTAGTGTCTTGGAAACCAAGAACATTAAACATGAAAACATAAAACATTCTTCTAAAACACATGAAAGGCTTCTCCTCATGTTCATCCTAGGTTCATTGCTGCATCACATAACCTGGGGACATACATCAAAAGAAAGGGTGATCAAAAAGACCAGTAAGGGAAACAAGAGAAACATTTTACATGTGAACTTGAGATACTTCAATAAGGTCATGAAATGAACTTTAAGGCATGAGAATGAAATCATGAGGCATATCATAATAAAAATATCATTTTCATAACTTGAAGATGTGGCCACATAATTTAACATAGACAATCATGAACATATCACCAAGGTCCATCCCCAAGGTGTCATTTGAAAATTACCAAGGTTATTCACCAAGGTATCGTGAAAATTGTAATCTCTAGTGGTTACATCATTACCCAATGCATTGGAGCGCTATCAGGGCGCACCCTTAAATTTTCCTTTATTATAATGTGATCCACATATATCATCATCAAACATTTCATAAATAACCCATATAGCATAAAATAAATGAGTTTCATTTCATAATCATAACGTTTTAAAAACTGCTTTAAAGACATGATCTTTACGTCACTTTAAAACCCACAGAAAAGGAAGGTGGGTCTCATGTATATAAATCAAAGAATTTAAAATAGAACATTTTGGTATATATATGAATACCCCTTTAGAAGAAAGAGCTTTGAGTATTCACTTAATAACATAAAATAATTTTGAGAAAAAGAGAGAGGTATTTTGAGACGAAAATTCTGTAGCATAACGGCTATGTTTCGGGGTTTTAGAAATCATTGAAAAGAGAGGGGACATGGGTCAAACACTCATAAATGACCCATAACACAGTAGAGGGACATAATATAAAGGATTTGAGATCATGGTAATGAAATTTGAAAGATATACCATATGAAATGAAAAACATGAAAGGAAGACAAAAATAATATTTCTCTTATGAAAATTTGGCAGCCTAACAGCGTTACATAAACTTCAACCAAAAATTAATTGATGAGGTCAAATAGGGTCTCTCATCATATTACCATAAAATATCAGTATGATAGATATAGATATCATAACCCAACATAATAAAAAGGAACTTGCAAGACTTGACATGGAATTAGAACTTTGAAAAGGGAGAAAGGTGCAAGGACCACTTAAAAATTTAGCAGCCTAACGACGCCACTTAAACTTCAAAATAATGAATTGAACAGATCAAATGGGGTCTCTCATAATATTTTCATAAAAGATAAGTATGATAGATATAGAGATCAAACCCCAACATAACAAAAAGGAACTTGAAATAATTGACATGAAAGTAGAAATTCAAAACGAGAAGGGTGAAGAACCACTTAAAAATTCGGCAGCCTAACGGCGCCACTTAAACTTCAAAATACTGAATTGAAGAGATAAAATGGGTCTCTCATCATATGGTCATAAAATATTAGTATTATAGATATATAGATCATACCCAAACATTAAAAAATAGTAACTTGAAAGAATTTACATGAAAGTAGAACTTCAAAACGAGAAGAGTGAAGAACCACTTATAAATTCTGCAGCCTAACGGCGCCACTTAAACGTCAAAATACTGAATTGAAGAGATAAAATGGGGACTCTCATCATATGATAATAAAAGATAAGTATGATAGATATAGAGATCATACCCCAACATAAAAAAAAGTAACTTGAAAGAATTGACATGAAACTAGAACTTCAAAACGAGAAGGGTGAAGAACCACTTAAAAATTCGGCAGCCTAACGGCGCCACTTAAACATCAAAATACTGAATCGAAGAGATCAAATGGGGTTTCTCGTCATATGATCATAACGGATCAGTAGGATGAATTTAGAGATCATACCCCAAAATAATAAAAAGGAACATGAAAACGTTACATGAAAATAGATCTTGAAAAATGAGAAGGGAGAAAGAATCTGGTACAAAAATTTCGGCAGCCTAACGGTGCCCCTTAAAACTTCATTAAACAAAATAATTATAGTAAGAGGGGATCTCTCATTATGTGAACATGAAAAGGGATGTAAGAGAAGTATAAAATAACACCCTTTATCATAATAACATGGAGCATAAAATAAATTACATAAAAGAAATTTTTTGAAAAGAAAGAGAGAGATCAGATCCCTTACCTTAAAACATAACTCTTAAAAATCAATGGTTGGGACCATGAAGGCTTGGGGGAACCATGGGAGGACTCCTTGGGAGGTAATGAGACCAGAACTTAGTTGGGGGAGAGTGTGGAGTCGAATGGATGAGAGGATGGCTTGGTATTTATAGGGAAAGTGAGGGGACAAGGCATTAATGGCCAAGGGACACCTCATTATTGGTTTTGGAAAAACCATGGGCTTGCCCATGGTATTTGCCCATGGTATTGGACACTTGGGACACCTCATACCTTATCTTACTATTAATAAGTCGACCATATTGATTACATACTTAATACATCATTTAATGATGTCATTAGACACCCGTAACTTAAAAACTGTATTTCCACTATTCATCGAAAATTCAACATTATCAGAATAATCCCAAAATTTCACCTTAACCAAATATCAACGCTCTAATTACAAATATGAACTCCATTTTATAAAAATAATTTTCTAAATATTTTTAATTAAATTTTTATATAAAAACACTATTCACTGAAAATTCATTTTTTCAGAAAAACCCCCCAAAATTACCATAGCATAATATCGGTGCTCTGAGCTCAAAAATGACATCTGTTTTATAAAAATGATTTTCTAAATATTTTTAATTAAATTTTTAAATTAAAAACACTATTCACCTGAAAAAACTAATACTTGAATAATAATTTATGAAACCGTTATTTAACCATTTTATTGAATCACATTACATAATCAAGGTGCCTAGATTATATAAATACTTTCTTTAACTGAGATTACTAATCCATTTGGACACATTACTAATCATAATCATAAAATCACTATTCATAATTTACTATTCATCCAAAATTAAGTTGATCTTATTAGACTCTAAATTTTGTACTGAACATAATTTTAGAAGACCATTTTTCAAAAATCATTACACATTTTTTATTATTTAAGGTTTACACAACCATTTTTAAAATATCATTTATCTAAAATTCATCAAAAATATGCATACTATATTTATCCAGTCATTTGAAAATTCATAAACTTTATCATAAGAAGAAATCTCAATTTTGTTTTAAAACAAAGGATTACACAAGGCAGTTACGGTCTCCATACACAGCCCCTTATCACACCAGCATATGACCTAAGTGTAAGGTGTGCTAAGGTGACAGAATCTGAGGGAGGCTCGGCTAACATCGCACGAGTAGTAATTTCTATTAGTTTGAACTTCTCGCAAAGGAGATTCCGTTCTAGCATCACACAACGAAGTTCGGCTTGGGTTTGGTCCAGAGAAAACCCCAGTGGTGCTACCTCCTTCCCAATTTCTATTAGATGGGCTTCGATCGGTACAAGACTAATGGGCGAGGCCATCGAATCTTCTTTCTATAATAATTTACCAAGATTACTTGTATTTAGAGGCAATAATCAAAACGTTTAGTTTCCAGTGGTCATATTAACCAATGGTCATATAACAGTCAAAGCCCAACGGTCTAATTTTAATTATACTCAGGTTATCAAAAAAACAATTTGTTGAGTATAAAATAAAATAACACACAAAATTAGGAAACAATATTTATTCAAAATTTCGGGTCGTTACAACCTTCCCCCCTTAAGAAATTGCATCCTCGCAATTTTTTTTTTTAAATCGGGTTTTATAATTTCATTGAAAGTCCCACATCAGAAAAGGAGTCAGAAAAACTATTACATTAAAAGAAAGAAAGGGAAGTACCAAGGTCACCCGAGTTAACCCATACTAGGATTCCATGGAGGAAAACATGGACATGGAAGAAAAACAAAGGGTCAAGTTATGGGGGAGAGTGATAGAGAACATGATTAGGAGAACTTTAACCATAAAAAATCCCAAACTTATCATGTGTGTAAACAGTCTTTGATTACCTAGTAGGAAACGTAAGCCAACAACATTTTTGTTTTACTTTCCTTTTCATAATTTTGAGGAATCCATTTACAACATAAAACAAAAACATAAGAAAATATACCTATCTTCATATAGAGTGTCATCCTTTAATAAGTTTCTACCCAAAACTAATCTTTTCTCCAAACTATGATCATTCAAAACTACTTGGTCTCATCAAAACACAAGAATCATCTTCATAATCCACAAATGATTAACTATCTATTTCTTCTATCTTTAAACATTATCCCAAAAATCGAAAGGGTAAGGTAAAACAACTCTTCAAAAAGAAATAATCCCATAGGAATGGAAACTACTATTAAATCTTAAAATTTCCATGGTACTACCCAAAGTTCATCAAAGTCCATTCCATAAATAACGGTCCTTAAAAATTCCTCAAAATAAACCAAACTAAGATTGAAACCCAAATACAAGAAGGATTTGATAACATAGTCTTCCAAAATAAACTTCAGTGTTCATCTCCAAACAACATCAACCACTCCTAACATCTTATAACAAAAGTATCTAACCTAAACATATTTTACCCAAGATAGGCTAATCATTCCCATAAGTAACCTGCATTACTATAAGTCCACCTTAAATTCATCGATTCTTCAAAATATAAGTCAACCTTACTCCCCAATGAAAATACCGTAGTAATCTATTTACCTCGATCATATAGGGTCCCCAAAATAGTGAACGTCTTCCAAAATAAAAATCATATTTTAATCCCATAACCATCCCTATCATATTAATATGACAATCATCGCATTTCTTATCACATTGGTTTTTGGGACATGTTCTTCCATTTCCCACGATTAACTAAGAAGAGAAAGCATAATTAGGGGCTTAAGTACTTAGCCAATAATTATGAAAAGGGACTGAAAGCATATAAGGATAACTTATAAAAGAAAAGTATACCCTAACTTGTGATCCCCTAGGTTCCCATCTAAGTTATCCATGATCAAATATTCTTATGTGAATCTTTATTTTATTTTATCTTTGTTCCTTTAACAATGGTTCATACTAAGCTTATGAATTTACCAAAGCATATCCCCCGGGAGTGTCATAACCAAGAGTGCAGTAAGGCCCGTTGTCGTGTACCAGTTCCCGTTCGAGTCTAGCTCAAAGCGTTGTTTTCGGGATTTACCCCTATGTACATCTGTGCCAGAGCCACCACTACCTGCTCGTATCCAGACAGGGATGTATTTTCTTGGAAACCCCTTACTCAATACTCACCAAAATACTAGGAATATTTCCTATTTTTTTAACTTTTCTATAGGGTTCTTCCTAGATTTTTCATATCCTAATTTCCACAAATAACTAAACCATCCTTTGATACCAACTATAACATCCCACCTTTTTATCACATAATATTTCATTACATTTTACAAAACAGAGGATCTTTAAGGTTTAGTGTCTTGGAAACCAGGAACATTAAACATGAAAACATAAAACATTCTTCGAAAAAACTTGAAAGGCTTCTCCTCATGTTCATCCTAGGTTCATTACTGCATCACATAACCTGGGTACATACATCAAAAGAATGCGTGAGAAAAAATCCCAGTAAGGTAAACAAGAGAAACATTTTACATGTGAACTTGAGATACATCAATAAGGTCATGAAAAGAACTTTAAGGCATGAGAATGAAATCATGAGGCATATCATAATAAAAATAACATTTTCATAACTTGAAGATGTGGCTACATCATTTAACATAGACAATCATGAACATATCACCAAGGTCCATCCCCAAGGTGTCATTTGAAAATTACCAAGGTTATTCACCAATGTATCGTGAAAATTGTAATCTCTAGTGGTTACATCATTACCCAATGCATTGGAGCACTATCAGGGCGCACCCTTAAATTTGCCTTTATTATAATGTGAGCCACATATATCATCATCAAACATTTCATAAATAACCCATATAGCATAAAATAAATGGGTTTCATTTCATAATCATAACGTTTTAAAAACTGCTTTAAAGACATGATCTTTACGTCACTTTAAAACCCACAGAAAAGGAAGGTGGGTCTCGTGTATATAAATCCCTGAATTTAAAATAGAACATTTTGGTATATATATGAATACCCCTTTAGATGAAAGTTCTTTGAGTATTCACTTAATAACATAAAATAATTTTTAGAAAAAGATAGAGGCATTTTGAGATGAAAATTCTACAGCATAAGGGCTATGTTTCGGGGTTTTAGAAATCATTTAAAAGAGTGGGGACATGGGTAAAACAATCATAAATGACCCATAACACAGTAGAGGGACAGAATATAAAGGATTTTTGAACATGGTAATGAAATTTGAAAGATATACCATATGAAATGAAGAACATGAAATGAAGACAAAAATAATATTTCTCTTATGAAAATTCGGCAGCCTAACAGCGTTACATAAACTTCAACCAAAAATGAATTGATGAGATAAAATAGGGTCTATCATCATATAAACTTAAAAGATCAGTATGATAGATATATATATATAATACCCCAACATAATAAAAAGGAACTTTCAAGACTTGACATGGAATTAGAACTTTGAAAAGGGAGAAAGGTGCAAGGACCACTTAAAAATTTAGCAGCCTAACGACGCCACTTAAACATCAAAATACTGAATTGAAGAGATCAAATGGGGTCTCTAATAATATAGCCATAAAAGATCATTATGATAGATATAGAGATCATACCCCAACATAACAAAAAGGAACTTGAATGAATTGACATTAAAGTAGAACTTCAAAACGAGAAGGGTGAAGAACCACTTAAAAATTCGGCAGCCTAACGGCGCCACTTAAACATCAAAATACTGAATTGAAGAGAATAAATGGGGTCTCTCATAATATTATCATAAAATATAAGTATGATAGATATAGAGATCATACACCAACATAAAAAAAGTAACTTTAAATAATTGACATGAAAGTAGAACTTCAAAATGAGAAGAGTGAAGAACCACTTAAAAATTCGGCAGCCTAACGGCGTCACTTAAACATAAAAATACTGAATTGAAGAGATCAAATGGGGTATCTCATCATATGATCATAAAATATCTGTATGATAGATATATATATCATACCCCAACATAAAAAAAGTAACTTGAAAGAATTGACATGAAACTAGAACTTCAAAACGAGAAGGGTGAAGAACCACTTAAAAATTTGGCAGCCTAACGGCGCCACTTAAACTTCAAAATACTGAATCGAAGAGATCAAATGGGGTCTCTCATCATATGATCATAACAGATCAGTATTATAAATTTAGAGATCATACCCAAACATAATAAAAACGAACTTTAAATACTTTACATGAAAATAGATATTGAAAAATGAGAAGGGAGAAAGAATCCGTTACAAAAAATTTGGCAGCCTAACAGCGCCCCTTAAAACTTCATAAAACGAAATAATGAGAGTAAGAGGGGATCTCTCATTATGTGAACATGAAAAGTAAAGTAAGAGGAGTGTAAAATAACAGCATTTAACATAAGAACATGGAGCATAAATGAAATTACATAAAAGAGATTTCTTGAAAAGAAAGAGAGAGATCAGATCCCTTACCTTAAAACATAACTCTTAAAACTCAACGGTTGGGACCTTGAAGGCTTGGGGGCGCCATGGGAGGACTCCTTGGGAGGTAATGAGACGAGAACTTAGTTGGGGGAGAGTGGGGAGTCGAATGGATGAGAGGATGGCTTGGTATTTATAGGGAAAGTGACGGGACAAGGCATTATTGGCCAAGGGACACCTCATTAGTGGTTTTGGAAAAACCATGGGCTTGCCCATGGTATTTGCCCATGGTATTGGCCACTTTAGACACCTCATACTTTATCTTACTAATAATAAGTCGACCATATTGATTACATACTTAATACATCATTTAATGATGTCATTAGACACCCGTAACTTAAAAAATGTATTTCCGCTATTCATCAAAAATTCAACTTTCTCAGAATAATCCCAAAATTTCACCTTAACCAAATATCAACGCTCTAATTACAAATATGAACTCCATTTTATAAAAATAATTTTCTAAATATTTTTAATTAAATTTTTAATTAAAAACACTATTCACTGAAAATTCATTTTTTCATAAAAACCCCCAAAAATTACCATAGCATAATATCGGTGCTCTGAGCTCAAAAATGAAATCCGTTTTATAAAAATAATTTTCTAAATATTTTTAAATAAATTTTTAATTAAAAAACACTATTCACCTGAAAAAACTAATACTTGAATAATAATTTATGAAACCGTTATTTAACCATTTTATTGAATCACATTACTTAATCAAGGTGCCTAGATTATATATGTACTTTCTTTAAGTGAGATTACTAATCCATTTGGACACATTACTAATCCTAATCATAAAATCAATATTCATAATTTATTATTCATCAAAAATTATGTTGATCTTATTAGACTCTAAATTTCGTACTGAACATAATTGTAGAAGACCATTTTTCGAAAATACTTACACATTTTTAATTATTTAAGGTTTACACAACCATTTTTAAAATATCCTTTTTCTAAAATTCATCAAAAATATGCATACTGTATTTATCCGGTCATTTTAAAGTTCATAAACTTCATCATAAGAATAAATCCCAATTTTTATTTAAAACAAAGGATTACAGAAGGCAGTTACGGTCTCCTTACATAGCCCCTTATCACACCAGCATAGGACCTATGTGTAAGGTGTTCTAAGGTGAGAGAATCTGACGGAGGCTCGGCTAACATCGCACGAGTAGTAATTTCTATTAGTTTGAACTTCTCGCAAAGGCGATTCCGTTTAGCTTCACACGATGAAGTTCGGCTTGGGTTTGGTCCAGAGGAATGCCCAGTGGTGCTACCTCCTTCTCAAGTTCTGCTAGATGGGCTTCGATCGGTCCAAGACTACTGGGTGAGGCCATCGAATCTTCTTTCTATAATAAATAACCAAGATTACTTGTATTTAGAGGCAATAATCAAAACATTTAGTTTCCAGTGGTCATATTAACCAATGGTCAAATAACAGTCAAAGCCCAACGGTCTCATTTTAATTATACTCATGCTATCAAAAAAAAAATTTGTTGAGTATAAAATAAAATAACATACAAAATTAGGAAACAATATTTATTCAAAATTTTGGGTCATTACATAAAAGCTAATAAAAAAACTTCTCAATCTCACCGAATTATATGAAGATCATTCCTAATGAGAGTGATAACCAAGATTGATTTCCATTCAGGCATCTTATCCATGGAATTTGGTGACCAACTTGTCAAGTTCAACATTTTCCAAGAAATGTGATACCCAACTAAGGATCACTCTGCATTCTCAATCCAGGCTTTTGCGGGCACTTCTAAGAGTCAATTGAAACCCAATCCTTCAGGTTCATCATGTTATAATGACAAATGATATTTGGAAATATGCAGAATGATTAACCAATTCATAAATTGTGAAGTGGATATGGAAATTTTGTTCATTGACTCTATCAATCTAGACGATCTTGAAAACTCTCTTGAATCCCACATCAGCTCTGATCTCACTTGCTCCACCTTGGATAGTATTATGGAAAATTAATCTGAAGCAACTGAAGTCACTTCTTCCATTCCTAAGTTATCTAACCAACTAATGAAAGAAGAGACTGATCTAAAACCTCTTCTTAAACACCTGAATTATGCATTTCTTTTCCATGATCACTCTTATAATGTCATTATCTCCGCTTCACATACCAAGACTGAGGAGTCTAAACTTGTTCAAGTGTTAGAGGAAAACAAAAATGACATAGGGTGGACCCTAGATTAAATTCTAGTAACCAACCCTACTCTTCTCATGCATCACATCCATCTTGGGGTATCATCCAAAACAATTTTACAACCACAAAGAAGACTTAATCAACTCATCATTTAGGTATTTTGCGAAGATATCACCAAGCTTCTTCCAGCTAGTATTATCTACCCAATTTTTTATATAGAATGGGTTAGTCCAATTCAAATTGTACATAAAAATTGTGGGATAATTGTTGTCACGAATGAGCATGGGGAGGTGGTCACAACTTGAGTGAAAAATTAATGGCGTGTGTGCATCGACTATAGGAAATTTAATGTTGAAACATTAAAGGATGACTACCCTCTTCCATTCCATGATCAAATGCTAGAACAATTAGACAAAACGTAACACTATTTCCTTCTTGATGGATACACAATCTACTTATAAATCCCAATCGCACCTCAGGACCAATAAAAGACTACATTTACTTTCCCTTTGAAAGATATGCATTTAAGAGAATTCTGTTTTGACTTTTCAATGCACCTAAAACATTCTAGAGGTGTATGATGAGTATCTTTTCTGAATCCATTGAATACTACATGGAGGTCTTCATTGGATGACTTCACCATTTATGGTGAGTCATTTGAATATTGCTTGAATTTACTCTATCTAGCCTTCCTAAAGTGTTTCAAGTGTAACATTTTGTTAAATTTAAAAAAATTCACTTTGTGGATTCAAATGGGATTGTTCTAGGGAACATAGTTTCAAAAGAGGGTATTCAAGTTGATCCAAACAAAATTAAAGGGATCTGATCACTTTTTGAAGCCACCTCTATTCGAGACATCCATTAATTATTTGATCTTGCATGTTTCAATCGGAATTTTATCCATAACATCGGTAGGATTTCCCTCACACTCACTCAGTTTCTCCAAAATGATGTCTCTCTCCATTTCGATGAGTTTTTCAAGAGATCCTCCTTTGAACTCAAAACTACTCTTACATTTATCCCAATAATTTAACACCCAGATTGGTCCTTAGAGTTTGAGTTGATGGGTGATGCTTTTGATAGAGCCGTTTGGGATGTTCTTGGTCAAAGAAGTGAAAACATTCCTCAAGTCATCTATTATTCCTAAAAAATATTGGTTCAAACTCAATATCACTATCCTGTAACTGAAAAGGATCTTTTAGGAGCGGTTTTTTCCTCAGACAAATTCCAGCCCTATCTCTTAGGTGCCAAAATCAACATCTTTAAAGACAATTTTCTTATAAAGTTATTACTCAAGAAAATTGATTCTAAACCAAGGCTAATAATATGGATCACAAATCTCCAAGATATTGACCTTGAAATCAAATATATACTAGGAAAAGAAATCCTTGTGGCTGATCACTTAGGAAAAATTTCTTATTCTTCTCATTCTGAAATAATTGATCCAGAATTTCTAATAGATCACATTTCATCTCTCACTCAAAAAATACCATGGTATGACCCAATTGTAAATTAATAGGATTCTAGTTATTTTCCTGAAACTCTATCAAAAGAAACAAAATAAAATTGAAAAGTGATTCAAAATACAATTTTTGGGAAGAAAATAATATCTGTAAAACTAGGGCAGACAAGGTAATTAGAAGATGTGTTGATGAAAATTAACATTATCTCATCTTTTAATTCTATCACTAAATGCCTAGTGGTGGCCACTTTGGACAGAAAATGACCTTCCGAAAGGGCCTAGTCCTTGTATTCTTCTGGAAATAACTATTCAATGACTCACATAATTTCTAACAATCACGTCCCACTTGCCAAAAGATTGGAAAAATTTCAAAGGGAAATGAAATTCCCCAAAAGCCTTCTATTTTCTTTGAGATATTTGATATTTGGGGCATTGATTTCATGGGGCCATTCCCCCCTTCTAATGGATTATCATACATTCTTCTTGCAGTTGATTATGTTTTTATGGTGGTCGAGGCCAAACCCACTAGAATGGATGATTCACATACTGTTAGTGAGTTTCTAACAACACACATCTTCCACCGATTTGTCACACCACGTTCCATCATAAGTGACTTATGAACTCATTTTTTGTAATAAAACCATGAAATCCCTTATTAAAAATAATGGTGTTGTCCATAAAACAACAACTTTATATCACAACAAAAAAATTGAATGGATGAACTTTATAATTGACATGTTAAAAGAGTGTCGAGAGAATTGTAATACCCACCAGAAATGACTAGTTGTAAAGACTTAGTGAAGCACTTTGGTCTTATCGAACTACCTATAAAACACCCATTGGGATGTCTCTTTTTTCGCTAGTTTCTTGTAAAGCATTTCAATTACCAGTTGAAATCCAACATAAGTCTTTTTAGGCTGTGAAAACATTTAATTTTAATTGTGATAAATCTAGTTAAGAAATATTGTTGAAATTAGATGAACTAGAGGAGCTTCAACTTGATTCTTATGAGAATTCCAAAATGTTTAAAGAGAAGGCTAAGGAACTCCAAGAAAAAAAAATCATGAGAAAGGTATATCATGAAAGTGAAAAGGTAATGCTGTTAAATTCTTAATTTCAACTTCACCCAGGTCAGATTAATTCTAATTGGGTAGGTCCTTTTGTTATTACTATTGTTTTATAATTTGGTGTAGTGAATTTCCAAGACCCCTTTTAAAAAATGACAATCACAGTTAACAGAAATCAGTTAAAGCATCGCCATGAGAATACACACAATCCTAGAACCACAATAACTCCCATTGGATCAACAACTTCTATAGTAGACTCACAACAAGATGGAGATAGAAACCCAAAAAATCTAAACTAGGGGTAACCTCTTTCCCTTTTACTCCTCATCTTTCTCTCCTCTCTCATACTTTTTCATCCTCCCTTTTTCTCATTTTGTTTTTCTACCACTTTCCTCATAACACATTTTTTTATTTATTCCTACTCTTTTTTGTGTGTATGTCTTTATAAAAAACTAGAAAAAACCTTAACAAAAAAAACATTAAAAATAATATGAAAAACTAAGAGTTATACTTAGCCACCTTCCGATATTAAAAAAATTTCCAACCATTTTGGGGAGTTAAAATAGATGGATTCATCTAAAAAATATTGTGTTTTCATCATATATTGGGATACTGAATATTGTGTCAAAATGAAAAAAAAATTGAATGCTCAATTTTTTATTTGGAAAATATTTCTCCCCAATCATGAGGAACAAAATTATAATTCATTCATTGGCCACCCATGGCCATCTTTTCAAAATGTGGGTTTTAACCCCCGTTTTTGCGTGTTGAGTTTGTGGACCATTGAGTTGAATTTCCTACTTCCATGATCATTAATACGATAGATTCATTTTCTAAACCACCTGAGAATTATAATATCACAATAGTCTCACATTAATCATACATTAATATTCTTTTTGAAATCCCCTTAGAGCCTTTGAAAATCATTTCATTGTTATCCACATTACAAGACCAATACCTTATCCCACCCAATATTAACATGTATTTAATTGCATAATTTTTTTAAATTTATGTGTGGGGGGGGGATGGATTTCATGTTTGGTACCCTTTTGTTGATTTTAACCATGTTATCATATGTTGGAGGGAAAAAATAAATTTATTTTGGGGGGGAGAGGTTGTCCTTCAGGGGGGGTTTGGTAATGTATATATGTTTATATTTTTCATATGATATTGAAAAGTGTTAAAAATATCAAAAAAATCAAAAAAAAATAAAAAAATGAAAATAATTTTGGGTTCTGTCTTGGGTCAGTCAAAATTATCTTTTCCTCAACCTTTTATCTTGTTATAGTTATTAAAATTAGTGTTGTGAGGAGATAAATAATGGGTTGGTAGAGGAGGGTGAGATCTTTTTTAAATTATACTTTCAAAAAATTACAACAACAACAAAAAGAAAAATAATGAACACTAATGTCATTGGGAGAAGTCTAATGATTTGTAAATATTTAATCTTCTCATCCAATTAAAATTTCCTTCCTCTTTTATGTATTATTTCACATATTCATTATCTGGTAAATATGTGTTTCCATTTCCTTTCATGTCTCATTTCAAAAAAAATGTGCATTGGTTTTTCCATGTTAGTGTTTTACCTCTTTTTCCTATCTTTTGAATATCATCCTTCTACCATCCCATAGCCCCTAGAAAACTCCTAAAAAATCTCTTGATTTTTGGGAACTTTAGGATATGGATTGGAAGCTCAGAGTTATTACAAACTCTATGATTTTCACTTTTGGTTGGTGAATGAGTGAAGCCCTATAAATTAATTTTTTTCTTCTCGAGGGAAGTAAGTTTTGTGTGCAACCATTTTCCATTTCTAAATTTGAGTATAAAAAATTGAATAATTTTTAAAAAATTATTTCTGTAACAACTTGTGGTGGAATTCAATATGTATGAGTGAAATTTTCAAAACCTCCTCTGATGGGGGTAACCAAAATTTTAATATTTTTTGTTGAGTGGAAATTATTTTGTCATGTTTTTTATATTTTTTTCACATAATGACATGAACAAGACTAAATGTATGGAAGTTGATGTTATTAAATTATTAAAAACTTATTATATTCTCCCTTTACTAATTTTATATAAAATTTTCATAATTTGTGTGATGTATTAATGTTTAAATATTAAATATAATTTGTGAGCACTATTTGAATTCATCCAGATTCAAGTTTGGTTAATGTTTTAGCATTAACAATCACCATAGAGATTCAAATTGAATGGTTTATGTTTTTTAGGATTCCTATTTCAATATAAATCATTTCATTATTAGGGTGAATGATCCAATTCTTCCATTTGAAGGTTCATATAGACCACCCAAGAAGACCAATAGAATTTGTGATGAAACTGGACCAACTATGAGGATTGAATTACTAGGCTCAATTCAGAATTCCAAATTCCTTCATTCTACTAAAATATTCTGGGGACAATGTAAGGAGTCATTGATAAATATTTTAGGGGCCTACTTCAATATCAAGGGGCCCAACTGATGCTTTAAAGTAGAGCCCCCCATTCTGTATTGGAATTAAAATACCAACACTATTCATGAAATTACTAATGATCTTGTTACTAAATAATGTTGTGATTTTGAAGTTTTAAATAGGAGATATAGGTGGATGAATTTGTTAAATAAATAATTACGATTTGAATGAATATTCCTATTCAAAAGTCCACATTCATTTTGGCCATTGAAAAATCATGGATGGAAATGGAGAATTTAACATTGTTTATGAAATCCGCCATAATATTTGCTCCATAAGACCAAATGCCTCAACCTTTTTAGGGTAGTCATAAGACATTATTATCTACAACTTTTATGTAAGATATATCTCAAGATTATTCTGTATAAATGTCAAAATCATCGAGCCAAGTGGAGGAGTTATTTTCGAATAAAAAAAGTCCACTACCTTGGGGAATAAATACATCCCCTCCTCTTATTTACAAAGGGTTGGAATTTCAGAAGATAAGAACATATATTGGCACAACCAAATCCTTTCAAAATGATTCGTATAACCTTACATACTTATCTATGCACTTGAGAGACCTTTCCTCCTCTCCTTGTTTTCAATTACTTTTGTGTTCTTCATTGTTGCAATATTGTAAGTCTATTTTTTTAATTCTGTTTTAATGAAAGATTATTATTCAATATCTCTTATTCTCATCTGCATTATGTAGTTTAATATTAATGTTCTTAAAATGGGTTAATTCAAGTTAAACCCTCTTCCTTTCTCTTTCGTCCTCATTCAATCACAAGTTTGTTTTTACTATTTTCAACGATCGTGTGTGTGTACGACACACTACTCTTTTATTATCCCATTATTTTCATTTTCATTATAATTAATCACCTTAAACATATTTAACTATATTAATAATAATTTAAATGGATGAGTAAATCTACTAATGGGATGAATTATAATTTGGTGATATTAATCGATTAAGATCTTTTACTCGATGAGTATTCTTTGAGTTAATATTGTTTATGTTAAACATCATATGTCATGGATTAATGACATGTTTTCTTTAATAGGTGGCTTTCATGGATTTTTTTGATCCAAAATTACACTACCATAAAAATTTAATAGTAATGATTAGAATCCTATTTTAATTTACATCTTGGATTAAATTATTAACAGTTGGGAATTCTGATGAAAACCATCTTGTGAAGTGGGTATTAATTTAATAAAATAAAAAGAAAAGATCAATGATATCATAAGCATGAATCCCCAATAATGGACTCACCCTAATATTTATCATTTTTTTAAATCAAACATCATTCATACAATATTTTATAATCTCTGCAAATAAACCCCCAAAAACATAATGCAATCAATGAAAACAATTGACTATTAAAAAGTATCATCGTCGAGGATTTGACCCAAGTGCTGCTATACACATTAGCAGAGCATCGGAACCTTGATAGGTCGATAGGTGACAATCAACTGCACTTTCATATGGCTACGGCACAATCTTTAGAAAAATAATATGTTGGTCGACAAAGACGACCTCTAGAGTTTGAGGTCAGAGATTAGGTTTTCTTACATGTCACACCAAGGTTAACAGATATGAGGATTTGGACATAGGGAATGCTTTCATTGAGATACATCAGGCCATTTGAGGTTTTGGAGAGAGTCGGGCTAGTTTTCTATCAGTAGTTACCTCAATAGTACCCTACTATACAGGATTTCAGTTATGTTTCTAAATTAATGTGTTACCTTTTAGACCTATCTCACATTTTTCAAGCCGGGGAGGTTGCATTGGAAGTGGATGCATCCTTCGAGGTTCACCCTATTCAGTTTGTGAATAGCATCCCAAGGTTCTTTGTGGCTGGTTGGTTCCCCTGGTAGAGGTTCTATGGTAGCATGAGTAAGTACATGTCGAGACATGGGAGAGGGAGACCAACGTATGATCCTTGTGTCCAGATTTATTTGAAGTTTCTTCTTCACAACCATTGGAAAGGAAATTCGGGAATTTATTTCTTTACGGGTGATGTTTTTAAGAACCTGAATCTTCATTTATTGTTTGGTTCTTTATTTTTGGTTTTTTTTAGGAAAAAGGAAGTAATGGGATTTTTCTAAGCACATTTCATGTACTTATGAGAACATGATGTGTACCCATGTGTTGTGTACGTCCGTGTACTTTCTATGTGACAACCGAGTACATGTCTATACTGGTGACCTAGATGATGGCCTAAAGTGGGGGACCATTAAGGCTACTACATGATGTGTACATTAAATTATCACACCATTTACTTTTCTTTTTATTTGATAAATCATAGTGGGGATGCATCTAATGTACATAACTTATTTTTTCTCCACTCGGTTCGTACATGAGAGAGATAGAACAATTGCGAACTTCATTCCCCTTCTGGTTCTCCATCCAAACACTGATTTATATGGCATAACTAGCATTGGATTCCCACTAGTGAGTTTTCCATTCCCCTAGATCCTTTCATCCACATTCTTAATCTCTAATGAGTTTTCATGGAATGATCAATTTTTCCCTTTTTTAGATCTACGTTGTTCTAGGAAAATTCGGGGGATGATGTTTAAGTACATCGACCATATGATATCGAGGTAGGTGGTTTGTGACTTTCTTTGTTCGTATTGGGATTATATATGGTTAAAGTGCCTCATACACATGATTGGGAAATTAACACTATTATTTTCCCACTATGGTTTAATTTATTGAAATGGGGTTGTAGTATATGTTTAAGGTTATATTCTTTGTTTACAAAACACCCCATTGGTTTGTATCCCTTATTTGACCATTTATGGACATTTGGAACAGGTTTCCTAAGAGGCGTACCTTGTTTCCCTGCCATGAATTGTGTAGGTTTTAGTTTGATTGATTATTTGAATATCATGTGTTATTCTTGTGAATGTTAATAATGTCATAGTTATAAATTACATCTTCTACCTGGTTATGATATGCACACAGTTTTTTTTCTATCGACCGTGAAAGCCTTGCACCAAGAAAACTATGGGGGTTTCCATGGTTGTTTTCACAGAACTATGAGAGCCTTTTGGTAGATATTGGCCTAGAGGTATTGACTGTGAGAGCGACCTATGAGGTCGTTTGTGATTTTTGTATTATATGTTGACCAAGGGGGTATTGATCTTGAGAGATACCTGTAGGTCATTGATAATTCATTGATTCGATGTAAACCCAGGGGTATTGGATGTGAGATCTATCTAGGAGGTCATTTACTATTAAATTATGATATTTTGACCCTGGCCGTATTGACTATGATAGCTACCTACAGTTCATTTATAAATTATTTATGTTATGTGGGACAATAGGACCCAACTGTGAGATCTTTCCCAGAGGTTCATTTTAGGATAATTGAATGATCGTGACGAATTATCTATCCAAGGCACAAGATTGGACTCCATCATTCTGTATATATTAGATGGCCTCCTGAGATATCAGTTTTGTTACTACTACACATGGGGATATAGAGCTTTGGCTATAGCCTGAGATTACAATATAAAATAGAATGAATAATCAAAAAATGTAAATGAGTCTAATTGAAACCCATAAGATTGTTTAGTTTTGAGTACATCATAGTTTATTAATTCATTTATTATATTTCATGCTATATATATTCACTAATAGTTTGGAACAATGATTTTTGTGGTTTCCTACATATATTTATCTCACACCCTATATGGGACATGCTTTTGGACCCAAAAAGATCATATTTTTGTAGGTATACATAAGGGAAAGAACCATTCACCATCTAGAACATTATTTCTATTGGAGATGGAGAGAATGGGACCAAGTCGATGCTTGCATTGCTAATAAATTTTACTTGTTTTCTATTGTACCTTGTTTTCTATATTGTTTTCATTACTGTGACTTGTTTGGCTGCTTTCCTAGACACATTTGACATTCATCACTTATATATGCTCTAGTACTTATATTCTGATTTATCATCTGGTGTTTACTTATTTTTTTATAATTTCTTATACTATTGTTTACTATTTGTTATTCATCTTTGTATACTCTGCCAAAGTGATAATTGTTTCCCCATTATTATACCTTCACACCCACTACTAGTCGATACTCTATGGAATTTTGGTAAATTCTCTTGAGTTCATGTGACCAACCAGGTATGGGTAATCCTTGGGCGGTACCTAGAACAGTGATGTTACAATTTACGTGTGTCCCTAAAGAAGAAAACCCATTCATCACATCATAATCCAGTAATAAAATTATTCTCACAAGCATTTCATCATAACATAACACATAGAAAAGAAACATGATTCATAAAAATCATTCAATTATAAACATAAAACAACTATAAAAAGAACGAGGATAGTATCCTAGAATTATACCCCTTGTAAAGCATAAGTAAAATAAAATGATTTTATCTTAGATGAAAATTCATTTCGAATGATCAATTTAAATAATTATTGAGGAAAATATCCTTTCTATATTTAAAATATTTTGTTTTAAAATTCAATGAAATTGAAAAATAATAAGTTTTCTTTTAAAATAACATTTTAATCTTATAAAGTATGATTCAAGTCATTAAAGCATTATGATGGAGAGGTAATATGCTCAAGTCGTATAAGTTTAACAATATTCCTTCTGTATTTTTTCAAAAAATTTATAAAGAACTTCGCATTATAAAATTTCAAAAATAATCCTTTCAAGCAATTTTTCAATGACAAACATTTATAAAAATTACATTAAACAATCATAATTTATGGGCGACAATATTTATGGAAATAATTTTTGAAAAAAAATACATGGCCAGGGAAGAAAATGAGTGTTTTAAGGGAAACATTATAATGATAGTTTTTAAAATAAAATCCCATATAAATATCATATCATAGAAGTGAGCTTTAATAAAATTAATCAATTGTGTTTATAAGGACCCCAACTCCAGTAGCCTATAAGCAGTGCCATACATTATTACATTGGAACTAGTTATAAGATTACTATCCTAAATGACCAAATAGTTTGGTAGTATTGAATTAGTAGTAACGTACATGGTACCTTTATTACATTGGTAATTAATGAAATTTAATGAAATTAATTTTCATCCTTGAAATCATTCAATGATCTATTTTTCAAAACATGGGGAAAGAAAACATAAAAATTGGTCAGCTCAAATGCTTAGTATGGGTTAAAAACAAGAGAATATATCTTTAGTCAATAAATAATAAAAAATATGTCATGATAATTAACTAAAAAATAATTACATTCAATAAATAATAGTTATATAATGATAGTATAAGGCATAAATAGTGTTGAAATGTAAATAATTCGAAGAAAATTCCATTTAATAAATAATTAGTGCACAATCAGAATCCATGCATACTATCATATCGGGAAACACATAGATACAAGATAATTGAGTTCTTATTGAATTAAATGATTATTATTGGACTCGATGATCTATAAAATCATGGAATCTATACTATTAATACCTTTCCCATGATAGTTTAATTAATATCGGTAAACCCCAAGAAATTTGGCCAACTAATTCTTCTCGTAAGACAACTGATACATTTTGGGGTTATTTATAACCAGGTCCAACCCATGTATTACAGTAAACAAAATCACCATTATATATAAATGGTCTATTTATTATATGAATAAATGTTACTTATCAGAAAATATTTTCATTGATTAAATGATATGGATTGAATGTTATTTCCCTAGTAAACCAGATAACTTTGAAAGAAAAAATGATATAAAAAGTGTTACAAAGACTAAGAAATAATCATATCAATGATACAAGAAACAAATATATTTAATGAAATCTTCAATTACTGATGATCATAAATAAAAGGGTTAGTACACCATATAAAAGGAATTTAGTGAATGAAAATATGCTTCCATAAACTGAAATTGAGATGAAGTCCCTTACCTTATGCTTCCACATAGTAGTGCACACTATAACCACCTGTATAATGATTTAATTGTTTTTATTAATTTATTATAGAACCATATTAATATTTATGATATCATTCATGATCCTATTAAATCAATTCACCACACGTTCCTTAATAATATTTCATTAGGTTAATTTTTTTTGGTGTTAACTGCTTCATTTTCCTATGCATGTTTTGTCATATAAGTCACAGTTCCTATGCATAAGATATATATTCATAATTTATAGAATCAAAACCGTGTCATAATTACCTTATACATACATTACTTCTATCATTAAAATGATACTTTTAATGTGGTGATGAAATGAAAAATACACCATTGTGAGCATATGGTAATTTGTACGTACGCACACACAGTGCTTTCATTTTTCATAGGTTGGAAAAAAGGTGGAATATGGTATTACCATAATCATAAAAAATTCTCATCATCTAGATTTTTCTTTAGTTATTACATTTTAATGGAAACAACATATGATGAGTAAGTAGATAAATAAATGAACTCGAATGAGTTGTTAAAAATGATTACATCTTCACTAGAGGAACTCCATTGAACAACTTATTAAGGGATCTGAATATGGGTTTAGTAATAAAAATACCTTGAAATTAAAGATAATGATGTTGGGAAGAAAAAAGGATAGGTTTTGGTAAAATGGATGGCTCATGTTGGTGAAAGTAAGTGAACGATAATGTGACCTTTTATAATTGAGGTGAGGGGATATTTTATATTTACATAATGTTTTGAAATATAATTAAGGATATTATATAGTAAAAGAAGTCCAAAAGTCATATAAATTATGTGGTATTACTTTTCAGACAAAATATTATCCCATTTTTCCATATTCAATTTTTTTATATTTTTTTTATATTGTAACAAAAAAGTATATTCATGAAATGTCATTATTATCAAAATGTACACTTTTCATTACTATGAATTTAAAAACATCAAAATAAAGTTTCAATTTTAAACTATATATTTTATTTTATCCAATAAATTTAATATTTACATATATAAATCATGGACCATCTAAATTACCTCAAATTATTTTTATTTTAATATTGTTAAAATCATGCATTTGATTATTTTCATTAATTTAATAATTATTGCATCATCTATGTGTAATCATTTTATGTGTTTATTTTTTACTAAAAAATATTTCCATGAAGAAGGAAATGTTATTATCTATATAGATACTATTTATACTCTACTATATTATCTATAAAACTATCTATTAAAAAGTAATAATAATTAAAAAACAATTGTGTGAACAGTCCAACTTTCTTTTAAATAAAATATTACAAGGGACGTAATCTAATCATTGTGGATTCCAAAAGGCACTAAATTTAAACTAGGGGTGATATTGGTTTAAAAATACTAATCCATTACAATTTAGTAATATTTTTTTGTAATTTGAAAGTTAATATAATTTTAATTAAAAATATTATATTGATTTTTCTTTACCTTTCCCAAGCATTGCATCACTATTGCGCAAGAAGTAAAGTAAATTATATCATATATAAAAATTAAAAATAAATTAATTATTTTGTATATAAGTTTTCTTATTTTAATTTATGTAAATTTACTCATATCCATATAAATACAACCTATTTAAATTATCAATTTATTTTTATTACCTTGCGCAAGAATTGCACAATAATTTGGATAGGATAAATGTTATATAATAATAAAATTCAACAATATCAGTATAAATCATCATCAATAAATAATATTTAATTAAATTCTTTTTAAAGGACTTATTAGTACTCAATTATAATATAAAAGGCATGAATTTTTACATTTCCCACACTGCGCGGGCACTACATCGTCACTGAAACTGATTTTTATAATTATCATGAACTGGTTTATAATTTATATTTTATGGATTATTTTTTATGATATTTTTATTACATTATCATAAATTGTTCATATGTTTAATAAATACTTATATCAAATTTAATTTTTTCGATATCACAACTGATATCGTATTTTATAAAAAATATATTTGTTTACTCTTCACAAAAAAAAATAACTTTTTCATAAAATTTTAAAACATTGAACATAGACTAATATTTATATTATTTTTTCAAAAATGAATATATTTTTTCTGCATATATTTTCTAAAACTTCCTAAGGTAAATTATAATTTTTTTCCATAAAAAGAAATGAAAATAATTTTGCAGGGTGATATATTTTCGATGAATAAAATGGCCTTACAAAAATATTATGTGTCAATTTCATTGGAATAAATAAAAATGAAATTCATATATATTTAATTATATATTTAATCCAATTATCTCCAACCAATTTAATGGAATGATTATAAAAATGATAATATTTAATAGTATATCACGATTCATTTAATCATCATATTGCATGCAGTGTAAGCAATCAAATTAAATGAATTTAATATATATATAAAATAAAATCATGGAGTGATATGTAATACCCTAATTCAATAAATTATGTGCTAAAAAATTAAAATTTGTCATTGAAATCAATGTTTAATATTTGAAAATTAATTTTGGAAACTCAAAGCTTAAATATGTTTAATATAACATCATCTTTAAAAAAGGTAATGTAAAATGTAAATTTATCCCAAAAAATAAGATTTAGATTATGATAATATTTGTGAAAATATGAACATGGAAGTGAAATTGAACTATAATATTTGTATGGAGAGTGATAGAGAACATGTTCCTCAAAAATTTAACCATCGCAAAACTTTAAATATGTAATGGGTTAAAAAGGCCATGAATTTATTGGTAAGAAAATTAAATGAATAATATTTTAATTATAAAATTTATTTTCAATATTTGAGGAATCCGTTTAATTCATAAAGAAAGAATGTTGGGAAATATTTATTCATTATAGATATAGTTTCATCCTTTAAACATTTTACACCACAAACTCGTATTTTTCTTCAAAAGACAGTAAAGTTCAAAAATATCTTATTTATCTTAGTCATATTGGGGTCCCAAAATGAATACATAATTTATCTATCATACTGTTTAAATTAATAAAACTATGTTATTCTTACCAAGACATTATGTAGTCCAGTGGTAAGCGATGTGCCTCTATCTATATTCGGTTGTTGGTTCATGTCTTGTGGCATAACCAGATGTGATAGGCTGTCACCCAACTTGTGGGTTGTCCTTTTTCTTAAACAAAATTATTATGATCCTAAAAAATTACAATAGTTTCCTTATTATATTAAAGTATGTGTTATTCTATATTTTATCTCTTAAATTTCAATTTTCATTCTCATATTGCATCATTATTTCTTGGTGACTTTAGTAAGTTAGTGATAAAGTCCATAGTAATGTCATGCATTAATATATGAATCGAATACCCAAAAATTATTTTTTATTGAAGCACCAAAATTTTCTTTTAACAGATACATAAAGATGAAAATTTTATTCCTTCTATCTCAACTAGTTTGTAAAACCAATATGGTTGGCACACGTAATCAAATATGCATATAACCACTAATATTTAAACCCCGTCTATAGTTAAACAGAAACCATTTCATATATTGTTAACCTTATAATAGTACCAAAAAAATCAATATACGAAACATTGGAAGGATGGTCCCCAAATTTCAAAAGTGAACTTATAATTAATCTATAAACAACATAAAGCAGATCATAGTTGTCACATATTAAATGTGTGAATACCTTTATAATTTATTCTATTTAAACATATTTATAATATAAAATACTATATAGCTATATTGAAAAAATTGAATCAATATTATTTCTTAAGTAAAAAATAATTTTTTAGATATTTTCCTTAAATAATTGTTTTAACTCCATAAATGGTTACATAAGCCACTTGTCAAAAAATCTCTAAAAAATCATGTGTAGTTATTACTATACAATTTACTTTATCCATATCAATCATCTAGTCTTTCAAACATAATTATCTAAACATTAAACATGTATTAATTTTTATATCCTCTAAGACATGTGTTTAAAAAAGATTAAATTTCAACAAAATTACTTCTCTAGGTTACAGTACCATTCCACATATAATCTCTGATCCTTAAATAAGAAGTATAGTAGTACAATCTTTAAATATCTCTAGATTATTATATACATAATATCATTTTAAAAAATACTTTTACGGCATAATTCTTGATTCCATATAAAATCACATTAATCATTCCTCATTATCTTTTGTAATATAATAATATATACCATGATCCAATATCTTATTTTGAGGTACATTCCATTTATGCATTAGACATTGATTTTCACAGTTTTCTATCTAATTACATTTAAATAATTGTGCATTGGAAACATTTTTTACCCTTGTAATGACAAACATGGTGTCCTTTCTCTCCAAACATTTGGAAAACTCTCATACTATTTTATAAAGTACCAAGGGGATTATATTCATAATTATCACATATTAAAAAGTTTATATTTCCCTTCCTACCTTAAACCATCATTTCCACTTTGATCCACTTCTTTTTGTTCTTTATTCCAAATCCATAATACATAAAAAATCATTTCTCTATCTTTTTAGTGTATGATATTATTTTCTCATATGGTGAGAATTCCTCTGAGATCAGTTCCCTTCAATTGATTAGTTTATACCCATAAATTAAATTATCATTCATAAACATTGGATTATGTGGATTGATATGGTTCCCATTGAATATACTATGTAAAATTTTAAAATAATAGCATACATTAGATTATATCATGTCATAATATTCAATCCCATAATATTGGGACATTATTCTATACTGATACTAAATTTCTATCATGGGTTTATATTCCCTAACATTTTCCCCCTAAATCTAATTTATAATATTTACTATAAACATTATCTAATAAAACATATAAGGAACCTGACCCCATTAGCATGGATACAATTCCGTACTTTACTAAATTATGACAAGATACAAGTTTCAAACCCCCTAGTATTTAATATTTTAGTAGTATTGAAAAAAATATACATACAAGGTACCATTATTACATTGGTAATTAATAACACAAAAAATGATATTTATTCTCATCCTTAAACTCATTAAAATATATCTTCTTCATAACCTAGGGAAAGGAAAAATCTAGGGTGGGATAAAATTCATAATAATGGTTAAATAAAGTGGAAACATCTTGAATCAATAATGAATAATAAATATGGAATGATAAATAACTAAAAAATCATACCATTAAATCAATAATATTTATATCATGTTAGGATAAGGCATAAACAATATGTTAGTGTAAATGATTGAATATAAATCCATTTAATGAATAAATTCCACACAATATGAATTATTAGATAATATCATTATAAAATCACGTCGATAAACAATAATACATATCTTATTAAAGGAAATTATGAATATTTGATGCCATGATATCATACATCACTATATCAATACTTTCAAGACCTTTCACATGATTTTTTAATAATTATGGTTATAACCCATTTAATTTGTTCAACTTATTCGTCTCATGAGACTACAGATGTATCGAGGGGAAATTGATAACAAGGCCCCACCCAAGTCTTTATTTTTTAAAAATTAAGAATATATATGAAAATGATTGATTAAATTCTGGAATCTGTATTCCTTATCAAAAAATATCTGTATTGATTGAAAGATATGGATTGAACAATATTTCCTATGTTAATCAATTTACTTTCAATGTAAACATAGTATGTATAATGGTACACGTATTAAGAAATAATAATATCCATAATTCCAAAAATATGTATATTTAGTAAAATATTCATGGAATTATGATCATAAAAATGTGTAATACACCATAGAAATGGAATTATGTGCATTAAAAGATGCCTCAATGAAGTCAAATTGAAACGATATCCCTTGCATCACTCTTCCTTTTAGTGGTTCATAATTTAACCTCAAGAATAATGGTTCAAATAATGTTACTTAATTAATAAAAAAACATATTCAAATTTATGATATCATTTACGGTCCTCTTATATTGTTTCAAAACATGTTCATTGATAATATTTTATTAGTTTCAATGTTTTGGGTGTTAACTTCTTCATTTTACCATGCATATTTTGTCATGTAAGTCCCTGTTCTCTTAAAAATGTAATGCAACCAAAATTATGAGAATCAATATCATGTCCTAAATTCCTTATATATCTATTATTTCCATCATTAGAAAAATATTTTTAATGTTTTTATGAAAAACAAATTACACCAATGTGTGGAGATTATAAGTTGTACGTATCTAGGTGTAGTGCTTTCATTGTTCATTTTAAGAATAAAAGGTTTATTATGGTCACCAAGTTATTATAATAACATCTCATAATAAATATAATAATTGAGTTATTAAATTATCATGGAAAAAGACATGAAGAGTATGTTTAATAATATATGAACGTAAAAGAGTTGGTAAACATGATTACCTCTTCTTTGGCGGACTTCTTTTAGACCACTTCTTATGGTATCTAGGGATAGTAATTTTTGAAGACCAGGACCTATAGGACTCAGTTATGTATTTCTAGATGATAAATGGGTATGGTATGGTTGAGAAAGATTCATCATAGTGGTGAAATGATGTGAAGGAAGGAGTTACCTTTTATATTTGAGGTGAGGGGAACATTAGAAATTCTATAAAATATTAAAATATAATTAAGGATATTCTAGAGGGAAAGACATAAAATGGTCATTAAAGAAAGTATGATTACATTTTTGACCAAATATTCCCCAATTTGGCCATATTAAATATTTTTATTGTTTTTAAATAATATAGTAAAATATTATATTCATCAAATATCATTATTGTCAAGATTAACACGATTTATTACTATGACTTTTAAAACATCAAAAAAATGTGTCAAATTTAAACTGAATATTTTATTATATACAATAAATTCTATAGTTATCTATAGAATTTAATTGACTAAAATTATATTTATTTTAGTATTTTTTATTTCATTTTTTTTATTTTTCCATTAAATTAATAATTACTCGATCATTGATGTGTATGCATTTAAGGTATTTATTTTTTTTATAAAAGGAAGCGTATAAATTTACCTAAATAAGTCAAATATTTCATATTTCCATATACAATTTATATTTTAATATCACTTCAGGGAAACTATATATTAAAATGTTAAAATAATTAAAAATTGTAGTGTGGACAATTTGAATTTCTTTTAAATATAATATTATACGTGACTTAATGTAAATACGGTAAGATTAAAAAGGACCCTAGTTAGAACCAATGATGATTATGGTCAAAAATAACCCATCCATTATTATTTGGACAACCTTTTGGGTTATTTAAAGGTTCTTATCATTTTAATGAAAATCATTTTATTGATTTTCCATCTGCTTACATACACACTGTGCTAGTGTTTCATAAGAATTAATGATTATTATATCATATATTATAATCATGAATACATTAATATCATTGAAATAAAATAATTATTATGAATACAATTGGTTATATTTTTAATTATCTAAATTTACTCATTTTTATAACAAGACATCTTATTTTATTTGTAAATTTGACTTTTCTTTTCTTGTGCAAGCATTGCATGGGAATTTGGATATTATTTATGTTATATAACTCTAAAATTACAAAATATATTTAAAAATCATCATCAATAAATAATATTTAACAAGAAAATCATGCGAATAATTCTTAGTACTCAATTATTATATATAAGGAACCAAGTTTGAATTTTCCTACGCTACGGTAGTGTTACGCTATTACAGAAAATGATTTTTATAAATATCATGAAATAATTATTAATATATATTTTTAGGATTATTTTGTATTGCTATTTGAATTATATTATCATTTATTATTCTTTACATAAGTTTAATATTTTTTATATCATATTTAGGTTCTAGAGATACCACAAATGATTACATATTTCATAAAAACAATATTCTTTACTATTCACAAAAAATTTATCTTCTTTATAAAATTATCAAAATTTCACCATATAGTAATATTGATATGATGTTTTTCAAAAAACAAAGATAATTTTTCCAAAAAGAATTCTAAAAAACCTAGAAATTAATCATCCTATTTTTTATAAAAATAAATAGATTTCATTTTTAAAGAACATTTATTTATGAGAAATAAAATGACATTTCTAGAAAATTAAATTTATATTTACAATAAATAAATAAAAATGAACATAATATATATTAAAAAATATTTATAATCATAATATATTCCATTAATTTAACAAATAGTTTATAAAAATTATAGAATTTAATTTTATATCATGGTTCATTTATGTTTGGTGTTTCGTGCAACATATATTATCGAAGAAATAGAATTTGGAGAGATACATACCATAAAGTCATGGGTTTTTACAATTTATATTATATATACATGTAAAAATGTTTAAATATGACTTAATATTACAAAAAATTCATTGCACACATAATCATAGCATGAACAAAACCATGAATGAGAACTATAACCTGAAAATAGAAATTGGGATATGAATTCCCTTACAACATACTAATTAATAAAATCGTATGCCCCATAAAAATAATAATTAAATATTAAATATTTAATAACATAAATATATTGAGATTCAAGATATTATATATTTATGAGTTGTATATACACCCCATACAAAAAATATTTGGCAAATAAGGAATATATATCATTGATGTAAAAGTTAGATGATAAACCCTTACCTCATGCTTCCCTTTAGATCTATATACAAACCCACCTATATAAAGTTTCAAATAGTGTTATTAAGTCATTAAAAAACTATAATAACACTTATAATAGTTTATGTGGTAATTTTGTTATTTCTCACCACCAATTCATTAATAATGCTTCATTATTTTCATTTTCAGGTGTGTTTATTTCAAGGTTTCGTTATTAGTTCATTTTTGTATAATTAATTATTTTATTGTGAAATGGAAATAGAAATTTATAAGTGAAGTGAAATGGTATTAATAAACATATTGATTTTTAAATGGTCACATATATCATTTTTCTTTCTTACGGGATGTTGATAAATATGGTAAAATGTTATTGATAAATGTTTTGTTTAATTTGGCAGTTTTTCTTGACCATCGAACACTTGTTTCGTTTTATTTAATATTTTGTCTATGTATTAGTTCTAGAAGATGAAAAAGGTTATAATGTATATATTAAAATATTATTTTACTATAATAAAACATTTATGACCATCCAAAAAGAAAGTAATGTAAAATTAAAAAAATATTATTCATAGAGGCAGTTAACCACCATAATTTGGGGAATAGTTTCATTTCATTGAAAATGAAGATGTGTCAGGAACCAATATGGGTCGGCCCTAAACCAGTAACCCTAGCCAGTTCATGAAATGCCCCAAGAGGTGTTCCCGATCCTCCTAGGCTTTCAAAAAGCATCAGGGCATCAACCGAGGATGTGGGACTGATTTTGACCAATATAAATAAAGCAACAGAAAAATTACAGAGCAACGCGGAAGAAAACCAAGTAAAGTGACTAAAAAAGAACAAATGTATATAAATATAACAAAACCTGATGTCCAGACTAACTCCATGTGACCTCACGGTTCCACTCTCCAACTCAACGATCAAGTGTTTCCCAAGTCGAGCGCACTCAATTTGTATCCTTCAAAAACACTAAAATAGAAAATAACTATACATGTGAGTATTAAAACTCAGTAGGATAGCTCAATATCTATTCCCAATGAACTACCTTTTGAATAAAAGAATCAAAATTTCATGTTTGAAATAAATTTTATAAAATTATTTTTTTCTAAATATTTTACTCAAAAACAAACTACAAACCATTACCCTTATCCATTTTCAAATCTAGTTTCATTTCATTAGGGTCAATGATATTTTAGAAAGGGAAAGTGATGTTTATATTTTAAAAATTGTAAAAAAAATTATTAAACACTTTCATTGTAAAATCATTTCTCGAAAACAAGTCAAAACCAATTTATAACCTTCCATCGAAAAGAATACAAGAATGCACAAAAGTAAGTACACAACAAGGGAAATGTAGAAATACATACAAGTGCCAAATCATAACTTAATGCAACTAAAAGTCAACAGAAATGGGTGAACCTTGGAGATCAAGAATAATCTAGAAGACACCAATACATTAGATATCATCCATGTTGATATGTCACAAATGAAGAAATCAAAACGCTCAATACGATCGACCATCCTTTCTCTGGGAGGCCAAGGGAAAATTCCAATATAATAAACCTAATATATCCACCTACTATGGGCCACTGGTCAGTACCATTACCTACCAGTGTGGCACACATTCTCAGAGTATTCTCTCAATATTCCAAATTCCCATGTCTCATGTATTTAGAAATGGGGTGAACTAACTGATTCCAATGGAGCATCCAATAACATACATATATACATATATTATAATAATGCACAACATGAATAACTCGGAGCCACTCCATGGGACAACCTCTTTCCTTTAAATCATTCGAGCACTCGGGAGCCTCTAAGCGTGGTCTCCCAAAAAATCTGTCGTAACCAAGGCATGAGAGTTATCATAGTAGGGTTTTCATCCAAAAAATTACATAATTTTCCATAAAGTGCCAAATGGGCATTAAACACCTTTCACAATCAGCACTTCAAAAATAGTATAACATCGTTATAAGACCAAAACCAGTTTGAAACCATTTAAGGAGACCCAAAATACTACTTTACATACTGCCAATATTTTTATAAAACCAAACCAAAACATTTTATATTTCCAAATAAACCGTAAGAGGCAACCCGGAAATTTCTCATGAGAACCAAAACACTTGTTCACCCTTCAGTAGAAATCATTTATTATTAAACCAGAAATACACTTGATATTCCGTGAATTATTTTTAAAATACAAACAGGCATTCTTTCGATATTGTGTATCTATTCATCATGAAAATATTTCAAGTGTCATGTATAAAATATACAACAATTTTTTACATTGAGTAATTATTCAAAATATAAATTTCTAATACTATTTCACATTTGTTAAAATTTATAAAAAAAATTAATTGAAACATTAGTGTGTGAAAACATAACAAAACGACAGAATTTGCACAACATAAGAATTGAATTATAAATTTTCATAACAAATTAACTAATCATAAGTTGCACAATAATATTTAGCACATATATATATAGAGGGATCAAGAAGTAAAAAATAATGTAACATAAATTTCAAAAGATGTGAAATGGGAACCTACCTCGAGACTAAGTCATGATGATGGTGAATGCTCATAAATGAAGCGCAGTGATGGAGCTCAATCAGAAACACCCTATGTGGGTCCTAAAAATTCAAACCGACCAAAAAAATATATAATTAATAAAACCCCTAATCAAACAAGGTAATATAAACATACATATATATATATATATATTAAATACCAAATATCAAAAAATCATAAAATAAATGGGTATACCAAAGGGAAGAAAATGCGACGGCAGAGGCGGGTTGGTCGGGGCAATGTCTGCAGGTGCAAGCATTGAAACGGGCATTGCCGGCAAGGCTGGTTTCTACCCTCATGAGAAGAGGGTGCGCCAGACCACATGCTGTTAGGGGCGCTCTTCGGCAAGGGAAGAGGCTGGAAAGTTGTGGAAAAGTTATCAGGCCAGTGGACGGGGTCTGTGGGTCAGTCGTAGAGCATCACACCAAAATATTGGAGGGTGTACGCCGACTAAGGGGACCGCCAAAAAAAGAACAGAGGGGGGGAGGATGAAGGCTAATTGGATGGACAAAAAACATTGTCGAGAGGGCCTATTATGGGGAGGTGGGGGTGCTCGACGCTGGGCTGCTGCATTGGGGAGCGGTTGGGAGAAGCAAGAAGGTAGAGGAGGGTTGCGTGCTAAGACATAGGGAGGAGGGAACTGGTCTAGGTCATTGTGCATCACATGGAGGGACAGGGATGGGGAGGCGCACCGCATGCAAGGGAAGCGGGAAGTCATCGGCGGTGGGATTCCATGCTGAGGAGGCAGATACAAGGTGGGGTGGGTGCAGGAGGTGGGTGTTGTATATGATGGTTGTGGCTGGTTCAAGACCGGAGGAGCAGGGTTCGATGTTGGATGGGTGCAGTGGCGGACAGAGGAGGGATCTGGGTGCGGGGTCTCTATGGTAAGAGAAGAGGGTGCATAGTGCTGGGTTGTTGTTCGAGGGAAGAGGAGGCGATTGAGAGGGAGGTGCAGGGAGTGGGTCGCACAGAAGAGAAGAGGCGGGGGCGGGGGACACTCGCTTTGAAGACACCAAAAACAAAAGAAAAGAAAGAAGTAATAAGGAGGAGGTAGTATTGGCGTGGAAGGAGGAGGAACAAAGAAGAAAAAATGAGAATAGATATGAAAGGAGAAATAATAAAATAAATAAAAAAGAATAAAATAAAATAAAAAATTTAATAAAAATCATAATAATAATAATAATAATAATAAACAATAATAATAAAATAAAATAATAATAATTAGATTCATTTCATTTTAATAATAATAAAAATAATGAAAACACCACATTGTTCCATGGGTGAAGTTGTGTGGTGTTGCGCTCCACCCGTGCATCCAATGGCGTCGAACCCAAAATGACCGCATTTTTTTTGAAAAGTTGGAAACATCGTCCGAGAATAACCCTGGACCCCGGAAAAAATATTTAAAGTTAGAAAAAGAATAAAAATAAAATGATAACATGGGTCGGGGTGTGAAAATTCTCCCCACCATAATGATTTTCATCTGTGAAAATCCACGATACCATCCATCTAGTTGATCAAAACATAAGGGATTCACATAACACGATCTATCCTTTTAACACATGGTCATTCTATCGACCACCAACAGGACTTAATCCTATCGCCCAAAACAAGTTACCAGTATAGGGGAGGACTGAATGGACTCCCCACCATAAAAATTCAACTAGTATTTGGATCGGGCCTTACTCAAGCTAGAAAGAACAAAGCAAGATGACTTAAACCACTCAGTTTCCTCCGAAAGGAATAGGATCTGAACCAAAAACACCATACCAACCTGAAGAGGTAAAGTTACATACATTACTTGAGGGATAAGTCCATCGCGTTCTTGTGTCAAGAAGGGAATTACAAAGACCAAGAAACCCTCACATTCATTCTAAAACTACTTCACTGCAATGATAGAGGCACAACCTCAGCCATGCTTCATAAAATTCTCTGGGGGTTCCGGACTATGCATCGGCTTCACTCTGAGGCCTTTTCTATAGTGTTCTGATCGACGAAGCGACTTCTTCCTCATGGTCAGGTTATAATAATCATAATAAGAAACAGACAATATAAAGGAAAAAAATTTAAAATAAATACACACTGCCATTGAAAACCAATGTTCATAAAAACACACAACATTCCCATACATTTAAAACCCAAAACCACACTCGTACAACAGCCATGATAAAATATACCTTACAATAGAAGGAAACATACATAATAAACTTTAAACAAAACCCAACAACACATCACTTCTAAGAACTCCACCTGTGATGCTTTCTAGTGATGCCTCGACAGAACCGTTGTAAGTAACCCAAACATCCTTAAGCATAACAAGTCTTAGGAGTACTTGGGTACGGCGAATTCTTGTAACCCTGCTTTCCACACTAATAACACATGAAGATCTCTCACTCCAAAGAGGTTAACAAAAGATCCTGAGGCCTTTTGATTCCATGACCTCCTCCAACAATGTTTGACTGCCTACTTATCTTCTTGTTGGAAGTCTCCCCACTAGTCCTAAGAATTGAAGGAGGGAGGACGACTTAGAGAACTTCCACCATCATAGCATCGACATGAATAGCTTGTCTCGCAACATCATAAAATGAAGTTAGGATGGATTCCGACACCTTCGACAGTAGATCAGGACGGAGACCCATCTCGAAGAATTGAGTATTTATGGAGTCATCTGTGGCATTCCCAGAATCATAAGGGGCTATCTCCACAAAGAGCTGTAAATATTCCAACATGGATCTGTCACCCTGCTGCAAATAACACATCTCTGTCCTCTTGCTCACCATTTCTTCTTTATAGAAATACTGAAAAATGAATAAATCCTTGAACAACTCCCACATAAGCTCTTTGACAGGGCTTGTTTCGAGACTCAGACTTCCCACATATCCATTGTGAACCTTAAATCATGAAGGTCTCAAACTTGACCTTCAACGACTTAGTAAACTCGATGAGGTGAAATTCCCTTTCAATCTTCTGCATACACTTTTCTACTATGGAAGGGTCTACATGCCCATAAAAGAGAGGTGTATCTAGTTTGTGATACTCAAGTATAAAATCTTTAGGTTGATCAACCGCACTACGATCACCCATCGAAGCTTCAAAGGGATAACCGCTGGAAAAGGAAAAGTCAAAAAAAAAACAATCAATGCCAACGCAATATATAAAATCCACAAAATAATAAACCGCATAGATGAAAATCAATAAACACAAGGAAACAAGATTTCATAACATCAAAACATTCCTTTTGAAAATATTTTTAATTTAAATCAAGCATGGTGGGTTAAACCCCCTCCATTGGTATTCTTTAGAGTCTCACTAAAATGCATGTTTTTGTGCCACCTTGGGTATTCATCCACCATACCAGATGTCTATCCACATTTCCACATTTCACAATGCATGTGAGCACCCCTATGAACACCAAGGCCAAAACAAAAAAACTTCAATTTTTGAAAAAAAATCATTTATTTCTTCTCAAAACCAACATTTCCTGACTCAAAACTTTTAGAAGTCAGAAGAGGCCCAAAAAAACTCAAATAGGGAACTAGCGTTGGTAGGTGACTTGACCATATGGTTGGCGGCCATACGCCAAACACATCACTGACATAGAGAGTCTATTTGGACCACGCTCCTAGCTCCACATGGATTACTAGGTCATGCGGCATAGGAGGACTACTGGCTCGACTCCCTTTTTTGTATCCCAATAACAAAATTCTCTATAAATACCCAAGGAAAATAATTAAACCATACTTCCCATAGAATCCTAAAGGTTATAATGAGAAAGAGTTCACAACGCTCTTCCAGCATTTACCCCTCGAGTCCCGAAAATCCTACTCCATCTACTTTGAAATCCCAAATAAAAAATAGAATTTTGAAAAGTGAGGACCTCTACGAGGAAACCTCCTCTGATAACATTTTTCCACGAACCAACAAGGGTCATCCTTGAATCAGTCACCAGAGCTGGACTGCGATATGTCCCGAGAGGCATTCCTGACCCTACCGGGCTGGCGACAAGTACTAGGGCATCAATAGAGGCTATGAGAATGATTTCTCCCAATATAAATAAACCAATATAAAAATTATAGTGTATCAAAGAAAAAAATAGATCGATTACACTGACAAAACAAGAAAAAAAAGTAAATAAAGATCCCCAAAATCGACATCTGGACTAACTCCGTGTGACCTCGTGGGTCACTCTCAAACTCAACCATCATCTGTCACCCAAGGTGAGTGCACTCAAGATGTATCCTGAAAAAACACTAAAAAAATAGAACTATATGCATGAGTATTAAAACTCAGTAGGCTAGCTAGATATCTATTCCAAATGCACTACCTTAAAAATAAAGTAAACACCATTTCAAGTTTGACTACAATTTATAAAAGTATGTTTTTCTAAATATTTTACGCAAAAAAATTATAAACTATTTCCCTTAACCATTTTCAAATCTAGTTTCATTTCATTTCTGTTAATGATATTTTAGAAAGGGAAAGTGATGTTTATATTTTAATATTTTTACAAAAAGGATTAATCAAATTCATTTGAACACCATTTCTAGAAACCAAGTAAAAACCAATTTATCACATTCCAAGGAAAACAATATACATGAATGCAAAAAAGGAAGAACACAACAAGGTCAATGTAGAAATACATACAAGTACCAAATCTTCACTATAAGTAACTAAATATCAAAGAAATTGGTGAACCTAGGAGATCAAGAATAATTTAGAAGACAGCAATACATTAGCTATCATCACTGTTGACATGTCACACATGATGAAATCAAAATTCTCAATATGATCGACCATCCTTTCTCAGGCAGGCTAAGGGAAAATACCATAGTAATAAACCCAATATATCCATCTATTATGGGCCACTAGTTAGTAACATAACTTACCAGTGCGGCACTCATTCTAATAATATTCTCTCAATATTCCAGATTCACATGTCTCAAGTATTTAGAAAGGGGTGAGCCAACCGATATTAGTTGAGCATCCAATCACATACATATATACATATATAAAAATAATGCACTACATGCATCACCCTGAGCCACTCAATTGGACAACCTCTTTCCATTAAATCATTCAAGCACCTAAGAGCCTCTAAGCGTGGGCTCCCAAACAATCAGTCGCAACCATGGCAGGAGAATTATCCTAGGAGGTTTTTCATCAAAAAAATTACATCATTTTCCATAAAGTAACAAACGAGCATTAAATGCCTTTCAAAATCACCACATTAAATAATGTAAATCTTCTTTATAAGACCAAAACCAGTTTGAAACCATTTATGGAGCCCCAAAATACTACTTTATAGGCTGCCAATATTTTTATAAAACGAAACCAAATCATTCTTTTTTTCAAATAAATAGTAAGAGCCAACCGGGAAATTTCTCAAGAGAACCAAAACAGTTGTTCACACTTCATAAGAAATCATTTTTCATTGAACTAGAACTAAATGTTATATTCTGTGAATTATGTTTAAAAGCTAAAGGGGCATTCTTTCACTATTGTGTGTCCATTCATCAAGAAAATATTTCAAGTTTCATGTATAAAATGGACAACACTTTTTACATCGACTAATTATTTAAAAATTAATTATCTAATACTATTTCACATTAATTAAAAATAATTAAATATTTGATTGAAAAATTAGCATGTGAAAACATAACAAAACGACACCATTTTCCGACCATAAGAATTGATTTATAAATTTCCCTAAAAATGAATTAATCGTATGTTGCACAATAATATTTAGCTCATATATATATATATATAGCACCAGTAGTAGAAAATAATGTAACATAAATTTTAAAATTAGTACAATGGGAACTTACTTCATGACAGAGGCGAGACGATGGCGCAATCTTGGAAACAAAGCGCAGCGATGGCGCTCACTCGGAAATGCCCCGTGCAACCCCTAAAAAGTCAAACCGACCCCAAACAAAATTTAATTAACAAAACACCTACTTAGCAATGGTAATATAAATATATATATGTTTCATATAAAAATATCAATGGAGCATAAAATAAAAGGGTATAAAAAAGGAACAAAAATGCGCCAGTAGAGGTGGGATGGTCAGGGCAACGCTGGCAGGTGCGGGCGTCGAAACGGGGCCACGCCTGCAAGACAGGTCACTGCGTTCATGAGAAGAGGGTGTGCTGTTTGGGTACATGCCATCAGGGGCACTCTCCAGTAAGGGAAAAGGTTGGTCGGTCGTGGAAAAGGTGTCGGGCCAGCCGAGGGGGTTCGCGGGTCGGTCGGAGAGCGTCACAACAGAACAATATATGGAGTTTTCTAGCTAAGGGGATTGTGAAAAAAGAACAGTGAGGGGGGAGGCTAAAGGACGATTAGTTAGAGGAAGAAATAGCGCAGGGAGGGCCTACGATGGGGAGGCGGGGGAACTCGATTCCTGTTTACCGTACTGGGGAGCGTCTGGGAGCAATGAGCAGGCAGAGGAGGCATGCGTACTAAGACATAGGGAGGAGGCAGTTATCTGGTTCACCATAGAGTGCAAGGAGGGACCGATACGGGGAGGCGTACCACATGCATGGGAAGAGGGAGGGCGTTGGCAGGGGGATTCTGCACTGAGGAGGTAGATCCAGTGTGGGGTTGGTGCAGGAGGCGGGATTTGTAGTGGTTGACTATGACTGGGTCAAGACTGGAGGAGTAGGGGACGGTACTGGCTGGGTGTAGTGGCAGACAGAGAAGGGCTCCGGGTGCTGGGTCGCTGCGGAAAGGAGGGGAGGTCGCCCAAGGCAGTGCTGCTGTGGGAGGGAGTAGGAGGTGAAAGGGAGGGAGGTGGAGGGATCATGTTGCACAAGAGAGAAGAGGAAGGGGTGGGGGACACCCATGTAGAAGACACCAAAAACAAAATAAAGGAATGAAGAAATAATGGGGAGGGAGGAACCGCATGGAAGGAGGAGGAAAAGATAAGAAAAAAAGAGAAGAGATAAGAATGGAAAAAAATAAAAGAAATACAAAAGGGATAAAATTAAATTAAATTTTTAATAAAAATCGTAATAATAATAATAATAACCATTAATAAAAAAATAATAATAAAAATAATTGAATTAATTAAATTTTAATAATAATAAAAATAAAAAAAAATTCCACGCAGTTGCATTGGTGAAGCCGCACGATGTTGCCCTCTGCCCGTACATCCAGCGACGTTGAACCCAAAACACACATGTTTTATCAGAAACTTGAAAACTTCGTCCGGGACTCACCCCAGACCCCAACAAAAAAGTTTTAAACATAGAAAAAAAATAAAAAAATGATAACATGGGTCGGGGTGTGAGCGGAGGAAATAAAAAGTAAGGACATAATATATTACATTAGAAATATAAATTCATATATATAAATGATTCTTTAGTTTTTATTCCTTATTGGAAGAATTATTTTATAAGAAGGAAGAATAAGAAATGAAAATAAGAGTGGTGGTTTGAGAAAATTATCTCTTGAATATCATCCCCCTGAATGAACCATTAAAGATCCTCAAATAGGTCTTTTGGTTAGACTATCATCATGTGAACACGATTTAATTTGGAAGGAGAGGTTTTTTAGATATTTTATAGGACTCAAGTATTTATAGAAAAAATTTGGTACTAAGGGGTGGTATTTATCCTTGAGGAGGGGTTGCTTTAAGTGATTAAATGTTAATTATTTTATGTTTAAATCCAACCACATATGGGTGTAGTTAATTCCAGAAACATTTTATAATAATTAATTTTCTAAAATATGGTTAGGTTTTAGTAAATCTATAACAAACCATTTAATGTATTAGTTTTTCTGAATTTTAAGAATTTAACATTTAATTGTAAGTTGTTACATTATTTTACATATACTATAGTAAAACATATTTTTACCACGGTATCTTTTTAAGGCCTTAAAATTAAAATGAATATTTAATAAATACAAATCATATGATTATGAATACAAAATCCATTTTACAAAATTAAACTTCTATAATTTGTAAAATTTGTTTTAAAATTAATCATGTAATCGAGATGACAAAGTGAATTTATAAAGAGAAAACGTTGAAAATTTTGAAATGTTTTTTTATCAAAACTCAATATGAAAATGATTTTAATGAACCTAAAATTATAAATAGATGTATAATTTGACTATTGTTACATTAAATAATATGTAAAATATGATTTTACATTATACATTATTAATACGAATGTTTATTTTTCCATTAAAATTTAATGTTTTTCATCATTCATCAAAATATGAAACTTCATAGTAAATATAAAAAATTAACACTATGATATTTTTGAATCCCAAATTTAAAAAATAATGTTTATTTTTATAAATAAATTTTTTTAGTAGTGTATAATATTTAGTTTTAAAATTGATGCACCATTAAAAAGAAGAATAATTTCATTTTCGAAAAATATAGCTTATATGCTTAAAATTTGACATATTCTAATATTTATACTGTAAAAAATAGTGTTAAATTTAGGAAAATTTGATTGAATATATCATATATAATTTTTTTAGCATATTTCCCTAAAATAGATTATTTTAATTTATTATGATAATATTATGTTGTGGGTATAAAAATTATTTTATAATAAAAAACATCATTTATATAAAATTAGTTATTTTCCATTGCTAGTTAATTGGTAACCAATTAATTCAATTTTTATAAAATTTTAATATATATTTATATAATTGATTAAATCTCATTCATTCCTGTCATTATAATTCATAGATGGTAATGGTTTTTTCAAATTAATAATATTTTTGAGTCTGATTATTCTTGGTGTATTTTGAAAAGTAATCTACCGAGTAGATTAAATTTATTAAAAAAGACATATCATAAAAACATGGGGTATTACATTATACCACCTTAGAAATGAATTACGCACTTAAAATTCATTACTCACATATAAAAAGATGACGATACCTCTACCTCATCACATCCTTATGTTCCAACAGAACATTCTCAAATTGGTGGTTTCACCACAAAACATTAAACATGTGTGTTGACTTGTTTCAAAGTAAAATATCTCAATGATACATAATCTATACTAGTTCTCTTCTTTATAAATTCCTTACTCTAGAGCTATGAACTGTGAGTTGAGTACATGTGACATATTAAATATTTACTTCCTCAAGATAGTTAAATGGAAAATGTCATGAACAGAGTAGTGATTTGATGGAAGCTCTAATAGAGAATATACCACTACTAGAATTTTGGCTATTTGTGATGGGATATTTGTGACGGGATCCCATTGTAAAAAAACTTTTTCGACGGTGTCCCATCACAAATTTCCCATTGCAGAAAATGGCATGGAAAATAGTTTTTTTTTTGAAAGGCCCATCGCAAAAAATACTACTTGCGATGGGAAGTGGTCTCATCGCAAATAGATCTCCGATTAAATACATTATATATACAAGAACGTGTTGTGATGGGCCCGTTGAAAAACAAATTTCCGATGATAAAGTAACCTGTCATAAATATGTTTTAAAAAATATATATATAATCTATTTGTGACGGGATAACATCGCAAATACTTAATAAAATAAAAAAGTAATTATAATTATTAAAAAAATAATAATATTATTATTAAAATAATCTAAAAATAAAAATTATTAAAATTATCAATATTTGCAATCCTTTAATAAAAAAAATAAAATTAATAAAATTATTATTACTGAAAAAATATTATTAATATTATTAAAATAATAAAAAAATTCTCAATATTTTCAAAAAAATATAAAAAAACAAAATATATTGTTGTTATTATTATTATTTGTTAAATAAACAAACATTAAAAAATGTAATACTAATTGTAACGTCCCGACCCCGGGTTCCACGCAATGGGTGCCCCGAGCCCGGTTTGCCTCATGACCTCAAGCACATTTCCCCAAACGCCAGAGGCTGCCGACTAGCAGTGGGGGCCCAGGTCTGATAGTGGTGAAACTATGCCCTCATTTGTCAAAGTATAACGCAGCGGAATACCAAAATAAACATACAACAACAGCGGAAGCAGGAAACATACACAATTGAAATAACTACAGCATTGGATATTACCAATATTATATAAGTGATGATGCTACATGATTCAAGTTCTAAGAAAAAAGCCAGAACATGTTATACATCACTGTGATACAACCAAAATAAATGTACAGCAAAACAAGTAAATAGCTGGTAGCGGCATCACGAGCCTAGGCTTGGTCCCAGACCCTCCTACTCCTCAGCAACAGTCAAGTACCTGTATAGGGACTCTTGGCCCTATCTACACCTACAGCAACGTAATCTGTTTGGGTCGAAAAGCGTGACCCAAAAAGGGTGTGAGAAATATATCTCAGTAGGCACCCACCAAAGTCCCATGCTCAACTGTGTGTAAAACATGAAACAAGTGTGCAGTAGTAAAATACAATAACTAAGCAGTACTCAAAAGTAACTAAATTAACAGTTAAATTTTCATTCCATTATTCACTTAAATTATTTAACTTATAATCGTTCTGTGCTCAATAGCACCACGCCCTCAGGCCAACCAGTATCTCACCCTCAGGATAATATAGTCACGGCCTCAGGCTAATATAGTCAGGCCCTCGGGCTAATATAGTCACGCCCTCAGGCTAATATATTTACGCCCTCAGGTTAATATAGTCACGCCCTCAGGCTAATATATGTAACTGGTCCGTGCCCAACATATCAGAAATGCAGTAAACAAGAAATTCCTCTCAAGGCAATTCATACAATTACTACATTGAAGGCATACCCTCGGATATCCTGACCAAACGGCTAAACAGAGAAACACACCCCCGGGGTGGTTCCAGATCCAAGCAACGATCCCAATCAGCATTTTATTATCAAGATTTAATCACCTATGCAATTCTAGGCATTAAATTTGCTACGTCCTCAGCCAAACGACACCCCAACATGGGTTCGTGGCACAAAAACGCACAAAACGCACGACAGTTGAAAAAAATAACACAAAGCCACCTACCATAAACGTCAACGAATGTTATACCCGAATGCCAACTCCAAAAACGCCCAAGAACAGTGTAGATATGATGAAGAACAAAATCCATTCAAATGTAAATAACTTACGCTGGGAGAAGAATTGGCAAGAACGGTACCAGGAGGAGGAAGGGCTTACCCTTGCGGTTCCAATGAGATCGTCCGAAGCCGAATCGGATTCCAGACGAACGCCCGGCGCATCCTCAATGGTTCGGCCTCCTTTTTTGGCTCCAAAATGTCTCAAATGCCTCCTCTTCTAAATGAGGAGGCTACTGCCTGTTTTAAGCCCGAAAAACAAAGTACAAGGCATTTACTTCAAAGTACACGACGTGTACTCCTTTCATTTAACTGTTCAATTGGCAGTACCGCCGCACTGTTCATCTGCCAAAAAGAGTACACGACATGCACTCCCAAGTACATGGCGTGTACTGCCACCCAGCTGGCGGTGACTTCACCGCCTTACTTTTTAACCTGCCGACTGACTACACGGCATGTAGTCGGTTCTTACACCCTTCGTCGCCGGCATGGCTAGACGCCCTATGTACTTATCCCAAAACGGCCAAAAGTACATGGCGTGTGGACAAGGTACACGGCGTGTAGTTTCAAAATTTGGGATTTATCCCATTTTTTCATATTCTCTCAAAAATCACTTAAGGAAAAGGAAAAGAAGAAGCTCGTACCTCAAAAATAAGAACCAGGTTTTTACAAACTTCCCCCCTTATAACAATTCGTCCACGAATTTCCCTTATAAGGGTGGTGAAGATAAAGCTCATAACAGCTCTGGCCACTGAGCACGTACGTCGGTCTCCCGCTCCCAGGTCTCATCCTGCACTCGGCCATACTGCCATAGCACCCGTACGAGAGGAACTGACCGGCCTTGGAGAACCTTCGTGCTCCTGTCAACGATACGGATCGGATTCTCCTCAAAGGACACATTATGCTGAAGCTCAACCTCCTCAGGCTGAAAGGTGTGAGACAGGTCTGAATGGTAGTGATGCAACTGAGACACGTGGAAGACGTCGTACATGGCTCGGTACTGCTGCGGTAACTGCAACCGATAGGCAACCAGCCCGACTCTTTCCAGAATCTCAAAAGGTCCCACATTTCTCGGTGAAAGATTACCATGTCTCCTGATCCATTTGTGTCCCAGCCTCGGCAAAACATGCAAGAAAACCTGATCCCCGACCACGAACTCCAAAGGTCATTTGCGGCGATCAGCATATGACTTCTGATGAGACTGCGCGGTAGCCATCCGCTTCTGAATTAACTGGACTTGATCAGATGTCTCCTGCACGAGCTGTGGTCCCAGTAAAGCTGCCTCACCTACCTCTAACCAGCACAAAGATGATCGACATGGCCTACCATATAAAGCCTCATGTGGTTCCATCTCAATAGTTGCCTAAAAACTATTGTTATAGGCAAACTTGACCAAGGGTATATTATTCTCCCAAGAGCCCCCAAAGGCTTGGATGCATGCACGCAGCATGTCCTCTAACACCTATATCGTCGACTTTGACTGGTCATCTGTCTGAGGGTGGTATGATGTGCTCAGAAGCACATGTGTACCCATCACCCTTTGAAAACTCTGCCATAAACGAGACGTAAAGCGGGCGTCCCTATCTGAAATGATATAATGAGGGACCCCATGTAGACGTATGATCTCTTGGATATACATCCTTCCGAGCTCGTCCATACTGATGGTCTCCTTGATCGGCAAGAATTGAGCTACCTTCGTAAGTCTGTCCACAGCAACCCATACTGCGTCATTTCCTCAAGGTGACCTTTCCAAACCCGTCACGAAAACCATCGCGACATCATCCCATTTCCACTCCGGAATGGGAAACTGTTGTAATAGCCCAGATGATCTCTGATGCTATGCCTTCACCTGCTGACAGGTGGAACACCTCGTAACAAAACAAGCTATCTCTCTCTTCATACCCGGCCACCAGTACTAACGTCTCAAGTCTCTGTACATCTTGGTAACCCTGGGATGAACTGCCCAAGCTGAAACATGAAACTCCCCCATCAGCTCCTCACGTATATCCCCTGGAACCCACACAAGTCCATGGAAACACAAAACCTCGTTATCGCCTATCATCCAACCGAAAGGAGGGTACTCACATGCCACCGACTCACGTAGAACTAGGCCTTCTGAAACTGATAGCTGCCTCATCCTCACTCTGTCCAGGAGGGTAGAAGTCACAGCTAACGAGGAAAGATAAGTCTGTCCCTGACTACCATGCACCTCCAGATGAATCTTAGAGAACAAGCCCATAAGCTGCCATTCATCACAGGCCTCCTTCACTGCATGTATCTGAGTCTTCCTGCTCAGTGCATCGGCTACTGCGTTACCTTTACCAGGTGTATAGGCAAGCTCAAAATCGAAGGAATGTAGGTAATCGACCCACCTTCTCTGCCTCAGATTTAGGTCACGCTGAGTAAAGATATACTTGAGGCTTTTGTAGTCAGTGAAAACCACAAAATGCTCTCCCAACAGGTAATGTCTCCAACAGCACAACGCATGCACAACTGCAACCAACTCAAGATCTCGCATCGGGTAATTCCTCTCATGTGGCTTCAACTGCCGAGACCCGTACACCACAACTTGGTCGCCCTGCATCAAAACGGCTCCCAGCCCAATCCCTGATGCATCACAGTAAACTGTATAGATCTTCCCCTGCTCTAGGAGTATAAGGATCGGTGCTGATGTCAGCCTTCCCTTCAGGTCCTGAAAAGCTATCTCACAAGCTCCTGACCAAACGAACTTCACACCCTTCTTAGTCAGACCTGCCAACGATGCTGATAAGTGGGAGAGGTCCTGCATGAAGCGTCTATAGTAACCAGCCAGCCCTAAGAAACTCCGTATCTCAAACACATTCTTGGGATGATCCCAGGAAACTACTGCTCTCACCTTCTCTGGGTACACTGCAACTCCGGCCTCTGAGATGATATGACCTAGGAAGTGAATCTGGTCCATCCAGAAGTGGCACTTCGAGAGCTTAGCATATAGGCGATGCTCTCTCAGTGTACTCAATATGATCTCAAGGTGGGTGGCATGGTCATGTTGAGTGTGAAAGTACACCAAGATGTCGTCCACGAATACTACCACAAATGAATCAAGATACGGATGGAACACATGATTCATCAGATCCATGAAAACTGCTGGTGTGTTCGTGAGTCCGAATGGAAAAACCGTATACTCATATAGACCATACCTGCTCCTCAAAGTTGTGATAGGTATATCCGATGGTCTAACGCACAGCTGATGATATCCGGATCTCAAGTCAATCTTCGAGAACACTCATGCTCCACGAAGCTGATCAAACTGATCATCTATCCTCGGCAAGGGATATCAGTTCTTAACCGTCAACTGGTTCAGCTTCTGATAATCCACACAAAGCCTAAGGGTACCATCCACCTTCGTCGCAAAGAGGACCGGAGAACCCCAAGGAGAAGTACTGGGTCAGATAAAACCCTTCACCTATATCTCCTCTAACTGCCTCTTGAGCTCCTGCAACTCATGTGTTGCCATCCTATAAGGAGGAATGGACACCTGTGCTACTCCTGGAACAAGCTCGATAGAGAAATCCACCTCATGCACCGGAGGTAGACCTGAAAAGTCATCCAGGAAGACATCCCTGAAACGATCGAAAACTGGAGGGAAATCCATCAGACAAGTCCTTTGGTCATATAGATATAAGCTCGCAATCTGGGATGTGACTCCACCTCACCCATGATGCTCTGGTCCAGCTCGACTCACCTAAACATTCCACTCACCCTTGTATAGAAACTCCCCGCCCTCTGCTGACATGAAACACACCATGCGACGATAGCAGTCTACAAAGGCTCGAAAGGGAACCAACCAGTCCATCCCGAGAATGACGTCATAGCTCATCATCTCCAGGACATAGAGGTCCCAAAGGAAGTGAAACCCACCAACCTCAATGGGGCACTCCTTGCACAGACGCACACCAACCGTCCTAGTCCCCAACGGAGTGTCTAGCGTCAAGATATCAGAAGAAGTAGAAACACCGAGCCCAGGGCTCTCCACAGTGGGTACAGATATAAAACTATGTGTAGCACCCGTATCAAATAGTACTAAATACAAGACAGATGCTACTAGAATAGTACCTCTGACAGTTGAAGGCTAGGATCCTGGGTCTGTTGCACAGCATATGCATATCCAATGTCGTAGCCCTATGACATAGCCTGGCTACCCTGAGTTGTCCCACCTTGTTGCCTCTGATATCCAGGTGTCTGGCTACAACGGCCACGACCACCATATCTGCTTGCACGCCTAGAAATATTCCAGTTTCCTGACTGGTAAGAAGCCATTGGTCCTGCTCCCGCACGTGGAGTCTACACAGAACCCCTCTCACTAGCCACTGGTGGAACCGCCCTGCAAAAGTGCTGCAGATGACCCATCTTGCTGCAATCTCGGCACTCCACTGGGTCTCGTGGACACTGCGGTCTGTTGTGCCCCTCTCTACCACACTGGTAGCACCTGATCGGACCACATGTAGTAGCTGCCTGGCTGGTACTGCCGCACTGAGAGAAGTCCATCTGTCTCTTCCTCTTGCTAGCATAAATAGTACCAATAACTGGTGCTGAACCGCTCTAGCCCACACCACTAGCTTCCTGCAGGTTCCTCTCTGTAATCAACCCCTGGTTCAAAATCGCGTGTATAGTAGGTAACCTGAAAAAATTCACCAGAACTCGGATGTTATACTGAAGACCATCCTCAAAACGTCTGGCTCTCAGTGTCTCATCACCCACCAGCACGGGTGCAAAGCGCTGAAGCTCTGTAAAATGAGCAGAGTAGTCCATCACTGACATAGCGCCCTGCTGCAGATTCATGAACTCTCGAGCTCTATCTGCTCTCACTATCTCGGAAAAGAGGAATTCATAGAATACTGTCTGAAAATCCTCCCACGCCATGTCCCTATGATGCTCTGACTGGGTGGTAACATCCCACCACCTCTTGGTAGAATCACGCAGCATGTAAGTCGCGAGCTTGACCCTCCACCCTGGAGGCGTCTCAAGATGCTCGAAAATAGTCTGCATAGATCCTAGCCAATACTCTGCAGCATGTGGTCCACCATCCCCTGATAATGTAGGCGGATGCTGCTGCTTAAAGATACGTGTCAGCTCGGCCATAGATGTGGCAGCCTACGGTGCTCCCTGAATGGTCTGCATGAAATTCAATAAGCCTTCACTGAACTGCGCCTCCGTGGCCATGTCCGGTATAACAGCTGGTGCCGCATCTGGCTCTGCTGGTGGATCAACTGGTATCCCATGGCCCACCATCTCTAGAGTATAATCACTACTGCTCTCTTGGCGAACAACTCGCGGCCGTCTAGGCGGCATGACTCTACAGGGTCAAAAGCACATCTCAGATTCAAGATTATTAAGACTGAAAGCGAAGGATCCACAAGGGAACAAGAGGAATAAGGTATTCAAAATTTGCAAAACAATCCTACACGGCGTGTACAATGACTACACGGTGTGTACCTGACTTCCCTTCCCCTGACCGTGTCCTTTAACATGGCTAAGCCACACAGCTCCCGTTAAACAAAACTACACGGCGTGTATAATATCAACAAGGCGTGTATGATGTTATTTTCCAACTTCCTTTGTCGTCTGTGACACGACCGACTACTCAGATTTACCACACACGGTGTGTTACACGCGCACACGGCGTGTACACCATCCCGTTTCCTAGCCACCCGGCTAACTCCACACGGTCTGTCCTCGGACAAGACTACACGGCGTGTCCCCAAAGGTACACGGCGTGTTCTGGAAGAGGTGACACCGACCCGTGTTGTTAGTTACATGCCTGAGTCCCCAGGTCACTATACACGGCGTGTCTATAACTGACATGGCGTGTTCTGTCAAGGAATTTGCCAACCTGTGTTGTTAGTTTACTCGGTCGGACTCCGGGTCAACACTACACGTGGTGTAAAAAACTACACGGCATGTTTTACCCAAGCCCTTACCTACCCCGTGCCGCTGCCCACACGGTTTGTGACATGGGAAGAGACTACACGGCGTGTACTCCTAATACACGGTGTGTACTCAAAAAGTTCGTTTTTCTTCCCGAACAGAAGAACATACACTGCGTGTATAAAAATAATACATGGCATGTATACTGGGTTTCTGGACAGTATGCCTTAGAAACTTCTCTGGAAACCAGAAAATACCAAAAAACAACACCTAAGTGTCAAATTCCGACCCGTGGGGGCCCATACACCCCACGAATCAAAGTTTGACATCTTATTTGTGTTATAACCAACAACCAGTGAATGATCCACCAAATTCTGGTCAATGGGGACCCATACTCCCCAAAGACCAAAGTTTGGCGTCCATTCTATAAACAAGATCAAACAAAAATACCATATCACAAGGCAGGTATTTATCAAGCAGCTATCACAAAATCATGCTTTTCTAGCACATCTATCACAAAAACATGCGAATTTCTAATGCACCTACATGGCATGGAAACTATGCATGGCATGTGATATCTAACATGTGCCTATATGATGCATGAGATGGCATACCCTCATCTCATCAGGTTTCAACTAAATAAAACCCATAGATAAAATATAAACAGCACAATCCTAGTGCGTCACCCATCGGTGAAAATATATCAACCATAAAATTGAAAATCAAATAATGAAAAATACGAGGTAGACTAGCTTTTCCCTATACACGAGTTAGCTACGCCTGGGCACATCTTATTACCAACTAACATTCTATCCTATCCCTGACTACGGCTCCAAATAGTAAGTCAAAGAAAAAAAACCTCCCTCTGATACCACTTTGTAACGTCCTGACCCCGGGTGCCACGCAACGGGTGCCCCGAGCTCGGTTCGCCAAGTGACCTCAAGCGCATTTCACCAAACGCCAGAGGCTTCCGAATAGCAGCGAGGGCCTAGGTGTGATATTGGGGAAACTATGCCCTCATTTGTCAAAGTGTAGCACAGCGGAATACCAAAATAAACATACAACAACAGCAGAAGAAGTAAACATATACAACTGAAATAACTACAGTAGTGGATATAACCAATAGTATATAAGTGATGATGCTACATGATTCAAGTTCTAAGAAAACAGCCAGAACATGTTATACATCATTGTGATACAACCAAAGGCAAATTAAAGAAAAATAAGTAAACAGCTGGCAGCGGCATCGCGAGCCTAGGCTCGGTCCCATGCCCTCCTACTCCTCAGCAACATTCAAGTACCTGTATAGGGACTATTTCCCCTATCTACACCTGCAATAATGTAATCTGTTTGGGCCAAAAAGCATGACCCAAACAGGGTGTGAGAAATATATCTCAGTAGGCACCCACCAAAGGCCCGTGCTCAACTGTTTGTAAAACATGCAACCAGTGTGCAGTAGTAAAATTTAATAACTAAGCAGTACTCAAAAGTAACTAACTTAACAGTTAAATTTCCATTCCATTATTCACTTAAATTATTTAATTTAGTATCATTCTGTGCTCAACAGCACCATGCCCTCAGGCCAACCAGTATCTCGCCCTCAGGATAATATAGTCACGCCCTCAGGCTAATATAGTCACACCCTCAGGCTAATATACTCACGCCCTCGGGCTAATATAGTCCCGCCCTCAGGCTAATATAGTCACGCCCTCAGGCTAATATAGTCACACCCTCAGGCAAATATAGTCATGCCCTTAGGCTAATATAGGTAACAGGGCCATGCCCAACATATCAAAAATGCAGTAAACAAGCAATTCCTCTCAAGGCAATTCTAACAATTACTACATTGAAGGCATACCCTCGGGTATCCTGGCCAAACGGCTAAACAGAGAAACACACCCCCGTTGTGGTTCCGGATCCAAGAAACGATCCCAATCAGCATTTTATTATCAAGATTTAATCACCTATGCAATTATAGACATAAAATATTGCGACTGCCTCAGCCACATGACACCCCAACATGGGTTCATGGCACGAAAATGCACAAAACACACGAAAGTTGGAAAAATAACACAAAGCCACCTACCTTAAACGTCAATGAAAACTGTACCCGAATGCCGACTCCAAAAACTCCCAATAACGGTGTAGATCTAACGAGGAACAAAACCCATTCAAACGTAAATAACTTACTCTAGGAGAAGAATTGGCAAGAACTGTACCAGGATGAGGAAGGGCTTACCCGTGCGGTTCCAACAATATCATCCAAAGCCGAATCGGATTCTAGACGAACGCCCGATGGATCGTCAAAGTTTCAGCCTCCTCCTTTGGCTCCAAAATGGCTCAAACGCCTCCTCTACCAAATGAGGATGCTACTTCCTATTTTAAGCCCGAAAAAAAAGTACATGGCGTGTACTTCAAAGTACACGGTGTGTACTCCTTTCATTTAACTGTTCAACTAGCGGCACTGCCACACTGTTCATCTGCCGACAAGAGTACACAGCATGTACTCCCAAGTGCACGGCGTGTACTACCGCCCAGCTGGCGGCGACTTAACCGCCTTAATTTTTAACCTGCCGACTGACTACACGGCGTGTAAGGTACCACTACATGGCGTGTAGTCGGTTCCAACACCCTTCGTCGCCGGCATGGCTACACGCCCTGTGTACTTATCCCAACACGGCCAAAAGTACACGGAGTGTGGACAAGGTACACGGCGTGTAGTTTCAAAATTTAGGATTTTTCCATTTTTCCATATTCTCTCAAAAATCACTTAAGGAAAAGGAAAAGAAGAAGCTCGTACCTCAAAAATATAAACCGGGTTCTTACACTAATAATAAATAACAAAATATTAAAATATTAAAAAAATATTTAATATTTTCACCAATAGAAAAAAAACTATAAATAGCTCATTTTACAATAAATGTTCAATTAAAATTATTTTAGCAGAACAAAAAAATCACTAGGGGGATAGTCTTCTAGAGGAGATGGAGGAGCTAGAGGAGGTAGTGGAGGAAACTCTATCCCTAAACTATGAGTCAGATGGACCATGTACACCATCTGCTCGGGTTGTTACTGCTGCCATTGACGCATGTAATTCTCGTGCTGCTAACGCATCTCTTCTTGCTGCTTCTGTAAACTACCTATAATCTTAGTTTGACCTCGCAGCTACTCCAGATACTATGATCCAGAAGATGATGCCTCTCCATGATGTCATCTTGAGTTGGACATCAACATGGAAATAGTACCATAATTTGTCCCATCAGTTAAATGAGAGCTGATACAAATTACTCAACCCTTCTCAAAGGAATACTAGGTCACCTACAGCCACGTCGTCTCTTCAAAATGGTGGGCACAAGTCTGATCAGCCATCTCGACCTGACTCTCAACCTGCGTCTGAGTGGTCGTGTCCTCATATGACTCCTTTAGTTTCAATTTGAAATTAAAATATTGAAAATATTATATGAAGTTAATTTTTAAACTGAAAAAGAAATAATACTAACCGCAATCTAACATTGGAGATCACCTCTATTATCTCGAGTGGCTGGATTACCGTACATACTCTGATAAACGTCGTAATCCGTAATATTGGGATTCTCGACATCCTATATGAATATAAAATAAACTATTAATATTTAATGTTATATAAAATATTTAAGAATGATACTTACTAGATTCTCTCTATGTGTACTAAATTTATTGCTTCTAGCTCGATGTCTCACCTCTGGTCTCCCCAGATTCTGCCAGCCCAATAAAGATCTCCTCTGAAATCTACCACTCAACAAGTGTGAATATAATCCCTCCCAAATGTGAAATGAAATGTACTCTCGTCAATGGGCTATACATGACAAATAAAATAAGGTCACACCTAATTTCTTAATGGTTTCCTTCACAAATTGTGTTATAAATGATGGAAACTCTCATGCATAGACATCTCCCATGCCTCGTGAATAGATCTATGCATGCTATCATTAATGGGATACCATAAACCCAAAAAATATTTTATAATATCAAATTATTAATTAAATAAATTTATAAATAAATAATATTTATTACGTACTATCCAATGATTGAACATTCCAAGAAGAAAATCAATGGGAATCTATTCCCATGTGATCCATGGCTGAGAAAAATAATTGTGCAAGACTGTGCTCCCCTATCCAACAGCTACATGCACAAAACTTTGAAAAGTGAAATAATTATCAAATAATTACAATATAAATAAATTAATGAAATCTATCTAAAATACACAGGTTACCATACCTATATGTGTGTGGATCGAAACCAATATGTGGAAATTGCTCGAGGATAGGGTCCGGAATCATCAGTCGTGCAAATTTATGCCCCCTCCATGTACCCCCTGAACCGCTAGTAGGCTGAGGGTCAGATAATCCAAAATCATCCCTATCCAAAGGTAGCAGAACCTCCTATAACTCATGAAATTTATTAGGGTCCATCTAAAACACAAAATGATTATTTTTTGTAGATAGTTGATAATAAATATTGCATATAGATATATATTAGTTATGATTATAACCATAATTTCACTATGTCAAAATTCACCTTCACTATAATCTTCATATCTGACAATGTCAATGACTTCATATTCATCATCGACATCATCAATACCCATATGAGTTTCAGTTTCATCATCTCTATCCATTTAAAATTCATTTGTAACTTCATTAACATCATCGTCACCATCGACCCTTATTATGGGGTTTCATCAATGATCTTCATGTCATTTTGTGAAAAATATTGATTTTGAGTAGTCTCTTGAAAAATTTCAATTCCTTGTATATCATTAGAACCACAATAAATTTATGTACACTAATTTTCCTGATATTTCATTTTTATGATGCTCCACCAATCACTCAGGTTTCTTTATTTACTAGAGTACTTTGTATAATATATTTGATGTGCCTCTTGAGCCAATAAAAATTGTTTATTTACTGAAATAAAACTTTTATATTGAATATCAGTGATTCTAGGAATCAAATAAATACACAATCTACTCTAAGTATCTATCCACAGACATTTAATCATTGTTATGTAATTTTCCTTAGATAACACAGTTCAATAATTTCATCCAGCATGTCATAAAATTCAACATCATTTTCTCTATGATGCGATCCTCTCAAGAAATATCATCCGTTCATTGTTTTTTTATTCCCCATATGCACGTGTATGAAATCAAAAACCATTCACCACAGATTCATTATAAGATTTTACCATTTTGGATGGTGGGTTACGTAATATACACAGTCGCTTATCAATTTTATCCACATGTTGAGACACCTAAAATTCTGTAAAACAATTTTCTATATAATATATAATAAACTAAATTCATATGTTACACCATCAATAGTTTAGGTTTCCCATTTTTGAAACCATTGATACATTTATTTGTTCGCGTTCTTCAAGAGAAGCTGCTGCAATGTGTGGATACTATTTCTTGATATGATTATCATATAACCTACAAATAAAATATGTTTACTTACTGTAACCTAAAATATAGAATAAGTGACAGAAGCACTCAGAGTACAAATGATGTCATTTATTCACAGATGAGCAGAACATATGTATGAGCTCGGTGATGTTCGTCATTTGAAAGCCATCATTCATAAACTCCACCGAATTTAATCTATGCCTGATTAAAAAAATATAATTGAATTTCCATTTTATTATCATCATTACCCGCATTCCATCCCATGCAGTTTTGTTTTGAGGGATATTAACTTTCAAAATAATGATAGCAGAAAAAATAAATTTCCTCTTACAAATAAGCTTCAATAATTGAGCCATCAACTGATTCTTTGTTACGTACTTTTTCTTCAATTTTAGTATTAATATCTCGAATGGGTATATAAATCGAAACTGTATCAAACCTCCACATTTAGCTTCATGTGGAAAATTTAATATCAGATGTTCCATTTAGTCGTAGAATGCTTGCGAGGAGATTTTTTCATGTTTACATATAATGACAACAACATATTCTTCCAGTTTACATAATGCATCATAGTCTGTTGTCAGCGCACAAATGTCTTGAAAAAAATATGATATGTCTATTATCAAATCCCAAATCATATAATAAATCAATCCTCTGAATGCAATTTTTATATGTTTTTCTATTATAACATGACAAGCGTGACTTTTTAATCAGGTAATATGACCATTCATAACACTTCTACCCAAATTGGAAGCATAGCTATCAGGAAGTCTAAAATTTGTAATCTACAGAAAAAATAATTAGAGACACTCTTTGGATAGTGTATAAGATGCTTTTGGCTTCAATAACCACTGTGATATGACATTTTGGAATAGTTCAAGTTCCGGTTGTCTGCAAATTTGGGCAAGATATAATCGTTCCTTTACAATATCTTTGGTGTTTCATGGTGTATCAGAAACTATATGAAATAAATTATCAAAATAGTTCATCTTAATATGCATGACATCAAGAATGTGGTAGACCAACAAATCAGACCAATATGGAAGATCCCAAAAAAGGCTATCTTTTATCCAATTATGTTCTTTCTCAAAGCCATGAATTTTCTGTTGGTTTACTATTGGCCCAAATGTGACGGGAGGTAATGAAAATACAACTAATTTTAACTCTGTACCTGATATCATTTTTGGCAGTTCATCCCTTTCAATTATGGCTTTTCTAAAATGAGATTTATTCCTCTGAAAAGGATGATCGGTTGGAATAAATTTGTGATGTCAGTCAAAATAGAAAGGTTTATTTCCATTAACGTGTATAAAGGCTTTGATACCTTTCATACAGTAAGGAAATGATTTTAGACCATGTTTACTCCATCCAAATAACATGTTATATGTCGGGAAGTCACTAATCATCCACATCAATGCATCTATTATTATGAAATTTTGTTTTGGAACAACATCATATGTACTAACACCATTAATCCATAACGAATTTAACTAATCAATCAATGGTTTCAAATACACATCAATATTATTTTTGGGAGGTTCTGGGATTAATAAGGTCAAAACGATATAGAGATCCTTCATCAACATCCTTGGAGGTAAATTTTACAGCGTTATAAAGACAGGCCAATATGAATACTGACTACAATAAAACTCAAATGGATAGAAAAATCAATAGAAAGACCCAATCCCACGTTTCAGAATTCTAAAAAAAATACAGATGCAGTCTGTCAAAATGTTCCCCTGAATCACCATCAGATGGATGATTCAAGAGTTTATCAGTTGAAATCTTGGTTTTGTGCAAGGACATCATGGAAGCAGTTTTGTGAGACATAAATTAATTTTGTATCCTGGGTGTTAAGGGAAATATCTCATCTTTTTTAAATGATTTGATCTAGACTTCCCTAGTTGAGCTTATTTATACCTCGATTGTCTATAAGTAAAACTACTATACAACACCCCATTTTCACAAGAATTTAAGATGCAATCATTTTCACATGCATGAATCTTCCGATATCTAAGGCCCAGATTAGGAACCATGTTTTTTCTCTCATAGTAATTTGTAGGTAACACGTTTCCTTTAGGTATCAATGTTTTAACCAAAGAAAAAATCTAATCAACACAGTTGTTCGACATTTCAATATCTGATTTGTCAGCCATAAATTTTTCTACTACTTATAATTTTTTTATTAAACAACTAGGGTAGAATACATCCTCAACAGACCTCAAAAACCCATAATATTATGATGGTTCCAAATCAGAAGTTAAATCCATATCATCCGGAGTATCAGTTTGTTGAACATATATACTGGCAACATCATGTACTAATTTTTAAAAATGTGATGGATCCAGAATCAAATTATTAGTATCATTTATGGAACTATGTTCACTGTTTTGAGGCCAAAAAATATAATCTTATTAAAAAACAAACTAGAAGAGATGTCCTCGAACATTGCCAAATGTATCAAAAGTTCTCAGAGCACATTTTTTACAAGGACACTTTATTGTGCCTTCGGAAAAAAATTCTATTTTTGTTGATGCAAATGATAAGAAAGCTTAAACACCCTCAATATATATAGGATTTAAACCAGAACCGTTTAGATTTCTACACTGATATATTCAAGCAAAATCATCTAATAATGACTATTGTTGACTTTTCTGTTCCATATTTTTCTAAAAAATATAAAATCATTACGGTTTTTCAATATTTTGATATTAGAAAAACACTTTCCAATAAAAGATAAATAATTACAACTACTTCTTAATAATTACCATTAATTACGGGCGACACAATTTCTTATGGATTGATGGCTACTCTTTTGTCTGATGGCTCATTTACTTACAACATTCTCAAACTGAAATCAAAATGAAGAATCTACTCAGAGGTACTCATATTTATCCCCATGCATATGAGAATATATACCCTTACCTTCTAGCAGATTTTTCATTGTGATTTTATTGTGAGAATGACACAAGTAAATGCGCTATGTCATAAAAGTGCCCCATTTTCTGCAAGGAATCATATTCTTTCATGTATCACCACTTGATGAAATTATGAAAAACGTGGTCCTATGAATGCATATTCAAAATCATGCATACAAGATTGGATATGCATATGTATAATCATACATTTCATAATGTTTTGAGTCGGTGAGAGTTAAAAGGAGAAGAGTAATCGAGCAAAAGGAGTGTCGCCAATCCACTAGACATTATGCGAAGTTATTTCAATTTGTTAAAAATTATTTTATTACTAATTATTACTAATTATTAATAATTATTATTAATTATTACTATTCATTACTAATTATTCCCAATTATTCCAAATTATTCTTAATTATTATGATTTATTACTAATTATTACAAATTATTACCAATTATTAACAATAATTACCAATAATTAAAAACTAATTACCAAATATTACCAATTATTAAAAAATTACTACGAATTATTACATAATTATTACATATTATTACAAATTGTTATGAATTTTTACGAATTGTTACGAATTTTTAAAAAAATTTGCGAATAATTATTAATAATTTTGAATTATTCATAACTATTTCAAATTATTTATAATTATTCTTAATTATTCCATATTATTCCATATTAATGCATGTTATTTCTAATTATTCCCAATTTTTCCTAATTTTTCATATTTATACTTAATTATTCCTAATTACCCATAATTATTCCAAATTATTCTTAATTATTCCTAATTATTCCTAATTATTTCTAATTATTCCTAATTAGTCATTAAAAATCCTAATTAATCCTAATTAATCCTAATTAATCCTAATTAATCTTAAATAATCCAAATTATTCCTAATTATTCCTAATTATTCTAAATTATTCCTAATTATTCTAAATTATTCCTAATTAATCCGAATTGTTCCTAATTATTTTTAATTAATCCTAATTAATCCTAATTAATTTAATTAATCCTAATTAACCCGAATTAACCCTAATTAATAATAATTAATCGTAATTATTGATAATTAATCCTAATTATTGCTAATTATTTTTATTTATTGCAATTTATTTCTATTTACTTCTATTTATACCCATTTATTTCAATTTACTGCTATTGTTTGCTAATTATTCCCAATTATTGATAATTATTACTAATTATTGATAATTATTTCTAATTATTGCTAACTTTTTCTAATTATTGATAATTATTGCTAATTATTACTAATTATTACTAATTATTAAAAATTATTTGTAATTCCCCAACCCCAGTTACCCAAAGTCAGTGCATTATTGCATAACATTGGTATGATCCCAAGTGATGAAATCCCAAAAAACTGATCAGTTTAGTAGCCTTGGATGTACTAGATACATTAATATGTTTTACATTATATTATAAAATGAAACAAACAACAACATTGTCTCCGTTGACCACATTCATATCCCTTAGGCTATCCCCGCAGCTCAGTCATTATATACTTATTCACATCCTAAGTCAAATAAAACATAGAACGGGGTGAGCTCAGATGCTCAGTAAGGATAACAATATAGAAGAAACATTCATAAATGAGCATAAATATTTAATTCAATGTATAATACTAAAACTAAGTCCTTTTAAAAATAAATATCCGCATAATATGGAAAAGATAAATCAAATAATTCCATTTAATTATTCACATGGATAATCTACTAGTCGAATAATCACATGTAATATCAATATCCAATTTCATAATGATGGAATGCATAATTCCAGACTTCATAAGCACATAGTTAGGGATTCGGGCAAAGACTACAAATAACACTTTTTCATGGCCTTGTGCTGAGACACTAGTTTGTCTCATGAGACCTACCACTGCATCTTGGAGCTATAGCAGGCTCCACCCATCACATACTAAGTCTAATGAATTCTTCATATGAAAATCTTTAAACAAAACATAAACATTCGTATTAAAACTAGCATACGAAATGTCAATAATTTATCCATAATCCATGAATGGTATAAAAAATAACACATCCACAGTCAAACATATCACAAAACCATCAATACAATTTTGAAGATTTGTATCATAATAAATAAACTTCAAAAAAGATTGAAATCTATCATAGGATGTTGACATAGATGAAATAAATACTATTTGAAAGAAATATCTCTTTCTATTTTGAAAACATTTAAAAGTCACATAATTATAAAAGGAAACATTTATTTTGGAAATATTCTTATAAGAATGTATGGGACGCTTTGATGATGTATTTATGGCAGAAAATAGATACACCCACTATATAAGTTAAAAAAATACATTATTATCTTAATATTGTCAAAAAGGTCATAGAATACCTTATTTGGGAAAATGACAAAAATATTCCTTTCAAAAACATATATGTTCAAATAAGGGTATAAATAAATTTAACCCATAGTCTAGTAAATAATAAAAATGATTTGAATTTCATTTTTAAGAAAACACGTATGTGGATGATAAAGAGGTCCTAATAGATACTTACCTAATAACAACCTCATATAAGTAAAGAGAATGTAGTATTAACCAATACCTTGTAAATTTCCTTGGTATAGGGTATATTAACCTCTGGTATAATAGTTAAATCATTTTTATTAAATTATAAAAGAACTATATACATAAATATTATATCATATATGATCCTCTAATATTGCTTTATTATTAATATTTCAGTGGTATCCTCGCTTTGGGTGTTAACCGGTTCATTTTTCATTATATGATTGGTCACGTAGGCCATGTTTGTCATATATAGGATGTATTTGATTCATATCCAGAATTATGTTAATTTCTTAAAATTTATTTTTAATCATAAAATGAAAATTATTCTTGAATGGTTTCAATGGGGAATTATTTTCTTCGGATTCATGGAGACGTTAATCCATACATACGCACAAGCGACAATATCAATGTGTTGATGGTAAAATCATATGTAATTGGATGGTATGTCATATATATAGAATCATTAACATTTTATTTTTATTATTTATATCAATTACACTTATTATTATACCCATCCAAATAATGAAGTGTTTGAATAACAAACTACACCACGATGTGGAGACAGTAAGCCGTACGCATGCACGTATGGTGATTTTGTTATTAATAGGATTGATAGAATAAAAAAAATGGTTGTTCCATATTTATAATAACATCATGGTATGTAGGAGTTACTAGAGAAATTATTTTAGTATTGAAACCACAAAGAAAGAGGACATTGAAGAAGAAAGGATCTTGAAAGAGGGTGGTGAAATTATTACCTCTTTCTCAGGTGTTTCCTTTTGAATAGATCAAAAGGGCTCTGTAGTTTGGATTTATGATCAAATTAAAGATTCTAGGTTTATATGCGGGAAGTTTGAAGGATATTTGTGTAGGTTTTGGCCAATATAAATGTCTTTGAATGTGTGAAATTAAGAAAAGTGGAAGTACCCTTTTATAAGAGGGGTGAGGGTCACTTTAGAAAGAGCTTCAAAAATTATTTTATAATAAACTAATTTTCTATTTATAATGGCTCAAAAATGATTTATTTAGAGTATATGGTAGGTATGGGTATAAAACCACTCAACCAATTGTATTTATATTGGTTTAGGTCACCATATTAACCTTATAGTTTATATTTAGCTCCTACTTAAATAGTTTGACATTTACCATGTCCCTTTGTATTTTTATATTATATGGTTTATAAATTACTATAACAAGCCAAATGAATCGAAAGTGGTTCATTATTAATATATATATATATATATATATGTTTCTATGTCCTTTGGCCGAACCATATATTTTTAGGAAAATTATATCAATTAATAATATTGTATTGGTTTTAAAAACTCAATTATGTCAAATTTGACACTATTTATTATTTAATTTTTTTAAAATCCATAAAAAAATTATCAGTTAGAGTAAAATTTATTTAATCAACCCTAACATTTCATCTTAACCTAGAAAATTTAAGTAAATTATCATAATTCTAAATTCTCATTTAGTTAGAAATTTATAATATCAATTATTTTAATATTTCATTAATAAGGTAATTATTGCATCATCATTGTGTCATAAATAAATTAAATTATTTAATGTCTAAAAATTTTAAATAAAAAACCAATATGTAGGAAATATTTTTATCTTTTTAATTAATATTTATAGTCTAATTAATATTGTTTGTAACCCTATATTAAAAATGGTTTAGTTATTAAACATAGAATTTATAACTTTTAACTCTTCTTTAAATAATATAATAAAAAATGTCCTAATATAATCCATGCATACCAAAAAGACCATATTTTATTACTAAGGTTGTTTTTGGTCGAATTAAATTTGTCCAATAAAATTGGGACATGTGTTATGGTAATTATAAAATCATTTTTACCTTTAATTACCCTATTTAATTTTAACCGTGGTAAATAAAAGTCCAAAGTTACTATTCACCAAAAAAATTATTTTTATCTTACTAAACCACATTTTACATACTAATATTAATTGCGTCTCTCAGATTTTTGAAATTAATCTCACAGAAGTGGTAAAATAATGTTTTATGCCAACTTTCAAATGCTCATAGATGTTGGTAGAAGATGGTAAAAAGTTCAATAAAATTTTATATATCAAAACTTATTATAAAATGACACCAATTAATTAAATTTAATATATATAGGTAATATGTATCTATTTTTAAATAAAATAAATTATAATATAATTTTTAATTATTTAAATAAAAAGTCGGTTTTAAACAATAATGCAGTGTTTTTCACTATTCATCAAAAATCGAAATTTTTCCAAAAAATACCAGAAATTCACCCTAAGCTAATTTTGATATTCCAAATCAAAAAATTATGTCCATTTTGAAAAAAAAAATTATAATATTTCAAAAAGATTGTATTACTTTTGATAACATCTAGTTTGATTGATAGTGTGGTGTGTTAAAACTCCAAGTTGTGTACAACACAAGCTATTGCATTATTCAAAGGGAAATGTGTCATGGAAACTTGGGGTACTACATTCTCCCCACCTTTAAATAATTTCATCCTCAAAACTTCTAGAATATTACTGACTAAAAATATTCGGATGATTCTTAATCATAAGTTCCTCAGGTTCCCACGTTGCCACTTTCATCTTATGATTTCTCTATAGAACATTTACTAGACGAGTCGTCTGGTTTCTCAACACTTGTTCTCTGTTATCTTGAATTCTGATAGGCTCTTCGCTATATAACAGATTGGGCTCCAATTATATTTATTCATAGGTGAGTACATGTGTTGGGTCAACCATGTATTTTCTCAATAGTGATATGTGGAACACATCAGGAACTTTGGAGAGACTTGGAGGCATTTCTAAAAGATAAGCTACAACTCCAATTCGTTCTAGATTTTCGAAAGGTCTAATATACCTGGGACTAAATTTACCCTTCTTACTAAAATTTATAACAACCATCCATTAAGATACCTTTCAGAAAACATGGTCTCCAACTTTAATTACCCAATCCATCATTCGGTTATCGTCATAGCTCTTTTTCTTTCATAGGGATACATTGATGTGGGTTTGGATAATCTTGACTTTTCCCATTGTTTCCTCAATGAGTTCTGGTCCTACAAGTTTTCTTTCACCAACATCATCCCAAAAAGTTGGTGTGCGACATCTATTTCCATATAACGCTTCATATGCTTCCATCTGAATACTTGAATGGTAGATATTGTTATAGTAAAAAAAAATCAGTGGGAAATATTTATCCCATATACCCTGAAAGTCATGTGAGTAAGATCTCACATGTCTTCTAAGGTTTGAATAGTTTGTTCTGATTATCCATTTGTTTGAGGGTGGAAGTAAGTACTCAAACAAAGTTTTGTATCCAAGGCCTTCTAAAGGATTTTCTAGAATCGTGATGTAAAATGGGGATCATGATCAGAAACAATCGATAGGGGTACACCATGGAGTATTATAACATCACTAATTTATAGTCTTACAAGATGTTCAAGTGGTAAATCTTCACTTATAGAAACAAAATGTGATGACTTGGTAAGATGATCAACAATGACCCATGTTTCTTCATCTCTTCTATGAGTCATTGGTATACCCATGACAAATTACATCATAATATTATCGCATTTCCACTTTGGTATGGGAAGAGGATGCATGACTCCTCCTAGCTGTTGCATTCCACCTTTCACGTGTTGACAAACCATAAATCTTCACACAAAATCAGTAATCTCCATCTTCATGTTGTCCCACCATAAATGTTCCTTAAAATCTCTATATGTCTTGGTTCTCCCATGTTGTCTAGTGAAATTGGAGCTATGAGAATCATCCAATAATTCCCTTTTTAGATCAGGTATGACAGGAACACAATGCCTCTTCCCAAATTTCAAAATTAATTATTCATATATGAAGTCACTAAATATCCCATCATTCACATCTTTAATCTTCTTTTGATACTCCTCATCATCAGTCTGAGAACACTTTTTCCTTTCTATTAAAGATGTTTTGGCAACCATTTGAAATAGTATTGTTGTTTCACCTTCCATGGTTATTCCCATATCTGTCTTTATTGGATCCCTGAAAATAGGATATCTTTCAACCTTCTTCTTTTTCAAAACTCTATGATCTTTTCTACTCAATGAATTTGCAACCTTATTTGCCTTCCCATCGTGGTAGTGTATAGAGCAATCATAATACTTGAGTAGCTCGAGCCATCTCCTTTGCCTCATGTTGAGTTCATTCGGTGAGAAAATATACATTAGACTCTTCTGATCAGTATATATCTCCCATTTTCAGCATAGAGATAGAGTCACCATATCTTCAATGAAAAGATTATAGCTACTGACTCAAGATCATGAGTGGGATAGTTTTGTTCATGAATTTTTAGCTATCAGGATTCATTGACAATAAATCTATCATTCTGTATACGGACACAAGCAAGTCCTTTCTTTGAAGCATCACTATAAAAAACAAACCCATTATTCCCTGATGGTAGAGTCAATATAGGACTATTGACTAAACTTCTCTTCAGTTCTTCGAAACATTCTTCACAGTCTTTTTCTCCAAACAAATTTAACCCCTTTATGTATGAGCATGGTTAATGGGCTTTCCAATCGGTCCAAATTCTGGACTAAGCACCAATAATAACTTACTAATCCAATAAGACTATGTTCTTTAGTTATACGCATCAGTGCTGGCCATTATTGTATTGCACTTATCTTAGAAGGATCAATAGAGATTTCATTTTTCGAGACAATATGGCCATGAAAACAAATCTCCTAATGCTAGAATTTACACTTGCTAAACATCCCATATAATTCATTTCATCTAAGAGTATTTAGAATAATGTGCAAGTTATTTTCATGATCTTCGTAGATTTTGATGTATATAAAGACATCATCAATAAAAGCCACTACAAAGTCATCAAGATATTCCTTGAAAACTATGGTCATTAGATATATGAAAACAGAGGGTGCATTAGTCAAGCCTAAAGGCATTACTGTAAACTCATAATGCCTATACCTAGTGCGAAATGCTTTCTTTGGAATGCATTTTTTCTTTACACACAACTAAAGATATCTAGATCAAAGGTCAATATTTGAAAAATTTTGATCTCTATGAAGTTGGTTGAATAAATCATTAACGCAAGGTAGGGGATACTTGTTCTTTATTATTACAGCATTGACCTCCCTATATTCAATGCACAACCTTATAGATCCTCCATTCTTCTTAAAAAAAAGGAAAAGGGCTCCCCATATAGAAACACTAGGGAGAATAAATCCCTTATTAATAAATTCCTATAGTTGTTTTTTTTTCAACTAATTCCTTTGTGTCTATTCTATAAGGGGTCTTCGATATTGGCCTTGAACTAAGAATTAAATCAATGGAAAACTCAATTTCTTATTCTGGAGGATGTCCAGGTAAATCCTCTAGAAATATATCAACATATTCTTTCACAATAGGTACATCCTCTATTCGAACATTATTTTTATCATCCATTGTTATTTCATTCTATTCCTCCCAAATAATTGAATTTTTTAAAGCTACTGTGGGTGGATCAAGATAAGAATCAGGTGGTGACATTTCTACTCTAAAGATAAGGCACTATTTATAATCATCGAAAATTGTAACATCCTTCTTCTTACAATAAATCTTCGCTTCATGGTATGAAATCCAATCGGTATTGAGGATTATATCAAATTAAATCATGGGTATGACTATGAGATCAGCATATAAAGAACATTTATATGCCCTAATGGGAACTGATTCAAAAAATATTGTTGCAATGATATTCCCTTACCAGTTTTGACTGACAACTCTCTTTTTAAATAAAATTTGAAATATCTAATTTTCATAGAAAAATGGGAAGATATGAATTGATTTGATGATCCAAAATCATGTAAATCATTTCCTAAACTTGAGGAAACCATTAAATTACCTACCACCATGTCTTTCGGAGCATCAAAATCAGTAGTAGTGATCTCATAGGCTTGGCCTTTATCCCTTTTCCTTTTTATGTTATTCTCCCTGACGCATAGGATATTCACTTGTGTAATGCCTCATATCATTACAACTGTAGAATTCAACATTGACGACCTCCTTCATTCCCTTCCAATCAAGAGTTTAGTGGCCTTTTTTTAACACACTTGTAACAGAATCCCATTCCCTTCAGGAAAGAACCAGGGAGTTTCTTACCACAATTACTATAGGATGGATATTCAAATTCTCCAATCTTCCCTTTATTTCCATTTCTATAGCATTTAGCAGATCTCATATTCTCTTACTTTTCTTTAATGTTGTAAGACGTAGAGAATATTTTTTCTATCTTGATAGCCCATGAGAAAATATCTTCGTATAATGAGAAGGATTGTGAAACTAATACTCAATAGAGAAATGGTTTTAACCCATAATAGAATCAATAAATATTACTCCTTGGGTTACATATATAATTTTCTATATTCCTTTCAAACATTGTAAAGTTAGCCTCATACTTTGTGACATTTTCATCCACCTTTTTCCTCAGACTCAGAAATTGTCTTTTCATATCATCTCGATGGTTATGAGAAAAGTATTTTTCTAAGAAGAGCTATTTAAACTCCATCAATTCCATATTTGATACTTCTTCATCTTACTTTGTGTTTTGATTCCATGACCACCATTGATCTGCATCTCCTATGAGGTGATAAACTATCATGAAAACTTTTTCCCTTTCGCTACTCCCCAAAGCATAAAATATTTTCTCTAAGAAACTTATACATTGCTTATCTACAAATGGATTTGTACTCACATTGAATGTTGGTGGTTGTTTCCTCATGAATTGGTTTAACATTGATTCTTTTTGTTGTGGATCAGGGTGCTCCATACGGGTAAGGTTATTATTCATAACCTGAGTGAGTTGTCCCAGTATGGTGATAAGATGATCAGCACCAGTTTCATAATCCTCTACACATTAATCATATTGAGTTGATGGGTAATCCCTACATGGATTCAGTTCATCGATACGGTTTCCATTCCTTCCACTAGGCGCCATTTATAAAAAATGGCATACACTATATTAGTTTATGAAATGAAATACATAATTCCAAACATGTAAAATACATAACATAAATTGAAACGTTTATAGATATAATATATAATAATAAAATTGTTTTCTTTGAGAAGGTATATACACATAAATCCTTCAAAATGGTTTTTATGTAAAATATGAATTATCCTAAGAATATCCCCCTCAGAGTGTCATAAGGAAGAGAGTAGCACTGCCTGTTGTCGTGCACCAGTTCTTGTTCGAGTCTAGCTCAAAGTGGTGTTGTCAGTTTTTACCCCTAGGTACATCTATATCAGAGCTGCCTCTACCTCCTCATATCCATATAGGGATGTCTTTCTTCGAAAATACCCAAAATCTCTACATTACCAAAATTCTAGGATGTTCTTCTATATTAATCCTCGAATTCTATCTTAGGGTAAAGTTCTCTAATCAGAGTTTATCTAAATATAGTATCCAAGGTTTGTATTAAACATTATCTATACCAACTATAATCCCTAACCCCAGTTACCTAGAGTTAGTGAATTATTACATAACATTTAAATGATCAAAAAGGATCAAATCCTGAAAGACCGATTATTTTAGTAGCCTTGGAAGTACTAGATTCATTCATAAGTTTTAAATTGCATTTTAAAATGAAAAAAAACAACAACATTGTCTCCATTGACCACATTCATATCCCATAGAAAATTCCTGCAGGTCTGTCAAAATATACTTCCTCACATCCTGGGAAAAATAAAACATAGAAAGTGGGGATCTCAGATGCTCAGTAAGGATAACAATATAGCAGAAACATTCATAAATAAGCATAAAAATTTATGTAAATGTATAAGACTAAAACAAAAGCCTTGTAATCATAAACTTCAGCATATAATGGAAAAGATATATAATATAATTCCATTTACTTATTCACATGGATTCTCTACTGGTCGAATAATCACATGTAATATCAATATCCAATCTTATAATGATAGAATGCATAATTAGAGACTTCCTAACCACGTAGTCAAGGCCTTATGTGAAGAAACCAAATAATATTTTTTCAAGGCCCTATAAAAAGACACTAGTTTTTCTAATGAGACCTACTGATACATCAAGGAGCTATAGAGGACTCCACCCGTCACTTACTAAGACCAATGCATTCTCATATGAAATGGTTTAAACATAACATAATCATTCCTATTTAAACTAGCATGTAAAATTTCAATACTTTATCCACAAACCATGAATGGTATAAAAAATAACACAACCATAGTAAAACATATCACAAAACCTTCAATAAAATATGGAAGATTAATATCATAATAAATCAACTTCCAACATGTTTAAAATCCAACAATGGATGTTGAAAAAGATGAAATGATAACTATTTTAATGAAATACCTCTTTAAATTTTGAAACCATTTAAAAGTCAGATTATTATAAAAGAAAACGTTTATTTTGAAAATATTCTTATAAACTTGTATGGGAAGCTTTGACGATGTTATAATGGTGGAAAATTTCCGCACTCACCGTATAAGTAAAAAAAGACATTCTTATCTTAATTTTGTCGAAAAGGTCATAAAGTACCTTATTTCGGAAATTGAAAAAAAGATTATTATCAAAACATATATGGTCAAATAATGGTATAAATGACATTAACCCATAGTCTAATAAATAGTAAAAATGTTTGGAATTTTATTTTTAATAAAACACGTATGTGGATGATAAAGTGGTCTCAGTAGATACTTCCGTATTAACAACCTTGGATAAGTAAAGAGATTGTAAAATTAACCCTTACCTTGGACATTTACATGGTCGAGGGTAATTTATACTCCTTTATAATAGTTTTATAATTGATATTAAATCATTCAAGAACTATATAAATAAATATGATATCATATACAATCATCTAATGTTGCATTGTTAATAATATTTCTGCAGTATCATCATTTCGGTTGCTAACTGGTTCATTTTCCTTTATATGCTTTGTTACATAAGCCATGTTTTTCATGGATAGGGTGTATTTGATTAATTTCCAGAATTATATTACGTTATTAAACATTATTTTTAATCATAAACAGAAAATTATTATTGAATGATTATAATGGGGAATTAATCTCATCGCGTTCATGGAGACGGTAAACCGTACGTACACACAAGAGACAATATCATAATATTGATGGTGAAATCATATGCAATTTGATGATATATCATATATACAGAATCTTTAACATTTTATATTTATTATATATATAAATTATACTCATTATTATACCCATCCAAATAATGAAGTGTTTGAATAAAAAACTACACCACATCGTGGTGACGGTAAGCCGTACATATGCATGTATGGTGGCTTTGTCATTCATAGAATGGATAGAATAATTAATATGGTTGTTCCATATTTATAATAAGATCATAATATATAGGAGCTACTGGAGTTATTATTTTGGTATTAAATCATTAAGGAACGTTGAAGTGGAAGAAATAAATAACTTGAAACAAGGTGGTGAAATTACTACTTCTTTTCTGGGTGTTTGCTTTTGAGTTGATTAAAAGGGATCCATAGGTTGGATTTATGATCAAATTAATAAATTTATGATGATTTGGGGGAATTTGGGAGTATATTTTGGCAGGGGTTGGTCGAACCAAATTTCTTTAGATGTGTGAAATTAAGAGAAGGAGAAGTACCATTTTATAAGAGAGGTGAGGGTCAGATTAGGAAAAGCATGAAAGATTAGTTTATAATAAAATCATTTTCAGTTTATTATGGATCCAAAATGATTTATTTCTTGGATAAGGTAGGGATGGGTCGAAAACCTCTCAACCAATAGGTTTTAGATAGTATTAGATCAACATATGAACATTATCTTTTAGATTTAACTATTTGTAAAATAGTTTGACATTTACCATATCCCTTTGTACTTTTATACTATATGTTTAATAAACATACTATAACAAGCAAAAAGAACACCAAGTGATGATTTATTAATATATATAACCTTTTTTATGTTCTATAGATGATCCTTATATTTTTAGGAATAATATATTAATTAATAATATAGTATTTTTTTAAACTCAATTAAGTCAATTTTGGCCCTAATTATAATTTGTTTTTTATAAACCATAAAAATGTTATCACTTCGAATAAAATTTATTTCATCAACCTTAACATGTAATATTAACCTAGAAAATTAGTTTAATTCATCATCAGTCTCAATTAACATTTATTTGTATATTTATATTATTAATTATTTTAATATTTCATTAATAAGGTAATTATTGCACCATCATTGTGTAATTAAAAAATTAAATTATTTAATGTATAAAAATAATAGAAAAATACCATTATGTAGTAAATATATTTATATTTCTAATTAATTTTTATAGTAGAATTTATATTGTGTGTAACCCTATATTAAAAATGGTTTAGTTATTAAACATTGAATTTAACACTTTTAACTCTTTTTTAAATAAAAGAATTATAAATATCCTAATCTAATCCAAGTAGACCAGAAGGATAATATTATATTCCTAAGGTTGTTTTTGGTTTAATTACACTTATCCAATAGAATCAGGACTTGTGTTAGGGTAATTATAATAAAATTTTTACCTTAATTACCCAATTTACTTTTAACCGTGGTAAATAAAACTCAAAACTTACTATTCACAAAAAAATATATTCATCTTATTGAACCAAATTTTACTCACTGATATTAACTATAACTCTCAGATTTTTTAAATTCATCTCATAGAAGTGGTAAAATTATGTTTTATGAAAATTATCAAGTGCTCTTTGTAGGTGGGAAAAAGACGGTAAAAAGTTCTATAAAATTTTATATATCTAAACTTTCTATAAAATGACTCCAATGAATTAAATTGAATATATATAGGTATTATGTGTCTATTTAGACCAAAGATAAATTAAAATAATACCACTATTTATTTAAATAAAAAGTTTATTTTAAACAATAACGTGGTGTTTTTCACTATTCATGAAAAATTGAATGTATTCAGAAAAAACCAGAAATTCAACCTATGATAATTTTGATATTCTGTATCAAAAAATGAAGTCCATTTTAAAAAATAAAATTTATAATATTTAAAAAGTGGGTATTTCTATTCATAACGATTAGTTTGATTGGCTGTGGTGTGTTAAAACTCCACATTACGTACAACACAAGCTACTACATTATTCAAAAGAAAAAATACCGTGGAAACTTGGTGTGTTACATTATTATTTTTTATTACTAATTATTACAAATTATTACTAATTAATCATATTTATTACCATTTATAACTATTTGTAACAATTTTGTACTATTTATTACAAATTATTACTATTTATTACTATTTGTTACTATTTGTTACTATTTATTAATATTTATTACCAATTATTACTAATTATTACTAATTATTTAGAATTATTACTATTAATTACTATTAATTATGATTAATTACTATTTATTAGTATTTATTAATATTTTTTACTATTTTTTACTATTTGTTACAAATTATTACTATTTATTAGTATTTATTACTATTTATTAGAATTTATTACTATTTATTACTCGTTATTAGTATTTATCTCTCATTATTACTATTTATTAGTATTTATAACTATTTATTAGTATTTGTTACTATTTTATTGGTATTTATTGGTATTTATTAGTATTTATTAGTATTTATTACTATTTATTACTAATTATTACTAATTATTACTAATTATTACTATTTATTACTAATTACTACAATTTATTACTATTTATTGCTAATTATATCTAATTATTACTATGTATTACTATTTATTACAATTTATTACTAATTATTATTAATTATTACTAATTATTACTCATTATTACTGATTATTACTAATTATTAGTATTTATTAATATTTATTACAATTTATTAGAATTTATAATTATTTATAACTATTAATTACTAATTATTACGAATTATTACTAATTATTACGAATTATTACTAATTATTACTAATTATTACTAATTATTATCGATTATTACTAATTTTTAGTATTTATTAATTTTTATTACTAATTGTTAGTATTTATTACTATTTATTACAATTTATTACAATTAATTTATAATTATAACTCATTATTACTATATATTACTAATTATTACTAATTATTAATATTTTTTACTTTTTAAAACTATTTATTACTATTTATTTCTATTTATTACTATTTATTAGTAATTATTAATAATAATTAGTATTTATTACAATTTATTAGTATTTATTACTAATTATTAGAAGTTATTACTAATTATTAGTATTTTTCGGTATTTATTAGTATTTATTAACATTTTTTAGTATTTATTACTATTTAATAGTATTTATTACTATTTATTAGTATTTGATACTATTTTTTTTAATATTTATTACTAATTATTAGTATTTATTACTAATTATTACTTATCAATACTATTTATTACTAATTGTAAATATTTATTACTATTTTTTAATTATTTCTATGTATTCTTATGTATTTCTAATTATTACTAATTATTGTTAATTAAAATTAATTAATGCGAAATACAGCTAATAATTACTAATTACCGTTAATAATTTATATACATTACTAATTACAGTTAATAATTATTAAATATTACTAATTATTAAGAATTAGTACTAATAATTTAATTTTATTATTACAAATAAATATTGATGACAAAAAAATTTAAATCTAACTTAATTATAACTAATCAACAATAATTAAATTTAATATAATGAAATGAAATAAATACTAAATTAAATAAAACATAAATACGTTTAAACTTGTTCTCTTATAATTGTAGATGACTTCACAACTTCTTCGTACAAAGAAAACTAACTCTAAAAAATTATCACTCTAAAATTAAAGTTTAAACAAGCAGAGGAAGGAGGAATTTAGGAGGAGAGAATAAAAATAGATGGGGGTTATATAAAGGATCGATTAGTTGCGACAAGATTATTTTCGAAGGGATTCCCATCATAAATAGTATTTTCTTGGATGAGACCCGTCGCAAATACATTCATCCTCATTAATTACGGTCGGCGGTTAAAAGGATATTTGCCACGGGCCCCGTCGCAAAAAGTAACCGGATGACACACTTTTTGGGACGGGACAACATCCCGTCGCAAATTGGTTTTTAATTCTGCAGATTATTTGCAACGACAACCGTCACAAATACCCTACGGGGTTCGAACTCATTGCGATGGCGGATCCCCCATCGCAACAAGTTCTTTCTATCTCCTGGTATTTGCGACGGGAGGTTCTTACCCATCGCAAATACCCTTTCATGCGGTTTGGCGAGCAAACCACGAGAATCTGTGTGTAAGTTTTTGCGGTGGGGTGCCTATTCCCGTTGAAAATATTTGGATATTTGCAATGGGTTGATTGTCCTGGCACAAATAACCTCTTCGATGAACTATTTGCGACGAGATTGATTCCCGCCGCCAATAATCTGTTGCAAAAAATAGTTTTCCCCGTAGTGTACAATCCTAACATGATCAATAATTTAAAAAAATTTCTACCCTGATATTTTAAATTAGACATCAAAAATAATATGTTGATATTTGAAAATTACTCTATGGGAAACACACATCAAAAAAAGGGTTATAAAACATTCTCTAAAAATAGATAATGTTAAAGGAGAAGGTCACTAAAAAAGATGGATTCTGATTAGGAGTTCATTAGTTGAATGTGAAAAAATGGACATGGATGATAATAATATCTATCCATTTCAGATTGATAATGATATAGCACATGAATATTAGAAGGTTAATGAACACAAAACCATGGACCAAATAGGTATGAAATGGGACATTGATATCATCATAAATGATGATAATAGGATAACATTTTGAGAAATAATAATTTGATAGAATATACTTACTCTATTTCTTCTCATTAATACAATATCAATATTTGGTTGTTACATGTTCAATTTCCACATATTTTCTTGATCTAAGAAATGAAGTTGATATTTTAGTTCCTATAGAGCTTGTGGATCATAGGAACTGTAATGGGATGACAAGTAATCCCCTTTGTCTAATGTTATCCTAAAAACCTTTCAGATCACATTATCCAACATAAATAAATATTCATATGATTAACTAATGCATTAATCTATAAAATCTCATCCAAAGTTCAATATAATGAATTTTAAAAATTATTACACTTACTATAATACAAAAAATTTTAAAAAAACAATTTGAAATAAGTCCACTAATATTTTAAATTAATCTTATCATTATGTCGCAAAAAATGGATGTAGCTCTTGTTTTTCAAAAAAAAATCATGTGAATACCATTAACATGTACTTTATTGAAATAATATCATAACCTAAGTTACCATACAACCTTATTAAAAACATGTATGATTTGGGAAATTAACTCTCTCTTTATACTATAAATCAAAAAATTCCATAATCCCAATCTATAAACCTCCATGTTATTATATTACTAATTATTTTCAAGGTCATTAATAAAATCCCATTGATTTTATCACAAAAAATCCCTTTACCTCATTGTTATTCCCATATCATGAACATATTACGGTTTATCTTTCCATTAATCAAATATTCTTTAAAAAATATCACCTCAATCAATTTTCCTGGTTACCAATACCATTCAACATACTTTCAAATATATAAGGAAAAAAATACAGTGTAAAAATCCTAGGATGTTTTATTATTCTATAATTCATGTAGAGATAGGTAATCACATTAAATTTCAATAATGGTCAAACCATAAAATTTTAATAGGTCTAACTCATGAAATTCTAAACTAAAGAGGATAAATGTTCCCTAATTGACCTGATTTTTTCATCCACTATGATTTCATAAGATTTAACTTTTTCCTTTTCCTTCATATGTTTTGATGTTTTATTAACGATATTAGCCATTAGATTTGGGAATTGATTTTGATAATGCCTATACTCTTTTCATTTGAAAAACACAAGTATTTTTGTAACTTCTTTTGATCTATTTATTTATTTTTTTAATTGACTGTCCTATTTTAATTTCTCTGGCATTATTTTTCATGATTTCCAAGCATCCTACACTTGAAAAATTTTCTTGTTCCATTCATAGATTCACCGGAATGCTCCTTCCAATATTTTAAGAAATTAGGAGGATGAAACATTTTCTTCCATCCATATGGAAACCATTAAAGTTTCCTTGATTCTATATCTTATTCTTCTTATCATTATACCCTTGATGGTTTACAGATTCCATTTCTACATTCAGTGCACATCAGAAAAGTTTCTTAATTGCTTCCAAATTCTCTTATGGCTTCTTTTATTCAATGAATTGGTTTCGAGACACTAAAGAATCATTCAATTTAACTTTATGTGATGATAATTATAGTATAGTTATACCTTGAAATTCTTACAAAATTTCTTTCATATGTACCGATGGATTCATCATCCATTTTCATCAGCTCAAAAAAATTCTTATTTATCTATATACGTAGAATATGTGGTATATACTTACTTTTGAATATACCCCTAAATGCATCCCATTACATTGATTAAATTTCACATTATTTTCACATATTCTTGATAATATTCGAATAATGATCTACTTCATCGTCCAGATGATAAGTATATAGGACATATATTTCATGTACAAATCATTGAAGAATATAAAATTTTTTTGCAATGGTATTGATCCATTTCTCAGCCACTAGTGGATCAAAATATCCAACGAAAGAAGGTATATGTTTCCTCATAAATGAATTTATAGTGAAGTGTTACCTTATTTTATCACATGGAAGCCTAGTATAATTCTTAGGTTATGTGAGTTAAACAAGATTTTGCATCCCATCTTCTAAAACATTTGATTTCTCATGAATTAAATCATTGCATTTCCCATATCATTATGTACGGAAATGCCTCGTTCTAGTTTTATCCATTTACTAAAAATAAAAAATAGTATAGAAGCACTGATCGTTCTAGGAAAACTATATAATTGGGAATTTATTTTAATAAAATTTCAATCTATGATACCTTAGGTATAAATTATATTTTTCATAATCATTTCCAAAACTCTCATATGGTAACCTAGACATGAAGTTAGGGTAATTAATAAGGTTTTATCATCTTAGTTTCCAAATTTTAACTAAAACATTCTATGATACCAACTATAATGACATGTTCGTTTAATATATAGATATTTTTATCTAAAGAGATAAATATTCATATTAAAAAAACCATTCCATAAATGTATGGGTTTACAATATTTGGAATCATGGAAACATAAAAAAACTTGTTCATAAAACATAAATATCTTCTCATGCTTATTCATTCATAACACCAACCCTATTTTAAATACCCTATTTCATACCAATGTCCATATCTTGGTGAGAAGAAACATAAAAAAGTGTGATCTTAGATGCTCAGTAAGGGAAAACAATATAGATAAAAATTAAAACGATAGAATAATCGTATAAGGATATGAACATATCATTTTAAAATAACACACTTAATATAAAATATTATAATATATATTCATGGAATAAACCATAGATGTTTTTAAGACATTAATTATAAAAGAATCAAAGTACATAATTCAAAAGAATATAATATTATCAAAAAACATGAAATTGTGGGTAAAAAACAAACTTAAAAAATCGTGAACATATAAAAAAATAATCAAGTTCATTAATTATGATATGTACATGAAACCAGGCAAATGCGTAAACATATGTACATAAAACTAGGACCAAAAATAATATTATGGACATGAAAAATAGGTCCAAACATAAACTTATGGACATGAAAACCTGAACCACATATAAAATTTTAAACATGAAATATTGTTCAATCATTACATATTTACCTCATAAAAACCCATAATTACCCAATGAATTAGAAAATGTTATTGGTTAAAACTATCACACAAATAAAATCATATATGTTTGATCCATGATAACATAAATATTTCACCACATCATAACCCATGTAATGAAATGAGTTTCATAAACAAAATTTCATAATAAACCACATGGAAATGAAATGGGATTCATAAAAATATTGACATCATAAAAATAAACCAAAAATAAAAGTTTAGAGATATTATAATTGATAAATATCTCAATTTAATCATAAGTAACATAAAATAATGATATCTTAGATGGAAGGTAAATTTTAAAGATCACTTGAAATAATTAATAAGTAAAATATTCATTCTGTTATGAAAACATTGTTTTTACAATACCATTAATTTATAAATGAAAAAAATACCCTTTTAAAATAACCTTATATGACTTCAAAGTAATATTAAAGGCATTAATATGTCATGATGGTGGGAAAATATTTTCTTATAATATAAGTTAAAAAAATTAGTTTTTTTTCATAAAAGATTTATAGAAACTTTCTTTAGAGAATGAGAAAAAAATATTTTAAAAAATATTTGAAAATAATGAACATGATAGAAAAATAAAATAAAATTCATTAAATAAAAAAAAAATTATAAAAAATTATAAAAAAACCTGGGCTTTGAAGAAAAAAATAATTTTGAGGGAAACATTAAAAATATAATTTTTAAATCAAAATCATTTATAAATATCATATCATTGAATTAATATTTAATAAAATTAATCGATTATTTATATTCACAATAAACAAACATAAAGAAGTTTACTTATAGCATAATATAATCAAAATTCATCCCACATATAATAATAGCACAAAATAGTCTAGGAAGTAGATAGTTACCCCCCAATGAATTGAAGTTAGGTTAATAATTCCATTCTCACTTTAAAATTAAACAAATCATATGCCCAATAAATATAATATTTATCAAATAAAACATTTAATAACAATAATATTTTGAGATTAATAATATTAAATATCAAAGGGAAGTTTATAAATCAGTCATAAGAAATTAGTGGTGAATAAGGAATATATTTCAGGGAAGAACAAATGAGACAATTCAACCCTTTAGTTTTGAATACATTATCATCGAGTAAAAAGTTTTAAATAATTTTATTAATTAAATGAAAAACTATAAAAATATATTTATACCTTATGTGATCATTTTATAACATATTAATACCGATTTATTAATAATATTTCATTATTTTCATTATTTTACTTGCATTATTTTAATGGTTTCATCATTGGGTCTTTTGAGTAAAATAATTGATTTTTTTGTGATATGGAAATAATACACCGTAAGTGAAATAAAATTTTATTAATGCACATAATATTTTTAATTGTTCTCGTATATCAATTTTCTTTCTTTTTTTTGGATGACTCATTTGATAAAATGTTAATGGTAAATGTTTAGTTTAATTTAGTTTTTTTTCAACCATCTTGATCTTGTTTTGTTTTATTTAATATTATTCCATTATATTAGTTCAAAAAAATAAAATAGTTTATAATATACAAATTTAAATATATTCTCATTATAATAATACATTAATTAAAATCCATGACGTTGGTAACGGAAAATGAAAAATGTTTATTCAGAGAGATGGTTAACTACCAAAATTTTGACAAGAGCTTCATTTCATTGAATAATAGGTAGTAATAAAAAGAATGGATATAATATATTATATTAGAAATATAAATTTAAAATATATACCTAATTATGTATTTATAATTCCTTTCAGGCTGAAGGATTTTAGAATAAGCTAGATGAATAATACAAAATAAAAGTATTGGTTTATGAAAATTACCTTTTGAATATCGCCTCCCTTAAATATCCCTTAAATACTTTAGAATTTTTATTTTGTGATGAAATTAATCAATTGACATGGTTATACTATGGATGAGAATATGTGGAATATATTTTAGAAGATTCAATGATTTTAAGTATAAATGGGGTGATAAGATGTTGTATTTATACTTGAAGAGGGGTAGTTATAAGTGATTAAATAATTACTATATTATCCTTAAAGCCAACCTCATTTGGGTGGAATTAATTTCCAATAATATATATTATAATTAAATTTTTAGTTATTTTTAGGTTCTATTAACACTTATACCATCCATTTCATGTTTTAATTCTTAGTTATTTTAAACTTTTATATTTAAACTTTAACTTGTTACATTATTTTACCTACATTACAATAAATAATATTATTTACCATGGTATCTTTTTTTGAAAAAAAATTATAAATGAAATAACTAATAATAATTTAGATTTATTTATTCCAATTATATAATCCATTTTACCAAATTTTATTCAAATAATTGGAAAAATTAGATTTAAAATTAATCACGTAGTTGAGATAACAAATTACGGATTTAAAAAGAAATCCTTCAAAGATTGAAATAATTTTATATCAAAATTCCACATAAAAATGATTTTGATGACCCAAAATGTATTAATAGATGTATAATTAAACTATTTTGAATTTAAAACCAATTTAAAATAGATTTTAACATTATATATTATTTAGAATAAAAGTTAGTTTTCAAATAATATTCCATATTTGTTATTCTTCATCAAAAAATGAAACTTCTTAGAAAATACCAAAAATTAATCTACTCTATTTTTTATATTTTTATTAAAAAAAATTCAAATTAAATTTATACATGTTTCAATATTTATTTTTAAAATATTTGTTCCATTAAAAGGTGGAAAAAGTTCGTTTTAAGAAAATATTGTTATTTTATAAATAAAATTGAATGTATTGTTATCTTAATCCTATAAATATTATTATATGAATTTAAAAACATATGACAGAATATATAACATATAAAATTAATTAATTTCCTTTAATAATAATGATTAATTTTATTTATTATAAAAAAATTCTTTTATGGGCATAAATTGTTTTTTTAAACACTTCTTTTATATTCAATTCGGTTTTATTTTCATTTCTAATTAGTTTATATCCAATGAATTAATTTTATAAATAAGTATAATCTGTATTTTCATAATTTATTCAATCACGTTCAATCCCATCATTATAATGGATATATGGTTATATTTGGGTTAAAATAATAACATTTTCAATTCTTTTAGGCTTGGTTATTTATTAAAATAAAGAAATAGAATAGATTAATTTTTTGAAAAAAGACACACCATAATATCATTGGGTGTAAATTAAATATTCACAATATAATTATGTTAATAATTTATGACACTTAACTTTTATAACATCTTTTAGTTCTCATAGGATATTTTTTTGAATATTCTTTAAATAATATAATGACATTACATAATAAATTTCTGACTGATGTATCTAGCATAGAACATGCAGGATCTAATTTAATTATTAAGATAATATCCCGTGTAGTAATAAAAATATTCCTCAATATGTTTCTTATCATTTTGAAAAATTTATATGATCTTTTAAAACTATATTTACATTAGTTAATATACTTTTCTGCTGATTATACACTTTATTTAGCAAAAGATAATCAGTTCAATTAACCACAAGATATATTCCATTGAAACAAATAGCTCCCTACATATAGAAAAATATAAACATAAACACATAAGATAAAAACATTTCAATAAAATTGGGATTTTTTGAATTATAAAAAAACATAAAAACTAATATATGTTGAAATAAAATTAGCCTATCTAACAAGATCCCCTTTTTGATGACCATAACACCATTCAATGATAAAAATGTTTATGAAAATAGATTTAAAATAAGTTTTTTTATTTTTTATGCTCTTTTTTCATCTCCCTCATTCCATGATATAAAAAATTTGTTGGAAAATAAAAAATGGTATAATTAATCTTGAACAAGAGAAAGTATAAATCATCTATATAATATAACTAAATAAGTACAAAATTTTAAAAAAATATTTATTGAAAATTCTTTCTGACAAAATCTGGTAAATTGAAACCGAAGTCATCAATTAATTAGATAAAATAAATAAATAGTAAAAAACAATAAATTATAGTAGTGAATAAATTCCAGGAATAATAAAAAATGATATATTTTAAAAAAATAGATAAAATAATTCAATATAAACTATTATAATAAAAAAATACATTAGAAATATTTAATATAAGAATGATAATATTCAGATTTTTTTAAACCGCCATTAAAATGTTTATGAGGTTCCATTAAATTAAATTATTTAATCAAGAATGTATGTCAATTAAATGGATGAATAAATTTTTTTGGATGGGTGGATTAAATGATTGTGGTAGGAAGACAAGAAAAGATGATGTAGTAATATGAGGATCAACACATTATACAACAACATTATTCAATTTGTGTAAAGATCCTCCATTTCCATTTCTATGACATTGAGTGATCCTTATATAGATCAAAAAATATTGAGGGTAGATTTCTATTCTCTTTTCACTTCATTGTAATCTCTAGGGATAAATGATATATTAGAAGAGGGTTTATGTATTGGTAATAAAATTTATTTTTCAAACATGATATTTTCCCGTTAATATATTTCATTTTGATAAAATATCTCTTTAAATATATAAAATGTATAGGAATTATAAGAAGTAATAGGATGTACAAGAGAATTTCATCCTCAAAGATGAAATATTTAATCTTTACATCTGTCAATTTTCATAAATATATCTTTCATGAAATTGTCTAACAGAGTTATAAAACCATTCTACACTCCCTATAGGAAATTTAAAAAAGGAAATTCATATATGCATTCATGGAAAATATCAAAACAATCATATTCAAAGCATGAAACTGATTTTGATCAGTAGTGAAGATATAGTATTTTATATATGTATAAATACCTCTAATTTCAGCAACCATGTCTCTTGGAAGACATTGAATCATATCTCTAGAATGGAGATCACATTTCATGGGAAAGTGGTTGAAGTTATCATGTATCATCTTGAGACAATCCATTTATTATGAATATATATCCAATTGATTTAATTATTCTCTATTATATTATTTATAAACATCCCCTAAAATTTATTAAATCAATATCATTATTTCAGTAAAACCATATTTCTAAAAAACATGTTCATAGAGCGTCATAAATTCTATTCTGGAATAAATAACTATGTTTTTCAAAGAATCCACTTTAGAAATATGATTGAAATAACACGCTTGTTCTCTTTCATCAGAAGTATCCAATTCAAATATGGGAATTCATGAACTTGTTTGAGGTGCATGAATAGGTGAGAACAAGTCCTGATGAACTTCCACACTCTAATCGTCATCAATCAGTTTATTTTCTCCAACATAGGTCAATTCCAAGATATGATATGTCTCTGAAATCATTGATCTTTTTATTCTGTTTCAAATAATATTAGTTTCATTTTATGTTACATTGTATTTTCCTTCACCATGAGCATCATCTATACTACCGACACTGAATGATTCTCTTCACATTTTTTTGACTTTTCTTCTGATAAAGATATACGTCAAAAAGAGGGATAGAAATTGATACTATTGAATTTGTTATTTCTCTTCCAACAATATTCAATATTCTAATATACAACATAATTATTATCTAATAGAAGAAACAATAAATTAAAGAGGTTGAATTGTTGCAAGAGCATTGGATAAACTAACTTGGGGAATAGTTCCTTCAATGGGGTGAATTATTTATAAAACAAAAAAACTCATTATTATTATCCTTTTACATAGAGTTTCATTGACTATAATATCTCTCAAATATATAACTCTAACTATGTCTTCGATCAAACATGAATAGTTTTTGGATATTGGGAATAAACATCACTAGAAACTACCATGTGAGATAACTCCCCTATATTGTAGAAGGATATATCTTAGCATATTATTCTGAAATAACTAGAATAATATTTTCTTAAAGGTAAAATGGTAAATATACTTTATTTTAACACACTTTAAATAAATATTATCAATCCATGACAATATGGGGAGTGGTTTAATCCAAACAATCACTAACATTACCAAAAACAAAGTCAATGGTCTTTTGAGATCATTAAATTTTACTTATTTATTTTGAATATATAACATAAACCTAAATATATCATTGAATGTTAAATAATTTATCTATAAAAAGTAGACATAATAATGAAACATCTTTAAAAAAAATTCAAACTCATTATTTCATTATGCAATTGTATAAGGAATAAACATTATAAGAACTATTCTCTTGGGTTCTAAATATTTCACTGGATTCTTCTCTACATAAAAATTTAAAAAATAGGCCTAATTATTTATGGTATACATACTATATCTAATGGCATTAAGGACGTGTCAAAAATTTAATGTCCTTCATGAGGGAATCAGAAGAATTAAACCATTTTTAAATATGACATCAACAAATTCTTTTGGTTTCCTACTGTTAATTCCAACTCCTTGTTATCACAAAAATGTAACACAACTGTTTTACAGATCATTAAAAAATATTTTCATTAACGATATTTTTCCATTTTACTTCAAAAAACAATTCTCAAACGTGATGATTAACTGCCTTTTTAACATATAATTACCATCCATCATACTAAAATATATAGCTCTTCCACTGAAATCATTTATTATGATCCTTGGAAATTTGATTCTATTATAAGAAGATCTATCTATTATCTAAGATTTTTTCCATTGATTAAGGTTTTATGTGTTGAGGATTAGGGAATAAAGGTTTCAATATTGAATATTTGACGATTCAAGCATTTCCAAGGGTTTGTATTTTAGAAATGATTTACACTCTTTCGTTTTATTGTAGTCACAGATTTATGTCATGTGACGTGTAGAGTAATCATGACGAAACTGGGATATAAATCATATTTTCATGTGACTAATTCTTAAATGACGACACAAAATCTTATATAAAATAAAGAATAATTTATTTATTTTAGTATAAATTCAAAAAAATAACTATGTAAAATTTAAATAAATATAAAAAGATAAAAAAAGACCTAATTCAGATTTTATAAACACAAATCTATCAGAATATAAATACATTGTATATATATATACTAATTAATTTTTAGTGAAAATAAATTCTAATAGTGTTTCACTTTTTTTAATAATTTATTTAGAAACGATGCCTTATATCAAAGAACTTTCTTCCAGAATAGATTATTAGATCCATTGACATTTTTTGAGAACATGGGCTATCAAAATTGATTGAAACATTATTAAGATTAAACAAAAAATCATTTACGGTGTCTCTCATCTACAACACTTGTGTATAACAACATAAAAATGTAATTTATTCGTCTTTAATTGTTTATAATTCTGTGGAGTATGATTTCTTACTGAACTAGGGCACAAATGATTTTCTAAGAAGTTTACATATTCATAAGGTTCATTTAATATGTATTCTATATCCACCAAAATCAGAATATAAATATGAATAAATTTAAATTAAAAGGTTTTGTAAAAAAAGATAAAGATAAAAAAATCTTCCATTTAATAACCTTAAAATTATTTTGGAAACATTTGAATGATATAATTTTTTATTACATTGTAATATTTCATAAAGGCATATTGAAATTATAATTTCATGTGTAATTATATTAAGGTAACATAATATTCTAATGAATATTCTATATAACTTGTTTTCAACTAGTTTTTCATATTCATCCAAGCCGTGTTTAATGTTTTACATCATAATATTAGTATAAGTCTTACATTTTTCTTTCCCAAACGATTATAGTAAGTCAGGAATGTGTTTAATTTTATTTAAATCATTTCCATAATTGTTTTGATTATTTTATAAACCATGAAAATATGTTAACTCACACATCATACTCAGTTCAATTACTTTTTCTCCTAAATTTCAAAATATAATTACAGAATTGTTTTTGAACCAAAAATAACATCATCATCATATGTTAGTTACAAAAAATATTTGATAAAGAAATTTTCTTAAATAATGTGTGATCTTACTTTATTAATAAAGCCCCATTTGATAATATAAAATAACATAATATTTTATACCATGATCTGGGATCATGTTTAAGACCAAGAGAGCTTTGATATGTTTAAAAATATAATTTGAAAATGATGGTCTTCAAAACTAAGAGTTATTCAACATAAATATTCTATATTAAGTTTATATTTAGAAATTCATATTTGACATATATATTATATAATTTAAAATTTATATGAGATGAATATTATATTAGAATTATAATGGCCTCTAACTTAGCTAATGAGGAAACAATCTCCCCATAAGCTATTCCTTTTTCATTATTGTATCATTTTGAAAACTATATTATTTTTATTTTTATTGATAGAACCCTGATTATAGTATTTATTCCTAAATAATTATTTTGTTCAAACAATAGGATCATCATAGAATCTATTTACTAAAACCATATGTTATTTCAATTAAACTGTTCTAACTCTTTATTCATATCTAAAATCCATCATTCATAAGCTTAAACATCTATAGTGATTATAAGTTCTATATTATATAAAAAAGATGATAATTCTACTAGATTTATTGGAATCATTAAATTCATAACTATATCATTTCAAAATCTAATAACAATTTCTTTAGGATAGTTTTTAAGGATTATATGGTGCCTAGGTAACACAATTTCTAGTCAATAGTCTGAATATAAAAAGGATTTGGTTCAAAATAATAAGGTTACAAATCATCATACATATTATGGTTAAAAAGTGGTTCAGGTCTAATTTACATAATTGAAACACTCACCTCATAATCTGGAGTAATTTTATGATAAAAAGGATCACTTAAATAAAACATTACATTAGTTGATTCATCGATAATCTCAAACCGTTTGTTGAATAATCTATAATAATTAGATGTTGATTAATAACCTAGGAATATTTCTTCATAATCTTTAAGATCATACTTACCAAGATTAAACTTGGTGTTAGAAATACAAACCTTACTCCCAACACTTTAATGTAACATACCTTCAATTTTCTATTATTCCATAACTCATTTGGAATTACTTTATAATGGGACATATTAAAACACTGCTAATTACAGAACATGTTGTGCTAATAGCTTCAGTCCAAAAATATGTTGGAATGTTATATTCACATAACAGTGATCTAGAAATTTCATAAAACATACTATTTCTCCTTTAAATAACACAATTATGTTGAGGTGTCCTGTGGTATACAAAAAATGATCATTATATTGTATGTGAGAATTTTGAAATAAATTCATAATTCAAAAATTTTCTTCCATGATCACTTCTCAAAGAGATAATTTTTGGTATTATTCCAAATTTTTAAATGTTTATATAAATTATTTAAAAAATGAATCATGTTTATGTCTCTAAAATTAAACTAAAAAATATATAAAACACATAAAAATTGATTTTTTATAAAGTATTAATCTTCTTAAAGTTCCAAACAGATCCATGTGGATATTTTCATGGGTGTTTTTTTATAATAACCTCTTTAATTGCTTTATGGATGACTTCTATGTCATTATTACTTTACATGTATCAAATTGTTTCTTTTTATCCAATCTATGAATAGAAAAAAATAAATGAATGTTATCATAGATAAAATTATTAAATAATTAACATTACAATGTCAAATAATTCTATTCCAAATATATGATTCTTAAAGTTATGTATTAAAATTTTTAAATTTTTCCAAACAACGTGTTAAGATGTATTGTATAGAAATTTTTTTAATTTCTTCTTTAAAAATAAAGAACTTTTCATTAAAAACTGAGCATACTTTGTTATAAATTTTAACTAAACAACCATTATCAAAATGTTTTGAAATACATATTATGTTGTGATTTAATACTTCATCATAATGTAATTTGTTTATGAGTATGGATTATGGATCTCAAATTGATCCAATTCAAATAATATTACCTTTTTTATCAATAATTGTATTATAGCCTCAATTAATCATAGATAATGTGTGACAGTTAGATAATTTTATATCAATATGTCATGAGAAGACACTATCCATGAACCATTTTTTATTATTGATTATGTGTCTAGTTCCCTACAATGAAAAATAAGAAAACTGTTTTTTTAAAACACATCTGTCTAGAAATGTTAGCTTTAAAAGACTAGGGGTCCCAAATATGTTTTTCAATTTTAGGAAATCTAGAAGAAAATTTTGAGAAACATATTATAAGAAAATATTTCATAATTACACATAACTAAGGATTTTCTAGACTCAAAATATTGGATTAATTTTCTACTTATTCACAATGAAAACAAGTAATATTAGTATAGTTTTTTATAAGTATGTAAAATATAGTATTTATTGATTTTGAGAATTTCACCATGTATAAATATTCAATATTTGTCTCCAATATGTTGGTTTTAACTAAAACATTCGTTTAAATGATTCCCACTGTGTAAAATAATTTTTTTGATATTTTATTTTTTGGACCGCCTTCTATAGGTTCTCAATTGTACTAATCTTTTTATTAAATGATGCAGTATATTTTGTCAACTAAATTTTCTTATATAATATTTGTTTCTTTAAGTCATCATATTTATTATATATTTTGTTATATCTATTCTTGGTAGATTATTTTTTCTTATTTTGGATTTCATACCATGTTTTTTACATTGTATAATATTCATTTAATTTTTTTTTTGATCAATTCTCATTCTGCAATTCAAACTCAGGCTGAGAAGAATAATAATAGTTTAGCTCATCTAAATGTTCCATGAAACACATGATAGAATTTTAATTAAATGCTTCAGATTATAACTCAAAAGGGTTATATTATCTATAGTCATAAGAATCGATCCACATGCCCATCAATCCCTAGTCAGATTCCCTCTTATATCCATCCCGCTTAAAAAACATATTACAAAACATTTTATTTTCTTAAAATTGTGGAATGTATGTATTGATATGTCCTAGATTTAAAATCTCATAGCATATCACTTATTTATAATATTCTCCATTTATCCTATAATTGTTGAAGGGTATTCTGAATCCTCTACTCTTATTATAAAACCTTTTGAACCTTCATTAAAACTTTGGACATTCATCATTTGATCTATAATTTCTTGAGGAATATTTTTCTCCATATGTTATAGAAATTTGTAGATCCTTGTTTTTCTTGAATTCTCCAGATGTAGATTAATTTATATCAGTATAGGCCTTCTTATTCATTCAATATTCTCTAGCTTCAGCTTCTATTTCTAATTCATACATCATGAGGGTAAAAATGAGATTTTTCTTTTGAAATTATTTAATACTTTAGATTTCTTAATGAAAGATAATATTACACTCAACATACATGGTAAGACTCTTAAATATATTAGATCAATCTCTGTCTTAGAAATTTGTGTCCTAAAGAACAAAACTAATTGAAAAATTTCATGAGTCTTCTTTTCATTTGAGCAATTATTGCTCATTTTTTAAATATGAAGGTGTCAAAAACAATTTCTGGAGGTATAACCTCTAAGAGCCTTTACGATTCCTATTCAGTCATATGAAAATGCTATTTTAGTCCACATTTTAGTGAATGTTTGACATTTAAAAACATGATTAATCTAATCTAGAAATAGTAAGAATATTGTGGCATTCATTTATTTATAATTTAAATCATATATTTCTTTAATATTTTATTTTCATTTTTCTGGTTATGTTACTTGAATTTTATAAGGCTTCACCACATGAAGACAAACATTACACCAAATTTTTTTATATGTTTATAAATGCCTTCCAACAACCATAATTTTACTGTTATAATAGGGATCTCTAACCATTGACAAGCCTCCTCTATTTTTTTCCTTAACATCCATTTTACATAAGATCATTGGACTTAAACATTTGATAGCTAAGAACATGGGATTCATGATCTCGGATACCAATTTTTGTCCCATAGAATAGTTGATTGAAAACTCAAGAGGGGGTGAATTGAGTTCTTTATGTTTTCTTTACATTAAAACCACTATACAAAAGGTATGAATATTCTAGTATTTTAATTAATTGAAAGAAGTAGTGTAAATAAAAAACACAATGTAAAAAAATTTAACCCATGATATTTATAGTGGTTAGGGGAATATAAATCTCCGATTTTATTTAAAAAACAACCTACACCATGATGTTTTGAAAATTTTACTATGATAAACCTTTTTTCAAGGGCTCTCTATTGTGTCTAAGTAGTTATTACATGTTATAAAAGCCCGAAATAATTTAACCAGGATCTCCTCTCTTGAGATAATTCCATGATCTCAAAGAAACATCTTTCATAAAGTATTGATTAAATTGATATTTATAATATTTTCCAAAATAAAATGTGACACAGTTTCAAGTAGAAATTTTTAATAGATAAAGACAAATCTAGAGAATATGATGATATTAAAAACACAAAATTGGATGTTCGTAGATTGCAAAAAACATAATTTTATAAAACTTATAAAATCATTTAGTGATGAAAGATTATGATTTCTTGCATATACATGTGATTTTTCTCTGTGTTAATAGTTTCTTCATTTGTGTGTCATATTTTAATCATTTTTCATACACATAATAAATTTCTTATTTATATGACTTATTTTATTTTCAACAAAATTTTACAAGACTATCATAATGGTCAAGTGAATAATCCAATGAAAAGAGTATGAGATGGGATCTTAATGACATGTTTCATTTTCTTCCAAATATGGAATAATCTTCTATAATGGCGATGATAGAAGCCTTCTCTTTAGGATCATTACATTATATAAAAAATGAAATATTATAAAAAATCATCATTCCCTAACAATAAAACTCATTGTATAATATGTTAAAAATAATGAAATGACATATCAAGAGATTATGATAACTTTATAAAAGAAATCACAAAGATATGAAGAACATTTTACTATTCATATGATAAAATATTTGATTGTATTATTCTTATTGGATTGATTTTTTAGAATCTTGGTAAAAAAATTAGATCATTAACCAATACAGTGTAAAGATAAAATGAATTCAATATTACATGGAATAATTCATCTCTGTATAATAATTATTTTACTAAAGTGTGACAAAAAACTTTTTAATCATCCGTTGGTTCTCTTAAGATAATCTTTTTTCAAATATCCATTATATAAGATAAATTCATTACATATTTACTTTCCAACTAAATTATATAGAATTTAGAAAATGGGACATAATTTCCTTCATAATATAATGTCTAATGTTGTCTGAAAAATATCAACACTAGGTTTTCTGACATTGAGATAATAAAAAATGAACATTCAAAATTATATTTCCACAAGAGAAATTACATTTTGCCCTATATTAAATACTTTACTCAGTTTAAGATAATATCTTTTGATAAGTGTAGGAAAATATAACGTGAAATAAATATCACACCACATATAACAGAATAAAATATGAAACTCATAAGAAAACTCATTTCAATAAAAAATATATCTTTTTAATCATCAAAATACATAAAAACTAAGATATTTTGAACAAGAATATGTTTTTGCAGGATAATCTTTTGTTAGAAGATTTTTATTTATGACTTAATTAAATAAAAATCATTCATATTATAGGACATTTCTTCTTAATTTTATTCTTCCTCATTCATATTTCCTTCATGGAAGTTCATGAAAGTGGATTAGGTTTGGATTGGGTTATATTGGGATGATTCAATTATAATTATTGATGTGATCTAGGTTTTTGAGGATTTCCTTAGTATTTAGGCATTGGGAAAACTTCTCTTTACTTACACATTGACATCAATTGGTTAATTATATGATTGAGATAGGGGACTCAATAATTATCTATCATTATTGTACATAATTTTTGATTGTTTCACTTTATTCATTCAATGGTGATATAGAAAGGAATAACCTAATAAAGATAAGGAAATTGATTAAAATAAATTAAGGTTAATTGTTGAATCACATGTGTTTTATGATTTCATGATACTTTTTGTGATTGATGGCTTGGTTATTCATTTTTGGTTTTGAATGTGTGATTGTTATTGTTCTATGTATATTATCACTATGATTAATTTATGGAATCAAACTTCATAAATGGTTAATTAATTCAACATAGTATAAAACTTTTTTTTATGATTTTTTAATATTAGTAAATATTTATATTCATACCACCATTTATTAAAATGAATTTTTATTTAAAGGTAATTGATTATTTTAATTTTTTCTTGATATTATTTTGGTTTGTTTTGTTATTTTGATTCCCATTTTATTAATTGGAATATATACGATATTAATTTTTTCAGATAAATTTTTTATATTAGTGTGTTAATAATGGGGTTGTCTATTTTTTATGGTTTTCAGGGGAATTTGGGGTTATGATTATGACTATAGTGGAAAAGACAATTATGTGCTATATAAGTGGAATAATGGCTTGTTATGTATGAAAAGGATGTTTTTGTGATAGTTATGGGGAATTATGGTAGGTTTGTGGTGTTTTGTGTAGTGGTTGGTTTTTTTTGTGGGGATCTGTTATAGATTCTCAGTGTTATGAAATTTGAATAGTAATAGTGAAATTATAAATGGGTGGGGGATGAAATTTAAAAACAATTTACGCCCAATTAAATATTAATGATTAAAAGTAATGGTAAATGGATGGTATGAATGAAGATGTTGTATAATTAATGGTGTGGAATTTCATATTAATGAATAATGACATAATTACTGTAATGTGGAATGTAAAATATTATGACTCAAAATAATTTAAATATGTCATTAAATTGGAATATTGTTTTGTGTGTTGTTATTACTTATGTTGGTATGTTGGGATGGTTGTGTTGTAGAGATGGTCACGATTGATTATGATCAATTAAAATGATGTGTTGATTGTTACAAGAATTTCTAGTGTTGGTTTTATGAAGACCAAGGTTGTTATTGTGTTAGGTGGTATATATATATCTCTATTTCTCTGTGTGTGCTGTATTTTCCTAGTGATTTCATATGAACTCCACCCAATTTGGATAACATGGTCATTGCTCAAATTTTTTGGGTTATGGGTGTTTTCCCCACACATCCTGGTTAGCAAGTGAATCAATGGATGTATAATCCCTTTTCCTTTCCATCCAATCTAAACGTAGTATTGGATATGATGTCATGAATTTATGATTCACTAGTTTTAATGGTCAATGTTTGGGTTGAGATTTAAGTTATTGTGGTATCATGATGACAGAGTGATGTTTTGTTGATGTGATGTGCTGCAGTGTAGTGGCGATATAGGATTATACGTATGGTGGGGGCCTTGTATGATATTAGGGTCACATGGAATATTTCATTTAAAATCATGATAACATACTATTATAGGAATGTGGTATGTTTTCTGGGTATGGAATTGCAGTATGTGGTTGTGGTGTGTGGTTATAGTGTGGTATATGATGGTGAATATGTGATGATAATGTATTTCTCTTGATATGGAAAGGATGGGATATCTATAATGACTTTATAGGGGGATGAGAGTGGAAACCTATTGTAGTAGTGGTTTCAGTATTCCTTTTTCTATATTCTATTAATAATATGAAATTTTTATTGGATACAATGTAGGGAGAGTGACCCTTGGTGAGGTTGGGTGATAATTAATGTATTATTCATTGCAGAATTAGTATTTTTCATCCACATTGTCATGATTGGTATGTATTAGTATCATTCTATGTATATATATAATCTTCCGCAGATATTTATGAATCTATTTTTCTAGTTTATATGAGGTATTTTTTTGATTATTCTAGAATATCTTAGCTCATGGATTATAGGTTCGGTTGGACTCATAGTCATCAAATATTAATCTGTGAGTTTATTTTAGATTTTTTTTGTACAACATTACATGAATTTTTGGGTAATTGATTTATTTTATATTATTGTTTAAATATGTGGTTCATTTATATTTTCTTCGTATTTATACTGATAATTTCTATTATTTATATTATTTATAAAAATAGTGCTAGTAACCAACCAATGTAATATTTGATGAAGTATTTGGGGGCCAGTACTATATTCAATATAGACATAAGAGGTGTTCCTTTTGATAGAGAATGATGAAAAAATGGTATTAAAACTATGGATGATAGTAATAATGTAGTTTAGATTTAGGCACTGGTGAATATTTCATGGGTTAGTAGAGAAATAATATTAGAAAAATCAACTCTATGGTGTTTCAAGGGAGACTACATAGGACATAAGTCAATAGAGAACCATGTTATCTTTCTCAATAATGTCTAGATTACTAAACACAATAGGTTATATAATGCTCGATATGGACTAGATACCTCGGATAGGTACATGCGGCAATGTTTTTTTTATTTTGTTTGATTTAATTTCCATATTTATAAATTTAAATGAATATTATCAATAATATAAAATTATTTCAATGATTTTATTATTAAGAGTGTCATATATTACATGTAAATATAGATCATAGTAATATTCTTCATGTAAAAAAGATTGGGTATGTGTGACATGATAATCTTGTTAGTGATTGTATATTCGATCTGATTGAGAAGAATATGTATTGAAGGAAGAATTTATATGAGTTCCATCATTAGTTATAGGAAAAGTATGATGTATGATTCTATTATTTTGAGATAAAATACATGTTGGAGGAGATAAATAATTCCACTAGTATGACCTATTCAAGGATGAGGTATCAGGTCCAACATCATATTATCAAGATGATTGGTTCCTTGGTTCTAGGGTATATCAGGTTCCTTTTAGAGATTAGGGTGTCAGAGATCTCATTTGTAAATTTCAAGATATATTTCTAGATATAGTTAAATTCATTGATTGTGAAGGAGGTGAAGAGGTAATAGTTTCTCACCCTCTGATATTGGAATCTAATCATGTTGGGGCATGAGATAAGATTCATGGATCTCTGCCATTTTCCCCTCGTATCTTATGAATAAGAAGGACTAGAAACAACATTTTGAGAAGGAACTATACCCTTACATTTGGAATATAGTTACTGTATTTACATTTCATATAATTTTTTAGGTATGGATAAAATAAATGTTGACTAAGTGGATTGTTTTATTATCGAGAACATCTAATGAGGGTAGTCAACAAATCTTATTGAAGATCATATCTATATATAGATATTATTGGATGTTTTGAAAGTATAGAGTTGTACTAGTATGGATTTGGACTAATCAGTCTTTCTACCATTTTCCTAAGCTAGTAGTTCTCATGTATTCACTAGGAGGTCCATTACAATGTGCTTCACCATGGAGGTCAAGATCATGACTATTTAATGTTTCTCACCATTAATTTAATCAATAAAGTATGGGCAGTTAGTTTTCATTACATAATTAGTATTAGTTACCATATATGACTTATCTGTACTAGGAACAATATGATTTATTTCTTAGGGGTGTTAAAATGGGTAGATGAAATCCCTCTAACATTCCATGTTCCTAGAAAAATGTGGTTGAGTGTATCCTTGTAGATTACTATTAAAATATACAATAAGGAATTGTGTATGAGCATGACTAGGGGAACACTATAGAGAAACTTGAACCAGGAGGGTAGATATTTCTTGAGGTACAATCTATTGAAAATCTATCCTGGATTTTACTTTATCTAATTATAGATTATCACATTCTTTAAAATCACCAATCGTAGAATATGCCTTGTGAATCATGGTGGAGATTAATATTTGTCCCATGAGTATTAACCATGATAGATGGAGTTTTTATGTGTTTCATGGTTTTGAGTAGATGATGGTGCACCATCTGTCACTTAGTGAATTCTTCATACTACATATACTACCAATTTATCTCATCCATAACATAGATTACTTGTACTCAATGCTTGAAGTCATTAATAACTTTTTGTGGAGAGTTGAGTTTTGTGATATGAAATGATTGTGTGAAATTTTTTTGAAAATCAGAAACATATTATAGGACATAATAATTCATATCCTCATTTTATCTCACATAGTAGAGTTATCATTGAGTTTGGTGGGGGCATAGTTGGATTTACTTCCTAGTATAATCGATGGTATCCTATATGTCATTCAAGATATAATTTTGAAACCACCTCCTCCCCAAACAAGTTATATTTCATATATGGGATAGATATTTAGCTCATTTCCACTCTAATATTTAGGGAATCATATCTGTTGAAACATAACTATGTGATTTTAGGATTTAGATTGATGATTTGATGTACAAGGGTATCATCTGAACTAGTGTATCACCATAGGTTTCCCTAGTGATGTTTTCTAAGGTGTTTTGTGAAGGTATGAGTATTCTAATAGAATTCAAATAGTTGATTCAGGTAATACTAAATAAACATTATAACCTTCCAATAATAGACGAATTGTATATTCTATTGAAGATAGAAATATGAATTTTATGGATTGATCTATCGTCTAGTCATCATCCGAATATGGTAGAAGGGGATGATCACCTTAATACTACATTGATTTTGATTAAAGAAACATTGAATAAATGGATATGTTGTTTTGTTATACTAAATCCACAACTGTTTTCATGGTACACATGAAATCCATTTTTTTAGTACATTGATCATTTTTTATAGTGTTTATCGACAAAAACCTCATTTAATTTAAGAATAAGTATGATCATAAATAATATCACATGTATATTTAATAAGTCTTTCAGTATCATTATCTTAATATAATTTTGTCCATGTGAATGTTTTTTATGTGTGAAGTGTATTTTCTGAGCCATGTGGTGTCTTCCAAGAGAATGAAATTTGATAATCTAAAAATTTAGATGGATATTTATTAGGAATAACCAATGTGTATGAGGGATATATATAGGTTATTTAGTATCATGGGATAATATTAGAGGTTTATTTCTTTTTATTTTAAAATTTTCCCCATTTATAACCTTGAATTGGAAGAGACTGTAATTCATATAAATTAATAAATCATAACAAAATTTTGAGTACCTCAAAGAGAATTTAATCAGTTCTCTTATTCATTGTTATATAGAGGAAGAAGATATATTAATTATTTGATACAACATTTATCACATTGTTTTACGATGCACGCTGATTTAGTAAAGTATGTTTATCTTATTTGGGTATGAGTAGTTACATACTCATTAGTGTAACAATCTCATCCAAAATCTCGAGTTGAATGTTTTGGTGTCATCTCCAAATCTATAGCGATATTTCCTCATTGAATAATTATTTTTGGTCTTTACATATCATAAAATAATGATTTGTATCATCTCTAGGCAATAACTATATCTATTTCAATAGAGGTTGATAATATTCTTATACTATTATGAATTAGAGATATCCCTAATATTAGGGAAAAGAAATGCGGTTTCTAATGGGTTTTATAAACATTAGGTTGTTTGAGATTTGTCAAAATCAACCAATAGGATCTGTGATGATATGGAAATCACCATTGAAGTATAATTAAGGGTGTATGTTACCAAGAAGATTGTATAGTTTTAAAATAATTGGTGGATTTTTATGAATAATTACCTAAGGTTGATGCAGATAGATATTGATCGATTGATGTGAAGGTAGTCGTGGAAAATTTAGTGTAGAAATTTTCATGGAAATAAAGTACATTAAAAGATTATTCACAATATTAAATTAGGTTTCATGATGAAGAAATCCGTTATTAAATAACGGTTTGAAAATGAGAATATATTTTTTAGAATGAAGGTATGTCTTCCTTTAAGTAAATTATAAAATAAATGGAATTTTTTTCCAACATGGAATATGGGAGGAACGTACATTCACCATACCATGATGAGTCGTAATGGAGGAGACAAGTTAAGAAGTTTGATACATCAAAAATTATATTTAAGGGTTTGGAAGAATTCAAAAGATCTATTATTATAATTCTATGAATTAGAGAGGTCATGTCATCAGGAAATTTTCCAATCCATAAACGGGATTGAACTAAGAAAAATGGAAAATTAAATCTATATAAGAATGAAATGGAGACTTCATATGAGTGATTCACATTAAAAAACAAAAAAATCATGCCATAAGTATAGGTTTAGTAGTTAGAAAAATAAATTTACTGATGTGTTACACTGTGAAGTTCTTTATGAACTGTTAAAAAATATATGAGATTTATTAGTTACTATAGAAATCATCTTACTAAATGGAAAATAATTTTATAATGGAAAAATATATGAGATTTATTAGTTGAAGTACTCACGTTGATACCTATTCAATAGTTAATGAGAAATTATATAGATATCATCCCACAATAGCGTGTAGTATATAGTCACATTTTTAATAAGGATTTCCATAGAATTATAAAATATTCAGTTATATTTCAACATTAAAATGAATTAGGTGTTACCTAAATAATTGGTAAATACCCTTTTGAATACCATAATGGAGATTTGTGGGAATAAAACCCAAATTCAGAAATTGAATTGTTAGAATATAGAAGTTGTATTTGGTTTGAATTTCAAATTTGAAATTCAATTCATTCCACATTATATTACAATCAACTTTTACAATTTAAAAATTAATATCAAAGAGTTGAAAAAAAATATAAAGAAAAGAGAGTGGTATTTGTGTGTTCTCATAGGAGAATAATAAAGGTTCCAAAGCATATATGTTTTACATATATAGAGAAATTAAAGTGATTCATGAATAGAATTATAATTGGTGATTAGTTTTAATAGAGATGAAGAGTAGTTATGTGTGCATATTTGGGATGATCAGTTTTTTAAAAATATACTAGAATAATATATTTTATTGAATTAAAAAATATTACACATTGAAAAAAAAATTCATTGTCAAACTTTTTATATGTAGTTTTGGGTTTTTATTGTTTAACGGTTTTCAGTCGAAAAAAAATCTCATCTCTTCTCACAAATAGTTGTTTATAGAAGGAATTATCATTAAGAGGGGAATATGGAGTTAATTGGAGCATCATTATCAGGAATAATGTTGAATAATTTGAGTACTAAACTTGGAGAAACCTTAATGTCATTAAACTGAGAAGAAGGTGTTCAAGTATTTAAAAAAATGATTTAATAATGTAGTACATTGAGTTGAAGAAGATGGGAGACCCTTGGTGAGGTTTGATATGACATAAACCATATATTGGTAGTGAGAATTGTGAGTCCTTTATATTTCAATTAAATATTGTAAATATTGTGGTTCTTGATGAGGAATGACCTTACCTAAATATTTTATTCACACAAATAATTAGTTATAATGGATTTGGTGCATCGACACATTGTTGATTGTATACACCTTTGAGGGTTCTGTTACAATTTATAGAAGTAAAATTAGTTGGTAATTTTTTCCATACATTCAAAACTAGTATATTGTTATAGATATGGATTAATTGAAGATAATATAGGATGACCTGTGTTCCATCTAATAAGGTAACAATATCTAAACGAAATATCCAAAGAGAAAATTTTAGTTTAGCCGACTCCTTTATTCAACCCCACACTATGGGTGTCCCACATCCCTATAATTGGCATTTCAGGAAGTCATGGGGAGATGATTTCTAAGAATCCATGGCTGATTGGGGAGTAATGGAGGATCATATCATGATTAAAATTTATATAGAGGGGGATGGTGGTAAAGGATGCATGTAACATATGACAATATTATCCTACTTGAGGTAGTAAGTGGAGGATTCTTAGAAGAGAGAGTCGATGGTTGAGGTGATGCAGGATCACATTATAACGACCCATACTTTACATACATTGTTATTACTTCAAAATTGAAGCACACTTATTACAACATATAACAAAACCATGAATGGTCCGTATAGGTATAGTGTCTTTAGAAACTGGAAAGCATAAACAAATGGTTTATAAAGCATATACTTTGCCTCCCATTTATTTCATCATATCTAGAGTCCCTTTTTGGCATATTCTACTTATAACCTTCTTCCTGACCTGGGGAAATAAAACATACAAAAGGGTGAGCTCAAATGCTCAGTAAGAGTAAACAAAAAAATATCAATCACATCATATACATAAGCACATAACTTTTGGAAATCATAACCTGCAAAAGAGATCATAATTTCATAACATGGGATAAATCATAGTAGTGAAATGTAATCCAAATAATCATAACTTAAAACATGAACCTTTGTGACATACACACATAATCATTGAGAATCATTTCTTTTTAGTCAAGACTCATTGCTAAGACTATCTTAGTGAACAAAGTCCACTTTTGAACTGAGTTCAATCCTCGTTTCAGTCCTGTTTCACTGAACCAGTTCAACCTACTGTTCCAGCCATGTCTATCTCATGAGATATAAAATCATTACCCAATGCATTTGAGGTAGATATAGGTCCCACCCATCTCATAATGATACAATTATTATGTGTGCCACAAAATCAGAAAACCATACATCATAGCATAACCCATGTAATAAAAATGGGAATCTTAAACATCGTGACATCATAAAACAATTCATATAAGATAAAGGAATTCATAAAAATATAATTCCATCACAACATAATCAAATCAATGTAATAATAGGGATAAAAACAGAACCCTTTATTATCTTAGATGGAAATGAATTTTGATAAAACACTTGAACTCCATTCTTGAGGAAAATATCCTTTCTGCTTCAAAATCCCTTTTCTATTCTTAAAATGACGTACAATTATAAACTAAAAGAAGTTGATTAAAAATAATCATAAAAACTTGTAAAGTAAGCTTCTTGGAAATAATGTTTTAAAAATCCATTCATGCCGTATAAGTTAAAAAAACATTCTTCGTAATTTTGTCGGAAAAGTCAAAAAGTACATCATACTAAAAAAGATTCCTTTAATATCTTTTACCAACAACTCCCCGAAGGGTAAAATTGGATTTAAAAAAATTTAGGTGGATGGAAATAATATTATGTATTGAGGGAACATGGATGTGGATGATAAAATGCATCCCAGTAAATACCAAAGTATAAACAATCTCGGATAAAAATGAGATTGTGATATTTTCCCTTACCTTAGATCCGATTTTCCTTATAAGTGCCTGAACCTCCTGTATAATGATTTAAATAATGTTATTGATTTATTCCAGAATCATAATTATTGTTATGATATCATATATGGTCATATTCTTAGCTTCTTATTAGTAATATTTCATTACAACTTGTTATTCGGGTGTTTATTACTTTTTATTCTTATGCGTGTTTTGTCGAATAAATTCTTATTCTTCTCTTTAGGTTATAGATACCTCATTTCCAGAATTTTATTAGTGTAATATATATCATATTAATTCATTAAATACATTTATATAATCATTATTCAATGAAGATCATGTAGAACGAGTCGCATCACATCGTGGAGACAGTATTCCGTACATACGCACGAGCGATGATATCGTTCCCATGATCATGGAATTGTATTGGAGTGTATATATACTATTTCAAAATCAATATCACTTTAAAATAATCTTATATAGTCATTATTTACACCATTATATGCATCCAAGTAAGGTGGTGGTGGAAAGTAGATTACACAACGGCGTGGAGACGGTATTCTGTACTTACACACACGTGATTTCATTTTCCATAGGATGGATAGATGGTGAAATAGGGTTGTTTCATAATTATAATAACATATCAGTATATGAGTGATACCGATGTTATTACTTCATAATGAAACAACTAAAGAAGAAGAAGTGGAAGAATAAATAAAGATGAAAGAATCGGTAACGGACATTACCTCTTCTTTGAAGTGCTACTTTGAGACCTCCTTTTAGGGCACTAAAGTTGGTCTCTGAAGAAGACCAAGACCTCTAGGATGTCTCTAGGGAAGTGGAAAGGAGAAAGTGTCAGGGTTTGGCCGAGCTTTAAGGATCAAAGTGGTGTGAGGAAGAGAGGGAGGAGGTTCCCTTTTATAAGAGAGGAGAGGGGCACCTGTGGAATAACTAAAAATATTATTTTATTATAATGCCAAATTAGGTTTTAAATAGCTCCAAATTGATGTATTTCTAAGCTAAGGTGGGGATCGGTCTATAGCCGCTCATATAATAGAATTTAGACAAGTTTAGTTTCCTATTTTGACCTTATCATTTAGATTTAACATTAACTTGAATAATTTTACTTTTACCGTGTCTTCTTGTGTTCTTACACTATAAGGTTAATAAACTTACTATAACAATAAAAAAGAACCCCAAGTTGTTTATTATTAAAATATATAACCTTATATAAGTCATTTGGCAGAACCATAGATTTTTAGGAATAAAATAACAATTAATAATATAATATTTGTTTTAAAAAACTATTTTATTTCAATTTTGACACTATTTAGTAATTGATTTTTGTGAAAATCATAACAGAATGATTAGTTCAAAAAAAGTTAATTAAATCAATTATAACATGTCATATTAACCTATAAAATTAGTGTAATTCATAAAAAGTCTCAAATTACATTTATTTGGGTATTTATAACATCAATTATGTCAATATTTCATTAATAAGATAATTATTGCACCATCTTTGTGTCATAAATAAATTATATTATTTAATGAATAAAAATTACAAATAAAATACCATTATGTAAGAAGTCTTTTTATCTTTATAATTAAGATTTATAGTCGAATTTATCTTATATATAACCTTATGTTAAAAATTATTTACTTATTAAACATTGATTTTAACTATTTTAACCCTTCTTTAAATAAATTAATAATAAATGTCTTAATGTAGTCCATGTGGGCCTAAATGGTCATATTTTATTCCTAAGTTTGTTTTTATTTAATTACAGTTATCCAATAGAATTAGGACATGTGTTAGGGTAATAATAATATCATTTTTACTCTTAATTACCCTATTTACTTTTAACCGTGGTAAATAAAAGTAAAAAGTTACTATTCACCAAAAATTATTTTCATCTCATTGAACCACATTTTACTTACTGACATCAACCTTGTCTCTCGAATTTTTGGAATTCCACTCACATAAATCGTAAAATTATATTTTATGAAAAATTCAGTTTTTTAACTACCACTTAGTGGTTTCACTATTCATTAAAAATTGAATGTTTTAAGAAAAATACCAAAATTTCACCCTAGGATAATTTCTATATTCCAAATACAAAAATGAAGTCTATTTTGAAAAATAAAATTTATAAAATTTCAAAAAGTGGTTATTACTAATCATAACGGCTAGTTTTAATAATATTTTATTAGCATATCATTGTTTAGAGAAAATCGGTATTGCGTACGACGCAAGCTATCGAGGAAGGTTGCGATTTCGTGTATAGAAATCCAATCAAGTGTTGTGTGTAGAAAAAGATTCCATTGATGATTTATATAACATAAAAGTCTCAGGTGTTACATTCGACCCCCCTTAAAATGAATTTCGCCCAATAAATTCATCACTTTGTAACAAACATATGAGGATACCTCTCCCTCATCATATCCTCAAGCTCCCATGTAGCTTCTTCTAATTGGTGGTTCGTCCATAGAACTTTCACCAATCGAGTGGTCTTGTTTCGTAGGACTTCTTCTCTATGATCCAGAATCTCTATCAGCAGTTCTTCATAAGAAAAATCTTGCTCCAGCGGTACAACATCTGAGCTGAGTACATTTGAAAGATCAGGTATCTACTTTCTCAGGAGAGATACATGGAACACATCGTGAACTTCAGAGGGATTCAGTTGAAGCGCCAATCGGTAAGCTACCTTCCCAACACGATCCAGTATTTCGAAAGGACCTATATATCAAGGGCTCAACTTCCCCTTCTTTCCAAATCTCATGACCCTCTTCCAGGGAGATATTTGTAAGAACACTTTATCACCTACTTCAAACTCTAGGTCTTTTCTTCGGTTTTCGGCATAACTTTTCTGTGGAATCTGAGCTACTCTTATGTGTTGTTGAATAGATTTGACCTTTTCTGCCATTTCATCTACGAGATCGGGTCCTAATAGCTTTCTTTCCCCAACTTCATCCCAGGAAGTTGGAGTCCTACATTTCTTTCCATAGAGAGCTTCATAAGGAGCCATCTGAATACTGGAGTGAATGCTATTATTGTAAGAAAATTCCACCAAAAGTAGGTGTTGATCCCAACCACCTTTGAAATCCATAGAGCAAGTTCTCAAAATATCTTCTAGAGTTTGAATTGTTCCCTCAGACTGACTGTCTGTCTCAGGATGATAGTGCTGAAACTCAACTCTGTATCCAGAGTATGCTGAAGACTTCGCCAGAACATCGAGGTAAATCTCGGATCCCGATCAGATATAATAGAAATTGGAACTCCATGCAATCTTACCACTTCCTTTACATATATCCTAGCAAGCTGATCCAGAGAGAAATCCTCTCTAATAGCAATGAAGTGTGCAGACTTTATAAGACGATCCACTATGACCTAGATAGCATTATTGCCTTTGGACGTTTTAGGAAGTCCTGTGACAAAGTCCATAGTGATGTTTTCCCATTTCCATTCGGGTATGGGTAATGGTTGTAACATCCCCTTAGACTTCTATCTCTTAGCTTTAACTTGTTGACAAACTAAGCATCGAGAGACATATTCAGCAACATCTCTTTTCATGCCATCCCACCAGAAGTACTCTTTCAGGTCCCTATACATCTTCGTGCTTCCAGGATGAATAGAGAATGAAGAACTATGAACCTCATCTAGCAGCTCCTTCTTTAATTCGGGGATGGGAGGAACACAAACCTGATTCCTGAACTTTATTATCCCATCACAATCAAGGTTGAATTCAGGAACATTTCTCACCTTCTTTTGTAACTCGACATCTTCTTTCTGTGCCTCTTTAATCTTCACAAGTATAGATAGTTGAACATTCATTTGAGAAAGATAGATTTTCCCCTTTCATTATAATTCCAAGATCCATCCTTTGTAAATCCATAAATATTGGATCTTTTTTGATCCTCATCATAGATAAACTAGCATGGTCTTGTCGACTTAATGCATCTACCACCTTGATTGCTTTCCCAGGGTGGTAATGAATTGAGAAGTCGTAATCCATATTCAGCTCCAACCATCTTCTTTGGCACATATTCAACTCCTTTTGTGTGAAAATATAATTTAAACTTTTATGATCAGTATAAATATCACACCTCTCACCATAAAGGTAATTCCTCCAAATCTTTAATGCAAAGATTACCACAGATAAATCGAAATCATGAGTTGGGTAATTTTGCTCATGTATTTTCAACTGTCGTGAGGCATAAGCTATCACCATATCATTTTGCATAAGAACACACCCCAAACCCTACTTGCATGCATCACTGTAGATCACAAACCTTTCTCCACTACAAGGCAGTGTCAGCACAGGTGCACTGGATAACCTTCTTTTCAACTCCTTGAAATTCTCTTCACATTCCTCCATCCAAACAAACATAACTCCTTTCCAATTCAAATTAGTGAGTGGATTAGATAACCGTGAAAAATCTTTCACAAAACGTCGATAATATCCAGCCAAACCCAGAATACTTCGGATCTCAGTTACTGTTGTTGGTCTCGAACATCTTTCGATAACCTCTGTTTTTGCTGGATCCATAGATATCCCCTCTTTTGAGATTATGTGACCCAAAAATGAAACTTTTTGAAGCCAAAATTCACACTTGGTAAATTTGTCATAAATCTTCTCCTTTCACAGGGTCTTCAATATAATTCTCAAGTGATCTTCATGTTCTTCCTTGCTCTTGGAATAGACAAGAATATCATCTATAAAGACTACCACAAATTGATCAAGATAGTCTCTAAAGACTCTATTCATTAGATCCATTAAGATAATAGGGGAATTAGTAAGACCAAATGGCATCACTATAAATTCATAGTGTCCATACCTTGTACGGAAAGCCGTCTTTGGTATATCCTCCCTTTTGACCCTTAATTGATGATACTCTGAACAAAGATCAATCTTGGAAAAGTATTGAGCTCCGTGTAGTTGGTCAAATAGGTCCTCAATGTGTGGGAGAGGATATTTGTTCTTGATAGTGATCTTGTTAAGTTCTTGATAATCAATGCAGAGTCTCATTGATCCGTATTTCTTCTTAACAAACAGAAGGGCGTATGAACCCCTTATCAAGATTCTCTTGGAGTTGCTTCTTCAATTCCTGCAACTCAATTGGGGCCATTCTATAAGGTGTCTTTGAAATAGTCAAAGCATCCGGTACGAGTTCTATTGAAAACTCAACTTCACGATTCGGAGGAAGACCTGGTAATTCTTCCGGAGAGACATCATCAAACTCCCGTACAATGGGAATATTCTTAATCGTGAGTTTCTCACCAACCTTTTGAGAAAAATAACCTTCATTTAGTGGAATCAATACCCATAAAATGGAAGAAATTTCCACTGGAAGGTTATGTTCATCCTTGCATCGATAGACAATCATAGATTGATCTGGAATATGAAATGTGACTTCCCTTCTTTGGAAATTGATATGAGCTCCATGTAGAGAAAGCCAATCCATGCCAAGAATCACATCAAATTCCACTATAGGAAGGATCACAAGATTTGCAGGAAGCACTTTTACAAAATCTTCAATCGGAGAAGAATTATAAACTTTTGATGCGATTGTTGTGCCATTAGGGGTTGTCACAGCTAACTCAACATCTAACTGTTGAGGTAATAATGTGATATCCTTAAAAAATTATTCAGAAATAAAGGAGTGGGTGGATCCAGAATCAAATAAAACATTTTCTACATTACAGTGGATGGTAAGTGTACCTTTCACTACATCGTTATCGTACTCCACATCGCTGATAGAAATTACATGTGACTTTACTCTGTCTTTAGACTTAAGATTTTATTGGCATCGACCATCATCATCAACCCTTGGATTTGGGCATTGATTGGCATAATGCCCCATCTCCTTGCACATGAAACATTGAAGTGTATTAGGGTCATTCTGTGTATCCCTTACTTTGTTTTCATCATTAGACATTTTCATCCCATCATTGCGGCATTCAAATGCCGATGACCTTCCTTTAAACATTTGAAACATTTACTTGTCCCTTTAAGACAACTCCCTCCTTGTTTCTTTCCACACATTGAGCATAAGGGAAAGCTCATCTTCTTTTTAGTGTGATCTTTAGATTTTCCTTTGAATTCCATTTTCCTATTCTTATCAAACCCATATGACTAATGGGTTACTCCAATCTCCATCTCGACATTGAGAGCACATCGAACGATTTCCTCATAGCTATTGAAGTCCCTTATGGATAACGCCCTTCGATGACTTGGTTTTAAGCCACTAAAGAATCGATCGATCTTACTCTCAGGTTGGATAATAATACCAGAAGCGTACCTTGCAAGTCTTATAAAATTTGATTCATAAGTACCAACAGATTCATCATCATTTTGCATCAGTTCAGAAACTCTTTCTCCATCTTTGTTCGGAGAATACGAGGGAAGTACTTATTGAAAAATAAGTTCTTGAACTCGTCCCATTCCATGGAATCAATTTCATCCCTTTTCCTCGTATTCTTAATAAGATTCCACCATTTATCAGCATCTCTTTCCAAACGATACACTTCTAGGATGAATTTATCATGTTCAGAACATTGAATAACTGAAAATATCTTTTCAGTAGTAATAATCCATTATTCAGCAACTAATGGATCAGTAGACCCACTGAAAGAAGGTGGATGCTACCTCATATAGGATTCAACAAAATGTTTCTCCTTCCTTTGCTCGTCTGGAAGTCCTGCATGATTCATAGCTTGAGAAAGTTGTGTGAACATGGCTACAAGATTTTTTATTCCAGATCCCATAACGTTTGGTTGCTCCAGGGGACAATCATTGCATTGCCCATCGCATTCCGCATTAACACAGTTCCTTCGGGTTCCATCCATTGACTAAAACCAAGAAGAATAGTGTGAGAAACACTAATTATAATAGGAAAACCACATAATCAAGAATAAAATTTCAAACTTAAGGTCATGTCCTAGGTTATTCATGGTCATTTCTAAAACACTAAGATTGTGTTCTATGCTTAAAATTATCCTTCGGGTTCTTACTAAGGCTTTCACATCCTAGTTTCTAAAGGTTGAATATACCTTTCCTCTGATACCAACTATAACAACTCATACTTTGCATACATTGTTATTACATCAAACTTGAAGCAAACTTATTACAAAATATAACAAAACCATGAAAGGACCGTATAGGTATAGTGTCTTTAGAAACTGGAAAGCATAAACAACTGGTTCAGAAAGCATCTACTTTGCCTCCCATTTATTTCATCATATCTAGAGTCCCTTTTTGGCATATTCTACTTAATAACCTTCTTCCTGACCTGGGGAACTAAAACATACAAAAGGGTGAGCACAAATGCTCATTAAGAGTAATCAAAAGAAATATCAATCACATCATATACATAAGCACATAACTTTTGGAAATCTTAACCTTCAAAAGAGATCATAATTTCATAAAATGGGATAAATCATAGTAGTGAAATGTAATCCCAATAATCATAATATAAAACATGAAACTTTGTGGCATACACACATAATCATTTAGAATCATTTCTTGTTAGTCAAGACTCATTTACAGGACTATATTAGTGGAAAAAGTCCACTTCTGAACCGAGTTCACTCCTCGTTTCAATCCTGTTTCACTGAACCGGTTTAACCTGCCGTTCTAGCCATATCTACCTCATGAGATATAAAATCTTTCCCCAATGCATTGGAGGGAGATATAGGTCCCACCCATCTCATAATGATACCATTCTTATGTGTGCCACAAAATCAGAAAACCATACATCATAGCATAACCCATGTAATAAATATGGGAATCTTAAACATCATGACATCATAAAACAATTAATATAAGATAAAGGAATTCATAAAAATATATTTCCATCACAACATAATCAAATCAATTTAATAATAGGGATAAAAACATAAACCTTTATTATCTTAGATGGAAAATAATTTTGATAAAACACTTGAACTCCATTCTTGAGGAAAATATCCCTTTTGCGTCAAAAAAACATTTCCTTTCTTAACATGTCGTACAATTATAAAATAAAAGAAGTTGATTAAAAATAAACTTTAAAACTCTTAAAGGACGCTTTTTGGAAATAATTTTTTAAAAATCCATTCATTCCGTATAAGTTAAAAAAACATTCTTCGTACTTTTGTTGAAAAAGTCAAAAAGTACCTCGTACAAAAAAGATTCCTTTAATATCTTTTACCAAAACCTCCCTGAAGGGTAAAATTGGATTTAAAAAAATGTAGGTGGATTGAAATAATATTACTTATTGAGGAAACATGGATGTGGATGCTAAAATACACCCTAGTAAATACCAAAGTATAATCAATCTCGGATAAAAATGAGATTGTGATATTTTCCCTTACCTTAGGTCCGATTTTCCTCGTAAGTGTCTGAAACTCCTGTATAATGATTTAAATAATGTTATTAACTTATTATAGAATCATAATTATTGTTATGATATCATATATGGTCATATTCTTAGCTTCTTATTAGTAATATTTCATTACAACTTGTTATTCGGGTGTATATTACTTTTTGTTCTTATGTGTGTTTTGTCTAATAAATTCTTATTCTTCACATTAGGTTATAGATACCTCATTTAAGAAATGTTATTAGTGTAATATATATGATATTAATTCATTAAATTCATTTATATCATCATTATTCAATGAAGATCATGTAGAACTAGTCGCATCACATCGTGGAGACAGTATTCCGTACGTACGCACGAGCGATGATATCGTTCCCATGATCATGGAATTGTATTGGAGTGTATGTATACTATTTCAGAATCAATATCACTTTAAAATAGTCATATATAGTCATTATTTACACCATTATACCCATCCAATTAAGCTGGAGGGGGAAAGTAGATTACACCACGACGTGGAGACGGTATTCCGTACGTACGCACACGCGGTGATTTCATTTTCTATAGGATGGATAGATGGTGAAATAGGGTTGTTTCATACTTATAAGAACATATCCGTATATGAGTGATACTGATGTTATTACTTCATAATGAAACAACTAAATAAGAAGAAGTGGAAGAATAAATAATGATGAAAGAATCGGTAACGGACATTACCTCTTCTTTGAAGTGTTTCTTTGAGACCTCCTTTTAGGGCACTAAAATGGGTCTTTGAAGAAGACTAGGACCTCTAGGATGTCTTTATGTAAGTGGAGAGGAGAAAGTGGTAGGATTTGGCCGAGCTTGAAGGCTCAATATGGTGTGAGGAAGAGAGGAAGGAGGTTCCCTTTTATAAGGGAGGAGAGGGGCACCTTTAGAATAACAAAAAATATTATTTTATTATAAAGCCAACTTCGGTTTTAAAAAGCTCCAAATTGATTTATTTCGAAGATAAGGTGAGTATTGGTTGAAATCCTCTCATACAATAGAATTTAGAAAAGTTTAGGTTCATATTTTGACCTTATCATTTAGATTTATCATTAAGTTAAATAATTTTACTTTTACCGTGTCTTCTTGTGTTCTTACACTATAAGGTTAATAAACATACTATAAAACTCCAAACGAACCCCAAGTTGGTTATTATTAATATATATAACCTTATCTAAGTCATTTGGCCAAACCATAAATTTTTAGGAATAAAATAACAATTAATAATATAATATTTGTTTTAAAAAACTATTTTATGTCAATTTTGACACTATTTAGTAATTGATTTTTTTGAAAATCATAAGAGAATTATTAGTTCGAAAAAAGTTATTTAAATCAATAATAACATGTCATATTAACCTATAAAATTATTGTAATTCATAAAAAGTCTCAAATTACATTCATTTGGGTATTTATAACATCAATTATGTCAATATTTCATTAATAAGATAATTACTGCATCATCTTTGTGTCACAAATAAATTAAATTATTTAATGTCTAAAAATTACAAATAAAATACCATTTTGTAAGAAATATATTTAGATTTATAATGATTCTTTATAGTCTAATTTATCTTATATATAACCTTATATTAAAAATTATTTACTTATTAAATTTTGATTTTAACTATCTTAACCCTTCTTTAAATAAATTAATAATAAATGTCCTAATCTAATCCATGTGGGCCTAAATGGTCATATATTATTTCTAAGTTTGTTTTTGGTCGAATTACACTTATCCAAAAGAATTAGGACATGTTTTAGGGTAATAATAATATCATTTTTACCCTTAATTACCCTATTTAATTTTAACCGTGGTAAATAAAAGTAAAAAGTTACTATTCACAAAAAATTATTTTCATCTCATTGAACCACATTTTACTTACTGACATCAACCGTGTCTCTCGGATTTTTGAAATTCCACTCACAGAAACTGTAAAATTATGTTTTATGAAAAATTTAGTTTCTTAACTACCACTTAGTGGTTTCACTATTCATCAAAAATTGAAAGTTTTCAGAAAAATACCAAAATTTCAACATAGGATAATTTCGATATTCCGAATCCAAAAATGAAGTCCATTTTGGAAAATAAAATTTATAAAATTTCAAAAAGTTATTATTACTATTCATAATGGCTAGTTTTAATAATATTTTATTAGCATATCATTGTTTAGTGAAACTCGGTATTGCGTACGACACAAGCTATCGAGGAAGGTCGCGATTTCGTGTAAAGCAAGCCAAGAAAGTGTTGTGTGTAGAAAAAGATTCCTTTGATGATTTATATAACATAAAATTCTCGGGTGTTACAAACATGTTACATAGTAATTCTCTGAAGAGGAGGTTTGAGGATGATCGAACTATAGTGATGTTTGGAGGGAGGTTTCTTGTTTTATTCGATCTTTAAAATATTGTTCTTATTAGGTTTCATACCTCACCCATTGCAGTGTATCCTAGTATATCTGAGTTGTGTCATTATTATAGGAGTTCATTATGGTGGTTAAGGATGAAATGGTCATTGGTTGAGCTTTTTCTTAATGTTTGGTCTATTTGTAAGTGAGGTAATAAAAGCACGATCACGGTGGATTGTTAAAACAATTTATATTTCCCAAGTGGATGTGTAGGGATATTTTGATGGATTTAATCAATGTTTTTACTCAAGATAAAGGATTTTGTTCCTTTATTTAGGTGATCATTGGTTATTTTTTGAATTCTCCTAATTTTTTACTAGTTTGGGAAATTACTATTTTGAATGTTTTGAAGAGGTGTTATGTGTTTGTGGTAGTGATGCGTTATAGTTTAATGAGGAAAATTATCTATGATGAGGATCCTCTTTTTTCCTCAAAAGTATATTGAGTGTTTTGAATCCCTTTTGGACCAAAGTTATTACTTAGCACTACCTTTCATCATAAGACATATATTTAGATATAGGAGTCCATTTAGATGCTTGAGAATATGTTGTGTTCCTGTATTTGATTTTTTTAGAGGTAATATATGAATTTACATTCCTTGGTTGATTTTTATTTTAATAATAAATATCATTCTTCAATTTTGGTGGGATGATTTTGGAATTGTATGTGAATACACACATTTATCTATTCTGTTGGACTGAGGCGGGGGAGTCAATGGTCCTTCAACCAGATGTGGTGTTGATCATGATTGAGTATTTTCAAATAATTCTAGAGTGTTCTAAGTTGGTGTTGTATTATTATAAGTATTATGTTGATTAGATGAGGAAACCTCTATAGTTCAAGATCAAAAATCATTTATTCTTGCGGGTTTTTCCATATCATTAATTGTACACATTTGTTCAAGTGAGTACCTTTTATCTATATTTTATCAACTTTATGGAATTTTTTGGTATGTCAGAGAAGTTGTGTATCTATTAAAACTTCCCCCATAGTTATAGTGGATCCATTATGTTTTCCATCTTTCAATCTTTCCTCAATATTTTCAGCTTGAATCCTATTTCATTAGACAGTGAGTATTTTAAATAAAAGTGGATACACTAAATACATCATGATTTGTACATTTTAAATTCTATATCATGTATACATTGAGTTATACATGATTTACACGTACCATAATCGTGTTTTTATTTCTCTTTCCACTATTCAAATAATAATTTCCTTAGAAAACATGTCATATAAAAAGCTTATAACTGTTCCCATACTATAATGAGAACCTAGAGATACATTGAGTTTCATTATAAACATATGTAATATGGTCTATACATATCAAACTAACTAGAAATATATTATTTTTTACTATTTTGTGTTGGGGTATCATCAACATTAGGACTTTTTTCTCATGACGTTCATACATAGTGATCTCTAGAATATGAGATCCTAATGTAACACCACAAGATCCTAAAATAATAACATCACATTTAATAGCATGAATGAAATGAAAAAAATAATATTATATTATAATTTAAAACACATATATATTACAATATATTTTATTAAATATATTCAATATCTTGCAATGAATGAAAAGCATGGTTTAAATAAAATATGATACACTTTTAAGATATTATTATTTAAACATAATAATTATAACCCAGCTATTTAGTCAGAATGTGTAACTATTAATAATTAAATAATGAAAATTATATGGTTTTCAAGTCTATAAAATTACTATATTTGTTATTAATTCATTATAATTGAAAATAAAAACAATTAAAATGAAAAAGAAATGTCTTTTGAAAAACTATCATTTTCTAGAAGCGGTTTCGTTGTACTTTGTGAAAATATTTTTAAAATAAAATTATACCTAACTTATATAATATATTTGATAAAATAAAATTCATAGTAGAAATATACATGTCTCAATTATCATTGGGAGAGTTTTCGATAATTTTATTAAGAGAATAATTTTTTTGAATAGTAAAAAATACTATATTTTAAAAATAATATTTTCATTTAAACTATTTACAATGTTAAATTATATTTTAATTGACTATTAAAATTAAATTAGTAAAATTTTATTACAATTTAACTAATTCAAATCATTGGAATCAATTTTATATTGAATTTTGATATTAAAACATTCAATACTACTGGGAATTTTAACTTTGGAATACCAATCCTTAATCACATATTTGGTCGAACATTAAATTGATTTATCACACTTCTAGGAAACGAATTTTCAAAAATGGATTCCATGTTTGGAAAAAGAATAATTTATATTATCTAATATTTTACACTTAATTTTTTATCATAATTAATTATGAAAACAATTAAATTAGTTATTATAGTTATGGTAAAAATTGAATTACAGGGGAGGCTAAACTATATAGATATGGGTTAAATATGACATAAAACTTTTCAAAAACCATTTTATGGATATATTTGGCATTTGAAATATATAATAATCTAGAATGTCCCATTTTAATGTCTTTTTTAAATATAAAAACATGGGTATAGCTTTATCTTCTCAAAAATCTCATATAAGTCAACTCCCCCAATTATAAAACGCTACATAGTCTCCTTCCTCATAAACACTTGACTAGCACATTTCTTCAGATAATAACTACTTAACTATATTCCTTTATTCCATTCAGGAATCCTATATTTCTTATTTTTATTACCAGTCTCACCTAAGAAAACATTAGGAATAAACTTAAAGAGTCTCTCTAAAGAAGCCTTACAAATTACTAAACATGAATATTTGTTTTATTTATTATTCACCTTTTTAAAGTCTTATTAAAATATTATAATATTATAAAATAATTATATACTATATACTGAGATTTTATAATGTTAATTACATAACCTATATCCTTTTCTATTTCCATCAAATGGGAAATGAAACGGTAGATCATATGTGTGACAGACTACCACCTCACAAACTGATATAATTGTTTTTCTATAAGAACCATTCATCGTGAGATATATTGATTTATTTTTAAAAAAATATATGATATATTGAAAATTATTATTCTTAAATAATAATTATTTTATATATGAATTCTTAATATCTATTCTGTGGGGGATACGATAATGTCTCCAGTGCGTACGATGGACTACCACATCGTGAAGTGATGGGATCTTTTTTCAATTTATCTATACATGAATGGTATTAATAGTGAAGTTGTTGAATATATTTTATATTTATTATAAAAATAATAATACAATTATAATATCATATATAGCTTCTTACCTTTCATTATTTTGAAAAAAAATAATGTCGCTTGTGCGTACGTGTAGACTACCTCCTTCACATTGTGATGTGAAATGTTCTTCATAATAATTTTACATGGATAGTAATACAAATGAATGTTATTAATATAAATTATATAAATGAAATAATAATTATTCATAAAATGTTAATTAATATTTATTTTCCATTCATTTATTCCATCAAAAAAATTGTAATTAACGTCCAATCATGCATCCTACATTCTCTCTCCAAGAAATGTGTAGTCCAGTTTATCCATAACTAAAATAGATTACTATAAATACATATATAATGAATATATAAGTCATTTATCTCTTCTTAAACACTCAATAGATTATGTGACCATGATAAAATGAAAATTTATCAAAATTACCAAACAAAATCATACATGAAAAATTGATGAAATTAACACACAAAATAGTTATTTTAACAATGAATTATTATTAAACTAGTGATAAAATATTATAAGTAAATAATATGATATATTATATATATGATTGTGGTTCTATAATATATTTATAATAAGAATATATTTATTGTAAATGAGGTTCCATGATAAATTATAAATTTTCAACCTGAGGTAAGGGTTTCATGTACCACTTTAACTTCCATGAGAAATACAACATATTCAACACTTATTCCTTTATGTGGTGGAAATACTTCACCATTGATATGATATATCATTAATATTTTTATAATAATGTTATATGATGTTCTTTTATATGATTATTTATTTTATGGGTCATGTGATTTAGAATTTAACAATGTGGTATGAGTTTATTTCCCAATCTTATCATTATTCAGGATTATTTTTATTTATGTATCCCATATGTGACTAAATTGATAGTTATATCCTATTATCAATTTATTTTCATCTAAAATATTTATAAATGAAAATTTTCATGTAATATCATCATTTTACACTATTTGGTAATTAAAATGATTATACTTGTTTTAATAATATATGACTTTATTTAACACTTTGGTGAATCCCCATTTTAATCAAAATCTATGTTTTCAATAAATGTCTTCAAATTTCAACAATATTTTACAATCAAATAATTTTCTAATAATTTTTTTAAGTAATCTTCATTTTCTTCTAAAAACAATTTTATATGGATTTTACCCAAAATGTGAAAGGAATCCCTGTTTTCATTTGTATAACGTGTATATAATTTTTTATCATCATGAAAATTCAATGTTTTAAAACATATTTTAAATGTTTTCAAAGGGGTTTTCAATGAAATGTATTTTCATACTTTTTTTTGAACTTTTAAAAATATATATATATTCAAATGGAAAAGTTTATTTTAAACAAAAATGTTATTTTTAATTATTTTTTTATTTCTATTAATCCATGACAAAACCCAATTATTTTAGTTATGATCCATTGTGGATATGTTGTATTAATATTTTACGTATTATTTAGGAGGATGGTTTATGATTAGTTTAAATGAGTATGTACAGTTTTATTTCTATTCACAATATTAGTCTGGATGGTTTATTATTATGTTTATTTTATTTCAATAAGTATTAAAAATTAAAAATTTATTTTCATATAATAATGTTTATGATGTTCATGTTCATCAAATTTCATATGAGTAATCAATTGAGCATAGTAATTGATGGGTGGGTCGTAGTTATAGAAATATCATTGAAGAATAGATAGGTCTCATGAGACAAATTTGTTGTCCAATTTAGATGAGTTTCTACTTGAATATTTCAACTATCAAGTGAATGGTCTTGACAATATGTTTCATATTTTTGGAATTATGAACTCACTTATTAGGAGGTCAATTTTATATGTTCGTTTCATTATTCAATTAGTTAAAATCGACATGGATGAGTTTCATGATTATATGATTATCTATATGTATATATTTGATAATAATTTATTTCTATCATACTTTTAATACTATATTTATTAAATGGAATATGTTTTAATTATTTACCTTTCCATATTGATTATACTTATTTATTCATGAAATCCTTTATTGTATGACTGCCGTGAATGAAAAACTAATCTCAGAAATTTCTTATATTTTATTTTCCATCAGATATGTGGATGTGTTTTCATATTGATATGTAGGGTTATGCTATGGGGAATAATATTGCTCTCAATAAAAGTTCTTTGTGTATTTTATAATAAAAATATAAGGAGAATTTTAAGTATGTATCTTGTATTCCAAGACTAATAAACTCTTCTTCCTTTCTAGATGAGATCCCATGTATCCATTACCAATGTAAAAAAAAGTAACAACTTACTCTAGGATAGTATGGTTGGGGTCTTTATTATTTTTATGATCGGAAGGTTAGTATAAACATTTGGAACTAGATTTAGGAAATATAGATTATAGAACATAAAAATAAGATATACATTAAGGATAAGTGTAGAAGAACATCCTAATGTATTTTTATGGTATATATTTTATTGATTTTTTATAAATATATCCCATTATGGATACTAAATGTTGATGTAGTTATGTAATAGATGTTTATATGTTTAATAACTCCAAAAAAATGTGTTAGGATTGACTCGATCATCTTCTAGAACATGAAAATTGTCCTCATTTCATTACTAGTTTTACCCTCTCAGGAGATATTATTATGATAATTAATATTTTATTCACATTTCATTATAATAGGTTTGAAATTATTTTTAAATATGGAAAATTTCACAATGAAAGTAGTTATCTATGAAATTTTAAATTTATGTATAGTATTTCACAAGTTTTTTATTATAAATTTTGATTCATAATTTTATAATGTAATATAGTGTACTAAATTATTTATAAATATTATATATTGATAGAAATGTGAACATTATAAATGAACATGCCCTATGTAGGAGTTTACCTTATAAGAAAGATTATGTATCTATAGATAAAGTTACAACTGGAACTGAAGAATTTTTAATAATATTTTGGTAGGTAAATCAACTTATGATCAATATCCTTTCCCACATGGATCAATATAATGATTAACCATGATATATATTAATTTTAGATGACTCAATGTGTAAAACATCGTATTTTAATGGGACTAAAAATCCATTTTTTGTCAATCATGGGATAGGATCCTTAGAGATGATATCTCTCAAATTGGAAAGAAATGAATGGGTGAAGTTTTTCATGTATGTTTATCATCTCTTAGGATTTGTTGATCAATTTTTATCATTGATCCAAAATACTAATGATGAAGGTAAAATACAAAAAATGAAATAGAAGAATTTTAATTCTCTCATCATGGAATATTATTTCCCTCATGATAAATGTGCATGTATGGAGAGAAAATTTGTAAATATAAAAAAAATATGGAAATTTTGTTATGTTTGAATCCAATTTTAATATTTTGAAATACAAGCTATATAAAATGTACTCAATCCAAAGAGAACTATTGGTTGTTTCTTTGATTGTGTTTAGACAATTCTTTTATGTGACGTAATTTATTAAATGTTCTCATCATATAAATATATAATTTAATATGGTATAAAGATAGAAAAACTATTCACCAAGTATTATGTCTTCGAAGGGAAGAAATGGAATAATAGGATGATAGAGAAAAATATAGATAAAGTGATGAAGGGATATAAATACTTTACCCCATGTGATAATTGTGCAAAGAAAAACCTTGGTACGTTGGTTTATAAGTATTGATGTTTTCAAAAATTATATAGATAAATGCCACCATAGACATCATTTCAAGGGATACTAATAAGATTTCAAAGTCTTAAGACTATGTTGATGATGAAGCTGTTTGTTTTTAACTATTATATTTTATTGTCGAGAAAGGTGAAGATTGAATATTAATGGGAAATCACATCACTTTTTATTTGATGAAAATCTTATTGAACATTGTTTTAAAAATAATCGGACTCACACATTCTATAGAATCAGAAACACTTTGTCCATAAAAATGAGAATAAGATATTTGGAAGAAGAATGTTTTGATTGAACTCGCCTTGGGTCCATAATGGGAGATGTCCTTAATGAGGAATTAATTATCATCCGATTCACTATGAATTTGATAGGAAATAAGTGATCATATCGAATTAGGCATGAATATAATAATTTATAATGTGGTGATGCTTTAATGATTCATCAAAAATCATATGTTAATTAGAGAACTAATGAAGGAAGCTTAGTGAAAAAAATGGGGAGTGAAAAAGATTCAGGCAGATTTTATTATGATATGAAAAGTTTACTGGGAATCATACTAACAAGATTATACCCACTATATATCTTATATAGGATAATCATATCCAGAATGATCAGGATAATAAAATCCATTTCAATCATACTATAAAATATCGTACTCATGAAAATCAGATTTGGGATGATAATGAAATAAATAGGCTACTGGAGGATTGGAATGTTTTAATAAATTATATTATAAGTAAGGGAAATTAGCAGTCAATCCTTAAACATATTCAAAGGCTTGGGAATAAATTTTATTTGAAAAGAGAATGATGTTTTAAGGGGTATCATATTCAAAAAATAAATAAAATGTTGATCAGATTCGGTATGTCATCATATTTAGAGAAATAATTTCTTGAGACTGATGAATGAAAAGGGAAGAAAATAATGAGATCAATAATGTACTCAACCACTTCAAAAGGGTTGAATTAAATAGTAGGTTTCCAACTAGTATCATAGTGTAGGTTCACTTCGATTATTCTTTGCTGAGGAAGGATTTGAGTTATATAAATAGTAAAGGTATTCTAGTTTTCTATGGAAATAAATATCATATAGATAAAGATATATTGTTGCCTTACCATATTTTTATTAGTTATGTTGATCTTGAAGCTACAATATATGGGTTTCCTTATATTGATTTTAAAATGTCTCTTACGTCTATTGATAATAAGAATCTGGAAATTCATGAATGGGCCAAGAATTATTTGTTAGAAACACTTTATGAATGTTAATTTTTAAGAGTGAAAGGAGTTTCCATAGCCAATGGTATATGGGATAAATTGGAAAACATATACGAATGAAATAAAAATTTTGAGAAGTAAATTTAACAAATAAAAATATTTAAATATTAATATTTGAAGTTGGTTGAACATGAATCTATAGGGTACTTTTTTACTATGGGAAATGACATTGTGAGTACTATTAGATATCTTATTTAGAAGTTGTATGATTTAAATACTATTTAAAATGTAATGAGAATCCTTCCTAACAAGTTTGATGAAAATATTTCTTCATTAGAAGTCATTGATTTGGAAACATTATATTTTGATTATTTGAATGTCACTCTTATCAATTAAGAAATGAGAATGGGAAATTATAGGAATTGAAAAACAAAAGATGATATTGAAATTTCATTCAATTTTAGAAAGAAAGAGAATTAAAATAAGAATCATATTCAAGATAAAGATAGTGAATTTGATTATGAAGATGAGGTTTGTAAAAAATGATAATATTTTATACTTGTTTTGTAAAAATGTGAACAGTGGTCTAGGGAAATAAAAATAGAAACATACCTTGGTTATTTTTAAATATGGAGATGTTGGGAACTTTTCTGCCAATTTTCATCAATGAAAGAAATAAGGGGATACTGAAAAAGAAGAAATAAATTCAAGAAGATCATTGAAGAAATAGGGTGATAAAGGATAATTGTATTCCATAGGGAATGAATTAAAATTATTCAAATCTAAATGAAGAAATTCCTTTTCCAATGATGAATAAGAAGAAGGTAGTGATGATGAATACCAATAATAAGTTGAGTATTGTAATGACAATCCAATTATTGAAATAGTTATTGATGAATAATTTAGAAGAAGTAGTTTTGATGTATAAGAAACTAAAATTGAAAATAATTTGAATGAATAACTGAATGACTGATTGAGAAAGATTATAATGATTGAAAATAAAAACAAAAAGCTTGAAGGAAAATATTCCTCAATAAGATATCATGAATGTTTTTCTAATGATAAAGTGATGTTAATGAAATAAATTGTTAATTTCCAAACAAAATTGAAAATAAATGAATCATAATGATCATCTGCAGGTGAAGCTAAATGAAATATTAGACGAGTCATACCTTGACCAATAAATGTTCTAAAATAGAAATTAAAAGTACTAGTTTCGATAATTCTATCACTGAAGTTGATGAATCTTCTCAAATGGATAAACCTGATTAAGATCAACAGGAGATACCTTCAATGGTTTAGAATAAAGATGAAATTGTTTTTTGAAAAGAATAAAACATTGAAATTCATGTATGTGGACAAAACCAATAAAGTGGTGAATTCATAAGTTTCAAAAACCCTGAGTTTATTTTTTCTAATATGAGTCCAGAAATTTTTTAAACACTTTTTTTTTGATAAATAAGAACATAAAATGATGAATATAATTGATAATAAAAATTTTGGCGGTTTAAAAAATAAAGAGAGCATGGTGGATGATAAATGTATTCACAGTTCCAATCAATATGAATGCTCCATAGGAAAATACTCAATTTTTACTATTGATACTATTATGGTGGATTTAGACAAAAAACAAATATATTTTGGTTTAACAATAAATATAAATATTATTACACATGTTATGAAAGGCAATGGTTTGGGGGAGTCAATCTCATCAAAGAATAAATTTTGAGAAGGTTGATATGAAGAAAGTAGAAAAGGATAGAGTGAATATAAAGAACAGGTTCCCACACCTGGAAACTATTTATGAAGGATGTGAAAAACCTAGAAACCATGAAAATTGTTGTCTTGTTCTCCATTCATCACAACAAAAGATACATAACAATTCTCACAATTTGAAGGTAAACATAGAAAGGGTAGAAGAAAAAGATTTTTTTGTTGAAACTGTGTTGAAGGCTTCAAAAAGATAATAGACCTGGATTCTTGATGGTGGGTGTTCTTCCCATATGAAAAAATATTTGAAATTTTTTTAGAATGTAAATGATTTTAATGAAGTAACTACAAAACATGGAAATGATTAATCCATGAAAATACAAGGCATTCCTTCACCCATCAGTGGGAAAGGAAAGATGAAATACAAGAAATTTTTGTATGTTTATGAAATGAAACATAATTTTATAAGTTTTTCAAATTTTTATAATGAGGGTAAAAGTGTTATATTTTAAAAAGTTTGTTTTTTTAAAGTAATATGGAATGATTGTTAAAAATCCCAAAATACAAAAGTAAACCTGTTCCAATTTAGTGAAATACAAAACTCTTGTTACATGAGTACGGTGGAAGAGAACCAATTATCGAATAAAAATCTAAGACAAATGTGTAAGATATGGATGAGAAAGTTATATAAATAGATAATGTCTGAGGCATTATTGGTTTTCAAAGAATATATTTTTGTTTCACTATTTATCAAAATGAAATGAATTAAAACTCCACTCATAAGAATGTTGAGAATTGTTCACAAAACCCCATGGACCTGATTCATTCTGATATCTGTGGGCCGATGATAAAATAATCAGAAAATGGTGATAAATATTTCATTACATTCATTGATGATTTTACTCGCTTTACATGTGTTATGTATATGAAGAACAAATAAAATTCTTTGAGAATGTTTAAATGTTTCCGAAGGAAAGCTGATAAAGATATGTTTATTCCATTAAGAAGTTGAGAAAAGATAATAGTGGTGACTAAAGAAGTGAAAAATTGTAAATTATCTTAAGAACCACAGAATTTGGCATGTGTATAGTTCCACATACACTCCTTACCAAATGGGGGTTGCTGAAAGAATGAATAGAAGTTTGGTGGAAATGGAAGAACAATGTTACTTGAAAAGGGTCTCTCTCCGTACTTCTATTGGCAATCCATGAGTACATCTATTTATATCCAGATCTATTATTTCTATAGGCATCAATCTAATATGACTCCATATGAATTTTTTTATGGATAAACTCCATGTTTAAAACAATTATGAGTTTTAGGGAGTCCATGTATTATAAAAAAGAAAGGTGGAAACTATGGAATGTTTTAGGATAATGGTGAAGATAGAATCATTGTTTGATATTCTCCAAAAGGAAGAGGCTATAGATACTTCAACAAATTAACAAAAATAATTTTTGATTATTTTGATGCGACGGTAATTGAAATAGGAAAGAAAGGAAAAGATATTTAGGTATGAAAGGAAGTTGAGAAAGGAGAAGAAAACAATTTTGATAAGGATACAGATAATTGTACACTACAGGAAAAATAGCTTTTTTGTGAATGTCTACTTGTGACGGGAATTAATCCCATCACAAATATTCCATCCCAAAGGTTATTTCTGACGGGGGGTTTGAACCGTTGCAAATAATTGGTTATTTGCGATGGGATTTGGGATCCCGTCGCAAAAAGGTGCAGTTTGGAGAGTTTTGTGCGCCAAACATTCAGAACGTTGTTTTTGACAGGGGTATCCCCCCATCGCAAATAGTTCGTCGAACAGAGGGTATTTTCGATGGGACTCGTCGCAAATACTGGTGGTGGTAAATAGGTTTTTGCGGCGAGATGTTGTCCTGTCGCAAAAAGTGTATCAGTGAGAAACTATTTGCGACGTGTCTCGTCGTAAATACCCTTTTAACCACCAACAGTAATTAATTCGAGAAAATGTGTTTGCAACGGGATACCCATCACCAATAGTACCATCGCAACTAATCTAACCAGTATATACCTCTCATCTATTTTCCTACTCTTCCCCTGAATTATCACTTCCTCTCTCTCTCTAAACTTTATTTTTAGAGTGAAAATTTCTCTGAGTTAGTTTTTTTTAAGAAGAAGTTGTAAAGTCATCTACATCAAAAAGAGATCAAGTTTGAAAATATTTATATTTTATTTAATTTAGTATTTATTTCATTTTTAAGTAAATTTTAATTATTGTTGATTATTAGTAATTAAATTAGATTAAAAATGTTTTTTATCAGTATTTATTTGTAATAATAAATTGAAATTATTGGTAATAATTCGTAATAATTAGTAATAATTAATAATTATTAACGATGATCAGTATTGTATATAAATAATTAGCGGTAATTAGTAATAATTAGGGGTTATTACTAATAATTAGGGGTAATTAGTAATAATTAGCGGTAATTAGTAAAAATTAGGAGTAATTAGTAAAAATTAGCGGTAAATAGTAATAATTAGTAATAATTAGTAATAAATAGTAATAATTATTAATAAACAGTAATAATTCGTAATAAATAGTAACAATTAGTAATAGATAGGAATAAATAAGAATAAATAGTAATAAATAGTAATAAATTGGAATAAATATGAATAAATAGTAATAAATAGGAATAAATAGTAATAAATAGGAATAAATAAGAATAAATAGTAATAAATAGTAATAAATTAGAATAAATAGTAATAAATAGTAATAAATAGTAATAATTAGTAATAATTAGCAATAAATAGTAATAAATAATATTAAATAGGATTAATTTTGAATATATATGAAAAAATTGGAATTAATAGGAATAAATAAAAATAATAAGGAATAATAAGGAATAATAAGGAATAAATAAGAATAATTAGTAATAAATAGGAATAAATAGGAATAAATAGTAATAAATAGGAATAAATATGAATAAATAAGAATGAATAAGAATAAATATGAATAAATAGGAATAAATAGTAATAAATAGTAATAAATAGGAATAAATAAGAATAATTAGTAATAAATAAGAATAAATGTGAATAAATAGGAATAATTATGAATAATTACGAATAATTAGTAATAAATAGGAATAATTACTAGTAAATAAGAATAAATAGTAATAAATATGAATAATATGTAATAAATAATTAGTAATAAAGAGTAATAGTTATTAATAAAATGTAATAAATAATAATAATTAGGAATAAATTGGAGCAAATATAAATAATTAGGAATGATTAGTAATAATTAGGAATAATTAGTAATAATTGGGAATAATTAAAATATATTAGGAATAATTAACAATAATTTGGAATAATTAGTAATAATTAATAGTAAATATTAACAAATAGTCATAATTTGTACTAATTAGTAATAATTATTAATAATTAGTAGTAAATATTAATAATTAGTTACAATTACTATTAATTATTAATAATTAGTAACCAATGGTCATAATTAGTAACAAATAGTAACAAAAAGTTATAAATAGTAATAAATAGTAATAAATCGTAATAAATAGGAATAAATAGTAATAAATAGAAATAAATAGGAAAAAAGTAATAAATAGTTAAAAATAGTAAGATATAGTAATAAATATAATGAATAGTAATAAATAGTAACAAATATGAATAAATACGAATAAATATGAATAAATAAGAACAATTAGTAAGAAATAGTAAAAATTAGTAACAATTAGTAAGAAATAGTGCCAAATAGAAATAAATAGTAACAATTAGTAACAATTAATAATAAATTTTAATAAATAGTAATAAATAGTAATAAATAGAAATAAATACTAATAAATTGTAATAATACATTGTAATAAATAGTAATAATTATTTATAATTAGTAATAAATAGCAATATATAGAAATAAATTGTAATAATTAGTAATAATTAGTGATAAATAGTAATAACTAGTAATAAATGTTAATAAATAGAATAAATAGTAATAAATAATAATAATTAGTCGTAAATAGTAATAATATGCATGAAATAGTAACAATTAGAAATACTTAGTAAAAAATAGTAACAAATAGTAATAAATAGTAATAAACTGTAACAAATAAGAATACATAGGAAAACTTAGGAATAGTTAGAAATAGTTAGGAATGGTTAGGAATACATAAGAATAATTAGAATAATTAATAATAATTAGTAATAAAATCAGTTTAATAAATTGTAATAACATGTAATAACATGGCACAATTTCTAGTAGATAGGCAAAAAAAAATTTGCTCATGGACCCTTCTTCTTTCCACATTCATTGACTCAAAACAATAAGAAATGTATGCTTCTACATATTCATATACAATCACATATGCACGAGTTTTAATATGCATTCATAGTACCAAAATTTTCATAATATTTTCAGGCAGCGACAGTTACCAGAAGATGATTCATCAACGAAAAGGGGGCTATTTTGTTTGACAACTCATTTACTTGCAACTTTCTCACATAGAAATCACAATAAAGAATCTTCTTAGAGGTACGCTTATACATTCTCGTATGCATGAGAATGAATATGCATACCTCTGATAAGATTCTTTATTGTTATTTTAGTGTCAAAAAGTTGATTGTAAATGAGCCGTTGGGAAAAAGAGGATCTTTCAGTCCACTAGAAATTATGTCGCCCATAAATAATGGTAATTATTAATAAGTAACTATAATTATTTGTCTTCTTTTTTCTGATAGTGTTTTTATAATTTCAAATTATTCAAAAACAGTAATTACTTTATATTTTTTAGAACAATATAGAACAAGGAAGTCGACAACATTCATTATTAGATGATCATTCTTGGATAAATTAGCGCAAAAAATTATACTGTTCTTGTTTAAATCCCTTATATATTGATGGTGTTTAAGACTTCTTATCATTTTCATCATCAAGATGAGAATATGTTTCAGAAGGAACAATTAAGTTTCCATGTAAAAAATGTTCTCTGAGAACATTTGACACATTTGACAAGGTTGGGGGACATCTCTTGTGGTTTGGTTTTCAGCCAAATTATATTTTTTGGTATAAGAATGGTGAACATAGTTCCAAATAAGATACTAATAACTTGATTCTAGATCTATCATGGTTGGAAAATTTTGTACATGATGTTACTGGTCCATCTTTTCAACAAAATAAAACTCAAGATGATATTTATTTAACTCTTGAGTAGGCACCATCCGAATTTTATGAGTTGTTGAGGTCTGCTAAGGACGCATTATATCCTGGTTTAAAGATATGAAAATCAGAATCGGTTAAAAAATTTATTTCTATTAAATTAGATAATACAATGTCAAACAACTGTTTTTATCAGATATTTTCTTTGGTTAAAACATTGTTACCTGAAAGAAAATGTGTTGCTAGCAAATTACTATGAGAGAAAGAGGTTGGTTCATAATTTGGGCCTATGTTATTGGAGGATTCATGAATGTTCAAATGATTACATCATATATTTTGGTGAAAATGAGTTATTGGATATTTGTCCCACATGTTGACAATCGAGGTATAAATAATCTCAATAAAGGAACTCTGGATGGATTCCTATAAAATAGTTGATATATTTCCCCCTTACACCCTAGTTGCAGCATTTATTTATGTCTCAGAACACAACTTCAATGATGTCATGGAAAGAAACCAATATTTCAACAGATAAAAGCTTGAATCATCTATCTGATGGTGATTCACTAGTGCAGAAAACGTTATTTACGTCACCATTTTTTACGTCGGTTATATATAACCGACTTGATAATCTGTGAAACGTGGTTTTTTACGTTAGTTATTTTATAAAAGACGTAAATAATGCGGTGATTAAATTTTTAACATCAGTTTTTTTAATAAACAACATTACAAATTGCGCACATTTTTTTACGTCGGTTATAAATTAACCGACGTAAAAAACCAAAGCCTACTGTTTTTTACATCGGTTATCATATAACCAACCTAAAAAATGAGATATCTACAATTTTTAACCTTGATTATAATATAACAGATGTAAAAAAGTGGCTTTTGAGGCCTTTTTGACGTAGTTTATTTGATAACTGACGTAACAAAACAACCTGCAGAGTTTTTTACGTCGGTTATTCTATAACCGACATAAAAAACCCACACGCGGATTTTTTTACGTCGGTTATGAAATAACAGATGTAAAAAAATCTGTATCTGATACATTTATAATGTCGGTTATTATAATAATCGACGTTATAAATGTAAAAAAACAGTTTATAATGTCGATTATTAAATAACAGACATTATAAAACATTTAAAAAATTAACAAGCCCTATTGTTTGTCATTTACGATTTTTCAATCGAGAGTCTGGCGGCTTGGCTCTCTCGCGTTGTAAACCCTAATTGACTCATCGATATAGTTGCGTTAAACTCGTTTTTCCATCATCATTTATCATATTTACTCTCCTCAGATATATCATCTCAACTCACAAAACTCAAGTAAGCCTCCCACGACTTTATTTCATTCGTTTTTTTCCCGGATAGTCTATATTTATGTTTTGTGAAATTTTTTAGACCAGGTAAGATTCTTCTATTTTGAACCCTCTTACCTCTTTTTGCCATTATCATCTTATTTATCATCCCCAGATCTATTAGATCGACTCGTAATATTCACGTAAACCTCAACTACTTCTATTTAGTTTGTTTTTGTTTCACAAATGCCCGACATTGTTGGTAATTTTTGTTGTCATCGACAACTAATGATCTCATTCAACTATATTACTACATAGAATGGTTATTGATTAAATTTAAGAATTCAGAAATTATATTTAATATGTTGTTGTTGCTTATGTTTATCCTCTTTTATATGAGAATCTATTAAACATATAATTTAATTGTTGTTGACCTCTATGGACCTTCGATGCATCACTATGTCTCATGATTCTAAATAAAATTGGGTTCTGCTGAAGGCTTACCCTAGTATTTTTTGAGGCCTTGTCCAAGGCCTTGACAATATGTTTAATATTTTTAGAATTATCCATTACCTAATTATGATATTAGTTATTGAGAAAACTTGTGATCATTTGACTAGTTGAAAATCAATTTTTATTTTTAATTATCATACAATCATTTAATTATCCATATTTAATAATATTTAATTCCATCTATTTCATGCTAATGTTTATATTAAATTCATGTGTTTTAGTTGTTCACTAAGCCTAGTTTTTATATGTAAACCATTGTTTGGGGGGATGTCTGAGGGGTGGGGGTTGTCTAGACGGTTGGGGGTGTCCAAGGGGGTGGGTGGGTGTGGGGGATGTCCAAGGGGGTGGAGGCCTGTCAAGAGGGTTTTGGGGGTTGTTAGGGGGGTGGGGGCTATCCAGAGGGTTGGCTGGTGTCCAGGGGTGTGTCCAAGGGGGTCGAGGGTGGGGGGTGGTGTCCAGGAGGGGTGGGGGTGCTTTCTGGAGGGGTGGTGTGTTGTCAAGGGGGTGGGGGCTGTCCGAAGGGTTGGGGTGTCCAGGGGGGGATTCCAAGGTGGTAGGTGGTGGGGTATTGTCTCAGAGGGGTGGGGGTGCTTTCTAGAGGGGTGGGGGCTGTCCGGGGGTGGGGGGGGGGGGGTTTCCAGAGGGTTGGGGGTGTCCAGGGGGGTGTCCAAGGGGTGGGTGGGTGTGGGGGGTTGTCCAAGGGGGTGGGGGCCTGTCTAGAGGGTTTTGGGGGTTGTCTGCGGGGTGGGGGGATGTCCAGAGGGTTGGGGGTGTCCAGGGGGGGTGTCCAAGGGGGTATGTGGTGGGGGGGGTGTCCCGGAGGGGTGGGGGTGCTGTCTAGAGGGGTGGGGGCTGTCCAGTGGGTGGGGGATGTCTAGAGGGTTGGGGGGGTGTCCGGGGGGGGGAGTGTCCAAGGGGGAGGGTGGGTGTGGGTGGTTGTCCACGAGGGGGGGGGGCTGTCAAGAGGGTTGGGGGTGTCCATGGGGATTGACTACTGCTTCATGATTTATGAGATTATGACATGATGATTGGATTTACATTGTGATTTTCTCCAACTAAATTATTATTTTAAATATCATTTGATTCTCAGGTTTACTCCATTTTCTCCAATTTTCTATCAACCATTATAGGTCCCATTGGTTTCATTGATTCAATGGAATTTAAAACTATTATATCTAACTATATTTTGTTGTAAAAATAATATTCAAGCATATTTGTTTAAATATGCATAGATTTTTTTTTTAATTTCAAAATTGTTTTACATTCAAATTATGATTTTTTTCATATACACATATATTTGTCTTATCTTAAAAATATATATATATTTGATATTTTTTATTGGTAATAATGAGTCAAAGTTGGATTACGGCGCATCGAATGAGCAATAAATATGAGGAAGGTGTTGATTCGTTTTTGGAATTTGCAAAACAAAATGTTCCAAGTATTGACAATTTTTTGTGTCCATGCCTGAAATGTTTGAATATGAAGAAGTTGAAAAGTAGAGAGATAAAATATCATCCAATTTTTCAGGGTTTTAATCTAAGTTACAACCCTTGGATTTTGCAGGGTAAAACTAGATGGAATTTCACTGATGATGATGATTCTACAGATGCTAACTCTGATGGAATTGAAGAAATGATTTGCGATATTGTAGAAGAACAAATTGATATAGAACCGACTATTGCACTTCTATATGGTGATGCTGAAAACCCATTATATCCTAGTTGTACAGATTTTACAGTTTTTTCGGTGGTGTTAAGATTGATTAACCTGAAGGTGAAACATGGATCGAGTGACAGAAGTTTTATAGAGCTGCTACAATTGATGAAAGACATTCTTCCAAAAGATAACGATCTTCCAGATTCACATTACATGGCCAAGAAAATATTATGCTCTATGGGATTAGGATACAATAAAATACATGCCTTTCCGAATGACTGCATTATATATATGAGGGAATATGAATTTATGTCAGAGTGTCCTAAATATGGGACATCATGGCATTATGTGAAAGAAAAACCGCAGGATGATGTAGAGATTACAAAGCTCCCTTCAAAGGTATTTTGTTATCTTCCTATAATTCATCATTTCAATGGTTTATTTGCTAATTCAAATGATAAAAAAAAGGATAAGATGGCATGCTGATGAGCGGGTATCTGATGGAAAAATACGTCATCATGTTGATTGTCCACAATGGAAGAAAATTGATGCGCAATATTCTAAATTTGGAAATGAAATTAGAAATCCCAGACCTGGGTTATACACAGATGGAATGAAACCATACCGAACCCTCAGTAGCACACATAGTTCATGGCCTGTTTTATTGGTAATTTACAACCTCTCTCCTGAAGTTTGTATGAAGCTCAAATATGTCATGTTGAGTATAATGATCTCTAGTCCAAAGCAACACGACAATGATATCGATGTTTACTTGTCACCATTGATTGATGATTTGAAATTGTTAGGGGATTATGGTATTAGGGTGTATGATTCTTATAAAATGGAATATTTTCATCTGCATGTAGTGCTTTTGTTCACTATAAATGACTTCCCAGTATATGAAAATTTTTCTAGATATAGTGTTAAAGGGCATTAATCATGTCCAATTTGTGAACAAAAGACATCATATTGTCAATGAATCATGGGAGGAAAACAGTGTACATGGGTCATTGAATGTTTTTGCCTATGAATCACCCTTATAGAAGAATAAAAAAGGCATTTAATGGCTCACAAGAATTTGATACTGCTCCAAAACCTTTATCCCTTGATTTTTATTTTGAGAGGGTGACAAACCTTGATGTTACATTGGGAAAGACACAGAAATCTGGTAATGATAGACATATTTGGAAGAAAAGGTCAATATTTTTTGAGCTACCATATTGGAGGTATCATGAAGTTAAACATAATATTTATGTCATACACATGGAGAAGAATATCTCTGATTGTTTGATTGGAAAATTTTTAGATATTATAGGAATGAAAAAAGATAGGGTGAATGAAAGATTAGACTTACTATAAATGGGAATACATTTGGATTTAGATCCCACTCCTAAAGTAAGATGAACATTTCTTCCCCGGCTTTTCATACATTATCAAATAGGGATAAAATTAGCTTTTGTCAGTGTATTCATGATATCAAAGTGCCTCAAGGGTATTCTTCAAATGTAAAAAGTTTTGTCTCATTGAAGGACTTGAAGTTGATAGGTATGAAATCACATGATTTTCACGTCATGATGCAACAAATTCTACCAGTTGCATTGTGTGGAATATATCCCATTCGTTTCAGAAAGACTATAATAATGTTGTGTTATTTTTTATGTTCAATTTTTAACAAGGTGATTGATGTGAATGCTTTGATCATTTTGGAAAAGGATGCAATTTTTATACTTTGTCAATTGGATATGTATTTTCCTCCAACTTGTTTTGATATAATGGTGCATTTAATGATTCATCTGGTTCAAGAAATAAAGCTTTTTGGACCTATATATCTTTGTTGGATGAATCCTTTTGAACGGTATATGAAAATATTAAAGGGGTATGTTAAAAATCCATATTGACATGAAACCTCAATTATTTTAAAGTATATTTCCAATGAGGTAGCAGAGTATTGTATGAGCTACTTGGCTGCGGCACAACACATAGGTTTGCCTCCATTTCACCATGAATGAGTTAATAATGAGGGAAATCGGATTTGTGACTTGAAAGTCAATTAATTGTCAGCTAAACAAATGATGAAGTTAGAATCATACATCTTGAATAACATAGTTGATGCTCAACCGTATATCACATTGCATATTAATGAGTTGAAACAATTTCATCCAAAGAAGAAAGAAATGTGGATTTTGAATGATCACAACAAAACATTTTTGTTATGGATTAAAAAGACCTTGCTTGGTAGATCAGATGTATCAGAGACATTAAAATGGATAGTGGGTGGTCCATGTTTAAATGTGATAACATGGTCTGGTTATGACATTAATGGCTATACATTTCATACGAAAGCTCTGGACAACAGAAGTGCAGTTCAGAATAGTGGTGTATTGGTGTTTGCATAAGAAATGCATTTTTCGATTGGTAAGGAAAAAATCCCAATTTCTGCATCAAGTGCATAATATGGAGTGATTTAAGACATATGGGAGGTTGATTACTTTAAAATTAATGTTCCTATTTTTAACTGTAAATGGTTTATTGGTAACAACAGTGTCATACATGATAAATTTGGAATGACACTTGTTAATCTAAATAGATTGGAAGACGCAACTGGTTATTTTATAATCACAACACATGCAAAAGCAAATTTTCTATGTAGTAGACCAATCAGATATGCAGTGGGCTGTTGTTTTACAAGGGAAAAAACAATATGTTGGTGAGGATGAACTTGATGAAGATTATTATTTATGTGAGATCCCTACTTCCATGGAAAGATTAATAGAACATAATGATGAGCATGTTGAAGACATGGTTTGAGCCATAAGGAATGATCACGTTGATGGAATTTGGGAAAACAATCCATTTTTACATTCCTAAAATTATAGATAACTTATGTTTATTTGATGTTTACATTTATTTTTTTCATAAAATGTTATATATATTACGTTTTTTATTTATTAAAACATGTATTGAATCAAAATAAGTATAATTTTTGTTTTTTTATGTATGTTTAGTTTACTTTATCATGTTTATCATTGCATGAATTATGTATCTATTATTTTTGTTTAGTGACAATTACTTTACCATGTTTACCAGTTTTACCAGGTTTACCATGTTTACCATATTGACCATCTTTACCATCTTTGCCATTGTTTAACATTCTTACCATATTACCAATGTTTAATATTACATAACGTAGTAAACTTTTCTATTTTCTAATTATATTAGTATTAAAATATTTGAATTTGAATATTTGTGAACTAACCTTTTTTTATTTGAAGGATAATGACATATCATTCAGTTGATCACCCACATGATTCTGGAGATGAGCATATTGGTCATACCTCTGCGGAGGAACATTCACATTCTCCTATTACGACAAAGATTTCAAAGGTTGGTAAATGTGGGTGCACACGTTAACCAAAATTAGCACTTCCCGTACACGGGATTAGAGGATACTCGTTGAGTTTTATGATGACGATATTCCTAGAGGTCCAAATGCAAAAGATTTTAAGAGTTTTGTAGCAACTCAGTCTAAGAGATAAGTAAGCATTTTTTATGATGACTGGAGAATTGTGGTTAAAGAAATAATCTATCAGTTGTGGGAGATTATTTTGGTAATATCGTTTTCTATTGTTTGACTACACGTTAAATGTTTATAGTATATATATTCTTTTTAAGCTCGTCTTTATCAGATGACATTTGATATTCCTGAAACTGTAGGAGTCAGGAAGAAATGATTATCGTTGGCTTCTTGGAGATGGAGGGATTTCAAATCAACCCTCTCATCTGATTTCATTTATGGTCATAGGAGTCATGACAATCCATGTCGTATATATCCTTTTATAGATGAAGACACATGGAGACAATTTTTTGAAAGTAGAAGAAAAGATCCATTTTTTGGTAAGGGTAATGTAAACTTTTATAAGATTTCTTATATAAATGATCTTATTAATGTTTTGTTAATGAATTCTTATTATTAATTTACAGCAAACAAGGAAATATCATCAGGAGATCCAATCTAAAAATGTATACCCTCATAGTTTATCTCGGGGAGGGTATGCATATTTGGAAGAAAAAATGATGGCGGAAAACTTTCAACAACTAAGAGCTGAGTCTTCAAGCTCTGGAGAGGTGTCCCCTCCATCCCCTCCATCTAGATATGAAAAATGGAAGACAACTCAGAAGGGAAAAAAGGGCAATATCTTTCGAAATAATAGAGAATCGTAGCTGAGAGGATTGTATGATATCTATATTATTTATTTAAGTTAACTATTTTCATCATATAATTTCAAGCATTACAGAAATGTTCAATTAATTAATATAGGAATCTCTTGAGGAGCAGAGTTCACAGGGGACATTTACAGCTACTAGAAAAGAATATATTTTATCTACAACATTGGGAAAGCCCGAACATCCTGGTCGTGTAAGAGGATATCTGGCAGGTGTATCGGTAAGAAAAGTGTTTCCACGTTCTTCAACTTCTAATGTTGAGGGGTTTTATAAAAACAATATAATCCATGGAGGCTGAAGTTCATAATATTAATGCGACGATGGAGGAAAATATTAGTGCATCAGTTCAATATATGTTTATAGACATGCAAAGACAATTTCAGACTGGAGCTCCCACTCCTCCACCCCCCTACAGACCCCATTATTTATCCTCCACTTCCGCCATTAGCTCCCACTACCCCAGCTCAGCCTGCGGACCCCATTTTTTATCCTACTCCTTTGTCGAAACTTCCTACTTATTGCGAGTTGTATGTTTATGATCCTCAACATCATATAATAGAATATGGATTGGTATATTGTATAGAATATAGAGTTCATCATCAACAATTAGAGGTAGAGAAGAAGAGGGTCACTGTGTTGGATATTATAGATAGATCAGCTCGAGTACCATTACCTACAGATGAGGTGCTGACTGTTGGACATAGTATCAGCCATTTTTTAATTTCACCATCCAGACTTCTTCGACTCATTACCATAGAGGTATTAATGTTATATCTTTTTTTTTAAGTTGTTTTATCATTTGAAAACTAATATATTTTTTAATTTTTTTTTACTAGAATACTTCAAAGGTAATGAAATACTATATAGACAACAAGAAATACAAATGGCTATGAAATTAGATATAGATTCTAGTAGTCTTGAAAGATTGTCAAGATATTCAAATTTGTTGGCAGGTCATTATGAGTTTCCAATTGAAGCTCATTTTTGTGGATGTGAAATAAGTGTGGGGATTATGAAAACTGATATCATGGATCTTGTTACTGGAGATAAGTTGGGGATCAATGTGGTGAAATTTTTTTCCATGTAAGTCTTAACACCTTTTCTCTACGTTATATTTATTAAAAATTTATACTTATGTCTATTTTGTATTATGTATATTTATATAATTTGTGAGAGGAATGAGCTGATAGATGCATATGGATTCATGGACCCACAATTGATTTACCCTAAATCATGTGCACTTGATGAGGAACAAAGAATGGTTTATATTGTTGAAAGACTTGAAAAGAATATAGTCACACAATTTTGGATAATTCCTTTTTTTGAGTGGTATGAAACACATATCTCTCAAAGAGTTAATTATCTTTTTACATAAAAACCACTGATGTTAAATTTCCTTTTATCAGTGATAATTTGATGTTAGGTGTTTTTTTCCCAAGGGAGAAAGCACTTTATTGGATATTCTCTGTCCATGATGATGTGCGGGAATGTTTTAAGAATATATTGGAAATGTAAGTTTCAATTTCTCAATAGTTTTATATATTATAATGAATTTTAAATTTACCCCATTCGTATTATTTTCTAATAGGGAATGTGCCTACTTTCAAAAAAACAAAATGAAAAGGAGTGCGAAGATCAAATATGTAAATATGAAGGTAAATATCCATTTATAATTTGTACCATTTGATTTATTACATAAAAATAATATATTGAATTTACACTCATCCAAACAGGATTTTCATGAATAGAAAGGCATCATCGAATGCCGATATTAAATGTTAAGATTTATGTATGAAATAAAAAAAACTGGGACAGTTTTGAATTTTGACCTGGTAAGATTTCCTCTTAAACTTTTCCATAATATTTCAATTTTATTTATTCATTATACACATTAACTACTATCATTTTCATTTGTATATTTTTGATGACCCTCAACCCTATACTCTTGAAGACATCAAACACATACAAGTAGAGTGGTCAAATTATTATACAGGTTTGATTGAATTTTAGTTGTTTGTAATGTAAAAGGTAATTTTGAATATTTTTGTTGTAATTGTGTATTTGGTAGTCGTTTAGGTTGGATTTAGTTTTTTATGAAGTTGATAGTGTATGTTTTGAATGTTATATATGTGAATGTTTAATGTTTCTCTACTTCTTGTTTTGGTCTACTTATGATGGTTTTTCTGGTATGGATTCTGGTTTGGGGGGAGGGGTTCCAAGGGTGTGGGGGTGTCCAGGGGTTTGGGAGGGCTGTCCGGTGCGGTGGGGGGGGTATACATGAGGGTGGGGGGTGTCCAGGGGTGTTTGGGGCTGTCCACGGGTCGGAGGGCAGTCCAGGGGTGTGGTGGGGGCTCCAATGGGGTGGGGAGGGATGTCTAGGGTGTGGGGGGTATACATGAGGGTGGGGGTTGTCATGGGGTTTTTGGAGCTTTCTAGGGGGTTGGGGCAGTCCAGGGGTGTGGTGGGGGCTGTCAAGTGGGGTGCGCGGGTGAGGGGTTTCTATTCATGAGGGTGGGGGGGCCGGTTGTCCCGGGGTGTTTGGATCTGTCTAGGGGGTCGGAGGGCAGTCTAGGGGTGTGGTGGGGGCTGGCAAGGGGGTGAGGGGTGAGGGGGTGCTGATCAAGAGGGTGGGGTTGTCCCGGGGTGTTTGGGGCTGTCTAGGGGGGGTCATGGGGTAGTTCAGGGGGTGTGGTGGGGGCTCCAATGTGGTGAGTGAGGGATGTCCCAGGTGTGGGGGTTATACATTATGGTGGGGGTGTCCTGGGGTGTTTGGAGCTGTCCAGGGGGTCGGCGGCAGTCCAGGGTTGTGGTGGGTGCTGTCAAGTGGGGTGATGGGGTGAGGGGGTGCTGTTCAAGAGGGTGGGGGGGTTGTCCCGGGGTGTTTGGGGATGTCCAGGGGATCTTGGGGTAGTCCAGGGGTGTGGTGGGGGCTCCAATGGGGTGGGGGCTGTCATGTGGTGTGAGGGGGTGAGGGGGTGCTGTTCAGGAGGGTGGAGGGGTTTTCTAGGGGTGTTTGGGGCTATCTAGGGGTTCGGGGGGGGGGGGGGGCAGTCTAGGGGTGTGGTGCGGGCTCCAATGGGGTGGGGGAGGGCTGTCCAGAGGGAATACATGAGGGTGGGGGCTTCAATGTGGTACAAATTCTTGATTCGGTTTCTGGTTGTTTCTGGGTGAGAGTAGAGGACTGCATTAGATTTTTTTTTAAAAACAATTTGTTTTCAACATTGGTTATTTTATAACCGACGTGATAAAGAAATCGGGAAAGGTTTATAACGTCGATTTTTTTAATAACCGACATGATAAACACCTTTGGAAAGGTTTATCACATCGGTTATTAAATAACAGACGTGATAAAAGTCCTGGGAAATTGTTTATCACATCGGTTATTAAATAACCAACGTGATAAAATACCTAGGAAATGGTTTATTAGGTCGATTATTTTATAACCGACGTGATAACCCCCCTGGACTGATTTATCACGTCGGTTATTGCATAACATAAAAACATTATTTATAACGTTGTCCGTATTAACGTCGGCTAAAAACCGACGTAAGAATTTTAAAATAACTGACGTAAATAACGTTTTCTGCACTAGTGATTCTTGGAAACATTTTGACCATCTGCATCCGTCTTTTTCACTAGAAGCTTGAAACGTGCTATTGGGTCTTTCTATTGACGGTTTTTGTATGTTTTGTTCTCATAGTAGTCAATATTAATTTTTGAATATCATTATAACTCCGTAAAATTTTCCTCCATGGATGTTGATGAAAGATCCTTATATCCCTTTGACCATATTAACCCCAAGAGATCTGGGAAAAAATATTTATGTTTATTTGAAACCATTGACTGATGTGTTAAATTAATTGAGGAGTAATGGTTTTATTACATATGATGTTGCTGCAAAACAATATTTCATATTAAGAGATTCATTTATGTGGACGATTAGTGACCTTTCAGCATATGACATGTTATCTGGCTAGAGTACATATGGTGTGAAATCAAGTCCTTACTATATGAAAGAAAAAAAGCCTTGATGCTCATCAATGGAAGAAACCTTGCTATTTTGACTATCATAATAGATTTCTTCCAACCAATAATCCTTTTTGGAGGAACAAATCTTATTTCAGAAAAAACAATATTGAAAGGGATGAACCTCAAAAAATGATCTCTAGTACAAAGTTAAAATCATTTATATTTTCATTACCTCCCATCACATTTTGGCCAATAGTAAACCAATAGAAATTTCATGTCTTCTGGAATGAATATAATTGCATAAAACATAGCAATTTTTTGGATCTTCTATATTGGTTTGATTTTTTGGTCCACCACATGCTGGATGTCACGTATATTGAGAAGAACTATTTTGATAAATTATTTCATACAGTTGTTGATACACCAGGTAAGACGAAAGATAATTTAAAGGAAGAATTAGATCTTGCCAAAATTTGAAGGTGACTAGAACATGATAAATTTGAAAATGTCATATCATAGAGGTTAATGAAGCGAAAAATAGCTTATACACTGTCCAAAGAGACTCTATTATTATTTTGTCAGTGGATTGAAGATTTGAGACATCCGGATGTCTATGCTTTCAATTTCGGAAGATGTTTAAAGAATGGTCATATTACCAGATTAAAAAGTCATTATTGTCATTTTATAATGGAAAGACTTATGCCGATTGGATTCGGAGGTTTTTTGAATTCTATGATTTTGTATTCGATAATAGTCATATCATAGTTTTTGAGATATTTGTGTAGAGAAAAAAAATCTACGATACAATAAGAAAACTGGAATAATATGTTGTTATAATTAAATGTAAATTGAAAAAAATCATTCCTCCATATTTCAATGACTCAAAAGAACATCTGATATTACATTTTCCACATGTAGCTAAATGTGGAGGTCCATTATAGTTTTGAGTGATGTACCTATTCAAGAAATGCATGCAGAAATTGAATAAAAAAGTACATAACAAAGAATCAGTTGAAATCTCAATTGCTGAAGCTTATTTACAATAGCAAATTTATTTTTTATCCTCTCATTATTTTGAATCTAAAAATCCATTAAAAAAACTCCATGGGACAGAATGAGGGGAATGTTAATGAAGAATTGGATAATCAATTATCAATTTTTAATCATCCAAATCTTGGCTTTGGTGGAGTTCATAAATGATGGATTTCAGATGATGAACATCACATAAATCATATGTATGTTCTGCTCAACTGTGATGAAATGACATCATTTATACTGTGAGTGATTCTACCACTTATTCTATAATTTGTGTTAAATTAGATGAAATTATTTTATTTGTAGGTTATATGATAATCATATCACGAAATGACTTCCACAAATTACAGTAGTGACTCTTCAAGAATGCAGACAAAAAAAAATTCTCAATGGTTTCAAAAACTGGTAGCATAAATTATTGATGGTATAATATCAATTCAGTTTATTATTTATTATTTTGATAATTTTTTAACAAATTTTTAGGTGTCTCATCATGCTGATTAAATTGATAAGCAACAGTGTATATTGAGTAATCCACTATCCAAAATGGATAAATATTATAATTCATATGTGGTGAATGGTTTTTGATTTCGAACATGCGTATATATGGAATAAAAAACAACAAATAATGGAGTTTTCTTTAGAGTATCTCATCATAGAGATACTAATGTTGACTATTACAACATTCTGGATGAAATTATTGAGCTGTGTTATCTAGGACATAATTACATAACGATGTTTAAATGTTGGTGGTTGGACACTGAGAGAGGCTTGCGTGTTCATCCAACTCATGGAGACATCGATATGAAATATAAAAGACATTTTGTAGCAAATGAATCATTTTTACTTCCTCAATAAGAACATCAAATTTATTACAAAAAATATTGTGTTACTTCAATAGACCTGAGTGATTGGTGGATCATAATAAAAATGAAATCTTTGGAATATCAGTTTACTCAAACTAAATGTTGTTCCGCTAAAGTGGATGGAATTAAAAAATTTTGTGAGACTACTCAAAATCAATCATTTTTCACACAGAGACATGAATTTCAATGATGACACAACACAATTAAGGGTAGATGATGATGAAGATATTAATAATACGACAAATGAATTTGAAATGACAAGAGATGATTAAACTAAAACTCATATGGATATTGATGATGCCGAGGAGGAATATAAATACATTGACATCTTCAGATATGAAGATGATGATGAAGGTGAACATTGACATAGTTAAATGTAGTTTATAATCATTTCTAATATATATCTATATATAATAGTTATTTTCAAATATCTTCTAACAATAATCATTTTGTGTTTCTGATGTAACCTGATCAATTTTGTGAGTTGGAGAAGGCTGAGATACCTTTGGATGAGGGGGATTTGGGATCATCTGACCCTCAGCCTACTATCGGTTTTTTGGGTATGCGGAGGGGGTGCGGTCTTGTGTGACTGATGATTTCTAACCCTATCCCCGAGTGACGTCCATGTCTTGGATTCGATCCACGCACACGGAGGCATGGTGACCTATATATTTTAGTTAGAATTCATTAATTTATTTAAATATATACTAATTATTTGATTATATATTCTTCTTTCATAGTTTTCCACATGTAGTTGTTGGATTGAGGAGAACTATCTTGCACAATTATTTTTCTTAGCCATGGATCACATGGGAACATATTAATGTTGATGTGCAGTTTGGCATGTCCAATCATTACATGGTACATACATAAATAATATTTATTTTGAAATTTATTTTATTAATAACAAGATTTCGTAAATTATTTGTAGGGTTTATGGTATCCCATCAATGATAGCATGCGTGACGCTATCCACACAACATGGAAGGTGTCTACGGATGACCATTTTCATTAGATTTTTTCAGAATTTGGGAAGGACGACCATTAAGAAAGTAGGAGTGAAAGAATTTGGTGAGTCATGTAGAGCCCACCAACCAATGTAAATTTCATCTTATGTTTGGGATAGATTATCTTTAAACTAGTTTGGTGGTGGATTTCAGAGGAGATATTCAGTGGGTTGGAAGAACCGGGGGAGACATGAGATGATGCATCGAGCTGGTAGCCGAACATTTAGTACACATAGAGAGCATCTGGAATGTGTATTTTTTAAATATTTTATATAACTTTAAATATAAACTGTTTATTTTATATTTCTATAGGTGGTCAAAAATCCTAATATTTCTGAGTATGGAATTTATCAGATGATGTATAGTGATCCAACCATTTGAGAGATTTGAGATGATCTCTAGCATCAGATTATGGTTAGTATTATTTTTTTCAGTTTGAAAATTAAATGCATATAATATTTTCCCAATTTTAATTTCAAATTGTAATTTAAGGACTCATATGCAGCTGTGACCTTTTAGAAGGAGGGTGAGAGTCATGATGAGATGATTGATAAGACCAGTGCCCACCATTTCAATAAGGTGGAATGGATGCAGGTGACTGAGTATGGATTTACGAAGGGCTGAGTAGTTGGTATTAGCTCTCATTTGACTCATGGTACTTATTATGGTACTTCTACGATGTCGGTGTCCAGCTCGAGAGGAGGTCGTGGAGAGGCATCATCTTCTGCGACACAGTATCTGGATTAGATGCGAACTCAGACTGATATTATAGAGTATTTACAGAATCATCATGAAGAGATGCATCATTAATAGAGGCAGCAATACGAGGACGATATGTATTGATGGCACTATTAGCAGCAACAGCAGCACGAGGATGAGATGCATCGATGGTAGCGGCAACATCATGAGAATTTGGAGTACATGCACCGTCTCACTCGTAGTTTAGTGATGGATTTTCTTCCACCATCGCCTACAGCTCTTCCACCTCCTCCAAAAGATGACCCCCACACTGATTATTTTTATGTTAAAAACATTTTAATTCCTGATTTGTTGCAATATGAACTATTTACAATTTCCGTCTTTTATATTGGTCCGAATATTCCATATTTTTTTAATATTTTATTATTTATTATTTACATTATATTTTTTAATGTTATTTTATTTTACTAATAATAATAATAATAATAATAATAATTTTTAATTTTTTATATTTTTATGTTAATATTGAAAATTTTATTATTTTTTAAATTTATTATTATTTTAATAATATTTATATTATTTATTCATTAATCATTAATTTTTTAAATATATTTATTTAGTATTATATGTTTTAATGATTGTTCATTTTACTAATAATAATAATAATAATTGATTAATTTTTTATATTTTTTCAGAATATTTTGAAATTTAATATTTAATATTTTTTTATTATCTTAATAAAATTAATTTAATTTTTTTCATTAATCATAATTTTATTAAATATAATTTTTTTACTTTGTTTAGTATTTGAGATGAGCCTTTTTGCAATGAGATCTCGTCGTAAATAGTTTAAATTTATATTATTAAATAAGTATTTACGACGGGACCAAGAGCCCACCGTAAAAAGATTATTTATATATATTGTATATAATATGAGACTTATTTGCGGTGGTGAAGTTCCTCATCAAAAATAAAATTTTTGCGATGGGATGGTTGCAAAAAATAATATTTTCGACACCGTTTTTTGCAATGGGCTATTTGCGACGGGACCCCGTCGGTAAATCTTATTTGCGATGAGATCTCGTCATAGTTATCCCATCACGAGTACCTAAAATTCTAGTAGTGGTATTAATAATCAAGAAGAATAATTGGATATATTCAATTCTAGTATTGATAAAGGTACTCAAAAATCTCATCCAATGATGAGGAATCATGTGCATCCTCATAATATAATTGGTGATCAACATCAAAAAGGCCAAAAAAGAATAATAACATATGCGATTTCACATACTTCTTTATATTCAATAGTGGATAAAAATGATGTTAAAGAATATTTTTAGTATCTGGAATTGTTTCATGCCATGAATGAAGAGTTGGATGAAATTGAAAAAAATTATACATGGGAACTCATACCCAAGCCAGAAAAACAAAACATTATGGGCACAAAATGTGTTTAATAGAACAAAATGAATGAAGAATATGAACTGAAAAGAAACAACGATCGATTATTGTGCAATGGGTACTCAAAAATTGAGGGTATTGATTTTGTTGAAACCTTTCATCTAATTGAATGACTTGAAAAAATTAGAATTTTCTTGCTTTTACTGCACAATGAGGCTACCAGATCATTCAAATGGACGTTAAATCCATATTCCAGAATGGTGATCATGAAGGCAGAGTCTATATTGAACAACATTATGTACTTGTTGTTGGGAAAGATAAAGGTTACCTTTGTATATTGAAAAAGGATTTGAATAGCCTAAAATAATATCATGGGCATGGTATTCCAAATTGGACACATTTTTAAGGAAGATGAATTTCAATAAACGATGTCTTGATAGAAATCATTATATCGTTGAAAACAAAGAGTTTTTACTTGTTTTAATTATTTATGATTATGAGGTTATCATTGATGATAATAATGAAATATGTTTTAAAATATTTTCTAAAGAATTGAAAATGGTGTTTGAAATTTCCATAAAGGGGGAAATGAAAATCATTTTTTTGGTTACAAATAGTTCAAATAAAGGAATTTGTTTTTATTTCTCAATAAAAGTAGGAAAATGAACATTTTAAGAGGTTTGAAATGGAAAAATAAAAACCTATTTCCACACAAATATAATTGGGAACAATTTTTTCTAAATTTGTAAAAGGAAAAGAAGTTGATTAGAAATAATTTTGGAAACTGAATTGATGTTTTTTGTATTTGACTTCCTCAAGACAAGAAATTGTTTATGTTATTACCTTATGTTCAATATTTCAGAGTGCTCCAAAATAAACATGTTTCGTTTCTGAAAAAATAATTCTTAAAAACATAAAAGGAATAAAAGAATTCAGAATCAGGTATAACATCTCATATAGTATTGAGTTTTTGGGTATTTAGATGCCAATTTATAAGGCAAAGTTAATGATAGATGATCCACATTTCTGTAGTATTTTTTTGGAAATAATTGTGTTTGATTGAATTTGATGAAACAAAATTCATTAATTCTTAGTATAGATAATGTTTAGTATGTTGATGAAACTGAAGCCAGTACTCAACTTATGTCGATGAAAACTCAATTTGAAGATTAACTTGTTGAAGTGAAGTTAACATTTTTTTTGTTGTGATAATCAATGTATTATCAATCTAACCTCCATTCCAATTTAACATTATTGTTTATAAAATATTAATATCAAATATCATTTCATTAAATAGAATACATGGAAGAGTAAATTGATGTGGGAGTATGTTCCAACATCAGAACATGTTACTGACATATTCACAAAACCATTACCTATGGAATCATTATCTAAATTGAGGTTGAACATGTGTTTCAAACCTATTTATCTTTAATTTTGAGCTATGTGTTTTCCACTCTCACATCATACATTTGGAAAATGTTTTCAAGGGGGAGAATTAATTTTTTCATAAATCTATCCTTAAAAGGAATATAAAAAGTGGGTGGTATGGGAACGCTATGATTTCATCATTATTTTGTGACTGAAATATTATAAATGTATTTAGGGGTGGTTCTAGGAAAAAGGAATTGTTTTTTAATATAGTGAGGATGAAGAAAATATAAGGATGATGAAAATCTGAAGATGGGAAAAGAAAAGGGTTTTCATAATCCCTACTTTTGAACAGTATAGTTTTTCATTCAATTATTCTTGTTTTCTACATTGAGTTAGATCATATAGTAATTGAATTATTGATAAGTATCCAATTAATTTAGGATGCAAGGTTAATTGTTTTTTGAAAATAGGTTGACAACAAAATCCAAAGGATGCAAGGTTAATATTCTTCATTATTTTTAAAATAATCATACTCACACTTTCAAAGTAATATGACTCACTTTGACCATCGTAACGAGAATAATTTTTTTGGAAGTGATGGTTTTTATTGGACTCACCTTGTGTTCAGAATGAGATAAGATCACAATGAGGAATTTATGGTCATCTGATTCAATCTGAATTTGATATGGAATAAGAGATCTTATAGGAGTCTGACTGAATTTGATAAAATAATTTGAGATGATGATTTTTTGATATTTATTTCATAAATCATAAGTTAATTGGAGAGGTTATGATGCAAACTTGGTGAAAGAATGTTGGAGTGAAAAATATTAAAGCCAATTGGATTCTAAGAGGAAAATATTACTAGGAATCTTACTCGAAGGGTCATAACCAATATAATCATATCTAGGATAATTATACCAATAATTATTAGGATGATTCTATCCTAGTCAATCATACATAGAAAAATCGTAATCAGGAGAATTATATTTTCTCTGATAAGGAAATAATTATGTTGATGGAGGATTGGAATTTTTCCATACATTCAATTATAGTTCAGTCATTTTAGAATCAAATCATCAAATGTATTTAGCAGCATGAGAATGAAGTTGATGGGAAGGAGATTGAAACGTAGTGTAGTATTGTGTTTAAGAAATACATAATTTTCTGATCAGACTCAGTATTCTATTATATTCAGAGAATTAATTCTTGAGACTGATGAATGAAAAGAGAAGGAAATAATGTGATCTATAATGTCGTTTTACAATTTAAAAGTTTTGTGTTACTTTTTTTTGTTTCTAACTGGCTCTAGAGTATAAGTGATGAAGTTAAAGTGGTTTTAAGAAGGTTTTTGTGAGTGTTTTTTCAAGGATTTTCCAAATTTGGAGTGGAATCCATTTATTCATACAAATTCATACAATTGATATAAAGCATTTTATTTTACAAATTAGATTTAGAAAATCTGACTCATGAATTGAAATAGGACTAGAAATTGAAATTTAATTCTTATAAAGAAGTGAAAATTGTAAAATATTCAACAATAATCGATAATCATTGATGAAGTCAAAATTCACTCTAGATTTTAGGTGAAATTGAGTTTACTGTGAATTTAAGTGAGTGGGAAATTTTTTGGGAGCCCCGCCAAATCTCTCAGGGGTCAGATATAAAATGAGAAAAATATATTGCACTTTTCTGATGATTGAATTACTATTATCCCTAGAAGATAGAGAATATTTGAGTTTTATTGAGAAGAAGAAGTTTCTGTATTCACTTGTGTTGAATAAGTTTTGAAGGAGTAGTGACTGAGAATAGACAAGATCATAATGTTATATTTATCTTGTCATCGTATTCAGTTATTATCTTACTCAACTGAGTATAGTACTCATCTTGTTAATCATATATGGATAATATTTATATTGGGCTTGATTATCAGATTAGGATTTCCGTACTAGGATTTCCAAACTCAGGAAGAAGTAGAATTGTATTTGTGCATATTCATCTCTATTGTACTATGTTAATGTCATATTTTTTTGTAGTAGGGATAATTGTACAAAGATGAATAATATAAAAAATACTAATATTGGGAGAATTGTACACAGCAGAATTGAAATGGGAAAATCATATGAGGAAAATCAGACGTGGTTTTTCCTTAACTTAGTCTACGAATTTCAAACCATCTTCTAGGTATGAAATCTAAGGAACTGTTTTCAATTGAATACTTTTGTGGAATTCAAATGAAGAACAAGTAACATGTGTTACAAAAATAATTAATTACCATATTTGTGATAAGTGGGTGCACACGTGCTATTGTAATTATTTCCATATTGTTACATGAGTGAAAGGGTATATCCTACTCATTGTAAACAATGGATTATTTTCAAGTGGATTGTATGGTATTAGATCATTTCCAAGCCATACAAAGGATGTATCAATTATTATAGAATACTAATCCTTGAAAATTCTTGTGCTCTTGTGGATGTGTGTTCGATTTTTTTTCAGTGGGTAATTGAAATCATTCACAAGAAGCAAAGATTGTTTCAATTTTAAAAAACATAAATTAAAAAATATCATTGATTCACCCCTCCCCTCTTAGTGATACATTGACACTGACTGGGAAAATTCTCATTGTGAAATTATTTAACTATAAGGATATGGGTATTTATGAAAATGAATTCCCCAAGAATCAATAGTATATACCACAGATTTAGTTAAGGGATCAAGGTCAATCATCTTCTATTAATACATTAAAAGTAAAACAATTAATGTTATTGTGTTTGGGTTCATTAATTAAATGATAGTAGTGTATTATTAATGATATTCTGGGTATAATAATTTTTAAATATTTGAAGATTGTCCTTTATTTTTTTTATTTAGGGATTTGAGAGCATATGTTGAATGGTACAAATGACCAAGAAAAGTGATTCAGTATAAATTTGGACATCTTTGGGAAACACATGATAGAGGTAAGATAGAAATTAACATGTTCTCTTTGATGATATAATAATAATAAAGAGATGGTTATTTTAAATTACTGGGGATAATTAAATTAGTTATTGTTTTGAGGGATTATGTTATATTCTATGGAGTTGATGAATTTTTTGGATTTATAGAATATATTCCACAATATGGGATTTCATTTTAAGAATCATTTACGTTTTTGTAATGTTTTTATGGTGATCAATGTATTCAAATTTTTGGAATGTAACATAAAGAGGAACTATATATTCCATTAGAAATATAATTTTGATTTACTAACCATCATTCTAGGTTTTATGATTAAAAATTATATCAGACCAATTATTGATGAGTATTAAGGTAAAATATATTTGGGATGTACTATGTTGAAATCTGGGTGATATTGGATAAATTGTTCCAACCATTACAGTATTATTAAATTTCCAGTCATAGAATGAATAACATGTCATTATTTTATTTATCTAATGATCATAATTATGTTATTTTTAGGGCTTTAGGAATAATAATATTTATTTTATATTCATTTAATAATAGATTATGTTGGATTTTATTGAATTAAAACCCAACTATGAAATGTAATGTATATTTTATAGGGTTCTATATAAAAATGGAATCAAAATGACTCATGTTTAGAAAAAAAGTGAGATAAAATGATTTATTATAAATTTTACTTATATTGAGTCTATGGTATTTAAAATTACATTGGAACTATGGTTTTTTGGTGGTTATATTTCTCATGTCCATGTTATCAATCTCTCTATACTAATTTGTGGGCATTAGTAATGTCTTCTGTGACCATGTTTTCATTTCCCACCAATGTTATCATAATTGGAAACCTAGTAATGTGTCATAATAGATGAAATTAAACATTCTCATTCTCTATTATCAAGAGGTTGTTTCATAACCCATTTAATGATGTGGTTTTATAAAAAAGGTATTTTTTAATGTGAAACCCTTGATTACCATGATAAATATTAAATTGCAAGTATGTAATTTATTTAAGGGGTGTAGAATGTAATACTCTAGGATTTTAAAAGAGGAACTCCATATTCAACAGTGAGTGCGATGAACAATGACAATATTATGAAATAATTTTGAACACCATGATTTTTCAATATATTTCATTAAATCTCCCTCTTAGCATGTGAATAATGCCACACTTGGGTTAAACAAAATGTCATAATCGATAAAAATATTATTATTAAAAAACTAATCATTATAAACTAGATTTTAATATGTTGGTTATTAATAGTTCATGATAAATAATAAAAATAATATTTTTTTACACATATATTATATTAACACATTGTCTATCAATTTATCATAAATGAAAAAAAATTCAGAAGAAAAATAAATGTTTTCTCAAAAACAAAATTTTTCTAAAAGAAGGTTTTACCACTCTTTAAGAGAATATTTTTTAAATTGAATATTACCTATTTTAGATAATTTTTTTGAAATTTTTTTATTTTTTTATTTAATATAGATTTAAATAATAACATTGGGTTAATTCAGGAGATTATTTTGAAAATATTAATTTTATTATGAATATTGAAAAATACGTATTTTTATTGAAAACTACCATTTATTTTTATTTAATTTCAATGACAAAATATTTAAAATTGTTTTTGAAGAAAAATTATTCAAATTATATTAATAATTAACTAATTTAGATAACATTAATAAATTTCATATTGAAATAAATTATTGAAAGATTTTATACTTATGAGAATTTTCTCTTCGAAAATCACTCTTTCGTCGTGTCTGAATTTTAAGATTAAATTGAATCCTGGAACATACCTAAATTGATTTGAAAAATTGACTCTATATTTTTAATCATAATAATTTATATTAAATAATATTTTCAAGATAAATTTTTACTATAAACAATAATGAAAAGAATAAAAATTAATTATCACGGTTAAGGTAAGACGTGCTTACTGGTGTAAACTAAGAAGATAAGGATTAAAATGACAGAAAACATTTATAAAACCCACTTTATGGCCATATTGATTCCCTATAATATCTAAAAATCTAGGATGACCTATTATTTAGAATATTTCTTGATAAAAATTTGGGTATGACATAATTATTTCAAAAATTCCATCTATGTCCTCTCCCCCACTTATAAATGTCACCTATATCCACCCTTATTCACACTTACAAAACATTTTTTTTCTGATAATACTAGGACAAATACATTACCCCATTATATCTAAACATTATTTAGTCATAATTTTAAATATCAAATCATCCTATAATGTATTTAGGTAAAAACCTATTAAGGATCTCTGAAGAAGAGGTAAAATTAATAAACGTGCATTTTTGTTTTGTTTCTTATTACAAATTCTTAATACATAATTTAACTATTAAAATATAATAAAACCTTTATTTAATGTATTCTAAGATTTTATTATGTTAATTACACAACGCAAATCTATCTCAACTTCCATAAAATGGAAAAAAACTATCAATCTTGTGTATGGCGGATTACCACCACACGAACTTATGTAAATCGTTTTTTGGACTATATTTCATAGATTTTTATAAAGTTTTATTTTAATTGTTTATATTATATAATTGAAATTATTATCCATATTAAATTATTATGTCACATATATCTTCTTATATTCCATTATGTGGGGGTTACAATAGTGTCACTCATGTGTATGGTGGACTATCGCCTCACAAAGTTATATAACTCATTTTTCACTTACGATTGACATGAAATGTAGCAAGGTTAATGTTAATGGGTATATGTGATATTTGTGACCTAAAAATACTTATATAAATATAATATCAAATCTAATTTGTTATATTTGAATTCGATTTAAAATATTAGCGTCTCTTGTGCATGCGTGTGGATTACCCCATCCATATAGCAGTGTGAAATGTTATTTATTTTATTTTTACATGGATTGTAATCATAATTAATTTGACTAATATAAATTCTATATATTACATAATATTGATTATTATATATTTAATTAATATTTATTTTCCTTTTTCTCGGCCCGTTAAAAAAAATGGAAACAACATTCACACATAAGTAAAGTCTAAAATCTCTATGAAAAGTATAATCCTTTATTTCTATTAAATTAATAGATTAATATAAATACATTTATATGGAATATATATGTAACACCCCAACCCCAGATACCATGAGTCAGTGCATTATTACACAACATTTTCATGATCACAAGGGATCAAAATATCGAAAGACCAATCAATTAAGTAGCCTTGGAAGTACTGGATACATTGATAAGTTTTACATTACACTATGAAATGAAAATCAATAAAAAAAATTGTCAACATTGACCATATTCAGCCATTATACTATCCCTGTAGGTCATTCATAATATACTTCTTTGCATCCTGGAAAAAATAAAACATAGAAAGGGGTGAGCTCAGATGTTTAGTAAAGATAACAATATTGTGGAAACTTTCAATAATAAGCATAAAAAAGGAAATTTATAGCGCTAAAACAAAAGACTTTAAAACATAAAATTAATCATAATATAGTGAAAATAAATCAAATAATTCTATATATTTATTCATATGGATATTCTACTAGTCGAATAATCACATGTTATATCAATAGCCAATTTCATAATGTTGGAATGCATAATATCAGACTTCATAACCACATTTTCAAGGCCTTGGGCTAAGACTACAAATAATATTTTTTGAACGAATTATGGTAAGACACTAGTTTGTCTCATGAGACCTACCGATGCATCAAGGAGCTATAGCGGGCTCCACTCGTCACTTACTAAGTCAAATGCATTCCTCATATGAAAAGGTTTAAACATAACATAATCATTTTTTAAAACTAGAATAAGAAATGTCAATACATTATCCATAAACCATGAATGGGGTAAAAATAACACATCCTCAGTCAAACAAATCACAAAACCATTAATATAATATGGATGATTTGTAACATAATTATCAACTTCAAACAAGCTTAAAATCTATCAAAAGATGTTGACATAGATGAAATCAAATCTTTTTGTAGTGAAATATCTCATTCTATTTTGAAATCATTTAAAATTCATATAATTATAAATGAAAAAATTTATTTTGATAGTATTCTAATATGATTGTATGGTATGCATCGATGTGGTTACAACGGTAGTAAATAGCAGTAACTGCTTTATAAGTTAAAAAAATACATTCTTACATTAATATTGTCGAGATGGTCAAAAAGTACCTTCTTTGGAAAATGATGTAAATATTCTTTTCAAAAAATATGTAGTCAAATAAGGGTATAAATTAATTTAACCCATTGTCTTATAAATAGTAAAAATTATTTGAATTAAATTTTTAAGAAAACATGAATGTGGATGATAAAGAGGTCATTGTAGATACTTACGTATTAACAAACTCGGATAAGTAAAGAGATTTTAGAATTAACACTTACCTTGTACATTTCCTTAGTAAATGGTATGTTAACCTCATTTATAATAGTTTAAATATTTTTATTAAATTATAGAAGAACTATATATATAAATATGATATCAAATATGATCCTCTAATATAGCTTTGTTAAAAATATTTTAGTAGTATCATCGTTTCGGGTGTTAACGGATTTGTTTTCCATTATATGTTTGGTTACGTAAGCCATGTTTTTTTTGGATAGGGTGTATTTTATTCATATACAGAATGATATTACCTTTATAAAAAATATTTTTAATCATAAATTGAAAATTATTCTTAAATGATTAATATGGGGAATTAATCTCATCACATTCGTGGAGACGATAATCCGTACGTACGCATGAGAAAAAATATCATTATATTGATGTTGAAATAGTATTTAATTGGATGGTATATAATATATAAAGAATCATTAAAATGTTATATTTATTATTTAAATTAGTTATACTCATTATTATACCAATCCAAATAATGAAGTGTTTCAATAACAAACTACACCACGACATGGAGACAATAAGTTGTATGTACGCACGTATAGTGACTTTATCATTTATATAATGGAAAGAATAAAAAATATAGTTTTACCATATTTATAATAACATAAAATTTTGTATATGGTAATTTTATTATTAATTAGGTATGGAAACAAAAAAATAAAGGGGATGTGGATGATGAAAATAACTTGAATGAGGGTGGTGAAATTATTACCTCTTCTTCGGGTGTTTTTTTAGTCGATCAAAAGGTCTCCATAAGTTGGATTTATGATCAAAGTAAGGCCCCTAGGTTGAAGGTAGGATACATGAAAAGTTATTTGGATAGGTTTTGGAAAATCCAAATGGCTTTGGAGGTGTAAAATTAAGAAAAGAGAAAGTACACTTTTATTAGAGAGGTGATTGTCACTTTAGGAAAAGTTTGAAATATTATTTTATAATAAACGTATTCTCATTTTAAAATGCCTCCAAAATGATTTAAATAGATTCTAAGGCATGGATGGGTCATGAAAATCTCAACCAATAGTTTTTAGATAGGTTTAGGTCACCATATTTACCTTATCTTATTTATTTAACTCTAAATTAAATAGTTTGACATTTACCATGTCTCTTTGTATTTTTAGATTATATGGTAATTAAACGTACTATAAACTACCTAGATAACCTCAAGTGGTGAAATATTAATATATATAACCTTATATAAGTTCTTCTATAGAACCTTATATTTTTTGAAATATTATATCAATTAATAATATAGTATTTGTTTTAAAAACTATACTTTGACAATTTAGACACTATTTAGTATTTGATTTTTTTTGAAAGCCATAGAAACATTATCACTTCAAATAAAATTAATTTAATCAACCGTATCATTTCATATTAACCTATAAAAATATCATAATTCATCAAAAGTATCAATTTACATTTATATGTCTTTTTATAATATCAATTATTTTAATATTTCATAATTAAGGTAATTACACCATAATCATTGTGTCCTAAAAAAATTAAACTATTTAATGTCTAAAAATTATAAATAAACTAAAATTATGTATGATATATTTTAATCTTTCTAATGAATATTTATATTGTGAATTTATACTGTGTGTAACCCTATGTTTAAAATGGTTTAGTTATTAAACATTGAATTTAACTCTTTTAACTCTTCTTTAAATAAATAATAATAAATTTCCTTATCGAATCCATGTAGACCAAATAGAATCATATTTTACTCCTAAGGCTATTTTTGGTCGAATTACACTTATCTAATAGAATTAGGACATGTGTTAGGGTAATTATAATATCATTTACCCTGAATTACCTTATTTACTTTTATCCATGGTAAATAAAAGTTAAAAGTCACTAATCAGCAATTATTATTTTCATTTTATCAAAGCACATTTTACTTACTGATGTCAATTGGTTCCCTCTGATTTTTTAAATTCGTCTCACATAAGTGGTAAAATTGAGTTTTATTCAAATTTTCAAATGCCTTTAGAAGGTGGGTAAAAGACGGTAAAAAGTTCAATAACAATTTATAAATCTAAACTTATTATAAAATGAATCCAATGAATTACATTGAAAATATATAGGTATTATGTGTCTATTTTGACCTAAAATAAATTAGAATAAAATAAATAATTACAAAAATAAAAAGTTAGTTTCAAACAATAACTCAATGATTTTCACTATTCATAAAAAAATTGATGTTTTTTAAAAAAATACCAAAAATTCACCTTAATATAATTTAAATATTCTGAAAACAAAAATGATGTGCATTTTGAAAAATAAAATATATAAAATTTCAAAATAGGGGTATTACTATTCATAACGGCTAGTTTGATTGGTCATAGTGTGTTAAGACTCCAAGTTGCATACAACGCAAGCTACTTCATTGTTCAAAGGGAAACTTACTATGGAAGCATGGGGTGATAAAATATTTGTTATTTATAATAGTTTTTAATTATTATTTCTATTTTACTGTTATCAAATTATAAGGATCAAAATTACAGAAAATATATACATTAAAAATGAATCAATTTTCATCTGAAATATTAATTTTAATAAATATTTTTTAATAAATGGTCGATAATAGACTATTAGTAAATCATATATGGTCTGATATATATGATTATGATTATTTAATACATGTAAAATAAATAGTTATTTATTATATAATAGGTTCGAATAGGTATGAAGGAATTTGAACTTGAGGTAAGGGGTTTTTGTCTCACTTTTACATTAATGATACATACACCAAATTCACAACATATTCATTTTATGGGGTATATATTACCACATGGAAATTTTATATCATTAATCACTTTATATTAATAGAATATAATGTTTCATATTTTTATTTTTTTTTTAATTGGGTTTATGATTCAGAAATTACCAATGTGTTTAGGGTTTATTTTACTATCTTATTAGTTTTCAATATTATTTTTATTTATGAATCCATTCAAGAAATGATTTTGTATTTATATATTAAAAGCTATATATTTTCTTATACTGAAGTTATAAATTACTTTTTTCAATTAATAGTACTATTTTCCAATCTTTGGTTGTTAAAAATATTAAAAAAATGTTTCTAATAAAATTAGTCCTTATTTCTCTCTTTGGTGAAAAAATCAATTTTCATCAAAATAAATTTTTTCTAAAAAAAATAAATTTTTTTACCCTTTTCAAAATTAAATATTAATGTAATTTTTATCCATATTAAATTTTTACAAAAACATTAATGTAATCTTCATGTCATTTTCAAAACAATTCATGTTTTGGATTTTTCCAAAAATATAAAATGAATATTTATTTTAATGTGTATGAAATGAGTGACATTTTCTGACTTCCTAACAAAATAATATTTTAAATCTTTTATTTAATGTTATAAAAGATTATTTTCAATAAAAAGTAATTTAATTTTTTTTTACATTTTTTATTTAAAAATTATTTCAAAACAAAAAGATTATTTTTCCTCAAAAATGTTTTTAATAACATTTTTGGTAGTTTAATTAATCAATTAAATCAACCCTTCAATGTATATTTTATACATTGAGAATATTTTTTATTAATATCATCATTATTCATTCCTTGGATTGTTTATGATCTTTTTGACAATGAATGCATTTTTTTTACCATTAACCAAATAACTGACAATGGTTTTTGATAATCAATATTTTATAGAGGTAAGTATTAACATTTATTTTGTTATTTTTTCAATAACAATGAATTTATTATTATCTGTCATCAATTTTATATGATTAATACATTAGAGATATAAAATGAAGGTTGGGTCCTTGTTAAAGATATACCCTTAATTCATCGATACGTCTAATGAGAAAAATCAGTTCACCAAATTATATAGGTTTCTACCCAAAATGAAAACTGTATTTTGAAAGCTATTAATAGTTTGTTTCAGATGTCGGACATTATACATTCCTAGATTATGAGATGAGTCGTCGATTTCAATCCTATTTTTTTTATTATCTATAATATCAATGGACGAATTTTAATATTTTGTTATTATTATATGGATTTATTTGATCACATTTGTTTTAACTATATTATGATCATTTTATTGATTGAATGGAATAAGTTATTTAAATTCTCATTTTTATATTGATTATTTTAATTTATTCATGTCATCTTTTATTTTATTATTATAATTACTATTTATCTAATCTCGCCCCATTTTTTCCCCAAAATACTAGTAAGTGTTTTGTGATTTATATATAGGGATAGTATAATTATAATAATGGAATTCTCAAGAGAAATGTTTCTATAAATTATGTTTACAATTTAATATTAATTTGATGTTTTTTTCAGGTTTACTAAGACTAATAAATTATTCGGTATTTGGGATATAATTAACTCTATCATATGAAAATGTAATAATGTAACGAGGGAATATGGAATACTAGGGTCGCAATATTCACACTTGAGCATTGACTCATCAATTAGAACACCACCTATTTCTTGTGTAATTGATAGCTCCTATCTGCAAACATGTGTAATGGTCTCTTAACATGAGATTATTATTTATGTATACTATTTGATCACATATTTTTTTTGTAATGTCTAGTATTTTCTCAAAGGTATGGACCAATAATATTTTGTACTAATTCCATTAAGAGGTCACAAAATCAATTTCTTAAAAGGTTTAAGGATGTATTAGATGTGTCTGGGATTATGAGGAGCACGGAGCTCCAAAATAGGAATAAAATACTGGGATGTGCAGTTAGGAGAAACTGTGTTGTCAATCCCTCATAGTTTCCCTAAACATTGCAGTAGCAGATAGTGGGAACCTGGTGTCCGCATGGGTTGTCTACATTTGTGTGACCCAGGTCGCATGACCCTACGACCCCTTGCAGGTTTTGGACATATCCTTTTCATATAGTGTTCACATGGTTAGTCAAACTGTGTTCTTAACTGTGCAGTGTGCCACATTGAAGAAGGTAATGGTACATGGTTCTTTCCTGGTTTGGAAAACTATGTAACCAAACCATATATACTTATTTGTTGGTGAATTTATAAAACTAACTTCTAATAGTAATTTTAAATCCCTATTTTATTTTATCTTCTTCCTTTAGCAGTTTTCACCTCTCCCATTTATGTGTGGAGGTCCTCCTACCCTCTTTATATGTTTTAAGCTATATTCATCCTTCACTATCTAAATCGGTCACTGTCAGAAACAATGAAAAGCCTTTGGTAAGCTATTACTTCCACTCTCATATGTTTCAAGGTTCTTCTACTATCTATTGTGCTATTTAGGTTTGACTCTTTTTCCCTATTTCCATGAAATGGGTTGAATCCTTCAAATTATCCCATCATATAGAAATTAAATCCTTCAAAATAGAATGGTGGAGTTCCAGTACATTGAGGTATGTATTCTAGGTGTTTCCCACTCATTTTTCAGCTTTTATAAATGGCGTGACATTGTGACCATCATGATAACCTTTTATAAAGGATTCAATTTTGTTTAATAAACTATGTTGATAGGTTCATCATGTCTTATATGACCCTACCTTATATATAAACCCATCTTTGGGTCATTCTCTTCATCATTGGACACCCCTTTGGGGTTTCCCACCTTAACGGCCGATTTCCCATGCCATAAATGATTAACTACCATATTTGTGTTGATATTTTGTTAAATAATTTTTTTAATTTAAAATGGAATAAATGATTAGTTTTGAGATAGTATATTGATATTTATTCCCCGCACATTATATTTAAATTATTATACTTGATTCTCCACCTTATAAGTCACATTCCATATACTTAATTGATTATGAATGTGGTTGAATTTCTATGCCTCAATCTATATTTCATTTCATTCTCTTATTCCATTCTTGGTAAATATTTTTAGCTTTTGATATTGAAATTTATTTGATGAAATGTGATTAAATATTTTCTATTCCATGTAGCTTTTCCATTAACATTGTGCAATATTTTTTGGCATTAATTTTATAGTTTGGTTATTTTGGGGAGAATGTGACATTCTAATGTGTATTTTCTAAAATGTAATTATATATGGATTCATCTCCTTGTGATGTTCCTTGGTTTATATGGCTCACCTACTGTGGTCTAGGAAGGAACATGGATCCTAATTTAAGTATTTCATGGATAGACGTGCCATGCTCAATTGGATTAACTTGATGCGTATGGAGTGATACTTTGGTTTGTTAGGTATGGACTCTCCACGAACTTTACGTACACTCATGAGTGAAACTAGTTCCCTATGGAGGAAACTGAGGATGAACCCATTGGAAAGATGATTTTTCCATGAGACATACATGGGATACCTATATTGTTTACATTGGATAGAATCAGTGTCATTGGTTCTATCATAGAAAATGATATAAAACTTTCAGATTCTACATAAATAGAATAGGATGGGATCGAGACTCCACCCTTGGTGTTGAAATTTTTTTTCTTGTGCTATATATATTGTTTCATATTTATGGTGGATCCTGATGTTATGATGACATGAAAATTAGACCATCAAGGAAAAAAAATATTATTTTATTTCATTCTTAGTTATTGTGATTCTAATGGACCTTGAATACATATTTTAACACAAATTGGTACCTATTTTCGACATTTGGCTTAGGCTGAAGTAGGCGGTATCAGGTAGGTGTCCATTTAAGAACCCAATCAAAGGTGTTTATTATTAACTATTTAATATTTTCTCTGAATTTATTATTAAAAAACACATTCACTTATTTATTATATAGAATGGATTGACATAGACATCATGGGTGATTTCCAACAAAGATTTTATCTAACACCCTACTTCTGCTTCCCATAGAACCAAAGATGATATTACGATCACATGTATGGATAATGGGAAGCGTAAAACATCCATTGCTTGATTGATTTTCTATGATAGGATGGAGAAAGTGGAATAGGATAGATCCTATGATTGAGATGATTATAGAATTAATTTTTTCATTTTTTAATTTTTTTCTGCATATATTATTTAATTGTATCCCCATATCCTCGTATAGAATTTTTTTAAACATATGACATACCATCACTACCATTTTGTATCTATAATTTTCATAGTATTTCAGCATTTTTTTAAATTCTATTGCATTATAAAAATTATAATGATGCTAATTTTACTGATACTTATTTATTGTTCCACTACATAATGATTATTTTCAATTGATATGATTACCCTGTTCTATATGGTCATAGTCTCCCCATAGGCACTCTAAGGTCCCTTGTTGCTAGTTAGAAGCCTTTGGCATCCCGGGAGATTCACATGAGGTCATGTATCTCACCGTATCGGGGCACTACTATGTGGAAATTGTGGGAGGATTCTAGAAATTGGAATCATATGTTATTTTCCTTTTTTTATTACTATTTAGGATTAGACATGGGACTGGTAGTTTACAGAATTTTTCATTGACCCTGTTCTTGGATGAAGCTAACCGATTTATAATAGAATCCCAAATTATCTTGGATAGGAAATTACATTTATTTATTATTCCATTTATTGCTTATACATCTTCACCATTGGGTGACTCACATGTCTTTTGTTGTTATTGACATTGGTATTACTGAAATAACAATTTCTATCACTTTATCTTCATTAAAAGAGATAACTACATAGCATTATTTATAATAGGAGACATAGTTATAAAATTTCATGCATTATGCCATGACATATCTATATTTAGTGTGACTTTCCGATTTTACATGTGTTTGTTGATTTTCATTGTAGTTCTTGATTTTCTAGATTTATAGAAAGGATCGAATTCGACATTTAGGACCATGATGTGGCTTTAAATGAGTGGATACCCAATTTTAATTTTTATGGTGTGTGAGCCCTTATAAATTTGGATGCTGATTTACCTAATTTAACAATGATATATTGGGATTAAACATATACAAGAATTAAAATTAAAACAACCATTAAAAAAATGGTCCTCATACATGAGAACTTTAAGGCTTTAACCTAGTACTAACCATAGAAATTTGAAGTATAATATGCTTCTCATGTTCTTAATTATCCTTTTATGTTTTCCTAACATCAACATCTACCTTTTAGAGTAAGATGTACGTACAATCATGAGACCTTTTACATGATTGTTTTTATCATTTCCTTATCTTCTCCCCTATATATTATAAAATCCTCTATAAGGCGTGCACTTGGAAAATGTAGAGCTATGATTCCACGATGACCACATGTTATATTCCAAGAGAGTAGTGATGAGAACACTATGGAGATAGTGGTCCCTAAGCCACCCATGGTACCTCATGTAGCACCACCTGAGGCCCCATTTGTTTTTTTTTCACTAGGTTCCAATGCCCAGTTCTATGATAGCTTTCTATGTTTTAGGCTATATGATTAGGGATCCCCCTAGACAGTCCCCACTTTGGTAGAACTGACATGAGTCTTCTAGTTTCAACATCCACCCACCTTCTCAGGGGATGGAAGACCTCATGCATTCTAACCATGGATAGAGTCTATAGTATCTATCTTTGACCATATTGATATGCCTCCATAGTGGAGGGTCAAGCTCTCTACCTACATGTTACCTAACTCCACCAAGCAATAGTGGGATTCCATATATCAATCTAGGTGTTATATAGTTATTGTTTAGGAAGTATTCAAGAAAACCTTATGTGATCATTTCATTCAATATACCTTGAGGATGGACTACGCTAGTGATTTCATTCACATTTCGTATGGTATTATGACCAAGATTAATTATTTTTATCACTTCATTAAGATTCGATGCTACTATTATATTATTGGTAATGATTTGATGACTATGAGGAATTTTGAGGATTGGCCTGGGTATGTTGTCCACACATAGGAAAACTCCTAACAATTGACTAATGTTATAGAGATAGTGAACTAGGTCCTAATTACATTACAAAATCTTAAAGAAGCTAGTAATACACGATAAAAGAGTTTAGTTCAAATCCAAGGTGATAGTTTTACTGTTAGTAGGAAGAAAAAATTTGAGGGTGCACGTGTAGGTGGTTCCAGCTATGTGACCTGAACTAACTCCATTGAGTGTGACCAATGTGGAGGGATAGTTTACAAGAAGACCCATTGCAAGAGGAACTAAATTGAGTGTCTCGATTTCGACAAGATGGGTCACCTTCAATGATTCTGTCATTATATTCCACCAGAATCTAGTGAGAAGATATCCATACTAACACCTCTATCGAGTACATGATCTATAAATCCACATTAGGTTTATAATGGTTGATCATGCTGACATGTTAGTGGCTATGGTTGAGGTAGGAAGGCCCAAGAGAATCAGTGTCAAAAGAGTAGATCTTCTATGCCAATTCCGGCAGCATCTCAGGGTCACATATTAGAAAATATTTTTGTAGTGCTTCTAGTTCTAGAGGATCAATGTATAGGGTTATATATGGTGAGATTTATTATTACATTATCCTTTATGATATTTTCATCCATTTTTAAATAGGTGTTTCACCCACTTTTTCATCTCCTATGGTTGTGAAATGTCTGGTCCTTATAATCGAGTACCTTTTCAGCATCACGTCTATTGACATGCCATTAGGGGTTAGAATGGAGGGAATACACAAATGTGATTAGTTCCCCTTGTGATTGGTGGGTGCCATTTTTATAGAGTTTCTTCTTCCTCCAGTTGACTTGCTTCGACATCATTATCAAAATAGATTAGAGGGTACTATATTGTTCCCATGTGGATTTCTATCGCCACTGACTTTCCCTCACCTAACCTAAGAGAAAACCATATATCCCAAAGGAAGAATTGGATATCCATGAAGATTGATCTAGACCTAAGAAAACTGGTCATGGTGGAGTGATAGATTAGTTGGATAGTATCTTTACGAGACATAAGGTAATGTTAAAATTAAAGAACCTCTAGTGTTAGATCATTTTAGAGACATCTTATATAAATATTTATCCATATTACCTCACGATAGAGAGTTTGATTTCAACATAAAACTTTTTCTTGATGTGGTACCAGTGTCCATTCCTCCATATAAAGAATTCTAGAGTAGGTACATATTTTAAGAGTGTCTGGTTATGTTGTTTATTTTAAAAAGTGTGCCTGAAGTATTTATGGATTTGATGAATCAGTTTTTCAATCCATTCCGTGATTCCTTTGTGGTATTCAGCATAGATGATATCTTAATATACTCATGCACCATACATGACATAGACACTCATCTTCAGATTGTACTATGTACACTATGAGAGATCAAGATATACATGAATCTCAACAAATAAAACTTTGGTATTAGAAAGTTTCACATCATGATTTATATCATATCTGAGGTAGGAGAATCAGTTGACCTAGAGAAGGTGAGTGTCTCGGTTTCCTAGGAGTATCCTAAGAATGTGTTTGAGAAGTATAACTTCTTTGGGTTATATTTCTATTATAGTTAATTCATTTAAAAATTATACCATGAAGAATCCCCTTATACTACAACAAATTAGAATGGTGTGCAATTAATATGGAACAAATCTTGTGAGACATCCTTTCAAGAGTGAAATGGAAGACTCACCTCAACCCCAATATAAATTCTTCTATAGACAGGCATGGGTTATAAAATCTTTTATGATGCATTAACAAATTTTCATGGTGTAGTTCTGTTGCATGGTGATCAAGTTAGTGTATATGGGTCTCACCAGCTAAGGCTACACAAGAGGAATTGTCCAACACATGACCAGGTTCTAGAATCTATGGTTCATGCTCTATGTTTTTAGAGAAAATACCTTTTGTTGAGTATTTCAATTTCTACATGGTTCATATAATTCTAAAATTCATCTCCATGTAGAAAGACTTGAATTCGAGGTGGTTTAGGTGTTTGGAATACCTAAAATCATTATATTATAAAATTTCATACACATCTAAAAAATGAAACATCATAGTTTATGCCATGAGTTGGAAGGCTTGAACACAATCATTAAAAGAGTCTAGTAGGGAGTTTTAGATGATGGATCTATCCAATGAGTTTCATCTATAGGTTCTTAAATAGCACTAGCAGCCAATTCTTGTAGCTTCAACAATTATATCATCTCTTCTAGAGTGGGTTCATAAGAGGAAGATGTCTGATCCTGAGGGCATTATATTAAGGGAGACCATCAGAAGGAGAAACCGCATCCTGGTTGGGTTGTTGATGAAAATAAAAAATCTACACTTCTATGGTTGTGTATGGGTGACATATGATATATATAAAGATATGATGTGGGAATAACAATCCAAATTTTGGAAGGTTCATCTAGGGATTATGAAGATGTATAGAGATATTCATAATATGTATTTTTATAGGTATGAAGAAGAAGATATAAAGTTTGGTTAATTGGCGCTCCACCTATTATAATGATATAGGATAACACCATTGACCCACTAGAATACTAATGTCTCTATTCATTAATTAGATGAAATGGAATTACACCACAATGGGTTTCTTGATTTTCTTTCCAAGATCCCCACAAGGAAGATATGTATTATGGGTGATCATCGATAGGATATCCAAAGTCAAAAACTTCCTACCAATCTAGGAGTCCTTCAATGGTGATGAGATGGGGATTATGTATATCTCAGAGATCTTACTGCTTCATGGTGTATCATGTGCTATAATTTTGGAGCTCGATCTCTTGTTTACTTCATGGTTCATACGAGGGTTGTAAAATGAACTATGTTTAGAGGACCTATTTCATACTTCATATCAGCCTCAAACCAAAATATAGTATTAAAACATTGTACAAGTGTTTGAGGATATTATTTAGGCCTATATCTATGATTTTTTGGTTATTAATAGATGACTTTTCCTATGGTTGAGTTTTCCTATAAAAACATCCTTCATGGAACAATTAAGATGGATCCCTATGAGACCCTCTATGGTATACCTTGTCATTCACCTCTATTCAATATTCAAGAATGTGATGTAGCTATAATGTGTCCTCATCTTGTTCATGAGAGTTCAAAGAATTTTAATATGATTTAGAATTATATGGCTATATATCATTCAAGGAAGAAGACTTATACTGATCATCACCACAAAACTATAGGGTTTGGGGTGGGACATTGGTTCTTTCTAGGTGTATCACCTAGATTTGGTCATAAGAAAATCAGTAGATAATGAAAAATATCTCCATATTATATATAAAAATTTGAGATATTGGATAGATTCAGGTTTGTACCCTATCGATTACAGTTATCTCATAGGAATCATTCCATCTAGAAAATCATCCAAATATCTCAGTTTCAATGATATCATGACAACTTGTCTCATTTTTTTGACCTAATAGATATCGGGATGTAGGATGATGTTTCCATCATAGAGCATCTGATATGAATCATTGATAAAATAATGAAGGCACTATGAGGTAGGTTTGTTACTCTGGTCTGGGTTCTATAAAAGCCAAAATAAGTGTAGGATTATACCTAGGAGTGGGGGTCAATGTTTGGGTGTAGTAGCCGGATCCCTTCTCATATGGTGTTTTACCACACTCATAAGGTAAACATGGAGAAACTTATTCTTAATGAGGGGAGAGTGTAACATCCAATAATTTATGAAAGGTAAAAACTACTAATTGTTAGTTCTAATTCCTTTATAAGACTCTAAATATATTTCCTAGTAGGTTCAATGAGGTATCGGGTGCATCCAAGGCTCGTTTGGTGACAGAATCCCCAAAATGTGAATAAAATCCTAGGCCACATGGTTACCAGAAACCATGTATCCCATCCCTCATGGTTTCCATAAACTACATGGTTATTCATAGTGGGATCACTGGGGAATATGGGTTGTTTTCAACCACGTTTCCTATGTCACATGACTGTGTGAACACCTGCAGGTTCTGGATAAAAGCTTTTAATTTGATTTGAAAATGGTTAGTCTGACTATGTTCCTTATAATGTATTGTTCCCTTTTAAACATACTATATATCATGATTAAAACACAGTTTTGGAAACCATGCATCCAAAAAAAGTCTATTTTTTTGGGTGAATTTACAAAACTGCACTCATTTAGTGATTTCAAATCCATATTTTCTTTTCTAATTTTCCTCTAAAGGTTTTCACTACTAAAATTATTGCATGGATCTCCTCCTCCCCTATTTATAGTGTTTGATATATCACCCCCATATGATGTCTAAATCCTTTTCCTTTGTATAAAATAAAAATACCTCGGTAATCTCTTCATTATAATCTTCTCTATTTGAAGGTTTCTCTACCTTCAATTTTACTATTTTGGTGTGGACCTTTCCACCCTCCAAATTTAATGTATTGGGTATAATTCTTTGATTTCTAACATCCAAGGTCAATTCAATCCTCAGTAATAGATTACTGGAGTTCTAATTATAAGGCTCCAGCCTTAAACCTTACTTAATCATGAGTTATTACAAGATTACACATTGAGGATCTTTTCAGGTTTAGAGTTTTAGAGAATTTGATCATAGAACTTGCATTACATTCCACATATAAACAAAGTGGTTACATAAAGTTAGTATTTTTATTTCCCATCAATGGAAACATATTTAAAATCAAACATGGATTCTTTCTTGACACTTCCTTGACACTATCATCATATCATGTACCTTTCCCTTGACATGTGAAAGACATTTCAAAAAACTTGTGATGAGCATAAAAAGCCCAGTAAGGGATATAAAAATATATGGAAAGGAAACATGGGTACATATATACATAAGAATGAAATCATACTTTACCCATAAAACATAAGCACTTTAACATACCTCATCAAATCATGAATAAATCATAGAAATCATAAGACATAATGGTAACTTGAGGCATTCATAACATTCTTACGTAAGGAGTAACCCTCTTGGTTACGTTTGGAATACCCATTACAGTATATTCCCTAAATCTTTTCGGAGAAACCTTAACGTTTCACTCCTTCATGTTGCCCAATGCTTTGGAGAGCTATATCGGGCTCACCCACCCTTAGTTTATCATGGAACCACTCGTCTTCATAATAATGCCCAAGAACCTCAACATAATCGTATCATATAAAATATGCATAAAGGAAACATAACATTTCCACATTTCAATCACAATATTTCAATACAACACATTGATATAAAAAAATTATGAAAACCATTTTTAATACCAAAATAAAAGAAAAGTAAAACATGGTATTTATTTTTCTTTTAAAAAGAAGGTATAGCTTGTAGAGGAAGCCGAAACTCAAATAATGGTCACGACGGCGGAGAAGTCGTTGTCACCGCATACATACGACAAAAACATTCCCTTTTTTCATTTCTTAAATGCTTCGTATAAAAAATATTCCTTTTGAATAAACATAAAAGTAAAAGGGGTTTATACATATTATAAAAGAAAGTTGTTTATAAAATAAAATATGCCTCAGTGAAAGGAGATTGAGACGAAGTCCCATACCTCGGGTCAGACTTGACTCGGTCGTTCTTTAATCTCATGAATAATAAACTTGAGTTAATTTCTACTTGTTTAAGAACCTTTTTCAAGTTCATTATTCCTTTTATATCACTTATTGCCATGTCATTAACACTATGTAATTATTTAAGTTAATAACGGTCGTTTTAACGATCATTGGTACTTGAGTCAAAAATAAGCCCTTTATAATTACAAGTTGTTCATGTATCCATTATATCCAGAATGGTATTCATGATGTATATATTATATATGTCATATATATCCAGTACATTCATCCATTTATAATATTACATAATCATTTAGAGGTAAGAAATGAAATGCACCGTTCATGGAGACGGTAAGCCGTACGTACGCATGAACGCTACTTTTATTTCTATTTCTTATTTTATAGAATGGAATCATAATGATATAAAAATATATTATAATTCTAGTATATTATCATATATAATATCATAGTTCCATCCTTTATACGTCCCACATATGGTATTTAATGAATCAAATCACTTTGAGGGGGCAGTAGTCCGCACTTAAATGAAGATATCACGTTTACCCATAATGGAAACCATAAAGGTATGCCCAAAATGAAAAATACAAAAGTTTAAGGAAAACATAAACATATTATATATCATATATAAATATAGTTTCATCTTAATGACCACCTTTTAAGGTGTTAAAAGAGTGTTGAACAATCATCGTTTCGGGAGGCATAAATTCACCATCCACGGAAACAGTATGTTCTTTAACAATTAGATGTAGGTGTGTGTAAGTGTAGATCGAATCCTTCTTATAAAAACATCCTAGTATATTGAATATACTGTAGTTGTTACAAAAGAAAAGAATAAAAAGAGTTTAGGGGGTTGGAGTAGCAAAATAAAATAAGGACTCAAAAGAATACATTACCTTAAAATCGGGTAACTCCCTTTGGTTTGAGCTCAAAGGCTTCCTTGGGAAGACTTCTGCCCAATGTGAGGCTTCAAGGAGTAAGATAGGGAAGTGGAGAGACAGAATGAGCAGGGGTTGGCAGAGCCAAAGGCTTTGGAAGTGTGGGTAAGGAGGTAGAGTTGGGGGCCTTTTATAAGAGGAGAGGAGGGGCACTCTTGGAAGGTAAATAAATATTACTTTATTTGAAAATGAGTTTCGGATTTAAAAGGTCCGACATTGATATAATTCTAGGATAATATGATTAGGGTTAGAAATCCACCCATACAATAGGTTTTGGAGATGTTTAGGTCATAGATTTTACATTATCATTTCATTTTATTTAAATCCTTTATTAATGAGGTAATCGCTGCATCATCATGATGTCATAAATAATTTAATTTATTTAAAGTATAAAAATTATAAACAAAAATACTATGATGTAGGAAATCTTTTTATCTTTACAATTACTATTTATAATCAAAAATCTGACTTGTATAACCCCATGTAAAAATTGTTTTCGTAAAACAGATTATCTTTGTGTCATTTTTACTTTTACATTAAATAAAAAGTTATTTATGTCATTTCGCAACCAAAGTGACTCCATGGGGTCCCCAAGATGAAACATGGATTTTCTTGGTCGGCCATGACACATCCAATGATGGTAGGACATTTTTCAAGCTCATCTCATACTATTATAACATTATTTTTAACTTAAACTACACTAATTACCACTAATCGCGATTAAAAACTTAATAAGTTACTATTCACCAAAAATTTATTTTAATCCCATTGGACCACATTTTACTTCTTAATTACCACCATGTATTTCAGATTTTTGAAATTCAAAACACAAAGGTGGCAAAATTTCATTTAAATGAAAAATCAGTTTCTTTAACTACCACATAGTGGTTTCACTATTCATCAAAAATTGAAGTTTTTCAGAAAGATACCAAAACTTCACCCTAAGCTATATTTGATATTCTGAATTCCAAAAATGAAGTCTATTTTACAGAATTCAAAACATATAGGTCACATTAATTAATTTTATAATTAATTCCTACTGTCATGACAAATAGCGTGTTTTTATGAAATAATAAGTATCAATAGACTGACACCAGTTTAAGTCCAATTTCAAAGTGAAATTGATTCCAAGGACAACAATTGGATTAAATGGTAAAAATCTATTATAATTTCACATTAAAACCAATTCAAAAGTTAATCTAATAATATAAATAAATTAGATTAAAAAGCAGTTTTGATGTAAAATGCAGTATTTTTCACTATTCATAAAAAAATGAACATTGTCAGAAAAATACCAAAAATTCACACAAAGTAAATTTTGATGTCCCAATAATAAAGAATAAGTTTATTTTGACAAACATAGTTTATAAAATTGTCAAAAGATAGATTCAAAAATGGTTTTCCATCAAATGGCAGTAAAAAAATCTTTTAAAAATATTAGTGTATTCCATGCTTAAGATTAGATTTATTCTCATTTTAAGCCTCTAAAACACTATCTAATTCATTAATAGACATAGATAAAAATATTTATTATTCATTACTCACGTGGGATGTTACATCCTTCCCCCTTTAGAAAATTGCGTCCCTGTAATTTATTTACTTATCGAATAAATGGGGGTACTTATCCCTCATTGCATTTTCGGATTTCCATGTTGCCTCTTCCATCATGTGGGTTTTCCACAGAACCTTTACCTGATTAATCACCTTATTTCGTAACACTTTCTCCCTGTGGTCAAGAATCTAGACCGGTTGTTCCTTATAAGATAGGTTCCCTTCGAGCTGAACTACCTCTGGACTCAAAACATGAGATGGATCTAGCATATACTTTCTCACCATCGAAACATGAATAACATTGTGTACCTGAGATAAACTCAGAGGTAAAGCCACTCGGTAAGCAACTGATCCAAATCTCTCCAGAATTTTATATGGTCCAATGAACCTTGGACTCAGCTTTCCTTTCTTACCAAACCGCATCACACTTTTCCATGGTGATACTTTGAGAAGAACATGATCACCTACCTCAAAAGAGAGATCCTTCCTCCTGTTGTCTGCATAACTCTTCTGCCTACTCTGAGTTGTTATCATGTGTTTCTGAATCAGCTGAACTTTTTCTGCCAACTCTTCTACCAATTCTGGTCCCATCAACTTCCTTTCACCCACTTCATCCCATAAATCTGGAGTTCGACACCGCTTCCCATATAACGCCTCAAAGGGTTCCATTTGTATACTAAAATGAAAACTGTTATTATATGAAAATTCAACCAAAGAAAGATATTGGTCCCAACATCCCTGATAATCCATCGAACAAGCTCGTAGCATATCCTCCAAGGTCTAAATTGTTCGTTTCGACTGCCCATCTGATTGAGGAGGAAAAGCTGTACTAAAATTTAATTCAGTACCCAACGACTTCTGAAGGCCTTTCCAAAAGTTAGAAGTGAACCTGAGATCACAGTCAGATACAATGGAGAGAGGAACTCCTTGTAACCTGACTATCTCTTTAAGATACAAACGGGAAATTTGATCTAGAGAAAAAGTATCTCATATAGCAAGGAAATGAGCAGACTTGGTCAAGCGATCAACAATAACCCAGATTGCATTATTACCTCGAGGTGTCTTCGGTAATCCCACAACAAAGTCGATGGATATATTCTCCCATTTCCACTCCGGAACTGGTAAAGGCTGAAGCATCCCTTTCGGTAATTGCCGCTCTGCTTTAACCTGTTGACATGTCAAACACTTCACAGTAAAATCAGCAATATCTCTTTTCATTCCATCCCACCAGTAATACTCCCGCAGATCTCTATACATCTTAGTACTACCAGGATGAACTGAAAACGGAGAACTATGAGCTTCACATAACAACTATCTCTTCAACTGTGAATCACAAGGCACACACAATCTCTTCCCAAATCTTTAAACACAATCATTATCAGTGTTGAATTCAGGCAACTTACCTTTCTAAACCAGCTCTATCTTTTTTTTCAACTCACTATCTTGCTTCTGTGCTTGCTTGATTCTGCCTGATAGAGAAGATTTCACTGATACCTGAAACAAAGCAGAAGAACTTCCTGCACCAACAACTTCTATGCCAAATTTCATCAAATCCTCAACCAAAGGATCACGTTCCAAATGCAACATTTCTAACGAAGCATTAATTTTTCGACTCAAAGCATCGGCCACTTTATTTGCTTTTCCCGGATGGTAATGAATTGTACAATCATAATCCTTGATTAATTCTAGCCATCTCCTCTATCACATGTTCAATTCTTTTTGAGTGAATATATACTTTAAACTTTTGTGATCAGTTTATATTTCACACTTTACTCCATACAAATGATTCCTCCAAATTTTTAAAGCGAAAACAACAGCAGCTAATTCCAAATCATGTGTAGGGTAATTTACCCTATGAGTTTTCAACTGTCATGAAGCATATGCAATTACTTGATCATTCTGTATTAGGACACAACCAAGTCCTTTCAATGAAGCATCACTGTATATAACAAACTCACCATTCCTGGAAGGTAGTGCCAAAACTGGAGCATTCACCAATATTCTTTTCAACTCTTGAAAACAATCATCACATTCTTTTGTCCAGATAAACTTAACACCCTTCCGAGTTAGCTTAGCCATTGGACTAGATAATCGGGAAAATTTTCTAACAAACCTTCGGTAATAGCCTGCCAAACCAAGGAAGATACAAATCTCAGTTACATTTGTGGGTCTTGGCCAGTCTTCCACAACATTTGTTTCTACAGGATCAACAGTTATTCCATATTTAGAAACAATATGACCAAGGAAAGAAATTTGTTGCAACCAAAACTTACACATGCTGAATTTTCCATACAGTTTCTTTTCTTTTAAGGTTTTCAAGATAACCCTTAAATTTCTTTCATGCTCCTCTTTACTTTTAGAAAACACCAAAATATCATCAATGAAAACCACGACAAACTTATCCAAGAACTGATGGAAAATTCTATTCATTAAGTCCATGAATACAGCAGGTCCATTGGTTTGCCCAAAACGCATTACTAAAAATTCATAATGTCCATATCTTGTACGGAACGCGGTTTTCGGAATATCTACCTCCTTTACCTTCAGCTGATGGTACCCCAATCTCAGGTCAATCTTTGAAAAAAACTGAGCTCCCTAGAGCTGATCAAACAAATCATCGATATGAGGCAAAGGATAGTTGTTCTTAACAGTGATATTATTCAAGGCCCTATAATCAATGAAAAGACTCATAGAACCATCTTTCTTTTTAGAAAATAAAACAGGAGCACCCCATGGTGATGTTCTAGGTCGAATAAATTCTTTCTCTAATAAATCATGCAATTGGTTCTTCAACTCTAAAAGTTCATTTTGAGCCATTCGATAAGGTGGTTTGGAAATTGGCTTAGCATCAGGAACTAAGTCAACACTAAACTCAACTTACCGATCTGGTATTATTCCAGGCAACTCATCAGGAAAAACATCAAGATACTCATTTACCACTGGCACATCATTAATCTAAATAGTTCCTTTATTTTCAACGATGTGTGCAAGGTAACATTCATTTACATCTTTTAAAAGTTTCTTGGCCTCTTGATAAGTTATCAACAATAAGGGTTCATTCTTGTACACAAACTGAAAGTCTTTCTGAAAACAAACTTCTTTAGCTCTACAGTCAATCTTAGCATGGTAAATAGAGATCCAATCCATACCCAGGATAACATCAAACCCTACTAGAGGTAAAACAATAAGGTTCACAAGTAGGTTCTTTCCACAGATAAGGATATGAAGATTCTTATAAATTCTTTTTACCTCAACATTTCCCCCATCTGTTTTTACCACATGTTCAGGAGTCATTTCTTGAGATGGTATTCCTATTTTACTAGAAAATGGTTAAGAGATGAAAGAATGTGTAGACCCCGAATCAATCAACACACTGGCATAATCTGAAAAAACAAACAAAGTACCTGATTCAACTTCATTTGATGGCCCGACATCTGCTGAAGTAGTTGCAAAGGATTTCACCACCCGTTTCTACTTGTACTCTAACAGCTTCCCATCACTCAAGATCTTTGTCGGACACTCGTTTCCATAGTGACCCATCTCATTGCACTCATAACATTTCACTAACTGTAAATCAAATTTGGTCTTACCATCACCATGATCATTTCCAGTGCAACCATGAGCCTTATGTCCCATCATACCACATCGGTAGCACTTTCCAGAATTCAGAAGACATTCCCCAACTTGCCTTTTGCCTCGTTTATCACAAACTGGAAACCTAGTTTTCTTACCATCAGACTTTTTTGAAAAATTCTTACCTTTCTCCTGCCACCTCGGTCTCTTCTTCTGTTGGTTATTATAGAACACTTGATCATCGGCAAACTCCATTTCCAACTTCTCAGCACATCGAACAAGCTTTTCATAACTTTTAAACTCACGAGAAGATAATTCCCTTCGATATTTTGGATTTAATCCTGAGTAAAAACAATTGATTTTACTATCAAGGTCTCAGTTAAAATTTGGAGCATACCTTTCCAATCGAGTTAACCTTTATTCATAGGCAGCCACTAAGTCTTCCTCTTGCCTCAATTCCAAGAATTTCTTTTCCATCCTATGTCAAACAGCCTTAGGAAAATACTTCTCAAGAAACATACCTTTGAATTCATCCCATTCAAGAGCATCAATCTCATCAGCATCCCTGATATTTTTAACCATCGACCACCACTGATCTGCTTCACCATCCAAATGGTAAATAGCAAGACTAACCTTTTGATTGTATGAACACACCATGACATCGAAAAGCTTCTCCAGTGCTTTAATCCTCCCTTCAACTAACACAGGGTCAGATGATCCCTTGAATGATGGGGGATGTTGCCTCATGAAATGTTCCACCACTGACATGTTCCTATGCTGTTGATCTAGCTGATCTCGTGCATGGATACCACCGCCATTTATCGCTTGAGTCAACTGCGCCATTACTGCAACAAACTGTTCAGTTCCAATTCCAACCATCTTAGGATGCTGATTCGGAAGGTTATTTCCTTCTGTATGCCTTCCTAGAACTACTTCCCTTTTTCCTCTGCGGAAACCCATTCTGTACAAACATGTCTTAGATGAAGCAACATGGTAATCTTCAAATACTATATCACTTAAATTAGTCCATAAAAAAATATTTTTTGATAATCATTTAATAGAATTATAACTCCTAAAGTTATCTAAACTGACCTTTGATACCAACTATAAGGCCCCAGCCTTAATCCTTACTTAATCTTGAGTTATTACAAGAGTACACATTGAGGATCTTTTCGGTTTTAGATTTTTATAGAATTTGATCATAGAACTTGCATTACATTCCACATATAAACAAAGTGGTTACATAAAGTTAGTATTATTATTTCCCATCAATGGAAACATATTTAAAATAAAACATAGATTCTTTCTTGACACTTCCTTTACACTATCATCATATCATTTACTTTTCCCTTGACCTGTGAAAAACATTTCAAAAAACATTGGATGAGCATAAAAATCTCAGTAAGGGATATAAAAATATATGGAAAGGAAACATGGGTACATATATACATAATAATGAAATCATACATTACCCATAAAACATAAGAACTTTAACATACCACATCAAATCATGAATAAATCATAGAAATCATAAGACATAAAGGTAACTTGATGCATTCATAACATTCTTACGTAGGGGGTAACCCTCTTGGTTACGTTTGGAATACCCATCACAGTATATTCCCTAAATCTCTTCAGAGAAACCTTAACGTTTCACTCCTTCACGTTACCCAATGCATTGGAGAGCTATATCGGGCTCACCCTCCCTTAGTTTATCACGGAACCACCCATCTTCATAATAATTCCCACGAACTACAATATAATCGTATCACATAAAACATGCATAAAGGAAACATAACATTTCCACATTTCAATCACAAGATATCAATACAAAAAATTGATATAAAAAAATTATGAAAACCATTTTTAATACCAAAATAAAAGAAAAGTAAAATATGGTATTTATTTTTCTTTTAAAAAGAAGGTATAGCTTGTAGAGGAAGCCGAAACTCAAATAATGCTCACGGCGGTGGAGAAGTCGTTGTCGCCGCATACGTATGACAAAAACATTCCCTTTTGTCATTTAGTAAACGCTTCATATAAAAAATATTCGTTTTGAATAAACATAAAAGTCAAAGGGGTTTATACACCGTATAAAATAAAGTTGTGTATAAAATAAAATATGCCTCAATGAAAGGAGATTGAGACCAAGTCCCATACCTCGGGTCCGACTTGACTCGATCATTATTTAATCTCCTGAATAATAAACTTGAGTTAATTTATACTTGTTTAAGAACCTTTTTCACAATAATTATTCCTTTTATATCACTTATTGCCATGTCATGAACACTATGTGATTATTTAAGTTAATAACGGTCGTTTTAACGATCATTGGTACTTGAGTCAAAAATAAGCCCTTTATAATTACATGTTGTTCATGTATCCATTATATCTAGAATGGTATTCATGATTAAGATATTATATATGTCATATATATCCAGTACATTCATGCATTTATAATATTACATATTCATTTAGAGGTATGACATGAAATGCACCGTTCATGGAGACGATAAGTCGTACGTACGCATGAACACTACTTTCATTTCTATTTCGTATTTTATAGAATGGAATAATAATGATATAAAGGTATATTATAATTCTAGTATAATATCATATATAATATCATAGTTCCATCTTTTATACGTCCCACATATGGTATTTAATGAATCAAATCACTTTGAGGGGGCGGTAGTCCGCACTTCCTTAAATGAAGATATCGCGTTTACCCATAATGGAAACCATAAAGGTATGCCCAAAATGAAAAATAAAGAAGATTAAGGAAAACATAAACATATTATATATCATATATAAATATAGTTTCATCTTAATGTCCACCTTTGAAGGTGTTAAAAGAATGTTGAACAATCATCGCTTCGGGAGGCATAAATTCACCATCCACAGAAACAGTATGTTCTTTAACCATTACATGTTGGTGTGTGTAAGTGTAGCTCTAATACATCTTATAAAAACATGCTAGTATATTGAAGATACTGTATTTGTTACAAAAGAAAATAATAAAAAGAGTTTAGGGTGTTGGATAAGCAAAATAAAACAAAAGGACTCAAAAGAAGACATTACCTTAAAATCGGGTAACTCCCTTTGGTATGAGCTCAAAGGCTTCCTTGGGAAGACTTCTGCCCAAAGTGAGGCTTCAAGGAGTAATATAGGGAAGTGGGGAGACAAAATTAGAAGGGGTTGGCCGAGCCAAAGGCTTTGGGAGTGTGGGTAAGGAGGTAGAGGTGGGGGCATTTTATAAGAGGAGAGGAGGGGCACTCTTAGAAAGTAAAGAAATATTACTTTATTTGAAAATGACTTTCGGATTTAAAAGGTCCCACATTGATATAATTCGAGGATACGGTGATAAGGGTTCTAAATATACCCATACAATAAGTTTTGGACATGTGTAGGTCATAGATTTTAGATTATCATTTCATTTTATTTAAAACCTTTATTAATGAGGTAATCGTTGCATCATCATGATGTCATAAATAATTTAATTTATTTAAAGTCTAAAAATTATAAAAAACTACTATGATGTAGGAAACCTTTTTATCATTCCAATTACTATTTATAATCAAAACTCTGACTTGTATAACCCCATGTAAATTTTTTTTAGTAAAACATATTATGTTTGGGTCATTTTTACTTTTACATTAAATAAAAAGTTATTTATGTCATTTCCCAACCAAAGTGGCTCCATGGGGTCCCCAAGTTGACCCATGGATTTTCTTTGTCGGCCATGACACATCTATTGAGGGTAGTACATGTTTCAAGCTCATCTCATACTATTAATACATTATTTTTACGTTAAACTACACTAATTACCACTAATCGCGATTAAAAACTTAATAAGTTACTATTCACCAAAAATTTATTTTATTCCCATTGGACCACATTTTACATCGTAATGACAACCATGTATGTCGGATTTTTGAAATTCAAAACACAAAGGTGGCAAATTTTCATTTAAATGAAAAATAAGTTTCTTTAACTACCACTTAGTGGTTTCACTATTCATCAAAAATTGAAGTTTTTCAGAAAGATACCAAAACATCACCCTAAGCTATATTTGATATTCTGAATTCAAAAATGAAGTCTATTTTACAAAATTCAAAACATATAAGTCACATTAATTAATTTAATAATTAATTCCCGCTTTCATGACAAATAGCGTGTTTTTATGAAACAATATGTATCAATAGATTGACACCAGTTTAAGTCCAATTTCAAAGTGAAATTGATTCCAAGGACCACTATTTGGTTAAATGGTAAAAATATATTATAATTTCACTTTAAAAACAATTCAGAAGATAATATAATCATATAAATAAATTATATTAAAAAGCAGTTTTGATGTAAAATGCAGTATTTTTCACTATTCATAAAAAATGAACATTGTCAGAAAAATACAAAAAATTCACACAAAGTAAATTTTGATGTCCCAATCATAAATAATAAGTTTATTTTGACAGAAATAGTTTATAAAATTGTCAAAATATAGATTCAAAAATGGTTTTCCATCAAATGGCAGTAAAACAATCTTTTAAATATATTAGTGTATTCCATGCTTAAGATTAGATTTATTCTCATTTTAAGCCTCTAAAACACTATCTAATTCATTAAAAGACATAGATAAAAATATATATTATTCATTACTCAATTGGGATGTTACACTACTAGACCGATGTAGGTGATATAAGCATTTCCCTCTCATTACATCACTCAATAAATGACATGTTATTGCGCCGCATGTTGAATCCTTTCAGTGAGGCTTCAATTTAGTTTAATATATTCATTTGGAGGGTTCTTCATATTTTATATGATGTTACCTTATTTAGAACCCATATTTGGGTAATTTTATTCATCATTGGTGACCCCTTTAGGTGTGCCCACCTTAATGGATAATTATGTATTCCATAGATTATTTACTACCACGTGTGTGTTCTCTTTTTCTAAATACTGATTTTTTTAATTATAAATGGAATGAATGGTTGGATGTGAGATATGTTCTTTATCATTATTCTTAAAACCTTTTATTTAAACTCTTATGCAATATTCTTCATCCTAGATGTCACATTCCTAATATTTAATTGACTAAACAAGTTGTTGAATGCCTATACTTCATTCGACATTCCATTTCTACCCTTATTCTGTGTTTGCTCATGTTTGTAATCTTGTTATATATAAACATCATTTATGAAATGTGATTTTAAATTTTATATTACTTGTGCCTTTTTGGTATACATTGTACCATAGTTTATTTGTATTTAATTGAATAGTTTGGTTAGATTTGTGATAATATGACCCTGAGATGTTTCATTAATGGAGTGTAATTTCATATTTATTCCTTGGCTTGTGATGTTCCTTGGTTGCTATGGCTCACAACCTATGGGTCAGGAGAGAACACAAGTCCCAATTTAATGATGCAATGGATGGACTCACCAAGCCCTTTTGGATCTACTTGACACATTAGGAATGATACTTTGGATTTAAATGTACTAGAACTCAAGATGGTTTACATATACTCATGAGTGACATTGGATCCCAAGGGGATCATCCGATGATGGACCCTTTGTGAAGATTTTTATCCCATGCATTGGGTGATACCCAATCCCCTATGTGAGATACATAGTACCAACTCAGAGTTCACTGTTCCATGAGTGATAAAAGAGAAACCTATACGGGTTTCATTGGATTGACTCTGTGGAATTTGTTCTATTGGAGAAAACATTAGAACCCCATAGGGATTCTATTTTTTCACCTTGGATGATCTGAGGACTCCACCCATGGTTTCTATGGACTGATTTCATGGGATATATATGTTGTTTCTTGTTTATAATGGGTCAGGACTTTATGATGACATGGAAATGAGATACACAGTTGGAAGCACAAGCTTGGGGTATACCATCCATTTTTGGTGTGATAACAATGGGACATTTATACATATAATGACTTGAATAGGTACCTACTTTCATAAAATATTCATACACTGATATAGGTGGTATTGGCGAGGTGTCAATTTTGGAGCCTGTACACCTGTGATTATTATTAATTATTAAAAATTTTCTTTGTATTTATTATTAATGCAAAATGGTAGTTTTTTATTCTATAATATGGATAAATATAGAAATTTTTTGTTTGAGCCTACTCATATATTATATCATCCCCTGTTGGGATGCCCATGTAATCCAAATAGATTTTATGATACTAAGTGTGGATAAAGTGAAGCATGCATCTTTCGATGCCAGATTAATTTATAGTTACATGATAGATCTTGAGGTAGGGGACTAAGCCTATGCTCGAGATCTTTATTGTTCTAGTTTTTTCAGTTTATATATTTTTTTCAAGAATGTATTGTATTATTGTATACCAAGATCCCCATACTTAATTTTATTTATAATTATATCACATACCATCACAATAATTTTGAATATATTAATTTTATCATGTTTTCTACAATTGTTTAAATTCTATTGAATGAGAATTATTATAGTAATTTAGTTTCATCTAATTATAATCTATGAATCCACTACATATTTTTAGTTTTCATCTTTTTTTATTACTCCAATCTATGAGGGAATAATCTCCCCATGGAAACTCCCAAGTCCCTCACTTCTTGTCACCAATCTATGTTGTTCAGGGATAAGTTCTTGAACTCATGTGTCCCATCATCTCGGGGAATTGTTATGTAGAAAACCAAGTGGGATGTTATACATTGATGCAAGGGACAAACTATATAATTGAATTAGTAGTGTTTTTTCTATGTAGGGTGCGTCATTGGTGGCATGAAAATAATTGAATAATAATGTATGTTTTAACTTATAAAAAGAAGTGATATCTAAAGAAAAGTTGATTAGGATATTAGTACCATCCATAAATCGATATCCATGGTTGATGAAATAATGCATGGCCAGTTATTTCAATTAATAATAAATTAATAAAATATGATGAAACAAAATGCGTGTTAGGCTTTATGAAATACCATGTGACATATAGTTTATATTAAATTACATGTGTTTGTAAGAATGGTTTTCAATTCTTTGAATTTTCTTTATCTATTTTGGTGCCTTGATGTGTTACTAAACACTGATCTTGGTTTATGAATATTATTTACAACAATCGATATAAGGTCCTAGAGGGACACACACTAAGCTTATTCAAATGTCTAACATATGCTGATGAATAAGAGTATATGACATGATGGGACCGCCACTGGGGTCCTAGCAATGATAGAGAATATATGACCACCAAGTTCAAAATAAATTAATATTATAAATGATAAGAATAATAGGTTTGGAATTTATTTATAAAATATATTTTCAAGTATTAATGTAAATAAATAGAAAAATAGTATTTGAATGAAGATTATTTTAATATTAATATTTTGTTATATATTTTCAGGAATATTGAGTTAATTTAATGGTGTATTTTTTTTAAAAGAATATTTTTTTATATTAAAAATATGATATAAAAATATAAATGTAATTAATGACTCAGTAAAGGAGTCATAAGATATATTTTAAAGTGGGTAATAAATATATCAGCACTGGTATCCATTTTTTGTATTTTGGAATCTCACTATATAAGGGATACATGTGCTCTCCTCTATATGACTATTATCTAGAAAAACGTTGAGGGGGATCAAAGGCTTCGTCATATGTCTATTTTAGCTCCCAGAATTAGATGATTGATTCTATAGCATTATTTTGAACACCTTACGGTTGGTCATTAGGGATCCATGTTTAGTACCTTTGAGAAATAGATGATGGTGATGAATGATTAAAAAATGTGGATTCAAATCCAATTAGGTAAAATTTGATTTATTTTTTGGATAAATAAATTCTTGTTCAATCATAAATGATTCTTATGAGGCTGTGATACACAATCAATTATTTTATTACCTCGATCATCAGTGATAATTTGTAAATTCTCGACCCATCTACTTCTATTGCACACCCATATACATTTAAGCTGAATTTAGATGATGAATATATTATATTGAGTGGATATTTGGGAATCAAGATCATTAGGATACATTTCTATACATGTATGTTATTAATTTGGTTCAATCATTTCAAAATCATAATGTTTAGAAGGAATAAAATAGGGAATGTTGGATAAAGATTCACTCTTAATTTCTTGATTTATTCTAAACACTATTTTTCCTCGATATTGAAATGATTATTTTGTTCTATTTTTATTGAGATTATTTATTTTATATTTCCCAAAATATTTTAGCGATGAAATAATTTTTTTCAAGTAGTATTTCATGGGGTAGTGTTTGGGTTTGAAATTTTTGTTTTCCTTATGGTGTTACAAAACAAATGTTAGGATGAGAATCATTTGAGTGGTATTTAATGTAACGAATATTATATTTTAGTCTAGTCACTATTAATATTTATAATGATGGAGGTATATGGAAAAGGATAGATAGTTAATGGATTATTTAGAAATAATATTTTTGTAAGGATGATGGGTTTGTGGCATGGCCTTATGAGTTATGCTTTGAAGGTTTGGAAGGAAAAAATGGGAGTTGTACAATCTAGCGAGTCATGGTCAAGAATTTTAATTCATAAAATTAAAGCTACCTTATATCTAGGACTTCAAGCTGTGAGAGTTAATTTAAAAATTATTTTGAGTAGGAATCATGATAATCAAATGACTTTAATAGTTCATGGTGTATTCTTTTTTAGGAGAATTTTAGTAAAGTGTAAAACCATACATTATAGAATATATTCATATGTATGGATTTTAAACTCTCATATATCACCTTTTCCATTTTTTAGTCACAAGATGTGGATCTTTTCCATGTATTGAAAGATTATTTGAGGAGTTTTTTACTTATTGTTATCTATAATGGAATTCTCATAGATTCCAAAATATGAATCACTGTATAGAAAGTTTTGATGTCCTACCTTTTTGGGTATCATCACACCATTGTGATTCTATTATATTTTGGTCTTTATGAGGATCATGAACATAAAATGATTACTTTTATCAGGGAATGAAATCCAAAAGTTCTATATAATTTACATATATTAGAGTATTATTTATATGGGGGAAGTCTGAGAAGACCATGATAAGGATTTCATAGATTCATTCGATATAGACCCATCAGAGTATAACAAAGTCCTATCACACCAATACACCTTTAATACCCAGAATTATGAAATAAATTAGAATCACATCCATGTTTTACCTCATTCCTTTGTTTTCCTAGAATATTTGGAAACCATATAATATTTCTATGATACCCTTGATCCCTCTATAGAATCTTTAGATTCTTACCTTTATGAGATGTAAATCCTTCCATCTATAGTGATATTTCTTCTCATTAATACCATTTCATTTTTTCCTTCATGTAATTTCATGGATGTGGTAGTGCTATGGTTTGGGAGTATTTGAGATGGTTTAAAGATGGATATTATAATGATTTATTATTTTTAGGATTTCCATATAAATATTCCCTTGGGAACTCCCCTCTATATTTTCTTTTTTCACATCGTTTGATTGAATATCTAGTTAAGGTATAGGATTCAAGAATTATTCTTATTTTTTTTAAATTGTGGATATTAAATTATTTTTCCTTCCTTAGGTGTATGTTAATGATGAAACTAAGGAATAAAATGAAATATATAAAAATAAATTGAATGGAAGTTGTGAATCAAATTTTGTTTATGATTTCATGATATTGTTTATGATCGATTTCGTGGTTTTCATTATTATAGATATTTTTTTCTATTTTTGAAAATATGGTTTTTGGATGATTAATTAATATAATCACGATTAACAACATAAAAACTATATAAATATGGTATATAAATTCTTTTTTTATATCTATAATTTTGGAATATTTTTATATTCTATCCATAATTATTTTATTTCAATGTGGTATTAAAAGTAAATTATTTTTTGTGATTTTGTTTCTTATTAATATGGGTTTCTTTTTTAGTGTTTTCCTTTCTATGGTTGGAATTAATTGTGTTGAAATTGTGGTGGATTGATTTGGTATATTTTTATAAGGTTCATAGGTCGTGTATAGGTTAGTTTTCTTAGGTAGTAATGGGAAGTTGTGATTTTTATTATTGTAGTAGTGAATGTGGTGATTATATGGTGTAGAAATAGTGGCATAGGATATTTTTTAGGAACTGAGAAATATTGGGGTTGTTGTGTGGTTTTTAGTCTGCGGTGTTCTATTTTTATAATGTTTTTTTATTTATTATGGGAGGTATTATTTGTTTTATAGTGGAATGGAATATTAAAGGTGATAATGATTTGGTAATATTCTTGGACTATAATTTACTGAACTAAGGATGTTGGTGAATTTTAATTGCTTTAAATGATTGTTTAATGTATGTGATAAATTTAGATGTTATATAATGTATACTTTTAAATTATGTGTTATTAAATAAGGACCTAATTAATGTAAATTGGTTGGTAAAATGTTAATTCATGAAATTAATGAAATATGTGAGTAATAGGAATATGATTATGTGTGTTATGGATATTAGTGTGGAAATATAGGGATTATTGTGTTATTAAAATTTCCATAGGGTCTAGTGATTTGTAGAAATTATATAGTGAGGTTCGTGGTCATTAGTATTTATGTTTGTTATAAATCCATTTTCTAATATTGTATTTTGACATATATAATTATATATTTATTTATTTATTTATTGTATTTTCCCTATGATTTCATGAAAACACAAACTGAATTAGAAAAGTGTATTGACTCCCAAATGTTTTATGTTTCATGTATTTTCCAAAAAAATCCAAGTTCATTGCAGAACAGAGGGATGGCTACTTCATCTTCCCCAATCCACTTTTTATATATAGTATATATTATGATGGACTATATTTATGATTCATGCGATTTGAGGGATATGGGTTTGTGTGAAATTGATGATGTGTTGATGTGATGGTGACAGGTTGATGCTATTTTGATGATATATAATGTAGTGATGATATGATAAGTGGTGAGATGCATGTTGGGGATCATTCATGGTAGAATAATAACATGATGTTTATGTCCTTTATATGCATGATACCCATCTGAGAATGAAATGTGATATGCGGTCAGGATAGAGATATTAAGTGTGAGGATTTGGTGTGTGGTTTTGTGGTTGTGTTGTGGTATGCAGTGGTGGATAATGATGAAGGTGTGGGTATGTACATGTGGTTGTATGGATATAGAAGTGTTCAAGAACCATGATTTTTATCATTGAATAATGATAGAGAAACCCCAATGGGTATGTTTTTGTGGGGTAACTTTTTTATATCAATTTAATATTATTATATTAAGCTTGTATGTTATATTTAATGAGAGTACATTGAGGATTTTTTATTATAGTATAACGTTTTCATGTTTATGGTGTTTCTAGGGTTTATTGACAATGGTATTTGTAATATTATTTCATATTTTTGTGAGAGGTCTTGATTATTATCTTACTAAGTTTAACATTATGCTCTCTAAAATTAATAAAAAATATATTTTTTAAATTTCATGGAAGGATATAGTAATTGGGTTAGAAATTAATAGATCATGGCTTAGAGATATAGTTGGAGTCACTTTCTTAGATGATTTTTATATTTATTTATTTTTCAGATATTACTATGTATGAAATTACCTGGATAATGGGATGTATGTTTTATTTTTCAATATGGAGTTGATTAGTGGTTTCGTTATATGATCTGTGATTTACGAGTTTTATGATTTAGATTTTTATGTTTTGTACACATAATGTTAGTTACAAATCCATATCAAATTAAAAGCGGGATAATAGGGCTAATATCAATTTTACTTTAAGCAGATATTGTTAATGACTCATTTGGTTTATATATCATGATCTACATATCTGAAATTACATAGTCCTCCAATTCCTGTAAAAAGAATATTAATTTATTCATAAGTGATCAAAAATTTATTTATACCCTTTTGATGTTGATCCCGTTCATAATGTTGTTTTACATGCTTAAAGAATACTAGTTTATAGCATGGGGGGTCAGGAAATCCTTTCAGTTCCTGTGGAAAATTTGGTTTGGTGATGTGTATGTTCACCCAAATTCATTTTTAAACAAATTGTATCATCTCCTTGGATCATAGTAATGGATTATGTTCTAGGGAAATCCCACTTGTAAATTGGGCTATTTCATGGTTTTATAGAGATATGGTTATTTGGACTAGTATGGGGTGTATATGGGAGTTCCTGGATAGTTCATAATTTTGGTGATTGTCTTATTTTCATTAGTTTTTAGGGTTAAGTATATGATTTTTATTTTATTGATCATATATTCATTTTGATGTTGTGTAATGATATTTGTAATTATAATGGAGTTTGGATGGTGATTTTAAGGGTCCCTTTTCTTTTTCTGGTGATGGTGGTTGTATAGCTAATATTGTAGGGTTATCTAACATGGTATGTCAAATTTTATAAACTTTCATTGATTATTATTTGATATTTCTAGAGGTTTCCATGTTGTTGGTTAATGGTTTGAAAAATAATGCATCCAAAACAATAATATTTGTATATCCCTCCAAATTGTTTCAGCTTAATATTGTTATGAATAGCTCTAAAAGGGGTTCCAACATTCTTTATATGGGTGTAAGTTGGATTTGGATATGTGTTTATGATTTTAAAATATATTTTTCTTGGATTCAAGTTCATTATTTTTTATGATTTAGGTTTTAAGGATGGGTTTGAATAATGATAGCGGGTTTTATAAAATTTTAATTTTAAAACCAATATTAGTGGCTAGTTTGAGTGAAATTATCTACTATTTCATAAAGTTTTTTACAATGTTATTTGTATCATTTGGTTGTTTGGATAAGTCATTCTGAAATAGAAGTGATTCATTTTCATAAATGTTTTTAAATTTTCCCATTTTGCTTAATGAATGTTTCCAAATTGCATATAATTTCAAAACGTAGAATGAGGTGATTTTTTATGGACTATTTGATTTAAAACATGTTTGATTTTTTTGTAATATTCTTTGATAAAATTATATTAAATAATATTTATAATTTGGATCCATTTATTAAATGTATTTTTAATGGGTAATTATAACTTTTTTGAGAGGTGTTTATGTTTTTAGATATATTCCCTCATTGCAATTATAGTGATTAGTTCAAAATTAAAGGCATCGGTTTGATGGGTTCATGTCATGTGTTATTTATATTACATCTCTTAGAATGTATTTGAAAGTAGAATACATTTCTATAAAAATGATCCTCAATTTTATTCTTCTGGTTGATTAGAGGATAAAACATTAGTTTTAGATTCTACCCAAACATCGAATAGGATGGTAGAATTGGGAACATCTCTATTTCTAACCCTATTCTAGGAGTTCCTTTAATAATTGATCAATTTTTTTATTTCAACATGAGATAAGTGATGGAGTTTTTCATATTCTATTATATTCATTTCCATTTTTTCTGAGAGAGGCTCTGATGACTCTTTGAAATCTAATTTCTTGGAAGGGTGTATTTTTTCGGACCTCAAAGTTGTATTGTGTGGGGGGGTTATTTCTGGATTTTTGTAGTTTCTTGAGGGAAGATAAAATATTTTACTTAATGTATTGTCTATTGAATTGGAATGGGCGGTTTCAAGAGTCGGTCGATAGAAGAATTCTAGGTTTTGATCTGGGTTGAGATGCTTGTTTGTTTTGTTGTTTATTTTTTGATTTAGATATCAGTAAGTATTAGGGTGATTTCCAAGAATTTTATGTAAATCTAATAATTTCTTGTTATTCATATGCTGGATTTATGTAATTATACTTCTTAAGGTTATACAGTTTTGAGGTTATCTATTTTTTACCACATTATAGACCTTTCTATCTGTTCTCATGTAACTAGGGCTAGTGGATTTCCAATAATCACTTACAGATGCATGTTTTGGATTCACGGGATCACTCAATGGTAGTGTTCCATAGTTAAGGTTCGATTTTACCCGTATGGGGTGTGATGACCATGTACTAGAACCCATGTTTGTTTTTTATGCCTATTTGATATTTTTTATCTCGTTCTAATGAGGTGGAGTGTTTATTTATGGTTTAGTGTTGATGTTCATTTTTGGATATCTTTTTTTAATCAAGGTTGTACCTATTTTTAGTTTTGGTATGTTTTGTTTGGAATTATTGGATATAGTTGGCAGATGAAAAAAATATCTACTGGAAACTTCATCAATATATTTTTTCCTCCATTCTACCATTCTATATAAATTATAAAAGGTAGGGATACCATTCTAGGTCTCTATTATCTTTTAACATCTAGTTTACTGATTTTTGTGTGTTCAGTGATTGGAGATGGTCTGTCTTTTTTTTTGTGGTTCGGATATCAATTTAGTAGCCATCTTTATATATACTAATCAAATATTTTCTGAAACAAGAAAACACTTTTTAAGGTCTTGAGGTTTCAATATTATATTTACCATTACATTGAGTATGAAATTTCTACGAGTGGATACTAAAATGGTGATAAGAATATATCAATCCATGTTACTATATGATGTTTTTATTTTTATAATTTCATATAATAAGTTTTTTCAAAAATTAAAATAAATTTATTATAAAATTTGAAATATATTTTGTTGTTGTGTGACTTGTGATGGTTAGTAGTAAGCATGTACTAACTATGTGAATGTGTTCTAGTTATTTAGGGTGAGATTATATATAGTAGGAACATGATATTTCATGTTTTTTTGGCCACTCTAGGTAATTTTATGACCCATTTAGTTATTGGGGTGACGTGAATGATTGGAACACAGTTAGGTGTAACTATTCAATAAAATAATTATTGTGTCCAATTCTTGTTTAGTGCATCCTCCATATTTAGAATATGGTTTATTAAAATATAAGGCCTAACAATTTAATCTTCCCATAATATCTTAGATGTGATTTTATAGTTTTTTTCCTTCTAATATTTTAATGGATTTTACCCCATTTTATCATTAACATCACTCAACCAGGCTTGTGAATATATGAGGGATCTCCTCTATTCCCCTTCTTATGATTTTTGATATCCTTCATCATGTTTCCCAAAGATTCTAAAGGTAATATTTTAACCTTTCATTGATTAACCCTCCTCTATTACAATTACACCATTTTTATTTAGGTATATTTCCCACCAATAACCCATAGTAGATGTGCTGATATAAATATATTTTAGAGAAAATTTTTATTTGGATGTTTATGTGTTTAAATCTTATAAGGGATTCTTCATTGATATTTGTGTGTTTTTTAGGGAAGGAGAGACATTGTGACTCCATTTAGATATTTTTAGTTATAAATTTCTATATCATCCAGTTATCTTACAATGTATAATTTTATTTGGATTTATAAATTCCAATTCAATGAAATTATATCTATCTATAGAATTTATGTTGAATTTTTAAATTTTATTAATGAGTTTTTTATTTGAATAAAAGTTTTTTCTTATGGATATCAAGTGTTTCATTGAAATTATATTTTTTTACATACCGAACATTCATCAAAATTCTTATTAGGGTATTTAAAATTTTTTGTATAGAAATATTTGGTCTCAAAGATATATTTTATTTTTGAAGAAAATGATGCTTGTTTTAAAATATGATTTTATTTAAGGGGTGTGGTTTGGAATTTTATTGGAAGGTTATTTGAAAATAAAATTTTAAAAAATCTATAGGGGTTTTCATCCAAAGTTGGAATCCCTAAAAGTACCATTTTGAAATTTATAAAATGGAAAACATGATTCTTAAAAATACATTTCATGGTACGTGTATAATTCATTTTGAATAATTCTCCCATACAGAATGTGGATTGTTATGTGATTATTTTTATTAAAATAAATTATGTGGTTTCATGATATAGTGTTGGAGGTATTGGGTGAGATTCATTATTTATGCTTATGATGTATGTGTTGATTTTGTGAATGTTTACTAACCTGTAAATTGGATTTTTCAGGGGAACCAATATATCTCAGTTAGTGTTTTGTATTCATGATACCTTTGTTGACACACACATTATAAGGGTGAACATAGTTGGTCTTAGGATAGGGCTGGTGGGGAGTTTCCATTTTGATGAGGATAGTGTGAAATCATCATGTATCTTGTTTTTTCATTAAACACAATTTATGAAAGGTTTTGGTTTGTGTTATGAAATAATTTCTAATAAAATCTCACTTTAGGACCCAAATTGTTTCCTATGACACTTATTACTTGATTGGGGGTTCATGTATGTTATTTCAATATTTATTTATATCCCCATGACTTTTATTCTTATTAAAAAAATTTATATATTTCTATTTTTCTTATTGGTCTTCATTTGATTTTGTATTCCCTTTTTGACTTGTTCTATTATGAAATTTAGCTTTGGATGGTTTATTAAATGGATTCTAACAGAGATATTTCATAGTAGAATTTAAAAAAAAACAAATGGTAGGTTTTTGTTTGAGTCTTTTATCAATTGTTTGAAAGAAAATAAAACGGTTTAATCATGTTATATTTATCTCAATGACACCCATGCCAGTTTTAATGTAATTTGTAACTATGTGGGTATTCCACTTGTTTTGTTTAAAAAAGTAAAGTTTAATTTTTATAATGGAATTATTTTATTCATTTCAATATTAAATTATTAAAATAGAAAATAATATTCTAAAATACATTTAAAACACTAATTAATGATATTTATAATGTAATTTCATAAAATCCTATGTGAGGTCCACGTCTTCCTTTTAGTTATCACCCTACACACACACTCATATGTGTGTGTTCATCTTTTAGATATCATATAGGTTTTTTTTCTATTTTATCTTTTTTTATTTTCTTGGTCCATTGATATCTTAATTCGGGTGTTGTGGGAAGCCATGGGTTTCATGGAGATGGTCTCTTGGTTTTTCTTTACATTTAATTTTTCATTGTTATATTGATTCATCAGCTAAGAGGACATTTATTTATCATTGATCAGTACTTTTTGTTGTAAATTTTAATACATTTGTTAAGTATATTGTATGTATGTTAATAAAAATGACATAGATTATTTATATTATTTATGTATAATTTGTTTATTTTTCCTAAATCTATTTATTTTATAATGAATGGATTTCTAATGTATAGATGGTCTATATAGGATTATTAGTAAATTATATTTGGTTTATTAACATATATTTAGTGGTGAAACCCCTCCCAATGGTGTTTTACATAATACATGGGCAGGAGTTTATTGCATGTGAGGATCAGAAACACCCTTTTGGCCTTGTGGTTAATCATCTCAATGGATGTCTCCAGACACCCGATACTATATTGTTACATTAATATTATTAAACACCATAGGGGATAAAATATTGATTGAAATGTAGAGATTTATGAAAGGTACATACAACATATTTTTTTCGCTTGTGTTTTAATTTGGTATTTTTTATCATATTAATTTATATCTAATTAAATGATCTTAAATGAATTCCATGATTTAAAGATTAGGAGTTTACTTTATTTATTATAGATATATATCTTGTTTTTTTCATGTGTATCTCTAGAATTGGAGGTGATACAAGATGATCATGATAACCATAAAAGGGATGAACCTTTTAAGGGGGACAAGTCCTGGAGGATGGAATTGTGTGAGAACCATTGATTTGTCTTAGTGAAGTTTGAGGGGAGTGTCTCTAATTTTAACATACAGCACTACTGGGAAGAGATAGATATCATCATCAGTTTGATCAATTCTTGGAAAATGTAACAGTTACCCCTTATTATTATTCAATTGTGTGGTTCAATGCACCATTGGACGATCTTGTTCCCTATGTATCCTAGAATGTTTGAGATCTCATTTGATGATTTATAGAGGAATTTATATGTCAAATAAATTTCTTTTTTGATGAAGAAAATAAATATTTATGAGCTTATATCTCTCTAATAGGGGATCCCAACTGTGCATATTCTGGGGATCTTATTTAAGGATTGGATCCTCTTTTAACTTATATTCTATGTATGAGGAGGCCTAGTTATGTAGTTAGGGGTATGCTAATTATCTATAAAATCTTTATATGGCTACCCAATTTACACTACCTATATATTTAGAGGTTTATATGAATACATAGTTTATAAAGAAGAATTGTGTGAATACATGATAATTATAGGTAGGAATTCAGAAAGTTTTCATAAGAAGAACATATTCACATAGACTGTATCATATTTTAGGGCTGATGAGATTCTAACTAGTAGGGACTCAATATTTGTAGTCCTTACCAAATTTTTCTAAAGTTATAAGTTCCCATGAATCCACTAAAAGGTCCATTCACATGCTATTTACCTTTTTGTTTAAAAAATTCTTCAATTCTAGTTTTGGGCTATTCATAGAGGATAATGTTGTATGGGTCATCACTTCCTATTTCAGCCTCACACACAATTCACATAGACTCTCTATTAATAGTACAGTCAAAAGGAATTTCTTCCACTAATGGGAGATAAATTAGGAATAGGAAAACCCTATTCATGTTCCCCATCCTCATGGTTATAGGGATGGTTGTTGTGGTATTGGTTTCCGTTTTAGGGAAAGTGAAGAATAAGATCATTGTGTGGTTAGTTTCACAACATACAGAGAATGGTTCTAGGAGGGAAATAGATTCTCTAAGGTACTATATATTTATAATATTAAATATATATCACTTTATATGATTTTATAGAATAAAATTATTTCATTAAACTTTCCTCGTTCCATGACTCAGGACTCATGGTGTAGATGCTTATAGTTCCCCTAGTGTTGACCATGCATGTTGGTTCTCAGTCATGTTTTCTTGAAGTGTGTCTAGGTTAGGAGATAATGATGGTTTAGTACTATTTTTATTGGATTTATAATTTCTAAAAAGGTGTCCCTAAATTAAATACTTGACATGGATTGGTCATAGTATTTAAAAAAATAAATGATTAATTATAAATGAGATTCATGTTCTATGATATGGAACTTCAGAGTGAGGAGTTTGTAGGTTATCAGGATCATGATATGGGATATAAACATTTAACACCTCATCTATCATAGCTATATGAGTTATCATTGGGTGTGGTGGATACACGTATGGTGTAGTTTCTTATATACATTTTGTAGTTCCAATAATAATTTTTGTAATATGTTATAATGTTACCCCCAACGTGATTTTGAGTTTGGGAATTGATTTATAGCCCTATGACACTCTGATTATAATGGATCCTCAATGGATATAATCTTATAGGATGAAAAATATGATAATTTTATATTGATGATTAGATATAAAATTAATCCATTTAACCTATTATACTATTAATGGGTGATCTTTTGTTATGTGGAAAAAATTCGGTTGGCGGTCTTAAGTTGCCAATATACTTCTAAAAGATAAATTATTCAATGTTAATGAACCATTATCCCCTTCTGAGGATATAATCCTTATTCATTTAACTGAATGGAGGAAAATTGATTTTAAATTTAATTTTTTTTGTATCAATAGATAAGGTTGAAATAAGAGGCTTAAATTTTTATTTTAGGTGTCATTAGTAGAATTTTCAGCCAATATTTATGTTATTAGGTGTCACAAATACCCAAAATATATTTTTAGGGGCCTCATGAAGTTCATATATCATGATTTCATGGATCAGTTAATGGTAGTGCTCATGTAGGCCCCTTAAGGTACTTAGGTAAGCTATCCAATTGGGGGGTGAATTAGGGTAGGCAATCTAATTCAAATTTCATTAATATTCATTTTTATTTTCACTATCCTATGGATCTTGACATCCTATTGAGATGGGTCACCATTTTTCCCTTCTTAAATCCTTGATCTTGTTATATTCTATATTAAAATCACTTAATAAAATATATTAGATATTTATTAACCCCATTTATAAAAATATATGTGTAAATTATTTTTACACAAAAACAAGTATTTTTATATTGTTAACCACTGCATGCTAGTCCAAGGAGCATGTGATTGGTAATTTGTTAAAGCACTAAAAAGAACAAAATATCACTACTTAGGGATTATCTCAGTCACTACTTCTTAGTCTCACTAATTATAAAATTTTTTAGGATGGTTTAATACAACCCAGGGATCATATACCTCATAAATCCTTATTTTCTCCCAATACATCAAATGAAAATTATATTTGGGTTACATGCTAATAATAAAATCTAATTATTTTTATAAATGACTCATGAATATAGAGATAGGTTCCTTTAATTTACTTTTACTCATTCACAATTTTGTTGTGAACATATCCTTGGGAATCACCTTCCTTCAATGGTATTTCATGTACTCTTCCATTCTTCATCTCTAGATTAATATTACCCTCTTCCCTAGAAATCAATGAAATAATCTTCTTCTTTATTAGAATGTTCATTAATGGATTCGATGTTCTCTCTCCTTTTTCCTTTGTAGAATATTATAAAATCCCTCTTCTTTCCTCTTCTAAATTTTAAATCTGCAATTTACATGAGAATAAAATTTGTCATTGAAACTACCAACAATATTATTATTAAAAATACCTCTCTTTTCATTAAATATAATGTTTGGGATTTAATATACCTTTTTATGATTCTTAAATGTATCCCTTGTAATTTATGGGATAATAATGTGACATAAAATCCCAAATTGACACTTATAGTTCCCAAAAATAACTCCATATTTCATATTTTGGTCAATTATACAATATAAATAAAGCCTCCTAGATTTTTAATGACCTTAGATTATATAGTGTGTCCAACCACCTTCATTCCTTTGCTATATCATATAATTATTCACTATGGAATAGAATCATCTTTTGTTGTGTGGATAAGTATCATGTGGTGTAGAATTATATTAGTGAAAATATTTACACTTTTTTTATAATTTATCATTTTTATAATTGGACCATGATCTATGAAATGTTCTAATCTAACCCTTTGAATCACAGAACACTCTATGGAGTAAAATTTTACACAGTAGTGTGGTCATATTTTGTTCAACCAGTCTATGGGATAGTTGTTTTTCCATGATGTGGACACCCAGAAATTTTAATGGGTAATGAAACTCATTGAAAATCCTCTAAATGGACCTATGAACAATGGTTTATTTGAATAAAATGTTTCCTAAAATCAATGAATACCAAATAGGAAATTACAATAGAATAATATAAACTAAAAAGAAACTTCTTTCCTCAGTGGGTCAATCAAGCCAGACTGAAGATGGTGCTCAACTACCTCCTATCATACCACCCTACACATGTTATACTATGAACCAACTCTTATAGATTCACCTATGTAATTTTTATATTCTCACACATGTAATTCTACATGTTTTTGAGCTCATAAAAACATTCCGTTTCCATCCCACTTGTCTATGTGGCATGTTAAATCATCCATAAATATGTCTATACTATTTTTGGGTGTTGATATTGATTGGGATTAGCTATTTTTTATCCTTCTGACCATCTTTCAGCGTAACCACAATATATACAGCGTGGAAAAAATTTAGGTGTCCAAATATATTCTACCATGATCACATATATGGAAACTCTGACTGCTCTATGGTGCAGTCTTTACAATGATAACAGGTCTTATGGAATTTCATTTGTCTTTCAGATATATTTAATCTCGAGTATCATCTTAGAACTATTCAACCACCATTGAAAAACCATATTGAGTTAATGGGACTATATTAATCATCCATTAATCTATATCTTCTACATGTATTATCAATACAAACTACACAACCATTATGGATTCCAAAAAAATCCAATAACCTTCTCTTGTATTGTTGTCAATAAATATAACACAAACCATATATATTTCAATAATCCCTCTTTGGATATTTTTTACAATAAAAAATATTCTCTCTTTATATTTTTTTTATCCTCAATATTGAAAATTAAATAAAAAATTGAAAAACATTTCATTCACCCCCATAATTATAAACTGATCATGGGTATTAAATCTCTATAGGGAAATCGATATTTTTTACATTAACACCTTTTTAAAGGGGAATAAATCTATTATTTCTAGGTAAAAATCCCCATAAATCAATAGTTACATTACACAATTTCAATTTTTGATGTTAATTTATATTAGTTTACATTGAGAAAAACATACTTGATAGCTATAAGAATTCAAAAATAATAATAATTTAATTTAACAGTACACACTTGGTCTGACAACAGATCCACTAAGCCTACTAATTTGGGGTTCAGTGTAGGAAACAAAATTCAAATTCAACCTCCACAATGGTTTTCCAAATTGCTTATAAAAACCAATAAAGCCATTAAAGTCTAGGAAATATTAATTTCTTAAGAGAAAAAACATGTGATCTCATCATATTCTCCCACTGAGCATAATGTATATAAAATTTCAAGAACATTGTGTTGAGTCATAATACTTAAGAATTCATGTGATACCAATTGATATGTATTAATTTAGGGATTCCACGTATTGAGAATAAATCATTTATTTGAAAAAAATTAAGAACTTTTTATATTAAGATTTTTGATAGCAAATTAAGAGTTATAAATAGAAAATTTCATAAATCATCTTTCCATTACTCCAATTATTTTTTCCTATTTTAGTTAATATATTATTCTAAACTCTTAGCTTAATAACACATTGTAGGATGCTTGTTACTAGTTTTTGTATAGTTCAATCCCTCTATAACCTAGCCCTGACATGATTTGAAATAGTGTTTGGAATACTCTAAAAAATCAACTATTTTATGAAATTACGAACTTTTGGAAAATATAAATCACTTCTATCATGTGGTCCTTTTCATCCCCATTAACCACATAGGTCTTTCCCAACAAAAACATTATTCATTAATTTAAATAGTTTTAAAAAATTAAAATTATATGGGGATAATAGTACCTCATGATTCCTCAAGTAGAGGAATGTGTTTTGACACAATAGACCAACCCTTCACCATTAATCTTTAATTTTCCCTTTATCATCTTCTAAGAAAGGAAATACATCATTTCTTCAGTACCTTCGTGATTATTTGTAGCTATTTTATTCAACCAATTTACAATGGATCTTATTAGTGCGAGACTCCATTAACTCATTTATTTTTAAATTAGAGAAATCTGATTATTCCTTTTTTTGGATTTTCCACAATTTTATAATTGAACACACTTTAAAAAGTATTATATTGAGTTTCATTAGTATTGGATCTCACCTCTAACATTAATCTCCAATGAAGATTCATGTTGTTTCATTTCAGTGGGTTTTTTGGAACTAATTCAGAATTTTTCATCCATGAAATTTAAGATTTCCTACATGGAATACTCTTTCTACATTATCGAATTCTCCTTTACATATTCTTAATAATTTAGAAGACATGGTATAACATCATGTATTTCCTCCCAGTTTGTTTTTTTCTTCTTTGATTGTGTTTTAATGTATTTTTATCTTGGTTCATAATATACCCTTCATTGAATATCTTTATTAATCTCAAAATAATTTATCCTATTTTCTATCTTAATAGTAATTCATCTTGAATAATAACTCCCCATGAAATTCGTATTAGTGGAGTGTCTTTGTGTGGCATAATTACTTGTCCATGAATTCCTCTAATTGAAATACCTTACCATGTTTCCAAGGATAGAAAATATAAATTATTTTCTATAAGATTCATACAACGTCTATTATTTACTTGACTAAGATATGGGCATAGATGGATTATTTCTCATATCATTGGGATTGTCGGATTTCAACCACCTACTCATGATGTATCCAACTATTCTATCATAGTAGAACATCAATGCATCCTTCATTTGAGGGTGAACTCTTATACAATTAGCATTGAATTTCTATTTTCTTATTGATTTAATATTTAGAATATTTAATTATTACAAATATTTTTGGGTGATGTAATCATCTTGTTATTTTAGGTTTTATAATCACATAGAGTTCTATGATATTCTTATATTTATTATTTTAATAGGCATCCATTTATTTCAGGCATGAATCATCATCCCTTCTGTTTTGACTTCTCTCTCCTAGTAAAATTTATAGTGTAATTATTATTTCCTTTAATTACTTCTCTATGGACATTTATATGAAAATTTATTGGAAAATATCATCAATAATATATTTATAATTCGTCATGTTTGTTCCCATTTTCAGTATTCTGAAATTAATTATCACCCCTTCTCTATTCAAACACATATTTACTGGGGATATATATTTAATCATTGAACTAGAGACTTTAGGCTTTACTTACCATTATTCCACCTTATCATATAAAATTAAAATCTCCTTGTGGACATTGCATGAATATCACCTATAATAAAAACCTAATGTTGTTGATTTTTCACATCCATTACCACATTTTCATTTCATCTCCAAAATAGAGTTTGAAATTCCAAAAATGATTTTCATATCGAGGTTAGTATCAAAAATAATATTGGATTCATGGTTTATCTGTGATGAATATCTCATCTCCTGAGGTGACATCCTTTTTTCGTCTTCTTCACTTTTGAAATAAGAGACTCCGGAATTTTACGTTTTCCCTCTAAACGAGTTTTTCCTTCATATTTTTTAAGAATTATCTAAAATTCTGTCCACATATCTTTAGAGAACTTTCAATGAGTACTATCCGTGAACACATCTTCTTTAGAGTATCATTTAATTCCCTTTTCACCAAGGCATAAATCATAATGAATCATAGATCTGTATCAAAGATAACTCATTTTATACATTATGTAATTCTATATTCTACTTATTCACGTGGAACTCCAAGTGAGTCATACGTGATATTGATAAACTGTTATTAACATTTTCTAAAATTATATCAAACTAACAAGGAAGAATTGATATCAAATTCAATGTCACCATAAAAAATACTAGATTAATTCAGAGGAAGAAAATCCAAATATAAATAAACTGATGATCTAATACCAATTTTTTCCCCTAAAGGGACTTAGGTTTTATATACCCTAATATTGGGTTTGGTGAATCATGGTATGAAAACATATTCCAATTTATTTAATTTTACTTTTAAATCTAATTAACCTAACGATATTGACCTTTTATTAAGAAGGTTCACCTTGTATATATATTTTTGACTCAATGATACAATTACATTTTTTTAATTGAATATACCTTAATAAAATATATGAGTGATTTATTAAAACTTTTTTCCCTATTTTTTTTAAAATAAAACATGAATGCACACATACAAATGTATTTCTAATTAGTTCACCACTATATAATAATCTAAGGAGAATGAATTAGATGATATGTCAATGCACCAAAAACACTAAAATGTCTCTACATGGAGTTTTTATTAGTCACTCCTTATTAGAATCACTTCTGTTATAGTGTATTGGGTTAGTAAACTACCACCTAAGGATCACTTACCTCACAACCTCCCCTTTTCACTCACTACATCAAAGGGAAAACAAAGATTTCTCAAAAGACAAGAACAATATAACCTCAATGTTGTAGATACACCAAAATATATATTTTGGTGAATTTGATGACTTTTTACTCCTTCATATGTCTATTGTGAACATCTTCTGGTGTATCACCTTATTTCTATGAGATTTCATGGAATCTCATTGCATTATTTATGTAATAAATCTAGAATTACCTTCTTCCAAAGATATTAGTGAACTCATATTCTTATTATTTATTAATTTATCACATTATTTAAATTTATATCACTTTTCCTTTTCTATATTTCCCCAATTCCCTCTAAATTCCTCTTATTAAATTCAGATCATTCATATTCCCTAGATGTATCTCTATATAAAAAACATCCATTAACAAATTTATAGATAATACATATCATTCCTTTCAATCAAATGGTTGGGATTTAATATCAATTTACTATGATTATTCCAAGTGTTTCATATAATTAATGGGATTATACTATTCGACAAATCCAAAATACTCTCATGGAGATCCTAGCAATAACACCCTTTTTTGTTTGTTGTCAAATTACCCACCAGACTAAATCATCTTGTCTATATTGTGATGATGTTTTCTAAGATGGATCCCATCACCTCCAATCCCTTTAAATTAAATATCATTATTTCCTAAGGTGTAGAGTCATCATATGCATCATAGACATGTATCCTTCCAAGTAGAATTCTATTATTGACCAAAACCATAATTTTTACACATGAACTTCTCTATAGCTCTAACATGATATCAATCATGTATTTATACAAAAACATTACTTATTGAACATTATATGTAATATAAATTTACATTATAGTATGGTCATCTATTTTCTGACTGAACAATGATGTATCTGTATATGCACAATTTGGACTCCTTGAAATATCAAGTGGCATTGACACTGAACAAAATCACCCTTAAAGTCACTAATTATGTGGTTAATGTGAGTGAAGAGTGGCAAAAAAATATTAATTAATTATTAAAATTTCATCTACATTTCTAGTTCTTATAAATAAATAATTTTCCTCAATATATAAATAAATTCATATTGGTTTTAGTTATTAAATATGCCTCATGTTTTGTGCTTCATATGAGAGGATAAGAACCAGCTCTAATGACATCACATGTGTTGTGCTCCCCTTCTCATACATATGGGACTACATTCATGGGTTCTCGCATGAACCTACCCTTTCCAATCCACCTAGATTTTCAGCACATGGGTAAAACCACCAGCATATATAGAGGCTACTTAGGTGCTAGACATTATTTATATTTTCCATATTATTATATCCACAAACCATCATTGTTTTATAACCACTTATTTATGATTTGGAATGAATTGAGGTTCCCTTTATAGTCTACCATGATAAAATTAATTGAAAAACTAACTTCACTATGATGTATTCTTCATAGAGGAAACAAATCCAATAGATTATAGGAGCCTCTATATTGTGGAATCTATCTTTCAGATATATTTCTACTCTATCACCTCTTAAGAACTCGTTTTCCATATTTTAAAAACCCTATGGTGTTAATGGGTACATAATAATCCCCTAATAATATTCATATTTCACATGTATAATCAAAAATACAAAACACACCATGGGGATTCCAAAAAACACTCCAAAATCCTCCCCAAGACTACACTCAACAAATATAACACAGATACATAAATTAATAAAATTCATCATTGATGTAGTTAATTACATTATGTTGGAGGAGTATAATGTTGTACATCTTAGATATATTTTACAATTCCTTTAGTACCTTATCATCTATGGGATGTTCTCCTAGTGAATATTTTTGAGCATGAAATATATTTTCCAAAAAACATGGTTTCCAAAAAATGAGTATCATTTAATCCTTAATAAATTAAGGTGATTGATTCTCATGTATCACGTAATAATGTTTCATAGGTATGTAGTTTCCTTGGCCCTATGGGAAATTATCAAATGTCCAATACTGATTTTTTGTGGAATCATTTATGTAACACCACAAGATTTTTCAAATAAGTTTAATAATTAATGCATGAAAAAGAAAGTCTCTACAAAACACCACATCGTTATAAACTATCTAGTAAACATAATTTTACCACCCCTATGATTTGAAGTTTATAAATTTGACATACATGATTGTGATTAGTAAGTTATTCAGTGTCTTATATGACCAACTAAAGTTTTGGTGAATAGTAGAATACCCTTATCAAAAGTATTGTTACCATTATGAAAAGTGAAATTCCATTATGAATATTAAGCTAACCTATGATAATATATATATATATATATATATATATATATATATATATATGATTTAAGTGAATGTATGATGAACCTGTTTTTTGGAATAAGTAAATAATTTTTTTAAAAACTGTATTTCTCAAGTAAATTTGGATTTAAATTTAAAATTATATGAATTATACATTGAAAGTTATTTCTGAAAATTTTAATTAATTTTTTGTTTCTACATGTGGAAAATAGTTAGGGTGAATTTTTGGGATTTTTCTAAAGCACTTGAATTTTTTATAAACAATAAAATACGTTAATTTACCATATATATACATTATTAGTTAAATTTACTATTTCAAGAATCTTGGCTGATGTATGAACACTTGTTTAGAAGTCACATAAAAATATTACAATTATTGGTCATAAGAATCAATACTATTGATATAATTTTCAAAAATAATAAAATAATGAGTAAAATAAGGGGAAACCCTACTCTCCTACACTATAACCCCCTAACTCCCTCATCTATTCCCTCCTATAAAACCTTTTTCCTTGCTAAATTCTACTCAAATATCATTCCACGATCCTACACTACTAATAACAACCCTTGTTTCAAAAAAATACCAAATCCTCTTCCCTTAAAAGGTTCTCAAGGAAGGTTAATTCCATAGGTAAAATTCATCTTTTCTTTTCTTTCATCTTCATATTATTTTGTTCTATTTTCTTTCTTAACCTATCCTATTCAAAATCATTTGAAAAATTAAATAACATAAATTTACTAGAGGGTTGTTATTATAATGGGATAATTCATCTTCATCTCTCCTTACCACATCGTTTATGATAACAATGAAGCATCGTCCAAGATGTGTTGATTTATCACATTCAAGGATGATGATGCTTTCAATTTGATTTACCTTCTTCCAATATGGTCATCAAACCATATTAATTGTTCAAAAAGACTATTATATTTGTATTTTATCATATTTAATGTTCATGAATCCTTATTCACTCATTATGTAAAATAATAATACAAAATAAGGTAATTGTGAGCGAAATCTCCAAATTAATCTAAAGCATTTATCATTAATGTTTTATATAACGATTCACATTCAATAAAAATAAAAAAATTATCTTATAACCATTTAATCTTCTTAATGTTCATTAATAACAAATAAAATCAATTATGGACTTCAACTCCCAAATTACATTTACAACCATACTCTTTTATTAGTGAGCTGATCATGATTATTATGAAAATGAGCACTCACGAACAAGGAAATTGAATCAAAAAACCCATCTAAAAGGCCTTGAATGAATATAATAAAGCAATAATAATCCTTATAAATGAATAATGTGTTCTATAATTGTAATTTAATGAGCTTAATTTGGTAATTCAGGTCATTAAAATTATGCAAGGAACACCCTCGGATTTAAGGTAAGTGGTCCTCTCTCTCACTTTTATTCAAGAATCCCCCCTATGTTGTGTTGTTTAATTTTTAATTCATAATGAGGGTCTTTTTTCTCACCTCCCCATACTTACCTTATAATATATAACTTAAACTATACCCATTTACCTATCATTATTCCCTCACTGAAACACTTATTACCATGATGAAATGTTTGTAATGGTTTCTTCATCTCACTTCCATTTTTTTGAGATATTCTGTATTCACTAATACTACTCGTGTATGGTGTATGTATACTACACATTTATTTTAAATATAATTACTATATTTTTTAAATGACATTAATTGTTTCATTTTATTATTATTAATTTATTTCATACTATTCCATTGATTACAATGTTATAAGTGTTTTCTACCCGAACCTCCATTTTCAGTCAGGTTGCTCTTATTATCTACTCACATCAATGAAATTATATTTTATTACTATGTAATAATAATATATTATGTTTTACTTTTTTATATAAGTTTAGAGATCAGAATAATTATTTATTTTATGGGGAGTTACATGTTTTAAAAGAATCTTTTTAAATTATTCTGAAATGCAAGTCTGATACAAGGAACTTCTCAAATTCATACATATTTGGAAGATTACTATATAGAATGTTTTAAGACATATTTATCTTTTTGAAATCACAAATATTAACATGAAAAATCTATTTTGGTACATTTTTTCTTTTATGAAATCAATCATGCCTTTTCGCTTTAAAATCCTTCAAAATCTTCCTTAAACCGCACTAAAATGTTTTGTTTCTAAAGATTCTTTAAAAACTCGTTTTAAATTATTTCACATAAAGAAGATTTTATTTAAGCCTAAGATATAATTTCAATGATATTAACTTTAATTTTATGGGAGATCCATGTTTACAATCTGATTTCAAGACAAAAACAAATTATTTTGAATATAACTATTCATTCCAATGTAAAAAATAATTTTTCTCATCTCACATTAACATTTATGAGATATGTGACTTGTTAACCACTTATTACACTATTGTAATGTATTTAATTCAAATCTAAATATCATATAAATTTTTTATTTATTATCATGATATTCTAAGGGGTCATGAATTGAACGAGTCAAGGTAGTGTGGGACACTTTTGAATGATTAAGGCTAATTTCGTCACTGATTTTTTAATAGCCTCATTTAAAAGTATCATTATCTAGGAAAATGTTCATATTTAGAATCATATAATTCATTGAGGTTTATATCTTATGATATCATCCACCTTGTTTTATTGAATTTTTTATGATTATATTGACTTTGGATGTTCTATCTTGAAATTATTCACCATATTACTCTGAATGGTAAATTTTTATGGTTAATGATTGGAGATATTTTTTTAAATTTCATATATTAGTTTCATGGTGAATGTATATGTTGTTTAAATTTATCTCCATTCATAATATTATTGAATTGGACTTATTAAGTGTTGGGTGGGGCCAACTATAGCCTCTCAGTGCATCAGTAGGTTTCCTAAGGCAAACTACTATCTTAGCGAGATGCTTTGACAAAATGGTTATTTATGGTCTTAGCATGAGGACTTCACGGTATGGTTATGATGTCTCGTATTATGCATTAATTATTTATGAAAATAGTTATTGAATGTTAATGTGGTTTTTATTCAAGTATAATACCTATTATTATGTTATATTATGGAAATATTTACACATATCATATTATTTCCATATTATGTTCAAGTTTATTTTTTAAAGTCATGAGTTTTTAAGTTATTCTCCATACCTAGTCATTATGTATATGATATCTTACATTGTATTGCATATGAATACAAAGAATATTTGCTCACTCCTTTCTTATGTTTCACTCTCTCAAGACAAGAAGAAGATTACTATGAATGACCTACATGAATAAACATAGACTTGTGGATTTTACCAATAAAACATATTTTTTATTTCATTTAATGTTGTAATGTTGAACTTATATTTGTATCTTGTTTCCAATTCTACTAAACTACTTGGTCCTTTGGGACTTACATTCCTTGTCTATATACTAATATAATAAAGAAAAGTAGCTAGCTTTAGGAATCTGGGATCGGGTCCTTACAGTTGCTTTCAGAGGAAGTTTAGTAGAAAACTGAGAAACTTGATTTAAAAAAGTTGATTAGCTATCAAAACCCAAAGATAGATATTGGGGATAATAATACAAGGAAATCCTAGAATTTTTATAAGGAATATATTATTTTGTTTATCAAAAAAATTCATTCATATTTGAATATGAAAAAATTAGAGGCGGCTCTAGAACATATGTATCTTGGGGTAAAACAAAAACCATCACATTCAACTAGACTCAAATGATAACAGGTGAATGAAAATGAGCCTTGTTGCACTATTTGTTTGACACACCTTGGGGATATTATTTGGTCAATTCAAAAGCTTATTACAAACCATTATTAATGATTTATTCCCCTAATGTAACCAATGTATATGGTTCTAGGATTTACGACGCATAAATTTATGTTATGTGTTACAATATGTTTAGATATATATAGAGTTCATTATTTTATGAGCTAATATATTATATGGAATTGATTAGAAATGGTTCCTAGCATATGGAATGATAACTTCACCAATGAATCTAATTAAATGAGTAAGAAGTATCATATCTCTTATGGTCATAATCAATCATTTCAGAAGAAGAGTCCCCCATGCGTCCTCATCATATGAGAAAATCATATCATGTGTTAACAAGGTATGTAAAGAATTCTATGAGTCCTTTGGGTTTTAAGGGAAGAAAAAAAAGAATATGATGGTAGAGAAAAATAAGGATAAAGTGAATATTGGAAAGAAGGGTTTTCCATCCTGTGATAACTGTGGAAATATCATCTTATTAAATAATTGAAGGGAATGAGTGTTTTTATAAGTGTAGAGAAAAAGGACACCAATTACGTGATTTCAAGGATAAAAAGGTTTTTGATGCACAATGCATCAACTGTATGGATATAGGAAACAATGAGAATAAATGTCCCCAGTGTAAAAGGAATACTCCCTAAATGATTTTACCAGATAATCATAGAGTTATGATACAACTACTGATGAAGTGGAAGGATTAATATGCCTCATTTAGAATCATGTCATCTAAATATTTTATCAAGAATGTACTGGTTTTAAGAATTATGGAATATATAAGGATTTTACTATAGTACTTTTTCATTATGTATTTGAGGTCGTATGCTGAATTATACCAAGGATAACTGGATTAGTAGAAATTTAATATCTTGGGAAAGAATATGGTTGAGGGAAATCCAACCAGAAATATATTCTTGATGATTAAGATAGTGATGAAGAAATTATATATTTGGATATGTACTGACTACCTCAGAAATGATTATTGACTTATAGACAAGTGGTTATGCTACCATTGATGGAGTTTACTTCATTTTTTGATATAAGGAATATTTCCAATAACATGTGTAAGGATGAATGAATTTTTTGAATAAGGTTTTATAGTAATTTGAGTTATTACAAAATTTCAAGAGGACACCTGATGAAGATTTTCACATGTTTGGAATGTGAAAATTTAAGGCTGCTTCATGTTCATTAAAAGAAAATAAGGCAATATATTCTTTTAGTAGGATAGATCAAGGAGTCTTAAAATATTAGGATTGGCAAGGGCCCTGTCTAGAGTGATCTAGAAAGGATGAATACGGGAATGATTCCTCAGTTTTGGATCATGATATTTCGGAATGTTATACCATTTATGGTTCGGTTGATAATTGTTTGAGGATTTAGAGTTTAATTTCCACACTTGATTCAACTTGTGCTAAGAGATGATGTATAGGTATTTGAAGGAACATTCACAGGAAAAGATCAGGTTTGTGAAATATAAACATATATTTATACACTTATAGAGTGGAATAATTCCACAACTCAATGAAAAGAGTCTTAAATAGTGTATTGTTATCATAATCATTGATAAAATTAATGAAATTTTTCATAACTATAGTTTATGGTTTTTTGGTAATCTAATTTCACACAAACCTATTTTCTATCATTATAAATTCATAGTTTGGTTTTTATTCTATGCCTTGGGTTTCGATTTCAGTCAATGTCACTCCATTCTAAATGAAAATTTATTCATTAATTTATTTATCGATTTATTTAGAAATTAATTTTTTTATTGATCACTTCTTTTCCTTTAACCTTTTTATGGAGTATATTATATTAATCATATTTATGATACGGGTTTTTCTTCACAAGGAAATTTTCACGTAACAACCAATAACATTCAAAGTGAAATATCAAATTTCATGGATGAATTTTTTGTCAGGATTGGATAATTTGAAACCCCAATATTTTTCAAATAAATTCAATATTTAATGCCTAAATCATTGAGTAATTAAAAACACCACATTAAAATAACCTTGGCAGTAAACATAATTTTACCACCCATATGATTTGAATTTTGAGAACCTGACATACATGGTTGCGATCAGTATGTTATTTAGAGCCTGATATGACCAACTTAAATTTTGGTGAATAGTTACATACCCTTATGAAAAGTAATTATACCTTTATGAATAGTGAAATAAACTTTTCAATAGTAAACTCGCCTATGATAGTATATATATATAGGATTTATGTGAAAGTATGTCGTACCTTTGTTTTGGAAAGAGTAAATAAATGTTTTAAAACTGTATTTTTCAAGTTAATTATGAATTTAATTAAAAAACCAATTAATCATATTTAGAAAATTAATCTTCAAAAATGGGTTTCTTTTTTGGATTCCACATGTTGTAAAATATTTAGTGATAAATTTTGGTATTTTTATAAAATACATGAATTTATGATGAATAGTAAAATACGGTAATTTATTGTATATATACAATATCAGTTAAATTACCTATTCATAACATCATAGATGATGTAAGAACACTTGTTTAGAAATAAAATTCTTATATTACTATTCTTGTTAACAATAATATATACTATTGCTTTTCATTGGATAAATAATAAAATAATGATTAAAATAATTGGAAAACCCTCCTCTCCTCCACCATAATCCCCCCTTACTCCCTCTTCTCTTCACTCCTATAAATCCTTGTTCCATGTATATATTTTTCTAAAATATCACCCCAAGCTCTTCCAAAATTAACATCTACCCTTATCCTCATTAAAAAACCAAATCCCCTTCCTTTAAGAGGCTCTCAAGGAAGGTTAATTCATGTGGTTAAATTCCTCTTCTCTTTTCATTCATTTTCATGTTTTTTTGTTCCATTTTCTTTCCTAACCTATACTATTCCAAAGGCTATGAATACTATATTACCATAAATGTACTATAATATTGTTATGGTAATGGAATAATTCATCTTCATCTATCCTTTCCTCATCATTTATCCTAAAAATGAAACATCATCCGAGATGTGTTGATTTATCAAATTCAAGGAAGATGATGATTTAAATTTTATTTACCTTCTTCAACTCTATTTTTGAAACCATTTTTATAGTCTAACCAGACTAATATATATGTATTTTATCTTATTTAATGCTCTAGAATCCTTATTCACTCAAGATATAAAATAATAATAGAAAACAATGTTATTGTGAGAAAATTCTCCAAATTAATCCAATCCTTTATCATTAATGTTTTATATAATGATTCACCATTACTATAAAAATTAATTATATAACCATGTAATCATATTAATTTTAATTAATAACATATAAAATAAATTTTGGACTTCAACTCCCATCTTACATGAACTATGATACTCTTTTATAAGTTATATGATCATGAATATTTCAAAAACGAGCACTCATGAGCAATGCAATTTAATCCCTTAACCCATCTAAAATGCCATTTATTTACTTACTAAGATCATACTAAAACAAATACAGGTATAAAAGTTACTATAATTGTTAATTAATTAACCTAATTTGGTTATTTAGGTCATTAAGATCAAGCGAAGGAACACCCTTGGATTTATGGTCTGGGATCCTCTCTCTCACATTTATTCAAGAATATCCCCTATTTTGTGTCCTTTTATTTTAATCTCAAAATTATGGGGTATGTTTTAGCCCCTCCCACATAATTCCCTTATGATATATAAATTATGGGATACCCCTTTACCGCTCATTAATCCCTCCCAAGAACACCTACAATCATGCTGAAATGTTTATAAGGGTTTCTTCATCTCACTTCCATTTTTTGGTGATTTTATATAGTAATAACTACTACATGCATATGGTTAATTTATACATTCCATTGATGTTTAATATCATTAATCTATTTATTTTAACTATATTCATTTTTTCATTTGATTATTATTAATTTTGGGTCATAATATTCAATTGATTACAATGTTTTACGTATTTTCTACCATAACCTCTATTTTCATTTGGGTTGATATTATTCTCTAATAACATCAATTAAATTCTTATTTATTGTTATGTAATCCTAATAAATTAGTTTTTTATTATATATATATTTTTACTGATCATAATCCTTCTTTATGTTATGGGTAGTTACATGTTTTAATAGAATCATTCAAAAATTGTTTTGAAATAAAAGTTCAATTCAATGAAATTATCGAATTCATACCTATATTGAAGTTCATTATATAATTTGTTTTGAGTAATATTTTTCCTTCCAAGGAACATAAATTTAACCTAAAAATATATTTTGTTTAATTCATGGTTTTTTGAAAGCAAGCATGCCTTTTTTTCTTTAAAATTCTTTTAATATCTTCCTCAAACTGAACTAAAATGTTTTATTTATAAAGCTTCTATAAAAAATATTTTTGAACGATTTCACCTCAATAAGACTTTATTTAAGCCTAAAATGTAATTATAATTAACTTATATTTTATTTTATGTTATATCATTGTTTGGAATATAATTTCATGGAAAATAAAAATGATTTTCAAATGAACTCTTCTTTCTAAAGTAAAAAATGTTTTTTCTTATCTCACTTTAGCTTTTATGAAATACATGACTTGTTCACCACATATTACTTTATTGTGGTGAATTTAATGACCTTTAGAATATCATATCATTATTCTCTTTATTCTCATGATTTTATAAGGTATTATTAATTTAACGTTTCATGGTGGTATAGAACACATTAGAATGTTTAAGGATTATTACCTCAAGGATTTTTTAATGGCCTCATTTAAAATTATATTTTTCTATTTAAACATACTTTTTTGAATATTTTACTTCATTAAGGTTTATCTCCCATGATATCATACACCATGTTTTATTGAATGGTATAGGGTTAGTTCGTTTGTGTATGTGATATGTTGAAAAAAATCACCATATTACTCTGAATGGTTAGTGATTACGATTAATGATTGGGGAAATATATTTACATTTCATATATTTATTTCAATATGAATATATATGTTGTTTATGTTTATAAACCTTCGAAATAGGAATTAATTATAATTAGTAAGTGTCATTTGGGGCCTGTTATAGACCCTCAGTGCATCGGTAGGTCTCATGAGACAAACGGTCTTTGTACGAGCCCTTGAAAAGTGATTATTTAAGGTCTTGGTATGAGGTGTTGACTGTATATTTATGATGTCATGGATTATGAATTAACTCTTTATGAATCTATTAATTTAATTTTCATGTGGTTATTATACTAGTATGATACACTTTATTTTGTTTTGTTATGTAAATATTTACTCATATCATATTCATGCCAAATTATGTTCATGTTTGTTTTTTAAAGGAATAAGTTTTTAAGTTATTCACAATGCCTAGTGTTTATGTCTATAATATCTTCCGATGTATTGAATACCATTAATAATCATATGATCTCACCTCTTTCATATGATTCATTTTCTCAGGATATTAATATTTTTATTATGAATGAACTGCATTGATAAACATAGAGTTTTTGATGTTACTAATAAAACTCATATGTTGTATTTAATTTCATGTTGTAATATTAAACTTATGTATGTATATTGTTTCCAATGCTAATAAACTACTCGGTCCTCCAGGATGCATATTCCATGTTTATATTCCAATGTAATAAAATAATGCACTGGCTCCAGGGAACTGGGGTCGGGTCCTTACAATTTATAATCTTTAATATTAAGTATTATAATTTGATATATTTATAGCAGTGTCAATAAACATTTGACTACCCAATACAAGATTTAATTATAGCTCATGATATTATGTTTCTATAAGAATAAGTTATGTTGAATTTTTTATGTGACACTTATCATCATAGTGAGGATTGTTTCCTAATGTAGCAGTTGTTGGTGATCTAACATGGTTTTACATAGTTATGTATCTATGAGTATAACTATCCCACACAGTTTCTTGAGTTGGTTAATGTTTTCTCTTATTTAGAGATATTTCACCATTTCCATAATAATGAATGATCTATGCTTATCACAGTTCACATGATCTAGAGAAATATATCCTCTTACTACGATATGAATATATTTCCTCAAATTTGGATAGAGTTACTTAAGTGTTCTGACGTTAAGATATCCTAAACCTTAGCGATATAGAATATATTAGCTGTTGGATTGGGTATAAATCCCCACGGATATGCGATTTGGGAGTCCAATGATTCCTAGAGGGTAATGAGGGATATTATATTAATGCATCTTGATGTATATGACACTGGTGGTGAGTGTTCATAAACCACAATACATTGTAATCATCCTTGATTTAGTAAGTGGATGAGTCTCCACTAGGAGACTCAAAGGTGTAGGTTTTGTGGTATCACATATTTAATGGTAATTCTCTAGAGGGGTGGTCAAAGAATGACTGACATTATATGTTATTACATGTGACGTTAATTTATTCATGAGTGTTGTGATAGGGGGGTTTTCATTAGATTAATTTATCACCCATAATAATTCATCCTAGAATATCCAAGACGTAGCATACCTTCAAGAGTAAGTTATATTTTCCATGTATGAATGAATAATTGGTGGAATTTTATTCCTGATGTTTTTTCAGTCAGAAAATGAAGTTTTAATATCATATTCTTGGGAGGTTTCTACAACCACTATATTTCATTAATTGGATGATGTAGGATATTTCAATGGATTTCACTACTACTTTTCCTTGAGATCTGGATTGATTTGATTTTATTTGGGTGATCATGGATCAATTCAATATATTGGCTCATTTCATAGTGATCATGGAATTGTGTTTTTGTGGATGTATTGGCAAGGCAGTATATGGATGAGGTTATTACGCATAATATTTAATTTAGGACTGTAAAATTCAGTTGGGATCCACGTTATACATTGTGAGTATGGGTAGGCATTTCATATTATTTCAACTCAAAACGATACATTAGAACTACCTTCCTTTACTAGAAGTATGGTTAGATGAACTTGACCATTCATTCATTGAACGATATGTTTCATGTCTTTATTTTTTATTTTTTTGGGCATTGGTTAAGTACACACCATTGGTATAGTTTTCTTATAAAATTTTAAACAAATCTTCTATTAGCATGGCTATATTTTTTCATTTTATGGATAGACTAATATAACATCATTGTATTGGACTGGGGATTGGGAGTTTGTAGACCTCAGACTGTATGTGGTATAGATCATGATTTAGATGGATCAAATAATTCATGATTGGATAATGGTGGGTCAAGATAATAAAAAGTTTTATATTTATTGGAGGAGAACACCTATGGTGTTTGAGTTTAGAGAATATGTGTTCTTGAAGGTTACCCATCATCATAGATAAATATGTTTTGGATGAATTATTATGATTTCTCTCTAGTTTATTGGTCATTTGGAGGTGTTTTAGAAGGTTATTGAGGTGGTGTATCATTTTACCATTTACACACTATTGTATAGGATCCATGATGTTCCCCACGTGTCTTTGCTTCAATGGTATCTTCATAATGAGTCCTATGTATTCCATTGGGGATATATTTATGTATAAGATGATGTATTATTTTTTAAGTTTATAGTTATTATTAAGTATCATAAGTGGAATAAAATTTGTGGTCATGTTATTAATTCTGTTGGAATTTTGGTAGGGATAATGGGTTGTTTGAGTATACAAGAACAAATCATATTTCGATGAACACTGAGTATACTTATTGGTCTTGGACAATATTTCAAAAATATATTGAGATTATTCATTGGTTTTATTTTGATAAAAATTAGTTATTTTCAATTTTTCAATATGAATTGTTAATGAAATATTTCCTTTTAAAATTATATTATTGGAGAGTGTTTGGGTTGGTAGTTTTCCTTAAAATTTTAAATTTTATTACTATGGAAGAGAATCATTTGATAGGTCCCTTATATAATGGATAAAACTATTATAGTATTCACTTTAAATAATTTCATTGTTGGAGAATATCGGAGAAGGATGAAGTATAAAAGGTGGAGTTAGAAATTATATTTAATCTAAGATAGTGGTATCACTGTGTGGCCTCTTTAATTTTAGTGTGAAGGGTTAGATACATGAAAGGGTGGTGCAGTATAAAGAGTCACACTATTAAGGTTGAGTCATGGCATAGAACTAGTGTCATGGCATGGCTCATAGGCCATCAGGGTTGACTTACATAATATTATGAGGGGTAACCCCATTTATAATGTGACTATGTTACAACAGGACCTGTATTGTTTTGAGAAGTAATTTGGTAAAGTTAAAAAGAAAAAGTTTCAGAATATATTCATAGTTAATATTTTTTTTCTATCTTGAATACACTTTTACATTTTTTGGCCATGGAATGGTGTGAATCATAATGTAGTGAAACTGTTATTTTTAAATTTTTTATTTCTACTATATACTCTTCATTTCATGGTTAGATATTCTATGATGTTATTCACTGTATTACTAATTACATTGTTCAATAGTTTAGAGTTTTTTCTCATTGGGGTTCTTTTATTGCACCGCGATTTGGTTTCTATAGATCACACAGAAGCTGTTAACACATTAATTATGTTTTTACCTTTATTAATTATATTGAATAAATAATTTATTTGATGTTTAAATGGATTAAATTTGAGTATATCATGTATAATATTTTGGCGCATCATTCGATATAATCACATCATGTCATAACCTATAACATTAACGTATTGATTCTATAAATTATTAATTTTATAATAAATTCATATCTCAGTCAATTTTAAACACTTTTAATTATTTTTTGGGAAAATTATGAGGCAAATTTTACTTCATTGGATACTCATTATGACTGTTTAGCACATTTTGTTTATTTTCATTGTGAGATAAAAAATAATCAATTTTAGGGGATATTCCGGCATCATTTTCTTTTTTCCATTTCATAATTCATTCATCGGGGATTGTGGTAGTGATAGTGGTTTTATATGGAATATGTTGGGAGAAGTGATTAATATATGTTCTTATGATCGAGGTTTTTATGAAATACCTCACAGTTTTAACCTTTTGATCATCTGCCTTTTATTTATCTTATATATTGGTTGATTGAATATCCAATTGAGGTAGCGTACTTGAGAGTTATCCTTTTTTATAAAATTACAGAAGTATCATTTTATTTATTTCATTACATTGGTAATAATATTTAAGAAATAAATATAATGAAATAGTTTTAATGAAGTTGAAGGTAAGTGATCATTCCGATGCTGATTTTAGTATATTATTTCGGATTGATGGTTTGGTTGTTATTGTTTATTATAATTTTTTGTTGTTGTTCTTTTATATATGATACTACTCTGATTAATAACTAAAAAACATTAATAAAAAGAAATCTACTAATTAATGTTAAAAAAATAGTTTTTGAAAATCTAAAATATTGGTAAATATAAAAATGTTTTCACCATTAATTTACATGAAGGTATGATTAAAATGTGATTTTTTCATTATTTGATGCTAGTATTTTGTGGTTTGTTGTTGTTATTTTTTTCACTTTATATGGTTTGAAGGTCTTGCTTAATAATTATTATAGTTGGATTTGGGATGTTGGTTTGGTGTGTACATGGTATATAGTAGTTCATGTCCCATGGATATTATAAGGAACTGAATTATTTTTTGGTAGTGGTGGATAGATTTACTTGGTGGTATGAAAATAGTGTGATGGGATAGTTTATGTGAAAGTAATAACAATATATATATATATATATATATATATTTCACAACTATATGTCGTATTTGATAACTCTCATATTATATTTCATTATTATTCATATGAAACATTACATGACTCTTTAAAATGATTACCTCATGATTATTACCGAGGGGGTTAGGGGATTTTCCATGATGTGCTTACATAGAGAAGAAACTAATTTAAAGCCTGGTTATATGATTAGAGACACTCATAGTGGTTTGTTCTTACTTGGGGAATGTTTTGATAAAACATGTAGCTATATTAGGGTTGGAAAATTTCTCTATGGTTTATCCTGACTGTCTACTGTTGGTTTCAATTTCATCTATTCTTTACTGATTAGAAGAATTATAATTGAAATAATTTTTGTATCTTTTGGCATAAGGACCCAACCATAAAAAGTCATTAAATTGACTCTATTGATAAGATTTAATTTTATTACATTCCAATTTATCATTTAGGTTCATAGTTTTAGATAATAATGTCATCACACCTACATGAATAAACACTATATCTCAAATTGCACAGTTCCACTCATTATACTTGTTTCCAGGAATACAAATCATTTAAGATATAAGATGTTATATTTTGATTAGATGTATTAAAAACATTAATCCTAACCTCATCCTGACCCCTACACACTCATAAAACCTTTTGAAATACTTTTGAAATAATGGGATGAGCACAAATTTAAAAATAAGGTAAATATGAAAATAAAAAAATCAACCCATTGAAACCTGAATAATCATAAATGTTTCCATTTTGATAATCAATATTGAGCACACAAAAATTACTTACTCATAAAATATATTTCTGTACCTAAATATATTCATAACAAATTTCATAATCAATATTAAATTTAAAATAATAATCATAATATTTTATTTTAATTATTCAAAAATTTATGATTCTTTTTTAAAAAGTTATACATTTCACTGTTAAATTTTTTTATAAACTTCACTTTAATCATAATGTCATTATATTGCCTTGTGAAATCATAATATTTCCGTAAAAACCCTATAAATCATATATAAATTACTTTGGTACCTTGTGACATCTTTTTTATATTACTCTTACAATCACCCAGAATAATGGAACAACCTAACCGATAAATTCCAATAATATATTAAGTGAAAACAAACTAGTTAAAATTTTCCATTTCCTAATAAATTCTAGATCTATATATAGATTATCATATGTAATGATCCAACTTTAAATATTAAATAATCTTGAGTTTTATGTTAATAATTCATCACCTCACATTTGAGAATTTTTTTCAATTTTATATTTTGAGAGAATTTGGTCATAAATCATACATAACTAAACCATATAACAAAAAGTTTACACCTTAAATTAGTATCCATTTTCCCACAATATACAACTATTAAAACAACCATTATATATTTTCATGAAAACACTTCCCAAAAATTAACTCGACCTCATCCTTTCCTTTCCCCATCCTTAAATCTTGGGAAAAATATCTTATAAACATGAGATTAAAACAAGAACATAATTAAGGGGCCTAAAAGTAATAAAATCATTAATCTAGTGAAAATAATAAACCCCCATAAATACCCACTTCATAAAGACATAACTTTTTAACCATAAATGGAAATATCATTCTTTTAAAAATATTTTTTATATTATCTTTTTAAAAAATTAGTGTCATGAAAACTCATTAAAAATCATAGAAATATCATGTAGGTACCTTGGGACAAAATACCATAAAAACACATAGAAATAATACAAAATTAATAAAAATTGTATTAACCATATGACAAACATCCAATATAATTCTCTGAAAAAAATATAACTACCCAATGATTTGGAGATCTATGTGGGCACAACAATCATATAACCTATAATAGGATTCTATACTTCTATCTAGGGGAACCCATTATATATAATTTGAATAGGACCAAAACATGAATAAAACATTGTATTCATTCACTTTTTCATCTTTAAATGGTTTAAAAACTCTATTAAACTTGTATGAAAATAATTTTTGGATATAAAAATATCATTTTCATTTAAAACCTCATTTGAAATCCAAAAATGGGAAAGATGGGTTTTCAGTGAAGAAAATAATAAATACTTCATTAGAATCTAGAAAATAAAATAACAACCACAGTGGTTGTAAATGTAGTTTTAATTATGTATATTATGAGTAGAACATTCATTTTATATTTTGTCAAAACATTCTATATAAAACACATAAAAAATAATATTTTTGAAAATAATTTAATATAAGTAAAAAATAGAAATACAATTTATTTTATAAATCTACTGTGAAAATTTAAAATTTTACATATAATCATTTTAAAATCATGGTTCTGGATGACAAAGAGTTGGAATGAAAGAATTTAAATATATATATATATATATATTTTAAAAAGTATTTTATCACTTTCGAAATAATTGAATCATAATCCCCATGAAATAATAACATTATGAAATATAATAAAAACCATGACTATAGATAACATCATGGTATAAAATGCCAAATGGTATATATAAAAAACTTTTAAATTTTTATAGATATATATCATCAAAATATGACTCAACAAAAATAAAATTGAGATGATGACCCTTACCGTGAGTCTAACATGTCACATGTATCTATATATTTATGATTAATAATATTATGTATATTATTTAATTGATTTAGAATCTTTTTCATTTTTATTATTAATTTAATTTCACTTATTTCCATTTTATAAATGATTATTATACTAATTTGATTTATGTTGGATGTTTCAATGATATTTGGCATATGTGACAAAAACAATATTTTTAGGTTGACTATAGTCAGGGAGGTCATAATTTATACATCTCTAGAAAAATAATCATGAAATAATTTTCAGATTTAATAATCAATAATACATTTATTAATAATTAGTAATGTAGGTTTTTTTGAATTATGTACATTATTGTCATCGAGATGGTAGGTCGTACATACTCATGACTAACGTTGCCATTTTTCAACAATCATTGTTAAATAAAGGTAAGTAATATTTTATCTTCACATAAAGATAATAATATCTTATATACCAAATTATATCATTAAATATTCTTACATATATATATATCATCCATGGTGTTTCCTGATAAAAAGAGTGTCAAATCGCTTCGTGAAGGTGGTAGTTCACACATACACGAACAATGTTATCACTTTTTCAGTGATTGAAAAGGTAAGAAAGAAAATGGTATATTATATTTTATAAATGATATATACATAATTAATATCATTATTATTTCATTTATATCTCATATATTCATTATATTTATCCTTATTTCCTTTTATGTAATGTGTTAATGAAAAACGCATCACATCGCTTCGCAAAGAGGTAGTCTGCCGTACACATGAGCGGGGTTATCATATCCCCTATGGAATGGAAGTTAAAAAAATATAATGTTATATAATGAATATAGATGTATAATTATGTTATAAATATAATATATAAACTTTAAATCCAATATCATACCCAACCATGAGAGTGGGTAATGGAAAATCTAACGAAATCGGTTTGTGAGGTGTTAGACTTGTGTATACATGAATGATGATTTCATAACTCATTCGATGGAAGTGTGAATTAATAATTATTATAACCTAAAAATAATAATATATCACTACATTTAAGATACTTGTATCATTATATTGTTTGTTTTAATTCATAATTGAAGGTGGAAATAAATAAATAAAATGAAAGACCATTGTTAAGACAACTACCTTCTATGATAGAAACCATCTTTGGATATCCTTTTAATAACCCAAGGGTTGTTATTTATGTATTAAAAAACGTATATAATTTTTATAATGAATTTTATGGGTAATTTTATTATGTTTTTGTTGAGAAAAAGGTCTTGAGATGTGTGAAAAAAGGATGGGGGAGTGAGTGCCCTTTTATAGTTTTGGAGGAATGGAATTTTTGTAAATACCCAAAAGTAATCCATAATGGGAGGTCACTCCCACCTCATGTGGCTTAAAAATTTATAAATTAAGTAAATTATGGTTTATATGGTTGATAAATATATAAAAAACACACAAAAACATGTTTTAAACATTTTATTCCTTGGGATTTGAATTTTACTCACTTTTAAAATTTTTATTTTCATCCTGCTGAATAGTTTTTTATAACCTCGGTACTTAATCCATTAATCATAAAATAAAGTTATAATTTGTATATAATTTATAGCTATTTATTATATATATTATATAGAATTTTTAAAATATAAATATTAAGTGTTAGTAAAATTAACTTTTATATCCGTGCAAGTAATACAAAAAACATGGTTTTGACCATAATCACGATAATTAATTTTTTATTTTGTTCACTAATAATTATGTTATAATATTATGTTGAAAATTTTAGATTATGTAAATTATGAAGATTCAAAATATGGAACCCATTTTTCCAAATTCGTTTCTTATAAGTTGTACATATTAATTTAAAATTAATCCTATAGTTGAGACGAGAGAGCATGTTTTCAAAGAGAAAATTTTGAAAAGTTTACAATGTTTTTAAATCTACAATCGATATGAAAAATATTCCAATTTCCTAAATTGGATATATATATAATCTAAAAAAATTATCCTTAAAACCAATTCAAATTATAATTTATCCTTAAATTTATTTTTAATAAAAATGTATTTTTCAATTAAAATTCTATATTTTTTCACTAATCATCCAAAAAACAAATTTTCTTCAAAAAAATAGTAAGAGTTCACACAAATATAATTTTGATATTCATATTTAAAATTTAAAATTTATTTTTAAAAATTAGAATTCTATAATTTATTAATTATTATTAAAAAAATTCTTTATAATAAAGGGTTTTAAGTAAAACAATATCCTTTTTTCATTTAGAAAGTACATAATATTTTCAGAATGAATATATCTATCAAATTCATATTTATAATCTTGGAAATAACTTATTCAATGATTTCCTAGGTTGTTACACCCAAAATCTTGGGCTATATTATGTTGATTTATTGTCATAAAAAATTATGAGAAAAAAATTATAATCATTAACAATGGAAGCTCCAATTTTCACTTTCATACTAATAAAAAAATCACACTAAAAATAATACAGATTCAGATATTAAAATATACAATCCATTTAAAAATTTATTATAAATATCAAGAACCAAAGTAATAATGGTTTTTTTATTGAAGAAAAAATTTATACCTGTAAATGAAGACAAACAAAAAGTAACAATTATAATAAGATTAAACCCCAAGGATTTTTTGTACATTAAAAATGAACATTCCTTTTTTCCTTTTGGAGAAACAATTATGCATAAAATATGTGATGATATTCATATGAAAAACCATTTAAATAATGTCATAATTAAAATAAAATATACATTATAATTTATTTATTTTCATGTAAATAAATATGTAATAAAATTTAACAATATTGGACTGGAAAGAAAACAATTAGATAATAAATATTTAAAACAATTAAAACATGTTATTTTAGGTAAAATGCCATTTACCTCAAGTCCAAATCATCACATACTTTCCTTTTATTCATGATTAGTAAGACTAAATTAATTATTTACTTTTCCAAGAACATTTTTCAATTTAATTAATCATTTAAGTTTGTTTTTCATCATGTGATATACAATTTATTACCCAATTAAGTTCATGTTGTATGTTTTGGAAATATTCTGTTCATATGTGAAAAATGACTATGGTAATATGACTATGGTAAAAGTGGTAATAATTCCATAATAACGAGAGTGATAATCAAGTAATAATTATAACATTGATGAATAAATTACACTTTTAATAGATTCCATTAAGGATAAATATGAAATTGATTTATATTACAATCACAAACACGGTTGGCCATACATATGAATGAGAAATGTTTTCATTTTTCAATAAAAATGAGGGAAGAAAAGGTAAGTTTTATTTTACTTTCCAATAATTTTTATTATATCATAAATATCATATTATTTATTTTAATACACATATATAAATGATCCACATGTTGTGGTCCCAAAAAAATTAATCGTAATGCCTTATAGAGGTGGTATTCCACACAAACACACGAACGAGGTTATCATTTATCAATTGATGGAATGTTATGAAAATAAATGATATCTATTATTTATAAAATAATAAATAATATCTTAATATCATATAATTAATACAATATTAAATATAGTCATATAATGTGTTGATAAAAAACAAATTACATCAGTTCATGAGGTGGTAGTCCAACGTACAAATGAACGATGGTTTCATTTCCAGATATATGGAAGACTGTAGAATATATAGGTTATTACATTAACATAAAAGTATATGGATATATTTATGAAACTCACGTTATTATTTCATATTTTTTAAATAATTTTATTATGGAGTTATAATAATAAATAAATAAAAATTTCATTGTTATGAATTATACCTCCTCTCCAGACAACGTCTTTAGTTTATACCTAAATCATTTTTAGCTTATTATTAGGATCAAAACAAGGACTCATGGATATGTTTAGGTATTGTAGGAATGTATTTGGTCCTATATAATCAACAAAAATTCTTTTTATTTGATTATATATGTTGATAGGGGGTATCCTTCTATATGTGGGAGTGAGGAAACACATAGAGTTTTTAATAATTTATGTATTACTCAAGAAAAATTCAACCAAGATGGACCATTTTCAAATATTAAATAATATAGTGTCTAAATATGTCCATAAAATATAATATAAACGTGTTTCTAAGTCATTTTCAATATTATCATTCAATATTAACTTCTCAGTAAAATAGTTTTAACCTCAACCTTAGTAACATATTTTCACATTTTTTCTATTAATTATGATTAAAAAGTTACTCAAACTTATTAAATAATATTAATAATTTTAATTAAACATATGGAATAAATTTTTATGAAATATAATTTATATATGGGGAATTATTTTATTTAAAAGTACACTATAAAAACTTTACAATTATGGATTTTTTAGAAAAATTGATTTTTTAGTGTAAAATTACTTTTACACAAAATTAAAGTATAACGATGATTATAATATAATATATTGGATTATTTTTTATTAAAAGAAACTAATGATATAATGTATACAGAATTTCAATTTTATAAATACCTAAAGATAAAATTTTGTTTTAATATAAATTAGTATTTTCCACTGTTCATTATAAATAAAACATTTTTTAAAATTCTAAAAAATAAATCCTAATATAATTTTGAAATTATGAATTTAAAATTTATGTTTATTTAGTAATATTGAAAATATATAATTTGGAAATCAATATATTAGTATATAATAATTCATGAAATCATAATTTGGATAGAAATAAATATGTTTCCTTTTGACTGAAAATCATCAAATATCAAGTATGTATATTTTCTATGAAAAAAATTAAAAATTATTATGTTGCTTATTCAATCATACAGTTTTTACAACAACCCATAACCTTGTGAATAAATTTATTCTACAAAAAAATATCTTTATGGTTTAGAATCAATAATGGTTGTTATTTATAAGAAATATTTCCTTTAAACTGAACTATAATAGGTCTCAACAAATATGTTGCATGTAGAATCTATTTTGTTTACAACGAAACATGAAATATATCATGTATCTAAGAAAAATAAGATAAAAGGCTACTTAATAATCAAATGGTCCAATATTCTATATAATTTCATATGGTTCGATGAACCAAACACCTAATTTACCTTACCACCATAACACTTTACATTTTTCTATGGAGATACATTAAGAAAAGCATGATCACCTACCTTAAAAGAAAAATATTTACTCCAGTTATCTAAATAACTTTTCTACCTAATATAATCGATCCTAAAGTGTGGTTAAATCATCTCTAACCTCTAAATAATTTATCATAAAAGGAAATAATCCTAATTTTTCCCATATCGTTATCCTAATAAGAAGGTGTTTTTCACCTCTTTCCAATTAAATCTTCAAATTGTGTCATCTTTATACTGGAATGAAAAATATTATTATAAAAACATTCAAGCACTGTCATATTTTGATCCAAAAAATCATGATATACCATTGATCAATAATTAATAACATCCTCCAAATTCTGAATCCTTCACTTTGATTTTCCATCTTATTAAGGGTGGAAGGCTATACTAAATATTACATTATTTTTCAATAACATCTTAATTCCTTCCTAGAAATTAGAAATTGATATGGGTCATGATCAGATACAATATAGTGAGGGAATCCTTCTAGTCAAATTATCTCTTTAACATAAATTCATGAACTTCAATCCAAATAAATATTATAACCAATGGGAATAAAGTGATTAGAATTAGTAAATTGACCAACAAATACCAAAATTTCATTATTACCTTAGAATGTATTTAGTAATTCCATAATGAAATCCATTGATATATTCTCACATTTACATTTTGGCTTTGCAAAAGGCTGAATCAACCACTTCTGTAATTTTATTTTGAAATTAACCAATTAGAAATTAAAATATTTAATAATAAAATCAGCAATATATTTCTTCATTACTTCCATCCATGAATTTTCCTGAATGACTCGTTACATTTTTTGTAATATTAGGATGAATAGAAAATTGAGCAATATTATCCTCAATCAACATTAATTTCTTTATCATTGGACCTCATGAATAACAAAATATATTTTTTGACCCTCAATAAATTCTTTTTAAATATTGAATGTAGTCAAATTAACTTTATAAACTAATTCTCATTTGTTCGGAAAATCAGGGTATTCCTTATGAGGTTATTTAATCATATTAAAGAAAGAGGATGGTTCTAACATTGGAAATAAAACTAAGTGTTCTTTATATTGCATGATTTCTAATATACATCAAATCAATAACCAAATGGTAATGTTCAAGACATATCATATTTAATTTGGAAATATATTTTTGATTCAAAACAATAAATACACTATATTCATTATATGGATTTAAAGGAATTATGATATAATAATCCTTAATCAATTCCACATATCTCCTTTATCTCATGTACAACACTTTCTGAGTGAAAATATGCTTCAGAAATTTATATCCACTATACATTACATACTTTAATAAATATAAATTACATATCTAAATGTTTCCATAAAACACCAATGCTGAAAATTCAAGGTTATGTGTAGGATAAATTTTATGATGATTATTTAATTTAAATGATTCTTAATCTATTATCCACTAATTTTCTTATTAAATCAGAACCCAATCCATTTAATGAATAAGCATGGTAGATACAAAGCCCTGTTGTTATGGAATTTCAAAACCTAGACCTTTATTAATATTCCATTTAATTCATGGAAAAATTCATCAAAACCCTTTTCCACTTGAGCCTAGATCTCTTTCATGTTAGTCCAATTATTGGGATAGATATCATTGAAATTTTTTCAACAAAACGCAAATAATAATCTATTAATAATAGAAAACTACAAATCATAGTAAGATTATTTGGTCCGTTTCATTTATCATCCACATTAGTTTTAATAGTATTAGTAGTTATGAAATCTATATTTATAATATATCCAATGAATCAATAATTATTTCACCAAACAACAAATTTACAAAAAAAAATCAATATAAATTTTTTTCTTTTATGAATTGATGAGAAAACCCCATATATTTTCAGGTTACTCATCACTTTTAGAATTAATCAAAATATCATCAATAAAAACCACCAAAACATATCCAAATATTCATTGAACGCTCTATTCATAAGATCCAAAAATATTATTGGATCATTTATCAACCCAATGGAAAAAACAAAAAGCATAATGACCATACCAAGTATAAAATAATTACTTAGGGATGTCATCCACTTTTCCCTTCAACTTATGGTACCCTAAACTTATATAAAACATTAAAAATTAATGTTCTCCCTTAAGATGAACGAAAAAGTCCTCATTATGTGGAAAAATATATATATTATTAAAATTATTGTTGTTAAATTATCTATAATTAATGAAAATAATCAATGAACCATAATTCCTAGTAATAATCATTAACAAAGAACTCCATCTTTATGTTCTAAGATGAATAAAATTCGTATCAAGATACTATTTCAATTTCTTTTTCAATTTGATATATTCAACTAGATCCATTTGATAAGGGTGGTTTGGAAATTTAATTATCAACACACAGTTAGTCAACTGTAAATTTAACTTCCAAATAAGCTATAATAGTAGTTAACACATCAATATAAAAATTTATATATACATTTACTATTTCCACATAATTAATCAAAGACATTTTCTTTGTTTTAAAAAATATAAGAAATGGTACTTTAATTTCCAAATTTTAACAGATTCCCATCTAATTGATATGTTATAAAATGTATGTACTCGTTATTATATTCAAATTAACACTCATTTTTTAAAATAAATGCATTGGCTCTAAAATCTATCTCAGCATGATAAACTAAAATCCAATCCATACCCAAAATAACATCAAATTCAACAATGGGTAAGATAACATGATTTTAAGGGAACTCCAATCCATAAGTGATAACATAAAGATCCTTTTAAATTGTTTATCCTGTAATAATACCCCTATGTGTTTTCAAAGAAGTATTAATTTTTTTAGGTAAATTTTATAATTTATGACTAATTTTAAGAAAAAAAGACATACATTATAGACTCCGAATAAAATAACACATTATCATAATCAAAATAAACATTATTGAACATGATACCAAATAATTTTGTGGCTCAAATGTTTCTAGTGTAGTTATAATGTATTACACCATACCCTTATTCTTATAGTCTTTCTACTTCCAAATATTTTTGATCTTATTCAGAAATACATATACTTAATTACTGATAACCTTACATTTAATTTACATTCTCACATATTTATCCAAATTTGTATGCTGACGATAATGATATTTTTCAATGTAATCAAAATTTATATTACCAATCATAATGCATATAAACCGCTACCAATATTTCATCATACGGTCAATGGGGTGCTTCTAATCTCACCTATCTTAAAATAAAAACAGAATTTTCGTACATTCATATGTTCCCATTTTTTTTAAATGGATCAATTTTTATTCTTTTTTTATTAGGAGTCATGGTCATCATAAAACCCCATTTACACCTTCTTAGTATAATGAAATTGTTTTCCATAACTTTTATATTGATGAGAGTCCAAGTATTTTTTGTATCATTTCATTAATATAGAGTAAAACCAATAAATTTTTTGATTAAGATACTGAATAAAATCTGTTGCATACATTTAATAATAAGAAAAGTTTTCTTTATACACATTTAAAAAATATTCCACTTTTTACCTCATTCCTATGAATTTATTTTCCATACTACAATAATAAACCATTGGAAATATTTCTCAAGGAATATTTTATTAAATTTATACCCTTCCATGGTGTCAATATAATAAATTTTATTATTATTCATAAACATTAACTATTGTTCATCAAATACACCATCAAAATGATAAATAGAAAAAGTTAAATTTTTTGATGTAACAACCCATGTATTTGAATATAATTTCCAAATTTGTAGTCAGTCTCTTATCTACAATTGAGTCAAAATATCCACTGAATGATGGTGGGTGTTGTCTCATAAAGTACTCCACTATTAACATTGTTCCTATATGGTAGATATGCTATCTTTCTTCAATGGATACCACCACAAGTTATAGAATGATTCAACCAATACATCGCAATAAAAATCTACTTAGTTCCAATTCCAACCATTTCAGGTTGCGAATTTGGAAGCATATTTCCCTTGTGATTCCTTTCTTCATCAACATCCAAATTTCCTGTAACTACCTGAAATTTTTTAATAAATCTTGTTTCCTAATTTCATGTGTTATTTTATTTTGTTTTTATACTCAACAAAAATGTTTTATTTGATAAACATGATTATAATTAAAATGAGACCATTGGGTTTTGATTGTTATATGACCATCGGTCAATATGACCACTGTGAACAAAATGTTTTGATTATTGTCTCTAAATACAAGTAGTCTTGTTTAATTATTATAGAAAGAAGATTGGATGGCCTCACCTAGTAGTCTTGGACAGATCGAAGCCCATCTAACAGAGCTTGGGAAGGAGGTAGCACCATTGGGCTTTGCTCTGGACCAAATCCAAGCCGGAATTCATCATGTGAAGCTAGAACGGAATTGCCTTCGTGAGAAGTTCAAACTGATTGAAATTACTACTCGGGCAATGTTGACTGAGCCGCCCGAAGATTCTATCACCCTAGCACACCATACTCTTAGGTCTTATGCTGGTATTATAAGGGGCTATGTAACGAGACCGTAACTGCCTTGTGTAATCCTTGTATTAAATAAAAATTGGGATTTCTTCTTATGATGAAGTTTATGAATTTTCAAATGACCGGATAAAAATAGTATGCATATTTTTGATGAATTTTCAAAAGGATAATTTAAAAAAATGTTTATGTAAAACATAAATAATTTAAAATGTGTAATGATTTACAAAAAATGGTCTTCTACAATTATGTCCAGTATGAAATTTAGAGTCTAATAAGATCAACTTTATTTTTTATGAATAGTAAATTGTGAATAGTGATCTTATGTTTGGGATTAGTAATGTGACCAAATTGATTAGTAATCTCAGTTAAAGAAAGTTTTAAAATAATCTAGGCACCTTGATTAAGTAATGTGATTCAATAAAATTGTTAAATATCGGTTTCATAAATTATTATTCAAGTATTAATTTTTTCGGGTAAATAGTGTTTTTTAATTAAAAATAAAATTAAAAATATTTAGAAAATTATTTTTATAAAATGGACTTTATTTTTGAACTCAGACCATTGATATTATGTTAAGGTAATTTTTGGGGTTTTTTCTGAAAAAATGAATTTTCGGTGAATAGTGTATTTATTTAAAAATAAAATTAAAAATATTTAGAAAATTATTTTTATAAAATGGAGTTCATTTTTGAAATCATAGCATTGATATTTGGTAAATGTGAAATTTTGGGATTTTTCTGAGAAAGTTGAATTTTCAGTGAATAGTAAAAATACAGTTTTAGGGTTTCGGTATGTTTAATGACATCATAACTGTGTCATGATGATGTCATGAGATCTTTTAAGGGTTGGCCGGCCAAGGGTGATGAATTATTGTTTTGGGGGCCCCATGTGGCCTAACTCCATGATAAATGCCAAGGGAGAGCACATGGGTTTGAGAAAAGCACATGTGAGGTGTCCTTTGGCCATTAATGCCTTGTCCCCTCACTTTCCCTATAAATACCAAGCCATGCTCTCATCTATTTCGACTCCTCACACTCCCCCAACGAAGTTCTGGTCTCATTAACTCCCAAAGAGTCCTCCCAAGGTCCCCTCAAGCCCTCATGGTCCCATCCTTTGTGTTTTAAGAGTTACATTTTAAGGTAAGGGATCTGACCCCTCTCTTTCTTTTCAAGTGATCTCTTTTATGTCATTCCTTTTATTCTCCATGTTCTTATGTTGGAGGATTTTATTTTATACTCCTATTACTGCCCTTTTTATGTTCATATAATGGGAGATCCCCTCTTACTCTCATTATTTAAATTTATGATGTTTTATGTGGCGTCGTTAGGCTGCCGAAATGTTTGTAACAGATTCTTTCTCCCCTCTCATTTTTCAAGATCTATTTTCATGTAAAGTATTTCATGTTCCATTTTTATTTTTTTGGGGTATGATCTCTAAATTTATCATACTGATATTTTATTATCATATGATGAGAGACCCCATTTGATCTCTTCAATTCAGTATTTTGATGTTTTAAGTTGCGCCGTTAGGCTGCCGAATTTTTAAGTGGTTCTTCACCCTTCTCATTTTGAAGTTCTACTTTCATGTCAATTCATTCAAGTTCCTTTTTGTTATGTTGGGGTATGATCTCTATATCTATCATACTGATATTTTATGACCATATGATGAGAGACCCCATTTTATCTCTTCAATTCAGTATTTTGAAGTTTTAAGTGGCGCCGTTAGGCTGCCGAATTTTTAGGTGGTTCTTCACCCTTCTCGTTTTGAAGTTCTACTTTCATGTCAATTATTTAAAGTTCCTTTTTGTTATGTTGGGGTATGATACATATATCTATCATACTGGACTCTTATGTTCATATGATGAGAGACCCCATTTGATCTCTTCAATTCAGTATTTTGAAGTTTTCTGAGGCGCCGTTAGGCTGCCGAATTTTTAGGGGATTCTTTCACCCTTCTCACTCTTTTCAAAGTTCTACTTTCATGTCAAGTCTTTCATGTTACTTTTTAATTATGTTGGGGCATTATCTCTATATCTATCATACTGAACTCTTATGTTCACATGATGAGAGACCCTATTTGATCTTTTCAAATCATTTTTGTTGATGTTTAAGTAACGTCGTTAGGCTGCCGAACTTTCATAAGAGAAATCTAATTTTTGTCTTCCTTCCATGTTTTTCATTTCAAATGGTATGTCCTTGAAATTTCATTACCATTATAATGTATCCTTATTATTCTGTCCATCTACTGTTTTATGGGTCATTTATGAAAGTTTGACCCATTTTCCCTCTCTTTTTAATGTCTTCTAAAACCTCGTAACACAGCTGTTATGCTGCAGAATTTCCGTCTCAAAATGTCTCTCTCTTTTTCTAAAGTTCTTTTATATTATTAAGTGAATACTCAAATCTCTTTCTTCTAAAGGGGTATTCACATATATACCAAAATTTTATATTTTAAATTCTGGGATCTACATACATGAGACCCACCTTCCTTTTCTGTGGGTTTTAAAGTAACATAAAGATCATGTCTTTAAAGCAGTTTTTAAAACGTTATGATTATGAAATGAAACCCATTTATTTTGTTCTATATGGGTTATTTATGATATTTTTGATGATTATATATTTGGATCACATGATAATAATGGAAAATTTAAGGGTGCGCCCTGATAGCGCTCCAATACATTGGGTAAAGACTTAATCTCTAGGGATGACCATTTTTAATGACGCCTTGGTGAATAACCTTGGTAATTTTTAACGACACCTTGGGGATAGACCTTGGTGAAACGAAATGATTGTCAATGTTAAATGTTGTAGCCACATCTTCAGGTTATGAAAAATGTTATTTTTATTATGATGTATCTCATTATTTCTTTCCCATGCCTTAAAGTTCTTCTCATATCCTTATTGAAGTATCTCAAGATCACATGTAAAATGTTTCTCTTGTTTCCCTTACTGGGCCTTCTGCTCACCCTTTCCTTTGATGTATGTCCCCAGGTTATGAGATGCAGTATTGAACCTAGGATTTACATAAGGAGAAGCCTTTCAAGTGTTTAAGAAGAATGTGTTTTTTTTTGTTGTTTCATGTATTAAGTTCCTGGTTTCCAAGACACTAAACCTTAAATATCCTCGGTTTTGTAAAATGTAATGAAAGTTTATGTGATAAAAAGGTGGGATGCTATAGTTGATATCAAAGGATGGTTTAGTTATTTGTGAAAATTAGGATATGAAAACTTTAGGAATAACCCTATAGAAAAGTTTAAATATAAGAAATTTTCATAATATTTTGGTGAGTATTGAGTAAGGGGTTTCCAAGCAAATACATCCCTGTCTGGGTACGATCAGGTAGAGGTGGCTCTGGCACAGATGTACATAGGGGTAAAACCTGAAAACACCGCTTTGGGCTAGACTCGAACGGGAACTGGTACATGACAATGGGGATTGCTGCACACTTGGTTACGACACTCCCAGGGGATATGCTTTGGTAAATTCATAAGCTTAGTATGAGCCATTGTTAAAGGAACAAAGATTCACATAAGAATAAATGATCATGGATAACCTAGGTTGGAACCTTGGGGATCACATGTTAGGGTATACTTTTCTTCTACAATTTATCCTTATATGTTTTAAGCTCCTTTTCATGATTATTGGTTAAGTATTTAAGCCTCTAATTATAATTTCTCTTCTTAGTTAATGGTGGGAGAAGGAAGAACATTTCCCGATAACCAATGTGATAGGAAATGCAATGATTGCCATATTAATATGAAAGAGATGATTAGGGGATTAAAAGCTGAATATAATTTCGGAAGACGTTCATTATTTTAGGGAACCATATTTGATCGAGGTAAATAGATTACTACGGTATTTTCATTGAGGAGTAAGGTTGACTTATATTTAGAAGAATCGATGAATTTAAGGTGGACTTATCGTAATTTAGGTTATTTACAGGAATGATTAACCTATATTGGGTAAAATATGTTTAGGTTAGCTACATTTGTTATAAGATGTTAGGAGTGGTTGATATTGTTTGGAGATGAACAATGAAGTTTATTTTGGAAGACTATGTTATCAAATCTTTCTTGTATTTGGGTTTCAATATTAGTTTGGTTTATTTTGAGGAATCTTAAGGACCATTATTTAGGGAATGGTCTATTATGAACTTTGGGTAGTACCATGGAACTTTGATGATTTAAAAGTAGTTTCCATTCCTATGGGATCCTTTTTGAAGAGTTGTTTTACCATACCCTTTCTATTTTTGGGATAATGTTTAAAGATAGAAGAAATAGATAGTTCATCTTTTGTGGATTATGTGGTTCTCTAGAAGATGATTCTTGTGTTTTGATGAGACCAAGTAGTTTTGAATGCTCATAGTTTAGAGAAATGATTAGTTTTGGTAGAAACTTATTAAGGTGTGAAACACTACATGAAGGTAGATATATTTCCTTATGTTTTTGTTCTATGTTGTAAATTAATTCCTCAAAGTTATGAAAAGGAACGTAAAACAAAAACATTGTTGGTTTACATTTCCTACTGGGTAATCAAAGACCGCTTAGACACATCATAATTTTGGGATTTTCTAGTGGTTAACTTCCTCCTAATCATGTTTTCTATCACTCTAATTTAGAACGTGACCCTTTGTTTTCTCCTCCATGTCCATGTTTTCTACATGGAATCCTAGAATGAGTAAACTCAGGTGGCCTTTGTACTTCATTTTCTTTATTTTAAAGTAATGGTGTTACAGACTCTTTTTCCGATGTGGGACTTTCAATGAAATTTCAAAACCCAATTTTAAAAATTGTGAGGATGCAATTTCTTAAGGGGGGAAGATTGTAACGACCCGAAATTTTTTAATAAATCTTGTTTCCTAATTTCATGTGTTATTTTATTTTATTTTTATACTCAAAAAAAATGTTTTATTTGATAAACATGATTATAATTAAAATGAGACCATTGGGTTTTGATTGTTATATGACCATCGGTCAATATGACCACTCTGAACAAAATGTTTTGATTATTGTCTCTAAATACAAGTAATCTTGGTTAATTATTATAGAAAGAAGATTCGGTGGCCTCACCTAGTTGTCTTGGACCAATCGAAGCCCATCTAACAGAGCTTGGGAAGGAGGTAGCACCATTGGGCTTTGCTCTGGACCAAATACAAGCCGAACTTCATCATGTGAAGCTAGAACGGAATCGCCTTCGCGAGAAGTTAAAACTGATAGAAATTACTACTCGGGCAATGTTGACTGAGCCGCCTCAAGATTCTATCACCCTATCACACCTTACTCTTAGGTCCTATGCTGGTATTATAAGGGGCTATGTAACGAGACCGTAACTGCCTTGTGTAATCCTTGTTTTAAATAAAAATTGGGATTTCTTCTTAGGATGAAGTTTATGAATTTTCAAATGACTGGATAAAAATAGTATGCATATTTTTGATGAATTTTCAAGAGGATAATTAAAAAAATGTTTATTTAAACCTTAAATAATTTAAAATGTGTAATGATTTCCAAAAAATTGTCTTCTACAATTATGTCCAGTATGAAATTTAGAGTCTAATAAGATCAACTTGATTTTTGATGAATAGTAAATTGTGAATAGTGATCTTACGCTTAGGATTAGTAATGTGACCAAATGGATTAGTAATCTCACTTAAAGAAACTTTTAAAATAATCTAGGCACCTTGATTAAGTAATGTGATTCAATAAAATGGTTAAATAACGGTTTCATAAATTATTATTCAAGTATTAATTTGTTCGGGTAAATAATGTTTTTTAATTAAAAATTAAATTAAAAATATTTGGAAAATTATTTTTATAAAATGGACTTTATTTTTGAACTCAGAGCATCGATATTATGTTAAGGTAATTTTTGGGGTTTTTTCTGAAAAAATGAATTTTCGGTTAATAGTGTATTTATTTAAAAATAAAATTACATATATTTAGAAAAAAAAAATTATAAAATGGAGTTCATTTTTGAAATCATAGCATTGATATTTGGTAAATGTGAAATTTTGGGATTTTTCTGAGAAAGTTGAATTTTCAGTGAATAGTAAAAATATAGTTTTAGGGTTTCGGTATGTTTAATGACATCATAACTGTGTCATGATGATGTCATGAGATCTTTTAAGGGTTGGTCGGCCAAGGGTGATGAATTATTGTTTTGGGGGCCCCATGTGGCCTAACTCCATGATAAATGCCAAGGGAGAGCACATGGGTTTGAGAAAAGCACATGTGAGGTGTCCCTTGGCAATTAATGCCTTGTCCCCTCACTTTCCCTATAAATACCAAGCCATCCTCTCATCTATTTCGACTCCTCACTCTCCCCCAACAAAGTTCTGGTCTCATTACCTCCCAAAGTGTTTTCCCAAGGTCCCCTCAAGCCCTCAAGGTCCCAACCTTTGAGTTTTAAGAGTTACATTTTAAGGTAAGGGATCCGACCCCTCTCTTTCTTTTCAAGTGATCTCTTTTATGTCATTCCTTTTATGCTCCATGTTCTTATGTTGGAGGATTTTCTTTTATACTCCTCTTACTGACCTTTTTATGTTCATATAATAAGAGATCCCCTCTTACTCTCATTATTTCATTTTATGAAGTTTTATGTGGCGCCGTTAGGCTGCCGAAAGTTTTGTAACGGATTCTTTCTCCCCTCTCATTTTTCAAGATCTATTTTCATGTAAAGTATTTAATGTTCCTTTTTATTTTGTTGGGGTATGATCTCTAAATTTATCATACTGATCATTTATGATCATATTATGAGAGACCCCATTTGATCTCTACAATTCTGTATTTTGATGTTTTAAGTGGCGCTGTTAGGCTGCCGAATTTTTAAGTGGTTCTTCACCCTTTTCATTTTGAAGTTCTACTTTCATGTCAATTCTTTCAAGTTCCTTTTTGTTATGTTGTGGTATTATCTCTATATCTATAATACTGATATTATATGACCATATTATGAGAGACCCCATTTTATCTCTTCAATTCAGTATTTTGAAGTTTTAAGTGGCGCCGTTAGGCTGCCGAATTTTTAAGTGGTTCTTCACCCTTCTCGTTTTGAAGTTCTACTTTCATGTCAATTATTTCAAGTTCCTTTTTGTTATGTTCGGGTATGATACATATATCTATCATACTGGACTCTTATGTTCATATGATGAGATACCCCATTTGATCTCTTCAATTCAGTATTTTGAAGTTTTACGTGGCACCGTTAGGCTGCCGAATTTTTAGGGGATTCTTTCACCCTTCTCACTCTTTTCAAATTTCTACTTTCATGTTAAGTCTTTCATGTTCCTTTTTAATTATGTTCGGGAATTATCTCTATATCTATCATACTGAACTCTTATGTTCACATGATGAGAGACCCTATTTGATCTTTTCAAATCATTTTTTTAATGTTTAAGTAACACCGTTAGGCTGCCGAACTTTCATAAGAGAAATCTAATTTTTGTCTTCCTTCCATGTTTTTCATTTCAAATGGTATGTCTTTGAAATTTCATTACCATGATCATGTATCCTTCTTATTCTATCCATCTACTGTTTTATGGGTCATTTATGAATGTTTGACCCATTTTCCCTCTCTTTTTAATGTCTTCTAAAACCTCGTAACATAGCTGTTATGCTGCAGAATTTTCGTCTCAAAATGTCTCTCTCTTTTTCTAAAGTTCTTTTATATTATTAAGTGAATACTCAAAGCTCTTTCTTCTAAAGGGGTATTCACATATATACCAAAATGTTCTATTTTAAATTCTGGGATTTACATACACGAGACCCACCGTCCTTTTCTGTGGGTTTTAAAGTAACGTAAAGATCATGTCTTTAAAGCAGTTTTTAAAATGTTATGATTATGAAATGAGACACATTTATTTTGTGCTATATGGGTTATTTATGAGATTTTTGATGATGATATATGTGGCTCCCATGATAATAATGGCAAATTTAAGGGTGCTCCCTGATAGTGCTCCAATGCATTGGGTAAAGACTTAATCTCTAGAGATGACCATTTTTAACGATGCCTTGGTGAATAACCTTGGTAATTTTTAATGACACCTTGGGGATAGGCCTTGGTGAAACGAAACGATTGTCAATATTAAATGTTGCAGCCACATCTTCAAGTTATGAAAATTGTTATTTTTATTATGATGTATCTCATTATTTCTTTCTCATGCCTTAATGTTCTTCTCATGTCCTTATTGAAGTATCTCAAGATCACATGTAAAATGTTTCTCTTGTTTCCCTTACTGGGCCTTCTACTCACCCTTTCCATTGATATATGTCCCCAGGTTATGAGATGAAGTATTGAACCTAGGATGAACATAAGGAGAATCCTTTCAAGTGTTTAAGAAGAATGTTTTTTTTTGTTGTTTCATGTATTAAGTTCCTGGTTTCCAAGACACTAAACCATAAAGATCCTCGGTTTTGTAAAATGTAATGAAAGTTTATGTGATAAAATGGCGGGATTCTATATTTCCCACTGTAAGAAAAACCATTCTAATAAAATATAGTATAGATTTTTGACCATGTTAATCTAAAAATTATATATCATGATAAGCATAAATTAAAAACTCATATGGTTATTTACTTACATTATCCAAACTTCTAAAATTATCCGATCATTTTATCTGATACAATCTAAAATATAAGAACATAAATAATACCTAAATTTATTCTGTAGAAATGAATTAACTCTCCTTTATTCTTAATTATATTTGATGTTTATATTTTTATATAATCATTTCATCACAATTATATAAAAAAAATATTAAATCACAAATTGGACACTTCTACCCAGTATAATGTTTTCTCATAATACAAATCATTTATGAAAAAAATATGTTTTATTTTCATGAAGTATCTTAAAAATTTTCATCATGACCTCATATGTTTCACTAAAAATCCATAAACCCATATAAATGCATATGAAAATTAAATATGACATAACAAAAAAAAGTATGTGATGTGAAAAATAAAATAAAAAAACTTGTTCGAATAATAATACCTATAAAAATTTAAAATTTTCAAACTAATCATCAAGTTCAAAACAACTCATTTTATTACCCAAGATATCATATATTTTTCACAAATATTTTGATAAAATATTTCATAATAAATATTTAACAAAAAATAAAACTCATAGAATTTTCTTTGATATCATTAAATATTTATGAAAATGTTTTCAAAAAGTTTTACATCTCACCCTTATGAAGTATCATAGACTTATCTTTAATGTTTTTGTCAATATATTCTCTTTTTTAAATAATAATATTTCAAAAAAAAATCAATAGGAATCACAGATAAATAATTTATGTGACTTGGGACATAATTTTCATATCGCACTTTTAATCCCTCTTAAAAATAGAATAACTTACCCAGTAAATTATAATTTTCTATTAGGGGAAACCTAAACGGTTAGCTCAGTCCAATTACATATCATATTGGAGAGTTATATCATGCTCAAGTATCATCATTAGCTATATCATTATCACCCATCATCATGAGATATATCAGGATCACCCATAATTATAAATAATTCCCAATAACTACATCTTTGTCATAATAAATGAAATCATTCATTTACAAAATCAAGATGATAAAAATATTCTTAACTGCCATAAGAAATTTTTTTTATTATAGAATTACTATTCGAATTCATACCATTTTTTAAGATATATAGGACAACGAGAAAGAGTTTTTCCATTTTAGAAAACATGAAGGATATTAATATAGATAAACCTTAAATTTCATGACCCTTAACCTAGGGCTCGTTTCATGACTACCCCTAGACCACCTCCTAATGTTCAGTGGCGGGCGACTAGCACATAAGGTATTATCCCAAAAGTAGGAGGAATTTTCACAAGTACATGTATGCACACACACACACAAATAATCCCAAACAGCTAGAAAGGAAATCATGCATGCCACTAAAAACCTACTGAGTAAAGGTACAATCTGTAAGTCAAATGGGCTAGAATAGAAACCCAAAAAAGAAAACCTCAAAACAGTATAGTTCAAAAGATCATTGTTAGACATATCCATAAGACCCCAACTAAATGGGAGGCAAGGAGTGACTTTCAGGAGCTGTTGAAGTATTTTATTCATGTCGTATATCACTAGGAACTGCCTGGTCTTGGGCCACTGAGGTCTCTGTGAAAGCACATGTCGTCTTCACTAGACACAACATGTGTGGGTGAAACCCGTGTAGGGATAAGTAACGAAATACTCAGTATATATCCTAAAAATAAATGGAAAGACCACAAAGGAAAGTATACACAAGGTACTATCATCTCACATACCTGTAACATAAATTATGTAATAAAAAACAAATATTCATACACTGAACACCCCAGATGGTTGAGGTACTCATCCCTGATGAGTATTGTAGGTATGTGGGGTCACACATAGCCACTCCCCACTCTAGGCCTACTATGTAACACAAAGCTGCTTCACGTTTTCACCATCATAATTGGTCTACACATGGATACATATAGTTGATCCACATAAGGTTTCTTGTATCTAATCAACATAAGTTTGTTTATAAGTGATCCACACTGGGTCCCTTGTAGCTAATTCACATAGGATCTCTTGTAGTTGATCCACACAGGGTCGCTTGTAGTTGATCCACAAAGGGTCTCTTGGATCATATCCACACAGGGTCGCATGTAGCTGATCTAACAAGGGTCTCTTCTAGTTGATCAACAGAGGGTTTCATGTAGGTGATCCACATTGTTTCCCTTTTAGCTGATCCAGACATGGTCCCGTGTATCTAGTCCACAGAGAACCTCTTTTCATTTAGGCATGTAGGGTCATTTAGACCCGCTCGTCAGCAGTCTTTGGGTCTCATCCTACTGCAGGATTCCCGCATGTCATGCACTTGATTTCAGTAGAATCCACTCCTCAAGAAATTATTTTTATTTAAACATCAATTAAAGTTTCTTTCATATAATTTTAAAAGAAATGTCTCTTAGTGAGAGTTCTAATTCCATAAATGACACACAAGGCATATGTCCGGTCTGAAAGATATTTCCATTTTAGTAAACAGGGGCCAGTTGTGTCCACACCAGGTTCGACCAACCAAAACCGACCCAGTTTGGGTCTAGGCCATCCTTTTCTGGCCTTTCCACTAGGCAGGGCCCATTAGGCCTTGCTGTACATGTCTCGGTTCAGCAATGGGACTAACCCACCGGGACACCCAATGACCTGATTCCATTTTGTGCGACATCAAAAATGTGGGTCGGTTCTTTCCCAGCTTGGGCTTCCCAACGGCCTAGTTTTATCTTACCACCCTAGTTCTCCAGCCCCCCTCATCACAGCCCCCACTTCGGGTCAATATCCTCTATCCTAGAAGCTCGTTGGGAATCCCATCTGAACATACAGGGTCAGTAGGATCCAAAAACCCCTTGTCCTGCATGCAGTCCCCACTAGAATGCATGCATGCACGACACACAACACATCCACCTCCACCTTCTACCGGCAGTCCCCTACTATAACACCGCAACAATATCTAGTTGTGGGGTCCACCTCGACGCCCCATCATGATGTGCCACCACGGACCACCGCCATAGGCCACCACCACTAGTTGTCGCTGTCGACGGAGCCTTCCGCGTACCAATAGGTCTGGTCTGGTGGTCTGATCCCTATACCACATGCAACTTCGGGCTCCTTGGGGCTCCATCTTCCCTGATGTGGCCTTTAAAATCACCTCACCGACAATTTGGAGGTGCGGCCATGAAGAACTCATGAACACCCAAGGACAGAGGATTCGAGGTCTTGCTCGTGTCGGTCTGATTCCTCCGTGTTAGAGTTTTTAAAAGTTTGGAAGGCGGTCATGATTCGATCATCAATCTTACCCTGATTAAAAACCCCAATGATAAAACACCCTCCTGCAAGAATAGATGACCCATGGATTAACTAGTCTATTGGTAGATCTCGTTCGCTATTTTAGAAATTAGATTGTGGCCAAGAAAATAAAAAAGTAAACCCCTACCTAGAGATGCTTTGATAAGAGGAAAGTCTCTTCAATGATGGTGATTCTTCCATTAGGATTCATGATCCACTTGAATCCATTAGAATTCATCAATCTCTAGTCCCAGGTACATTAATCGAGGGTGTCGTTGCCTATTTCTAATTCTTTGGTATTCTTCATTGGAGAGAATTCATTCTTTAATTATTAGAGAAATTTATAGATCTTAATATATTTCTCCAAACCCATCATTTCATTAAAAGAGGGAAACACATCACAACATTTATATTATGCTGAGTTGTTGCTCTGAAAAACTCCATTTAAATATTCCTCATGCAATTTCATTTATAAATGAAATAGTCGGCTCGTCGCTGCATCATAGTGAAAAACTTTTGAATAAATTTTCATTTTAAATTTATTTTTTATTTTTTCATAAAACATCCAAAAACTATATTTTCTTATTGACCCTCATCGGTCGATGTTAGGTCCTTTATAGGAGAATCCCATTATTCTATGTTCAATGGTGCCATTAGATTTTTGAACTGAACACCTATTTAAAAATCAGAAAAACATTATCCCATGTATATTTAACTGTACTTTAAAATAGTTTAGAAAAACATTTTGTCCATTCAAGGTCTCAGAATCACCTATCGTATCATAGTATGGTCTTCAAATAATCACATAAAATATTAAAATAAATCATGGAATTATGGGACATTACAATAAAATAATAGTTATGGAAGTTGGCAAACTCAGTGATATTATATATATAAAAATTGAATAATCCTTTTTTATTTTGTTCAAAACATTCCATAAAAAATATGTTATAATATTCTTACTTAAAACCTATGAATAAAAGTATAAAGTTACTTAAAATTTAAATTATAATTCATTTCATTACATGTATATTCATTTTCAAAATTATTTTATGAATATATAAAAGGAAGAAAAATATTTATTAAATAAATCATTAATAAAATTAAAATATTATGAAAATTGCCCCTTACCTCGTGTTTGACTTTCCAAATACATTATATATCTTCTAGAATAATAAATTTATGTTAATTTTTTAATTTCTTTATAATTTTTTCAATTTCACTATTCCTTTTATTTCTTTATAACCATGTTATATATAATTACTTAAGCAATAATTTTCTTGTCAAATATTTTGATGATATTCAGCTCATATGCCCAAAATGAATTTTGTAAGTTGAATATGCTAAATGTGGTCACCATTATATTAATCTATCATAATAATCATGAAATAAAGAAAATTATACAGATCAATTGTAATTTTAAAACCAACCATGAATTAATATTATGAATTATGAATTATGATATAATCATGTAGATGATAGGTCATATGTACGTATGTGTAATGTTTTCATTTACATATATATAATGATTAAAATAATGTAAGTATTATTTTCGAATTATATAATTATTATTATATAATAAATATACTATCATATATTTAAATAAACGTATACATTTCATTGTTGTGACAGGGTCATGAAAAACGAATCAGATCACTTTGTGTAGGTGGTAATCCATTCCGACACATAAAACATGTTATCATTATTTAATGGATGGAAATGTAACAAAACAGATTATATCATATCATTTCATATATAAAAATATTTCAGGGATATTATATACTAAAATCATCATTATAAACAGCTATGAAATGTGGAGATTGAAAAATATTTAAATCAGTTTGCATGACGGTGTTCCTCTACACACATGAATGATGGTTTCATTTTCCATTTCATGGAAGAGGGAGATAGATATAGGTTATCCCACTAGCATAAAAACATATTAGTATATTGAATATTATAGAGATTTTATTTTATCATGGTTGAGTATGATTAGATGGATTTGGAAAAAAGAAATAACATAAGAACACTTGGTTAAAAACTATACATATTCCTCATATAACTACATTAATTTTATACCAAATCCTTCATAGGTTAGTGTAATGACTAAAAATGGACTCTAATACATGATGATGGATTTTGTTAAAATAGTTTTTTTATAGAAAAAATTAAAAGGCTCTATTAGGTGTAGATATAATTGGAGAGGGAGTTCCCTTTTATATGTGGGGGAGAGGAAACACTTAGAGTTTTTAAAAATATTAATATATATTAATTTATTACTCTAGAAAAATGGATAAAAAATACATGATTTTTAGATATGAGATGATATCGATTCTAAATGATACATTTCAATAGTATTTGGAAATGTTTTAAGGTCATTTTAACCATTATATCTTATGTTCAATCCACGGTAAACCTATTTTAACCTTAACCATAGTGACCAATTTTTTTATGTTTTAATAATTCATTATGACCAAAAACTAAGAAGAACTTATTACATCAGATTAACTTTCATGATTAAAAAAAATTAATCCACTTTATTAACTTTAATTCATAGAAGTTTCATAATTTAATTTAAAATTAAACTCACAAAATGAGATGAAAATAATTTTTCGGAAAACAACCTTTTAAATTATTAAAATGTTTTCATAATAAATTAAACTATAATGCTAATATAAATAACTTTTATTAGATTAATTTTTAAAAAAACATTACAAATTAATTTCAAAAAATAGAATGTTACTATTGAAATAAAAACAATGAATAAACATTTTTCAATAAAAATTGTATTTTCCACTATTCATTAAAAATTACTCTTTTTTATAAAATTATAAAAAATCATAATAAAATAATTTTTACATGAAAAATTAAAAAATTATTTTAATTATCCAAAATTAATATTCTACAATTTAGAAATCTAGATTTTAAATAAAATCATATTATTCATTAAAACCCAATTTCATTGTAAATAAATTTGGATATTGGCCAATGAGTGGTTTATCCTTTATCGGGGTTAAATAAATGGAATAATAAATGTAAAATTATTATAAATATGTTAATTCATAAACTAAATATGTTATGTAATTAAATGGTAATTAAATGTAATTTATTGTGGTAGTTTTTTTGGGGATGTTGAGATGGATGGATTTGATATACGGATGTTATTTTTCAGGATTGGTAACAATGATAAGTAGTTTCATTTTTATTTAGTAAACACCAATAATGATTTGGATAACCTTACCAACTTTCTAATGTTTTTGGATTTATGTTTTTTTCTTAATATCCATGTCGTAAATTGAATTGATGGCCGAATAGTCCCTCTACCATCCTCTCCCTTTAAAATATAATATTAACTATAGTGGTCTAATGATATAGTATATGAGTTGTGATGAATAGATATTGGAGTGAATTTTTTAATGACAAAATGTTATAATGATTAGGTGATTATTTTTTGATTCAATGTAATAAAATTATGATATGATATAGTAAATGGTGCATTGTGAGGGTTGTACATGGTAAGAGGTGGAATGATTTAATGTTTGTCACATTCTTGATAGGTTTTCATGGTTGAAATGTGAATTCTGTAAACATATAGATATGAAGTATGATGATGTGGTTTGAGCATGTAGTGTGGTACATGATGATGGATAAGTGATTACAGTGATGTTGTTGTGTGCATGTTGTTGCGTGGATATGGAAAGGATGTTATCCATATTATGATTTTCCTTAGGGCATGAAAGCAACTAACTGGTGGGGAATTGGTTACAACATGCATTTTTATATATTATTTAGATATTACGATATATATATATATATATAACTATATGATGTTGAGTGAGTGATCCTTAGTGATTTCAGTTAATATTTTACCTATTTTCTGTTCATGTTGGTTCAACTATTTATTCAATAAGGCATTAGTATACTTCTTCACATTTTCATGAGAAGTATTTAGGAGGATCATACTAAGTATACTTGTACTCTCACCCAAATATATATAAACCTCTTTTTCATGTTTATAAAATCGAATTGGTCATTTCGCTGTAAATTACTAGCTCACGGATTAATTTTTTGGTTGGATTTTATGCCTTAGGAATTCACTTTTTTGTATTTATTTTGGTTATACTGGTTGGTATGACATTAAAAGTGTTACTGGATAATAATTTTTTGTATATAATTTTATTTATTAATGGTTTGTATTTATTTTAATAGAATTTATGAGGAAAATTCATCCAATTTTTATGTTTTATATCATGGGCTCAATTCTTCCATACTTGACCATTTTGATCATACCTTTACGGGTCACTCATATCATCATTACAAGCCTATGATGGGTTATCGATGGGAAAAAGTAAGAAATGATATCCTAGAATTGGCTACATAAATAGTCTACCCCTAATATAATGTAATAATTTATATAAATATTTCATATATTTAAAATTATTCTATTTCATATTACATTATATGAATATTAAATATCTGATTTAATAATTTTCTAGAAAAATTTAATAAAAAAATTTATTTAACCATTATATTAACTTCAACCACTATCCTAACTGTAGATGATGATGGTCAACCAACCTTAACACATATAAATGACCAAAACTTGATTCATTTGAACAAAAAAATCCTCGAAATTATTGTTTCTATATCTGATCATCATTAAACCTCGCCATTAAGTAAATATGAATATCTAAAGAATTTTTTTTTCAAACCACATTCCCAACTATTCTCTATAATTTATTTTACATTTTATAAATTATTTTGATGAAATTTGATATGTGGTGTCCCAATGAGTATGGGTTATCCTATAAAAGACATAAATGAGTGCGGTCCTGAAATCAATGAAATTTTTAAATGATTTTGAAAACACTGAACTTTTCCACTATGGTTACGAAACCCCAAATTTTTAAATTCCACCAATTATGGAAATGAACAAACCCAAATAATTCTACACTGATTAATTTTCTATTTTATGTCTGGGTTGTGATATATTTTAATTTTTCACCGAGATACCTTTTGGTAAAAATTTAATTATTAATATTTTCAATTCTTGCTTATTTGAGAATCCTATTAAAACATTTAGGATTATGGTTTGGAAACTATGAGCATTGATAAAAGAAAAAAATCAATAGAAGATTCAAGTTATCATAATAATATTTGAAATTCTCTAAAAAAATAAAGAAACTAAAATTACCATCAAATATAGGAATTCTAAGTGATTACTAATGAACAATAAATTATTTTAGAGAGATCACTGCATGGAACCATTATAGTGACATAGCATTTCATATATAAAAATTACATCCTTTTAGCTGAATATTCAATACAGATAATAACATAAAAACCCCATGACCATAAAGTATATTTTACATTGTTACTAGATACCTATAAATCATATTTATGTACAATATTTGTCATCTCTAACATTATTAATTACCTAAGGTACCCTTCTAGGCTCATTATACTTAATAACATTCTTTAAAATCGAGCAAAAATTATGAATATAAGAAGGGGTGAGATTAGATTATTAGTAACTTTAAACGAGTAAGGTATTAATAAATGATTATATGTAAAAAAATGGACAATAAGTGTTTGATAACATAAGGTTATAAATAGAGATCATACCTAGAAACAAATAGATCATAATCAAGAGTCATTGAATAAAACATAATCTAGTCCCAAGATTGTGCAATCATCATAAATAAATCATGAGTCAGGAGTTCAAATATTAACCATATGAATATGTAATAATATTAGTCTACTATAACTATCATAAAAATATCATATGGTAAGGAAAATTATTAAGACCATCATATCCTAGTGGATTGGGCATCAACACCAGTTTCCCATATCATAGAAAAAAAGGCATCACCACTTGTTTCTTATATCGTAGTAGATCATAAATTACCACATGTTTCTCATATAATATTATATTACACATCCCAATCTATTACACCTATAAAATTTAGTTTATAAGAAAATAATTCTTGATATCTTGTTTAAAACACAACACCAAGAACTAAACGAGCAGATATATACTATAGAAATATTACAGTTTTAATGTCACCATTATAACCCAAAATTTACATTGAAGTTATGAAATGGAATAAAAAATTATGAAAACTATATATAAATTTTTTATATAAATAAATTTTTTATTAACTCATAATAAATAAGTAATTAAATTTCAATAAATTCATTTTAGGCTTCAAAAACATATTTTCTTCAAAAAAGAGTTTTTAATTAATCTTGGGAGTGATTATTATAATTAATATATTACATATTTAGAAATGTAATTTTATTAAACAAACATTATTTTTGAAATAATTTATCCAATATTAGCTTAAGGTTGTTTTTTTTTTAAATTTTAAAAAATTATTTATTTCTTAGTGAAAGCGGAAAAATACTAATTTTGGTAAGCCATGTAATTTCTTCCCATTAATTAAATTAATTTAAAATTACCATATTTATTAAAATTTTATCTCAAAAATTATTAGAGTCATTTAATTATATATAAGAAATTTAATTACATGGTATTAATCAATTTTTTATAATTTTATTTTCCGGTCTGAAAACCTAATTCTATAAAAAACTGTTTTTGATTGCGTTTTACGAATTTATCTTAAAATAATTTTATAAAACCTAATGAAATAGAATCTTGAAAATTTGATTCCATATTTTTAATCATTATGTTTATATTTTGTAAATTGATTCCTTTTAATTTTATCATCGTGAATGTTAATCAGGGTAAATAGTTGTCATGTAAGGGTTCAAGAAGTAAAACATGGACAAAACATTGGGATAAGGCTTTTAAATATAACTAAAAACATCTTTGATCTTATTGGATGAGTAGAGTTATCAAATTATCATCCAATTTTCTATCATATAGAATCATTGTTCTATTTTTCTTTTATAATGATCGTCATATTACTTTATGTACTATCTAAATATAAAATGTCAATATATTTGTTTGAATATATCTGATATCTTTTCATATGGATAAAAATATGATATGATTGGTTATAAATGTATTTTTTAAATAGTAATGATTTTTTTATCATGGGTATTTATTTTTATTTTTTTATAATGGAATAATCAAATTAAATTCATTTCCAACATTGATAGATTCCTGGTTCGAGAAATAGAAAAATCAATGAAATAATATCAATAGATATTAAGGGTAATACAATTTGGATGAATTACAGTGTTATATTATTTTTTACATAAACATTAAATATTTGTGATTTGTTAAATGTTTATATTGTATTTTCATTTTAATCTTCATGCCTTTAATGTTAATAATTATGAAGTGTTTTGAAAATAAATTTAGTGTTATCATATGATAAATATTATTTTATTAAAAGATATTTAACTCATAAAAATATTATATTTTTCCATGTCAATTGTATATTGTATATAATATTTCCTAATTTCCACTTATGGTTAAATTATTCTTTTATTTTATCATTCTTGAATCGTAAATAGTAAAAAACTATGATAACATAAAAATTGAAAAAAGGGTTAACCGAGGTAAAAACTAAGATATAAGGTTTTAAACATCACCTATAATTCTCTAAATATTATTTAATTAGAGTATTTGTATTAATATTCATTATATATTCTAAATAAATTATCTTTTTTCACTTTCACATGAAATATAAATTATTATATATAAATCATTTTTATAATTCCATGTATGTCCTTTTCTAATCTATAAAAGGACATAACACATCCTCTCTTCACCACACTAAATTGTACCACTTATCTCAACAAAAACATGATAAATATACTTAGTTACATACATATATAGGTTATAATGTTTTTGGTATATTAATATTTTTATTCCTATGGACCTTAAGATGAAATCCAAAGGAGGTATATCAACGATGAGATAATCATTTTAACCGATATTATTCATTTTAATTATTCTTTTACACAATTCAATTTTATCATAGCCATTAAAATATATGAAATAATTATCTCGCATATAATGAGATGTTATAATATTGTTTTCATTCCAATTTTCCATCTCTTTTTCCACTAAATGGGAAATGAATGGATCCCTTGTGGGTTTGTGTTGACTACCACCTACAAATAGTGATATGATTCATCTTCCATAACAATATTTCATGGTTGGTTGTTATAGTGAATTAAATGTTTATATATTTTATTTTTTTAAAATTATTTTTATTTAATTTTATGATATTATCTAACTTATTTAATTACCATCAGTTCAAAAATGATATCGCTGTAAGTGCCTAGTCATGATTAGGTATCACGAAGAGGGGTAGGGGTTAATCCATGATAAATCTTTATAGTTACCTTCTTTCTGAAACAATATTTGAGTCTTGTTATAGATTTATCAACTTCTCTAAAAAAATAACACATCCTTAGGATCACAATAATTTAAAATGTTCTCTACTCAATATTTGCAACTATATTCTTGGTATGGTTTGGAAACAATTCAATACCACACAATCCAATTGGAAATAATCATTTCTTATGGAATACACTGAGAAGGATATGCCCTTACACTCAAGTAGCTCTATATTCAATACAATAGTGCATATGTGTCATATAGTATGAAATGATGTGTTTCAATTTTGTGTATCATTTTAAGAAACATGTTATTATTCTACCTTGTCAACTTTAACAAAAATGTTCATCAAAAAAATTCATCACTTTCTTACCTAACAATAGGAAAGAACTTCCTAGAATTCATAATGATACTATATCTGTCTCTCAGGTATCATTTTTCAATAACAAAATATCATTCTTCTAGAATAAATATGAGGAAATACTGAACCACTTTAGTTTGATAATGGAAATACGTGTTGTATTTCTCAGTCTGATCTAGATACTCTGACAATGATCTTATCTCTTCTCTTTCCTTCTTATATATATCACACTTTCTCATGAATTATTTATAGAGAAACATATTATCTCTAAAATTGTTCAATTATTTGCCTTATAACTTCAACATTGCAACCATGTCAGAAATTACAATTTACTTCTCCTTTTTCTGGTGCACCAAAAATGTTTTGGATGGGATTTATAAAAATCATTTCATCTCAACCAAATTTCAGAAAAACAAAAATTCATTTCAAATATCATGTGCTTTAAGATCTCACTAATTCTTCTTAAATATTATCACATCATATCAAATCATATCAAAAAATCATCATGCTTCAAACATTCCTAAAAGTCTTTAATTTGATTATAATTCCCAATTCATATTTACCAATATGATTCATGAATTTGATCTCTCCAATTTTTCTGTACATATTTGAAAATATATCATAATAGAAGACTTTCAATTTTGATGACAACATTATGATTTTCATATCACTCTATAATTAGTTCAATACCACCCTTAAAAACTCTTCTATAGATGCTTGAAACATTTATTCTTCTATTCATTTCTCCAGGCCAATGATCCTATGTCTGATGATTTTATTGCTGTCAGCCTATCTCAGATCAATAAGCCACTACTTAAATTTGATAAACAATATCATTATCAGTATGATGTATCTTGACCCAATTTTTACATGAAAAAATATAGTTTATCTCATAACATAAACAAAAACATAACAGATTTCTTATTTTTCTTGACCCACATGTAATGAAAAATAATGTTCCAACTAGAAAAAAATAAATAAATAATCCTAATGTAAATGGTTGACTACATTGTTCATTTATCTTTGATATTATTATTAAAATCGGTCTTAAAAAATTATTAATTTATTACTCATTATTCTTATATAATCCAAAATTCTATTCATTATTTTTGGTCCCAAAAATCACACACTAAAAATTTGGCCTGAAATATTAATTTGATGATCTGTGTCTGTATGACTATGATTCTTTTCAAGCACACCACATACGATGGTTCACTTCCAACAGCTTCAACATTAGATTCTTACTTCATTATTTTATTGAGATCCTCAATAAATTTTTAATTGAAGATTTTTTTCATAGATTATTGATCTGACTAAAACCAAAATATTTATAACTTCTAACATTATGATCTACCTTTTCAGCATTCAAACAAATCTTCTTCCAGTGATATCACATGGATAAACTGAGACTGGAAAGCATATGTTTCATAATATTTAATGTTTAGTAATCCTTATCTCGTATCATGAATTCCTCTTGAATTTTTTTATGTTTAATATCATCTTTAGAATTATATGAATTATATAGGGATGAATTGTAACTTCCCAATGATCCAAAAATATATTTCTTCCTAATCAATCCTTAATATGAGTGGCATCATCAGCACTCCCCAATTCCTTCTTAAGGCATGGATCACATGTTTTTAGATAACATATGAATTTAATTTAAATAAAAATACAAAATCATTATAATATTTAAATTGGTTCCCTGAAAATCTGATTCTCTTCCTTATTATGATCCGAACCTCATTCAGGACCCAATTTTAGTTTGATGAGCCATTTCTTCTAGTATGCATTATCTAAATCTAATGGAATTTCTAAATCATTTTGAGTCTAAATTCCTGAATATGATTTTGTGTCTGAACACCATAAAATACAATGTCAGGTGATTTCTTTTTGTTAACAACAAATGGAAATTATGTTAAAAAACAATTCATTCAACATCTAAAAACCTTCTTTATTCAACATTGTCCCATAAATCTCCCCCTTTTGATGTTATGGTCAAAGAAAGTTTATAAAAAACTAAACTTTTGAACTTCAAGCTGTGGGTTACTTATCAACAATTCTAAGACAATGTATGCTAACTCATTATTGGAAATAATAATCATTGATAGAAAAACCATGTTTCCCAATAGTTATGTCGCGTGAAACCTATTCATATTTTCATTATATTTCTATAATTCCTACCAATTTTTTTTCTAATGAAAATTCTGATAAATATTATTAGTAGTTCACACACATGTATGTTTAGGTCATAGGTTACCCATAACTGTTCATTTTTATATTGTTACTTAAATGGTTTAGTATATAATAATGGAAATTTTAATGAAACAATTATCCACCTTGAAAACTCTATAAAACCCCAAGATGAGGGAGGGGAAAACACAAAGATCAACCTTGATGAGAAGCGTGTTGGATGCCCATGTTCAACCTCAGTTTATGAAAGGGTTATTTTGGTAAAATTGTTTTGAAAATATCACCAACTTGTTCTATTGTAGGAACATAATACTAAATCATATTATTCATCCATGTATGATAGTTAATGAAATGATATTTGATATCAATATGTTTGAAAGGAGAATGGTGTACCAGATTTATTGTAAGGATGAGCACATTTTGATTGTCAGAACCCATGATCAAGGGTAACTTCACTTCAACAAAAAAATCATCCAACCGAGTCTTCATCCAAATAATTTGGGTAGTGTATTGAGTTATAGAAACATACTCAACATCAGTCGATCTATGATATAATTAATTATAATTATTTTTATTTAACTAGAAAAAATTCATCCCAAAAAATAAAACTCTACTAGATGTGGATCTTATATCATTAACATTTCCTGCCCGATCATCATCTGAATACTCAAACTAGTATATATTTTTCGAGCTATAAAACCTGATTCCATTTTTTGTGCCTTTGATATATCTCTGAATTATTTTTTCCAAATAAAATAGTATTATTTTGGAGAACTCCTAAGTATTTCACATAAGGTAGAATCATAAAACAATAGGCTCTTGAGGTAGGAAAATAAAACAATCTTTTTAGCATCTTCTGGAATAATTTTTGATCAACTTCCATACATTGTCCATCTTTAGTCAAATTGGTTCCAACCAAAATTAGTGTGGAAACAAGTTTAAAATTATCCATGATGAACTTATAATGGAATTCCCGAATAAACTCTTCATGGGAATGAAAAATTTGTTTCTTATTTTGTGAGATTTTTAATCAAATAACGTATTTAAATTCACCCATCATAAAACATTCAATACAACCTTTCATATATTCAGTAAATATTTCATAGGATCTTTCATCATTCCAAGAAAGGATAATATCATGAACATAAAAAAATTATGATAATGGAAAAATTATGATTTTATTTAACATTAATATTTTTATCAACTATTCTTTTATTAAAACTCATCTTTATTAATAAAGTATCCAATTTGGATTACCATGATCTTTGAGATTATTTGTCCTATAAAAGGCTTTCTTCAAGATGAACACATTAGTTTCACATCAATAGAATCAACAAATCTTCCTAGATCATTTTTTAAACATATATATCATCTTCCATCAAGATAATTTCCATGAAAAAATATGTATTCACCTCTATTCTCAAACTTTTCATGGTTTACACCTTTACTATTTATCATGAATGAACTCTAAAAAACTCTTAGTTGTTTCAAAATGGTATTTCTCTATTAATCATTTGATATGGAGTCATATCTGAACATGTTCAGTAGAAACATCAATTTTGAATATAAACATAAATGCTCATGTATTGCCTCTAAATGTAATTATAAAAACCATGTAAAAATTATTCACTAAATTCACACATTTTTTATCGACATTCATATTGTAACTTTTAACTATTTTCATAGAATCTAAATTATCATTCATGTACGTGAAACAAGTTATTCAAGTAAATTCATCAATGAAGTTATTGAATCACTTATCTTAATGAGTTGTTTATTTTCTTGTTGGACAGTAAACATCATAATGATTATCTTTAAAGGGTCATTTTTTTAAAAATTTCAACTTTCTTATGCAAATAATTATTACGTTTTCCTTACTAGAAAATTGTGAACACCAATATATTCTACTTGAAATATTAATAATTATATGCACATTGTCTCTCTTTGATAAATTTCTCATTTTTTTCTAACACATGTGTTCCATCCTTTTATTCCATAACTATGTTTCCCCCCATTCTTATGTAACAAGTTTTTTGAATATCACCAACTTCAAAAATGTTTCCTTTTTTTCATTTTCTTCTTGTAATAATTCTACCATATTCCTCACATTTCAAAAAACCCCGCCTTTTATAAAAATATATTTGATAACCTCATCGATATGTTACAAACCACATAGCATGTTTTGTTACAAAACATTAACAAACAAATATTTCATGGATTTCAAATTTCCTTCCCCAATTATGGCTGATCTAACACCTTTTATTTTGATAAATCATCATTTTTAGATGTCACTATTCCATCATCCACGTATTTAACATTCATAAACAAGTTAGGCCTCATATAATATTTTAAGAACACCAAATATATAGAACCCAAGTTTCTTCTCCTTTTATTAAACTGAGATAGGTTTCAAAAATAATATATTTTTCTTTCACTTTATCTTTCTTTACATCAGACTTTTGATAATTTTTAACAAACATTTGTTGTTTCATTAACAAAAAAAAGATATCCTTTTGAATTTTGTCTAGGTTGTTCATAGCTTGAACCAATAGTTTCTAAAGATTGGAATTTATTTTAAAATTTCATATCATACTTCTCAGGTTTCTTCATAACATCCTTATCATACTTCTTCCTTTAAGGAGATTTAATCCCCCTCAAACATTAGATTCTAATGTTTTTTGAATTCTATTGAGGTTGATGATTAAACCAGAACATATTTTTAATGTGTTGAAATCCACCACAATACCAGTTGTATCTATTTGAAGAATATTTTCCTCTCAAACTTCCATACTACTCGGTGTTATGAAAATGTTTCTCGGAAACATTATTTTATTTATTATCAGATTTCTTTTGACCATCATCTTTTTTATTATCAATAAGAATGATCCTTTTCAACTTTTTATTCTTTTCAACCATATCTAAACCATATATATTATAATTTTTTACAGACTCATGATTTTTTGAATGTTTTATATACTATAATTTATTGGTATTGGACACATAAATATATTTCCAGGATTTTTTCCTATCTGAAATAATATCAAATTTATTTGAAATCATTGAATTAAACTTTTTTTGATTCTTTGATGGTGTTTCCGTATTAGAAATTTATCCAAATTTAGAGATATAATTATTGAAACATGTAACCCGCTATTTATCTTTATAGTTTCTTTGTTAGAAAACATTCAAGTTATTTAATTTTTCCTTCACCTTTACAACCAATTGTTCATTATTATTCCTTTCATTATCAATATATTTCATTAAATCACCAATCAATTATAGAAGCATGAATTTCTCTTGAGGAAATAATTATTGTTTTTTCTAGTCTTCACTTTTTAGCTTCCTAATTTCTTTTTCAAGAAACTCAATATTTCTCATACATTCTTTCAATTGTTATTTTAGAAGACATAATAATTGAGTTTCTTATTCATTATAAAATCTACATTTGAACACTTCTTTGTTAATATTGAAATGAAAATATTTTCTCCAACATTATTAATAGATTTTTTGGATTATGCCTCACTGTATTATTCTTATTCGTCTTTAGATAAGAAAATTATCCTTTTAGATTTAGATAATTTTCTATCATTTCCATTATAGTAATACTAGCCTTATTCCCATGTTTCTTCCATGATCTTTTCTTCCTTATATCATATTAATCCTTCTACTTTTCTTTATTTCATCGAGGAAAATTACCCAGAATGTTCCCAATAAATACACATTAAAAATATTTCATGGAAATTTATCACTTATATTTACTTGAACCAATTTTCAAATTTTTAGAAAAGAAAGAAAAAAAAATCATCAATATTTTTACATACAACAATATCTGAATCATAATCTCAAGCTTATTATTCAATAAGAAGAATAAATGACTTTTCTTTCATAGAATCCATGAATTACATTTATCTATCATATTCTTCCATTTAATAAAATTACCCCTTATCATTAGTTATGTAATGATATTCTTATACAAATCATCCAGATATAATGTTTTTGGATCTATATCATCTAGTAAGAAAACATTAACAACATACGTATTGGTAAGATTTATCAATATCTTCTCAACAACTATAGAATCTTTTAACTTTATAACAAGTCATATAATATTGTTGACAGTGTCATTCACATTGATAATGATGTCACCAATAGATCTTTATTCATTCATATTTAGATCTTTATACTTCAGCCTCTATATTTATAACATTTCTTTCATTAATTTCATATTTCCATCTTAATTTCTTTTTCAACTTAACCCAGATACCATTGGAAGTGACAACACCCTTCACTCTTAAAAAGACACTTTCAAAATGTGATGAAGGTATATAATTGTATTCCCTTACATCATTCAAAATATCATTCATATAAAAAAATATAAGAGTAACTTTATCATCACTAGGAGGAGATAAATTTGTATAAGCATCAAGAAGAATATACACAATTGATATAAGATAAGGAAAAATTCTATCTTTCTATATATGATACTTCTTACCATTGAAGACTGGAACCCCCTTACTATTCAAAAAATTGATATTCTCCATCACAAATCTTCTTCAAAACATCATTAAAGTGTGAATAAAGGGAATATTATTCTCTAATACAAATTATAACTTCCCGATCAAAATAATGTATCCCTGAGAGGGTGATGGGTGAATCAATGATATCTTTTTTATTCTTTTTGGAACAAATATCTCATCCTTTTATTGATTTTTCAACTTTAATAAAAATAAAACAATCAAACATCTATTGGAACTTAATAATTTAAAAATTTTACTTCTCGAAAAGAGTATATACATCCATGGTATGGTTTATAATCAATACAATAATACACATTCTACTAGAAAATTATCATTTTCTATAGAATACAATGAGTAGGATATGGCCTTACACTAGTGTAACACTATGTTAAATAAAACCATTCATGTTCTTTATGTAGCATAAAATGATTTGATATAATTTTGTGTATGAGGATAATAAACATTTTACTGTGATTCCTTGTCAACATTCACAAATATGTTATTCAAAACAATTCTTCAGTTTCTTACCTAGTAGAAGGAAACAACTTCTTGGACATCGTAATAACAATCATTTAAATATCTCATTCTGATTCTCAAGTTTGATTTCTCAATACGAAATTATAATTATATAATAATACATTGGTGGAAATACTAAACTACTTTTGCCTAATACAAGAAATACAACTCTAATTTCTCAACCCTATTAGGAAACTCTGATTGTGATCTTGTCCCTTCTCCGTTATAATTTTGAACAGTAAACATCCACACAAATGATCATCCAATAAACTTATTTTCTCTTTAATTATTCTGTGATCCACCTTATCTATTCCAAAATACATATTTTTCAGAAATTACAATGTTCTTCATCATTTATAGGTGGCACAAATATGGTTTGGGTGGGATTTTGAAAATGTTTCACGCAAGACTGAATTTACCAGAACATAAATTATCCATGGATTTTTAGTGCATAATGACTTCTTTAAATCTTTTCAACACTTCTTGAATCTTCTAAAATCTCCTCAAAAAATCAGGTGGAATTATGATTTATTAACAATATTCAGTATGATTGAAATTCTCCATTTCTAGTTTCTCAATACAATGGAATTATTTTATCACTCTAATGTTCGTTAACCTATTTGAAAAAAAAAATCATAATACAATAAATCCCATTAAAATGACCACTTGAATATATTTGGGACATTCTATAATTCTTTTAATATCTCCATTGAAAACACTACTATAGATGATTTAATTGTTTCTTATTATCTTCATTTTCTTATACTAATAATCCTATGTCTAATAATGTTACAAGTTCCACCCTTTATCAGATGGATTGGTCTTTGCTTCACTCTGAAAAACAATGTCATTCCTAGTATAATGTCTCTTAAACTAATATAAATATAACAAAATATAGTTTATCTCATACAAAAAATGGGAAAATATTAGAATTATTCTTCCTTTTGACCAAAATATAAAGAAAACTAAATTTCTTACATGAAAAACAATCAAATATTCATCTTACTAAAAATGGTTCACTACATTTTTTATTGATCTTTATTATTATTCTTCACATTAGTGTCAAAAAACATTTATTCTTTTATTATTCATTGGTCCCACATAAATACAAATTTATAAATTTTTTATCCCACAACTTCTACGTATAAAAATTCTACCTTCAATGTACATCTGATGATCGATCTATGTATGAAAATGATTCATGAAATCACACCATGTTCGATGGATAAGATCTAGAAACATCATCTACAACAACTTATTTCCCTCTCTGATTATGGACCTCAAAAACTTCCGCATTTGATTTTTTATTTCCTATGGCTTACTGAACAAACTCAAAAAAAATTTCATAACTTCTCACATTCCAATCAATCATCTCATCCTTCAAAAAAAATATTTAGTGAACTCACACAAATAAAATGAGACTAAAAATATTATATTCACAAACTATACTATTCTCCAAACATCAAAAAGAATCAGGACTTCGCCATGACTTTGGATACACTAAATATCAGTTTCAACATTGTTTGACTTATATTTTGAATATTTGTAACTTCCCATCCTTCCATCAATATATTTATTTCTATCCAATATGCAATATGATTGGTAGCATCACCTGTCCCATATTCATTATTATGGCTTTAATCATATGTTATGAAAACCATATGTCTTTTCCAAAATATAAACTAATAAATAATAATTATGGTTACATCAGATCCATGAAAAATCAAATTCTCTTACTTGTTATGATCTTATCCTCATTCTTGGCCCATAGTGAGTTCGATGAGCCTTTTCTTTATTGAAAAAATATTTCAAATTGGGTGGAATTTTTTATGTATTTTGAGTCTAAAATCATAAATAAAATATTGAGTCTGATCTCCAACAAATAAAATTTGAGGTGATTCCTTTTCTTTTACTTCAATAGAAATTTCTCTTAAAAACATCTTCATTCAGCATCTAAAAACCATCTCTAGGAAACTTGGTCTGAATAAAAATCACTCATGCGTATGTCTGGCATACCAACTCCAAAAAGTGATGTGATTAGTTATTAATTTTTTTTTTCATGGATGGTAATAATCATATATTTAATG